>CM029925.1:30416468-31666468 GCA_017639245.1 Myiopsitta monachus
TTAATAGAATTCAAGTTTTACAGATGCCAATCTAGTAAAATACTAAAAATATGAGCACAACTAAAGCTGAAGAAAAGCAACTGACTTTCTCTTTCATATTCTGCTAGACCACGTTCCTTGCAAGTATCAATGATTCGCTTACAAACCTTAGCCTTTTCTGTGTCTTAGGCTTTTTCTTCGCAGCACAAAGTCTTTGATGACAAAATTGGCTTACGGTTTTCATGCTTTGCCCCCTATTCCTTTTTCCCATCACCTCACTGTATAGCATCACTTGTTCAGTTATACTGAAAGTAGTATATGTACATTTATATTGTAAATTGGATCAAGACCTTACCTAACTAAAAAAGTACAAAACACAAGGTTGTTATTCTGGTTTTTACTCACATTTGATTGAAACACTTTGTTTTGTAACAGCCTTCATTACTGTTCTGTAAAATTAGCACAAAACTTCTATTACATGAGTTCAGGTAATTATTTTTCAAGTTTTGAACAAAGTTCTCTGTAAGAGAAGTACGCATCACTTTAATCAATTGCATTTTGAGAACACTTCATGTTAGCAGTTCTTTAACCTGACCCTCTGACTTTAAAAAAAGAAAACCTTGATCAACAGGATTAAGTAGATCGCAACAACTGAAGCATCTTTACCCTGATTGCTTCTTGTCCTGCAGGAGACCTGCTGTGTGTATCTTGTTCTGCTTTAGGCAAAGAATTTTCTAAAACAGGTACCTTATTTACAAATTGGCAGGAGGGAGATATCACAGCAAACTAAGCTGGTTTTAACCCTTGGTTGTGAGATCTAAGGAAAAAATAGAAACTGTCAGTGCATTTCTAAACAGATTCACAGGTGTACTTGGAAAAGGGGTTGAATATAATTGAAGGCCAGTGCGAATTAAAGACAATTAAAATATCATTGTAGCATTAACTACCAAAATCTAAACATTAATTTTTAGAGAATTTTTAGAGAAGTTTGGGGAATCTGATTTGTTTAGACTGTCACTGTGCTATCTGGGGAGGAACATTCTGATTCAGCCTCTTCTGTAAAAATACACTGTCTCATGGAAAAGATCAACTGTATACTGAGAGAAATTCTGTCATGTTTCCTGGCTTTTAAAATGTATAAATTACATACTTCATCATATACTTGCATTGAGCAGCTAGATAAGCTAGAGGGTCTCCTGGAAAAGTGTTTATCCTAATCACAAACAAAATTCTCAGGCTTATGTGCCATTAAAGGAGAAAACATCAGAACTGCCACACAACAATTTATTGGGTTGGGATTTTCTTCAAAATTGTTTCTTAAGAGAATTATACAGTGCATCACATTTAGACTGGATGATCAAAAGGGAAATATATACCAGTGAGGGAAGGAAGTCCTCTAAAAACCCTTTAGGAAGCAGAAAGGTATTTTTAACTGAGAAGCAAACTAGTCATTCACTTTGCTATTATTATGAAGATCCATGTCTTATAGCAAACTTCTAGGTCATGAGGCAACAGCCTAGCATGCTTTCAAAGTGGAATACTTTGGATTATGAATGTTTCCTGCTTCAGGGATATGTAGCTGTACTGTGCTAAGAGTTTTCAACGGTCTGCTTTATTCCTGTGTAAGGATACTAGTACTTTCTTGCATTTTTATTAACCTATGGATATCACTGACATTTTTCAAAATGTAGAGATGTGCTAATTTCAGATACTGCATAAAATTTTCTTCCTTTGATTCATGTGAGAGAACGGTCTCCAGTGATGGCAGTACACAGAAAATAATTACCGGATTTTTTAAACATATGTTTGAAATTGATGTGTCCTTGGGGCAGGGACTGTCTGTAATTAAGTATTTATGAAGTGCCTAATATAATCAAGCCGGGAGCTGTTTGGCTGCTATGCATGCCACAGTCCAAATATTTAATAATAATAACAACACTTCTGCAGTCAATTTGATATTACTTTTGATATTTGCAAGTGTTTTCCAAACACACACTGAAAATTTCTGCAGTTTGAAGAGCTTCAGGTTCAAATTCTTTAGTCTGTATTATTCTGCCTTATCCATCTGCATACATATCTGTTCAGGCCAAAGGGACTGACCTACGTTTATTCCAGAATCAGACAGCAGTAAGCACATCTGTGGGACGTGTGCCCAGGCAGAAGAACTCCTCCACTTAGTGGCAGAGCTCTGGGAAGTGGTGGGAGAGAGTGAGAAAGGCAGACAGGATGTCTGATACAGAGAATTCCCCATCTTTTCTCCAGCTGGCTGAACACAGTGACTTAAGGGATAAGGGATAATGGCAACAAGTTCCTGCCTGGCACAACTGGCCTGTTTCCTCTATGAGTATCCCACCTTCCCAGCTGCCTTTCATAATAGAATCATAGAATCATAGAATAGTTAGAGTTGGAAAGGACCTTAAGGTCATCTAGTTCCAACCCCTCTGCCAAGGGCAGGGACGCCTCACACTAAACCATGATACCCACGGCTCTGTCCAGCCTGGCCTTAAACACCACCAGAGATGAAGCATTCAAAACTTCCCTCCCTGGGCAACCCATTAACAGTGCCTCACCACCCACACAGCAAAGAAGTTCCTTCTTCTCTCCAATCTGAACTTCCCCTGTGTAAGTTCTAACCTGTTACTCCTTGTCCTATCACTACAGTCCCTCATGAAGAGTCCCTCCCCAGCATCCCTATAGGCCCCCTTCAGATACTGGAAGGCTGCTATGAGGTCTCCACGCAGCCTTCTCTTCTCCAGGCTCAACAGCCCCAACTTTCTCGTCCTATCTTCATACGGGAGGTGCTCCAGTCCCCTGATCATCTCTGTGGCCCTCCTTTTGGACTTGTTCCAACAGTTCCATATCCTTTTTATGTTGAGGACACCAGAACTGTAAAATAGGTGTGAGGATCTGCAAGAGGAACCGAGCAATAAAGAGGATGATGATTTGTCTAGCTTGGAGGTGTTGCTGAGGTTGTCGGTGTACACCCTCTGTCAAAGCTGCTTCTCTTTAGAAAAAGAAGATGGGTCATTGTCACAGAGACTCCCTTCTGCAGGGAACAGAAAGATCAATACGTAGATTGGACGCACTTAGGGAAGTCGGCTCTTTCCCTGGGACCTGAGTTAAAGATGTGAAGAGAAAGCATCTTAATATGGTGCAGCCCTCAGATTATTATCCATTATTGATTTTTCAGGTAGGCAGCGATGAAGTTGCAACAGGAAGTCTGAGGCCAACTAGGAGAGACTTCAGTGCCTTGGGACAACTGGTTAACGGAGCAGGAGCACAAGTAGTGTTCTACTCTATCCCTCCAGTTGCAGAGAACGATAAGGGAAGAAACAGAAACAGCCAGCATAACAATACCTGGCTCCAAGCCTGGTGTCACCAGCAGAATTTTGGGGTTTTTGATAATGGGTCAGTTTACGTGACATTCAGGCCTCCTGGCAGCAGATGGGGTACACCTGTCTCAAAGGGGAAAAAGGGTCTTTGCACAGGAGTTAGCAGGGCTCCTTCAAAGAGCTTGTTCCTCTGTAAGATGATATTTTCCTGCCTGAGATTTGGACTGAATATTTAAATTTGTTTCTGGAGTTTTCTCGTTGCTGAAGTAGCCTTAGAACATCCACCCATGAGGAAAGCTAAAGAGGGATTTTTTACAAGGGTGTGTAGTGATAGGTCAAAGAGTAATGGCTTTAAATTGAAAGAGGGTAGATTTAGGTTAGATAGTAGGAAGAAATTCTTTACTGTGAGGGTGGTGTGACACTGGAGCAGGTTGCCCAGAGAAGTTGGATATGGCTTTGAGCAACCTGGTCTAGTGGAGGGTGTCCTTGCCCATGGCAGAACAGTTGGAACTAGATGTTTCAGGTCCCTTCCAACACAGACCATTCTATGATTTTATGGATTTATGGTAGCATACCAAATTTGACAACAGATTCCAGCTGCATAAATCAGAGGTCTTATAACTAGACAGTTTTTGTAAGAAAATAAACAAAAAAGATTTCAAGCATGACTAATTTTTAATTACAAAAGACAATGCAAGGTACTTTCATTAGTAAAATTAAAAGAGAAACAAAAGGTATTTATGAAACATCTTAATATTGTAAGATTAGAAGCATGATGCTGAAAGCTAAGACAAAAATCTAAAGTAGGCAAGACAAAATCGTTGTTTTGTTTTTTTTTTTTTTTTTTTCCTGTAGGATGTTTGTCTTTTAAAGAAAGCTACAGGGTTTTTTTGTGGAATTTTTTTTTCCCTATAAACATTTACTTCATTGTACGGATTCTCAGAATAGAAGGTATTGTTAGTTGAATGAATAAAATGAGCATGAAATAAATGAGTACAAACATACAAACACTAATTGTTGCACTAGAATGTAGCTGTTGTCAAACTTCGCAGGTTGTCTTGCAGTTGTACAGTTCCATTGGCCCCAAATGGTACTTACTGCACATTTATTTTTTATTTGTTTTCACCATGCCAGTATTACGCAGGCAGCATGAACGAATAATGAGCTGCATTCTTTGGGTTACTGAAGAGTCATCACATATTGTGGGAACAAATAACAATCAGACAAGGCAGTGTTTTATAACATCAGGACTGCAATCCATCTTTGGGATCTTTCAAAGCTGGGCTAATAAAGAGCCACTTACAATCCCCAGAAGAGTACAGTTTAATTAAATTTGTCCATTAGAGGATATCTCCCCCTCCCTCTACATTTTAGAAATTAATTCTGTTTTCTGCCTGTTGTTCTTTCTACATCACAGATGCACTGAACCTTCGTAACCGACAGATCATCTGCATCACACTGAAAGTCCTCCAGCACCTGGTGGCATCAGCTGACATGGTGGGGAGGGCCTTGGTGCCCTATTATCGGCAAATCCTCCCAATCCTAAGCATCTTTAAGAATATGAATGGTGAGTTATTCTAACAGACACTGTGTCTTTCAACTCCTAAGGTAAAAAGGGGGCTGAGGCAGGGTTAATTAAGAATGTATTTAAGATTTATTACGGCATATAAACTCAAATCCATTTGGAGCGCTAAATAATGTAACCACCACTCCCCTCTCCATTATTCCCTAAGGATGCACTGAAATTAACAATTTCACTTATTACTCGTTGCACGTACAGTTTATTTAACACAGTACAGAAGCACTGAAGCAGTTCTATAATCTTCCAATAATTAAATTGTAAAGTTTTGTAAGTCTTTTGAATGCATTAATAAATTGCAAAGGTTTTTTCCTCCCTCCAACACATTAGTTCAGACCAGCCTTTTTATTCCATTCCATGCTCTTAACAAGAAATTCACTGCTACCATCAAGCTTAGGAAAGAATAAAAGTAGCGAGCAGATTTATTAATTTGAGGGTCAAGAGAACAACTTGTAGAAAAATTTCGAGTTACATAATGTCTGATTAAACACTGAAGTTTGAAGTTATTACTGAACACTTAGAAGGTTTTATAAAAGAGGAATTTTGAACTGATTTGTATCTACAGTGGAGTATGTTGTTTTCTTTGTAGCGCAAACCTCTATTGCCAGTTTTTTGTCTCTAATAACTGGCAGCTATGTGTACTGTAACTACTGTATACTCTGAGTGCATTTATACCACAATCACCAGCTGAAATCAGTGTGATGTACCTCACTTTTTCCAAACTACTCTTTAAAAAATTTTTCTGTAGTATATCTGTCTGTACTTATCTGTTCAGTTACCTACCAAGTTAGTGTCTTTGAAATTTCTATTATTGATATGCAGCTATATAGGTCAAAAGAAGTTAATTCCTTCCATGAAATTAGTGACATTTTAATAGCTTTCTACAGGACTGATTCCTATTATACTTCTGTTTTCATTATTGCAGAATGTGTTATCTTATATTCATTCTTTGGTGAGTGTAAGGTTCACTTCAGATTGAAAAATTCCTGTCCAAAGATTGACTTGGAGACAAATGAGATTTTGATTTTAGATCCCTTTATATACATATATATCTGTGACTCTGTTTTGCTTAGTGAGGAACTTTCAGTAACATATGGAACTCCATAAATGTGACATGGTTCAGATGACAACTGTGGCTTTTTAGAAGTTGTGGGATGAAAGGTTATGAAGAAAATCTGTAGGTTGAACTTAAGTAATTTCAGTAGGGCTCTATGAATTAGAAGATTCCTCCTTAACAGATGCAAATTCAGTATCTGACACAAAACAAGACCGTAAAAAGGACTCATTGATTAATGAATATACAATACATTCTTTCTTCCAAATTTCAGCCTGAAGTAGCCCATAAATTCTCTTTGACTGGGCTTTTTTGTAGTCATTTCAGATTAATAATAGGGAAAGCTCATGTGTAACCAGGTACATAGCCTTACAAGGCATTAAACACACTCTAAATATATCCCAAGTTTTGATTGTATTGTTAGCAAAATCAAACATATTTTTAACATATTTGCATGACATCTGTGCTATGTGAATTTGTGCTTATATCAAACTACACAAAATCTTGATATTTGGCATTTAGGAACTAAAAAATGCAAAGCCAAATGAAAAGTAATAGTTCAAAAATAATACGTTTTATTAAAGAATTACTTCTTTAAGAATAAAGGTTTTGAAAGTTCTGTATTACCAGCAATGAAATGGATACTATTTGTGAGGCCTACTGTATGAAACTGTTCAGTTAGTCAGTAGTTGCCTATGGGTGATAGAGAAAGAATTTCTCCCTCTGCCTCAAAAAGCTTGTATTTCTTTCATTCTTCAGTGGTGGTTGACAAAAAAAAGAAATGCTTTTTTCCTTCTCCTTTTTATATTCCATATGCTTAATTGGCAACTGAGGTGGAGTTTTTTGCTCTCAGTTATGAGGAAGGTGTAGAGACTGATACAGGCTATTTTCTCCACTGCTTGTTGATACAGGTAAAAGATGGGGTGAGAGGAGTATACTCTCTTCTTCCTCCAGTTATGTAGAGCTTGAGAAAGAAGGAACAGTGGTAGATCTTCCAGGAGTTTTATGAATTGCAAATGTGAAGTCTGACACTATGGAAGTTTCTCCAGAATTCAGGTAGCCGGAAGGAGCCCTTTTTTTTTTGTAGTGAGCCTCACTACATGAGTATCTATCTCCTGAAAGGAACTGTTTCCCACATTTCCCATCTGTGAATACTACTCTCACACTAAACAAACCTGAGTAACTATGAGAATACTAAAAAAAAAAAAAGTATGAATAAGATATTAAGGTCAAGTTACCTGTGGCTGGTTCAGAACAAGCCAAAGTGATTCTTCATGCACTGTGATGTGAAGCTCTGGAACACTTCTTAGCAACAAATTCTTTGGATACCAAAAGTTTACATGTGTTCAATGGAGGCTCAAAAATGTCATAAAAAAGAATCTGTTTCTTGTTTAGTAAACCACATGATCACCTCTGGCTTATGACATTCCTAAGCCACAACATGGTGGAAGCTGAGAAAGCTGAGAAAAACCTTAAATGCTTGTCCTATATTCTCATTTCCTAGTATCTCCTTTTGAGAAGCACACTTTTGGATGAGACGGGCCTTTGCTATCATTTAAAACATCTGTCTTTATGTTCTTCCTACACTGGTCTGTAAAAGACTTGCAGAAAACACTCAATTCTCATTGAGTTTAAAAATGTTCTGGAATATGGGCTCCTCAGGAATTTTATTCATTCTACAAACCTCTGATTTGCCTGAAACATGATTCACCTCACAATATTAGACAGGATTATAAATAAAACAGTAAAAAACTTGCATGGGTAAAATCTTAAAGTTAGGCTATCAGAAACAGGTATTTAATAAAACAAATATAAAATGTAGTCTTTGCTTCAACTTGTCATCTGTTCATCTCGAGTTGTTCTCCAGCCAACAAAGTTGGTCAATCATTGTTCAGAGTTACAGTATTACCTGTGCTCAGAATATAACAATAGTTTGAGAAGTTCTCAATTCTGTCCCACTTCAGTCTAAGAAATTTTTTTCCAAATTCCTGTCTGTTCCCCAACACTGAGGCTACAGTTTCACTGTCAGCAAGTGTTGTGTAAAGCACAACATTGCCATTGCCTTCAATGGGCATTCTGTGATAAAAAGGTGATGACTCTCCCTGTAGGCAGCCATTTAGTGCAGCTGATTGAGATTCCCACTGAAGATTTTTGCTGGATTAGACTGGAAGGTTCTAAAGGATGTAAAATCCTCCTTTCTGAGATCTGATGTCTTTGGTGCTTAAAGACGGTATCTCCCTGCTCCTATTCAGCCTGCTGGCAAGCTGCTTCTCAACCAGCCTCAGGTGTTCCTTTATGCAGAGTTATTAATGCATTCTTTATAAATGTACACAGAATATTGATTGTTCACACAAATACAGTTTCTCATATGTTACTTTGCTTTTCCATTTTTCTTTTGACATTTCTACTTATACTTCTACTTCCATCTGTTACCTCCAAATCACCCTGTCATTATTTTGTAAAAATAGCCCTTTTTTGTAAATTAGCAGGTTCTGATGCTGATGTCTTTTTCTATCTTATGTTGTGTCCCAAACATGCTTGTCTCTAAAAATTGGTATCTTCATGATGATTATGTTGTCTTGATAACTGTATAGTACCAGCAAAAAAAATGGTAAAGCACTACTGGCCTTTTGGAACAGAAGATAATCTGGGTATTTAATTTTAAAATTTTCATACCCATATTGTAAATCTTCATTAAAAGATTTTTGGTTAATACTTCACAAACTGTCTATTGACTTCTTCAGCATAATGCCTTCTAGTGAAGTACATTTTTCTTATAGTTTCATATATCAAAGAAATAATTTTGATTTTGTTTTCCAAATTCTCTATTATTTCATGGCAGTCTGTGAGAACACACAACATAAATGGAATTGCTGTTAATCGGCAAAGTAAGTTATGCTGAATATATCTTATTATTAGAATTTCTGGGTCACAAAATAAGCATTATTCATGTAAGTTATTGCCAGGCATATGTTCTGCAATTTGTGTCTTTGGAATTACAGAAATGGAGAAGATGGTCTATTGGTTGGATATGGGGAAATTCTGGCATTTTCTATCCATTCATATTTCTTATGTGCAGATTACTGTTGGTAATTTTTATAAAATAAAAAAAAAAAAAAGTGCATTGATGAAAAATAAATTAGGAGCTTTAATTTTTCAAAATATTGAAAAGATGCATCCATCTGCATTGTAAGATAAAGGTAAAAATAAATCAATATAACCTAAGTTACAAATGCCAGGGGAAAAATCCAAGCCTCCTAAGATTGTCTGAAAGCCAGAGGAGAGAGCTCAATGAACTTGTAAAGAGTCTTGGTAGTGAGCAAGGGCGTTTTAGGTGCACAAAGCATATTTGGTGTATCTGAATTCATGCCCTCACTGGAGTTGAAAAGCCTGACTTGCAGTAGACATCTTTCCATTTGGGTTCCCAAGTGCCCTGATGCAGAGCATTAAGATGTAAAAGAGCAAAGTTGTGTTGTTGGTGATGCAACCACTAGTGTCTTTTTATTAGTGCAGACAGTGAGATCATCCTCACCAATAGGCTATGGTGTGCTCTGAAAAAAGGGTTGAAGCTTTCTGTTAAAACTGCTAGCCAGAGTTGTTAGGCTGTCAGGAGAGCAAGGAAAGGGAACACTTTCATCACAGTGATTGGGGAATACTCCTGAGGGTATTTAACAGGAGGAGCTGTTTGTTTCATCTCTGCAGACTGAGGGGGGACTAGCAATCTCTAAGCAAGCTCCCCAACATATGGACTACTATGCAAATGTGCTATGATATAAGAAACAAAAAAAGTCATGATAATGCTTAGTAAGTCTATTATGAACCCTGTGATGCCGCTGTAAATGGCACATTTAAATGTGTAAGCTAAATGTACTTATGAAACACATTTCAATCTTGTGAAGAGGGGAAGAAAAATATATATAGACTCAAATGTAAATATTCTTTAGATCACAAAACCTTTTCTTTTTGTGTGTCTTATTTTTATAAGCTGTCATACTGTGACTTCTCTGAGGTAAATGCGATTTAAGAACAAATAGAATAAGTTTGTTATTTTATGAAAGCAGTCAGAAGATAAAATTTAAAGGGAAAAAAAAAAAAAAAAAGAGGAGTCTTCAGAACCTGGAATATGGTGTTAGGTTATAGATATACCAGAATACTATCTGAAACAGAAACCCATTTATTGGAAAGATTAAACGGTTATGAACTGCAAATTTCTCTTGTTTAATTTACCTTACTGGTAAATGAAAATTTCATTGATTTTTTTTAACAACTATTTTATGCTGTCAAATCCAAGCAGTCTTAACAGCTGTACTACATCAATTCATGTACACAAAAATATTTTCATGTCATCAATTTATATTATTCAGCAGTGATCAAGAGCAGTTTTGCAAATAAGGTAATGTAGAATAGCTGAAAACAAAGTATTATTAAGATTTACATGCCTCAGAGAGAGAAATATGGAGTGGCACTGCACTGTGGAAGGGACCTCTCTAGCATGGTAATTTCGTCTGTGACGTGTTTCAGTCAGTGTGAGGCAAAGAGCAGTAACAAGGCAGGCTGAAGCCTAAGTTTCTTTTGGCTGCAATAAAAATGCTTTGACACTGTCAGTAACTTAAAATTAACATAAACTTCTGACAGCCTCTACCTATCTAGTCAGTCCCTTAAAATAAAATTTTAGCTATATGACTGAAAATACCTGATGTAGATGAATCATAGCTTTCAACAAAGTGTGAAGCCGCAAAGCAGAATTACGCTTCATGCTTTACAGCACCTGAGCTTCACTTGTGGAAAAACATTGTCATGTCCAAAAGGTAATTCACATACTTTGGAGAACTCTATTATACAAAATAAATAGTACTGCATAGACTCTAAAGGAAGAAGCAAAACTCAAGTGTTTAATCGCAGAAGCAAGACACCGTGCCTACAGGTACAAGTATTCCCTGTATTGGAGTTGGAGTATTTTCAGAACTGCTTGTGTATTCCAGAGGCAGTGATGCTCCTCAGAGTGGTTCATGGTTATTAGTAAGAGGCAGCAGTTATCCCTTAATGTGATCAAATACACACTAAAGAAAATCTGTAGCCAAGAACATTTTAACTGTTTGTTCCTTCTGCAGGGAAATTCAAAAGTGCTTTCACACAGAATGCCAATCCTGTTCTAAAATACTTTACAGTTTGCAACTCTGTTCAGAAATCATGTTTCAAATTAAAAAAAAAAGCCTGGAGGGTTTGATCATCAACTTTTACAATGTGGTGTACTTGAGGTTCTCTTCATTTCTCTGAACTTGGAGATTCCAGATTATTCTCAGACAACTTTTCTCAGGGTTCCCCTGGTACTAAGACTAGATGGGTTATCTTTTTTTTTTTTAACAGAAAGTGGATAATCCTACAAAGTTAATTGATTAGTGCCTGAGATTTAGATAAGAAACAACTAATGCCATAAAGTTTTTGATAAATAATGCACATTAGTATACTGTTTGTATCAGAGCAGGAACTTAAACTCTATTCTAAATCCAGTTTTTAAATTGTTCTTATACTTCATTGTGACATATTCTTTGAATTGCTATGCATATTTTGCAAGCTGCTTCATTATTTCCAAGCTTTCTTTGAATTCCATTTTCTGAAACCAGTTATGATTTCTGAAAGTTAAAAACAAATATTCTGAGATGGCTTTAAGGATACAAATTTTTAAGGAATGAAACTACCATGACACCTGAGCAAACAAATAAGCTTTGATACATTTTCTAGGTTTTGATCTACACCTGCAGCACAAGAGGATTCAGAATGTTCTGATTTGTCAACTTTTAATGAAAAATACTCTGTTTTTCCAAAAATGGAGCCTCTTGTGCCAGTAAATCACCTTTTTAAGCAGATAACAATAAATTGATTGCATTCAAAAACCTTGCCATGATACTGGTTAGAAACAAAATATATTTCTGTCATTCTGAAGTGTAATTAATGGTATTATTTCAGCAGGCTTCCTATGAATTGTAGTTCTAATAATATTTATTTAGCAAATATACTGGAAAGATTTTAAGAATACTAAAACATTTTTCTTTTATGAGATCAGCTGATAGTCTTTTTAAAAGGTATTTTTCAAAAATGTCTGTTCTTTTTTTGTCAAAAACCTCATCTTGATAGCAAAACTCTCCCTGTGTAATGTTTCATGCAATAACTGAATATAGAGTAGTATGAAAGTGATCCTCAACAGTTAACAGCTGTTTTCTTAACATATTTTATTGCACATTGGCCAATTCCAACTTGTTTCAATGACTACTCTTGCATATGGAGTTACAAAACCCCACTGGGTCTGTGAAGTATGGAAATTAGAAGCTACTAGGACCCACCTGTATCAGAGCATTTGTTGCTTTAGGGTCTGTTACTACAAAGCATGTGATTTGAAGCTGATGATATAGTAAACTTTTAATGAATAATCAAAATCCTGTCAGGTACTTTATAACACATTTAGGGAATTATCACAAGTAATAATTGCTGGGTAATTTCTAATTGCTATATAATTTTTTAGATAAAAATACAGCATCAGTCTGTGTAAAATAAAATTGACTCAGCAGTGATTAAGTTACCACTTAGCTCTTACTTTCAATATGTTAATAGCCTTATTAATTCAGCATCTTCAATTCTTGATAAAAGAAAAATTAAAAACTACCCATGTCAGAGGGTATACAGTGCATCCAACATTTTATTTTTCCTTTTTAAGTTTTTAATTTTTTGAGCATGTTAAAAGGAAAAGAGGGTTCTTTGTTGGATGACACATAGATGTGAGAGTTAGGACTTCTAAAGTCACAGGAAATCTGTGGACAAGTAAAACAGTTGAAATTTCAAATTCTTCCTCTGTTTCACTGTAAACATCTGTAAAATTAAGCTGGTGAAGGGTCTAGAGAACAAGTCCTATGAGGCGTTGCTGAGGGAACTGCGATTGTTCAGCTTGGAGAAAGGCTCAGGGGAGAACTTACCGCTCTCTGCAAGTATCATAGAACAGTAACGTTTGGAAAGGACCTTAAGATCATCTAGTTCCAACCCTCCTGCCAGGGGCAGGAACACCTCACACTAAATCATGCCACGCACGGCTCTGCCCAACCTGATCTTGAACACTGCCAGCAATGGAGCATTCACAGCTTCCATGGGCAACCCATTCCAGTGCCTCACCACCCACACAGCAAAGAACTTCCTTCTTCTCTCCAATCTGAACTTCCCCTGTGTAAGTTCTAACCTGTTACCCCATGTCCTATCACTACAGTCCATCATGAAGAGTCTCCCCCCAGCATCCCTATAGGCCCCCTTTCCGATATTGGAAGGTTGCCATGAGGGCTCTACACAGCCTTCTCTTCTCCAGGCTCAACAGCCCCAACCTTCTCAAGCTATCTTCATATGGGAGGTGCTCCCGTCCCCTGATCATCCTTGTGGCCCTCCTCTGGACTTGTCCCAACACTTCCATATCTTTTTTATGTTGAGGACACCAGAACTGCACACAATACTCCAAGTGAGGTCTCACAAGAGCAGAGTAGATGGGCAGGATCACCTCCCTCCACCTGCTGGTCATGCTCCTTTTGATGGAGCCCAGGATATGGTTGGCTTTCTGGGCTGTGAGCACACACTGCCAGCTCATGTTCATTTCTTCATCAACCAACATCCGCAAGTCCTTCTCCACAGGGCTGCTCTTACTGTCTTCTCTGCCCAACCTGTAGCTGTGCCTGGGATTTCTCCCAGTCAGGTGTAGGACCTTGTACTTGTCATGGTTAAACTTCATCAGGTTGGCATCAGCCCACCTCACAAGCATGTCAAGTTACCTCTGGATGGCATTCCTTCCCTCCAGCGTATCAGCCGAACCACACAGCTTGGTGTCATCAGCAAACTTGCTGAGGGCGCACTCAATCCCACTGTTCATGTCATCAGCAAAGATGTATTGAACAAGACCGATCCCAACACCAAATCCTGAGGATACTACTTGTTACTGGTCTCCAGGTGGACATTGGGCCATTGAGCACTACTCTTTGCGTGCGGCCATCCAGCTAGCTCTTTATCCACCAGGTGTTCCACCCATCAAATTGATGTCTCTCTAACTTAGAGACAAGGATTTCGTGTGGGACAGTGTCAAACGCTTTGCACAAGTCCAGGTCGATGGCATCAACTGCTCTACCCCTGTCCATCAGTTCCATAGCCCCATCATAGAAGGCCACCAAATTGGTCAGGCAGGATTTCCCCTTAGTGAAGCCATGCTGGCTGTCACCAAGCACCTTGTTGTTTTTCATGTGCCTCAGCATGCCTTCCAGGAGAATCTGCTCCAAGATTTTGTCAGGCACAGACGTGAGGCTGACTGGTCTAGGTCAAACAAAATATTTGTTTTCTGCACAATTCTCTTTTTATGCATGTTTGCAAAGAAGTGTGCCTAAGTTTGATGGGACACATGGTTTCAACTTCTCATATTTATGTAACATATTTTTTATTCTAAATATGAATCTGAAATATGTTTTCATTTAATAATTCTAAGTGGATTATATTTGGTTATTGTAGATATTTTTAATTTGTATGCTCAATTGTGATTTCTGAGAAGACTCTTTTTGTGAAAGTCAGTGTGAAATTGCTAAAATTGCAGAAATTGGCTCCACACCTGGCTTTCTGGTTTCATGTGAAATAAAAAACCACAAACAAGCAAACAAAAAGCCAACGCCACCACCTCCCCCCTGAAAAAGGACCAAAAAAATACCCAACTAACCAGACCAACACAACAACAAAATAAAATCAACAAAGCCGACAAACAGGTAATGGGGAGAAGGAGCTTGGGAGAGAGTGAACTCCTTGTCTGGATGGCAGTTCTTGTAGCATCTCTCTTTTGCCCTCAAAGAAAACTGATTAAAGCCCCATGTAATGGAATTATACCAGTGGGAACATAAATATTGCACTGTGATTAAACCACCAAAATATTCAGGTGATTAAAGTGCTTCAGGTCCTTCAGTTATTATTCTGTTATATTTCATCTCATTTCAAGACACTGTTTTTCTCATAGTTTTTGAAGAACACTCTAGGCAACGAAGTTGATTTTGTGAGGCCCATAGCTTTGGACCATTGATTCTTTTTTCTATATTGCACATCCATCATCCTTCGTTTTAAACACACCAACAAAAATATGTATTTTTATTATAATATCATCTGGCCATGCCAGTGCTGATGCAATTAGCACATGAGAATCTCAGCTTCTTTGAGAGCACTGTACTGAGAGTATCTTGAGAGTGTAACTGAGAGATATCGTTTTGACTTTTCTTATCTGAGATTGGATGTACTAGATTAGACATTAGACTAGATCAGAATGTTTGAATACTAGTGTCTGCATCTAATCCAGAGACTTCTGTTTCAGCTGGAAGTTGCATTTTTCAAAATGAAACAAAGAATGAACAAACCAAGAAAAAAAAAGAAAAGCAAACCAACCCCAAAACACTTGGATTTATATTAAGATTTTCCACTTATACACCACATCAAGTTCCCTGTTATTTTCTCTTTGAAAGCTAAATTAAACATTCAGGAAAACTATGAAACGCCAAAGCTAACACTCAACTCTAGCTCTTCTCCCTTTATTTTATGTATTATCATACAGTTTCTAATCAAGTCTTTACTTACTATTTATAACAACAGAACTATTTTGTGCAGGTTTTTCACAATCTCAGATACTGCTGTACTGATTCTATACATTTTACTGTCACATAGTTTCTGTATTCATTTTCTCTCTGCAGTATATAGCTACATATATTTTTATTATTTAACAAAATTTCCTGCAATTTGTTGGCCAACTGCTTATGAAATTGTATGTATTAGAACATATTTGGGAAAGACCACCTGGGGAGCCATTGGGAATAAGTTTAAAATTTATTCTCTCCACAAAGGATGTAGTAGGGTTATTCAAGGGAAAAGTAGCCATACTGAGGACAATACAGTATTAAACACTTTTCTTTATTTTAAAAGATACATAGGTCTCTTTAATAATTGCATGCTGCTCATCTGCCTCCTTCACTGATACATTTAAAGTCTGGTAAAGAGGAATCTTACCAAAACTTTTGAATTTATCAACTATACATCTTTTTACAACAAATGTAGACTTTCTCTTTAAAAATAGAAAAATGTAAACTTCTTTTGGGTTTGGGGTAAAAAAAAGCCCAAACAAATCAAAACCAAAGCATCAGTTGGCAGCAGAAAATATTTGTCTGCAGTTCCTGCTGCAGTTCTTCAAGTTTGATTTTGATGCCTCATTCTGTCATTGTCCACTGTCGTCTGAGTTTTCACCCACATTTCATTCCCCACCATAGTCCTCATCCAGGACTTGTACAGATCACTCATTAATCAGTGACTGCCTCATGAAAGCTGTTAACAAAATGAAAAGTGTGTGAAGCTGCAACTTCAATGAGCCACCGTGACTGAATTTCCAAATCAACATTTTCTTAATGATCTTAAGACACATATTGAATAAATCTAACCTTCCCAGTATGGGAATTATTATGCAAGAAAGTGGTAAAGTCTGTTTTGAAACTGACGGGGAAAATTATCTAACCATTTCATTGTAGAGGAAGTCCCTGAAATTACTGTAGCTGAGAGATATTTCTGTAGTTTCTTTTGAGGTTGTTTTTTCTCCTACAGCTGTTCTTGTTATTTGTCCCTCTCATTATCAGTTTAGTACTCAGAAATTTCCATCTTCTCCTTGTCATTTTCTCTGAAGTTGTCCATCTGTGTGTGTTGTGATTTGATGAGCCAAGCAGGTATACTTTTAAGTCATGTTATGTTGAGTGAGTTAACATCAGAGAAATTAAAAGACATATGCAAACATACCTGAATCTCTTTAGGTGACTCTATTTTGGATTGATGAGAACTGTACACTAACAAAAAGCTACATTGAAAAATATGCAATGTTAAATGCTGATCTGTACTTTAAACTGTAGATTATATATAGTGTTCCTGACTAGCAATGGAAAGAGATAAAAAGTATTCAGAAAGGCTGGATTTGTGAAACTGAGTTTCATCTTTGGAGTCAACTGTCTGTCTCCACTGACTGCAGGAAGAGCCTGGAGAGGTTAGCCTTGCTGAGAACAAAGTTAGTCTTGGTGAATAAACTGTCCATGTGTTAGATTTCAGAGAGAAGGGGGCTGTCGCAGTAGATTTTTCTATTATCACAAGGCCAGTTGCAAATCACGGCCAAACAGTGGAGTGAGTGGTTCTAACAGGTACATCCTAATGTATGTCCATGATTACAATCTAAGAAAAATAAATACAAGGGAAAAGGGACTATTTGAGTTGTGGGCTCTGTAATAAAAACATTGCATGGTATGTAAATTGAGCAGGAGCACAAATAGTTGTCCTGGGTTCAGTAGTAGCAGTCATTTTTCTCCTTCTTAGTAGCTGGTGCAGTGCTGTGGTTTTGACTTTCAGCCTCAGAACAGTGCTGATAACACCAATGTTTTTAGTTGCTGCTCAGTAATGTTTAGTCTGACCAAGGACTTTCTGAGTCTCATGCTCTTTTTAGTCTGACCAAGGACTTTCTGAGTCTCATGCTCTTTTTAGTCTGACCAAGGACTTTCTGAGTCTCATGCTCTGCCAGGGAGGAGGGGAAGCTGGGAGGAAGCAGAGACAGGACACCTGACCCAAATTGACCAAAGAGGTATTCCATACCACAGCACGTCATGCCCACTATATAAACTGAAGGCAGTTACCCAGAAGGGTTGGATCACTGCTTGGGTCGGGCTGGGTATCGGGCGGCGGGTGGCAAGTGGTTGTATTCTCTTCCCTTGATATTTCCCTTATCGTTGTTATTATTATTGGTGGTAGCAGCAGTGGTTTGTGTTATACCTTAGTTACTGGGCTGTTCTTATCTCAACCCGTGGGAGTTACATTCTTTCAATTCTCTTCCCTAGCCCTCCGGGAGCGGGGGGGTAAGGGAGAGGGGGAATTGTGTGAATGCTGCGTGGTACTGAGGTATCAGCTGGGCTTAAACCACGAGAAACAACATATGAGAAAAACATCACTTTTTTTGCATTATTCTGTGTAGTTACAATGGCATGTGATATGTTGCTTATGTAAAGGAGCCATTTAGAGGGCATGAGTCCCAGGTCTCATACCCTCATTCATGCTGAGACAATACTTTTTACAGTTACTGAACCCAAATAAACAAATTCCCTGGGGGAGCCAGAGGATTTTATAAATTGAAGGCCTGTTCAAAGTCTTAAATAAGAGCAGAAATGTTTAAATGGAGAAGCCCACATTATCAAATGCAGTCACCATGCCATAAATTAATAAAAATACACTAATTATATATTATGCTATGTATATATTATTATGTTTCCTTTTACATAACATTATTTTCACATTGGAAGTGGTTGTGAGCATACAATAATGTTCTGTGTAACTTCTGTCCCTGACCAGGCCAGGAACAGGTTGCACCTTTTCTACTGTACTTTGCTGGGCAGAAGATCCATTTAGCTGCTGCTATATCATAATTTTGTCTTTAAAATATGATTGTTTTCCACCATAGGATGGGTGTGTTTTGAATATGAACAGAAGTAGAATTTTGTGAATTTTTGCAAAATGGCAGGCAAGTCCTTCAGTCGTTTCAGCTATGTCTCTAGATAGCTCTCTGGTGTCAGGAATTTTTATATAATTTACCACTGGATTACTGCACTGTTCTTTCAAGAAAACAGTTCCTTTGGAAGTAATCTCTTCTACAAATTTGTGAGTTCTCACTGTAGGTTGGGGAAGTCTCAAATATAGGCAGAAACTGAGAATACTAAAGATCTGTCAGACAATTCAGATTGAGTTGCAATGTTTAGCAATTGGGTGAGTTCATATGTGATGAAATGATATTCTGAAAATCAAGAGTTTCTTGTACAACATGTATGAAGTGTACAAGTTCCAAATATTAAAGACTATAAATAACAGTAAAATCTACAATGATCCATGTTGATCCATAGCACAATAATTAATGTCAAACATAATTTGGTCTCTGGAGAGGTGTTAATTTTATTTCAAGACCATATTCAGTATGAAATTTATTTTAATTTTAAAAATTACATAAATGGCAAAATTATTGGAAGGAAAATGTTTTTGAAGGCTCTTATGTTTGCTAGACAAAATGGCTTTCAGCTGCAGTGCAGGAAATAAATATATTCAATATTAGAGTCTTTTATTTCAAAAGTAACACTTTCATTCATGTCCACCTCTTTTCAGATTTTTTTAAGTTTTTTCTAATAAATTACTCTGCTCTCAAGAAAAGAACAGAGATTGATTACAGTGAAGAATGATATTTTATTTTTTCTTTGGTTAGATCTAATGTAGATCTAACTTACCTCTAGAAGTTCAACTAAAAACATATTTTTTTTATGCCAAAATGGTATGTGTGACTGAAGGTGTATAAATTTTATCTGTCTTAGATGTTTTCTACATTCCAGTTTGCTTTCATTAGTATTTATGCTCTTACGCTCCTGAAGAGTGGAAGAGTCCAGCTATATCCTAAAGTAGTAGTTATGTGCAAACATTTTCTCTTTCCTTCTAAGAGGCAGACATTATAAAACCCAAATTTCTTACTTTATATATAAGAACACATAAAAACATTTTATATTATATATCTTCATTGAAACTAAAAAAATTATTACTCTTGATGCTGTTTCTATAAGCATTGTCGTTCGGTAAATGTGGATTTTCACTTATTGAAAAATTTTGAAGGGCATTGTTGGTTCAGTTTAAATACCAGCTTTGTTTCAGAGCAGAATAATACATTAAGTTTAGGGGATTTTTTTCTTTTCAATTCATGACAATTGTCTGAGTTGTTTAAAATCTAGTGCTGCTTGCAACATCATCCAGGAAAGAATGTGACAAACAATTCCCTACTGTTGTGTAATAGTTTCTTGTCTATACATCCTTTATAAGTGTTGATTTTGCTTTATATTTTTGCCATTTTATTTGCAAATGCCTATGAAGCAAATCAAAGTAAGTATAATAAATTGTTACTTATGAGGATGATAAGGGGGCTGGAGCACCTCATATACAAAGACAGGCTGAGAAAATTGGGGATGTTCAGCCTGGAAAACGGAAGTCTTCATGGTGACCTCATAGCAGCCCTCCAGTATCTGAAGGGGGCCTACAGGGATGCTGGAGAGGGACCCTTCATCAGGGACTGTCGCTATAGGACAAGGGATAATGTCCTTAACCTTAAACAGGGAAAGTTCAGTTAGATATAAGGAAGAACTTTACAGTGAGTGTAATGAGGCACTGGAATATGTTACCCAGAGAAGTTGTGGCTGCCCGATCCCTGGAAGCAGCCACCAATGCCAGGTTGGACAGAGTCTTCGGCAACGTGGTTTAGTGTGATGTGTCCTTGCCCATGGCAGGGGTGTTAGAACTAGATGATCTGAAGGTCCTTTCCAACTCTAACCATTCTATGATTCTATGTTAAGCAAAAAATGTATGTTTAAGAGCCTTTGTAATTTGTATGCCTTTATGTATTTACAGAAAAATCTAAACACATGTAGGCAAATCCTAAAAGATTATTTACTTTTTCGTATTAGCTATTTTTAGTTTTCCTTTTTGCAACATGTTTAGTTGTACTGTGTGAAATTTTGCAATCTGCTGCAGCAGCACTGGAGGATGAATTATAATGGTGCTTTAGACTTAAGTAAAGAATTTATTTTTTTTTTTTTGCACAGTTTTTTAACATTTGTTCGAGATTTTATGTGTTTACTCAAGTGGCAAACTGTTTCCACCACATATTGCATATCTGAACTTTATTCTGTAGGTGGTGAACATCAGGGATTAAAATTAAACTGGTGATACAATTTTACATTATTAACTGCAGGTAATCATTAGAGCCCTGATAAACTAATTACCAGGGAAGCTCCTCAGTATGCTATTTTGCTATGCAAATTACATTTTATTATAGGGTCTAATAAATAAAAAGTGATTGCAGAGGAATGGTGATGTCAGATTTTACAGTAACCAGAATTACATTTTTTCTCTCATTTTTCAGTGCATTCTTTACAAGTTTTTGTGCTCCCTGACTTACATTTTTGTCACTTATGTACATAGTGATCAAGCACTGTAGAAGTTGTGATTGGATGTCAGTAGGAAATGATCTAAAACTGGTTTTGAGAAGATTAGGGAATAGAAAAGGTGGTACAACATGGTGTTTCTGGCTATGGACAGCTTTCCAAATGTTCTGGGGACTGGTGGGGTCAAAAACACTGGGACAAAACCAAACCTGTAATCCCCTTTGTTTGTATAGCCATTGCAGTAAGCAATCTCAAAAATTAGAACTAATTTCTATATGATAATGTAGATACTGCATGAGAATCTCTTTATCTTAAGGATCATTGACAGCAGTGTCGTATTTCATTTTAAAAACCACATCTTGAAGTTGTCAAGGTGACTGGTTTTGAGAAGTGCTGGGTTTTTTTATGATATTCTGCATACTGGAACAGAGGGATGGTATCTTTCAAACACAATGTCCTCCATAGGACACACAGACTGAAATATAGCTGGCTGTTACACAGTATTTATATTTGCGTATTTCTTGTGTCTCTAATGTTTTCTTAGTTTGATAAATTGTACCTTTATAAACTCATACCTACCGGTAGTTTCAGATTTTGGCAGAGAATTCTAGGATTACCTACTGCAGATAATATTAAAAGTTTATACATAAAGAGAAATTGCCATAGAATCCAGTTGCTCAGTCTTACAGTGTCTTTCAGGCATCCAAAGACATTATTAATGACCTTGATAGCCTCATTAAAAAGAGACAAAACAACTTTCATGTGTGTGTCAGTACAGATGGTGATAGCCCCAGAACTGTTGCTTCAAGCCAAAGATCACAAGCTATTTAAAAAAAGAGCATATCCCTCGATATACTTCCTACTGCTCATGGTCCATTAACAGTATAAAGTTCCAGCGGGAGAGTGGGCTAGTCAAGAACTCTGCTTGGCTGCTTTAGGGCAGAGCCTGTGTTATGCAGTTTACTGCACTAATTATATACTCTTGATGAGCTCATTAGAGGACAATAAAGGAAAATTAAAACAGTTTGCAATATGTGTGGTCAAATTAGCCACACAGAGAAATTATGGTTTGTAGTTAAATGCTGTTTAAAAAGTGTCCATTAAAAAAAATGTAGACTCGCATGTATGTACACTGTAATGATGCCTAAACTAATTTTCTTTAATGTGTTTATTTTTCAAATTGGGAATTGGACCCTGTTTCTATCTGATTAGAATGCAAAGGAAAGATTTAAATGAAACAGACAACAGGGTATCTACAGCCATGTAGTTCACGGAAGTATACTGCACAGAAGCTGTTAATAGTGCAGATTGGAGTTGGTGGTCAATTTGCAATATTTTTTTTATTTTAACACCAAAAAGTTGAAGTTGAAACATTATCTCCATTTAAGAAAGACACTATTCTTAAAATGACAGACTCCATTTAAGATTATCAATTTAAGACTATCCATTTAAGTCCCCATTTAAGACTATCATATATGCATTTAAATGAAAATAAACTGGACTTCACTGCAGTTAAGAATCTACTTTAACTAATCGATGGTAATTTGAAGAAAAAATATTTGAACTTTTTTTTAATAAACACTATATATATGTACACACAATTTCATATACAAAATATCAGCATGGATAGAAGCTGACAGTGGTACTTAAGTTTGCAGGTTTTATTGACCTTGAAACTGCAAAGGTTTTTCTTCTCTGTAGGTGTACAAAAATTACTTCAATGTATAATGGGAAAGTACAGTAGAGGTAGACTTGGTTTATGACTACAGCCAAATCAGATAAAGATAGTGCTTGATAAAAGACAAATAAGGGACCTTTCACCAGTTGGTATAGTTGCATGTGTCATTGTTCCTTTCCCGAGGTCTATAAAATAACTCAGAGTTTTAAAGTCTTTAACCAGGTTTGTTCTCATAGGACATGGTTAGGAAGCAATAACGTGTGCAATCATAGTGATAGACTTGATGGTGGAATTTATTTTCAGTCAGGGGTGGGTATATAACAGGTATAATGGACAGCTGAGGGCTGGCAGCTTTCCCACCAGGTTCATCTTAACCAAAATGGAGTGTGTCATTAATGCGTATATTGCCCAGGATTACATAGTTAGTGGCAAACCAGATTCCTGGTACTTTGACCGACCACATTAATTTCATATCATAGTTTTCAGCAAAAAAGCATTTAAAATTTCAGCCCAAGTCTAAATTTCTAAATGAGTCCCAGTGTGCCTCGACCAATGATTTGATGAATCACTGTTAACCTGAAATTTCTTTTCTATTTTGCTCATTATAGCTTTTTCTCTACAATTGTTTTCTCTCTCTTCTGTTTGTTCTGCTGTAATGAAATTCCTTTACCATAAGATAGAAATATCCTACAGAGTCAATACCATGTTTTAAATTTCTTATCTTTATTGTTACAGGCCTATTTCATTAAGGAAATAACCTGATAATATTTTTTTCCCCCTCCTATTCTTTCTGAAGCAATCCAGTAATATGAAAATTCTGGATGAACTTGTATCAAGAATTCTCACACATTTATAGATTTGATCATTTTCCAACCACTCACTGTACTTGTAGCAAATTGACGCTAGAGTAATGCTTATAAAGAAACCACTTTTCCAGTAAGCTATCTCTTTTCATTTCTTCTTAGGAATGAAATTTGACCAACTTTCATTTTAGAAAAGCTGATTTCCCCACACACACACACTTTTTTATATAATTCAATCTGAGAATTACGAAAGCATACATAGTGTAAAATTATTTTTAGAAGGGCTAATTTATTGGTAAGTTGTAAACTTTTTATTATAACAGATAGGTATGATATTACAAGCCTCTCTTCAACAAAGCTTAATGTAATTTACTTTTAATTACAACTGTTATCATCATAAATTTATCAGAGATTAGTTTCAAAACAATAGACTTCCCAGGATATGCCTTATTATACCTTATCGGGGTGCATTGTGACCATTTATGGAATAGGTAATCATAAAGTACATCCTTAAAAAAAGTCCAAATAATTGACTTTTCATTTGTAAGCTGGGAACAATAATTAGGCAAAACTTAAATTGTGAAATCACCATATTTTTATCATAATACTTTTTTTTCTGAAATGTTTAAGGTTATGGATTATCAAAAAATTATCTCGGTTTTTCTTTGGGGTAACTGAACCATGTCATCATCTTCTTCACTAATTACCCAAAATTCTTTAACCTTAACCGAGCCCTACTGGATTCCACAAGCCAGAAAATTAACTGCCAAAAAACCCTGTGAGCCTTCCTTTGCATGAAGAATGCAGTGTATTTTTTAAATACATTCTTCTGTTACCAGGAGACAAATTTATTGCCCCTTTTCCATTCCTGAACTTGGTCCCTGCAGTGGGTGGCACTGTAGTCCAGACAACTCTTTTCCATGGTGGCTGATTGTAGTTGCAACATTACTGAATTTTCTGGACTTTCTTTAGAGGTGCATGTTGGGGTCAGTAGGGAGAGGGAAGGAATAGGGCTACTTCAGAGATGAACTAGCAGGGAAGATGGCTGCCTTATACTGCATAACTCTTAAGTACTTGATTTTACTAGGTTTCTTCTGTCAGTGTTCTCGTAGCTTCGCTGCCCATCTCTTACAGCTTTAACATTTTCTTAAACTTACATGATAATATCCTTCCAAACTCAGCAACTGGAGTACAGCCTGACCCAGTATTCAATAAGGAAGGATTCCCATTGACATTAACTTTAATGAGAAACGGATCAGCCCATAAATGAACAATTTATATTGCCATTTAATTAACTAAAGTGGCCAAGTTAGTCATCACAACAGAATCACAGGACTATGTGTACAATTGGTGGTTCAATTCTTCCTAACTGAAGGTCTACATATGCTGTTAGAAGATATAATTCATTTTATCAGAGTGTAATCTGAACTATTCCTCAAATCAATAATAATTTGAAAATAAAGAAACATCCTTTCTACCAGCTGCAGGGAACCACAGGTTCAATATTGAAATGATTGGCTGTACTATTTCCAAGAAAAAGTAGTTAAACTGCATGCAGTTTGCTCTGTACTTGGGCAAAACATTAAAGGCTAGAGTTGTATTTACTCCAAATGAAAATTGAAGATTCCATGAACTTAAATAAGAAATAAATCTTGATTTGATACTGTAGCCAAAGCTTTCAGTCTGTGTTGGAGCATAAAGTATGTGAAGCTGTGTCTATCTGGCTGCTACATGTTAATATCCAGGTTTTGTTTTATAAGAGCTATACCGTATATCTAAATTTTTAAATTCTTTTGGGGTTCTTTGAGATGGAGTCCACAAGTTCAAAGCGTGCTACAATTATAAATTACACTAGTTAGGAAAAGATAGTGGGTTTCATTCTTAGCTATTAAACTGTTTTTTTATTAATAACTAAAATAATATTAGTGATGCAAATTCAATTATTATTATTTTTTAAATAGTTAATTTTAGTTTCTGTTTCCACATAGTCTTGCCTCCTGAGTAGTGGTCAGAGTTTTGAATGCAAACATCTCAGCAAATACTTAAAGTTGAATCATCAGCCTTTCCTCACCTGGAATTATAGACAATACAAAATTCTTTTGAGGCTTATGTAGGTTTCATGCTGAATTGCAAAGTACCTGAAGTGCTTTGTAATGGACAAAAAAATAAGGTGAATAAATAACACTAACCAACCCATGAGTTTTACTTGATGTAGATTCTAAATTCTGCTTGAAATGGTATAATAAATACATGATTATGTACTAAATACTGTAGTTTTTAATTCAAACAGAAATCAATATTTTATATCTACCGAAATCAGTGACTCTCATTGACTAGGGAGAATGGAATTGAGCCTGGAGCATAAAAATGGTATGAAATGTTAATCTTATGAAGCAAACTGGTTCATGTACTGGGAATATTTTAAGAAGTGCTTTTGTCACTTGTAAACTATTTGCAAGCTTTAGTTTGCTAACTAGTTTTAGTAGAAAAAGATGAGAGACTTCATAAATAAGGAACTTAATTATAACATTAGCAGGGAGATGATCCTCCTTAACCTGAAAGTCTACTGGCTAAAGCACCCAACAAAACCTGGCAGGTGTGGATTTGAATTTGTCCCTGCGCACAGAAAGTAGATCTGAACTGTAGGATACTCTGTATCTTCTACGTTCTTTCAGGTTTTTTTTTTTTTCCTTTAGGCGTTATTCCACAAAGCACAGAATACTTAAATACTTCTCAGTACAAGTATTTGAGTTTCAATATTTTGTATTTTTTGTTTAGAGTTAGATATCCTACAAGTTATCTGTGTCAGCAAGCATTTAAATAGCCAATGCAAACCAGAAGATTTAACAGCAGTGACAGAAAACACAAACTAATGCATAAAACACAGGCTAACACATAACACAATGATCAGAGCAGTTTCAGTAGGAAGCAGGAAATGCAGATACAAGTCCTGTCAATTTGATGAGAAAGCAGGAGTGTTTCAGAATTCTGGATGACTCTCTACCCTTTTCCTAGAAGAAGAAAGAAGCTGTGACCATCTCTTTCCAATTTGTGATATTAAATATCTAGGCCATAGTTCCATTTCTTTCCTATAGTTTAAAATGTCTAAGATGGAAATAATAATTTTCCCAATTTTTATTGCAATGACATCTTTTCAAGAAAATCCAGATGTGGATCTTTGGAGAGATAAAAGGCGAAAGGGAAGGTGGTCTTTAGATTTTTGGCCAGAAGAAGAATCAAAAGACCCATTTTTCATGCAGCTTTACAGTAATTTTAGTTCTTACATAGCCTAAATTTTGTTCTACTTTGCAACAGTGTCTAACCATACTCATGTATATATTATATTATACAGGGCTATGAACATAAAAAAAAATCTGCTTTCTATTTGCTGTTAAGTTAAAAATCTACACATTAAAAATTATGTTACTCATACTGGTCATGCCATTCAGATGCTGTGTATCAGGGAGGCTTGAGGCCAAAGTTACCTCCAACTACTTATGGTCTATTTCAGGAGACAGATAAATATCCTTGCATACGGTCATAATAACTTGTCTGAGATTCTGTATGAATTTCATCATTATGTACTGAACTCCCATTTCTCCCATACATATCTGGTTTACCTCCACACTTGAGGAGGCTGAGGAGAAAATAAACCACAGCTTCTTTTCTTCAGGAGTTGCTTCCAATCTCTAGCAGTCAAGTTCCATTTTCAGTTACTGAAACACAGGCTTAAACCACCTGATTTTAACTGCCCAGATGTCTACCAACTTTGGCCAGGAAGTGAAGGTATTTTTGTGAAATTCTGTGATCCCAGTTGAACCTCATGACATCTAAAAGCTATATTTTTCTCAAAACACAAACAAATATATAAAAATCAGAACAAGTTTTAATTTTTTTTTCATGTTCTAAAGCTGTTTATCACTTGAAACAGCTGAACTAGCAAGTAATGGATTAAAAAATTCTCATGATTCTGGCAAAATCAGATTTGTCAGGAAGCTGTATGTTTATTCTTTTAGAATCTGTGGTAAAGGATATATGGTAACAAGAGGTAAAAATCCATTCAAGGCTGTCTCATTGTGTTCTAGCAAGTCTCCATCCTATGTCTTTTGATGCCTTGAGCTATTTTGTCAGGTGTATTCTAAAGTAAAGATCATTTTATTAGAACAGAAACTACTGATAGTATACTTGGTTGGTTTCTCATGGAGAAGTACTATGCTGCAGGTAACCAAAATAATTTAAATATTTTCTTGCATATGAACCCTTATTTTTCTTTCTCATGTGTGGTATAGATTTTTAAAGTACAGTCTTTATTGTCTTCCTTTGTTTATTCAATGGAAGCAGTACTCTTCGTACATAAAGTTCGAGTTGTAAACTCATATTTCTTTTACAGCAGTTTGACCATGTCATGTAACTGCCATTAGTTTTTGTTAGTCATCTAACATTAGATGGTGTTAGTTATCATACTGGTACATGTTAATATTGTGATAGCATGCATTCAAAACACAGTGATTTAAATGTAATCATAAAACTCAGACAAATTGTATTAAGTCTGCTATCCATCCCCAGCTAGTGAAGATCTGCTTTCTACAGTATATTAAAGGTATAATTGAGAGTAGTAATAAAATATTAATAGCTTTGTTTTTCACTTCTGAAATATAACATCCATTTATAAATAGGCTATGCAATGATATTAGGTATTAAATTTCCCCGTGTGCTTTGTTTTTTAAAGTAAATAATTAATTTAGAGGTATATAGGGCTTGTAAGGAAGAAAAACAACTGCAGAGGTCCAGCTTAAAATGTGAAGACTTCCATGACTATAAAGTCATTATAATTGCAGTGAATAAAAACGCTACTGATATGTTTTTCTTGGACTGAAATAAATTTGAGGAGAAATTCTGTAGCTATTACTTGAGATCAGACAAGCAGATTTATCAGTTTTTATACTACACTCTCAATATATTAGCTAATATAAAGTTCAAAATCATTGAAAAAGTAATATAAGAAGTTAAATATCTTTTAAAGTGACCATACTTAATATTATTTGATTGAAAATATTTAAGCAGAAAAGATATTACAGAATCTGAGTCATAGAGTATGCAGAAAATGCATGCTTGAGCAACTCAAGGGATTGAAAATTCTTAAGGGATTTCTGCATTTATCAGAAAGCTTTAGTTACATTGCCATATATATTATTTATAACAGCACTGCTACTGTACCATTTATAGTCACTACAATGCAGCTGAGCATTTAGTTATTTGTGTAAACATGAACAACAAAAAGATTGTTTATTCCCAGAATGGGAGAGAAAAGTATTCTAATTACAGTTTGCATTGTTTTGCCTGTGGGCTCCCCAAGAGCCATTCCCTGATGGGAAACTGCTTGCCTCACATTCAGTGGTGCACGAGCTCAGGCTCTTTGTTCTGCAGTAGGAAAAAAAAGTATCTGTGCAGTGCTATTTCTTGACTAATGCATGTAAAAAGCTATTGTACTTGATTCCTCTGCATCTGCGCAGAGCTGTCACAGAATCTGTCCTTTTTTCTTTCCACTTCTGCATCTAACTATTGTTAGTTTTTTTCTTTTATAGTCCAAAGACATAGTCAAAATAGGGAAGAATCACTCTTTTATTTCTCTGGTAATGAAAGAATAATTTTGTGAATTTATACGTTGATATCTGAATAATCACTTATTATATTAACTATTCAGAATCTGTAGGTGAAGGGAAAAGTAAACTCATAATCGCCTGTTTCTCTGGGCAAAATACATAAGCTGAACCGTGTGCAACCAAATGTTATATTACTTACATATCATGTAAATTTATTTTCAAAAACATATTTGACATGGTATTGAATTTACAATTTTGAGTATATAACAGATCTCACTCATACTGAAGCTCTCTTTTAAATTATACTCTGAATAATTAAATCATATGGAAAAATGTCAGGAGGCAAGTATTTATTCCAGCCATATCTTCCCACAGCATGACATGTCGTCTGAAAACAACATTAAGCATTTTATGCCATCTGCGCTGGTTGTGGATACATTTACAACACATCTCAACATGGAATATTCCTTTTCGACTTACGCACAGTCGGCTTACAGCAGTAAGCACCTAAATAGAGAGATCTACAAAAACATCCAGCCATTGATATTTGGTTCACTTTCACCCACTTTGTCTTTGGGAGATGGAGTTTGTCCATCATGCTGTCATTCACAGCTTTATGCAAATAAAATACTACTACAAAAATTTGCTTCTATAGAGTAGTGACTAGATTTTTATGAGATAAAATCTGAACACTGAATATTAAGAACATTTAAGTAAAACATTAGTGTTCCTTAAAAGAGAAGCATTATATATTTTTAAATGGTTGTTTGTAAAAAATATGAAGAGAATGCATCAAAATGTTCAGAAAAAAATGCTGTCATTTTCCAGGGATTGTACATAAGGCATTTGGTAAATATAAGAGTTATTAGCTCCTAGTTGTACATAACCAATAATCATTGTACACCAGATCTCCCTAAGCGATCTATAGAATCAAAGATTCTGTTTCAGTCTGCACATGTTGTGTTAATTGCATCTTTCAAGTCACTCTCTCAAACAGTGTATATTTTCTCAAACAGTGTGTATTTTTTGCTACATGTAATTATTACCATTGAAATCACAACAATTAGGTGTCTACATTTTTTTCGTAACAGTTAAGAAATGGTTTCACAACACACACACACACAAAATGGAGATCAAAGCAGTCTTCATTCTCTATGTTGTTCAAGCAGAGCTTTGACACTTGTGACGGCCTGCTAAAAAGGCCTGCTTGAAGCTCTGTTGTTTAGAAAGGTCCATCTTCAGCGTGAGGTAGAGCTACAGAGGACAAAGCTTAAGAGAATTTATTTCTGTCATCCTACATGTAGAGTCCCAGTCTGAGCTGAGGTAACTAACCTCTGGGGATTCTTTTCTTACCTAGCCTTTTTATTGTGCAATAATTTTTCTTTATTAAGTAATTATATATATTTTTTCATTTAGTATTTGTTAAGTATTAGTTTTTTTAATCTTAGTACTTTGCTTGTGTAAAGTATGCTGTATGTTTTCACAATAATAGTGCACAAATTTCCATAGCACAATTGGAAAGGGTCAGAAAGCTACTGCATTACAAGAAAAATTTATGCATTTTGAATAATAAGAAAAAAGATTTTCTTCTTCCAGCGTTAATCACTTATGTCCTGCTCCAGAATATCAGTCCAAAATATGAATGTCAGTGCCTCCTTAAAGGACAATCAATAGGAAGTAATCAGTCTCCTTGGGGGAACAAAACCAAAACCTCAAAACCAAACAATCCAACCCTACAACTGCACCCCCCAAAACCCTCACAACAAACACAAGAATATAACAGGATGAATTGATTATAGCCAGTTTCTACTGTAATTGAATTTATAACTAAAATTTGGTCTTATAGCATTTTTCTTAGTTAAATCTGCCTAAAAATTATTCAGGGTGCTTAGTAGCCCTGTTGTTTTGTCTCAGTGATGGAGTCTCAGCATATACGTATACTGTGCATGCTGTGTATAATATATGTGCTAATGTCTGAACAGGAACATTTAAAAATGTGTTATGAACAGTTCCATCTGGTGGAATGAGCTGTCAAAATGGCGCTTTTTTTTTTTTAATTAGAGTTGAGTGAAATTGGAAGAACGTATGACAGGCATTGTTTGTAGGGAAATATCTCTTTCATTAAAGTACCTGATAAAATTGGAGAACAGGATATTTTCTGATATTCAGACTCCAGGCTCACTCCAAACTGTGTATTTGTTGTTCTACGCTGATTTGCTAAATTACATGTGTCATGAATTTTCAGAGATTTCTCCATCACTGTATTTCATAAAGACTGGTCTTCAGAATGACCATTAAATATTTCTTCTTCCCAAGAAACACTCTTGTACATAGAGTTTTGCAACATAGTTTCTGTGTAAACAGTTTTTGCATGTAGCCAGTCTGCCCCTCAGCAATATCCTTAAACCCCACCTTTTAGACCTTTGTGCTTAGCACATTCCGAGAAAGTAAGTAATGTGTCTCTTCTGCATCCTTCTATGAGCAAAATTATCAGCCTACTACATTCCAAGTGGTGACAGTGCTATGCTACTGTTCTCTGTTGCTTACAGATTGTTTAATAAAATAGAGCATATTCCAGACAGATTTACTCTTAAAATATGCAGTACTAATTGTGTAAAAGGCAATAGGAGGATAAAATCAGTGGCAACAAGATAAACTCCTGGTAGTTCTCAGTCAGCAGTTTTCTTTGAACAAGGACACAAATAAACAGTACATTTTGTAAATGTGTTAACAATTGAAAATGTGCATCATATATCGAAGGAAGAGGAATACTGGCCAAAGTGTATTTTGATCTGAAATAACATTACACATTTAGCTTGTGCTACTTTATTTAGCAGTTGTAATAATAGCCCCTGAAGATTAAACGTGCTCTGTGTCAGAGAAAATAAATTTAACTGATGAAAAACTGATGATAGGTAGCGTATTAGACAACTTGAAGTAATGTAGGTGAGGTACAAAAATACAAGTTTTAGTTAAACTAGTTTCTAGCTGTAAAAAAATTTAATTGCTGAAGTCTGTAGGTGCATACTGTCCATATCCAGACAGCTGATGGATAACAGGTTGGTTCTGCTCTTAGCATTGTAACAGCATGGAGAAAATTGTTCACAGCAATACAAATCGTATACACCAGGAGTAACAAACACAGAAATCAACTTAATCAGAAGTATTTATGGCTTTTTATTTTTTTTTCCTCCCTGTAGTTCTGATTAGGCTCAGGAAGAGAAATTAATCTTCAGCCATAGAGTAAGTCCTGTATTCTTTAGTAACATCTGCCTTTCTCCCACATTAATGTTTTTTAGATTGAAGGAAGCATTTGCACTTCTGAGTCACCAGTCAGTGGTGACAGTTTGCTCATGCCTCAGGATATTGAGTCCCTTGGTTTCATGCGTATTAGTCATCTCATTTGCAAGATTCTGAACATGTCCTCTTCAGGCTTACCTTACTGCACAGACTTTTTGCAGATACAAGTTTGGTAGACTTTCAAAAACCATATAAACTAAGGATAAATGGGAAGCTACAGAAACCTGTACTTGACAACATATGAAAAGTAATTTAAAATTTTAATTTTCTTTTGCAGTTTTTGAGAGCAGTCCCTTTTATTTCCTTGAAAAATCAGCTTGTCTATGTTCAGTTTAAGTTATACATGTTTATTTACTTGCCTTTTACACACTCAATACAAATTTCTGAGTGTTGAAATTAACAGGGGTTTTGCTCTTGACTTCAGTGACCCTCAGTTTTCTATGTATCTGCCAAATTTTGTTTGTGATGCAGGTGGTTGACATTTTCTATGCTTAGGATCTGGCTTTCTGCATTTATTTTTTTTCTTTGTTATTGAAACAATAGGAATGTCTGGGTGGTGTAAAGCAAAACCATTTCACATTTTCATGTGAACGTAATGTGGGTAGAGAATGGATTTACTATCTTCCGCTATAAGGTATTTTCTAACGCTTATTAACATGACATGCAACAAAGAGTACATATATCTGAAAATGATGGCATAGAGGCTGATAAATACATTTTGCAGCTTGCTTAAATTGCTTGCCTTTTGCAAAGTTTGACTCAGTGGCAAAAGAAGTTACAAACACAAGAATGGCAACAAAATTCCACTACTACTAAGAAGAAAAAAAAAAAAGAGGTAGAGAAACTGACCTGCTTTGATTTGGCTCCCAGAGCTGATAAACCAGTTCTACTTGCTGAATTACAGGTTTAAAAACATGTTAGCTGATACAGCTTCAGGGCTCCCTGGCCACTCAAGAAAGTTGACCAAAATCTTGCACAGAAAAGAATGCTGCAATATCAAATAAAAACATCATTCCATCAAAGAGCATAGTATGTCACAACACATTCTCTTAATTTCCATTCCACACAGTTAACAGATGAATCACTCAGAATAGAAGTGCAGGGAATCATATGCTGTTCATTATTGATTTAGGTATGAAATGCTTCAAGTGTGCATTCTTAAATCAGCACTAAATAGACAACTATGTCTTCATTTAAATTAAGATATAACAAATCCCATGTACTCTGATAATTCTTCAATATTATGGAAGCTTAATTCTCTATAACATGGCTTTGGCTGTGCTAGAATATAATGAAAGAAGTGAGACTTTAACAGAAATTTTATTGTTAAAATTTTTCTATAACAATATTTTATTCTATTCTTGTTAACTTCAGCTACTAGAAAACAGGATCTTCTCTCCATCCTTTGTACTTAACTATGAACATTAAGCAAAAGACAAAATCAATGACCAAATTTGAATTCTAGTTTGGTTTCTAATTGCTAAAGCTACAGACGATGTGCTAATATGTAGTTAGGTTTGCTGATACCAATTGCTAAATACAAATATTAAAACCCCAGAGCATCATGAGCTACGACTGTTCACCAATTTAGCAATCATTAACTTTTAACACATTTGCATACCTAAGTTCAAGCAAGCCATCCAAATTTATAGAACAGTCCCTTATTGTGATTGTGTGTATATGCTTGCATGGGTGTTTATTAGTATGCATGTGTGCATGTGTATCTCTTTCTATGTACAAATCTATCATATGGTGCTTTTAGAGCATTGGAGACGAGACTGAGGGAAAGCAAAACATCTGACAAGTAGCTGGAATCTGTGACAGTAGTGGGAGTAAGGGTATAGCACGGATTTGTCTGTAAATCCAAGATATTTCTGTAAATCTCCGTTCTCTCGCAGGTTTGTTTTTTTTTTGGGTAAAAGGTATACAAATACTTTATGCTGTTAATTAAACCACAGCCTATCTAGGAGATTTAAATCAATATTTATATATGTTAGAAATAACACATTTATTTAGTTTTAAGTACTTAAAACTAGAGAAACCCAAAGCAACTTATTATGCCTCAGTTTTGTTCTGTGTTATTTTAATCACTCATTTAAAAAAAACTTTCAACTTGGAATCTTTCACTGAATCACAGAAAACATTCACAAATATTCAGTCTAATTATTGCTTTGAGTTAGGGAAGAGTATATCTAATGATTTTTTTACCAATGCAAAAATCACCAAAATTAATTTTACCCACATTTGCAATGCACCTAGAACTATGGGTTTTCAACTGGCATATCCAGAATAATACTCATTATTCTAATCCCATGCAGAGAAGATTTTAACAAATAAAAACAATGAATAAACAGAAAAGGTAAACTCTCCCAATTAATTTAAGAGTATTAAATTGATGTTAAATATACATAGCATTTCTTTTGCAAACAGTCCATTTAATGATGCATATTGACATAGTATACATGGATCTTTCAATTGATTTGTTTTGGTGATGTATGACACTGGTTAAAAGTGTAATATATGGAATTAGTCAGATATACTTGGTGAATTAAGGACTGGCTTACAAGCAGTTGTCAAAATGCAGTCATCTGTGGGAAGACAGCAATGGTCAAAAGCAAAAAGATCTCTCAGAGGGAATTACTTCCTGACTGGTGTTCGTCCATGTTTTGATTGATTATACAAGTAACATTACAAAGCCTTTGCAGCTAAAAAATGTCAGTTAAGGTATGAAAAACAGAAGACAAATCAAAAGTTCCCTAAATCACCATATAGCAGATAAGTAAATTTGTTTTAATATAGGTAGGTGCAGTTTAGTAAACCTGGAAACAAAGTATACACCTTGTACTTACATAATACAGCTTGCCTTTGGAAAAAACAACTCAGGAAAGAACGTAAGGTCATTGAAGATCACTGCCTAAACAGGGATTCTCGGCACAGTGCTATGGTTAAATGGGATAATGCAATGTTTATAAGAGGAGGACTATCAAGTCGAAGGTGTCTGTGCATATTTCACTATAAACTATTGTGACAGTGCTGTGTTCAAAGCTGATATTCACACTTCAAAAGTAAGAATTATTGGAAAGATTTCAGAGTGTTCTAGAATGAGAAAAGATCTAAAACATGAAATTTACATGTTTCACTTTAGTCCTTCATATACAACAGAAACTGTTGAGAGAGGACATAGATAATTGCTCATGACAAAGAATTTTAGAAGTTCTTGGTAGGTCTTAATTTTGCCGACAGAGGATAATACAGTTCCAAAGACTAAAAGTTGTTAGCTTCAAACTCAACTTACATTAAGTTCTAGTTGCAAGTGTAGATATTAAATCCTAGAACAATTTATGTATCATATTCAGAATTCTACAGTGGCCTTTAAGATAGGACTGGATAGATTTATTAAAAAGATTTATTTACTAGAAGTATTTTTATCCAGATCTTAGGGGATGAAATTGTTTCATATATATAGCCTTAGATTCTATGGCTTATGTCTGTATTAGCAGATAAAATATCCCAAACCTTTCCTCTAGCGGCTCAGCATTTGTGCCTGATAACAGTTAAACAGTACAGGCAATACGAGAACAGTGCTTGGTCAATGCTCTGCCCTGTTTGTTCCTTTAATACAGTTGCAGTCTTTTTTCTTTTCCTGCAGGAGAGATGAAGTGTCTTGAAAACATCTAGCTTCACCTCTCTCAGTTTTCTTATTTGCAGCGCACAATTTGTAATTATTATAATTGCTGAGATGAATTAAGAACAGAGACTAATTTTGCTAATGATCCTGGTCCCCAGAACCTTAACAAGGAAGAAACTTCATAAACTAATAAGGCTTAGTAAGCTCTATAGTTACTAAGCAATATGAGGTATGTCTTTCTATTTTGCCATGGATTTGGAAGCAGGTTTTGAGATTTCAGTTATAATACAAGCAGAGTACTTCAAAAGAATCTTTTATATTAAACAGCTGGTCAGTGCACAATCACTGTGGAATTGGGAGAAAAATGCACAATCAAGATTGGTAGAACTGAGGCCACTGGGTTGCTGAATGTCATGGGATTCATAGATTTCAAAGCCAAAGAGATAAGCAAACCATCAGCTCTGATGTTAACTGCCTGATAACGTGTGTTTGTATAAAACATGCCTCCTATCAAAAAAAGGAGAGCTCAAAGGTTGACAGAATTTTACCTTCCACAAATGCATCCACACATTATTTGAAGCCCCTGTTTGGTTTGTATTTCTTCTAGTGACCAGATGTTCTTACTGTTGAAATTCATGCCTAATCTGCATTGAATTTTCAATTCGCATTTGAATTTGACTTTGGTACTCAGCATTTTGTTCTAGTGACGTCCTCATCATAAGATCAAAGAGCTTTTTAGTAGATAGTATTTTTTTTTGCCATGAAGATACTTATGTACTGTCAAGTTACTTTTCAGTCTTCTTTCTGAACTGCTAAATCATACTGCACTTCTGAAGTCTCACACTGTATGATGTTTTTTGAGGCCTTGTGGTTCTTTGCTATACCTCTGCCAACTTTTCAGCATTCTTTTTTTCAGCAAGACAGGATCAATACAAATATTCAAGAATTAGCTTCACTGTGACTATAAAAATTCTTTCTGCTTCTCTCTCTGCACCTTTTTAGTACCCCATAAATAAGTACTAGCTTCCTCACAGCGGAGATCTACATCACCCATAGAGCCAAAGGTGCGAGGGTTTACATTGAACTTAAATATTTTTAGGCAATATTTCATTCAAAAAAAAAAAAAAAAAAGAAATCCATATAGGAGAACAACAAAGAAGGTAGAGCAAAAATGAAAGAAGGAAAAAGGTGTGGCTGAAACTGAAATAAATATAGTAAGAGCTAAACAGAAAAAGGCTGGAATGAATAGTCGATCATAAGGGGCCAGGTCGGGTTGATTTGAACAGTAGAAAGTAGTCTGATGCCATCAGCAGCTAGAGATCCTTTTTCACGCTGATCTGCTTTTCCTTCAGAATATGTTAAGGTTGCGGGAAAGAACAAAGTGCCGTGTGTAAGCCCTATGTCCCATGAAGTCAAGTGGTCTCCCTTGTAGAGTTCTAGATCCCTGGACTGCTTTGTCCCCACAGAGCAAACATGCTACAAAGAGACACTTCCTGCCCAAAAGACCACACAATCTAGAGTGCAAGTCCACCATTAAGAGGTGGAAGAAAACAAACAGGGGAAGCACAAGAAAACAATGAAGTCAGTTCTGTTCAGTAAGAAAACAGCCATCTAGCAGTTGTGTATATGAGGGTATTATTGTGGTTGTTTTTATCATCATGGCAAAGGAGGATCCTAAATATGGATTTGAAAGTGGACAGCGAGCATGGCTGTGTGGATATTTAGAGTGCTCCTACTTTATACGATGGCAAAGTGTAGCATATTTTATACATTTTCTTACCATTTATTTTTGGTGACAAAAAAACCTGAATACTTTACATCTGGTCCTATGCTTTTTTTTCTTAAGTTCACAGGAATCACTGAAACAAGACATGCATTATGGTTTAATTTGTATGTCAGTTGTTAACTATTGCATCCTTACACATGTACCTTTCTATTAAAATCCACAGTTTATTATTTAAGGAATCAGTTTTAAAATATGCATAGTTCTTGGAATCACTTTCAATTTTACATTAATCAGGATATGCAATATCTTATAAGACTGGCATTGGAAAGCTTGGCTTTTTTGTACATGGTTGGTGTTCCACAGTAGCTGAAGTTAATATTCGTCCTATTTCCATCTTTCTCTGCCACCAGCAGTTATACATTCCTGCCCATTTTCTTGGGCCAGGTCCAGTATTTGCCTCACCCTGCTGTTTTTCCTACTAATTAATATGATTCAACAAAAAGAGGATTATAATTTGCTATCAGGCTAGCATGCTGAAATGTCCCAACACAGGATGAGATGGTAAGTCAGAGTTGATAAAATGAAGGTGATGGGAACACAGAGTGAGTTGAGGAGAACAGGTGAAATCAAAGATAGGAAGATGTCAAGAGACTTTTTAAAATGGCAGTCTGCTGTCATGGGCTAGGAGCCACAGTGACCAACAACAAAGCCAAGAAACAGGAGTTTTGCTGGCTAAGAGGGAGAAATCCCTTCACTGAATCAGAACAAAACAATACTCTCCTATACTATACTCTCTATACTCTCCTGTGCTTCTGAACATGCTGTTTCCTATGAGGCTCAAGAGCAGCTACCTCTAGAAGTTCATGGCAGAAATTGTCCAGCTCAAATGCTTAGCCACGTTTTCATTCTGAAGATGCTAGTGTTAGTAACTGTTATTCATGTCCTTTATTGTATTTTTTAATAATAGATATCTGAGCTATTTTGTCACATTTTACTCTGATCTTGTACTGAGTGTAGTATATTCTGACTTTATTGTGATATTTCACTAGATGAACTGTAATTGTTTTAAAAAGGTAACACTGATGTACTTAAATATATGTATAAAGAGAAATAGAATATATATAAATATATCTTATTTATATGCCCACCTATTGACTGTGCCAGGAATACCTCTCTTATTGTGTATTCCAGCCACTAAATTACTTGTTTGCTATTACATTTACCATTTTTACTTTCTCCTAAAGTGCAATGGGTACAATATAGAGTAATTTTCTTTCATAGTATTATAAAATACTACATCCTGTGCTTTTGTGGGGTTTCAGCAATTTGCTTCAGAAACAACTTTTCAATAGTGCCAGGAGTCAGATAATTTTGCTGTTATCATTTGGAAATACATTGTCTAGTAAGATAAATAGGATGACAATGTTTAAGATAGATTAACATATAAATTAAAAGAAAAAATATTTTAAAACTGAATTTAGCTAAATATTTTTTCTAAAAACTGAATTACACTTGATTTTGATTTTCCTTACAGAATTACTTTCTTACTCCAGCATCTCATATATGGAAGCCATATAGTTTAGAGAGGTAGAATTTTATTTTATTCTTTAAATCAAAATCTATGGATTTAATTACAATGTGTTACCCCAGTTTAATCAAAATACATATTAGCAATTCTGTTGATTTCCTATTTTTCTACAGGGTTATATAGCTAAACCAATGAAATGAACTGTCAGACTAATTTTGATAGGGCATATAATACAGTAGATAATTACTTCACTTTGCTTAATGTAATTTAAATCCATAAAAAGACATTTGTTTTATGTGTAAAAAGTGGGCTGCCTGGTTGAAAAAAGGAACAAGTAACAACGAATACTCAGTGGCAAATACGGACTAAAGAATAAAAGTTGATTCATTCATAAATTTTATGAGCTGTTTATTCATTATCCTGTAGTGCCATGTACTGCACCAGAATTCCTTTTCAGTTGGGTTCCCTTCTTAATCAGAATTTCAGAACATTGTTCTCTTCTGGTTTTATGTTTCACAGAGTGCATCACTGTATGTTAAGATTCTTTTGCAAGATCATGTTATTTCTCCTGTATGTTATTTTTGTAGTATCAAAAAAAACCTGTCAGAACTGAATTTAAAGGCTAGCTCGCATTTCAGTGTTTATGTTGTCAGCATCTGGCACTGTAGAAAAGAAGTTTCTGGAGTAAATTGTAGAAACCACCCAAAATATATATTCCTTCCATTGCTAAATGAAACTAGTAGTATGTACAAAAGGTAGCACACATTGTCCTTCTAAGATGTTAAGCATAGCTCAGTTGGCAGCTCAGTAATTGTACCTTGCACTCACTTCCAGAACCAAATCTTGGCAGAAGAACATCTGGAAATCTGAAGCAATACTACATTTTGTCCTGCAAAGTTGCTTTTTATACATTCAGGAAATTCTGTGAATGTCCTGAAAACAGAAAACGCAAAATCTAATTTTCTGTAGGTCTGAATAATTCCCAGAGCCTGCAGTGACATTACTGTGTCTCTGACTTCGTAGCATTGCTGAGGTAAAGACAAAAGAAGGAAGAAGCAGAGCATGGCCGGTGGCTCAGCAGACTAAATATTTGGAAAAAAGGCTGCTATACTCTTTTCAGATAAATTGACATCCCAAGTGGTTTGATGGCAGAATGTAGTAGCTACCTTGCAGAAATATAAGTCTCTGCAGAACTGGTCAGGGAGACGTGCACTGTGAAGCTATGTTAGAGAGGCAACTAAAAACCTTGATCTACTGGATCCAGATATTTGGCTATGTCATTCTGGGGTACTTCCAGCACTAAATGAATGAGAGAACAATCTGAAAGTGTTTGTTTACTCTTTCCAGCCTTTAGATATTACATCAACATGCTTTCAGTACTGTCATGCATCAGTAGAACAATAGCAAATTAATGCCTACAGTTACAGAGCACAGTAGATGCTGGAAATGGACAGAAGGGATTCCTACAGGAGGATATTCTTAGGCCTGTATCAACCAAATCAACTTGCCATCAAACGTTCTTCCAATCTTTTGTCCCTCTATTGCTTTCCCTCAGTGTTTCAGTCCATTTTTACAACTGGAAAGGATAGGATGTCTGTCACAACTTTTACTTGATACAATGCTTAAACTATGTATTTCATGGCTATGAATAGTTTACATAACAGCATATTCAGGCAGAGAAGGGCCAAACATACCCCTATAGAGCTGATCTTGCCAGACCACCAGTGCTTTCACAAAATTTGAAGTTCTGAAGATTTTCTGGGGCAATTATCCTCCCTTATTTCTTTTAAGAACAATTTGATTCAAAACTGTAACTTTTTCTTCCCCAAAAAAGAAGCTTTATTCAGATTTTCTAACTCAAAGGTCAAAGTTTATCTGCCATGAGCTTTTTTTGTAAGGTATTAGAATCCTTTTGTTGTGGAAAAATGTACTTGACTGCTGGACCAAGCACAGCATTACACCCAGAAAACAGGAGGAACTTTTGACTTTTTTTTTTTCTTTTTTCAATTATAATCTCTAAAATTCAAGCACTGACAAATTTACCCCTAAATTTAAGAGTGTACTTCAATCTTCCCCCCATGACAGATTTCCTCTCTTTACAAAATCAATAAAGTATAGGTTAAACTAGGTGTCTGATAAAGCTCTTATCATTCTCTATTAATTTATTATATTTTCCCATGAGAAACTTTGTCTCTGGAATGCTTTGTTTATGCTGGTCCAAAGTAACTTGGGTCACTTGACATTTTATAAAATCCTACAAAGATGTCTTCTGGGATAAATCTGTATGCAAATGGAATTAATTTATACTGTAAACACGTAGTAGCAATAAATCCTTAGCACTTGTCTTCTCAAAAGTAACTGGAATAAGCACGGAGTTTGAGGTGCAGAAAAACTTTCATGTTCATGATATAGTTTAATTTCTCTCAGATACTGAGGTACTGATACATGGTAATTTACATAGTATACTCTTTGCTTAGAAGTTTTGACAACTGGACTAAATATATTTTAAAAGTAAAAGAAGAATAATAAGATAAAATTACATTCCTTAAAAAAAATTGCATCCAAAAAACCCCATAAATTATTTGCAACTTTCTTAAGATTCTCTAGCATTTGAAAGCTATAATTACTGTCTGAAAATGGAAAAGATCACTGTCAGCAGATGATCTCCTGTGTTTTAAAGGCACTTTTCTATATGTTTATTCAAAAGAAGAAATGTAAATAGCATAATGCATATTTTGTGACTTAATGTTCTTCAGATCCTATCAGTTTTGTATGAAAATACATTTTAAAATGATTCACATTTAATTTATGAACAAGTTTTCATTTCTTTCACATTGGAATTAAACTGTGATATACTTGCATTTACATTTCATGCAGTAACAGTCAAAATACCAAACACACTAGGCAAAGAAACTTCTTCACCATATGTCCTGCTCTCTTTCAACAAAACCCCCTTATTTTTCATCTAAATTTCTGAAGTTTCCAAGCTCTCTTGCAGTATAGATGGCTTATTAAAAGTTCACCTTTCCATGCTTCTCTTAACAAAACAGAATCATCAAGACTAGCAGAGTAGCTGTGAGAAAACAGGTTCTTTGAACAGGCTTCCAGAAAGAAGTTAATTCCTCAAAAACTGAGATTTTTCTGGTGTATGTTCACAACCCCAGAAAATATCAAATGCAAAAAAGCATATTCAGAAATTAATTCAGTAGCCAATTCATGATGAAGTCAGTGAGTTCATAGAAGAATTTCAGGATAGGATTGTTGGACTAGGATTGTTGTACAGTTTGTCATTATGGACAGTAGAAGAAATTGTTACTTGGAGTGTTACATGCTTTCTGATTGCCTACTGGTATCAGTGGCAAAGATCAGAGGCTTGCCTTTTGGTCAGAGAGCATAGCAATTGCAGCCATCTGAAGACAAGTGCTGTGGGTTAGAACATGTAAAAATAGTGGGGGTACTGTTTGTCAGACCAGGTGCAAGAACAGAAAAGAACCCATGTTTCCCCAGAAAGAGGAGGAGGAAGGAGAAAATGCACACTGAAAACAAAAACAGTCCTTTTGCTAAATACTGAACTATAGTCACTGGAAAGAATACAAGAGGTTATTCCAGTTCCTTTGTTGACTAAATTGTATGTTCTTCCTACAGATAGTTCCTAAAAAAGAACTGTTCTTTGTTTTCCTACGTACAGACACGATATCTGTTGTTTATGACCATAATCATAGCATGCATAGTTTAAAACGTGGGACTACAAGATAGGCTGTGTTTCTCCTTATGGTCTGTCAGACACTAAAAACCTTGTTCATTACAACTTCTTTGTGATTTACTTACGATATCTCTGTCCTTAATTTCTTTTACATTGCTTCTACTAGCCTGATATGTTTCAAAACCATTGGACTTTTTTTTCATGCCTTAAATAGAAGGCAGATATATTTTGTCCACCACCAGGTTTGTTTTTTTGTTTGGTTTTTTTGTTTGTTTGTTTGTTTGTTTGTTTTTTTATTATGAAAAGAATTCTCCTACAATTTGTGGAGATGGAATATTCCTAAGTTTTCAGGGTCTGTTTTGCTGAAACACCTTGTCAAGCTTCGGATAGGTACAGACACCTGCAACTTTATAAAGCTTATTGCTGTAACAGGATTGGCTGTTGTGGAGAGGATCTCGAGCTCTCAGTTTACTGATTCCGCTGGGCTGCCCACTACCTTCTAGCTCAAGCACATGTACAGAAATTCAGGACATGAATGCAAAGTTAGTTATAAATTGAAAGCAGTCGAAGGCTTACTTACCAAAGAATCATTTCGACTCATTGGGTAAAGCTCCGATAGGTGATCTTAATGTAGTGTTCATGTTTTCCTTTCCTGATATTTTGCTTAATGGCGCTATACATCTGTGGCCCTCTACATCAATATATACTAGTCTTTTCATGCAGAAGCACACTGAAGTAATACATGCAGTGTCTGATTATCAGAGAAAGCTCTACTTAGGTTTAAGTGTATTCATAAACTTTAAAGCATTTTATTGCAGGGCTGAAGACTACATTCTGACTTGTTAATGTCTTGGAAAAGAAAAACAACCCACCATGATTTTTATTGTTCTGTGTCAGCAGTCCTCATGTTTGCTGACTCCATTTGTAGGTTTATGGTCAGGTTACTATGTATTGCATCACTGGATTTTGTTGCTTTCTTTTGTAGCCATACACAAAAAGCTCTAGCCAAATTTTTGGAAAACTGTGAGCTAAGCAAATTTTGCTTGTGGGTTGTTCGAGAAGTGAGCGCATGGCACAGCTTTTCTTGACAGCTGATTATCTACATATTTTCCAAAAGCCTCAGCAATATGCTTCTATGTTTTTGTGTTCATTTGAGAGAAGGGGGAAAGAACCATAGATGTGATTATTTTTGCAGTTCGTTTTTTTAATCCACCTATCTTTGGACATTGCTGTTTAGAATATCAGGTAACTTTCACAACTTAACGGGCTTTCACAAAATTACATCAAAAACCTAATGTTGTGCTACTGCAGCTAGGACTACAGTGTTATACTTGCTTTACATAATCCAAGACAGGAATTTTAGTCAAAATAGTTCAGAATAGATAACTTATCCTTTCAAGTAGCTCCTCTTAGATACACAAGAAAAGAAAAGCTTTGGAGAGAATATCTGGTCTCTCAGCTTAAGTCAATTGGCCAGGCCCACAGACATAGTTTTGTAGCCTACTCTATCAAGAAAGTATGTTACATGGTGAGTGTGGTCTCTTTCCAGGAATTTCTTATATTTAGGAAATAAGGTCAATCTATTCATTAGCATACTAAAATTCATTTCATTATTTTAATAGACCTAGTAACTCTTTTACAACTAAAAAGGCTAAAAATGTTATAATCAGAAAAGTGTCCTGAGCTTCAAGTGGAGCTTTGTTACTGATTTCAAAGGGAGCTACTCAGCGAGTCAGCTTAGCAGACAAGAATGCATAGATATGGGAGAGTACAGTGAAGGAAGGGAAAGAAAGAGCAGAGCATGAAAGGAAGCAGGGTGAGAACGCAGCATAGAAGGCTTGTTATAACTTTCTGGGAGGTCTGATTTCTAGACTTCAGCCTGGACAGATTTACAGATTTGAAGACAGTCTATACCTAAGAAAAGCAACACAGCTTTCAATTACATCTAGTATGAAGCTCATAGCTATAACAGCATCATAACAGCAAACTGCTGCCCAGTTCCATTAAGCATTATGAGCTTCAAAATAAAAAGATATTAACCCTGAAATACAGATGGCAAGATCACAAGCTAAACTGTGTTCATGTGTCAAATGCTTGTGAACTCATGCATGCCTGCATAGCAGTACGTCCATGTCTGGTACCAAAGAATTGCATTCCACATACACTGTTCAAGATCCACTGACAGGAAACAGGGCTCAAGAGCAAATGCCAATCACTAGTGTAGATTTGGGGGGGGGGGGGGGGGGGAGAAGGAGGGGGGAAGTGAAAGGGGGGCAGTGAAAGGGGGGCAAAAAAGACAACATAAAACAATAATAGAAACAAACAAAAAACCACAGAAAAATTAAAAATGTAATTTTGATATTAATTTTGATAATAGGCCATGTCTTTCTGCTATAAATGCAGTCAATATGAACATGTGTCCATATTTTTATTTCAAGCATATTCTCTTAATGTGTTTCATTTTTCTTTGTTTTCTTGACATTTGTCTTTTTCACCTCTGTTTCTTTAGGATCATAAACAAACATTGGCAAGTCAAACAACAGTGATTATCTCCATATCTTAAAGGCAACAATAACTTCCTGTGAATCCATAGCTCGTACTGGGCAGGGAGTCTTTACTGTAAGCCAAGTCATTTTACAACAGATAGGATAAACAGAGATAAAAAATGTCTTGAAAAATTAAGTGGTATTAAACATGCAGGCATGGACAGTTTAAATGGCATGAGCACACCATTACTCTAAAACAAGTTTCAACCAACTGAAACTAAATGGTTTACACAAGCACAAATACAAACGATAGAACTGATCAACAGGATTTGGAAAAAAGAAACAGACCATGGTTAGTTCAAAGGACTGGGGCTTTCTCTAAGTACAACCTCATCTTTGAATTTCCTGTAACCTTGATACTTAGTTTGGGACAATTATTAAAACTTTTTTATGCTTATGTTTAAGAAATATACTCTCAGTTTTATCTCCACTTAATACAGATTTTCTACCTGGGAATTAAGATAGTTACTGTGAGGATTTTTTTTGGTGTAAAAAAGGGGTTTCTTGTTTGTAAATTCATTCCTTCACAGCACTTGCTAACAAGGGATATAGTACTGCTGCTATAGATATAAGTGGAAGATTGTAATTGATTTGGAACATCAATATTAAGGCTTTAGGTGACATATTGGTAAGCTACACTTAGCCATGAATATGCATTTTCCTGTTTCGAGTATCAGCATCTTTTTTTCTTATACCTGGAGTCAAATGTTACTTTCAGCTGTTATGTGGAAATACTTTTTAGCTTCTCTGCTTCCATAAGTCTCTCCTTATGCTTATCATGACACCAAACTGGAGCATAAAATTTGGTAATTATTTTTTTTTTGTGACCACCAAGTAATGTTCAGACTTTGAAACTGGGACTTCATTGAACATGTGAAGAAGCAAATTTGTGTAGTTAAAGTACAGTTGTAGCCAGACACCTGTCTCAGTCTGATTCTCAGAACTGATGCATTCAGGGAAATAAATCAGGATTTAAGTGTCATTTTAAAATCCCAGCAGTCAGTTTTATAGGTGCTTTTTTGTCAAGATTTAACACTGAATGTGTATTATTTTCTTTACTATATAAAACATAGTCAAAAGGTTTCTAAAATACAGTCATCAGGGAATTCATTCAGTTTCCTGAATGTAATCTATTCAGTGGAATGATTTGCATCACACTGAAAAAAGAGGAAATAAAACGGTATAAAATTAAAAACCTCCAACCATGTTTATAATGTGAAGTTCATAAGAAGTTATGATACAGATACTTTGAACATTTTCATTTAGTAATAATTCGATTTTTAAGTGTAATAGTCACCCTTCCTAACCATTAGACATGGCATAATTAAAACACTTGGCAAGTATCTTGCTTTCCAGTAGCTGATAAATAACAAGGATATTTGTTATACAAAGTGTAAGACAAGCTACCTCTGAGCAACCTAGTTGAGGTAGTGGGACCAGCACAGCCAAGTAAGCTTGCTCCAGGAAGTGAACCCTTCAGGAGAGTGAGGTAAAATACCATGGTAACTTGTAGAGTTCAGGTGTCTGCACAGAGTACTTCAGTGTAGCAACTACCATATATGCTAAGTACTAAAGAGTCAGGTGTTACTGACAGAGCAGCTAACCAAAGCATCAACACAGAAAATTCCTATTTACATGTGTATACTTTAATAGGATGTAGAAAAATAGTTAGCTTTGCCATTCAATCAGTAGCTACTCTAAAATGACCAATGAAGTTAATTTTGTCTGCTATTGCTTGACTCTCTAATGAAAAAGCAGCTGTTAAGTTTCAAGCCTTCCCAATAACATTTAAATGATCACCCAAGTCTTGAGGCAGCCTCAAAAGCCTGTCTACTCTGAATTCTTGTCATATTTATAGCCTCTTAACATTCACTGCTATCATAGGGTGCTGTTCCAACAATGCAAGCAATGAAGGGAATGCTTGCATAGACTGGCTGTCAGCATTTCTGCTACCATGGCATCTCAGCTTCTGAGACCAAAGCCAGCTGAAATGCATGACAAAACATCTTGTGACCTCTCTGCACTAAACCTCCCACTTCTGTGTGACCCTGAAAGAACAGCAGTGGCAGTTCTTATGAAAGAGCTATGTGGTTAAGGTTTGAACCCTCTGGTATCAGGGAATTCAAACCTCGTTACGCCTTTAAAGGAGAGCTGGGTGGAGGCAGCATATGACAAACACTCCACCGTCCAGGTATTTTGCAAGGGGATACTTTATAGCTTTTTGTTGTCAGGAAAGGAGGGGGCAGCACATGGTGTTAGGTTTTTGTACTACTGAATACTGCTTTTACTGACTGAAATCCTCAACACTGTACATACCATTAAAAAAAAAATAGTTCCCAGAGGATGCTCTGAGCAAGAAGCTTTTACTTGAATTGACAACAGAGCTACTTAGGATGGGAGACAGAAAACTCACTCACATTCAGCTTTAACTAGAGGTCTAGCCTCTCCACCATGCCCTTCTGTGACCAGGGATGGTATCAGTCCTGCTGGTAGTACTTACTGATTTTGGAGCTGCATTTCTGTCAGCAAAAGCAGGGCTGCTCCATGAAGAGCTACAAGCCAGAAGCCAAGTGCAATCCCAGCACGGTCTACACAGGATCTAGCTACAGCAGACACAGCTGGTAGCAGGGTTGACAAGAAGACACCTACAGCAATGAGCCAGTGCCCATACAGCAGTCACATCTAGAATTGAGGCTCCACACAGGCACACCTCCTGTGCAGCAAACAAGCAAGAGCCTCCCAGTCCTGAGTTTAAATAGGGCCCACAGGCAGGGATGTGGGTGGAGGCCCCAGGTGGAATTGCTCAGGGCAGCTAATGTCCTATTAGTGCACCTAGAGCTCTGACAATCTCATTCATTGTGAAGGTGAATTATAGATACCATAAAATAGAAAGTCTGAAGTATAACCTACTTTAAAAAAAAAAAATCTGTTGCCTTTGCTGTTTGTATATTTGTATTTGTGGCTACTGGGAGACTCTCTGAGTTACCTTAATTAGCCTAACTTCATTTAAAGAGGAAATTCTAGTAACCTCACTTTTGTAGTGTCAGGTGGGATGGTTAACGAAAGATGATAAGCCACATAAGAGGTACAGCCTGTTGCCATTTATTTGCTCCTTTTTAGTATCTATTTGTTCCATATACCATTTTATGATATCAAATAATATTTTCACCTTAAATATGAAAGGTGTTTATTCACCATGTTTTCACATAAATGACAGCAAGAAATAGCTAATAAGGACAGCCACGAATCAGAAATTTTGAATCAAATACTGGATACGCAGTAACTTGTTCTGTGTGCAATTTTGTTTTGATACATATGATATCCCGTATTTGAAGCCCTTATTAAAATGATCTGTAGCTCTCCCTTAGTCTTTTCTGATTCTCTCAGATCCCTGTTTTTTCTCTTGACTTTTCTTAGTGCTTCAAAATGCAGTAAGCATCCTTGGGGAGGAAATAACATTTTCTTTTCCACTTATTGTCAACACTGAGTATGTCATATACTAATCTATAACTTAATTAACTCAGAAACAATTATTATGGCTGTCCAGTATGTCTTGCATATAATTTTATTTGTGCACCTTGATTATAACAATTGACTAGATCATAATGTCCCTGTTGTCTTAATGACAGGACATCAAGGGCATTTCATCACTTGTGGTGTGGGAAAAGGGTATGCCATTATTGTTGGTGACGATCACTGGATTACTGAGTTATTCTGAAAATAGTGTGGGTTAGATTCAATGCAATTCCCTGTGCAATGGGCACCTTCATAATTTCAAATTTCTTCTATTATGATGCAAAAGGGCCATTTTCAGACTTGAAGAATTACGAAGTGGAGTTCTTAAAAGGATTTAGAGATCAAAAGATCTATGAGGATCTAAAGGAAGCAGAATGGCATTCTCAAGATATTCCCAAAGTTGTCATGACTTTTCACTCAAAACCCAAAGTCCCAAGGAGGACACAATAGAAATAAAAAATTAGAATATTCCTGATAGTTAACAAGTGGAAAATGAAAGTCAATTTGAGAAAATTTTAGACAGAAAATTTCTGATGTAAACTTCTATATGAAGCCATCCTTGGGACAGCCAAGCACTGGAGCAGACTGTCCAGAAGGGCTCTGCAGTGTCCATCTTGGCGGTATTTGAGACCTAACTGAACAAAAACCTCAGCAGCCTGATCTGATCTTATAGCTGATCCTGCTTTGAGCAGGAGGGTGGATGAGAAACCTCATCATGTCCTTTCCAACTTGGATCACTCTATGACTCAAAAAAGCCATGATTTTTATGACTCAGACAATTTATGTCAGGAACAAAGCCCATCACAACATATTTCACACCAAATGTAATTCTGGATTTATGCCCCATAACATTTTTATTTTTGAATAAAGTATCAAATAGAACTAACAGTTGCCTAAATACAGTTACATGCAGCAAATCAGACCACAGCTTTTACTGAATGGTAATGTCAAAGCTCTACATTCCAAACGGATGTCACCAAAAAGAATGGTGATTTCATCAACACAGCTGCTAGCTTTGTAATGACATATGGGAGTGACTTTTTTTTTATCAACGTTCTTTATGAATGTTCATTATGAATGTTTCCTCTGCCTTCTGCATTTTTCCTGACATCATGACTTTAAATATGAGCACAATTTAAAAGGCAGTAGTAATTTCTGACAAACTCTTTGTACTTGTGTTAGCAATCAAAGTTATCTTTAGAATTAACATTGTCTCAAATGATACAACTTTAATTATTCTGTAATTGTAAGATAGATGTTTTAGTCTAGAGTCTATTTTGTCTTGTACAGCTGTATGTGAATTTAGACTTCTAGAGACACACAGATGAGTCAAAGCCTTTCTGAATTTTACTTCTATAGGATGGATTAGGAAGAAAAATAATTATTATAAAATAATATTATCAAGAGTGTAGCAAGGATCTATTGACTGTTATTGCAAATAAAATAATAATATAACAAATTGGTAAATATGATGACATAAACATAATAACAGCATAATAACTTGCCGTATGTTATGCTGTATTTAATGTCATCTTGGATTATGTAGGTGCTTCCAAAAAAAAAGATAAATCTCTACAAAATCTGCACAAAGGCAAAGGCCTCTGTACAAAAGCACTCCTTGTGATGCAGTGAATCTCTGACTTATGAGAAACAGCTCAAGTATTTCAAGTATTATTTTTAAAAATATGGAAAGTTAGTTTCATTTTTTTTTCTTTCATTGATAAAGTTCATGTCAAACCAGTTGAATTGTCATCTTTTGATAAGTGTTTTGTTTCACCATGTAAGAGGATGAAAAAGAGAGATGTTACCTTTTGAATTTGAGGTATTTTGTTAGACAGTTGTACTTATAATTACACCTTAATGCTATGCATTTTATTTGTATGTAGCTTTTGCTTTGATCAATGAATTGTGTGCAAGGACATGCTTGTGTTATGCTGAGATCTACTCTAAACCTTGATAAATTATGAAAGCTCCATCCATTTGGTTATCTTCCAGAACTGAAGGTGTGCCAGCAACATGATATCCCTAGCATTTTTAATTTTTTTTTATTTGGTGTATTCATATTTCATTAACTAAAACTATCTCAGAGGCCTTGTTGACTATTTTATGACCTAAGGGCAAAACCACCTCATGTTACCAGTCAGAGTGAAAACAGTGAGGGAATGCATTTTAAGAGCCACAGATGAGAAGGTGTCTTGTACATATAAATGCCAAGATACGCAATGAACAACATAGGTGCAAAGATATAAACTGATACATGAAATTAATGCTATATACACCATAGCAATGAACATAGGTTTTAAAATTCACATTTAGCTGTGAAACGGAAAAGTCCAGTTCTAACTGTTGTGAGAATATGGGGATGAAGGAAAGTAGTGATGTATTAAACTGAAATATAAAGCATTAACTTAAAAAATTACTATATATTGTAAACACATACAAAACCTTTATGTTATGAAATATCACAATGGATGTCAGACAAGTTTCAATTCAAATAAAATACACACTTAAAGAAGTGGAAATTTTACTTCAAAGAAGGGATCAAATATTAATAAAAATTCTGCTCAAATATTCAGTCCATATCAGGGAAGAGGTTAATTTCCTTCCTTTCTCAGGACGTTCCTTCTTAACTCCTGGCAACCTTAACACTTGCACTACTTGTGTCAGGCACTAAGACAATAAAAAGTCCGACTTTTTCTCCTTTGCCCCTTAACTCTGATACAGAGAGAAACAGTAAAATATCCATGTAAAATGGCTTTTTTCTAATACATATATATGGGGTTTTTTTAACTGGGTCAGAACAAGTCTTCAGAAGGGTCCAGTAACATGATACAATAACAAATGTATTTTGAACATTTCTGCAAGTGTTGCGTAACACCCAAAATTAATTAACTTTGATCACTACTTTAGGTGAGCAGTAGCCCTCATTGACTTGTTGAACAGCTGTGCTGTTTGCCCTTGCTGCCTGTAGTCACCTCCTATAGTACATTTATTTGAACTGACCATTCTAAATGACACTGCCCTAACTTCCCTTCACCAGTGTCAGAAGAGACTTGTGAGCTCACCTTTCTCTGCAGCAGTTTCTTCATCAGTTTCTTTGTGGAAGTATCTTTATCCCCAGTTGACATCTGTGAGAGTATTAGGTGCAAAGGAGTCAAAGATGGCCTCTGGGGAACTGGAATTGAGGTTGAAGGTCTCACATTAAAAAAGTCATTTACTTCTGGTTTAGTTTTGCTCTTAGGCATTATTCACAGTTTTTCTCTGTCTTCAAACAAAAGTAGTGGCCCCACTAAAAGAAACAAATCTGAAGCTATTGAATGTGCTTAGAGTTAGTAAATATTAACTTGGGCTTTCAGAAGTCAATCCACAGTATGTCTTTAAAGCAAGAGAACCTCTGCCTTTCATTGCTATGGCCTTATTTTTGCTGTTCTATTTTAATTTCTTTCTTACAGGACAAGATATTTTGAATAATATCTTTTCATGGCATATGGGTTTGTATGTCATTGGAGTAAAATTGTTCTCAGTTGATTATAATCATGATTAGTTGTTTTCTTGTTGGTACTAACTAAAATAAAATATGAATGTTTACAATGAAATGCAGAAATGTATTTGTTTCAATACTTTGTAGTTCTGGGCTAGACATCTGAAGCTTCAGTATGTATGTTAATGTATCTGATGCTGACTGCAAAAATGTTCCAGAACAGGCTTGATCTCACAGTCTTATTGTATGCTTTTGATTATGGGAATGTTAGTGTATTTGCTTTATCATTCTCACAGTAGAGGATTTTTCTACCTAACTATTTTCATGTATTATTTTCATATTTTTTACTTATCAAGTAGCATTAAACTGAATTTATTTGAATAAGGCTTACTTGGCAAATAAGTAGGCCAGGGTATTTTCCTCATTGATGAAAGTGTTTTGATAAGAAGTGTAAATTTATATCTAAAAAAAAAAAGCACACAATACTTACTGATTTCAAAGGGAATTGTTTCCTCTCGTTCTAAAGTAGATTTGACCCAAATAATTTAAGCTGTCAAGATAGCCAAGAGTTAAAGTGAACATAGCTTACACACTGTGACATTTTTGTCATTGTTTTTCACTTTCAATTAAACAAAGGACTGTTAATATTTTCAAAGAACAGATTTAGCAATTTAGTAAGTAACGCTGATTCAGATTAAAATAGTCTTCCCACTGTTATCTCAGTAGGAGTTTCTATCCTAATACAATATCAGCATACTGGGACGAGTCTTTTTCTTTATAAAGTGCATAAACATGTATGCAGATATGAATGACAAAATAGCTCGCAAACCTATAGATTAATTTTTGCTAGTCATACTCTCTACAGTCATTACCTGTATCACAGCTACCGGCCCAAAAGTTCTACACTGTCCTCTAGCAAATAATTGGAAGCATCTGCACTGCACATTGAGATGTCTTAGCCATAACCAAGCAAGCTGGAAGGGCAACACAGTTGGGACAAGCACAATTAGCAACTGGAATCAAGATGAGTGTAGCTAAATCACTGGGTGATGATGTGGGAGTCTGTCAGTAGGGTTCCACTGCCCTGTGTGGACATAATCAAGCGATTTTATTTGCCACTTTAGGTATTACTGATGGATTCCCCTAAAATGTTCCCGCTACATGGTTGCATATGTAGCTAACTTTATATTCAAGCATATTTCACGGAGGACAGTTACAATATTTGATATGCAAACTTAAATGTTCATGTGCTTGCAGGGTCAGTGTTTAAATGTCTGTGCAATTTAAGCAAAAAAAAAAAAAAACAAGCCAAAACAACATTTCATCAAATTATGTCTGCCATATTGAAGGCTTCTGCTTTCTAAACTCTTACTTTGTACCTTTGCATTTGAGTTTCTCAGGTGAATTTTTACTGTAAATAAAGAATGTCTTGTTTCTGGGAAAGGGAAGGAAAAGAAAGCAAAACCAAACAAGTCATATTCTTTCTCACATTTTCTTGAGGCTTTGTTTTCATATTTTGAAAAGTGGTCATCCTAGGCTTTGTTTATCCAGAGTATTAGCCAGAGCATTGCAGGCATCTTTCTGTTGTGCTTGTCAGGAAAAGATATTTTAAAAAAATAAATCTAAAATAGACTTCAGTAGCAAGAGAGATTTTCACAAATATCCTTCCCTTTAACTCCTTCTTGTAAAGCAAAGAACTCTCACATTATAACTTCTGCTACTATTTTCAGAAGTTGTAGCATTATAAGATAGCCTGGAATTACAGTATCTTTTGTCAGAGCACCAGAAAAAGCTTTGAAATACATTAGCCTCAGTTTAAATTCCTTGTCACTGTCACTTGCAGTTTTAATATCACTGTAAAGTACTCCAATTTTTCATTCTAAATGGCTCACAGAGTCAAACTTTTATTCTGTTTCTTCCTCCATAATCCTGTAGGTTCATGTGGTTTTTAATGAACACAGCTGAGGAATCTGCTGTACATAGGAGTGATCAGGTCAGATCCAGAAGGATTTTACGGGCCAGTTTTGTACATTTTATAAGCAAGCTTGTGGTTACCCAGTAGTTAATACCTAGCGTAAATGTTGGCTGCTTCCAAAAAGGGAAGTCCTTTACCACTCCCTGCCCTCTGTCCCAGACACCAGCTATTCATTCCAACCACATTCCTAGTGCCAGCTCATGGAGCCACATGGGAAGTCAGATCAAAGCAGTGGCTGGAATTATAACAGTTCTCTTGGTTTAGGTTTTATGAACCGGTGGGGAATATCAGGATTTGTTCCCTGTATGTTCTTTCTTCATGTACTAATAGGTTATATGTCTGTAAGTACTCTTTATCATAAAGTGTCCAAGTTCTTTAGCTCAATATAGCAAGAAATTGAAGACATTTGATTTGGAAAGCTATATTCACAAGAGGTACATTTGCCACTACTTCCTATAGATTAGGAACTTCCTCTGTTGAGGGAAATAGTCCTTTACTTCCCCAGAGAAAAAAATTAAATTCTGTAATTTGGAATGAAATTGTTTGAAAAGATAAGTAATCCAAGTAATAATCTCTTATATGAGCAGTCGTAAACATAATAGCTAATGAAAATGAGTTTTTAAAGACTGTTTTCCAAACATTTGTATACAAGCTTAAATTGAAGACATAGGTTCTGCTCACTTGAAAAAAAACTCCATGCTCTCAGGATTGGGACCATCAGTGATAATATTTTCTTTTCTTTTGTTGTTCTTCTGGTAGAGTGAATAATTGCTTAACTACAATCCCTGACTTCTGACTTCAAAAAAGGAAATGCTATTGTTTTGGAGACCAATTCAGTACATTTAAAGTGCTGCTTTCAAAGATATGCTAAAATTTTGATGACATTAATATCTGTTTTTATTAAGAATTCTTGTACTAATTAGCAAATAAATGATGTTAGGTTAGATCTGACACACCTGCAGCAGTCATTATTAAAGAAGTATAAAAACCCCAATTTTTGACTCAATAAATAAATGGAAAAAAATTTGGAAGAAACTTTATTTGAGAATTAATTAGACACTAGTTTAATCAGATCAGCATGTTCCATTTCAGTGTACAATAGCATGAACAAAATGAAAGTAATGGAAGCTATGGACCTTTCCTAAGTATGCTTGCCAGACAGGGGGCACAAGATATTGATATCATTACCAAACTGTTTTCTAAGAGTTGCTGCTCATTATGGCAGGGAAAATTGTTCTGAGTTCCCTCCATTATTCTTAGACAGTATGTTACAGGGAAAAGGAAGGTGATCTGAACTTAAAGGTTAAAGAGTGTGTTGCTCAGTCTTTTCTGCAATCGCTTCATTGATGTGTTAGTAGCAAATCCAGGCAAACAAAATTAAATACTACATTCAGGGCCTCTCCTACTCAAAAGTAACTCTCCTGAAAGGCGGTCAGTGTGAATTCACAGATGGTTCGGTGACAGTTCATTGAGAACTGAAAGTGGTCTTTAATGTCCTGTGGAATGTTACCCTAATTACTCAGCTAGTTTGAAGAAAGGGGAAGTCACTTTTTCTGTATCATTATGCTATACCAGAATATACAGAATGAATTCAGACTGTTCAATTAATTCAAAATAAATATATACTTTGTTTCTGGATGACTGAGGCTTTATATCTGTTATATTGTCCAAACCAGAAACTAGCCTCCTTTGTTACTGTTCTGCTAATGAATTTATTACAGTGTTGGGAAATGAGAATTGTGGTTAACCATCTCTAATTGCTGGCTTTGAAATAGTTTTATTTTATTATTCAGAATTAAAAAGTCCATTCAGAAACAACAATTTTCCTAAGTTCAATATCTATGAACTATTTTGAAAATATTTTTAGTTTCCTTTATCTGCTACAATTTCTCTTTCTATCTTTGATCGGTGCTTCTCATGCAGTTTCTTGGCATTGCCTCATGTTGATGAAGCTGTACCCCTTCAGTATGTACCACTGATTATTTTGTGCTGCTCTTTTTAAAGATGCCTTGCACTAAAATTGACATTTTGATGTTTTACTGGAAGCAAGACCATACCTCAGTGTCATTCATTAGGGCAAAAGCATAACTACATTGTCCAATATGATTTCTGTTCATAGCTAAATACCATATTCTACATAGCCCTATAGGACACGTAGATGATCAGATGCAGAGCTAGTTCTGGATATGTGATTCTGTATCTCCATTTCTGCCTCCATGTTTTCCTGATGACTAATTCTGACACAAGTACAATAGACCTGAGCCAATAATCTTTTTTTTTACATCTGTGATCGTTAGTCATAAAAATAGTCCTTTACAAGCAGGCACTTAGGATTGAAGAGAAACATTACTTATTCAATACTGGGTGGTAGGCAATGTGAGATTCAGGATGTGAGATACTCGTTTTCAATTAAAGTTTGCAATGAGTATCAGGCCAAGTTACCCCAAGCAGCGCAAAGTGAAAACCTCGTCTTGCTGTGCTGCCAGCAATCACTGTACCATGGTAGTAGTAAAAAGGTGAAATTTCAGAGAAAGAGCAGTTGGCATATCTGCTGTTATGTGCCTGCACACATCTTGGGAAAAGCAGCAATAACTGTGGTTTGGGCTTAATCAGATGCTGGCCAATAGCAGCAGCTATGTAAATGCACTGAAGTAATGCATCTTCTGGTACTCTGTTCACACTGTCCCAGAGTGTTATTAATTTTTCAGCTCTAGTAGCACACTTCAGACTTGGTAACAGAAGGAAAGTTGTTGCAGTTTTGTGTGTTTTCATTTCTATCCAGCTGTCTTTCTGCAATTAAGGACAGTGGGGAATAGTCCAAAACCCAGTAATGGTTAAAACAAACTGGGGTGATGGTGGACAATAAATAAGTTTTCAGTGTACTGTAGAGGACAAAAATTGCTGATTCAACTTGTGTAAACAAAGCCTCTTGAGAGCTAAGAAAATCATGGTCCCTCATGTGTGCATCTGGTGTCAAGATTTTTGGAATACTTCTCAACTTCAGGTTACCAGGAAAAAAAAAACTTTCTTGAATGCAGGCCACCAAAAGGCAGCAATAAATAATCTTAGAAGCTAGAGGAACTGATACATGAAGAAAGACTATATGAGTACTTTCCACTAGGCAAGACTTCATCTTAAATATATTTGAGTTCTATCAAGGAAAGAGAAAAATGTGGATTGATACCATGGGGCTGTAATGATAAGTGAAAGGATGAAATTTAAAAAGGGATTTATCAGACTGAAATTAGATATAGCCCAATATTTCAGTTTGCAGAAAAATCTCTTGAAGGAAGAGCCTCCTAGGAGTTCCCAAAGTAGAGGAGATAAACTTGGAAAAACACAGCAGAGGACCAGTTATGCCACTGAGGAGATGTGAAAAGTAAACAGCCCCTTCTCTATCCATATTTCTATTGTAACGTTTCTATATAAAATTGCTTCTTTAGATGCCAAAAGGGGAAGTTTTCACCTCTAACAAGCCAATATGATCTTTAAAGCTTCTATTACTATAAATAAACTGTTTTAGCGGAGAACATCGCAGCAAGTATGTTTTAAAGGAAAGTTTAAATGTTTCTCTGAGGACTGTTTATGTAACCAGAAAATCATCAAGAAGGGAGCATGTTTGAAACCTATGCCCGTGAAAGAAGCAGAACATATTTTTAATAGTGCTTCATATTATGGTGTCTAGTCAAAACTTAAGAACCTTAAGCATCATTATACAGCATCCCAGAACATGATACAACGTTCCTAACCTTTGGTCACAGCCATCTCCATCAAAAAGCTGGCTCCAGGAAGTAATACATACAATGTCGGGGTTGGGGTGGTAGTTTTATGAGTCATTGAAACTTTTCTTTATTAAGAGCAAGAAAATGGAAAAATACAACGTGTTGATAAAATTGCAACTTCATGCAAGAGCAAAACCAAGAAGTTCCAGTGTCATGCCAAAGAGAACAGTGTATGTTATTGGCACATTTACTGCATTTGTTCCTCAAAATGATGCTGTTATCTTTAATAAAATAAATATATAAAGCACCATAAATTAAACAAATGGAAGGCCACAAATTCTCCATGATATAGTCTGCTGGGTCTTGAAAATCTAGTCCCTGTAGAAATCATGGCATAAAATTTATACCTTTTTCTTGAAAATGTTCTTAGTTTATATTTTGGTCTGTACGCCAGCCATTTAATTAACAGAAACTAACTAGTGCCAGCAACTGTTATCCACTCTGATACCTCTTGTTTTATAGTACTTGAGATTGCATTTCTTTCTTCTTTAAAGCAAATGGATTTTATGTTTATTTAAATCTGGGTTTGGCTCCAACAGATCAACAAGGCCATAAAAAAATATACTTAATGTTTTAGACAATGACTGTAGAAGATAGTGTTTGCACATCTTTTATATTAGATTTTGGTAAAATTTCTCTGTTGATTGATGGCATAAAAATAATTTCTGTTAACACTGTAGGCTTGTAGTAGCAGTTTGGTTTTGTACTACCAAGGAATTTATTTGAACTTGACACAGCTTATAACAAAACCACCATTTAAATGTTGGTCTCCTTCAGCGAAGTTGGCTTTGTAATTACTAAAGACTGTTATTGCTGTAACATTTGAGACTGCAAAGATTTGCAAAGGTTTCCTCCTCCCACAGGCTTTGGCTATATTTGTCAACCCAATAAAGACTGTAGGGTGAAACCTGAGGAGTGCAGATTCCATGAATCTCCTGCTGACATCAGTAGGAGCTTAGCACCTATCAGCATCAAAGAGTTTTGTTACTGCAGCTGACTCTCAGTAATGGAAGACAATTAAAAATAATAGCAAATGGAACAAAACCCAAATGATCCAATAGATTCTGGGAAAGGTTTTGAGGACAATCTAAAAATTCAGAATCATCTTATTTTTACAATTCAGCACTTCAGTCAAGACCAGACTGTATCATGCAAAACATGATACAGAATGAAATTAACATTCAAAGCTGAAGTAAATTGCATAATGATGACAGTTTGAAAAGACTGGCTGTGATCTATACACAAATTAATACAAAGTCAATCTAAAGTTACACTGTGATAGGAATCAGCATTGTTTCTGCTGTCAGAAATTATTTTCACATTTCATTCATCGTGAACATTTAGCTTTTTATTTTCTGTCCGCCAGCCTATTTTGTTCTTTGACACAGGAATGATTTTTTCACATGTGACTTTACACGATGGAGATTCTGAACCATAAGTGAAGCTCCAGTAAACACATAATGAATAATAAGAAGTAGAGTTGCTTACACTGTTGAGACTTTAGTCCCCATATATCCTTTGCCAAGGGTTCTAGTTTTAAGTGCAAATTTGTCAAAGCTTGGCTCTTTTTGCCATGCTACTTCTCATTCTTAGCAAGAGGCTCATTACTGTGGTCTGGTGTGTTTATTGTCTTTATGTGAGTGGTCAAGATTTCCTTGGGATGAAGCTGATGGAATGTCACACACCTTTTTAAAGTTGGCAGCAAGGCTTGGCATATTTGCTCTTGCTTGTGCCTTCAGTGAATGTAGCTAGGACTTTGATCTGCTCCTAAACTATGCTTTGATATCCAGCTAAAAAGCTGGACCTGCGCAGAAGTCCTAAATTCATTTGTCCTCTCAGAACATTCAGTATTCCAGAATCCCTGCAGATAAGAAATCACAACAGAGACATTTTCTGGTCATTATAAAGGTGCGTCTAAGCTTGATCATAACTGGTAATTACAGTTGCAATACCACATTAAAACCAAAGTATGAAAATGAATCACAAAAAGTCCAAGAAGAAAAATCAGACCTCTAAACTATGAATTAAAAAGTAGGATTTTGCCACAGGGCATAAGCATCAACCTGCACTTTCCTTTGAAAGCTACTGCAGAGATTAAAAAAAGCACAGACTCCGGGTCTAACAATAACTCAGTAGTTGAAAAGGCTTTTTGAATCTACAGTATCCAGTGTATAAAAATCAGCCAAGATCTCTCTGAAGTGACTGTGTCTCATCTTTACTGCCAGCTAGCCTTTCAGCCTTTAAAATGTTCAGAATGCATTGCTATGGAGAAAATCACTGAAGCATGAGCTGGCATACAAGCTTTTACAGTTCTGTTCATTACTTCCCAGTCCTGGCTGCTGTTTTTCCTTTTCAGACAGGCAACCTATCTTCTCTATCACTATCTTGTAATAGTCAGCCTTCCGTGCCCTTTTCTTCCTTATTTCCCTCTTTCCTCTCACTTTCTTTTCTGTTTGCTGTGACATCTTCAAACACAAGACTATGTGTTCAAATAACAACTGTGATAAAAGTTGCAAGAGAAGTACACTGGCTTGCAGACATGCAGCTTTGTAGTGAAATATCAAGTGTTACTGCAATGTCTACTTAACTGAGCATTTATAATTGCCAACTTTGTAGCGTAGACTACTGTTTTGTTCATGTACCTTGCAAACATAAAAAGCTGAATTGGGAGATAATTCATTGCATTTTCAAATATCTAATCATATTGTGGTATTGCAATGACAGCCCACTAATTTTCATAACATTTCCACCACACACTGCACAGTCCTTCCCAAAGGGACCAGTAACACAAAGGGACATGAAGAGCATGAGCTGTACACCAATTTACACTGAACATATAGTTCTGAGAAAGTTCCTTTATGCCTGCAAGAAATTACTCGTGAATTAAAATGCACTGTTCATTTGCATGCAGCTACTGTGTTCCATCCACTGTCTAGCACTACAGGGCTGAGTAAAGCCTACCCATGTATAGAAGTCATTATCAGCATCACTTTCCTGGGAAGAGTCATGCTTGTTCATGTTTCTGTGATAGATACATGCTTGGTCATGTATCTATGATATCTGTGATATCATCCTATATTAAAAATATCCCTTTTTATACCATTATGTCAGGCCAAGAATTCAGGTAATTGGAATTATTTTTGTGGGAGGTGTAGAGGGTCTTGTTAATTTCTAGTGTATAAGCCATTTCTCTGTAGTTTCAGAGTATTGGTGGAATACTCTGAAATTGTGTTGTTGTGCCACTTGGACATGTTCTCATGTCTGTAGCCAAGAGGTGTACCAAAGATGTATGGCTTCTTAGAGGATATATCAGTGCAAACATAGATTTAGCTCTGCTAAATTTGTAAGAATGACTAATTGTTAATTTTCTAGTCCATTGATCAAATACATTTTCTTTATTGAAAGCCTCTTCCTGCAATCATTACCTGTTTTAATAAGACACATAGTGAATATCATGAAATATGTCCAGTCTAAGAGAATTTTACACAGTTTGGGAAAAACTTTTCAGATAAGGGTGATTCCAACATGGCTCAGAGTCTTTCCATGAGAGTAAGTAGAATTCATCCCAAAACAATACTGGTATAAATATTATAATGTATCTGGGACACTCTCACTTTTGCGATGGACAGTGAGATTATTTGCCAAAGGTGTTATCATTAATTCTGGAGGATGGACAGGTGATTTGAAATTACTGTATGCAAAATGCAGTGCAACTTGTGAGTGCAATTTATTGCACTGTTTATGAAATAACATTTTTCAGCATGTTTTCAAATGAGGGGAAAGTCTTTATATTCCATCTAAATTTCATTACTTCTGAGATGGATACATAATTAAGGATGATGAACCAGAAGGAACAGTATTAGTTAAATTTAAATCTATGACTTATACTCATCAGAGAAAAATAAGCACATCAATCAACTAGATTGTGTAGATGTGTTGTATTGCACTGATAGCAATTTTTGTCAGCTCCAAACTGGGCCAAAACTTGAAGGCAACCTGAAGGAAAGCAGTTCAGTTAGTTGCATCTGACAGATTCTAAGCGCATGTTAATTTAAACTGGCTCTAATGATATTTACCATAGTTTCACAGACTTAGATAATTTTGAATTTTTAGTTCACAAAAATGAGCAATTTCAAAATCCTGTACCAAAATTTGTATGATCATTGTTCATATAAAGTAGCTGGACATACATGAGAGAATTTAATACACCAGGCTCTTCTATTCTACAGATGACATAAGCCAAGGTCTCCTTTTCCTGTTCTTGATGGGCTGCTCAGGTAAATGATAAAGATCTAATGAATTAAAAACTAATAGCTAACAGATGTACAGACGCTATCCACTCAATTAATTAATGCTGCTGTACATTATGTGGAACTAATGCAAATTACTGTATGCAAAATGTTTACAGATTGGAACTGTGTTTAGCAACTCAGTGAGCACCTCATTTCAAGTATTTCCAACATATAAGGAAAAAGTGCTGTGAAGAAATTAGTTGGGTACCAGCACTGTGGCATTTATTGATTACCTTCAGGTTCTAATTAGCTGTCCTTTCTTAAGGCTGCATTTTATCATTACTTTTTAAAAGGTAAGGTGATACTGAATTTTCCTACAGTTGAAAAAATGATAAACACAGAAAATTAGTGCTGATGAAATGGTCTTCTGTTGGCTTTTTTATTTATGTATGTCTAAAAAAAGGCATATAAGATGTGGCACTTTAAAAACTCATACTCTGGTGCCAACATGTCATTCATTACATGTCAAGTTTTCAGGCTGCTAAAAATTATTTTTCATTCACTCCTCGAAAAGGAAGATTTATCCAAATATTACAGGGAATTGTCTCTTTCGATACTGAAGTTAATTGAGGCGCAAACTAACATTTAAAGGGAACTCAATGATGAATTGCAAATTGCAACTGAAATGAATCTTGTATGGTTGACAAGTTTAGTCAACAACTATTTGCCTCTTTCACATTAAAACTATGCATACTGGAGTAGGAATCTTAATTTTTTATTTTTTTCATAATGCAAAAATGTTTAAACAAATTAATTGTTGAGTTTGGCCAATGTTTAACTATTGTCTGTATCCAGCTCAAGCACTGGAGCTGACTCTTAAAATGAAGATAGATAGGAAAAATATTAGTAGTTAACAGAGAAAGAGTGAGCAAAACAAGTGCACTTCACCCAAAGCACAGAAGTTATGTATGACATGTTCAAGTAAGAAGTCATAGATTCAATAGCAGAAATCAATACAAATTTGATGTAAACTTGTGTCTATACCACTCACAGGATACCACTAGAACAGGTGTCATGATATTTAAACACCATGTGTAAATATTGCCTTTTTATAATGCCTTTGGAAAAAAAAGATTTTCATGCCTAATACCCAAGGCCAGAAAGCTAAGCAGGATTATTGTATTTTTCCTGATTAAAGATATATACACCTATGGAAAAATTCTTTGCTTTCCTGCTATTTAATGGAATGAAATCTGGGTTTATGTGCTTTTAAATGTGAAATTAATTTATTTTATTCTCAGCATAAGCAGAGATATATCTGCCCAACAATATTCATGATCGACTTGTAAGCAGTAAAAAAATGTTTTCCTATTTTGCAATAAGGTCTTTGTTCTGTTTTGTATATCAGTTATGGAATTAAGTTTTATCATTAAGATTACCACCCAGACATTTGTATGAAATACACTATTATATTAACAATTCTTTTTTGTCTTGAAAAAGCTAGCTTCTTGGAGACTTCCAGTCTGAATTCAAGGTTTCGCAGTAATAGTGAGATACTGTGAATTGAAAAACCAAATCAAACAAAACCTTGTTGCATACCTGCTGCAGTGTTTATAACTCCACCTGATCTCGCTAAGCTGTGTGTTAAATTTTTATTTAACATAGTCAGAAACTCCTGAAACATTTGGCAGGATTGTAGAAGGGAACAACCACTTGAGGTTTGGGCTGCCTGCAGTCAAGTCATTAGCTTAACTGAATAGCAGAAGTTCTGGGATGAGATTATTCATGAACCTAATTGACAGCTTGCATGGGTTTACCATAGGAAAGGGAAAGAGATAATCTAACAGGAGGAAAAGCTATCCTTAAAATGGAACTATTACAGAAATGACATTACTTGGTTTGCATATTTTCAATTTTCTTCATTTTATGGTTGCCTTTTGCTGAGAGAAATTTTACCCCTGTCTGCTGAGGGAATGTTATTTTATTTTTAAAATTTTGTTGTTTCAGCATCCAAGATTTCCTCACAGTGCATTGTTTAACATCTCTACATTGTTTGTTTAAACATGACAAGCTGCCTTTCACACCTGACCTAACAATTGTCCTAATGCAAATTCTCTTTCCTCCTCAGAAATCTGTCAGTATGTTTATTAAAAGAGATTTCAAGATGTCTGTAATTAGGGTCATTTCAGGATCCCAAATGGGTTTTAACTTTATCCTACCAAAGCTTTTTGTGCTCTGTTTTCTTGTCCATATAATGAAGGTAGTGACACATTCTTTTCTGTTAGGGCAGTTCTGAAAATAAGCAAACATATATTGTATGAACATTCAAAATAAAAAGATCCTTGCAATATCTGGGTAAGTTTTCTATTTATTTGTGATATTTGATAACATTTATAATAAATAACTACTCCTTAAGCTCTTGAGACTCTTGGTCGAAAACGTTATTATTAATAGGTCTTATTTGTAGTTTTCAAACAAAGAAGCAACAAACCTGTTGTTACACAGATATTTTCACTGACTCAGACATAGTATAAAACCTTGCATACTTAACAGCCGTTATCATCTGATTTCTTGGATGGTAAAGGTCATCATCAGCATAAACAAAACCATAAGTACCAAGATTTAAAGCTGAGTAAGTAGAATCAGTTGATAGTTAAAGACCTTAAAATAGCTTACTGTAGCTTCTGGTAGCTATGTAACTAGCATACACAAAATTTCCTCTGCTCTACTCTCTGCTTTTTTGACACAATCATTTGATAAAAAAATGAGCACCTGATATGAAAGTACTTTTCCAAAAGTAGACATGGTAACTCTGTGAGAAATCAGCTTTGGAGCTTTGGTTAATTATTTTAAAATATTACAGTCAGACTACTTCTCAAACCTGCTAGATTTAGCAAACAATAAAAATAGCTATTGCATTTGATATTTCTTTTAGTGTCTATTTACTAAGGAGGTTAAGTTTATCTACATTAGGAAAGAAATTTCTTTCTTGTCAGTTCCACGTCCCCCTCGATAGTCTTTCTCTTTGTCCCAGATAAAGTGTGGAGCTGCAGGGGTTTTTGATTCAACCCATGACTTTCACATATTTGAGCAATTATTTGTGCACTGCAAAACTCTCCCAGAATTTGTACATGGTTATAAAGCCAGTCACACAGCTTTTTGAGCAGTGACTCCCCAAGTGGAAATAGGAGCATCCTTCTTTCATACAGAAGTTAGTGTTCAGTTCTCTGGAAGTCTTCCATGCTGCTCCATACTCATTTTCTCCAGTGTTTCCTCCAGCATTTCCTCCAGACTCTTCATTACTGGTAGCAGGACAGATATGGTTACAGAAAGATATAGGTGTTAGCTGAACAGAAGGGGACAACATAAATTATACCAATTTCATTCCCAGTTCAGAAGGATCACAGAACCTTCTGAGAAAGAAAAATGGCCATCTTCTCTGTGAACTGCAGCTGTAGGTTCTCATGTGCTCTTCCCCTCTCCAGCTTCCATGGAAGTGAGGGACTTCCTTTCCTGTCCCTCAGATGGATATAACGAAGGCACTTCTTGGGAGTTTCTGGCTCATGTAAGCTCATATGAGCAAAGCTGGAAGGGATGAAGATGGATTTGCATGCATATCTTCCACTAACTCATTCATTTTGAAAAATTTTAGCTGCTGCTCCTTGCCAAACCACCTTACTGCACCGAGATTGAAATATCTATTTAGTCAAATTTCTTTGGCCAAGATTTTCACAGATCTTTAAAGGGAGCTGACACACATCAGTACTTTTCTACAGTTAGCTTAGCAGCTGCTGTAAGAAATCTGAACAGCTAGAGTTGGTATAGGTGTTGATATTTTTTCCAGCTCATACTGCAGAGGATTTTGAGCACTCCTCTGTCACCTCTTGATTTGCTTTTCCTGTAAATGACCTTTGATGATATGTTCCATTTGATACAAAGCTGGTTATAAAGAATTATCAATAAAACATATTCAAGGCTGATAAGGCGAGTAGCATGGAAATTAGAGTAGGTTGTTAAGTGGCGAGGGGGTGAATAGAAGAGGGACTGATAGTTATGGAACCAGAACTCTGGGTCTAAAACAGTGAAAAAAGGTAAGCTACAAAGGTGTCCAAAGAAGGTCTGATCCTTTACACCAGAGCTCCAGTCTAGGAAGATGACAGCACATGTTTTTTGAGTTGGGTTGGAGAAGGAACAATCTCTGTCAAAGAGACTAAAACTGAAAGAATTGTTGTCAAGATGCAGGGTTATATTTAGGTTCATATGTTGTAATTCTGTTAGTCAATAAGATGAAAACTACACCATGTTAATAAGCCTGGGGAAAATGAGATTGATTTTGATTTCTCCCTTTTGAAATTTCATTTTCTACAATGTATCCACTCTCTTCTTTACTGAGTGTATCTTCCAAAGTTTTTTTAATCTAATTATTTCCTTTCTTGTGGTTGCTTTTAATATTCAGTCAATGTAATAAAACTATTTTCTTATGTGTTTAGAAACAATGCACATTCTTCATTTTCAAAAGCATATGGCAGTTTATGAGAAGGAGGACCTACTACTTTTCCTGCTCCATTAACTTGCAAAAAGCTCAATTTCTAATAAAATCTAAATCCATTCCTAAACAAATGTAATCTCTAAAATTAATTTATATTTGTAACATTCTTAAATAAGATATGGTATATGATCTTTGGTTGAGGACATGCATGACGTCTATGGAAGAAGACTGCAAAAATTACTGGGAGGCGTTGTTTGTGGGGTTTTTTGATTAAGCATCCCTAATCAATTCCATTCATCTTCATCTGTAGGTGGACACATGCTTTCATGAAATAATATGCCTGGATTATTTTTTCCTGTTCAAACCTGTACTGTTTATGTTTTATATCACTTTTCTGACAAATATACTTGGTTTTTAATTTTGGTTCATCATTCACACATTTAACTTAAGAATTAGATATATTTTTGAAGAAGATAAATTCTTCTCTTTACTGTAGAGAAATACGAGCTCCTAGACTAATGCTAACTTATGTGCTGAAATTGCTATTCAGTTAGTGAATATACTGTACAGACATATTATTTCAGATGTTTTGAGTAAACACTGGCTCCACCAATTTTCCTTTCACATTTATAATTCCAATGTGATGTTTATGACAGACTGTAGATTTTTGGCATGGAAATTTCAAAGCAGAACTTTTACACTGATACTTTTATTATAATTATCATCTGTGTGACAATACAACATATACATGTTATTAATAACTATCCTTTGCTTTCTACACATTTGAGTGGTGTCAGCACCAAAGGCTACAGGTAAAGCTACATATATTAAGAAACTCCAAGCAGACAATTTTATTCATTACTTTTTTCTTTTTTTTTTCTCCCTATTTTTTTTTTGTCTAAAGCAAATTAAAAGGGAAAGTGAAGTAATGTTAGAATAACTTCTTTCTGGTCTTATAGCCACATTCTCCTTTGAGGCAAATTCACTTCCTCTGAATTTACTTAAAGGACACAGAATCCAAGCTGCTTCTTCCTTAAATTAACAGGATTCACTTTGGCCAGTTCAAGCCTTTGTTGTTTTTTTTCTTAAAAGGGAAGTCAAGTCAGACTTACAGATGCCAATCATATGACACTTTCTTTGCTTCCCGTATACAATTTCCCAAGGAATAAATGACTGAAACACAACCCCCTAACCATCATAACAATGTGTCACTCCAGACCATTATTTTTCAAACGTTGGTGGCATCCTTACAACTGGCCATAAGGTTGCAGATGCATTTTTTTAATCGTTACTTTGCCTATTGCAGGAAGATGAAGTCACACCATCTAATGTGTGCTCATGATAAATTTCACCATTTTTTGTAATAAAAGGGAAGCTAATGAAGCACAGCAGAATTGCGGTGAATTAGCACTAGAACAAGGCAGGAGAATACCCAGTCATTGACATTACCAAACCTGTCTTAAATGCATTGACTTTTAAGCTGACTAATATTCAATTATTGAAAAGGGGCCAGGGGAGCATACTCTTGTCTTCACAAGAATGATTATAACAGTTCATTAGTTGCTAATTAATTGACAAGTTCATTGCTCGATGTCTTTACATTTAATAAATACTTCTGTAGCCATTGACTTACTTTTATTTTTTATTTTAATGACATTTTATTTCTTCTGACCACACATATGAGGGGGATTAAATCATCATATTTCAGCAATTTGTATTAAGATGTGTCCAGTATCAGTTAAGGTATTTGCAATATGAATTGGGTTTGGAATTAGTAATTTATTTATTTATTTTTAATGCAGTTAGACATAAGAGTAAAAGACATCTTTTTTTACTAGAGATGAAATTCAGGTGTTAAACCTGTCTTAAGCAAACTGCATGATTTACAGCTTAAACCATGACAAACAGTTTTCCTGAATAGGAACTTGTGGGGAAAGGCTGGAGGGAGGTGAGGGGAGATGGACCCCATAAGGAAAACAAGAGGCTGTGATGTTACCAGAATAGAATGAATTTGGCAAGTAATGATTAAGAGATAAACCTCTTTATTCTTCTATAAATTATTGTTTTACTGTAATTTGTTCTCACAGCAATTAGAAGCAGAGATTTTTGCTGCTCTTTTATACCACATCCTTCCAATTCACAAGCAATATACTATTGCTCTTATAATATCTTGAAACAAGGAAGGCTGAAAGCATATATATCCAGGAACGTAATGCCTTGCTTAAGTGCACTAATTTAATTCTAAAATCTATTGATATTTATTAAGACAGATTTTTGGGAAGGTACAGAAAGACTATAGACACTCCTTTACATGTGACCCAGTAAATGTCCTCAGGGCAATGTGACACAGCAGCAACTATGATTGTTGTATCCATCATGCAAACTTCTTATTTTTTGTTAATAATAGATTTTTTTAAGGTCCGCTAATACTATGGACTGCTATGAACAAAACTAGAATTGTACTGCCTCAGGGCCTGTATTTGTTAATTCTCATAGGCTGAGGTCAGTCCTGGTGACTGTATCTAGATGATTGGGAGGGAGGGAAGGAACAGGTAGAACCTGAGGCTAGCAGTGATTCAATGTGTAGTATAAAACAGTATTTTGCTTAAACCAAACCAAAAAACTTGTTATGCTGATGACTGTAGGTACTGTCACTCACAAAATTAGTAATGTGCTAGTTGAATCATTGCCACCTTTCAGCACATAACTATAATCAGCCTTAAGTATACAAAAAAAAAATAGATCAATAGCTTCTCTTAAAAAAGGTTTTCCTCATTACTTTTTTGCTTATCTTATGAAACCTGTATATGGGGTGGTCAATGAAGTACAAAGAATCTGAGAGGATCAATGGAGCAGTGATGAGTCTCTAAGGCTGGTGACTTTACATGATAACTTCTTAACCAAAGTCACAGGGTCTATTGCAGCAGCTGGAACTGATTGTCTGACCACAGTCACAGAGTGGCTATAGTATTTTGCTGCTAAAAAAGGCAGTCACTTTCTTACCTTTTCTCTTGGTTGAGGGGTCCTGCTGCTTCGTTCAGCTCACCCCTCAGAGACTGACTCAAGTAATTATTTTGGCAGAAAACTAGTCTAGCAACAAAAAGGAATGTTTGGTGTTTCTGCTTGGTTTGTGAGCTGCATCAGCCTACAAACATCTGAGAAAATGTGTAGAGAAGGTGACAGGAAGAAATGTGTTCAGGACCTATGGAAGAAAAACAGCACATGTTCAGCTAAATCTAGGGCTCCAAAACATAAAATAATTAAGTACAATAAAATATTGGATTTTTTTTTTAGCACTGTGCATATACAAAAAAATGAAAATCTTGCCTAACATGAAATTGGAATGCGTCCAGAATAAATGATTTTAACAGGAAAAAGAGGAAGAAGTAGGATTAAAGACTGTCAAAAGCTTAGCAATTGGGCTAAGGAGAGTTTTTTCCATAGAGGTTCTCTTCACTCATTTGTGAAAAGAAAGCCTCTCTAGAAGTCAGTTGCAAACAAGAACCTAATTTTAGGTATTTTGATTCACTTCAGGAAGAATCTAATCTCTTTTGGTACTATAAATGTTGAGAAGACTAAGAGACTAACCTGAGGCTGATGTTAGCCTTTGTGATTGCCTTCCAGTGACTTCAGCAATGTGCAAATCAAATTCTAATGAGTGCAAATGCTAAGAATGAATATACTTCAGTGCAAAATTCAGCTTTGGCAATTTTAAGCAGATTCTAGATTTCATGAAATGATTCAGAAACCTAAGAATAGTGTAGAAAAGAGTTGTATGGGTTGAAGTAACTTGTATTTGCTAGTATTGATTTGCTTGCCCCCCCACTTACACACGCATTACCCTGGAGGACAATGTGGAACGTTTAGCCAGTAGTCAAAAAAAATGTCTCAAATTACATCTGTTCTAAGGCTGGATTTGACCTAAAATATTCTAAATTCTAGCAGGATCTCTGGTTTGGTTGTTTGGGGCTTTTTTATATTCTAATTTCCTAAATTTTTACTATTCTCCTCACATGAGGTAACGTGGGTCACTAATATAACTACTCCTGTGCACTAATATAACTCCTGTGGGTTTTTTGACCTTACTGACATTCTGCATTGTCGTGGTTTAAGCCTCATCCAGGCTAATAACTCACAAAGTTTTATTTTCTCACTCACTCCCCTCTTTCTTCCCCCAGTCCCGGGGGATGGGGAGGAGAATTAAACGAATGCAACTCGCACAGGTTGAGATAAGAACAGTTTAGTAACTAAGGTATAACACAAATCACTACTGCTACCACCAGTAATAACACAAGAGAAATACAAGGAAAGAGAATACAACTGCTCACCAAGCCCGACCCAGCCAGTGCACCCCCCAGCAGTGAACCCCCCAGTACCCAAAAACCTGACCATGCCGTGCACCCCCAGACCACTCCCCCCGCCTTCCGGGTCTCCGCCCCCTATGTTCTCATCCTGGACATGACTGTGGTATGTGGTATATGTGCTGTGGTATGGAATAACCTCTTTGGTCAGTTTGGGTCAGGTGTCCTGTCTCTGCTTCCTTCTGGGGCTTCCCCTCCTCCCTGGCATAGCATGAAACTCAAAGTCCTTGGCCAGGCCAAAACATTGTCTAAGCAGAAACTATAAACACTGGTGTTATCAGCGCATGTTCCCAGGCCCAAAATCAAAAACACAGCGCTGCACCAGCTACCAAGAAGGAGAAAAAACAACTGCTACTGCTGAACCCATGACATACATACATTATTATACAGTAGGCCTTTGTGCTGTGATACTGTGTCTCCTGTAAGCCATTGATTATATTTCTGTAATGATTCAGCATGTCACAGTTTTGTCAAAAATGAAGTAGTTGTGTAAAAATTCTTTCCCCAAATCAAAAAGAAATTCAGAATGGACATATTGTCTCTCTCTTCACATTTTGATAATGTAAGAGATTTCAGTTATAGAATTCAGATGTAGTAAGAAATATTTAAACATTCTTCCTCAAAAAGTGAGAATGCAGATATATCTAGCTCAAAATAAATATCATGTTCTGTTATCTGTAACCTGTAAATATCTCAGAGTTCTAGCTTCAGTATTGGTTAGATTACCAATTCTGATTTAGGTTGGCTTGTTTTTTTGTTTAATTAAGGAATTCCAACTGTGCAAAAGTATTCTTTAACTATGATGGAATAAATAACTTCAACACGTGCTTAAAATAAAGTAACACTTAACTCTTAATCTAGAACTAGAATGAAACATTCAAGAATACATTTTCCACAAAGTTTCAGGATGAGTTTATATGTTGGTGTATTACAAATAAATATTTTTAGGGGAGTTTGGCAGACAGGTAAAGGAAATCTGCTACTATTTCTGACAATACAGAAATGGGAATAAGACAAAACAGAAAGCAAAATGTTAAATGTATCTCTGAAAGTAAGGACTTTTTCCTCTTCCATTATGATTTCTAAAGAAATAAAAGTGGCAGTAATGTGTTCTGCCATGGTTCAGGAATCTGTAGCTTATACTATGTCAACTCAGATTTAGCTTTTCCTTTTTTTTTTTGGCAGCAGCCTGCTCATGAGGAAGAGATAATATCTTTTTTGCTTTCTCAAAAGAAGGAAAACTTTCAGTTAGCTGGGATTTCTGTTTTGCATGCTTTATAGCACATCTACTCTAGTTCACGCTATCCTCTACATTAAAATTTTAACAATTATTTTAATACCTGCATTGCTTTATTGTCACTTTTTTGTGTATACATATACAGGTGCTTGCAAATCACAGCTCAGAAATGCAGAAATGTGCTCAGCATTAGGCTTGAACCAAAATAACTTTCAGCTAAAGAATGTCTTCTGAAAAAAGCTATTTCATAGTCATTGAAACTTTTCTAATCCTTTCTCGTTTGGCATTTTAATTGGGAAAAAAAAAAAAAGGCAACCAAGGGTTAGATTCAGTAACTGAAAACTTCCATTCTTTTGTTTACATTAAAAATTATGATCTGAACAATCAATATTTTTAAAATTTCCATTCAGATTGTATTTAAAACCTAAAAAAAGTTATAATTTATTTAAGAATACTAATCCAATTCTGTTTTAACATGAACTTTTTCAGCCATAACTAGCATTTCAGTCAAAATACCAAACCATTCTATGATTCTATGAATATTTTTTCATCTGAATTTTTGATTCTTTCTTATTGAGAGCCAAATCTTCTTCTTACATGAACTGACATCACTCCATTTGATGATAAATGAGCATCATTCCACCGTATCAGGTAAAGATCAAAAAATGCTATATAGTCCTGGCAAAAATTATATTCTCCACATGGCTTAATTTTGTAAAAAATCTTACTTCAATAGGGTTTTTCAATTTTTTAGATGTCTACGATTTTTAAAGAAGCCATAAAATATGAAGATAATAGGACATTATAGACTTTCTGAACGTTAATTATGGAACAAGCATCCCCTTGCAGTAATTCTTACAGAAGACTTCAAACTGTAATTTGTACATGAGAATTTTAAGTGCTATGTTTATTTAGTATCTTCAGTTTTCCTTACATTTCCTTTTTTTGCAGCGTATCTTCTATAAATACAAAACAACCTGTTTCCTTGGCTCAGTATCTGGAAAGTAATGAATCATTTCAGATAGTGATGTGCTGAAGATGGTATGAATATTTAAAATGTAGATATACAATCTATCTCTAAATAGAATATCTATGCCTGGAATTCCAAAAGTGGCTAGACATTTTTGAGCTTTTACAAAAGTACAAGTGAAAATATCTAAGTTGTGAAGCTGAAAGTGAGGACTTGAAAGGACTGAGAGATACATTCTTCCTACCCATTTCTGTACACTGTTCCTTTTTGGTTTAATGCAAGCTTTGTGTCAAAAGTTTGTTGCAGATTTTAAATCATAACTTATTTTCACTTGTCAGAATAATATTAAAGTGTAAATGTCTATGAAAATTAATTCACACATCATTGTGTGTAAACTTCATTATTAAAAATCTGCTGCTTTTCAAATTAATCTTCTTTTTTGTTTAAATTAAATTCTGTGATTTCATCTTGTCTGCCTTAGGTTAGAGCATTGCCTTGTACAAAATTAACATGTCTAATTGCATAAATATTTCATATTAAATATTCATAGATGATGTTCCATCTAACCCAGTAGAATCACTTATTTTGTAAAGTGTTGGGGAGTCAGACTTGGGTCTGTCCTTCCTACTAAAAATATAAATATTTTTAAGAGAAATAAAATACTTTCTAGCCAGACAGAAGCATAAAAATGGCTGTTTTCTTATTTAGTGCTGGTTTTTATATCTTTAATATTGCTTCTCAATTCAAGAAACTATTTTAAGTGAAACTCTGCTAATGCAAAAATCTGATTTCCATATGTATTCCTGAGCAGTAGGCAGGATCTGACTTTAAATTTCTTCCAGTTCTGTTTATAGCCAAGAAAGGGAAAGACTGCTCAGATCTGCATTTTCCATGTTTAATCCAGAATTTAAGGTTGCAATATTTTCCAAAGTTTGTATTAAATTAACATGGAACTTCCAGGTAATATACAGGATGTTTCACAGACCTCGCATGAAGAGTTAAAACATAAAAGAGTTAAGAGTTAAAACGTTAAAAGAGAGGCTAAGTAGTAGCCTCTAGCACTTATGTTTCTGCTAACCAGGAGGCCAGGGTCATAGTTCATCCCAAAAATTCTTGAATAATTAACTAGCCTAAACAGTATCTCCCAGAAGATGCCTTCATAGAAACGATCATGTAATTTACCTTTTCACAATCTGATCAAGCCATGATTTGCTGTGACCTAGTCAGATTACAACCTAGAGCAGTAAAGAATGTGACACTGTGGCATGAGAAGAATGTGGCACATTACCCACGTGTGGCAACGCAGCCCAGCATTGTCCCTGCCTGCTGAATGCATGGCTGGCCTGTTTGCAAAATGAACCTAAATAAGCAACAGCATCTTTGTTTACTTTGCTATTATTCACACCATTTCAGTGCATTTCATGCCATTTACCATTTCAGAGCACCATGAATGAACATATTTACTTGTATATAACAGAAAATAAGTGTGCAAAAATTAGCAAGTATGATCCTGAATGAAAAAGAGTATTAAAATCCTGTACATTTAGTTTTCAAACTAGGAGCATATTTCTGAGGTTTGGATAGTGGATGTTCCATCAGCAACTTGGGAAACTGTTTTTTTTTCTTATTTAGCCACATGCTTATAATCATATGAAGTAAACACTGCATACTGAACATAAGCATTGTCTTATTGTTAAGCACATAATCAAGTACATTTCCTAAACTAGGATAGATTTAAACATGTTAACTGATTTCCTGAAGTAAGGGCATGCAGCCTAAAAAACAAGTATTTTGATTGCTTTCTGTTTTGACTCCTAGACCTTAGTTTGAATTCATATATTTAAGTGGGCATGAGTAAGTTATCTCTTGCTTAACACAAAATCAGTCTTTCATCATTCCAACTGTCTTCATGTGGGAAAATAACAATGATGCATCTTTTTGACTGTTCTCTTTCAGCTTTAATTGATGTAACTGTTGTCTGACAAAGATATTTGCTATCAAGCTTACTGGTTAGCTTCAGTTTGTTGACTAAAGACTGTAAATGCTTGTGGACAGGAATTACAAGCACTTCTACTAGTAGCCTGTAAGCATTAAGAAGTTCAAAATTTTTGTTTGCTTTCGATATTTACCCAATACTGAGAGCAAGTGGGTCTTTTTGGAATGAGAAATGGGCCTGTGATTTTGCAAAGTTGAAAGGAGTTCAAATAAAGCTTCAGCTAGATTAGCAAATTGGGAATGGACAGGAAATTCAACAGAGGAGTCTTTCTGATGCTAGGCTGATAGTTCTGCACTGGCTAAAGTCTGTGTAATTCTCTCCATTATTTCTGGAGGAAGTGGCAGACAGGAAGACACCAGGAATGGAAAGATAAACTATTTGCAAGTGTACCTCACTGGAAAAACATGACATTTGTGTTGTCTCTGGTAATTAATGGTAATTAATATTACCTACTAAGTTCTACATTTCTTCTGCTTTTTTCTGGGAAGAAAGCTCAGGCAGTGAAATTTTGGCCTAAACTACAAATAAATATGTGCCTTGTACAGTTCTTCCTGTGAACAAGATTCATTCTGGAAACTGAGTCAGTGTTTTCAGAAACTAATGCATTTGAAATCTGCACTATCAGCCATCAGAAAGGTAGTTCTTATCTGCCCACATCCTTAAGTTTATTTCCATAAATGGGCTTACTGATTTCCTTCTAGAAGTAAACTGTGAAGTCAGTAGTGGCGGGAGGCCACTGCAAGCAGCAAAAGGAGAGATTTATCTACTGACATCATAATAATTTTCATAATTACCTAAATATATATCAGTTGTGTTTAAATAAAATCTGAATTTTTTTTTTACCCTCTTAAATATACATAACCTTCCTGAAGGCTTCCTGAAGACTTCCAAAAACCTGTCACACAGCATTTCCTTGCACTACTCTTTCTACCCTTTCATTTTACTGTTATTTGGGGGAAGGAGGAACCGTTTGTCCTTGCTACTTAAATTTCTTGGTTTGTGTGCGATTTAATTGCTTGGAAAAATAAAATGCTGTTTAGCATGGAAAGGAGATAAATGTAGAATTATCATGCATCCTTACCTTTCTACATGGATATTGTAGCTTTCTCATTTTACACAGCTTCTAGTACAGTTCCAGACTATTTGAATACAGCTGCCAATCACAGTTAATCAGAGAAAATTATATGGTGATTTTGTTCAGTGAAGAAATGGGCATGAATGACACCAGAAAACGCATTTCATTTATACGTCGACTTTAACTTCCAAATCTCATCTTTCAGGGTGAAAAGCCACTTAGTCTGTCAACTCACCATGCTACTTACATTTCTTCTCTTATCTTTGTCTTCATGCCAGTTTAAGCCTAAAATTTACCTGATAATACTGCTGAAACATGCTCTCTCTTCATACAGAAGCTGATTTAACTTTTTGTACAGGCCACTGATTTTGTCATGCAGGAGACAGTGGTTGCAGAATAAGCCCAGATGATCTTATGTCTTTTGGAAAATTTCAGGGTTAGTTGAGTAATCTTGCTACAGACTAAATTGTGTATGTTTTATTAACATCCAGATCCTGTGTGGAAGGAGCAAAAAGGATTTTTTTTCTCTTGAACTAACTGATTTTAGAGAAGATCCTGTGCCTTATTTGGCTTCTGTTTGCAGTTGTGGGGGGTTTTTCTGCACCTTGTTTATTTTTATGCTATTGCCAATAATCCAAGAAGTATCATATATGGGTAAAAGCCTGGTATTAATATTACTAAGGATTGTAAAAGTTAACATGCATATCAAGATCTATAGCCCAACTGATCAGCTTCTAAATAGTGAAGGCAAAAAATTTTCTAATTGACTGACATCACATACTATAGCCATGCCCACTTTTATTACACCTTAATTACTATTTTGTCATTTAAAAACATACTTCAAATTAGATTGCTAAGGTAGTGTAGCCCACTGAAAACCATATGTATGTGCTAGTTGAGCCGCAAATGGGAACTTGCTACAATAGTTAACAAGCCATAAAGTAAACAACCACTGACAAAAATATAAAATTATACTAACTATACGTCTGAAACAGATGAGAAAAAGAAAGGTTATTGTGGGATCCTATTTATAACTGATGCATTTGAATGCTAGTCAGCATATTTATCAAAAAGACTCCCAGGTGGATTCAGAAGTTTAGTGAAGCCCACTGCAGAAGTGAGGTAGGCAGCCAATGTTCACTGATGCTCAGGACCTTTTGTACCTGGGTTTCTGTTATGGTTTTCATCTTTTCTGTGTTTCTGTTTGGTCAGTTGTTTGGCACAAACAAAAGATGTAAATTTTACTTGTTCAAATCCATATCTTAATCATGGGATTCAGAAATATTGATGTTATGAAAGAGTTAAAAATATAAAATTTGTCAGAAAAAAAATCAAATTCTTGGAGAATATGCTATAATGATGGCATCAGAAGTAGAAGTTACTGTGATTTAATGGTACAAAATCCAAGTATTATGTGGCAGTTAGACTCTACTAAATACAACTTGTGATTTACAAATTTAGAAAAAGAAATGAGATTTGTTTCTAGCATATATGCTAAATTCAAATTACATCTAACAAACATGCTGGCAGTGTACTTTTCATTTCTCATTCACACAGAGACAATCATAGGATCATAGAATGATTTGGGTTGGAAGGGACCTTAAAGATCATCTAGTTCCAACCCTCCTGCCATGGGCAGGGACGCTTCACACTAGAGCAGGTTGCTGAAAGCAATGTTCAACCTGTCCTTGAACAGTTCTAGGGATGGGGCAACCACAACTTCTCTGGGCAACCTGTGCCAGTGCCTCGCCACCCTCCTAGTGAAGAATTTCTTCCTAATATTTAATCTAATCTACCCTCTTCTAGTTTAAAGCCATTTTCTCTTGTCCTGTCACTACATGCCCCTGAAATGCAGTATTACAAGGGCAATACTTTTAGGTATTGGAAGGGTGCTGTAAAAGATCTCCCAAGAGACCCAGTGTATTCAACCAGTTTAATTGTTCAACATGAAGCAATGATGGGTATCAAACTAAAAAAAACCCAACCATCCAGTTCTTCAGGAACATTTAAAATACACGTTTCCATTTATATTATTTTGTGTACAGTAGAATACTTCCAAATATTTGTTTTTTTCTTGTTACTTGTAAGAAAAAAATCTCTGAAAAAATAAGACAAAAATTATTAGTGCATTTTAATAATGTATAAGTAGTAAATGCTGTTAAAATTATGCAAATAGATGTATAAATGTATACAATGTATAGCTGGAGTACAAACGGTGGTTTTACATTCAAATAGCTACATTTTGTATTTAGGTTCAAATTTGTAAACTCCATGAAATTCATACATTATACTAATATCATACATACATTATACTAATGTTATTTAAAATGGTAAATTGGTTATCTTAGCTTTGGTATGTAGACCCATTTGCACCTCCATTAATTACAATAGAAGACATGCATATACTCATGAAGTGAATTTTACCTCAGACAGTAGGACTAGGAAACACTTCTTCCTTAGTCATTTACTTCATCTTCCTGAACAAAAGCAGATTCATATTTTTATTATTTATGGACAACCCTAAAGACCACGATCTTGCCATTTCCTTGTTCACATGGAATGTGGTGAACCAGGTCTAATGGCAATATTACAAATGAAATACCTACAAGGAACAATCTCCAGCACTGAAAGTTCATAATATCAAATAGCAGGCTACATACAACATTACTAATATAGGTCATGATCTAGAAGTCTAAAAAGCTCACTTTTTCCCTCGCTCTATCAGTCCTATTACTTTTCCTGAAACCAAACTGAATACTGTGTATTTTAAGACTAAGGTCGAAAGAGGTGATCCTGCCCCTTTACTCTCATGAGACCTCACTTGGAGTACTGTGTGCAGTTCTAGTGTCCTAAAGCATAAGAAGACATGGAGCTGTTGGAGCAAGTCCAGAGGAAGGCCACAAGGATGATAAGGGGGCTGGAGCACTTATACAAAGACAGGCTGAGAAAGTTGGGGCTGTTGAGCCTGGAGAAGAGAAGGCTGCGTGGAGACGTCATAGCAGCCTTCCAGTATCTGAAGGGGGCCTGCAGGGATACTAGAGAGGGACTCTTCATCAGGGACTGTAGCTATAGGACAAGGGATAATGGGTTCAAACTGAAACAGGGGAAGTTCAGGTTAGATATCAGGGAGTTCTTTACTGTGAGAGTGGTGAGGCACTGGAACAAGTTGCCCAAAGAAGTGGTAAATGCGTCATCACTGGTGGTGTTCAAGGCCAGGTTGGACAGAGCCTTGGACAACATGGTCTAGTGTGAGGTGTCTCTGCTCATGGCAGGGGGGTTGGAACTAGATGATCTTAAGGTCCTTTCCAACCCTAACCATTCTATGATTCTAGTTAAGGAATGGGGGGATTTTGGTTCTGTTATATAAAATAATAACAAAATTCTGTTAATTTCTTTTACAATTGAATAGGCTTTATGAAGCATTAAGGAATTGATGCCCATGTTCCATTTTTAATCTGTTTTATGGAATATTTGAGATGTGCATACAACATCCCACTATTTGTTTGTAGGAGTCAATTTAAACTATTTCAGGGAACATATGCATTATATATGAAATACTCAAAAGTTCCAGCTGAATAAACACTCAAGTTTCCCATCAGCTTCAAAGATCTACAAATAAACTTTGTGCACAATTTGAAATGAAAAATGTGTATTACATGCATCTGACCTTTTTCATTTAAAATGCTATTCTGACTTATCTAAATTATAGATGTTTAGATCTTTCTGTATTAAATAATTGTAGGTGGAGGGATGAAGAGCTTCATAGCTAATATTTCACCACAATACATATTTATGGGCACTCAGAGAGGTTTTATTATCAACACTTATTGTACCAAGTGTGAATTCATGTGTCGTGAAACCAAAAACATTTCAGAATATATGGCTAGTAAAGCTGGTTTGAATGCCTACTAATACTTCTAGAGGAGGGATGAAATATTATGATAGCTAGATGTTTTGGGGGAACAATATATTTAAATATTAGGTTTGTTTTTTTTTCTTGAAAGATAAAATCCAATTACATTCCTAAAGCATTATTTTTAATTATCATGTTTTTATCAACTATAACTAAAATGTGGTCTTAAGTTGTTACGTGAAAAACTTAAGCTGCTAAATGAAAACACATTCATTTGCTGCAAGAACTCCACCTAAAAACAAACCAGCATGAATTAAAACCATGTAAGTGAGAAATGGTTAACTGACATAGGCAATTGTTAAAATGAAGTTCTGCTGGATATTGCTGATGATACTGAAGAGAAAAGAATGATTGTTTTTTTCTTTGTTAAAGGAATGCGATTTCCTTCAAAATAAACTGTATGGCACTAATCCTTCTGAAAGCAAATGGGCAGATTTTTGAAATATACCCTCAGAGAGAAGAATGATTGAATTCCTGCTTTACATTAATATAAAAACAATTTCACAACACGAGGAAAAAGTTAATCCACACTGCCATTAACACTTCACCCATGAAAATCGAATCATAGCATTTGATCTTGCTCTCACTAAATTCAGTGTACTGAATTTAACAGAAAGACAACCTCATCACAGCTAAGTCCAGTACTGGCCTTGCTGCTCTAATTAGACTTTAAAAATGTTAGTTTCTTTTTTCCCTCATCTTTTTACTTCATTTCCCTTGACTGGAATGCAGTTTCTCAAAAACGTAGTCGACTAATCATTAACTGGCAGCAGCATATAGGCTGAAACTTCAAATTGACAGTTGCAGCAGTAGAATAGCAGGAATTTATAGAAGCATAACTGTTTCTTCTGCTGGGTGTGTGATAACTGTTTTTCTGCTCATTTACATTCAAAAGTAATTAAACTCTACAGCAGAACTATGCACTGTAATGTTGGTGCAAACTCTGTTTGGAGGTTATGCAGAGATTCCATGAAAACATCACGGTGGGAACTGTCATTTGTTTGCATTGTCACTTCCTGAAAATTTGCAGAAACATACCCTTGAAAGAATTAGGTCACACAAAATGTGGCCTAAGGGCTTCTCATTTCTGTTTTCCCCAGTGGAGTTCTGCAGCTGATGCGATAAAACCGTTATACATCAATAATTTTTTCAGTTTATGTTTCCTGAAAAATTTGGCTTATGGAAATAAACCATCTTTATCATTCAGTGGGAAAACTTCCTTGTCTTTCCTGACAGATCTGGTTTCTTGATACAAATGCAGTGGTGTTACAGTGCACATAAAGGTGCATAATAAATGTTGGCAACTGTAGTGATCTTTTGAATCTTCTTCAGATGGTTGTAGTTAAAGCTGTTCATTAAAAAGCATATCAGTACTGTAAGAAAATGATTACAGAAAAATTTGCTTTCATTTACATTACAACAACATTACAACTTACATATAAATAAAAGCAACTTCAAAGCTGAGAAATTTTCTTTCTCATGACATTCCTTACCAAAGTCTCAAGAGTGTTTCATGGTCATGTGTGCCTTTTCCTGTTAGAGGGGTAATGTATAGCTGTATTTTTGGTACTGTGAAAAAAGTTATAACAACATACCTAGCACTTTTCATATTGAAAAATAAGCTAATTAATCACTGTAGTGGGCAGAGAAAAGCCAACTGCCTCTCTCATTTAGTCTTCTGAAACACACTGATTTACATGGTGAGGCATGAATATAGCTGACAGCAGTATTAGGTCCTTCATTTCTTAATACTTTGTATATGCTTGCCTTGCTTGGTTGCTTGCTTCTTTAGTTAGGACATGCTTTTGGAATAAATAAACACCCTTTAGTCCTGATTTTGCAATCACTTACACACTTGCATGGCAGTTTCCTGAATCAGATGAATCAGACCTATATCTGCTTATGATACCAAAACTGCATTTTATGTAGCATGAGATTTATCTTGTTGAGAAAATTTGCACTAAGTTTGTTGAACTCCTTTTTCTGAAGCTTCTGATGCACATGCTTAAATATTTTCCTTATCTTACTCTATTTTCTCCTCATTTGTTTCACCTTTTTTTATTTTTTTTTTATATTGTGGTAATATTTTGCTTAAGCTTGCAATGTTACAAATGATGCTAGCATCTAATTTATGCTTGTCCAACTTGCTTATGGTCACAGCAGGTTTTTTTGAGTATTTGGAAGGACCTCTTGTGAGTAGAACACAGAAAGACCATCTTTATGTAATTTTTATAGGTTGTGCAGTAAAATAATGTCTTTAACTGTTATTGCAATATAAATAAAAAGACAAAGAATAAGCTTGTATCACTTTTAGATTAGTTATTACGCCTGTAAAAACATAAACTGTCGTAAATGAAGATAGATGCAGAATAACCATCTGTTAGGAAGTTAGTTCAAGTCAAAACACTTAAAACCTGGCACTGTAGATGTATTCATGTAAATGTGTATTTAGGCATTTAAATACCTAGCCTCATGTACAGATGTTCTGATTCACTGCAGCCCTCATTTAGGAACTGGTAAGGGCTCAGGATCAGGCCACTCAGGTAGCTACCAAAGACTGGATTCAGGTGCTAAGCTTTGGGTATCTTTGAAAACACTGGCACAAGTTCATAGTCTAACAAAAGACCTGTCTTACTGATTCGTCCTTGCCAGATTATAAGCATATAAGTCACAAGAGCCTTTCTCTATAGTAATTAATTTGATAATTAGGTAAAATCTCCCTGATCATGAAAGATGTAGATTTGAAGCTACATAGGTTCAATGATGCTGTACTTATTTCCTGCTTCCTGGGAGGGCGCTTCACCACTAGGTTTTCAAACTATAAAAACTAAAGCAGCCATTCCTGCCTTTGCTCATGTTTTTTGTTTTATTTTGTTTTGTTCTGGTTTGATTTGGGGTTTTTTGCATGCCTTCTTAAAAATACAGGGCTTAATGGGCCACAAGGTTATTCTGTTCTGTATGTCTGTCCCCACCCCCACAGCTCCCACAACTTCTAAACTCATTGTGCAAAATTCAAGTGGTGAGAGTTCATGGAAAATAAGCATCTGGATAAAGGAAAGATCCAAATTCATGCCCCTGGTAAAAGAAATGTTGGTAGGGTGTAAAACACCCAGAAGTTGTCAAAACAAGCCTTAGCTTATGCTATAAGGTATCATTACTGCCTTGTGGCACAACTTGCTTTTAAAGAAATCTTTCAATCTCACCCACAAGGAATGGCAATAGATATCTACCCTCAGGAAAATTTCTGGGCTGTAGTTCCAGGGTGGATACAAACATTTTAGTCTCAGAAACAAAGCAAGATTTTAGATACTGTTCTGCTCTCTGTTCCCTTCTGTCTACCTTTACTGATCAGCCTTTCACTCACTCGGACTTGGTTCTTGGGAATGTAACTCCTACCTTATGCTGTGAGGTAGGCCTAGTGCAATCCTACCAATTCTCCTGTGGATCCCATGTGACAGTTATTAAGTGTTGCAACTCCTGACTTGGTCTGAAATTTCTATTACAACTGTATGAGAGTTATACAATGATGTTGCCTCCTGCTCTGTGTCTCTAATTCTGCCTGTCTGTTTTCACAGTTGTCTTCCATGGATGTGTGAAGTTAAGTCAGTCTGTTAGCTGATAACTGTGAGTGCTATTATTGTTCCTCTCCTACAAAATCAAGTTCTCTTATTTCGCCTACAGAGCTAGAACCATAAGCCATGTTTAAGCCAATCTGGTCTGATAGATATGAATATATTACAATAGTGAGAAGATGTAAATAAACTGATATTAGCCTGACTTCCTCTATGACTTCTGAGGATTCAGCCACAGTGGTTATAATCTCTGCCAGAAAACTATCAGCAGCTTTAGGAGCTGTTGAGGCAGATGGCTGAAGCACTAGATCTGATAACAAGCATGCCTAAAATGACTTACTGACATTTCAGCATTTTTTGATATTAAATAGAGATGAAAGCTTATGCCCCTCTAAAATGAGGACATTACCAAACCAGCAAGAGATCTCTGTATAACTCTTATTTTTTATCCATATAATTAAAAGGATAGAAAAGGAGAGGTCTCAAGCACTGTCAGGCTGTTGGTACCTCTCCTGTCATGGACTGGTAACAGCCTTAGTTCACCTCCTCCATCTTGAGAAGTCAATACTTAAGCTGATAGCACACATTCCTGTAGAAGCCCTATACTTACATTACTAAGGCTGACATTCCCTTCTAATCATTTTCCAAAGTAAACTTGTAAGATTCTTACTCGTGAATTCCCACTCAGAACTGTAAAGCAGAGATACTGGATCCTAGCTACAGACAGGCAGCTAAGCCTATCTACCTTTTAAGAAACTTAGCTAGCCAAATGCATGTCCTTGGCCTCCTTTCCTCCACTTTCAGCCCCTGTGTTTCTTTGTTTTCTGTTCTTCCACATTCTTGTCCCTGGGATAAGAATTGCCTGATTTACTTATCAGTCAAGTGCCCAATAAACTTTGGCTGTGCTGGCCAATTTAATTCAGAAGGACCTTTCTAGATATCACCATTCAGTGAAGAAACTTCTTGGTGACTCAAGAATTCTACTCACATGAATTTATGGAGACTAGTATAAGTTATTCTTTTCCCTTGAAATAACATCGCATAGTTTCCTTCAAAAGTCATCATTCTGAAGCAGCCACTGTTGTCCGAAAAAGCTCAGTGATATTTTTCTGAAGCAGAGTTTTCTGTTACTCTTGATGAAGCGCTTCCATGGGTACCAATTCAGCACTGCAGCTGCAGGGTTGGATCAGAGACCTGTAAACTCACCACAGCCATTACCACTAAACAATATACAGGTGAAACAGCCATCTGTGGGCTGCTGGAGAGAGGTGATAAAGGAATTCTGTGAGGTGTTACTTCTCCCTTTCCTATGGAGGTTAACCATATCCACTGGGCAATAAGCATTCCAAGAAAGCTGCACGAGAATATTACTCTTCAAATATGTCTCATTTAGATATTAAGTCATGTTGTCTTCCAGGTTATCTTTTCAGTGGGTCCCAATTTTATCTAAAAAAAACCCACTCATGACTTTCCTTCATAGGAATGGCCATATCATTCTTGTTAATGTAAAGCTAGTAATAACGTGTGAACATACTCTCAGATCATCCAAGTGTGAGGAAGAATACTTATGTTGCTAGGGAAGAATTGTCTTGAGAGCTTTTTGCTTTTGTTCTTCATTATAATACCTGAAAATGCAAACTTACAAATATTCAAACACATTGCGCTCTGCTGTGCTATTTAACTGTTTTCTTGGCTGTTAGTTATAAACCTCTAGGCTAGCCTGAATTGATAAAGAGCATTCAGCCTATATCACCTCTTGTCTTGCGTCTTCCTCCCTGTCCTGACATGCGCGTGTGTGTGTGTATGAGCTGTTTTCCTTCTGAAGCTGAACAGCTGTAGGCTTGTCAGGCACCAGGGCTGGAAGGGCTGTAAGACGAGTGAACGATGAATAAAAAATTAAGACTGCAGTTACAAAATGTAGCATGCTTTAATGATAAGCTGGAGAATGTAAGTGCTATGTGCCAGGATTGGCTGGAGAATAACAAATTACAAAATTTCTAATCCTGTGTTTTAAGGCTCTGTCACAGCAAGATGTCAGGACAGCAAACACTCAAATAACCATGGCAAGGGGAGATGAACTTACTGTAACTAGTATATTTCCATCAGTCTACAGATACCTGCTATTTGCAGCAGTTTAAGACAAGCAAATACATATTCACCTGAGAAGCAAAAATTCTTTTTCCAGATTTACTGTTCAGGCTCATTACTTTTGTACTGAAATGAAAGTGTATTAAGAAAAATATTAGAAACTGAACCAGAAGTGCTGTTTGTTAGCAGCTTGATGTTTTCTATGTGATGGCACTTGTACAGATATCATGAAAGTATTACTAGTCTTAACCAGGTTCCAATTTACTCTGCTGAGCATGTCATGTATCCTGCTTGTACACAGATAAGCCATTTTCACTTCTATGTACACTCCCAGAATAGATAAGTTTAAAGGTCTTTTTCAGTAAATGTGTAAAAACAAATACAGCCTTAAGAGATTATGTGCTTATGGATGATTGCAATTCTTCAGGTGTAAGCATGTAAGAAGCAGCAACTTTTTTTTTTTTTCCTGTATTCATACACACCAACACTAAAATTGTATCAGGACACTGTAAATCAGAAAAATATATTCTTGATTCTTTGTCCTGTAGCTAGGACATACGATTGCTTTTTATTTTTTCAGAGAAATACTATCTGGAATGGGAAAAAGATTCTGCATTAACAGTTTTTAGTGGAACACCTACCATTGTCTTAAAATAATGAACAAAAGTAATAAAGTGTAATAAAATTCATATTTTTGTATATTAAAAACTATTTTCTTTGAAAATACTGCAATATATATGAATAATAGTTTCATCTTAAAAACAAAGCCACTAATAGTTTCTCATCCTGTGGGTTTTATATACACCTATTGTGCACAATTTGTTCTTTGTTATGAACAACTGTATTTAAGCATCACTAAAATGCTCGTGTTTTAATAACACTGCAATGCCTTTGTGAAAAGTTAGGCGGACATTTTAAAAAACACAGTCTAGAGTCTACGATACCTACAATGGCATGGTAAATAATGATTTTACACTAGATAGTAAAGGAAGTAATCTTATAAAAGTTGCATAAGTGGTGAAAGAAACGGGTTTACTGTGTATTGCAAGAGCTGCTAAATCTCAGTAGGTGGTCTAAGTACTGGGTCAGGTTACTGGAAAAGCATGTGTAAATATCTTCTGTCTTTGTACATACCCACTGTTGTTATCAATAGCATAGTTTCTGTTAACTGCCATTGCAGTTCAGTTTCTTTCTGTTGGGTTTTTTTTTAATTCAGGAAAGTTCTGCTCAGACAAATGAAAAGCAGACAGGTCAGGAGCTCAGAGTATCAGCATGCTCCACTATTTGAGTTCCTGCAGTCTTAAATGGCAAGCTAGACAAATAAGCAGTTGTACCTGAGCTGGCTGAATTAGTAACCACTGAGATGGGTTATGCAATTTCACAACATGCCACCAACCAACTTCCCTTTGACTGATTTATCTCAGGAGAAACACATGTTCGGAGAAATATATGTTCAGAGAAATAGATGGTTCCTCTGTTCACTTAATATCAATGAAAAGTTCTAAAGTGATCTCTAAAGGAAGATATTTAAAGCCAATAATTAAAATAACATGTTTAAAATCAGCTTGGGTCAGAATGAGGTTTGAAAAACTCACTAAGGTTATTTTGGAGAGCTCTCATATCCCCACTCCTTAAATCACTCTCCCTTCAGCTTACTTCTTCATAATTTAAAATTACACAAGAAGATGCAAAGAGTAAACGTTTGGGATGATCATCTGCTGTACTTTATTTTTGTTGACCTGTAATCTCATGCTAGTGGTAGTATGTCCTCACTAAGCTCTGTGCCACAGAATACAGGAGCGGCTTCTTGGCCTGTCAACATACAGCCTCTTCAAGCATCGCTTCAAAAGATTGAAGTAATATACAAGAAGAGTAACAGGAACAGTAAATTTCTATAACCTGAGATATTGAGGTTTTGCATGTCACTTTATTTCCCCCATCTACAAGAAGGGCCAGAAGGAGGATCTATGGGGAAGGGGAACTACAGGCCTAAAGAAACTTCTCCTGGAGAAACTGGCTGCTCATGGCTTGGACGGGTATTCTCTTCACTGGGTAAAAAAAACTGGCTGGATGGCTGAGCCCAAAGATTGGTGGTGAATGGAGTTAAATTCAGCTGGTGGCCAGTCACAAGTGGCATTCCCCAGGGCTCAGTACTGGGGACAGTTCCATTTAATATCCTTTATCAATGATCTGGACAATGGGATTGCATGCACCCCCTGTAAGTTTGCAGATAACACAAGTTGGGTGGAACTGTTGATCTGCTTGAGGGTAGGAAGGTTCAACACAGGGATCTAGACAGGCTGAACTGATGGGCTGTTGTATGATGTTCAAAAAGGCTTAGTGCTGGGCTCCGCACTTGGGTCATGACAACCCCATGCAACCCCCCCAGTGGCCTGGAGATGAGTGGCTAGAAAGCTGCTTGACAGAAAGGGAGCTGGGAGTGCTGACTGACGGCCACTGAACATGACTCAGCTTGTGCCCAGGCAGCCAAGATCAAGAGCATCCTGGCTTATATCAGAACTAGTAGGGCCAGAGGAATTATTGTTACCCTGTACTGGGCACTTGTGAGGCCACACCTTGAACACTGTGTTCATTTCTGGGCCTCTCACTACAAGAGAGATACTGAGGCTGGAGTGGGTCCAGAGAAGGGCAACAAAGCTGGTGAAGGGTCTGGAGCACAAGTCTAATGAGGAATGGCTGAAGGAACTGGGGTTGTTTATTCTGGAGAAGACAAGGCTCAGGGAGAAACCTTATCACTCTCTACAACTACCTAAAAGGAGGTTGTAGTGAGGTGGGGGTTGGTCTCTTTTTCCAGGAAAAAATGATAGGACAAGAGGAAAGGGCCTCAAGTTGCACCAGGGAAGGTTTAAGGTTGGATATTTGGAAAAAATCTTCACTGAAATTGTTGTCAAGCATTGGAGCAGGCTGCCCAGGGAAGTGGTTGGGTCACCATCCCTGAAAGTATTTAAAAGATGTGTAGATGTGGCAATTGGGGATATGGTTTTTTGGACTTGATGGTCTAAAAGGTTTTTTCCCAACCTAAATGATTCTATGATTCCCAAAGAACTACAGCTTTCCTTATGAAACTATCATCTTTGCTGTGAGAAGATCTCAGCCATTCAGCACTTTGAGCTGGAGGCTGCTGGGCCTCTTGCTTTCTTCACACTCAGGACAGGTCAACTGACTTTGAATAACAGGTCAAGCAACAAAAGGTATAGGTGCAATTTAGACAAGATTAGAGTATCTCATTGAATAGCTCTTCACTAATCTTTCTTCACACCTAATGCAGCAAAAATGTTGAAAAAGATAAGACAGTTTTGTGAGAGATTCCTGAAGCCTGCATGTGGCGTATGTGCAGTTCCTATATTGCTCTCGGAGGCTGCAATGTTCACAATCCAAAAGCTGTGAATCTGCAGAAACACCATATCTAGGGGACACAATTTTCCTTCTTTTTATCTGTCTTACATTCTTGTAAGTAAAAACTACACTTTATAATACATTTTAGTTGTACAAAAATTGTGGGTTTTTTCTGTTTGCTTAAAAAGTTTTGTAAATTCAAAGGTATGCTTTTCTTAATGTAAAATGAATGGCTGTTAACTAGCTTTTGATACGTATTTATTTTTATGCCCTTTATGTTCTTCATTAAAAGAATGCAAATTCATACCTTGGGAAGGTAATTTTTATTAATTATTTTTATCTATGATATGCACTGATCCAACTGAAGAAACTCAGAAACAATAGTCACATTATTCAGTTTACTTTAGAAAAATATGTATTACAAAAATTTAAAGACAAACTAAAAGGACATATCCTGACCCTTATAAGTACACATATCTGGGGGAGCACTGTGTTCCTTTCTGTCTGGCTTGAGGATAAAATAGCATATTCCAGATTCAGTGATAGCTGTCCCTTAAAATGCATAAATTCTCTCCTTGTCCTGTAGCAATGAAAGAAATCTTGGCAAATCCACAGAGTCATTCACAGCTTTCATCTCCTTGTCCCTTCTCAAATCACTGCTAAAGCGCCCTCATTTGACTTCAGGTTCTTGCTTATTTCACTTAATTAGGGAACAGAAAAAATAGAAAATTATCAACTTCTGGTATATCCAGCAACTTATAGGCATATCTAACAACTTGCTCCCATAATTCTGATGGGTATTTTCTTATATATTGACCTACTTTTTATATGGTTGCATTCCACTGACAACAAAGGACTCGCCTTTCTGTCACAAAGTTATGAAAGCAGTTACTGAATCATTTAGTCATCAATGAAAGTTTTGATGGGCAAGCTGTAACAAATAAGGTCCTTAAATAGTAATGATTTTGAACAGTGAATTTCGACACAACAAATTCCATTAGTACATGACAAATGTACAAACATATCAACAGTTATTAACATGAAGAAATGAATTACTGAGCTTTTTGCTTGCGGAAAAAAATTAACCAAAAAACCCCTAAGGCTTCCCTTCAAAAGCATTTTGGGTACATTAATAATGGAGGAAGGAGGATGGATTGCCAAGCAGCTTAAGTTAAAATATGAATAAACTCAGTGTTAAAAATTGGCTGTTGTAGGGTTACGTTTTGTACTGAAATCAGCATTCTTTAAAGCATTTGGGGACTTTCAGCTTTGTCACTTTACATTACATTTAAAAATAAATTATGTTTGCTCCACACACATACAAAGATTTCTTTCCATGGTTTTAATTCCTTTTGCACTAATTATGCTATATTTGGATGAGAAAGTAATGTGACAAACAAATGTATTTCACATCAGTCCAGCAAAGCTATGCAAATTTTGCACACACAAACATGATTTCCAGCTAAAAAAAAAAAGTATTTGCTTTGTACTGGCTTATATGCATCCAAAACAAAAGGAAGAACATCAGATTCACATAAGTGGTGCAACTGTTTTTGCACTTTAAGCATAATTTGTGACTAATGATCATTTTGCAACAGTCAACAGTGTACCAAGGCCACAGAGATCTCAGCCTCCAGTTTCTGTTCCCTTGTTAAGCATGCTGTTTATCTAAGATTATTTGACTCTACTTTGTTTGATATTGATCTGTAGCACAAACATAAGCAAACTTCAAAGTCTGCATTAATTGGAGCAGTTTAAGTACATATAGAGGAGAAAAACTCACAATAATATTCTCTTATTTTTTAACCTTGCTGGTCAAATATGTTTGCTAATATGATTTCTTACAAAAGCTGTGATTTCATTTTCATTATTGTATTTCTAGCAAAAAGAAAAAGAAAGAAAGAATTCTGGGCTTAGGAAGGATTACATCTGATGTTGCTAACATTTCCTGGAAATGGAAAACTCTGATAACAGCTGCTGTCTTGGCTCATTTTCAGTTGGGTTTTTTGGTGTGTTGGATTGGGGGTTTTTTTATACTACAGCAATTTACGAGTAGTTCCAGCTATCTCTAGTAGGCTTACATCATTGGTAAAACATCGTAAGTCAGTCAAATGTTTCCTTTCCAATCAGAGCACTTCCTCCACTTACTGAATTGTTGACTTTTTAAACAGTATTTATAGTAAAAGGCACTTTGATTTTAAAATAAATGCTGATTTATGAAATAACTAAAAGCTAGCTGCATATGGAAGATAACTACAGGAAGAATCTGTATTTCATGCTAAAGCAAAATGCCTTCAATGAGAATTGAGAAAATCATGGAAGCATCTTGCTTAGATAATACTTAGCTGATTTATATCAAAAGTACAAAATCATTTTTTCTAAGACCTATGATGAGCAGAAATGTCTCTCTTATTATTCTTTTAAAAATCCAAGCATACATGCTTTTTTCTTGGATTGAAACATTCATGCAATCTCTACAGTACTGTAGCATTATAAAGTGATAAGCACTCAGAACTAGTGGTGAAAAATAGATGGAGGAACCAAGTAAAGAAAGAGACAGAGAGCTCTGTGTGTTTATAGTGTCAAAAAACAGGTCTGAGTATAATCAAAAGTTTTGTCCTCCTTAAGGTATATAAGTGCTTTCAGCTTCAAAGTTTTCAAGTGCTTTGAAAGATACATGTTAATTTTTTAAAAAGTTGTGTTTTCACAGTTTCAAGTCAGAATATTAATGAAATTTTATTAATTTTTTGGCCAAATCTGTGCCTCTTGCTTCTGTATATGATTAAGATTCCAACAGCAGTGCTACGTACACAGCTTAGAATCTGTTACTATGACACAAGTTTAGGTTTGTGTTCTGTCAAAACAGATAAAAATTCTCCATGTGAAGTCTGCAACTTCAGCAAATCTTCCTTCACCAAATACATTTTGATATTTAAGGAGTAGTGCTTCCCTTCATCACATTCGAAACTGGCGGGTGAAAAGCTCTGCCAGCTCCAGGGGATCTCTGCACCATTTCTCATTCTGGGATTACTCTGCTCTGAGCAACTGCAGATATTTCACCCTGAGCAACCTGACCTAACTTTGAAAATGGAGCTGATATTGAGCCGGGCATTTGGACCACTTGGCTTCAGAGGTTCTTTCCATCACAAATTATTCTATGAGCTCTTTTTTCCAATGCTCCAGCTTTAAGACCAGCCTGCATGAAGTCAGTTTGCACTTCTGTGTGCACATAATCTAGACATGCCCTAAGAAACATTTAAAACTGGTGTTCATGTTGTTCCAGGCCCTCAGGAATGGAACACGGGGTTTTCTGTATGGGTTAGTAATGCCCAGAATTTGTAACCTGCTGGTGGCTTTTTTTTCACCTAAGCTGAGTGAACTGGCTACTTCTTAGCAGACAGGGTGATTTAGAGTCCTACCCTGTGACTTTTCACAGACTTTCCATTAAATGAATAGGGAGACGGAACTACCTTATCCTTCCTGGAACAGACAATTTCAAAGCACAGTTGAGTCACAGTGAGAGGAGCGGTGGTAAGGAGCCCTCCTCCTCCCTGCCAGACTTACTCATTACGGGCTTTCATTTACCACACCAGCCAGGAAGTCAACATATTTTATGATAATTAAACTAATCCTAACAAGAGGACTTCGAAAAATTAAGCGCTGAACTGTATCTGAACACTGAACATTATGTGAACCCTGACAAACGTACGTGTCAATCTATAGCTAAAATCAGCTTCCGTTTATTTCTTCATATTGATGCTAACTCCTAGAAGAAAAACAGTCCTGAAATTTTCCACAAAATGTTTTAATGCTAGCTTGTACTGCTTAACTGCATATTGTTCTGTGTCAGGCTTTTCTCTAGAAATACAATTCTGTACTGAGAAATATATCTGCACCTTACAATCCAATCACTGTTGGCTTTTTGAAGTAAAAACTTTATTCTGTTAAGCGGTTAGCATGCTGGATGACTGTAATAATTTTAACTGCTGAAAATATCTGTTGGTTTTACTAGGATGAACAAGCAGCTTAAAAATTATTTTTACCATAGTTGTATTTTACTATAAATAGTACTTTCATCATATACATTAAAAAGTCAAAAAGCATGATTTGTGACTAATCCCTTTCATGACATGGAACAAGTCCCTTTGCCTTTTGGTATCACTGTTTATCAAGATTCAAATAGGAAGGAATGATAACTATCTTTCCAATCAGGTTTATTGATTTGTATACAAAAAACCCCAGCCTACAACCATCATACAACAGTTCTTAGTTGTTATCTAGTAGTAGTTAAAAAATTTCTGCTAGGACCTACTTGTTCCAAGACAAGTTGAAATATATGTGTGTGTATATATGCACTTAAAAGTTCATCAGTAAAGAAAGGAATGGCCTTTGAGAAACAATTTGATTTAAAACATTGCTTAACCTAGGGACGCAGGGTTTCTTTCAGTGTCTCTTCAGAAGTCTCTTTTAAGTATTATTCTGTCCCCCACACTAAGCATTCCTCAGATATTTAACATTTGTGGAAATTCTAATATCCCAAGATCTACAGCATCCCTACAGCAACAAGTGTATGGAAACTCCATTTTTAATCTGTGTGTTCCATGAAGCAGATCCTTAGGAACAGCCACTACCAGGAGCAGGCCCTGTTATCTGTAACTTACTTACAGCACAAGGTACTTCAACATATTCAGGGGATTAGAAAAACCTCTTTTCGAGAGCTGACCTGCCTTGAAGTGAAATCTAATAAACTGAAAGAATGTCTCGGACACTTTCAGATGCTAACAAATGTCCCTGTTCTTATTCAGAGATAAGAATAGATCTGCCTGAACTTTAAGGGTTGGTTTACATTTCTCATCCACTCCAGTGCTTAAAAGTTGTCTCTTACTGCATTGACAGAAACTTGCTTGTCCTTCTTTCACGAAGTACAGTATTATATTTGTAGTATTAGCCTAATGAAATTTTAAAATTAAATTAGATGGAATACAATTATTGATTTACAATACAATACGGATTTTCATTAATATCCTGAATCATGAACAGAAGCATGTCTAGACTTAAATACAAACCATGATTTAAAGCAAAATTCAAATCCACCCCCATTCCCTGCCAAAGCCTGAGTTCAGTCCCTGAGGGTCTGAGCAGGGCTTTCTTAGCTACAGCAGTTGGCATCAGCAGTGCTGATGGTAGGGCAGGGAGTGCCACTCTTGGGCTCAAAGCACTGGGTGATTTCATCAGCTAGCACAGGTCTTGACAGGTGCGAAGCTTTTCATTTAATGTTAAGGACTATAAAACCCTTGGTGAATGATTTTGAAGACTAGGAACTAACTTTTTTGTCCAGGAAGGGAAAATGAGATCTTTTCCTGAGTGTAATCATCTAGATCTCTTTCAATGCATTTTTTCTAAACACAGAAATAACATTTGCTGTGAAAAGAGTTCTTGATGCATGCTAAATTTGCCAGACATTTCACTTCGAGACAAAGATATGACAAATGTGCTTCCTAGCATTTTCATGTTGATTTATTCTTTCTCACAAAGGATAACTTCATAAAAAGCTTGAATCAGATTCATGTTCACACTTTACATATGCAACGTTTTTGTGGCTGACAAAGTTGGCTTCTCATGCAAATTAACTTGGAAATAAAGTCAAACCATGCTGAGACCACTATACTTCAGCAGCTATTTTCTCCCAACTAATCATCATTATTATTATTATGACTAGATATTTACCCTTAGGTGCATTGGGCAGATCATTGTGACTCATCCATTTAGTGGATGTTGTCCTGTTGGGTTAATGATTATCTTTTTTGTCTGAAAGATTTGTTAATTCCTGTAACTGCATAGGATAGCTATTTTAGTACTTAGCCAGTGACCTCGATGCTGACATAACCTTTCTGGTATTATTGTTTGTAGCTTGTGTCATGACATTAATGTGAATTATGGCTGTCTTGAGGATACAAACCTTCATATAGCACAAATGGTCTGTAGGAAAAAAAAATTTAATGACGATCTGCACATCACACATTTAGTCTTCCCTTGCAGACTATTTCCATTATCATTGCCTCATTCTCTTAGGCACCTTTTAATCAAGCATCTAGGGCATCATTTTTTGTACAGACTGTGCTCTATAATAAAGACTATAACAGGGGATTCTGGAAAATACCTCTGCTACCAGCATTATCACACTGTCTTGTTGGCCTCCTCCAAACTTGCTTAGCAATATATCACCATTACTTCCAAAGAGCTGATTTTTTTACTACTTCTTTGAAGGAACGATGAAAGCTGTGTAAGCTCATTAGCAGAGCATGTGTGTAGGCTTAAAATTACAGGTAATAGACAAATGGTTGGAAAGTTGGTAATCCCTTTACATATTTGCCAAGACTTAGGTCAAGGTTCAGTGTTTCCTTTCTTCAAACCCGTGAAATGAGGTGTACCTCCTAGGTGTTCTGGGGAGTGCTGGCAGTGCACAGGCAACACAGGTGATGAGCCACAGTTGATACCAGTTGTTTTCTCTTTTGTCTAAATTGCACTCAGTTGTGAAGGGCTTTTCTTTTTGCATCAGTATTTTGTACAAGACAGTCCTTTTATTTAATAGGTCTTGCCGTTTCCTATGCACTCTCATAATCCGTTATTTTTAACATTACAGTAAATTCATTGTAGGAAATTTTGATGTCACAACCCTGGCTCCTCATGTCAGTGAAACAAACAGTTAATATATAGGAAAATATTCATTTGCTTAAGAGTAATCATAAAAAAAACATTACTGTCTTTCCACTTGAAGCCCAGTCCTTGTATGCCCCATCTGTATCTGTGTAAACATTTTGCAAGAAGCAAAGTGACACAAATGTGTTTAAGGAGTTTGAAAAACTGGTGCACATATAATTAACTTGGAGTGCAATCAGGTATTTTAGAAGAAAATTTCACAAAAAGGATTATTTTTATCCGTATTCATCAGCTCTTTCTTCATGAACATAGTTCTTCAGTTTTTACTGGTAAAGTCACACACTTTAAATCCAGATCCTCAGGATTAAATCCAGGACAGGTTGTCAGGATGGGTGCAGTTGTATGTCTACACCCCACTGACCTGGGGATGTTGAGGCAGCAGTGGGAGCAAAATCTACTCTTACCCTTGGGTGCACTGCGTTTCTGATGTGAAAGGCAGGCACTACCTACGAAGGTGGTTGCATTGTCTTGACAAAAGTATCCTTTGCTGGCTGGCTGAGAGTGTCAATAAGCAAGCAGCGCTATTTGAGATGCAAAATATATGACATGGGCACATTGCCACCACTGCCCACAGTGAGACCACTGACTGACTGTGTGTGAACTACCCCAGAGCAGTGTGACAGCCTCTCCCCTGGCCACTGCACCACAGCTGATCTGAGTATGTTATGCTCCTACTGAATACTTTTTTTTATATATATATAAAAAAATATTGGAATGTCTTTTTTTTATATATTATAATATAAATATTATATATGTTACATGTATATAATGTCTTTTTTATATATATAAGTCTTGGAATGCATTAAGATAGCTTTCACATTGTTTCACCAAAATGAAATATATTTTTCTCCTTTAAATCTCTTAGCATCATTGCAGGTGAAGTTATTTTTTATTCTTGTATTTTTTGTTGTCACAGTTTGTCATCACAGCTGATGTTTTTAAATAATTATTCTCTGTGTGTACAAATGTGTGTCACCCTTGCTACTCCATGTTAGAGAAAGCAGCAGAAAATGTTACTGCATCTGGGGGCTCCAATAATTTGTCCTTTTGACACTGACTTAATTTTACACATTTTTCAGGGAACAGAAATGGAATGTGTGTCATGTCAAATTCCAATATCTCTTTTAGGCCACATGACATCCCCTCGATCAAAAAAAAATGTGTGTGAATATGATGTCTGACATGGAACAATCCCAAAGCAATACCTATTTAAGATTTCAAACCATAACAAGTCTAGCTTACGTCACATTTTGTAGATAAGCGTTTATGCATCTGGCACTGGAATTTTGTCCTAAATAAGGCATGTTAAAAATAAAGACGTAATGTTCTTAAGACATTAACAGTGTAAGAGAGTCCATCTTCACATAATAGAAGAATGTGTTTTCTTTATTTTTATTTGGATTTTTGCTTAGATACTGAAGTAATGCACACATAAATAAATTTTGAAGGCATACAGAATTGGAGCCTGAGCAGAACCTTGAAGAGATATCAAAACCATCCTGTTTTTAAATTAAGCTCTGTTTCATGTCATAGAGCAAAGTTTCTAATAAAGGCACACTGACAATTTCCTATGTCATTACTTCAAAGCATCACAGTAAATTTAATATAATGCTTGTTTTTTTTTTCTCTTTTATTAACCAGTTAATTCAGGTGATGGGATAGAATACAGCCAGCAGAAGCGTGAAAACATTGGAGATCTGATTCAAGAGACACTGGAAGCCTTTGAACGCTGCGGTGGAGAAAACGCATTTATAAACATTAAATACATGATCCCTACTTACCAGTCGTGCATATTAAATTGAGCTGTATCAAATGGGATGATTCCATTTGTGTTCTAAAAAAACTGTGTCTGACTCTCTATGGCATCTTGTTAGTCATGCTTTTTTCTCTACAGCTGCTAAAATAGTGGCTTCTGGGGCATTAAAGTGTTAGCACTATTGTGAACAAGGCTTTCCAATAGATAAATAGTGCCTGTTCCTCTGATTACAATGGTGTACTGTGCTTGTTTGTTCCCTGAAAGAATCACTCCCTTATAACAGAGCTGACTCAAGCAGGAATGGGAGTTAAACCTTCACTTGTATAGACAATAAAACTATAATTTTCATACGCGATTCAGCAGTTGCTGTTCTGTGTCCGCTTGCCCTGAGGGTGATGTCAGAGGCTATAACAAGAAGAGTTTATGCTGACTGCTTAATAGGTGTTTGTCATGGAAGAGAAACACCAGTTCAGTAATGCCTCCCTAGCAGCTGTGCCGAATAATGTGCACTGGCATCATACAATAAAACTGTTGAATGTATATAGCAATTACAGTGGAAAAATATATATGGTCCATTATAAAGCACTGTCATTAAATTAACCAATGTCTCTTACACACTCCTCATCTCAGCTTCCAGGTGTTTGCCTTTTCATGGAACTTCGGTTCCTCCTGGCAAATATCAGGCACAACTACAGTTTTGAAGACAAGAAGCCCAGAAAAAACTTCAATAAATCAGAAGACACAGAGTACATAATGTATCAGTCCCTACCAACACGGTTCATCTGAGTAAACACAGAATATGCACATATATTTTTAAAGGGCACCAGGTATATTTTGTAACTGCAAGGTTGCTATTGCTTCTCTGTTGTTATTATTATGGTACATATGCGTGCAATCTATGTACAAACTATTGTTACAGAAATCCTTACAATTTCCTAGTCAGTTTCTCTCTGCATCACCACCACAGAGAACTGATGTAATTATGGATTAAAGCAAGGCTACTGAGATTCACTTTATTGCTTTTAAAGCATTTCTATGGAATAAACCTACAAAAAATAAACCAAGTTTTACAATTCTCAAGGACAACTATTTAAAAATACCGAGTCAGCTCAAAAGCAGGAGATACCAGCTTTGCTTAAAAAGCCTGAGATTCTTAAAAGTACAGACTTTGGGCTCGTTTTGCTTTTATTCTGGTTTCTGGAAGCTCTTAAAATATATGCAAGTTACACTTTCAAGTGTTTCTCTGTAACTGTCAAGAGCTCGAAATGCACTCTTTGGTGTTAGACTCATGAGCCTTTTCCAAGTGCTTTTCCACATCCATATTCACACCCTAAAAGTCTTGCCTGCATGAGAGACACAGCCCCTACAATACTGTGTGTTCTCTTGAGTGCATACTGGAAGCGTGGGGAGCACCTTCCCGCCTGCTGATACGTTGAGCTGGATCTGTTGTTAGACTCACATTAGACTTGCCTTTTTCTGTCCTGTGGGATCTTCAGCCTGTGGATTTTTTTTTTTATTATTATTATTATTATTATTTCTTCTCTTTCCTATAATTGAAAAAAAAAATAACCAACCAACAAAAACTAAGGGGAAGATCTTTCCTCCTCCCACCTCTTTGAGGAACTACAGCATCAAGTGATGCCACTGGCCACAGGTGCTCACCAGTCCTTGGTTTAGGCATGGCTGCTGCAAGTGTGCCCTTTTCCCAGGCTTTCTAATTGTTTTTTGGCTCTTTCTGAGTGTTCTTTCACACATCACCAGGGCTTCCCTCAAGTCTCTAGAGCTTAGGCAGTGTCTATCCTATGACTAACACACCTGGATGGATGAACACATCTAATATGCTGCCTCACATCTAGGGTATCTGTAAATCTTTCACCTCCCAGGCAGAAAGGAAGGTGAAGCTTGGCTGTAGGCCCATGTCTGGGGAAACTCAAGAGCTTTGTCTTCAAGCCTTGCTGCACAGAGTCTAGCAGGATACGCAGGGAGGTTAAGACCACATCTTGTCACAGCCATGCTGGCACTAACAGCATAAACTTTGCTTACAGTTTCTCCCCATTTCTCCTCAACACACCCCTGTTCTGCATTGTCCCTGGCACCAGTGAGACATAATTTTTCATTTACTGGCACCTACGGGTTTGGTTACTGTGGCATTGCAGGTTTCCCAGGAGTAGAGTATGCTGGAGGACTGCTGCATGGAGTGAGCTGAGTTATTCAGCTCGGAAACAAATGAAGCCCTTCATAAAAGGAAAAATCCCAGGCTACCTTTCACAACTTAGCTATCTGTATTCTGTCTTTAAAAGAAAGCCCAGTACACTCTTTGCCTGAGATAAAAAAAAGTCCTCAATAGCTGGCTTCAGCTCCCTTCCCACTGGGCTCCAGCCACAGAGCAGCTTGCAGAAAGGACAGTGGCAGGAAAGGGCTCTTGTTCCTGGGATTTCCCCATCCTGTCAACCCTCTGTATAACAGCAGTGCTGCCGAGAACCAGATGAAGTTGCAGGCTTCTCACCAGCTTTGTAACTCTATCCCCTGACTCACTCTTTTTGTATCCCCTGCCCTTCAGCTCAGCTAAGACAAGACTACAGACTGACAAACAGACATCATACAGAATGGGTACTTCATGCAGCTGCAGGCTTGTCCAGACCTGATCCCTTCAGCTCTGTGCTCACTCTTGAAGATTTCTTTCACAAGATGTTGTTTCAGCAAGGGAAGACCTTATTGCAAACCATAAGGGCAATAGAAGTTATGCCCATTCACATCAGGAAAAATAGGTTTTACAGCTAAGTACTTTTGCTTGCACGTTCAGGATGGGAACATTAGCCTCTATCATACTATTTCTTTGCCTGGACTGTTGCTTTAAAAGTGAACATTCTCCAATAACCTTATTAATTCTAGGAGCTGGACTGAAATAAAGCAGCATGATAAAAACCACAGGCTGGTAATTTAGGAACACTGAGAATAAAACTATTTTAAGATGTTGTTTTACTAAGCCAAACTGTAGGCCCGCCAACTTTGACAGTGTCCCTTTAAACATGATCAGCAGCATATTTATAGGCAATTACAGCACAGCTCAGAGCACTTTATAAAGCACAAGATCAAGGACCTGGGTGCTTAAGCATATGAGTAATCCTGTGTCATTCAATACACTGCTTAGCTATTTTACTATGCTCAAAAAATGGAATTGTAGTTAAAAGATAGTAACTGTCTCTCTTTTCACTAGATGATATAATTGTGGTCACTGACACTAGGGGCAAACCAATCAACAGTTTCTAATTGCAATCAATTAAAAGGCACTCTGGGCCAGCTGTTTCAAGGGGTATAAATTAAGCATAGTGCCAGTAAGTGTAACTTAGCTTTATAGAATTGATGGGACTTGTGTTTTACTTACAGGTCTTTTGTGGCTTTCCAGCTTTCCACTGACTGCAAGGTAAGGAGTGTCAATAAAGGAATCTGCGTCATAGGTGCTGCCTGTATGAAATTATGTGTTTGAGATGTCTCTAGTTTATCTTGATAAAATACATTAGACAGGCTGCCTGATAGCTGTTCAGCTTGAAGAATAGAAAGCATATGCTAACATTAGAGGGAGGAAAAATGACTACCTGTGGCTGTCTTCATAATCATCAAAACAGGAATAAAGCAAATCTCTTTAATGATTCTTCCCCAAAGCTGTATAAGGGAACTCCATATCAATTGTCACTGTTTTGGGAATTCTGGCACTTGTGAATGTTGGTGGGCTCTACAAAGATGTCTCTGTGCAAGCTGTTGAGCCACTGATTGGTACAATTTATTCTATGTGAAGATGAGCAGGGATGGAGGTGACTGCAATTCCTGCCCAACTTGGGCCAGGAGGCTCCTGTGGAAGGACTGAGCCTGGCAGAGGATGGGGCAAGCTGGTGCCAGCACTGGCAGTGGGGAGCTGGAGCCAGGCTTCTTGCTGGTAGCTTTCCAGTGTTTCAAAGAAATGGAGCTGACAAAAGGAGTTTGAAAAGGGCCTCCCGGGAGTCAAAAACAAAAGGGTTATGGGAAGCTGTAAGTAGGAGAAAAGGTAGGGGACCCTGGCTGGGGGGGGGGGGGTGGGGTGTGTGCAGGGTGGCGTAAGCCTCAGCCAAGCAGGGCGATTAAAAAAAGCTAGAGCAGACGCTTTGTGCTTTCCTAATCCTGTCTGGAGACCCTCTGACTTCCAGAAAAGCATTCTCTAGTCTGAGGGGCTCTGCAGGCAGTGGGACAGTTCACATTTTTCCACTCATCTGTAACATCCTGTGTTTTCTGCTTTAAATAAAAGCAGTGATGTTTGCGGGAACTCTGTACAAAGCCCGTCTGCTTGCAGTTGCTCCGAGCTGCTTTGTGCCTCCCGGAGACCGGGAGAAGAAGGTTCGTGCCCTGCCAGGACACGAAGTTCCCTGCACCAGCCCCATAATCCTTCCGGCGCTGGGGGGGGGAAGGGGAGTGTGTGTGGTGGGGCATATCTTAGCTGGGCTTGTTTTTGTTAGCGAATGCAGCCTGGTTATGTCTGTGTGTCTCCTCGCTGGGAGCTCTCCCTGATCAGGTCAGCGTGTCCAGAGGGAGGAGTGGGCCACCCAGCCTCTCTGGGGCAGCGGGCGCCCTCCGGCATAGTCTCTGGTGAGGTGGGTGGAAGTCTGAGCTGAAGGGGACTGTCTGCAGCCTCGGGGAGGAAAGGGTATGTTTGTAGGGAAGCTGGGGTCAGCTGCGTGCCGAGTGCCCCTTCTGTGATGACTGTTTGAGTGCTCATCCCCCAAATCAATGAATACTTAAATTTTACCAACACTTGAGAGTGAGTCAGGCAGCGAGGAATCGCGCAGCCCTTGCAGGCCCCTTCATCAGCCCCTGTGCTCTCCCCATGCTGGGGGCTTTGGCTACCCCGGGACAGTGCGGCGTCAGCTGGAGCCACTGTGCCCAGCGCAGGCAGTAGCACTCTGTGCTTCCCATTAGCAGAAGAAGCCCCTCATCTCTGCCACCCTACTGTGGCACTTGCAGCTGGGCCCACGCCCTGGGTCCCCTTCCTCTGCCAGAAAGGGAGGGCTGCTCGGGTATTTTGCTAACAGAACCCCTCACATGAAGCAGAAGCCTCAAGCTGCAGAAGAACAAGCACCCTCATGGGAAAGGAAGTGCAGGGCACAGCTGTACTGGTGTGGCCAGGGGCCTTTTGGAACTGCACCCTCTCTGACAGTGTTGTGGGCTCCTATGTGCACAGGAGCCCTCTGCAGCTCTGCATCTGCTGTGGCCTGCTGACCCTGGCTGCTGAGGGTGTGGGGTGAGAGGAGATGAAATGGGAACTAATACTGGTGCTTTGCAAATGCTGAAAGAGAAGTTAAATCCCAGCCTCTGTTCTGCGCCTTAGCAAGGGTTGGTTAAATGCGTCGAGGTAACCAGAAGAAAGCAAGTCATCTAAGCAGAGAATCTCATGGTGTTGGGTGTTGTATGCCTGTCTTGAGAAATGACATACCCTTAGTCTACTGAAAGATCTCAGCAATCCAAACTTCCTGTGTTTGTCTGCGTCAGCATAATGTTAAATAAAATCAGAAGTTAAGGCTGTTGGAGGACAGAAAAGGAACAGTTACATGTTATGCTGCTGCTGCAACTTCCTCTGTGCTGTGGCACGGTGGCAGCATGTTGGTCTTGGGTCTCATCTCTGTACCTCTTCTACCTCTGTGGTCATATGAGATATAATTTGGCAGACATGAGTTGAAACCACTGTACTTAATGTGATTGGGGATTAATGCATGGGTGCTTTCAGTAGCATATCATAGAACCACAGGATGGTTTGGGTTGAAAGGGATCTTAAAACCCCATCCAGCCCGGCCTTGAACACTGCCAGGGATGGGGCTGCCACAACTTCTCTGGGCAACCTGTGCCAGTGCCTCACCACCCACACAGGGAACAATTTCTTCCTAATCTAAATCTAATCTACATCAACCCTTTTTGAGTTTAAAGCCATTCCCCCTTGTCCTGTCACTACATGCCCTTGTAAAAAGTCTGTCTCCAAATTTCTTGCATTCCCCCTTTAGGCACTGGAAGACCGTTGCAAGGTCTCACTGGAGCCTTCTCTTCTCCAGGCTGAAGAAGCCCAATTCTCTCTGCCTGTCTTCATAGGCAAAGTGCTCCAGCCCTCAGATCATCTTCATGGCCTTCTCTGGACTCACTTGAGTAGGTCCATGTGCTGCTTGTGTCAAGGGCCCCAAAGCTGAATACAGTACTGCAGGTATCAGGGATCCCATGAGGGTGGAGTGAAGGGGGAGAATCATTTCACTTGATCTGAAGGGAACGCTCCTTTTGATGCAGCCCAGGATACAGTTGGCTTTCTGGGCTGCGAGCACACACTGCCGGCTCATGTAGATATGTTGCAGCCACTAGTATCATAACCGGTGTAGGTCTGTGCTCTCCGTGGAGTCATGCTGACCTTGCATGAAATCATATTGGTCTCTGGTATGGGAAAAATGATTAAAGAAAATGTGGACAGGCTCCTCATAGAAAAAGAAAAATCGTGAAGCTGGAAGAGGTCTCCCAATAGCAAGCACATCTTGTCAGCCAGGTGTACAACAATGCTGGTGCTGAGGCCTATGGGTATAGGGGTATAAACCAGGCAAAATGACTGACGTACAGCAGCTAACTCATGTTGCACGCTACTGCATTAATTGGTGAGCGGAAGGGGGGGTGAGGGTGTTGGTTTTAAAGTGTGGTCCATGCAACTCTGTATCAGGTTTCAGTTTGTTTTCTGGGTATAATTCCTGAGCAATTACCGAAGAGCAGCTCATCTTGCCTAACTCCAGCCCCAGAAGCAGGGAGTGATATCCTTCCATATTGAGCATTTGTTGCATTACTTTATTTTTGTGTGTTCTTGCTTCCTGCTTCTCCCACGTCCCTGTAGTGCGCTGTATTGAGCTGGAAGAGGCACTGAGAGACTGGGGTGGGTAGAGGGGCAGCTGATGAGGAAAGACAAGGAGAGAAACAGCTATCCTGGCAAGGGCTTGTCCCTGGCAATTAGTTTTGGGGAACTTGTGTCTCTTTCACCCCAGAGCTACTCCCTGGGCATAGCTTAGGCAGAACGTTTCTGGAATAAGTCCTCATTTCTCTTCGTGCATAATGCTGTGGTGTATGGGAGAGAAATAGCAGCTCTTTTGGGGGTGGTGGATGGCAGTGAGAGTAAGTGGCAGGAAGCTCTTGGCTCTAAGTGCTGAGAGGCTGTTTTAGTTCAGCCTTTTGGGCCCTTGCAGCTGTGCATCCCAAATCCCTGTCTCTCTGTGCCACTGTTTGTTCCCCCAGATACTAACTGGGTACTTTCTGTGTCTGGGAGTTTTCTGGTCTTTGGTGGAGCCTTTCTTAGCATGTTTGCGCAGCTGTCTTCTCAAGGTGCTGCTGTCTCTTCCCCAGCCTGCCCACAGCAGTGTCCTTGGTGGACTGGATGTTGTCACTATCATAGCTAGAAAATCATCAGGCATTGCGGAGATGAGCCTGGTTCCTCCTGGCCAGCAGCGCAACCTGCTAAACCTCTTTGCTCCTTTCACCCCAGGGGCTGATGGAGCTGCTGTTGATAGTGTTGCCTTAGGGCTAGAGCAAGCCAGTTCCCAGGGGGAGGCAAGAGACCCTGAGGTGGGTAGTCTGTGTTCCCCCCAACCCCCCTCCCCTTTAGAAAGCAACTATATTTTTCCTAAGGGGAAAATATAATAGTACCTAGTAAAAATAGTGCTTTATGTGCACTGTTCTCAGCCCAAAGATAAAACCCAGATCTCTTCAAATGATCTGGGTGTGGGGAAGGGGAATACTTGAAGCCCTTGTTCAGCCCTGCACTTCACAGTGTGAATTATTCTTCAGCTATTCACTGGAAGAATTCCATGCCTGAAACTTTTATTAACACTGAATCATTTATGCCTGTTACAAAGGAAGAAATTGCTACTGCACTGCCTCAAGAATCAAAGGGAAGGGAACATCTGCTCTAAACTTCTTGCATCCGATTATTGCTTGCTATGCGTTATTACTTACAGGAGTAATGTGACTAAATTAAAGCTTTTTTCCTTGTGCCTGCTTTTATGCGTCGCTTTGACATAAAATGTGTGGCTTGCTTAAAATCAACCTACAGCTAAAACTATGTCCGCATAGAGCTGAGCCCACGTGTACTTTGATGCAATTAAGGGCACAATTGAAGCATTCTGAAAGATTGCCTTTAAAAGGCCTTTTGTTCACTCCCCCATAGGGGCTGGGTATACAAGCATGTGAAAATGCAACATTAAGGAAAAAAACCCTCTGTGAAGGATTCTGTAGTTGTGGAGTGATGTTTTCTGTAGCTCAGCAGCTGTGCATATCCGAAGGCAGGGGAATGACTTGCACTGGGAGGGTGATGATAGTTTTGATTGGAATCCCCCGCATCACAAGAATGTTCCTAATGAGGGAGGAAAAACCCACAAGAAACATTCTAGGGCTGTGAACCTGCAAGCTGCTGAAACCAGCGTCCGAGCTGCTCTGCACAGAGCAGCGAATCCGGCTACTTCTGCAGGAGGCAGGGAGAGTTAGGGGTTATTTTAACTTTTTCCTCCTTTCTGAAGCGCTTGTGGACTTACCAACGAGCTGAACTGACTGAAAGAACTATCTGGAAAATAAAGCTCTTGAACTTGCATGCCTAGAAACCTTCCAGCATCATGTGCATAGCAGAGGCCACGTATATTGTGGAATACCACAACGTTTCAGAGGAGGTTTAAGAGCTCCAATTGAATTAAGCTTTCTCTGTGAAATATCTTTATGAATCTACAAAGCAGTTAAACCCTCCTTGGAAAAAAAATGTGTACATCCCTTGCGCTGCAGTGGCAGCGGTGTAGCTACCACTGGGGCCTTGTTAATAAGGCTTTTTCCTTATCAGAAGGAAAAAATAAATCACAGAAATCTAAACTAAATTCTGACCATTTGCTTTTAAACCCTACCTCTCTATGTACGAAACCCCTATGTAACAGTGCTCTGGCCTTCGTTAAGAAATGGATCCTGCTATTTAAAGCCAGCAATGACAATAACGGGGCCTAAATTAACTCGGTAATACCTTTTTCTATCAATAATTTTATGACTGACATAGTGCAGGATTGGTTTTTGTGTTCTGTGTTACAGCAGCTTTTAATTATAAGGCAGTTCAGGTACCACATGCCGTACTAAAACTGGGCAGTTGGAAATCCTGCAGTGTTCCTTCATCCATACTGTAATGGTTGGCTTTTCTCCTTAAAGAAAAAAAAATAATTATTTATTTTTTTAAAAGCTTTTATTCCTCAAGCATTTTTCAGCTCCCCAAGAAGATGGCTGCATCACCTCTGCTCAGCAGTTTCCCCTCATACCAACAAATAATTCCAGCCTTTTATTACCAGTGTGTAGTGTTGCACTCACTGACTTTTCATGTCACCCATATTTTTATAATTACGTTTGGAGAATGGAGATGGATGGTGTGTTGAGTGTGTGTTTGGCTTCCCCACAGCCCTCACTCATGGCAGTTTTCTGTAACTTGATCAATAGAAGGCAGTTGTACAAACAGTAGTTCTTAATTTCCAGTTTTTGGTTTCAAGTTTCTCATGAAAATTTTAACATCTTTCTTGCACTATACAGCGCAGTTTCATTTGCTTTGCCTGATACATGTATCTTGTGATGCTGTCTCCCTCTCCCTCTTGTGAAACCACAGGGCTGACGTTCCTGGGCTGCCTGGTCCATGCAGACACATGCACCCGCCATCCCAAAAGCTTGGAGAAATGACTGCTCTTTCATAAATGTTCCTGAATAAACCTCAAAGGGCAGATGTTGCCTCTGAGGTGCAGAGGTGTCTGGAAAATTGGCTGGAGGCTGGGTGAAATGAGCTGCTCCCTGGCCCCAGCCTGTGGGGACCTTGGGCAGCCTGTGGGGACTGTCTTGTGAACCGAACTGGGAGATGCCCTAAAAGCTGTGGCCTCCAAGGAGGTCAGCGGAAGGACCCTTCCCCAGGGTCCTTCGTTTAGTGGCCACCTCACACAGCTGTGCATGGTCCTGGAGGTGGTCAGGTGCCACTGAGCCCAGTCCTGCAGTGCCAACCAACCTGCTCCTGGCAAAAGTAGATGCTTGATGTGCTCAGTGTGCGCCGAGCTGCCAAAGTCTTTGTGCATCTGCTTCCTTCTTGCCATGACAGATGGTGGCTGCAGCTGGCAATTGGCATCAGCCAGGCTTGGTGGCTGGGAGGAGGAGGCAGAAGCACCAGGGCAAGGGTTTGAACATGAGATACTTTTTCAAGAGAGACGTCTCTGCTGCTTCTCTCTACCAGCTTTGTTCCAGGCAAGAACAGGAGCAACATTCATGCTGCACGTACAAAGAGACTGCGGAAGAGCTGTGACCACTCACTTCTGATGCTTGCAAAAGCCCGCTTTCATTTGTACTCTTTGGTGGACACTGTGGGCCGCTGCAGAGCCCTCTTCCCAGGGGTCAGCAGTGCCCTAGGGACAGCTGGAACCCAAAGTGCTGCCGCACAGTCAGGAAGTGTTGCTATTTCTGCTTTTAGCTGAGCAAACTGAAGTTGCACAGAAAATGTGTTAGAGCAGAGGGTGAAACCCAGTCGCTTGCACTAACAACTGCTGATGCCGTTCTGGTGCCAGACCTCTCCCCCTTGCTGCTTGGTCTCAATGAGAGTGAAATGGGGAAGTGATGCCATGTGACTGCTCTGGTTTCAGTTCAGCATGTGCAAAAATGGCTGTAGCTGCACTGAGCAGCTAAATATTGCCTGGTTTAGCCTTCAGATTGTCCTTAATGAAGTCAAAGGGACTGTGAGCATGAAAAATGAGAGCAGGAACTGGCCCCTGACCTTGCCTTACACTTACGTTGTTGCTGTATGGTAGGTTGCAGGTTTTTATTCCTGGGTAATCTTTCTTCTACCCCAAGCAGCACTTCAGAAGAACCATATTTAAGTTTAACCGTATCACCATCTTACAGCTGTGGGGTCATTTCAGTTGATCTGTGTGTCGCTTTGGTGTGTGCAGTTTTAATCTGTTTTACTCATTAGCTCTTAACCTGTATTTTACCAGCTAAATGACTTTCTACAGAAAATGTCAGGAGGCTGGAGAGCTCAGTCTCTTGTGTCACGTTGTGATTTGGTATAGGTATATAAAATGTATAAAAAAGTATAAATATAAAACTAAATATGAATATAAAATGAACACAGATATCTAGATATATATTAAAATATGTAAAATAGCATGCACCTTGCTTCAAAGACTGGCCAAGGTTAAAATCAGTGATATGATCTATTTGTTTAGGAATCTATGCAAAACTGCTGCTATCAAACAATAGTAAGAATTGTGAAATTTGCTACAAAAGACATTTTTCTGAAGTGAACTTTATGCCTCTTCACTGATTTCAGTAAATTCCCAATAAAAGTGCAATAAACCCAATGCCATAAAAGCATATAGAGGGTTTGCACTACAGGCTTTGCAGCTGCCTGACTTTCCTGCTGCATGTGGTACCCAGCCTGGAAAAACCCATCTCACCTGCAGCACATGATGCCCAAGCACACCTTGTCATTGGCTGCCCCCTCTGATGCTGTGCTTGAGGGAGGGAGGAAAATAACCACAAAAACCAGGGGTGGCTGATGCTCAAAGGCACCTGAGAAGGGAGTGGAGCAGGGGCTGCATCCCTTGGGGGCAGAAAGGGGTCAGCCTGCTTCGCAGGTGAACGTGCAGTTTGTGAGCAGAGCTAAACTGGGGGCAGAAGGGACAGCACACCAAACATATGATAGCAGCTGCTTGTTCTGGAATAGGGGACAGCCTCTAAACTTGAATTTAACAGGGAAACATTAAACTGTATGTTTATGCCTTACTCATTTTTCTCCTATGAAACCCAATTCAAATAGCAGAAGTGGGAAGGAATAAACCCCAGATAAATTAAGGCTGAATCAAGCTGAAAATAACTTGCCTGTTGGACTGACTAACCTTATGTCTGCGACAGTGGGAATGTTGTGAGATGCCTCAGTGAGGGCAGGGGGATGTGATCAGGCAGGGTGATGATAGAGACCACTGCAGCAGCTCACATTTCTCCTAGAGCTAATTTCTGTCTGCACCTACCGAAGTGGCACAACTGCTTCTTCCAAAACTTCCTGGATACAAAAGCAGTGTGTCCCCAGCAGCCCCAGGTGGAAGGGTTGCCTCTCTTCAACAAGATCAACAGGTCAAACCCCAAATTTTAAATCCCATACAGGAACCCGGATGTGGCTGCTCACAGGCTTTGCCTCCTTGAGCTGAGAGCTAGCATGTTCAGGGTGGGATGTGCTGGAGGGGTGTGCCATATGGATGTGGACATGCTGCTGCAGAGCAAATGAGAGTTCAGCCTATGGTGTAAGCCCTGCTGAAATATTTGTCCTTATGGCCAGAGGCTGGGTCCTCGGCTATTTTCGATGTGTTTTGTCTCTGGCTTCTCTTCCAGGAAAACAAAATCTAGCATTGAAGGCAAAAGGCAGAGCTCTCTTCTACTGCCCACCCTGTCTTGCTTTCTACACTGCCTCACTAAATCTGATTTATAGCTGAGTACAGAAGAGCAGAACCAGCCTTCCCAGTTGGTCACAGTCATTTTTTTAGCTCAGTCCTATCTATATGTATATGGGATAATATGTTATCATCCTTGAGCTGTGTTCTTGAGCTGGATGATGATCTACTGCTGCTGTCTGAGTCAGTTACAGCAGCCTTTTGGACACCAAATGAGAAACAGTAGTAAATATGCTGAGGAGGTGGCTGGTTTGCAGACCCTGTATGTTGGGCTCTGTCTCCCCATCTGATGGCCTGTTTGGGCTCCAGGTGGAAAGTCCACCCCTGGACAGCTCCATACTGCCAAAGGAGAAATACACAACTGCTGTTTCAAGGGATGGATCTGAGCTGACCTGCAGCTGGGCAAAAATGTCCAGACAGATTATGCCTCAGTGAATGCCAGGCTGGAGAGAGGCAGCAGAAATAAATTGCTGTCCCGGCAAGTGCTGCTTGGATCTGTCCACTTGGTCCCAGCCTCTGTGGTGTTCAGCTCAGCACACCAGTGTGTGCCCAGAAATGCCTCTGCACAGGGACAGAGTCCACTGCAAGCAGGAGAAATGGAGCTGAGCTCCACTGAAAGGAAGAGCTGAAGAGGTAACGTGAGCATAGGAGGAAACACTCAACATCAAAGGGCTGAAAGATTAAGAGGTTTTGCTCTGTTAAAAGGAAGGTGAAAACAGCTAATGAAAAAAGGAGCAAATGTTCTGGGAGGAGAGGGAAGAGACCAGTCGTGTATGGGAGGAGAGAGGCAGCAGAGGGACGAAGGTTAAGGCAAGGAAGATTGATGGTGAGAAAGACGGAGGAAGATGCAATTTAACTAAAGAGCGAAGAAAAGTATGTATCTCTGTGGTAGGGGGACAGGAGGAGGCAAAACTCTTACTGGGCTTTCTCTGCTGTAACAGGAGGATGTGGCTGCTAGATCAGCGTCCTTATAGCTGCCCACTCACTCCTCCAGGAGGTACCAATCCTGATTTTATACTGTGGGACACCACGGTGCTGAAAAGGCATTAAGTGGATAAAATTGTGATACAAGACAAATAGATACTTATTCCTGTGTAGGAAAGAGAATACTGCTTAAATATTTAATAATGTTTTGGTTTACAATAATTTAATGGCGTTAAAGCATCTAATACATGCTCACAAAAAAAAAACAAACAGCATTTTGAAGATATAAATTACTCTGATTTTTTTCCCCTCTCTAGGTAAAAGTAATAATTTAACAACAGGCACTCTCAAACAATTCAGCCCATGATAGTCTCATTACAAACTAACATATTCTCTCACATGTCTGAACCAAACCACTGAGAAAGTAATAAGTGATCATTCATAGATGCAGTCTGGTAGCTAATAGCATCCTCACTTACCTTCTAAACACTGAGCACAGTTAAAATAAATTCAGGGTGTATGCATGCGGAAAACTCGATTGCAGTCACATCAGAGATGAACCAAAAATGGAAGCATTAAGAATAGCTAGTGTAAAATAATGACCTGTAAGAGACATCAGCCAGAGAGGACATCACATGCCTTGTAATCATCTTAAAGGGGCTTTGTCCGTTTGTTCAGGCCCCACACCCCAGTAAATGTGTGTAATTCTGTCCAAGTAGATGCTGTATGTCATTGAGTGCTGAAGCTAGGTGGGAATGCCTCTCCCAGTGAGGCCTCAGGAACTGTGTGGTGTTTCCTTTTCCAGACACATGTAGGCTTCAGTCCCTGTTGTATTACTGGAGAAGTAAGCCAATGCATCTGCCAGATAGGATGAGTATGGTGGAAAGACAGATGAAGGTGGATGTGCCACCTTGTTCCTCTGCTGGGGCTGTCAGGGCTTCCAGAGCCTATTAAACTGGGAAGTGTTTTAAAGATCCACTTTTTAAAAGTATTTTTAAAAAGTGAAGAAAAGCCTATGTACACCTTGCAGGTGCTTTAGGCTGTGGTGGGTGCTTCAAGTCACTGATGTTTTGGGAAATAGTCCCTTAAATTTGTCACGCTTGACCTGTGGTTGCTTCTTCAACATAGAGCAGCAGCATGGATGTGGTGCAGATGTATTATATGGGTACAGCCCCAGGTGGCCAGGCAAAACAGGAGAGCTGTCACAAGTTCTGCAGTGTATGGAAATGGCTATTTTATAGATAATACTGTGTAGTGATTTATTAAAAGCTGTGATCCTCCAGCAGCTTTTACTATATCATCATAAACCAACAGTCCTTTATAGTACATTAAGCTGGATAATTCTGTTGGTTCCTCGCTAGGGCTGGCAAAAGTATATTTAAGGTTGTTTTATGTGGGCTGATGAGCTGTCTATCCTAAAAGATCATCGAGAGGATGGAAAAGCCAACTGGGCAGCACAGTGTGGATGTTTTGCAGGGCAAGGGAACCCAGTATGGAAGGGTAGATCATCACATGAGTGTCAGTGGCTTACATATGTACTGCAGCACCAGTGAAAATAAAGGCAGAATGTGTCTTTCTGGGTTTAATGATTAAGGCAGGTAATTAGAGCTCATTGTTTCCTGCCCCTGCTCTATTGACTTGCTGTGGAACGCTTGGGTTGCAGCTTGACCTCTTTATGCCCCAATTTTCCTTTCAACAGCATGGGAATACTAGCTGTTTTGTTGAGGTGTTGTGATGCTCAGTTAATTGAGGGAACATGCCAAATGTTCCCTCAAATGTTAAACCTGGTGAAAACGATATTCAGAGTGCAGCATTATTAGGATGTATACAAGTCTGCATTTTGGGAAACATTTAAATTCCACCTCTTGTATATCCTTTGCAAATGGAACTTTTAAAAAAGCAGGGCAAGCACTGCTAACACAGCTTTGCCACACACTGTCAAGTGCTTATAAACTCTATTTATAGCTACAGTTAAGGATTCAGATATGCAAGTACTCCATTAAAAGACCATATTAATGAGCCCTTAGAGAAAATATCTCACAAAGCCTTTTGAGCTCATAACTGCTCAGTTGTGCAGGGCTTCTTGCTTGTTAACATTCATAAAATATAAATACTGTATACTAAACACCAGCACTTTGTGGATTGCAATGACTTATCTCCCCGTCAGCAGCGTAACTCATGCGAGCGGAGAAGCAGCAGCAGAAGTGTCAGTGGGGCTGCAGAACTCCATTGCAGGCTGTCAGCGTGCACCAGTCACTCTCACACCACCTTATCTGGGGGCCTTTCTTTCCAGTGTTAAGCCAAGTGTCAGATTGACTCGCAAGTCAGTATCTGTGAGTATAATTTTAGAGAGAGCAATCAAACCTATTAGCTGAGAGTGGCAGAGCTGGGCCTGCTGCAGCCACAGCTCCAGAGCATGGCAGGTATTCAGAGCAAAATCCAATAGATAAAAATCACGGGAGATCTTTCCCACCCTCGCCTTTGGCATAAGCTGGGAAGTGTTTGAGAGGGAAAAAAGTTGCTATATTTGAGTTGTCATTATTTCCCTGTTGTGCTTTCTTGTCTGCAAGTATGCAGTTCCCATTTTCTTGTTCTCTCCTCTCCCAGAACTCCGTATTTTAGATTGTGACAGATGCTGTTGCTTAAATGTTTTTGGCATGTTTTACCTGTAATTGCTTTATCAAGGCTGCATTGTGTAAACAAACATCACTTGAGACCATTTAAGAATAATTCTCTGTAACCTTTAATACTGCATTTTCACCCATCCATGAGTTGCAGAGCACTTGAGCACTGGGGAAGACCATTTCTGGTTTTATAGCTGGCTCTCCACAAGCTGAAGAAACTGAGGTAGGAAAGTATGAAGTGTCTTGTTGGACACTCTTTGCTGGCACTAGTAACCAGCCAATCTATGTCCTTTTCTATGTGCTTTTGGTCCCGTTGCCTCTCAAACAGAAGGTGCCCTCCTAGAAGGAACACTTCTGCTTCTGAAATGAAAAATAAGGACAGCAGGCTTAAAAAAGCTTCAGGGCAGTTCTTACTGTTCGAATATGTCATTGATTTCAGTAGTGTATTAGCAGGCTTGTTAAGCAGGACCTAGAGTGCTTAGCTTTATTTGTGGTGGTGAGTACCTGATTGTTCAAAATATTAGTATCTCATTGTAACAGCAAACTGGTTAGTGCCATAAAGTACCCAGTGCTGTGACTGCTCTCTGATTACTGACTGCCTGATAAAACAAGGTCGTTTGCATTCAGTTGGTGATGTAGGTGAAGGCAGGGCTGTGGCACTACAGTGGACTCCTTCCTGCTGCTCTCCTCCTTTATTTCCCTTTATCTGCCTCTGTCTCTGTCTGTCCTGTGTCCTGTGTGTGAGCTCCTGCTGAAGCCCTCACCCTGAGCACCACTGCATTTCTGCCCATCCATAGGTGAGACTTGAGTATCACATGTGCCAATAATCTGGGAGACAGCAAGAAAAATCCTATGGCCCAAGGGATGGCTTGCTGTGCTGGGAGACCTGGGTGGGCTTCACTTGGCTTTGGGGAGCTGAACCCTTTTGCAGTGAGCTGGTGGTCCTGGCCTCAGGGTGATCAACAGGGATGGAGTCAGTGCATCAGCTGGCCAGATGGGCATCTATTAGGATGTGGTGAATCGCTTTCTTGACTCCAGTGGCTGTGCAGACTGATTGCCACTAATTAAAAGGGGAGAATATTCCCTGGTCTGCAGGTTCCTTTTCAGGTGTGTGACAGAATCTTATTGTGTTGTCGTGGTTTAAGCCTAGCCAGTAACTCAGAACAGCTTTAACATCAAAGATCAAGAGAAATTCAGTCTAGAGAGCCTGTGTCGCATGTCATCCCACATGTTGTCAGATAAATTCCTCATGGAGCTGTGGATGAGAAAACCACCAGGAACAGGCTGTACCCTGACTTTAGAATTTCAGTCAGCCACACGTGGCCTGCAGCCCTGAACCTGAGCACCTGCAGGCACGGCCAGCGTGGGCTTCCCCTTTGGGCTGTCTTGGACCCTCAGACAGAGGACAACAGAGTAAAGGCTGGGGCAAAGTGGGGAGGGAGGGGGCACAATATTGGTTTTGTAACCTACTATCTCAGCACCAGCAAGGGTTTTGTGCCTGCCTGGGCAGAATTGGTTCTGTGGGGTTTCAGCAGGGGAAATATTAGGATCTGCAAGTCTTATAGTCTTCCAGGAGCAGCTGGCAATGGAGCAAGGGGCTATGGGCTTAGGGCTTACAGCAGCATCAGCCTCTTACATCCACAGGGATTCAGTGTTCAGGAGGTTCAACTCTCTTTTTTGCATCTGTGTAGGAAGCAAATTCAAGCAAATTCCCACCCCATGGGAACAGAATACTTCAAACTACTACAAAGCAAATGGGTCATATCCATGCCCTCCATGCTTCAGGTGGTGTGGGTAAACAAAGCAAGCTGGTAAAAACCCTGCTATCAGAGTCCTGCCTTGCTGGAAGTGATGCTGACTGAGGGCTGCACTGAAGGCCCAGCCTTCAGGCTGTGTGAATTAAGGACATATACATTAAGCTTCTGTGTGAGAGCAAAGGGGAAGACGAGGGAATCACGTGGGCATGAGGAATTAACAAAATAGTGTTTGTGGAGCAGGATTTGTGTGGGACAAGGGGGATGGAAAGTGTTAGAAAATGGGAAAGCAGCTGGGCTTCTGAAAGAAAAACACCCCAACCAAGTAACTAAAAGAATCAGAAAACAGTTTTTATTTTCAGCTGAATTAGTTACGCACTTAAACACATTCACAAATGTGGATCTTATCTTCTGTACCTTGTTTTCCCTCTCCATAAAATGTAAATAATTACACTTTCTTTACTCACAGAGTAGTGTGAAAACAAGCTTGTTCCTATCTGGGAAGTGCTTATATGCTATATAGGAACTATAGCAAAGGCTATGAATATAGAGCTAAATTTGTGGGCTTGCGTTGTGGCACTTGGCATCTGCCCAGATACGCTATGCATCATGCTGAAGGGCTAACGGAGGAGGATATGAAAACACAGGCCAAATTTAATGAGTTCTGAAATCAGGAACATGTGACTCACCAAAATTAGAAGTGCAAAAGCTTTGAACTCACAGAAGACACTGAGAGAGGCATATGTATTCTTAACAGCAAAGACAGGGAAGTGGTAGGATACAGGGGGGAAATGCTCAAAGGTGTAGTCCATGGAGTTCAAGAAATCTGTATGCCATTGAGAAATAAATCTCTTTGGAGTAGAAATGACCACTGTAGACGACCAGGAAAACACAAAGAACAATAAAGAGAGAAGAATATGAGACCTATATATCAGCAGGGTCAGTGCTGTAGGAATGGGTACAAGAGCCCATTGTGAAAGAAGAATGCAAGAAAATAATCCAAAATGCTGAGAAAGGAAAAGAAGATGGGAAAATATGTGGACACAATAAAAGGTTTTATAAATTTGCTATATAGGAAACCAAAGGTCACTAGAGGAAACAGCCATCACCTTCCTGGGCAACAGAGAGGCTACCTTGAAAAAAGAGGGATATTGCTAGGAAAATGAATTACTACTTGGTACTTCAGTGTTCAGCAGGGAGAGGTGGAAAGTCTGTCACAGTTTCTATACATTTTCCAAGGACAGGAGATAAACAACCACTATCTCTAAAGGCTACCAAGGAATCAAGCAACTGCCTAAGCCCACCAAAATAAAGAACTATTACAGAAGTGGGCTGTTTACACCCCAGATTTGTTTTTAAAAAAACAAATGCTAAAGGAATTAAATCAGCCACAAAACTTTAGCTGACTAAGAGAGAGGTACCTGGGAAATGAGGAGGAGACATTGCTGCATCCCAGACTTTTAAAAGAGGATAGTGGGGGAAGAAGTAACTATGAGCTTCAGGAAGCACTTGAGGAAGCTGATTATCATTGCCAGAAAGGCAGATATAAGTGGAAACCAATTCTTTTACTTCATTGCATAAAAGAAGAAAAAAAAGAGGTTGAGGAATACAAATTAATTTTAGCATCCTCAGATTTCAAGAATAGAGGGATTTAATGCTCCATGAGACGTCACTGTGTAAGATGGGAGGTATGGGACTGAGTAGAGAATGTTTAGGTTAGAAGTGAAAAATGGGGTGAGATGCTTGTCTGTTGAACAATGTGGCACTGTACAGCTGTCACTTGGAAGAAAGCACAAGAAAGCAAGGTCATCAAACAAAGAGGCATAACTGAGAGCAAAGAGGAGAAAGGCTTTTGGAAGCAGAGTGTGTTTGTATATGGAATTTAACCTGAAAACGTGAAGCTGCAAAAGTGAAAGCCAAGGTAAAGGTACCTTAAGGAGATAGCTGAGCAAATCAGCATAAGAAAAATATCTGAGGATGGCAGCCAAATTTCTGTTTGTGTTCCTTTTTGACATTCAGGGAATGAAAGAACTAGGTGTGAACATTGCAACATCTAATTTTTGTATACTTTGATGGAGTTCATAACCTTAACACATGCATTTACAGTGCATGAGGAGACAGAGCTTCCTAGCAATGGGACCCAAAGCTTGTTTCACGCTAAGTGGGCAATTACTCTACAAGAAGTGCTGCAGATACCTAGCGGCATAAGGTGATTCAGTGCCTATTTCCATTGGGTGTTTGCTGCTGTGGAGCCAAAGCCTGGCTGGAACTGGGTCACAGGTGCTCCTTTTGGCTGACTTCTCGTAACCTCTTGTTACGACAGTAATCAGAGCATGTGGCTGGGATGTGGGGAAATTGAGTTCAAAGCTCTTTCTCTTCCCGGAGGTGTTTCAGCCCATAGCTCTTCTGTGTAATGCCTTCTTGGATTATGTTTATCAGATTTCCTCCTGAGGAATCTGCAGTCATGCTGCAATTGGTTGACAGAACAAGAGCTGATGGCTCAGCAGGACCAGCCCCCATGGCCCAGGTGTCCTCCAGCATGATATGAAAAGTGGGGAAAAACTGAACATGTTAGTTTTGAAGTTTGGGTTCCAGCATTCATCTGCAGAGGGAGGGATGCAGAAGGGAGGTAAAGGAAGATGGGTAACCGTAACTCTGTGTAGAGCTCTAGCATAGTTTTTGAAAGGAAGAATATTCAGATACATTGAGGTAAAGAGAAATTGGAAGAAACCACTACATTTGAGTATACTGCAGTACATTGTGCCAGATTGACTGATACCTTTCTTTGATTAAATTGAAACTATGTCCTAGATGAAGGAAATGCTTAGTTCTCCTGCCTAGGAAACATAGGTGATTGGTGAAGCTGGAGGACCTGAGGATAAAAAAGGGAACTGTGAGACAGAAAAAGATTTGGCTAATAGGGAAATGACAGTGGGCAAGTTTGAGAATGGGTGTAAGAGAATGCAGTTAACAGAAGAGTTTCTCAAGAATCATCTTCAAGACTCCGTGATCTTGGTCCAAAGAGGCAATGATGACATTTCCTGCAGCTACAGCATGAGTGGAGAGGGACAGCTGATGCTCCCAGGCCCTTGAGCTGATGGCTGAATGCTTTGGTGTCTATAGAGGCAGCCTGGGGATTGTAGTTAGGCGCTGAAGTTAGGTGCTTATAGTGAGCTGCTTCCTTTCCCCTGGAAGAAGTTCTTCCCTTAATGAATGAATTTTAGTGTAATAATGTCCCTATGTATTTCAAATTGGTATTGTTAAGCTGTTATTTTTAATGACTTGTAGACCAAGGTGCATGAGTTACCAGCTGTATCCTCATGCATGTTTTCATGAATCTAGCCGCAAAAAAGATGAAAAAAATCTTTATTAACTCCTAACTGTGACAAAGCGAATCAGGGATCCTGACTTCTAACCTAACTTCTGTTGGCATTTACCTATCTTGAAAGCAATTGGTTTTGCTTTTTTGTGTGTAAATAGTGAGATAGGAAGGGACACCAGAGCTGCATTGTTATGGCTGTGAAGCCTCCTTGAGCATTAAACTCTTCTGTGCAGTCTAGACACTTACATGCTTACATTGTATTTCCATCAGCAGATGTGGACTTCTCTTCTGGGAGACCTTTACCCTTAGTGAACTCAGGCAGTAATATGTCAGGTGTCAACATCAGGCCTGTCCTACACTTAAATATTACACAAACCTTATTTTGAAATAGGGCTCAGTCTTGACTTACATGGACAAAAAGAGCCCACATTCCTCAGCACTGAGGCAATTTTTATCTCTGAGGGCCTGGGCTTTGCTGATGTAATCATGCCTCTTCAACTTTTTGACAAAAATGCATTACAAAACACCACTCCATACCATAGTCCTTTTTTTTTTTCCTTTTCTTTTTTCTTTATTTTCTTCCCTCTCATTAATTTCAATCATGTAATAAGAAAAGCCCAGTTATGTTAATTGGTATGACTCCCTTCAAGGGCATTGTGAAGCATGAAATAATTCCATTCATTACTGACAATGCAGGGACACGAGTTTCCCTTTGAGGGTATGTCTCGTCTTGTGATTTGGTGACCATACAGAATGGCAATAGGATTAGGGACATATTGTTTTAAAATTCACAGTTTGTCAGGGAGAGGTTGGAAGGTGGTGGGGAAAGAGGAAGTTTAGAATTCCAGAGATTATGTTTGACTATGAGGCTCTTGGAGCTGATGCATCTGATTGGTATTTATCAGACAAACCCAGCTGCTGAGACATTGTTAGCCCCAGTTCTTGTTTTTAAAGGCAGCTGAGCTGGTGTTTGAAACATGCCAGGGACCAGCAGAAAGCTGAATCAATGTAAAGCTGCTCAGATTCATTTCTCCTTTTTTATTTTTGGAGGTCAGAATTTCATTTCCCTAAAATGCAGTAAGAGTTCAGACATCAGCTCCCAAGCTGTCCCAAGCTCAGCTCAGTAACAGTGCTGCGGCCAATGGCTTACTGATGGCTGTCCTCTGCTCTAACAGGTAGCCCATAGCCTGCCAAGCAAACACCACAGTCCTAGTGCACAACAATAGGTGATTCTAGCTGAGGAGGGAGAAAGAACCAATCTTCTCTTTTTTCTCTTTTTTTTTTTTTGCTGAACTCACAAGAAAGCTCCTATTGCTGCTTTGCTGCATTTGCAACATTTTCATTAGCAAAGGAGGTTTTTTTGGAAAGCAGGCTGCCTTTGTGTGGAGGAAGTGAACCTCCTGATGGCTGTCATTTCCCTTGTTTCCAAACAGCTCCTTGTCTGAGCATACAACCTCCACTTGTCTTGCTTAACATCTGGCTATAAAGGAGCAGGGAATTTTCTGCCAGCTGTTCCTCTGCTCTTTTCCTTGCTGTTCTCAGATGATGTCATCGCATCTTTACTGTAGCTTTAATTCTGCTGAATATGCATACTTTTAATATGCATACTTTTGGGTATTGTTCCTTCTGTGCCCTGGATAGATTTACTGGTTTGACGACATCCTTCCTTACCACTGAAGAATAGGTCCAAGCCAGCAGTGATCCATGTTACATGGGTGTGTTCGTTAGCTACGTGCAAAATACAGAACAGCGTCAGACACATAGATTGTTCAATCTCTTGAGCAGCCTCTGTGCTGAGGCTTACTCACGAACAATAATCAGTAAAATATGTTGCAGATGAAGGCTATGACACGAGAGATAACCTTGCCATTAAAGGTCCCATAATGCAAGAACATCTCCCTCACAGAAATGGAAACAAGGATAACATGTCTTTTAACTGAATCAATAGAGATCAATGCAAAGACAATAACTCAAGAAATGGATGCATTAACCAGAGAGTAAGCACCAATATATTCCCAAGTTGAACCATGGCCCTGTAATTAGATGTACTGAGGGGATACAGACCATGTTATTAAAAACGATTGAAATAGTAAGCAAAAACCTGAAACATAAAAATAATTACAGGTTTTCATTTTAACCGTATTGTGTGGTAGAAACTGAGATTTGAAGGAGGGAGACAACAGAATAAATGAGTTTTTTGATCAGGAGTGAAGGACCTATTTGCCCCCCAGTGTTATCTGCAAGTTAGCCGTCTGTAACAGAGGATGTGACAAACTGACTTGGCGGAAAAGGAGCAACATCAGCCAGGGACCAGGTAGTCACTTTCTCCAGGCTACCCTGTGTGAGAGCAAGCTTTCCTGTTGCATCTGAGTAAAGGCTGGGGATATGTATTTCATGCTTTACCCACATGTTTTCAGAAAGAAAACAAAAAACAAAAAACACAAATAAAACAGCAAAAAGCTACAACAATTCCAGGTTTCACAAGTATTTTGGAAAGGTTTATGCTGTTGGAAGAATGGTATCATACCAAGCTAATATGCATGTGAGAGCCAAAATCCCCACTGGAAGAACTGGGCAGGAGGGGTGAAAAAGGCAGGGGAAATACACAGTAAGTGTGGCAGCTGACAAGCATAGCTCCTGCCACTGTAGGTATCCTGTGCATGACAGAACTGCTGAAAACAGTGTTGATAAGAGTCTACCCCAAGATTTTGAGAGAGACGCTGACTGTAGGCAACTCCCACAGTAATCACTGGGAGATGTAACTGCTTAGCATTGCTGGGAAAAAGAAAAACCAGCAGGCTAAAGATGTAAGTCTAAATATACTGACTGTGTGATCTTCACTGGATCTTGCTTTGTCAAAGAATAGACCGAAATCCAAAGTTACAGGGAGTGTATGTTTGCATTCCTGAGCCCTGCTATCACACCCACGATGATTGCTCTTTCAATTTCAGTGCCTTGCTCTTTGCGTTGCACTTTCCCATTGTTCTTGGAAAGCTGGTGGGGAATGAGCCAGACGTGCTGCAGCACTGCTAACCTTCTGCCCTGCGGGCTGCTGAGCAGGATGGTGACTCCTCAAGGGTGTCTGACCAGGGACTGTAAAGTGCAGCATGCTGGGAGTGTCATGCTGGAGAGAGGAGGATCCCAGACATTTACTTGATGCCGAAGCTGGCTTCTGCTGGGCCTGAAAGCAAAGGCTACAGGGAGCAGTTGATCTGCCAGTCTTGTAGCAGTGACTGCTGCTTCCTGAGGACTGACAGGGATCCCAGCTAGGCCCCTGGTATAGATATTCCCTAAGGCAGTACAACTGCTGACAGGGATGGTTTCCAGCATACAGTCTTAGCAGCTCACTGTTGGGGATACCTACAACTTTATGTTTGATCACTGGAAGACCCCACAAGAAAACAGAAGAGGTAGAAGCGAAAAAACAGAGATCAGTTTCTGGAGATGCAACTACACCTTTGAACTACTCACTCTACTGCCATAGAGCAAGTAGAAAAATCTTAGGAAGACACACTTGAACCTTTTAAGCATCATCTCTTGGCAATAATGACCTCTCATGCATATTTATGTACAGCACTTAGCTTCATAATGGCCACTTGAAAGACATTTAATTTTTTGCCTAGGAATGAAGCTATGTAGAGTGTGACAAAAATGTTCCAAGGTCCAAATATTAAAATCCAGAGTGGTCCTGGTATTTCCTGCATGCTGGCCAAAACTGCCTCCTGGGAGTATGCAGTTAAGAATTTATGTACTTCTTGATTAAATGAGTATGTGTTTTCAAGCATATATACATACCCACAGGAGTTAGTAAAATCAGGTAGTTGCTACAGGGCTTCAATCAGGCTTTCCTGGAAGAATTTCAGACAGGTTCAAGGGCTTTGGTTTGGTTTGTAAAACCTTTTTGTTGCACAGAACTTAATGTTATTCATTATGCACTGAAAGCAAAATCATATGACTACAATTTCCTAAGTAACATGATTATCTTATTGATTCTTATGGGGCAAAACACTACTTTTATTGTTAATTAATACTGCTAAATCTGGTTATGCAATTCTGGATATAGGAAGTTCAGTTTAATGTGTGTTTAGGGGGGGAAAGTGTAAAAATAAATGCCTTTTTTTTTTTTCTTTTCAGAAAGTGTGACTATAGGTATCCTTTTGTATTATCCCTGTTCTTAACTACTACAGGAAATAAAAACTATTATCACTTTTCATCAGGGAAAAAGAAATACAAAGAAATGTTTCCTTCACACGGCATTTTTGTTTCATTAATAAGCTTTAAGTAGTTGAACAGAAATGCACAAGGCAAAGTAATACAATCCTGCTGTTTCAGAATCAAAGTAATTTTATGGAAAATGAAAGGAATACTTGCAGTAATTTCAGGGGCTTTCATTCTTGTTTTAAGTGGAAATGTATCATGAAATTCTTACACAGAGGGCATATAAATAATATCATGTGTGCCCCACGGAAAAGACACTATGGAAGATTCATTAAACACTAGGACATATAATGACATCTCGATTCTTTCAGTTCTTAGCCAGTGCTCTAATGAAATTCAAACCTGCTACATCTGCCATACTACACTGTTAATTAGTTTTCTATTTATTTAGCAGATCTAGAAGTGGAAAGCAATCTATTGCCAGTGAATTGTTTGACTTCTATGCTAAGTAGGCTGCATTCCAATCCTCTGATGTTGAAACTAGCATGAATCCAACTTTCATCGCATTGCCATGTCAAATTAGCACCCAGCAGATTCTAGATGCAAAGACTTTTTTTTTTTTACCCCTTTCATTTGTAAAAGTCCAACAGTTCTTGGAAGTCAAGAAACGGCAGCTAGGCAGTTTTCCTGCAATATCTCTTTCCCCTGCCTTACTTGCTACAATGGATTAAATATAGGAGGTGTCGAGGCTGTGGTTTGTTTACATAGAAGGAAGAATGTGATTTTAAGCAGACCATGTTCATTATGCAAACCAAAAAAATATTGATGTGTGTTCTGCAAAAGTTTGAATAAAATACTAACCAGCCTAAGAAACATCCAGAATGCCTTCACAAAGTTGTTATGAGATGACTTTTGCACATGCTTTGCCCTTTTCTATTTCTGTCTGTATTCTGCAATATATTGCAGCATCTAAACTCGACATTCTGTGTGTGACTTACTCCTATCTTGCAGTGTCAATAGAGACACTGGATTTTGAAAGTGTAAAATAAAGCCAGATGAAATTAGAAAAGAAATTGGCTAAAAATGAAGCCATTAATCATAGCATATTGCACTGCATGAGCTACAGTGTGTTAGAGAGGGGTGTGAGAATGCAAACTTACTCCCAGCCTTTGGAGTTGGCCTTGAACTTTGGGGGTTTTCTAAAATCCAGATAAAAAGTTTGAATGTGATTTTTGGATCAAGATAGTCAATAAACAAGCCCCTATTATACAATGAGGAAGCAAAATGCTGTACCGAACTTTAGCAAAGCGATGACACCGCTGATCTCTTACAGGACTGTTATTTGCAGAGCATCCTTGTTAAAATTCTTATCATAGGCAAGGTGCTGGTTTTGAGTAATTTATGATTTAAATAGGAGGAATACAGTATACAGCACAGGACAGCAACATATAAAAGCTGGGTCCAGGAGCACACTGGTGGCAGTGTTTGCAAAAGAATAGCTCCTTTCAGGAGAGAAGAAATAAATCTCTTTTGCAAGATCCAATGATATTTTTGGAAAAATGTGTTGGATTTCAGGTCTGAAACCTGAAAGTTCAAAAGGACTGAACTTTGGTTGAAGTTCTGGTTGAAAACCACTCTGTGTGAGTTTAACTTTATTGTGTGGATTGATTAGATGGCTTGACAGTCATAAAATATTATTTTAGTATTAATTTTAATATTAAAATATTAAAAATATTTTTTAAATCTAAAGATTTGATACTTGGAAAAAAGTTCAAAGCCAGGACTCAGACAACAGGGGCGGAAAGAAGAAGATATCTGAAGGAGACAATGTGGGAGAGAAAGTTGAATAGGAAGGTAAAATGTGCAGGTCTCAACTCAGGATAGAAAATCCAGGAAGAGCCAAGACAAGTCAATACTTCTTTTCTGATTTAAATTCACTGCTGTATGTCTTTCTGCTGTTTGAGGGTGTGGGATTGCCTTTTCTGTTCTGTTTTCCAGTGATACCTATTTTCTTCACTATGCTATTATTTCTTTAGTATGTTCCTCTCTTTCACCTTTGGGAAAGGCACCCTAATAAACTGATAATTTTAAGTCTGGGGAAAAAAAAACCCACAGCAAATTGATATGTTTAGTGGCCTCAGCTGTGAGATGAATTCCCTTGTGCTCCCTGGAAGCCTCCATTCTTACAGCTCAGTGTTTCATCATGGTAGAAAAAAGGAAACAGTGAGTGAGTCAGGGTAATTTTCCTATTTTTTTAAGTTATTTTCCTAGGTTCCTGGCATATTTAAAAGGACTGAACTGTGCTACTTAACAAAGCATGCAGTTAAGTCAGTGTTGCATTTGTAATGGTTATGTTTGAATTGTTGATAGTCAGGAATGGGAAAGACTATAAAATAGGATTTATTCATCTTTTCCAGTGTTCATAGAGCTGAATGGACTGAAACAAACAGCTGAGGTTGGAGGCAGAAATCTGAAGGCTGGAGTTCTGATAATGAAGTTCTGCGATGTATAAGCATGTCTTCTGATGATTTGGAATAAATCCATGAGTTTCAAGAGCCTTAAATATACCTGAGTCTGCAGTTTTTCCAAATGGATAGATTATCTGCATACCCATATGAAACAGTTGCAAGGAAGACTTCTGTTTATTACGAACTGTTCACAATCTTCCTGTAAGTTGCCAGAGCTGAATCTCAGCCACAGCTCCCCTTGTTTCTGCCCAGCTGGGAAAATTTGGCTTTATCATGTCTGTCCCTGAGTGCCTGGGGTGCATGGTACAGTACATACAGTACAACCTCTCTTGCTGATTGTTTCTGCCCCAGTTCAGAGGGGGCAGGGAGCTCATCATGCAAACAAAGCTGCTGTAGTGCTCCTCTTTTTGATCAAGTTATGCACTTGTGTCTTATTTTCTGCAGCAGCATAAAAAAGGAGTTTGTCTAAATTCCCATATGCAACCAACAGATGCTTGTGACCATGGATGTTCCATAATCAACAAATGATAACTTATAAGTCTTTAAACCTGCAGAAAGAATTCAGAATTTCAACAAATTTCTGTCTTATCTGGCTGCTCATTTCAATTTGCTATAGAAAAAATTGCCAGTTGTGCATAAACTCCATCTGTTCTTACGGAGTAATGTGTATATGGTTGGAAGGGATATTTGAGCAGCATTACTGGAAAAAAAAGAAATTGAATACAGGATCAGGATCCCATTTGATGCACAGGGGAGGCTGCAATAATCAACAATTCAACTTTTTGTGAAAATATTGGCAGAAGAAATTGATCCTTAAAGTCTAACGTACTCCTTGACAGAAATTAGGTAAACTATTTAAATTATGCCCCCATTTTACAATGCTATGTAATCTGTTATGCAGACTACACCTCTAATTCTTGCCTATGCAGATTTTGCACTAAAATGTGTCTCAGTAGGAAAACAAGATACAGAATTTACTGAATTGTGAAACGGTAGGCAGAGAGTTAAGGTGCTATTTCATGACGTGACTGACATAACTCAGATTAATTGCTCTTCTGGTCTGTGATACATAGACACAGATCTTCTAATACCAAGATTTAGGGGAGAAACATCTGAAGTATGAGCTAGAACAGTAAAGTGTAATCTTAATTGTAGGAAAGATGAAGGATATGTAGAAGAATAACAGGAGGCATATGTCTCTTAATTTGTGCTCCTTACTTCTGTTACTTAATTCCTTTTTAATAGGGGCAGTTAGAATAAGATGTGAACTTAAACTCTCAGCGTCCTAGGAAACAGCAGCCAGTAGGCTGTGTTATCATAAGAGAGTAACAGGCACCCCAGAAACCTCTACATTTCTTTGGGTCTGATGCAGTTTTATGGAGCTGCAGAAAGCCCCTGGTGAAATCATGTTTGTGTCAGGAGATCCAAATGGATCAGAGGAACAGTGAAGATGGGGGAGGAGAGGAAGCGTTGAGCTTTACTTTCCACAAAATAAAGCCTCTGGAAAGAAGATGGTGACAAAATCTTTGCTTTTGTTGTTCTGTGCTTTAAAAGGTCCTTCATAGTTCAGAGAAGAAAGATCCTTGTCCTGACAAACTTACACGCTAATTGAAACCTTTGTGTGTCTGCACAACACAGCAAAATGGAGAGCTGTAGTGACAGTGGGAATACTATAACATTGGTCAGCTCAAAAGATAAATTTTAAGAGTGAGCTATGAGAAAAGGGTGTATATTACTGCAGGACAAGGGGTTATGTGGTGTGGAGAAGCTGACCAGAGTAGCTAAGGAGAAGTGGCACCATGGGAGAAGTCTGGATAATTGGGCAGGAAAGAAATTTAGCAGAAAGCTTGGAGTCAGGAGTTGTGAGATATATGAAAAGAGATGTAGCAGAATAACAGAGTAGATTTGATTATTTGAATTATATGTTTGGAGTACCAGGTGAAAGGAATAAGGAAGTTGTGGCCACTTGGGTGGCTCTATATGGATCATCTGGGGTTTAGAGGTAAAAGGGAGGGAAGAAGTTGAACTGTGAAGAAGTAGTAAAAGAAATTTAAGGAAGGAGAAGGATGAGGTATGTCCTGGAGGCAAGTGTGGTAGTGGAAGGTTAGGATAAGAGGAAAAAGGGAAGTTGAAGATGTGAGATGTATATTATGGGGATGGAAGAAGGAACAGTGGCATTAGAAAAGGGAGGAAAAATCTCCCTTATAGCTGGGAGAGCAAAGAACACTAGATCAAGTAGATTATCTATGCATTACAGTAAACAAAATGGTAGCAGAAGATAGCGGGCTACCATTGCTTTTAATGGTACAGTCTTATCAATATGCAGTATGTGATATCATTATTTATGGACTTGCTAGTAATGGAAGCACAGGTAAAAACATTCACCTGGAAAGTTAGAGGCCCTTTATACTTGGCACAACAGGAAAGGGAGAAAGTTTCAGTAACATGTATCAGTGTACTGTCCAACATCATAAAAAGTAACTTTTAAAGAAAAATTGGGTTTTCAGGGAGGAGCAGTTCCCTGCGCCTCAGGACATCCTGAGCTTTGTGCTGTTCTCAATGAATGAATGCATTCTTAAAACGTCTGCAGTTACAAACTTTCTTTTCCACAGCTCATGCCGTCATGCCTCTGGCACTCTGTTTATCGCCTGCTTACTGTGGCTGCTCTATCCAGTTCGTGATGAGTGTCCTTTGCCACCACTCTCTGAATTCCTATTGGGTTCATTGTGTTATTTGCTCCAGTTCTTTTAATTTCTCTACTTCCAAGTTATGCTTTTGCTGCAGTGGAGGTTGGGAGGCACTTAAAGCTGCGTGCTAAATCCTTTGTCTATAGCTCCTAACTTCCATGCACATGGGTGAACATTAGCCCCTTGTTTCAGAGAGTGCTTTCTTCTGCAGGTGACCTGGCACCCACAGCATTAGTTTGCTGCTTGCTTTGTCTGCTGTTTGCAGTTTGCTGTCCTATTCCTTAAATGCATCACAGCTTCTGATGAATAGTTGTGGTTTTCTGGCAGCAAGAAGGGCCTACTTCCCACCTGTTGAGACATGACCAGGTAAGGACTGCTGGCAAGGGGGAAAAGAGAAGAAAACCTATGTTCCGATCCCAGGGAATGTCCTTTCTGCATGTTATTTTTTCATTTACCTTTGAGATAATGAAGTGTCCAGCAACAGTGCAATTTTTCCTTCAATATCTTTGAAGGATAGGGACCAGGAGTGAGAAGCACCTAGGTTAAAGCTCTTTACTTTCCCCACCTCTCTTCCTCAAAAGGCGTCATTACACATTGACAGCTTCTGTGTTCTAGTGGATTGAAGGGAAATATGCACATAGCCCTGTACCCCATCCAAATTATTTAAAAGAGGTTACCTAATAGAATCATAGAATGGTTTTGGTTGGAAAGGACCTTAAAGATCATCCAGTTCCAACCCCTCTGCCATAGACAGGGACACCATCCACTAGACCAGGTTGCTCAAAGCCCCATTCAACCTAGCCTTGAACACTGCTAGGGATGCGGCAGCCACAGCTTCCTTGTGCAGTCTGTGTCAGTGTCTCACCACCCTCACAGTAAAGGACTTCTTCCTTATATCTAACCTAAGCTTTCCCTGCTTAAGCTTAAACCCATGACCCACTGTCCTATCACTACAGTACCTAATGAAGAGTCCCTCCTCAGCACCCTTGTAGGCCCCTTTCAGGTACTGGAAGGCTGCAGCGAGGTCTCCACACAGCTTCTCCAGGCTGAACAGCCCCAGCTTTCTCAGCCTGCCTTCATATGGGAGGTGCTCCAGCCCTTTTACCATCCTTGTGGCCTCCTCTGCACTTGCTTCAACACTTCCATATCCTCCTTATGTTGCAGACACCAGAACTGTACGCAGCAATCCAGGTGGGGTCTTCATGCAGTATTCATTCTTTTCCACTGAGTGTACAATGACAGCCTGGCTGTTCCACTGATTTTAATGTAGTAAAACCATCGCTTAAACGTTGTGGCACTTTTTTGTGGATTTTTTTTTTTTAATGTGGTATAATTCGGTGATAGAGCAATATAAAAAATTTATTACGTGATGTTTGTGTTCCAGCTCATATCTGCATGTCCACACACTTTTACAAAAGTGTTTTGTGCTTTAAAAAGCTAGTCAAGTCATGAAGAAATAAAGTGCTGAGGTTGAGACTCAGTGTATTTGCAGTTAATGATATTGTGAAGTTTTCTGGTTTTAAGTTCTATGATTTCTATTGCTGTTTGTTGTGGGGCCTTTTATTTTAGCATGTTTAAATATTTGATGTATAAGAAACAATAACATACATGAAATATCTGTCATTTTTATTGTACAGGTCAGCCACCCTTTATATGAGACACACTTTCAAGCATTTCAAATACTGCCATTTTAAGAAAATCCCCTTTCAAAGGGATACTGTAATTTTAATCATTGTTCTGGAAAATTAAGGATGATATCCTGTCATCAGTGGATCAAAATGTCCATTGATAAAGGATAATGTAGGCTTAAATCTTCCCTGTATTTTAGAAAACAGTGTTAGCTGGTTTTATGAATTGACTGTGGTATAAATCCACTATTGAGTTTATGCTTAAATATTCTTACTTCTGAATTACAAGAACCTGAACAAAAGTAATCATTTGTTTCACATCCCGTGACAGCAGAATAACAGGCCATTTACGTTCACACAGGAGAAACTGGAGCCCACCAATACTCAGGAAGCCATTTTGAGAAAATCAAATAGTATTGGTACAGATGCAGGTAAGTGTCTTCACAGGTTGCAGTCATGTAGGACTGCTCATTCTCCTCTTCCTTGATGGCAAAGTAAAGACATCTTGTTGTTCTGCATCCCTGGCCTTGTTCATAGAACAGTTATGGCATGATTTGAGATTTAAGGATCAAGTCATTACTTTATTTCGCACCCATTACTAGCTCCAGACACAAATCCTCTGCTCAGCCCTCTCCTGTGCTTGGAGACACATTGGGTCCTCATTTCTTCTCGCAGGTCTGTCTTAGTGACAGTTTCCCTTCTGTCAGCAACCAGCAAGCCATTGTTCAACACAAATCAGACACACAAAGTCTTAATTGGAAAAGAAACCTTTATGAGAATAGATATTGGAGCTTGGTTCTTGGCAGTTTTAAGCAAACTGCAAAAGCTTTTCTGTGGTGTAAACGGCCAAAAGGGAGTATAAGCACTTCTGTGAATGAACACAGAAGACTTTGCTTGAAATTGCTGAGTGCATGCCATATATTGCTTTTTTCAAGGTGCTAACCCAGCTGAGAACTCACATGGTTAAACTGAACATGGTGCTGTTGCCAGACAGCTGCACAACACAAGAGATCCTATTTCTGACCTTTCAATTTCTCCTTAATGCAAAGGTCAGACAAAGAAACTTCAGGTAGGAAGGTCTCTCTTAAAATGTATTTTCTAATTCACTGCTGAGACCTAAAGCATCCAACACTTTTGCTGCTTATGCTTCTGTGAACGAATATACCAATGCCCAGAAGCTGTTGCTCAAGTTTCAGAACCAATTATTTTAAAAACTATGTTAATATTGTGTTCGGCTGAAACTAAATAAATCTGAAATTCAGCATTTTCTTTTCCAAAAAGAATAGGCTGCTAATTTGTGTTGAGGTTTAAATGTTCATGCTTGTTTATTTCTCCCACTTCCTTAAATGATGTTTCAGAAACATTCCCCTGTTATTACAGTCTACTAAATCAGACATATCAAAAAAGAAACATTTATTGATATGAGAGATGTGTGCATCTAATTAATGTTGTTGTGCATATGTTATATTAAACTAAACGTTTCCTGCAATTTGACTTTAATCAGGGCTGAAGGGCTTTAATAAGTGTTTAGCTCCATCACTTACTTTTCTCCTTTCCCTAGTCTAAGGGAGTATGTACTGTATCAGTTTGCAAAGTCACATCATTTACCATTGCTTGAGGAAGTTCTGCTGCACACTGCAGTGTTTATTTAATACATTTGTCCTTGGAAATATTGGCAGCTGGTACTAAATGCACATTCTTAATGGAGCTGGTAAACCCAGAAGAAGTCTGGAGTATATGTAGATTGCCATTTTGAAGTGTAATTCAATGGCTACTTTGTTTATTTCTTGGCTATTTCACCCAATTTTACTTGGAATTATGGCTAGTAGAAAAACCAAAAAAAAAAAAAAAAAGAGATTTATAAGCTTCCTAGTTCCTGTTTTAAAGTTTGAAATTTACAAGCTTGCTTTCTTATTGTTGTGCAAGGTGTCTCTTTGTGCAGTTACTCTTGTCCTTTGCTGTTTTCTTTACTACCATTCTTGTTCCATGTACAGCTACAACTGTTAGAAGGAAATTCAGTCTCAAGTATGTAATCATTAAAACACCTGTACTGTTCTTGGCTTCTGCTTTTCTCGTGCCATCCCTCATCTCTGTGGTTAACTTCATCCTTCACAAAAGGTGTTTTCCATGCTGTAATTTAAATGATATGGCATGTAACCTGAACTTAATAGAAAAGATTAACAGAAAGAGACTAGCTACTGCTGTTTTCTCTGTAAAACACTGTCAGTTTTGAATGAGATGTCATATACACCTGTGTGGAAATACGTCCAGGTTCTTAGAAGAGTCATTCATGATGCAAGAATAAGTGTATCTAATTGACTGTAAAATTTCTGTAAGAGATTGTTATCTTAATTCTGCTGGCAGAGGGTTGTAGTAATGCAGAGCTCTTTTCCATGGTATATTTAAATATATATATACACAGACAATATTCAATATCTACTACACATTATTATACTTACAGATTCACACTTGAAGAAATATATATATCTGTATGTGAAGCCAAAGGCTTCCTTTTCTTTTCTCGGGCTTTTTTAAATTTTGGGAATCTTTTTGTTGCTACTCTAATTAGTATACTATGCGCTAACTTTAAATTATGATGTGACTGTAATAGGTAGTTTACACATAACAGAAAGAAACAATTTTTACCAGTGATACCATAATCCAAATAGATGTAGTAGATAAGAAGAGAGAAAAAATAGTTATTCCCCACAATTGAGACATTTAATGATAGAACAATCCCATGCTCTGCTCAAACTGACATGGGGATTACATCTGCATTGAGAAATTAAGCAGTGCCAGGGAGTGCATCCCGGTGTTAGGGTCTTGAAGTGTGAGAAGAGCCCCAGGACATTTTATCCTGGAGGCCAACTAGCACTTTCCCGAAGACTTCCTGGGCACTGTTTGATAGGTGACCACACTGCGCTGGATGAAATCTTAGCTGTATGAACATGGTCAGCTTAGTGTGCTTGGCATTAGAGTCAGTTGACATTAAATCCAGATTCTTCTTGTCTCATTCCAGTGCCTTTCTACATAATTTCCCTCATTTATATGACATTATTCTTAAAAATCCCCCTGGTAAAATGACTAAGGCGGTGCTTAAAGACAGAACAACCCTTTTTGTTTTCCTCAGACAAGCATCACAAAATGTGAATTGATTTGTTTGTTTCCAGCTTTGACAATTATTTATTTTTTTTTTTTTGGTTTTTGTGAAAACCAAGATGAGAAATGAAATAAAACAAAAGATAACTGATTCAGAAAGAAACTTTTAGAATGCTCCAAAATGAGATCATATAATAAGAATTCAAATTACGAACATTGATATTTGGCGGAATTACACTTGTGTGAACAAATTCAGTTCACTGAGGTTAGGAGGAACTAAACCTAAATGAGCTTTAGGAAGGAATGATGCTTGAAGTTTCTGTAGGCTTCCTTCGTTGATTTCATTCCTGATATTCAACAGTTCTCCAAACAAAAATTCTCACGATTTGCCAAAGGAAAAAAAAATCCTTGACAAATTAGCAGTGGTTATTGCGTATAAAATGGCAGAAATTGAATGGTGCCGAATTACAATGTTCTGATATAGGAACTATGTATTCTTGAAATAACAGTACAGGCTCCATAGTTTATTCTGTATTCTTCTCTAAATAATTCTGCAGGTTCTCCCTTTCAAATAATCAGTTTATATTTATAAAGTGTGCAAATTCTGCTGGCAAAAGTAACAGGTAAAAAAAACATTTACCAAACTGAAGCCTGTTCTTTTGCCCTTTCCCTTTTACGTGCAGAAATTCAAACAGGAGAAAGCAGGGTAAGAAAAATATTGTGCCTGGAGAGGAAAACTCTCCCAAATCCACCTTCCTTCTTCCTAAATCAGCACTGTTGATATTGGAAGCTGCTTGCCTGGAAGAACAACTGCTAACCTCTTGATGATTTGTAAAGAAATCTGGTGTTGATTTGTGAAGCGGGAGGAATGATGTTCTGTTTTACTCCACAAGCATCTCATGGCTTTCCTGTTATAAGACTCAACCCTTAGAGGAGTTCTGTACCTAAGGTAATAATACATCTTTGTGTCTAGAAGTGGGCTCAGGTTCCTTCATCAATTAATTGAAGAAGGTTAGGCACCTGAGGGATATTTCTGGAAACTAGATTTGCAGGGAGTCCTAGAAGAACTACACTCGTGAGCGTTCACACTATGAATGTGAACACTGCTTATGTATGAGAAGAGCATGCAGAATATTTTTTGAGAAATTTGTCTTAGGACATCTTATGCTAGACCTCTAAGAACTTGTAATTGTGGCTTCAGCACTGTCTACGCTGTCCGCTAGGAGCTCTAGGCATATCCATCAGCAGAAATTGAGACATCGGTGCCTATAGAAGGAGACAGACAATTGTTATGTTATACACCTAAATCAGTTGGTCAGGCACCAAAGAGAAATACTATAAGAATGTACATCAAACTCACTAAAAAATTAATTGCCTTTTAGATTTCCTTTCAGTTCAGTGCCACCCATGGAGATACACCTTTTCTATCTGTGAGATGACTGTTACACTAGTATGGAAACAGGTAGACTTGTCGTGGCTCAGGCAGAATGGCATTTCCCTTTAAAATGCTATGATTCAGCTGCAGGAAATTTATTTTGGGAAAGAAAAAAGTAAATTTATGCAGGAATCCATTTGGAAGAATCCCAGCCTAAAGATTAGCATGGAAAGTACGTGAAAACACATGGTTGCACCCCAGTGCCTTCAGATAAAATGTGACAAGCTTCAGAATCAGCCTTAGGGAAAGGAAGGTTACTCACCACAAAAGATGAGTGTTGAGAGAGCTTACCTGCAATTTCCACTGGTGTGGTGGTGTGGATTTGGGGCTGGTTTTTTTTTTCATCCTTACATATCTTGTGAGATTTCTGAATTTGAGCAAAATTCAGACAAGGGAAAAGAGTAAAAACAAAGTGAAGTAAGTTCCTCATGTAGCAATCAACTAACAGGGAATTTCTACTGTTGGAAATCTTAACCTGTTCGGTAATCACAACAGCACTGGGATTTGGGTCCCTACAATCAGTTCCATGACCTATTTTTTTTTTTTTCCTCCAGGAATTTGGACTAAGCCTGAATCCACTGTAGGACTCTGGTTCAAGAGAGTAAAGAATGTGCTCCTACTCTTGGTTCTTTCTGAGGCAAAACTTCACAAGGCAGAAGATCACTGGGTACATTTGTGGTCTGGCCTTGAAGAATCCACTAAAAGCATTACTGTTTTATTTGTGCTTTTTATCTTCTTGAAGCAGAGCGTATTCTAATAGGATAGAAATCTGTGGATGCAGATGGATTTCAGAGGAAGAAAATAAACATTCAGCTTAGGTAACTAGTTTATGTCTTATATTCTATCTAAGGAATGTGAGCTGGCTAATTCACAGGCCAGAAGCCCAGCTGGTCTAGACAGGACTTTCTGGCTCTTCACACAGGTCATTTTCTACAGAAACTTCTGAGACTGGAGCAAGGGGCCTGTCCTTAACATTAGCATGCTGGACTGAGATGCAGCTGGTGGGTACATGTGTAGTGTGCACATCTCAGGCTTGTTATCTTTGTAAATTCTTGTACTTTCTTCTGCATTTCCTTTTGGGCAAATGACAGTTTGATTGCTTTCCTCATCATTAACATGGAGCTCCTGTGGGCTACAACCTCTTTAGCTTTTGGGATTTTGGGTTGGTTTTTTGGGGGGGTTACTTTTCCGGTGTTATAAATTAAGGTCTTTTACAAGACACTGACATACCTGCTCCCCGACTTAGGCCTGTGATTCATCCAACTTTCTTATCCCTAAAACCTACTTTTAATCAGCTTGGCTTGTGTGTCACTTTTTTCCTCCTCTCTTCAGGGTGTTAACAGCTTAAAGGGAGCAAAAAAAGAAATCCTATGCAAGCCAAGGTATCTGTTAACTTTGTTTTTTCCTTACTGTCCTCCATAGCTTTCCACTATGTCTGTCTCTACTACCACATCACTCTTCAGTGTTTTCCCCAGCTTTTCTGTTCCTCGTTTTCAATTCCTTCTTCAAAGCTCATTCAAATATATCATCTGCCTGCTGCTCTTTTCTACCAGCATTTACCATTGATGCATTTTTTCATTCACCTATTAATATCTACTGCATCCTGCACATATATATATAGAAGGAAGTCCTTCTCCCCCTCTCTGCAAATCCACCCAAAGCAGAAAGAGGCAAGTCATACAGATGTGCAGCTACATTTTACTAAGATCCCATGGAATTGCTTCAGTTGCTCAGGCCAGGTAAATCCAGCTAAGTGTGCAAGGTCCCCAGTTAAGAGAAAAACTGAGATTTTTAAATCACTTTTAACTTAAGGGGTTTAAGTACTTCAACAATATCTAGAATTGCATCTGTGGTAAAAACTGGCAATGCAGACTCACAGAAAAAAAAACCCAAAACCACAAGACCCAAGCAAGAGGGAGAAGATGCAGGTTACAGGATGAAAGACTGAACAGAAGTGATGCAATTTCAGTTGTCAAATACTATTTTTTTTTGTTAGGTTATATGCCACTTTAGTGTCTTGGGATCTGCTAAGCAAAATTTCTTACACTTAACCCTTGGTTATCACAGCCAAAGTCACTGAAAATAGCAAAGTCAGTATTTGAAGATCATAAACAATAACTTTAGAATACACAGATGGCTTTATTGGATTTAATTACATATGAAATAGAAACCTTGAAAACAAAGTACAATAAAAACATGAACATATTTATTATGAAATTCAGATAGGCATATTATAAACAAGAAAAATAATAGAGCCTAGAGAGTGAAATACTATTACATCTGAAGAGCTAACAGTGCAATTGCTTCAGTAAGTTTTTAAATGATAGCATGAAAGCATGTTTTAAGATCTCATGAATATTAATTTACTATTCCACTTGTATAACTTAGGGCCCTCTCTGCCACAGCTACTTGGGCATTACCGAATAAAAAGGAGTAGAAGGAAGGGAGAGATGATTAAAGTTGAAGAGATGACTTCTTGACAACACAGTATTAAAAGAATTAATATATCCATATTTCAGTTCTAATATTTTAATGCAATATAGTCTTCCATCTATAAAAAGCATGTTCCTTAAGTTAGTTTTAAACTACCCATTCTGAAAATAAATTTATATTCTAGTACATCTAGCTGTAATCTCAGTATATTCTAATTTAAAAAAAAATGCCAGTTTCTAGAAACTCCCCCAGTGTCATGAAATCTAACCCTTAAAAATGAATGTACTGAAGTTACCAAAATCATAGCAAAACCAGTGTCATTTAATTATTTGACTTGTGACTCAAATCATACTTAACTGCACCTGGTACCATACAAAAAAACCCAAAACGTATCATGTTGATTACTACTGATGTTACAGGAAACTTGTACAGGATTAAAGCTTTGCCTTTTCTTCATTACTGAAAACACAGATCCAGCTAAGGCTTTTTAGACAAGCTTTCATTTTTCAATTAACATGTTTTATTTCAAATTTATTCAGAGCTGAAACAAGAGTTACATTTGCAGCTGAGAAAAGCAAAGATGAAACTTTGTTCTTTCTTTTGTGCGCAGCCATACAATTTATTTTTCTCCTGGCAACGGATTTTAAATCTCTTTGCCATTTTTTTTATGGCAACTGTTTTAGTAAGTGCCGACATTAGAGCTGACAATGCTTTGTGTGTGTTTCTTTTTTTTTCCCTTTTGCCTGGTTTCTGTGTCTGTGTGTGCAGGCATGCATTCATTAACGTAATTCCTCAACGTTCAACAAGAGTGCATCATAAACCAGAGGAAAAAAGCCTCATAAATATTTAGCTCCTCCATCTACCTTCCAAAACTAAAGTGAAAAAGAGTATTTAGTGAGGACTTGCTTTGAATTAATCTGCATATGAACTGAAACGGGGTACAAAAGGATGAAAAGATGGTGGAAATGAGCATACAAACCCTGTAGTCTCCAGGGGGCCATTCATCTTGTTCTTGTCAATACAATCTCAGTCTCACTGCTTGGCTGCTTTCTGCGCATGACCCAACAGACTACTTTTACAAAGACAACGCTGCAAAGGATGGTGCTTTCTTCCTAGTTTTGTTCTATCGTGTAATTTTTCAAGGGGAGAAGCAAAATATTTCATGTTTCGGAAGCTGCAGAAATTTTTCTAAATGCTTCTACTTGCTTGTGGTCCATATGCTGACATACATGCACATGAAAGGGCAAGTAGGTTATATGAAAACTGGGTTTAGGTAATTTACAATGAACAAGAGGTAATGAGATCACAATGTAGCTTAAAGCATATTATCTGCTGTACAGCTACAAAACTATGCAATTTGGACTAAGTGCTGTATATATTTATACATAAAATTCCACTATGTCCAACAAACACCATCAAAAATCCTAAATCACAGGAAAAAAAAACCCAGAACAGTAATAAAACTTTGTATTTAATGTATTTTCCTAATTGAACAGTCACAGAATCGTTTAGGTTGGAAGGTACCTCTTGAGACCATCTAGTTCAAATCCACACATGGAATTCTGTATTTTTGTTTTTTCACTTTTATTTAAAAAAATGTAATATGTTCAATAATTACTTTTTATTTCATGATCTGAGATCAAATTAATTTTGAAAGATTACCTCACACCACCTACCTGAATGACTTGTGATCTACAATGGTTGTGCTTAGGTATCCTTTTCAACCAAAAGGACGTAAAGGCCACTAACCAGTCAAGTCTGTAATTAAGACACAAACAATGATTTCGCACATAATTCTTGAGCATAGGCAGCCAAAAGAACAGTTTTTTGGTTGTTGTGAGGACAAAGTTAGAATGAAATACTGTAATTCGATTAATCAAGCTCCACACAAATCATACAAATTGAATTATAGGAGAATTACGTCAATACTATATGCAAAACGATCATTTTAGTCACGTAATATTCACTTGTCTTACTACATTGCTAATCTTCTATTTTGTACTTGTTATAACAGAAAAATCCAAGTATATATATTTTTTTCAAATTAATCTCTATTTCAGTCTCCTCCTTTAAATACAAAGAGCTGGTTTTTGTTGGTCGGTTGTTGGTTTTCGTTACCAGACCTCCCAAACCCCTGTAACTGTAGGAAAATAGTGAACGTTATCAATATAACATCAAGGTACAAGCCTGAGCATGCAAGCTGCTATGACTCCCCCACTAATCACCTGTTGTCAATCTAACACAAAGGACTCCACCTACACTGACAAACTTCTAATGAAGTACCAAGACATATCTGTAGCCAGAGGGATAATTGATTTCACTACTGACCTGTAAGACAGGCGCATACAAACTTCGAAATGGGACAAAAGATCAATTATGCCTCTAGTAATGAAAATCAGATGGATAGCTATAAATAAGACTACTGGGAAGGAAACCTGAAGTAGGGATGTATACCTTAATTGACTTGCTAGGGGGAAAACCACCTTCTGGCATGAAAATAAGCCATCTGATTAGCTACATCATGACTTTTTAAAAGCAAGTAGAAAAAATCCAGAGATGGGGAAATGCGTTAAGTCAAACAACATCATCTCTCCCTGTCTAACAGAGAAGTGGTTTGCCAGCTTCTCAACTAACAGGGAGTTTCCAGGCCTTTCCAGGGTATAAAGAAGGAAGGCTGCCCAATTTGGACTACTTAAAACCCATTCTTCTGCTAACCTTCTTCAATCAAAACAGAATTACAGAAATTCAAGATAACTTTCTTCCTGCCTTGCCTTAAGTCTATATTTCCTTCCACAACCTGTTCGGGGTTTGGAGCATATTGTCAAATCAGACTAAATATTCATTTGCTAGTATACAGCAAAACAGTTCTGTTATGCAAACTGTATAGCAGACTATACTCTGTGGAAGACTTATTTTTGCATTTCTCTAATCCTTAAGCTGACATGGTAACAGTTCTTCAGTCCTACCAGGACTTGGGGTGTGCAGAGGGCATGCGAACATGTAAAAAACAGAGACAACTGTCATACCTATTCTGTAAAAAACAAACCTGCCATCAGTGTAAGTGTGATAACCTTTGACAAGTTATGTAAATATCTGAAAGTTAAAGAAAACTGTTCATTAATGCTATTTTTAAACAAACACAATACCATAAGAGATAATGTTAATATTTTAATGATCATCTTTATTTATGAATTATATAATAAATTCCATAATATAAAGCTGCTTATTAAGTAAAGAGTCCTTAAATACTTTCTAGAAGTTGTAAGAAAAGTTTTAACATGTACATGGAAACTTCTCATGTTCTGAATGAACAGAATACCTAGACTCATGTGAACTGGATCTGTACAAAAGTAATTTTAATCTACAGGAAATGCATTGTGTTTCCCATCCCTATATTTCAATCACAGTCAGAGCCCAAACATGAAACGTTTCAACCTAGGAACAATAACAAAAATTAATGAGAATTTGAGAGATGGCCAGCAGCTTAAAGCGTCTTTTCCAGATACTTCAAATTTAGCTGCTGTGATTTTTTATCAGACCACTATATCTAAACCAGAGTGGTTAACAGAAAAATGTTTCTGCTTGCTTACAGTGAGATTCAGCGGACTGATAAATAGTTCGCAATGGCCACTCCACACATCCAAAAGGTGTAAGAGACATCTGCACAGAGCTGGTAAATGTTACACAAGAGCTACAAAAGAAAAGGGACCTTCTGGAGGTTCAAGTGGAATACCATAAGGCAAGGGAATTCCATTCTTCATTGTGCTTGTAAACTTGTAACTACGACTCACTGTAAGGAAGCAGAGAATTCAAATAATAACCAGATACAGTATTAGCTAAGTACAATGATATGATCTTGTATGAAGTGACTATAGCTCAAAGTGAGTTAGAGCTCTTCAGTTAGTTAACAACCCAGAAATCTTCACCTTTCTGCTCTGAACCCAAGAGTTGTGTTTTACCAATTGTCCTTTGAGCTTCTGTGACAGCTTCTGTGACTTACGATGTACCAGCCTACAAATGCCAACATAGATGGCAGGAGATCTGGGATATTATATTTAGCAATGGTCAATTCAGTACCTCCACAGAGCTAGGCAACACTTGCAGTAATACACACTCACTGCTAATCCCACTTCTGCAACACGTGGCACAGGCTGACTCACTTAGCGTTACCGTAAGTTCTCCAAAATGGAAAGGCCAGAAGCCATTTGAAATTCTCCCCTATGCAAGCTGAGAGCTGCATAGCTACTGTAGTAGTTTTGTTACTGTAAAGATGGAAAGTGTAGTATCGAGCACACTATCTGGAGCTATAGGACTGTGCAAGGGATTAAAAACATGGATGGAAATGTTCACATTATATTTCCATAAAGTATTTGGCTTCTTTTAGCAAGCTAGTAAGAGTATCGAGTGCTCATGATCCAGCAGTAAAATACATAAAACCAATGCATTTATAAATTACAAGATATAGAGAAGTTCATGAGCTTAGAGGTAAAATATACCTTCAAAATACAGGACTCAAATATGTTGTGTGAATAATTAGGTTATTTTTTCCCCAGGTTTTAAATTTGTGTTCTCATGAATGAGATGATAAAGTTGGTAAATTTTATGTTTTCAATGTAGTACCTCAATTTAGTTTTCTAATTGCTGGCAATTTTTTTCTTTTCTATGCTTTCTTGGATTGCTTTTCTTTCCCTCCTTCTCACCATTTTCTGCCTTTCTTAGCAACATCATAGTAAAACTGGCAGACATGAGACTTCATTTTCATCTCCTACTGAAGAATGTGAGATTAAACCAATCTAGACTTTGTTTTTAATCCAGAGAGATTTCTTAGGAGCCTAGCAGAACTAGCACCCTTTCTAGACAGACACACCTCTTCTTGTTGCTCAAATGCTTGTCTTTGCTGGAGAAAAGTCTTTATAGTAGTACATAAAGAAACAACATGTACAGACATTACACACCCATGGAAATTGCCCACTTACAAATACTATCTATGTCAGTCCTGCACACTGATGTAAAACATTCGACTACATATTGATTCATACCTTTTCTGTGCACATCCGTGGTGAATTGGTAGTCAGATAAGGTGAAGCCCAACAGAGATGCAGATGCTTTCCCTCATTACAGAGAGTCAAACACAATGCTTCACATTTTATTAAGCATAATTTAGGCCCCTCCATCCTATCTGTCCAGCAGTAGCTTATCACAGTAGCTTCAGGTATGTGGAATATGTACCTTACCAAGATACGTACTTATTCGAACCTGAGGAATGATGAGTTTTAAGAAGATTGATACTGTGGGTTACTATACCCTTCTTCACAGCTGTTGTACAGATTGAAGTATGTTAAGTATAAAAGATAAAAATCTGAATCCTTCCAGACTATGGTGTGTTAAAATCCGTGTCTTCCACTTCTTCAGCAATTACTTAGCATCAGTAGAGGAGAAATTTAGGCACTGTCTCTTCCAAGATTACACACGACACTCAAATCTCCCTTTTTAGACTAAGCAGACACTGCTGTCTGCTTATTACTTTGAATGATGCACTACTGTGGCTTCTGTTTGAAAAGTTACCTGTCGGCTTAGCTTAATGTCAAAGGAAGTATGCTTTTCCTGTCAGACACATCACAGAATTTCAATGCAATTGGTTCTCAAGATTTTTCAGTCTAGATCTAGACCTTACTTTGTTCAAGTGTTAATCACCTTGCAGAGATGAATGAATTTCAGATGTTCACCTTGTAGTGGCCACGTATGACTGCTGCTTTACACTAACAGCAGCTACAATCTTGTACATCATGAATGACTCAATACTGAATCACAAACACAGTATTTTTTTTTCTTGAGGGACTGCAATGGGTAAGGAAGAATTGCTTCTTTTGCTAAAGAGTAGTAGTATAGCACATTGGTATCTTCCTGTTAGAGGAAGCATTGCTGAAGGCTGATAACACCCTACTGTATACACCCATGATGTGGTCAACAGAGATGCTGGAAGTAACAGACAATACTTTCACTTAAGGGTATGCTTCCCAGTAGTCATCAGCCTTAAGTTCTCCTATTTCCCAAGGTGCTATCAGCTATGAACATTATAGCAGTAATTGAATTTGCTTTTTATGATCATTGCAGGCTTTTACTGTAATATAGAGGCTGCTGCTGGCATTATCATAATTTTTCTTACTTCAAGATTACATTAATGCAATAAAACTTCATCTTAAAAGAGAAGCCGCTGGAGAATACTACAGGTTACATGATACAAGAAGGGCTACCTAGATGAAAACGTAACAGGGACTTCTGCTTGTGTCCAGACAGAAATTAAGGTGCTGGGTAGTTACTAAAGACCTTGAAACAAATCAACCACCCTCCCTCCCACCTGTAACATCAATATCACACGACCTCACCCCCTTACCCAGAGGATATGTTCACCCAGTTCCATGTTCCCGCCTCCTTTCTTCCCCCACAATAAAGTTCCATTAGTGCAAGAGTATTTCTAGTGCCTCTGTAGATCAAGCTGTAGACCCACCACTCCTGATGGGAGCTATACCTTCTCACAGCTCTTTAACCAGAACTAATTCAACTTTCACCTTCCACACACTCTTAAAACACCCCTTCCTGGGATGTTGAAGTGTGGGAAGGTGGAGGCAGAGAGAAGAATGGAAGGCATGCTGAGAGGGGCTTTTAGGTAGCATTTTTGTTTTTACTGTAAAATTGATGAAGAAAGGTATCATGCTGTCTTACTTATGTAAAATAAATGGTGCGTTATCGACATTTTGGTAAAACATTTGGCTTTTCCAGTATTTTTCCCCCCACTATTTCAATTGAAAGTCTTGAAGTATTTATGGAAAAATCAAGGATGAGCATTTTTCTTAAGTCATTTATGCCTAATTCTGTGGGCAGCTTCAGCACATATCTTTGCCTTAATTTCTGTGAGGTTCAGACTGAGAAAATAATTCAGGTTAACATAGAGGAGTCACAGAGTGATTCCTCAATAACTGCTGGTGTGTACCAGCTTACTCTCTGGTAAATGAGTACAAAATAGCTTAGAATACGATATATTGTTGCTATTAGTAGGTAAGACAACTGCAAGCACTGGAAGCACTTTATGTGCAGGAAGCAATAATGAGGTGGTATGGGAACAGCTGCACCAAAGCTGGTGAAAAAAGTCTCCATATGCTATTTTTGCTGTACAAATCAGCAGTCCACAACAATTATTCTAAAATTATCTAAGTTCATCTAATTTTAAGATGAAAGCCTGCTCTCAAAGACACCCTTAATCAAATTGACGGGTTTGATAGTAAGTTTTCCCAGGGTTAAAAAGAGCCTTCAATCACTGTTTTAAAATAAGCAAATAAAGGGCTCCAAAACTGCATCACCTTTCAGACTGATCTACGATAAATAAAATCATGGCAATTTTATTAAGCATATAAGGTTGTGTTTCAGTATTTTAAAACAAGGTTGGAAAAAGAACAAACACAATCTTGTTAATAAATAGGAGCTGTATTGTTTCATCACCCATAGCCATGCTGCAGTGTGCTTTGGGCATGCTATTAATGGACTAAGAATCTGTAGTATAAAAAATGGTTTGTAACACTGCTACTCTTTCTTTGCTAAAATGACAGAAGCAATAAATCAGACTCATCTTACATAAGCCTTTTATGTTTAATGTAAACAACCCCCTGAAATGCAATTGAAACTCTCATATCCAAATAATGAGTTCTGAATGTTTAAAAGGGAAAAAAATACAATAAACACTAAAAGAAATGCAATAGGCCAAAGCATTTTTACTATTATGAGAACTACATGTTCTTTACGTTTTTGCCAATGCACATCTTTCAAGAAAAATAGACTACTACTGTTTGACAATACCAATGAAACTGTGCACCTGTCACCATGACATGCCTGCATCTTTTTAATTTTGGAAGCACCGCTCATTGCGATTTACGTAATAGATAAAGTTTCTCCAAATACCGTGTAGTATGTACGAAAATATTTTATTTTTTTTTTTTACAGATCAGGCAATAGCTAGACTTTATACTTATTAAAAAAAAATATACTATTAAAAATAGCTATTTTCAGAGAATTAAACCAATGAACCTACTTTTACCTAGCTTTACAACGCAAGCTCTACCAAGCTACTGAAAATCTCAATCGAAGCTTTCTGACGACCTCCTAAGTAATAAAAATCAAGAACACCGAATAGCTGCATGGGGAAGGAGAAATACGTACAAGCAACCGCGTCGCGCTGCTTTGCTTCCGCGACTACATTGGATGGAGCGTGTTAATTTTGGTTCTGGCTGCCGGATGCTGCTGCTCCCATCACGTCTCCCATTCAAACCCGTCAAACAAATCACGGCTGACCCCCAAACACGGCGCTGCCTTATAAGCAAAGAGGGAGCCTAACTGCCTGCTGACGAGGTCGGGCGGAAAGGCAGCGCCGCGACCGGCACCCGGATCTGACACTGGCTTCCCGGCTGGGGCACTGGGGACCGCCGTCGTTGCTCCGGGTTCGGGGGTACGTCTGAACAGCCACCGCCGCCTGCGGTTCTCCTCCACCCCCGGCGGCGGCCAACCCCCGGCTCACTCTATGCCCCTCTGTGTCAAAGGCTGTCACTGAGCCGCTCCCGCAGCACACGAGTTCGGGCCGACAGCCGGCAAGAGAGCGGAGACACGCGCCATTTCCTCCCTTTCCCCTCACGCTCCCGCATAAACCCAACCAGACACTCCCCAACACCCCCGGCCGTACCCCCGCTACGACTACGAACCGCTCCTCGCCCCGCCCGCAGTCGCACACGCATGCGCACCGCCGCACCTTGTTGTAAACAGCAGGCGCACACACTCGCGCGCGTCCTCCCGCCTCAGCGCGGCTGTCCCCGCCCCCTTGGGGGACGATCACATGACACCCCCCCCCCCCCCCCGAAGCGCGGAGTAGGTGAAGCAGCGCGACTTTGTTGAGAGGAGTTCCGTGCGCGCCGTGCGTCCGTGGCGGCGGCGGGGGTGGGGGGCGCGCGGGAGTCGCATCCGACGCCGCGCGCCTGCGTGGCCTGTCCGCGCGCAGACGCTCGGAACGGGGAGTGGTCGGCGGGGAGTTGGGGGGGGGACGGGCCGCGAAGAAAGCGGGGCAGGAGAGATAAAGGCTCCTTGGGCCCCACGGTGTCCCCCTCACCGCGTTGCACCCCCCAGGCCCCCGGAGCGGAGAGGGAGCGACCGTTGGCTCCGCCAAGCGGCGCTGCCGCCGGCGCCGAGTAACGTTTACCCCGCCCCGGCCCCGCCCCCGGCACGTCCCCTCCCCTCCTGCCGCCGCTGCTGCTGCTGCTGGCAGCGCAGCCTGAACTGAAGCGAACTCCGGAGCGAACTGAGGAGAAGTGAGGAGGCGGCGGCGGGGCTGAGACTCACCAGCCACAGGCGGCGGCGGCGGGCGGGCGGGCGCGAGGCGGAGCGGAGGACACGCCAGAAGCAGCGCGGCGGCAACAACAGAGGCGGCGGCGGCGGCAACAGCGGAGAGACACCGGCGGCGGCTCCTTGGAAGCGGCAGCAGCGCCCGCCCGCCCCACTCGTCCCTTCCCTCCCCCGCCGCGGAGACAGGGGGCAGAGCCGAGAGGAGAAGCTGGTCTCGGCGTGTGTGTGCGAGGGAGGAGGAGGAGGAGGAGGAGGGGGGACACACCGAGGACTGCGCCGGTCGAGGGCGCACGGAGCAGGGAAGCGGCGGCGGCAGCACCGAGAGGCGGCGGCGGGTCCTTGTGCCCGGGGAGGAGGGCGCAGCCCGCACAGGGGTTTCTACTGAGTTTCCTCTTTTTTTCGTTCCCTTGGACTCGGCGTCGGAGCTGCGTTTGTCTCCGGATTTGAATCCTCCTCCTCCTTCCTCGGGGAAGCTCCCCTCCCCGCCCCCTCCCCTCCCCCAGCGCCTCCCCGCCCGCCCGGATCCAGCCGGGCGCCCCGTGCCGCGGTCGCGTTGCTCGGCGGAGCTGCTGCGGGCGCTCGCCGTCTCTGCGCGGGCTTGGAATATGGTTGGGGAAATGGAAACCAAGGAGAAGCCGAAGCCGAGCCCTGATTACCTGATGCAGCTGATGAACGACAAGAAGCTGATGAGCAGCCTCCCCAACTTCTGTGGGATCTTCAACCACCTCGAGAGGCTGCTGGACGAAGGTAAAAGCGCTCGCCTGGCCGTCCCCTCCCCCGCTCCGCCGCCCGGCCCTGCCTCCCCCCCCGCCCCGGGCCTCTGCGCCGCTCCCGGGATCCCGCTCGGCCCCCGGCCCCTGCCGGGTGCCTGGGGGTAGCCCGGGCCTGTTTCGTTCTCCCCGCTGCTCTCCGCACGCTCTTGGCCCTCCTCCCCTGGGTTGGAGAGCTTAAAACAAAGGGGAAGTGTGGGCTCTCCCCACCCTGGCCGCTGCCGTGTAGTGCCGGGGGACTCGCTGAACGGGTTGGAGGGGAAGAGGCAGCTCTGGCCGCACGGTTCCCCGCGATCCCGGGGTGTGGGGCGGGTGCTCCCCCTTGTTTTTTCTTTTCTTTCCTTCCGTTCTCCTCACCTTTTCCTAAAACCGGGGGAAGGGTAACTACCGAGCGGAGGGGAGGGAGCGAAGAGAGGAGCTCAGGAATGCGCTCTGGGGAAGGGCAGGGAGGAGGGGAGAGGCTGGCTGGGGGGTAGCGGGGTCCTGCGCGGCGCCCCTCCGGGAGCGGCCCGCGGCCCGGCCGGAGGGCCCAGGGCGGGGGGGGGGGGGGGGGGGGCGGGAGGGTGTTTAGTTTCGAGATTTGGTGTTCTGGAAGCTGCTTGAACTTGAATGACTAAGACGGAGGGGGCTGAGCTCTTCAACTCCTGAGCTCTACCCCACCCCAGAGTGGCCACAAACTAATTATAATTTCCCCTATATTGCAAGGGAAAGGAACAAATTCGTCTTTCAGCTATCCTTACCTTTTAAAGAAACTAACTTGAAAGACTCCTACGTGTGACTTTAGTGAAGGGGAAAAAAAAAAAAAAAACAACCCAGAAAAATTACGAAATTGCCTCGTCTGCTCCTGCCAAACGTCCGCTGCCGCCCCCAGCCCCGCTCCCGGCGAGGGGCCGTTCCGGTGGGCTGACGCCACTCCCAACCCTTCTTTTTTCCTAAAGAGCTCCCATTAAGTTGTAGTTTTACAAATAAATAATTGCATTTTAGAAAGGAAAAAAAAAGTGTATGTTTGAACTTTGTCCCATATGTCTTCTCGCTACAATACTAGAGCTAAAAATCTGTGTTATAAATCAGGCAGTACACTTGTTCTCAGTAATTTAAAATCTGCTTTATGCTTGGGTTCACTGGTTGGTTTTTTAAAAGCACTTCATTTCTTACCACCTTAAGGAGAGTTAGAGGCACCTGTTTGTTTGATCGTATTGGTAGCTTTGTAGAATATGGTAAAGCTGTGAATTATTTACACAGCTTCAACTTGTTTGGAATCTTAGCATGAAATACTGAATTCTGAGATTTCACTTTAGGATTCTTGTTTGGATGTATTCTTTCTCGCTAAAAGAAGTTTGGGAAGTTGTTGACCTCGGAAGATGAAAGAGCTGGTTATATTTGGTAGAACAACTGCCCGCCCTCTCCCAACACTGTAAAAGTGAGATAGTGACTGTAGTACAACAAAAAATAGCGTATCGAGAAAATGCTGCCTTCTGAAATAAATGGTAGAGGAGTAAAAAAAAAACCCAGTGAAGAATACTGAAAGATGGACTGTGGGAAGAGACATAATGGGAGATTCTATTTTTATAATAAAGACTTGCTGTGAAATTTGAATTCATATTGGAGCAAACATGGATGTGAAAAGTAACACTAATGTTCTTGGTCACCACAGCAAACACCCTCTTCAGGATAGTCAGGTTTACAATAAATATCAAGAAACTTACTAAGACTTTTTTAGCATGTTATGAGCCTTCCAGAGGCTTAGTGTTGGATTCTTAAACCCACGAGTCTCTTCAACTTACTGTATTTGGCCAGAGGAGGCCTGAAACTTTTTTTTTGTGTGTGTGTTGGAGAACAAAAGAAAGAAAAAATATGTTCCTGTATGAAAAGGACACTGAAAAAAGAATGTCTGAAATCCCAGCAGTATTTGATATTTTTTTTAAGTACTGAAAGCTCTGGAAGTACGTTTTGTGAAGTACTGAAGTTTCAAAATGGAAGCTGTTGAGGCTTGCTGAAAAAGTTCGAGGGTTGTGTTGGAGCTATTCTTTCCACTCTTTAAAAGAAAAATAAAATACATTCTGTGTTGCTAATAGTCTCAGGAAGAAGTCTGCTATCCCTTTAAGCTTTTCTGCTTTTCCTGTTTACGTTGGCAATTGAGTGGAAGTATTGTGGAGGCAGAAAACTTTTTGGAATGTTGAAAAAAATGTTTCATGCAAATCTAGTAAATTGCTTCAAGACTTCAGAATTTGAACACTAAGGGGCGCCAGTTATTTTTTTTTTTTCCCGAGGCGTGAGGCGGGCCTCTGAGCACCATTACTGACTTAAGTAGTGAAATTAACAGATTTAATAGAAGATACCAAAGAATGACAAAATACTTGTGGAATTCTGCAAGTATTTTTATTTGCATGGACTTATATATACTGTATGCTTACAAGCAGTATTACATAGGTGGAATAGTCAATAGCAATGAACACTTGAGAAGTTGGGAAAACTTGTTCTGTAAAACATCTATGCTGGTTATTAAAGGGCCATCGTGTTAAATACCTTGAACTATGTGCTACGCTGACATCCGCTGAGGGGTTCAGCAATAACAACCTGTAGGTTTGCTAGAAAGGTCTGCAAGATTTGGAATGCTTTGAAGTATAATATTTAATAGTTTTATCAGTTGTTTCATGGCACCTTTGAGAATATCAAATATTAGGGGCATGTGTGTGTATTTATAGATTTATATAATCTAAAAATAGAGTGTTCCTGTGTAGTCTTTGCTGCCTCCCTCTCCCCCTTGCCTTAGAATTTGGTTTGCTGTTGCTAGTTTATTTTGTGCTTTAGGTATGTGTTTGGGGTTTTTTTCAGTCACTGTACAACCATCTTCCTGAAGATTTTGTTTTTGCTTGAGAAAGCTAATTACAATCAGCCTTTGTCTTTCATTTTGTGCTGATTGAACTGCAGAAATAAAGTCACAACCCTGAGAATTCAAACAAAACGTGGGATTGCTTTCCCTGCAGGAATGCGAGGCCTTTTTTATTTTTTTAATTTTATATGCCAGTATTTAAACAAAACTCGGGTGGGCTTGTGTTGTGATTACTTCTTGTAATTGTATGCACCAAGAGATAGAAATGTGCTGTTCATCTAGACCAGCAGGTCCATCTAATCTGGTTAGGTTTCAGAATGTATGTCTACTTCTTTATTCTGTTCTGTCTGTATTTCCCAAACGCATTTTCCTTTCTGAACTGTATCTTAGTGTTTGGTCATTGGGAATTTTAGTGCTTCTGCCGTACGGCGTTTGGGTCCGAAGATCAACTTAAATATGAGAGGTATATGGAAGAAACTTTTAAAAAAAAAAAAAAAAAAACAAACAAAAAAACCCAAAAAAAAACAACCTCACCTACTTTATAATAAAATATGAAAGTCATAGTTTTGTTTAGGTTAAAAATATTTTTGCATATGTGTGCTTTCAACTTCTTGTGTGCAAATAAGGCTTTTGTGGATTAACAAGGATGTTTAAAGTGCACATCATAATAACTAGGAAGCTGGATTGTTTTTATCAGACTAGTGCAAACTTGTGGGAAGAGAGGGCTCTTCCTGAATGTGGAATAGGCTGTATTTCCTGTAATTGTTTGCACCATCAAATGTGAACTGATATTTTTATGCTTCAGCTTCTCAGATACTAACTTTTATGGTTCTAACCTAGATTGGTTTTTTGGACAACTTGTATCTTTTAATGATCCTTTTTCTGGGATGTGGATAAAGTTGTACCTTTTTTCTTGCACTATTTTTTAAAATAAATTGGCTGTTTCAAACTCTACAATTGCACTCTGACCTATTGAAATAAATAAGGTACATTGGATTTATTCTTTCAGCAGATTGTGAACAAATAAGCCTAAACCATTAACTGAGATCTGGGTAGTGCAACTTTTATATTTGCATTTTGTTTTCTTGAGCCTCTAAGTGGTTAGAATCTTGTATGTTATTGGAATGTACACAGATCAAATCTGTAGTCTGAACTTCTCTTAAGTAAGGTTTTGATGCAGGCTTTAGTAGGACCTATTTTTTGGTCTGTAAACTGTACGTCAATGGTTTCTTCCAACTGTCAAACTTGCGTTGAAGGTGACTTGAGTCTACCTTTAACATGAATTAAGCCCTGCATATAGCTATTGGAGATAGATCTGATTTTGTGGCAAATAGGCTGACTCTTTCTGACTAGCAGTCACAACAAAGATTGCTGTAAAAACGTCTAGGTAGGTATTAAGTAGAATATTTTTTTCGTGGGCTTTCCGCTCTCTGCTGTGCTCACTGAGAAAAGTGTGTGTGAACTTGCAGAACCCATTGACCAAAACTGCAGTTGTCTTGTCTGTCTTACTGTCTAAACCAAAATGTCTGCCTAAGTTAGGACTGAAGAGCTGTGTTCTGGTTGTGTAAATAAGTTCTCTCCGAGAAGTTATCTAGTTACTTTTGTACAAGACCTTATTGTTTGTGATTATGTAAATGTAGCTGATGCCTTAGCGAGGGTTTTGCTGACTTGTCAGATTTGGTGAAGGGGCATTGGCCACATTAGCATGTCTGATTTTCAGTTGTATCAAATATTGCAATAAAACCCCATTATTTCATTGCAGACCATGCCTCTTAGTGCAGAGTTAGGAGATGAGTATTGTTTAGGATAAAGGCCTTATGATAGGTGCTTGCCCCGAGTCTTAAACTAATTTTAAACTTTGAGTTGTAATGTTAAAGTTGCACAAAACTGTGTGACAGGAGCATTGAGTATTTCTTGTGTGCTTTGAATATGGTTCTTTAATCCTCTCTACATCTTCATGTCTGAGGCATTTTTCTGATTTATAGCTGTCTCATAAAAATGAGGGTGTAAAGCTTCTAGAACTTAAGTGTTTGAAAACTTTGTAAGGTGTGGGTGGGTTTTATTTGTAATTCCTTGGGAGCTTCTTAAAAACATCAAAACAAAAGTTCCATTGCACTTAAGAAAAAAATTTATTTTTTTTAATCTTGGGGAATAATAATCAAACCCTCCTCCCCCACCCCCAAGCATTTCAGTTCTTTTTAAAAGAAATTATTTTTGGAACTGTATCTGCATATTTATGGGATTGCAGTCACCTGTCATGTAACTTTAAAAGGTGGGTGTTGTTTTGACTAAGAAGAGTTTTAATTTAGTAAAGCAGTTGTTTTAAGCTCATGTTTTGAAAGCAGTTTCTTCACTATTGCTTGCCAATAATTGAGTATTAAAATGTCTGACTTCAATTTATCTTTAATTTTTTACCTTTTTTGTTTAGTGTTACTTGTTCTGCAAGGTTGGAATTGAGTTGCATTTTCCTCACCTGAAATGCTTTGGAGTAGTTTCCAATGTAACTAGTGTCATATAAAAATATCTTGCTATGGTTAGAAACAACTGACCAGGTGGTGATTAGATTAGGGAGTGGCTCATGGTGCTTTTGTAACAGGTGAACAGCTAAAGGTATGTAGGTTAATATTATTAAAAAAAAAAATCCACCCAACCTCTGACAACTGAGAAAATATTTTTTTTTTACGTGAGCACTTAGAATGTCTTAATTATGAAAATTAAATTTACACGCATCAAAAGAGAAAAGGCCAAGTTTGAAAAAGCCAGGTGTTGGATGATTGCTGTGCTTTGTGCGGAGAAGGCTGGACATGAAATGAATGGTTACTTTTGTAGTTCAGTAACTTTTTTGGTCAGGTCGTCTATTTCAGTACTTAAATTAAAACTCTCCTTCTGAGTATACTAAACAATGCCAAATCCAGAGCGGGATACTTAAAATTACATGAGTTCTGTAGACCTCAGTAGAAAAGCAGGTAGATTTGGATTGTCTTTAATTAGTCTGTAACCTTAAAATACTCTCCTTTTTGGAGAATGCTTACTGATGTAGATGTCCTATTAATTAGATGTATTATTAGATGCTGATTGATACATATTCTGGGGCTGACAGGATGGACCTGTGTTAACGTTAATTACCAGGCCATCCTGACAGCTCAGGCTGACTGAAGTACAGCAGGAGTCTGCCATGGAGATCCATGGTTTATATTTCACTGCTTATATGGAATGTCAGGGGGCTGGAGGGGGGGGGGGAGACAGGGAAAAATCCTTGCCAGGGAAGCTGTGAAGTAATGAAATGCCCTCGCTCACTGACCCTTGCCTTTATTGAAACATAACTCTCAACTTCTCATTCAGGCTGTGTGAATTTTTCTGTATTGATTTTAATCAAAGCGTGTACTATGAAAATACTCTGATTTTGACATTTTATTGAAATTTAATAACCCATTGCTAAGAAAACTAGTTGGAACAGTAAAACTGCGACTGTATTTAATCTCATGTTTAATGCAACTGGTTAGGTCAGTAGAAGTGTCACGTAAGTCTGTGGTTTGTAGCAGGAGGATCAAGGTCTGCGGAGGACGTTAGAGCTTCTGTTTGAATCCTGAAACATGATGGGTGTAATGTTTATAATCCAGATTAGATCCCTTTGCTCTGGTGAGACACAGGGTCGGGTTGCTGATAGTTAAGCAACATTACATTTCTCCTTTTGGCTTGAAAATATGCCGTGCTACTTGTACAGTGCAGTTAAAGTAATTTCTGGGTTTGGGTTTCTTCTGGTTGTTTTTCTTGGAAACATTTAATAGAAGTGGAGTTGGCTTTTTAATAGCAGAGCTTAGATTTTGGAGACAATTTATGCTTGAATGAGCAAAGCAGCCTTGACAGCTTTAAAAAGAAATAATACCCAGCTTCATTAGTAGAGCTGCTTCTCCACAGTGTTGTTACTGTTCCCATTAGAAAGGTGTCTGTTGTAGGCTAGTTGGGTGTCTGAGAAGGACAGGACAGTACAAGTTAAAGTGCTTCTATTCGGGCAGTTGGCTTACTAAACCTCTACTGTCTGGGTCCCAAACTTAGAAGTTGTAGCTTTTTTTAATATTCTGAGGTTATTTTAGTAGGTGTTAGTGTTTGGAATGAGTGTGGTAATGCTAACCTTTTTTTTTTAAATTTATTATTACTGTTCTATTATCATGGTTTAAAATACAGGGTAGAATCTGAAAAGGCATTTCCAGTTTTCATTTGGGCATTATTTGTTGGTTTGTTGGTTTGTTTTTTTTTTTTTTTTTTTAGTATCTGGTGTCAAAAGGGAAAATTTTGCTTCTTAGTTCATTGTAAAAAAAAAACCAACAAAAACAAAAAAAAAACAAAACCCAAACAAACCCTTGTGAAGGGAAATGGAAATAGGTAGCTATTAATGGGCTTCCTTTTAGTGTTTTTGGTGGTGTGTAGTTGATTTAGTAGCACACTGGAAGTTGATTTTTATAATTTATATTTTTGCCTGTTTTGCAGCTGCACCTGAATACTTGTAGTTTATGCTGTAGTGGATTAGAGAAGATCTTATGTGCTTTTAGCACAGGCTGTACTAGGGCAGTGTTTTGGTATTTGGGAGCCTCATTGCAGTGCTCCAGGATGTGCCTGGGTGGGAAGGTCCTCAGCATATTCATATTTTATAACTCATGAGGAAATTTGTGTGATAACTGACCGACATCTGAGCATATTGGTAGTCGGGGTAGGTAACACTTTTAATGGTATGTAACCTTATAAATGTTTACAGTTCTTTAAGACTTGATTTGAAAGGGAAAAAAATCCCAGCATGACAAACAATTAAAATCTTGTTAGTTCGCTGGGATGTTACGTCAGTGTAGTTCTGAGGGGTCAGAATCATCAGAACGGCTGCTGATGTTGGAGCAGAGGTAGGGGAGGATAATAGAGCATTTTGTACCCTTATCTGGTGGATAAGTTACTGGCTTAAAAGGTCAGCTGATATTCTAGGCTGGTCAGGGTTTTTTTGAGTTTGTGTGATGCTGGCTTACTTTTCAGGCAGATCAGGGCTGTGATTGAGTTTGGGTACGTGATCTCAGAGTAGTTGTGTGGCACAATGGCTGAAGTGGCTCGATACTCAAGATGTAGATCAGAGCCTTGGGGAGAGTTACATTTGCTTAAACATTTACTTTATAGTCTGAAACTCTCAATTGCTGTCAACTGATTGTGCATCTGGTCCATTCAGAATTTTAAGGATGTGACTATTTTCAGACTAGCTGACACTAGATGGAAGCCAGACTTTGCTGAATTCTTTAAATCCTTCAGCTGTTGAAATAATGAACCTTCTTGTTCTGTTGAATTCAGATTAAAGAACTATTTTAGAAATCTCTGTAACCATTACATGGTTGAAATGTGTCCTAATGCAGTATGTTTTCTTTATTAGTGTCTAGGAGATGGAATACACCTAAATTCTTAAAAAGTAAGCAACAGATCTGTCTAGCGCAAGTATTAATAAAAACACAATGTTCTGGTTCATATATTTAAATGGTAACTAAAACATTCAGCTGATGTTGCATAATGTTTCCATTTATTTATCAGACTTCAAAGCAGTAGCAAATGGGGTAATGTTGTTTTTAATGCAGCTTAATCTAATAGCCTGCAAATGATTATATCAAAAGTTAATGCATAATTTTCAATATTTTTGCATGAAGAGCAAACCAAGCTGGCCCTCTTTGCTGTGGAATATCTTTAGTTTCATTGCAGGAATGGGGAGGAACAGAACACAAGGGAAAATTCTCTGACCTGGTACTGTTTGCTTTTGAGCAGTGCAGCTAATCTGTGCATCCTGCTTTTAGTTAGTTTCAGTTTATCTCATTTTGAGAGGGTTTGAGCTGCATCCCTAAATCAGAAATTAGCAGTAATGTTTTTTTGAAAATCTTCTCAAACTGTTGTCATCCCCTTCCCCCCCCCAACTTTCAGGCTTACTGGTTAAATACTACATGTATAATCTGTTGACAAGTGTGTTCTCTTGCAGTTGGTTTGTGTGTTAAAGTTGAAGGCTAAAATGCTGTAATAGGCCCAGCTGTCTCGTTTAAAGTATGTATTTGCTGTGAAGGTTGCCTGCGCAGTGAGAAAAAGGTGTGTGTTAGATGATGGTAGAGACAAAGTTGTTGATAGTTCTTTAATTGCGTAACTAAGTATCCTATAATCTGTAAAGAAAAGTATAGTCTGAGAGGCTCATATGCAGTCAGTTTACAAGGGAGTTAATACTTCTTTAAATCACTCAAGGGTTTTATGGAAATCTGTATTGTCTTCGAATCCACCGGAAACAAGACTCTTTATATGGATTCTTTTGTTCTCAGTTTTCACATAGTTCTGTCAACTTTGTGTTAAACTAGTAAACAGACTTGAACAAAATCTGGGCATAGATAAAATGGTAGGGGTCAAAAATGAATTCTAACCAAGATTCTATCAGGAACACTGATTATATGTACGTTAAAACATCTTGAGAGGAGGAATGAGACCTGAGTATCTCTCAGGTATGAATTTAGGAAGGGCAGTTGCTAGAAAGGAAGTATGTTTAGCTCTTGTAATAACATGTTTACAGAAAATTGGGTCTCATGTTTTGAAACTTCTTGCAGTGTTTTTGTGTTCATTCTTTATAGTTAAATTTTAGTGACAGGTTGAACAATCCGTTGGGAAAAAATCTGGAGAAGACATTATCTAAAGATGAAACCCAACTTGGAAGAAACTAGGAAAAGAAAAAGGTGGCTTTCTTGAGAAAAGCTTGTTAAGCTTATGGACTTTAAAGAACTTCTTTAGAGACCTGTGACATTTAGGAAATCTACTGGTATTTTGAGGAGCAGGAAGGTAAAAACTTTGCTATATCAACTTATTGTAGGGTTAATTGAGGTCAAATTCTTTATGGATCAAAAGTACTTCCAATTTCTATTAATTCACATGTAGCTTCCAGGGAAGCAAGGAGTTGTGCGGAAGCTCTGTCTATAGGTAATGGGGTATATAAACCTACTGCCTGTTGATTTAGTAACTGTATTTCATTCATAACTATTCATGAGGAATCTTGTTGGTTCCAAATGGGAGGTTTAATGCACACTGAGGGCTCTTAGTAGTGCTGAGTTTTAATACTGCTGAGTGTCTTCAAAAAGGTATTCCTGCAGCAGCCTCGGATTAACACAGGATGTATAACAGAGCAATTCATCAGCTAGGTGCCTCTGAAGAGTGTCAGCAAGAAAGCTGATGATGATGAATTAGAGTGAAATGGATGCTTTGGTAGATAGCCACTGCAGCTAATGCTGGAGTGTTGAGGGATGGCAGTTGGTATTTAGGTGTATTCTGGGTAATTAAGTGAGGAGGGACTGCATTCCTTTGCTTTTCTGAGTAGAAAAGAAACACAGTTTCTACAATTCAAGAAGGTCACTAAATTCAGCTTGAAATGACAGATGGACAACTGATTTGTACTTTTACAAAAGCTGTATGAATCTTTAGGACTGGTAATGTGAGTTACATTTTGAAGGCAGACTCCAGAGCTCCCCTTGATGTTTGCCATCTTTTTTGACAGTAAAAATTTGGATAGCCTAACTTTGAAGCAGATTTAGTTTATTCTGAGCTTAATTTCTCTTCAAGTTTTGTGCTGCCTTTCTTAGATGTCGCAGTTTTCTGTTACTGCAGTTACTGGTTACTTTTCCAGCATAAAGAGGATAGTTGTAAATTTGAGGTGGCCAAACCAGAAATAGTACTGCCTTTGGTGTTTTTTATTAACGTAGTAGCTTACGTAGCTTACTAGTAGCTTGACGTAGTTTTTTGCCATGCGCACAGGTCTTTCTTATTCTACTTCATATGTTGTGTGCTAGAATTGTTGTTGACCAGTCATTGTTATATCAAGTTGTTGATCACTTGGAACAGTTTAAAGCATTAACGTTCCAAGTTCTTTACTTTGCGGGGGCTGTTTGGATTTTTTTATCTGACTACTTAACACAGGTAGGTAAACTTATATGTGCAGTCTAGAGTATGTGTACAGGCTTTTTCAGCCCTGAGCAGAAAGTAGTCATAACTAGTATAGTGTAATAGTGTGCTATAGTAAAAATTGCTACGCAGATCAGACTACATTTTTAGTACATTTTTTTTCTCTTCTGGATTAAGTAGTTCAGCGGCTGAAAGTTTTGAGTAATTGTTAATAACTGAAATGTGTTCTTGAATAATTAGAAGGATATTACACTCTCTTTCTTCAAACTTTCGTTGTGCGCTCTTAGTTTTGAATTTCAGATACAAAGGCAAGATACTAGTAAAGCACTAACACTTCAGGAGCTTTTTTCCTAGTCTGAGGATTCGTAGTTTCTTGTAGTATGTCATATATGTAATTGAAATGCAGCTTATGCTGCTACAAACTTTTTTTTTTTTCTTAGAAGGCAAAGGAATGAATATTGCTAGTAATGAAACCTGGATAATATCCAGGGTAATTAAGCTGATTAATCAAACAATGCCACAAGTATGGGTGTAAAAACTATGCACCTATCCATATTGGATAAACTTAACACAAAAGATGGTGTACACTTTAAGAACACTGTGCAACAAACTACAAAAATTGTATTATATGTTGATCTTGAAACTCCTATAACATGAAAGGAGCGAAAGAATTGGAATACATTTTATTTAACTAAAATGTATTTCTGCTCTGAAAATGTTTCCAATTTACAAAAATAATATAATAAATTATTAGCCTTCAAACTTCAAGAGATTGCACACCACGCTTGAGTTATGAGAGGAGAATAATGCTGGGATACAAAGGTGTAATTTCTCTACTGCCATATGTTCTTTTGTGGTAGTGCTACTAGTTAATGCCTCTCCTACAGTAGCAGGAAGATATTACCCATACCTAGTTCTGAATGTTGTCTCTATGGGCAAGATTTAATATGATCAGAAATAATGGTGGTTTTTTATGTAGTTCTGAGAAAAGCTGTTGTAGTGTGAGATCCAAAGTAGCTTGTCATCTGGTTAGGGACATCATTTTGGCATAACATTTTCTTAGGTTAAGAGAGGTGGAGGTACCTTACGTTGAAGTTCATGTTTGTACAATCTAGTGGAAGTTTCCTCTGCATGTACTGTCTTTTTTGAATTAAATCTATAGTTTTTTCCTCATGTTTATCACATGGAGCTACCCCAGCCACTCCTTGTAGTAGCCTTTTCTGACACAGCAAAGAATTACAGCGCCAGGTGTATTTCATTTTGCAACACCATCAGTGTAACTGTGCATTCACTTGCACAAAAAGTAGCATCAAAGAAATTTTCTTCCTAAACCTAGCTCTTAAGGGTTTATATTTTGCTGTTGCATGAAAACAAAATAATGTTTTATGTGAGACCTCTGAGACAATGCTCTTCTCTGAAGTAGATATCTTTTTTGCTTGCAAGGTAAATGGAGTTAAGTGAAAAACAGTATGAGTTACCAGAATGGTAATTTTCCATCTGTGATTTGCAGACCCATGGCATGTGAAGAGTTGCTGAAGATAACAAAGAAAAAGGAAGTCTGCTGTTGGGGAGATGGTTACACTGAGCCTTAGTTTCACCTCTTTTGGGAACTTTTTTTTTTTAGTTTGTAAGTGGAAGACATTGAAGACCTGATTAAAGGGCATTTTCATGCTAGCAGTCATCCTTGTCTCTAAGCCAAAGTAAAATTTTGAAACAAACTTCGTGGAGATAATGAAAATTAATTGCTTTCACCATTATGTAAACTAAAACTTGTTTCACCTACCTGCACTTATTCTGTTCTTAGGACTTCCTACTATTACATATTTACTGAATTAGTATGACGTTTTCCGCACATGAGATGTAGAGAATGTAATTGTATTTATCAATAGGGTATGGTTTGCAGCACAGGAACTCCGAAACATTGAGATGTTAATTGCCAAGAGTAGGTATAAGTGATATAACTTATTAAATTCTGGTTCGGTATGCTGTTATTGTAGAATGATTTCAGTAGTAAACTGTCCTTAAGGGCATCTGCAGCTTTCAATTATAATTCCATTAAAATAGCCCCACTGTTGTGATTCATGAATAAGGGTTTTAAAACAAGTTCCAGATGCTCAAGTACCTCTAGCTGTAAATATTTCAGGAAATGTTTTCTCCAAATTTTCTCTCCTCCCCTGACAGACAGCTCTGTGAGCTGATAGTACCTGTTATTTGGTGTTTGTGATAAATGAACTTGGAAAAAAGAAGAATGTCGCTTGTAACATAGTAGTCCAGTGCAGATCCTGCTTATGTAGTAAATTCATTCTTTAAATCAACCCTGAATATGAAGTCTTAATTTGTAAGGTCTCTTCTGGTGGATTTAACAGATGGAGCTAGTGTTATTCAAACCTATATTGGCTTAGAAGCGTATAAAATTGGGTTAAAAATATTACATTGATTTATAGTTAGTATTTAATTTTTAAATATTGGATGTTTAATTTACATGGTGGGTTGCACTTTTTCAGATTGTTGGTTTATTCCTAAGAGACTGCTCTTAAACTTGGAATTTGCCAGCTCAAGAGAAAATTGATGATTCTGTAGCTACTTTGTGAAAACTTATATTAATATCTCCAACATGTTAGTTTTGTTGGTAGCAGAGATCTTGGCTACCAGTCTGGTAAAGAAAATACTAGCTTTGTTTTAATATACTCTCTCTGTTTTTGCCGTGTGTGTAGATAGATGCGGATGCACTCTGTCTCCCACCCCTACCTCCCCCTCTGCTCCCCTTTTCTTGTGGTAATGATACTAGTTAATACCTCTCATAGTTGTAGGTAGATGTTGCCTGCTTACGAATGTTGTCTGTATGGGCACCATTTAATATGATTAGAAATCGTATTTTTTCTGATGTAATTAAATTTATGCTTTTAATGTAATAAAGTATAAGCTGAAGGGGGGGAGAGTCTACTGTTTCAGGTTTCACTTATCTGACAGATTTTAATGTACTTTTAGTAACTGAAATGTTCTCTTTATGAATGAAGAATATTCTGTTGTAGTCTAGAAATACCAGAGTTATAAATGTTTACTTTTAAGTATTTTCATTAAAAATAAAACTTTCTGGGTTTAATTATGTAATGTAAAAAATATTAATTTTGACAGCATAAATGGAATTAATATTTTGTTAAAAAAGGCTGGTTATCTTGAAATACAATATTGAAAGTTACATGTGGAAACGGTGGATATCATGATGGCACGTCATATAAAGAATGTTTTTATGCTAGTTGTTGCCTGTCTTCTGGTACCTATTGGTGTCATGCAGAGCACTTTTATAGAGTAAACCACATTTTAGTTACTTCTACAGATTTTGTCAAAATAGGAATCCTTCTCTCATGGTCTCCTCATGGAGCACTTCTCCTATGAGGAAAGGCTTGAGAGTTGGGCATTTTCAGCCTGGAGAAGAAGGCAGCTCCCTAGATACCTTATTGTGGCCTGACCTAGTTGAAGATGTCCCTGCTTATTGCAGGGGGGTGTTGGGCTAGATGACCTTTGAAGGTCCCTTCCAACCCAGCCTATTCTATCATTCTGTGGTTTTAGTTAGAAAAGCTTGTACCTCAGCTTTTGCTGTAATGGCAGGAGGTAAACACTGATGCTGCATTATCTTATCTAGTTGATAATTTCATCTAATAGCCCGGGAACTTGGTGTGCCAGTTGTTAAATGCACTGGGCTGTGAAGTACAGCTTGCGAATACAAGCTATTGTTTTCAGTAGAGTTGAAATCAGCTTTCTATATTGCATTACAGTGGAAACCAATTAATTAATGTGACAAGATGCCATTTTTTTATTGCCAAAAGACAGTTTCTTATATTATTCTGCAATAGAAAGGAATATTTTGCAGTTCTGATTTAAATTTAAGTTAATTTTATAGACATACAGGCTAAAGAGCCTTTAGTGGTTTAACTTCAGTGTTTGAAATTTGTCTATGAAATGGCTTTTTTAGATTATTTCTCTTAAATTTACACTGCTGCTAGTGCCATGCAATATGTCCTTTTTATTAGTCATTGAAGTCTAGATTGCACTTCCATTTTATTTCATGTGACCCATCTGAGATTCATGGTGTAACAGGGTTTTCTTATGTTTTAAGAAAGAACAAAATTGCTACCATTTCTAATTGTTTCTTCACTTACATGGCCATGCAAAGTGAAGTGATTTCAGAAAATACCACAGGGTAGTTGACTTTTGAGATACTGTTTGCTTATCTGATAAAGTCTTTTTTGAAAAACTGTGTGAGAGAAACACACCTTTTTATATGCAGCATTAGTGAATACAACTAATACTTAAATTAGCTAATATGTGTAATTAAATCATACTGTACATACGGATTGGTTACCTCTAATGCAACTCGGTTACCTTTCAGTGTGATGACTACTGCTATTTCACATGCTAAAATGACATTCTAGTGATTTTTTTTTTTTACTGGAATATTACGGGCTTAATATTTTTAATTTATGATTTAGTGATACCTTTTTTTTTACTGTAATTTAAACTCTTTAGTGAAGCACAAATCAACACAAATTTAACTCCCCTGCTTCATAAAGTTTTCCATGGGGTTTTTGGGTAGCTCTTACTGTTGGTAGCTATCACTTTGCTGGTCTGTGCTCTCAATAGTGTATTTCAGGTTTTAAGTATTAATTTTGTATTATATCCTACTTACCTCAGGTAGCGTTTATAAGAAGCAGCAAAATGAAGATAGGTTTTTTTGATTCTTAGCAGAGGAGGCAATAAAACATGTAGACTAGTTTGCTTGAATTGTATTTGCTGCATGCTTCCAGATCAAGGACAGCAAATATTCGTGTTTGTTGGTTGGGGTGGTGTTTTTGTTTCTCTACTCCTCCCACCAGTACTTTCTAGGCTTGCCCCAAAACTTCTAGGGGAAAAGTAGAGAGGTGAGAAGAGTAAGTAGAAATTTGAAAACAAAGTTTGTGGGAGAGGACAATTACTATGAAGAGAAAATGTGCATTAAAAAAGTTGTGTAGAGTGCTTAGTAAATACAAATGTTTCAAGACCATTTCATATATTTTAGTGAGGAGTACTACGTATATGTGAAGTTGTAGTCACTATGAGATGTGGTTTTATTGTCAGAAATGTTTTGAGCGATGCAGATAGAGAAGTTTAATGTCCATATACTTGGTTTTAAACTGTTGACTTCTAGAAACACTTAATATAAGAGGTAGTAGTGGCTATTACTGAAAAAGTTGAACTAAAGGTACCACATGTGAAGAACTTTCTCTGAGGTGTACCCACTGTTAGGGCTTTTTCATGTGAATGATAGGTCCTTGCATTGCATTGGAGACACTAATGTCTGAATGGATGTGATGGCTGCTTCAGAATGATTCTGCTGTTAGCACTGAAAAATGTCTTCCTTATGATTCTTGTGCAGTAGGCCGTGGAGTGCAGCACATTTTTATAATAAAGGTGATGAATTTAATCGCAAACTGCCAGCCAAATGGAAATTGCAGACCTTGATACTGGAAGAAAATTGCCTATAAAGCAACTCCTGAGAGAGCAGGCTTTAAATTTATCCACCCATTTCGACATTGAGAAGAACATAGGAATTGCAGGGTATTTTGCTTGGCTTGTTTAGTTCAGATAGATGGCACTTCAGTGTTCCTTTATTTAAGAACTAGATACAGTGTTGTGGTATATTTCCTAAAATAAAAAAAAAATTGACCTTGCTGCTTCAACTTTACATGGTAAGGCTTTTGGAAAAAATCTGTTCCTTTGTTAGCTTGGAATTTACGCCTGCTATAAAGTAATGCCTAATATACATAATTAATTTAAACTTATCAACTGCTTCACAGATTTCCCCTTATGTCAGGTTAAACCCTTATGTGATTTGAGATCTAAAAAAGCATATCTGTGTATCTGAAGGCTGCCTTCAGCATTACACTGATGTGAGAAGCAGTGCCATAAATGATTTAACTGGTCTTGAAGTCCCACTGGAAGGTAGGATACTTGCTCTAATAGTATGTAACAGTTTCTGGGGGAGGCACATAATTTTTCAAAATTGTTTGTACTGACACATTTCAGTAAACCATCCTTTTAATCTCTTATTTTTAGTAGTGTCAAGTGCTGATGTTCTTCCTATATGATAAATAGGGACTGCATTTATATATGTGATTCCCATATATGGTAAGCACTATATTAAAAAAAAAGTAATAAAAAAAAGGCACTCCTTAGGGAGCTGACTAAAATATGATATACTTACTATCTGTTCATAGAAGCAATTGCAAAGAAATTTCTTGATAAATATATACCTCTATTGGATACTTAGCTAAATGTCCTCACTGCAACGCTTTGAACTGCTCTTTTATGTATATGTGAGGCGATAGTCATTCGAGTAGAATTAAGAAATGCTAGCATTGGAGTTTGTCACTGTGTCTAGGGTAAAGGCAACAGGAATGCTTAATTCTGTGGCAGAACATTGTGTGGCATTTGAAGCAAGCTAGTGGGAATATTCAATCTTTCGTTGGTCCAGTTTCTCTTCTTCAGTGAAGTCAGAAGTATGCTCTGTGCTGGAACAGTTCTTTTGGCTATGTGTTCCCAAAGGTAAAATTCCCAAAGGTAAAATAGGGCCCAGTTGTTGGGCCAAAAGTTTATGAAACAGGAGCTGCACATTTCTTGCTCTCGATTTAACTTTGTTCCTCTCTTCAGAAGGCAAACCTGCTACCAACCCTAATTGCATTCATGTATTTATTTTTTATTTTAGTCAAGTAAAGCTTCCAAGAGTCAGTATCCGTTATTACCAGAAAGCATAAAGGTTAGTAAGTAGCTGTGTGTGAAAATAGTTGAGGCCTGTTCTGGCAGTCTACCACACACCCTTTCTGTATGTAGCTAATGAATAGCTTATCCATCTTCCTTTGCTTCAAGTACAGATTTGTAGCAGAATAAAATGAATTGTTGGCAAATTCTTAGATGTGTTTCACCATTTTGGATTGTTCATATATTTTTAAAGGAAATGTAGAATAAAATTCCTATGGAATATATTTTCTACATAAATTTCCATGCTGCTTGATAGTCACAGGAAAAGCATGGCCTAACTTGAGAAATTTGCAGTTGCATTTATAAACTTGTTTTATGTTTCGTTAGTTTTCTGAGACTGCAGTAGATTCAGATGAACACATTTACTGGTCTTCTATGCTTTGTTGTAAGAGGGGCCAACTTTTCCTTATAGTTCTTGTTTTACTGCAGGTAGACATGTTTGCAGGTATGCAGACACCCTGAGTTGGCTGCTATATCTTTTGCTCCTGTTCAGATGCATTTTGTTGCCTTCTGACTGTAAGCATTCAGAGATGCCCATTCAGTTAGGAAAGAGCAAGTACCAGGTCCTGAGTAGTGTTGAAATTAGAATGTGTATGCTGAGTTAACAGCAAAAGATACTATGTCCAACCTGTTTACTGGCAAAAGAAATGTACAGGCCTGTTTTTACTGTGGTTCTTTTAATTATTTTTTGTTATTATTTTTATTAGTGGAAAACCTTGGAAAGGTTTATGCAAGATAGTTTAGAACTAGTTTAGTAGCTTGATGATCCAAAAAAAGATTCCTGTTCAGGAAGGTGTCCCTGTTACTTCCTTTCTGCTAATTCTGGCATTCTGTGAATTGTTCAATGATCTCTTTCAGCTCAGGAAAGCTGGAAAAAGCTAATCAAACAAAAAAGAGAAAACGTATGATTAGTCTTTTGCTCGATTAGTGAGTTGAATTGGCTTACTAAGAGCTGGTGTGAGAGATTGTAAGGAACTGTGCAGCTGGGAGTGAGAAGACAGTGATGATTTAATTTCTCAGAAGCAGTGTGGTGTTAAGATCGGTAAATCTGCGTACCCTTCAAAGGAAGGAGAAGCAGTGTAGCAATCCTGGCTTTCTGGAGTATTGTTCTTCTGGTGTTCCAGATTTCTGATTTCTTCTGGCCTTCTGTGTATAATCTGGGATATGCAGTCTCCTTCATTTAGAGCAGTGAACTTTCTTGCACTGTCTATTTTTTTTCCCTTTTTTTTTTTTTTTTTCTTATCAGCTTTCTCAAGACCTGTAATTGTTTTCTGGGACGAGTAGCATGCTGCCTTTATAGCTATGCGATTATTTGGTTTTGTACATGAGACCAGGAGTAATTTCATACAGCTCACTGTGATAGTTCTTTGGATTTTCCATTTGGTTAGGATTAACCTTATTTTCACTGTTCTCTCTTCTGTTGATTAAATGTGTAGACTTAAGCTTCTGTGTTGCCATTCATCTTTCCTAAATTTCAGATTAAAAACAAATAAACATAAACCCTGAAAACCTCCCAAAAGAATGTAATAGCCTTTTTAAAATGAGCTGCGACTTGTGTTACAAATAATGGTAAGACATAACAAAACTTCCAGTAGTAACATTTTACTCTCCGTACAATTTATGACTAATACTCTGCTTTTTTCTAACACTGGTGTAGATCAATTTTCAAGTTAAGTTTATTCCTACTCAGTTTTTTCTTTTGTATTGCACATATCATCACAGAGCAAATGCCCGTCATGGAAAGGGGAGGATATTCTAACTTCTTGTCACTAGTTCTGAGTGTGGGGTGCACTTAGGAGCTTGTATGGTCTATTTTTAATGGCAGTGATTGCACTGACATTTATCCTCTGTAGGTGCATAAAGTCATGTTTGTGGTTTGGTGGTGTTATCTGTATTGTATCAAAATCGTTTTGCTTTTTCTGCCTTTTCATCCACTGTGGTCTTCTTTCGTTTCAACAAGGGAAATTGGCTGGGTTTACTTTCTTTTTCATTCTCTCTCATCTTTTTTCTCTTTTGCTTAAACTGCTTTTTTCTTCTATGTCTTTCCTTGTAACCGGATATATTATGCTGACTACTTTCACCTGATTTTTCTACTTCCCCATTCTGATACCTATGTTATAAGCTTTCCGAATTTTCTTTTTTTCTTGAGATAAGAGATTTATACAGTGCCTAGTACAAGAAGTCTTAATGCTGTTCTAAGCTGCAATAAAGACACACAGTATCTTCTGAATTTCTTTTTTATTTAAACTTTGATCTGTATTCTGTGCTGCTCACTCTGTAATGGTAAGCACTGTTTTATTTTCAGCATGCTCTGTTTGTTGTATTCCATTATGTTTCTTTAGGGGCCCTAAAATTCATTAATTTTTAAATGTCTTTGTCATGCTACTAGGAATGGTGTGGACTTTTTTTCTAAATTGCTGCTGTTGAACTGCAGTATAATGTATGAAACCACATAATTTTTTTCATGGAGTTTATTTCGCATGTAGCATTGGATTTAATCTGTTACAGTTTATGTTCCAGTCCTCCTGAAGAGTCCGAATCTATTTTAGCATTTCATAGCTTTCATAAGTATAGTTTACTGTAGCCTTACCATTCATAGTTTAGAATCAGTTTTGCTTTGATGGTTGAATGTTTAAAGCTCTACTTTTGGTTTGTATCTAGCAATTACGTATTTTGGCATTTGTCATTAAGGAAGACTTTTAAACAGGACATCTAGTCATTCCCAAGTTCAGGAATTGATCTGTGCATCTGACTGTAGGCCAAATTATTATTATTAAATTGAGAATTAATGTAATCTGAGAAATCTTTATGAAAAATGGCAAGTCCAATCTTGTTGTTATTCTTAGTATTTCATATTTTAAAAACATCTCCTTCTCCCCCTAACCTTTTTTTATCTTTCATGTTCTTGACCAGATACAAAAGTGGTGTTAGCAGCAGATTATTTCAGACAGAAAAGATTTTTTTTTTTTTTAATTTAGTACTGTTTAAGTGTGGAAAAGAACTAAAACATTGAAGTGGGGACATGAGTCAGTAAAATTAGGCATGCCTTTGAGTTACTTTTCTTACAAGAATGACAAATGAAGGGAAGGACAGAAAACTGAGTGTACTTCCCAGTTTTACTGGTCATGACTGCTTCTTGAAGTAAAGGCGGCAAAAAAGGCAAAACTCAGTTTACTGAAATCCAGAAACAAAGTAAATTTTAATAAGTTTCTTCAATGTCTACGTCATTCACCAGCTTGAAATAATTTGGCACGGTCCTAGTAAATATTAGTAGTAGTTTGCTTAAATACACCAATCTGTTGTTTTCGTTGCAGAATGTGCTTCTATATTGATACTCCCAGTATTGGGAGTTCTGAAGAGGTGTCCAGATATCTCAATAGTTTGCTTTTCCTCCTCCATCGTGCAATCAGCAATATCTCCATGCTTCACTTTAATTTTGTTACTGACCTAAAGGGGGAAATACTGTAGGTGACAGCAATTATTCCCCAAAATAGCACCTTTATAATTTGATCCTTGAGGAGTTGTAGAGTCATGGCAGTCACTTAGTTAAATGGACTGCAGATCCCCCAATATTTGTGTCTTCATTTGAAGTGCCGAGCTACAATTTGCAGCTCATTGTTAACTTTTTTTTTTTTCTTATTTTGGGAGGAAGCATGACAGTTGATACTGGTGATGCTGCTGCCTTCCGAAGCTGAAGAAATATACCAACCAAGATCTTTTCAATATTCATCACATTAATGAAGGAAGCTAATAGAATTTCCTCACGTAAGCTTTTCCTGGCAAGCTGAAATGTATTCAGCATGCATCCAGGCTGTTTGAAATAGTAATTATTACTAGTGTTACTGATTGTACTTCTAGTTCCTTGTTATGCTCTATGGAGCTTTATAAACTTTACCTAGAGTATCTGTTGGTACTTCCAAGAACACTTTATGGTGCGATAGTCTGGTCCCATTTCTGTAAGAAAATCATGTCGAAATGAGTTTCTAAAGTGTCTGTGATGGATAAAGGACCCCAGAAAGCTCTTTCACGCTTTTCTGTTCTTTGGAGCTGTTTTTTTGTTTGTTTCTGGTTTTTTGTTTGGTAGCTCTTCACCTCCCACCATCACAATGTAGTTGAAGGCAGATGTCAGTTACTGTGGAGGTCTAGTGGCAGGAGTATCTTGATCATTCAAAGATGTATTCAGAAGACAGTCGCTTCACTCTGCAGCCAGTATGTGGGAACAGGTGAGTGAAAGAGAAGAGTTAAAGGGAAAGAGACAGAAACTAGCAAACAACGAAAGCCTTTAAAAGCTATTTCAGGTTTTGGCTGCTTTTATACTCAAAGCTTATAAAAACAAGTCTTGAATGTTAAATGGAGGAAGAAAATGAAACTTTCCTACTCCCGTTCGACATAGTAGGCATTAAAATTTTATTGCCCTATTGGTAATGTCATCTTAGTTATATGCCATTAGTAGTTGTGCATGGCTGTGATTTCCTGAGCTATGGTTCATCTGCTCAAGCAGAATATAGTTCTGGGCAGTTAATGTTGAAAGCAGTAGTGTTAAGGTATTGAGTAGTTAAGGCCTCATCTTGGTCCTGTTTCAATACCTTGTATTAAAAGTTGAAATACATTCTAGCATTGGGTGGGTATTTTTTTGGGAGGGGAGGAATCTGTATGTGGGTGGGTTTTTTTTTTTTTTTTTTTTTTTTTTTTTTTTTTTTTTTTGTGTGTGGGATGTTCTTCATGTGTAAAATCAACCATGAAACAAAATTCAGGTAGTGACTGTGGGCAGGCAAGCATATATGATGTTGTCCTTTGCTGTAGTCTCTGGTGCCAAATACTATCTCACTGAGTAGATATGTTGTTAACAAGATACCAGTAATCCTAGTATTTTTAGTGTGTAAATTGAAATCCAATTTGCAGTCATCCAGAGTATTGAATGTGTTTCTGAAGAAGTATATGAATTATTGTTGTGGTTTAAGCCTGGCCGGTAACTGAGAGCTACGCAGCCGTTCCCTCACTCCTCCCCCTTTTTCCCCCTGCTCCTGGAGGGATGGGGAGGAGAACCGAAAGAATGTAACTCCCACGGGTTGAGATAAGAACAGTCCAGTAACTAAGGAATAACACAAAACAGTTCTGCTACCACCAATAATAATAATGACAAGGGAATTAACAAAGGAAGAGAATACGACTGCTCACCAACTGCCGACCGATACCCAGCCTGACCAAGCAGTGATCTAACCCTTCTGGGTAACTGCCCCAGTTTGTGTAGTGGGCATGACGTGCTGTGGTATGGAATACCTCTTTGGTCAGTTTGAGTCAAGTGTCTTGCCTCTGCTTCCTCCCGGCTTCCCCTCCTCCCTGGCAGAGCATGAGACTCAAAGTCCTTGGTCAGAGTAAACATTACTGAGCAGCAGCTAAAAACATCGGTGTCATCAGCGCTGTTCCGAGGCTGAAGTTCAAAACCACAGCACTGCACCAGCTACTAAGAAGGAGAAAAATGACTGCTACTGCTGAACCCAGGACAGTTATGTAATGTGAAGTTGCAGATTTGACCTCTGGAATGTGCCATGCTGTCATACATGTTTTAAGTAGCTCTGATGCAACTTATGATTAAGGTTACATTGTATATTCCACTACCACTAAATGACCTCTTGTGTTCTATATAACTTTGCAGAATTATCCAGGATTTCTTATGCCAATTGTATGGTTTAGGCTGAAATATACTGAAAGCTTCAATTAAAACAGTGAAAAAGTTTTAATGAGTGAACGTAAGGGAAAAAGTCTTTAGTATTTGAAAACAAAAAAGTACAGTCCTTGAAAAATTTGCTCTGACAGGTGCGAGTGCTTTTCTCATTTTGCTTAGCAGTCTTCCTAGATTGAAATGAGACAGATTACATGTTTGCCTTTGAGCTCTAAAAATGTCCAGAAATGCTGTCCTGCTGAGCGTGTGCTGCACCTCCATCCAATTTCTGTTATTGCACTTGCTGTAGCAATAGGCAAAGTAAAGGCAGGCTTTACTCCAGCCTGAGAAGGCTATGTGATTTATAGCTGTGAGTGTCTCAATTTGGGGAATGGACTTGAGAGAAGGGACTTACTTTAGTGTGTTGTGAGCAATTGCTTTGCTTTCTTCTGAAATTTCAGCTCTTAAGAAGGATCTTTTTAATTTTTAAAAACAGGAAGTAGCACTGTCTGGTGATGTAGCCATCCTTTAAGGTTTGTGAACTGTTTGGAAGTAATAAAGGAATGCTGGGTGGGAACTAAAACTTACTGAAGGATGGATTGCATCTTCCGTAAGTGAAAAATGGGACTAGAATATGGAGAAAAGAGTTTGGGAGTAGGAGAGGGTCTGGAATGAGGAAAATAGGCAAAAGCATATGTCTGCTAAAGGAAACTGCTTTCCAGAGGCTGGAGTAAACTCAGGTTTTGAGTCCTGCCATGTCCTTGCTATCAGGAAATACCTGACAAACCCAGAGGCAAATTGTCTTGTTTCTCTTCTACTGATGGACGGTATTTTCTTCAGCTGACAGTTCATACTCTGTTTTATGTGGCATAGGCCTTTGAATGTGAAAACGACAGCTTAGCTGACTGGTTGTATTTAGCTAGTTTGCAGATATGAGAACAATTGTTTTGTGGCAGTAAAACTGATACAGAAGATGCACAGAGATGTGGACTTCAAGGCATGCTTGTTTCCTGTGAGGAAGTGATGTTTCTGATACTGGAGGATCTCAGGCAGCACTGTCCTGACTGTTTTGGTTTTGGGTTGTTGTTTTTCTGTGGCAGAGGAGTAAGGATCAGGCCTGCTTCTATGTGAAAGGCGCAGTATCCTACCATCTTGCTACTGGATTTGAGTTTCTGTCATGGGTGACGTGTAGAACAGCAAAGCTTATTAAGCGTAAGTAAGGAAGAAGAAAAAATAATCCTACTTTTGCATCATGAATAATAGTCACTGTTACCTGAAAACTTGTCTGTTATCTTAAATACATTGCATAACACATTTGTGGTTTTGTTATGCTGTGTGCGCATATTGTGCTGTATTTTGCTGTCTGAAATTAAACTTCTTGTAAAACCGAAGAAAACCGACCAAACCAACCAAACAAAAGATCTATGTAGGGAAGTTTCATTTCATTAAGCGTGTGAATGCTTATTAAACAGACTTCTGTGCCCTGAGGGGCATCATAAAGTCATGCTTCCTTTTTTGGTAAAGTACACTAAAGCATGCTGCAAGCGTATTCAGTTTTCAACTTAATGTGAAACACACACATGGAGTGTTTTAAATACTGAAGCTTGCAGTATGGATTCTAGGCTCAATTATGTTGAGTATCACAGAGGAAAAAGGATCATATTTGAAGGTACTCTTTGATTTCTTTCTGGTATATTATGAGGTTGTTCATAAAGGTCTGCTTCCTAGAAAAGTGTAGTTCCATCACTTTTTTTTTTTTTTTTTAAAAATACCGATTGGTCTTGAACCAAGGAATATTAACTTAAAGATGTAATAAGGTATAGACAAAGACAGTGTATATTTTTTACATGAAGAGAAGCATCGTGCTTATTCTTGAAAGTGATCTTGTTGATGCGTTGTCTCAAGGCAGGGCCTTAATACCTGGTAAGGGTAATTAATGTTGCTGATTAGTAATAATACTTGTGGATCAGAAATCTGAAGAACAATTTCAAATAATAATGGCAGTTCTGCTATATATTTTGGAATCAAGGGTGTATGAGAATATTGGCATAGTTCTGATGAGAGTTTACACTGTGTAGCTCTAAAAAGATAGTAGTAGTTTATCAAGAAATGTTAACCCCTTTACATTCCTGAAGATAGTGCAGCTGATGTCATTTGAGGCCAGTCCGTGGTTTTGTTCTATTGGGTTTTAGTTGATTGCTGTTGTGATAGCCTACTTAACTATGCCACTTGGAATCTTGTGGCAGAGTGCATAAGCTACCTTTGATGTACCTTGAAGATACCTTTACAAGGAGTATATCTTGAAGGTAGTTTAGACTTGTACTGACCAAAATACTCTGAGGGCAGTTTTGACTGTGGCTACTTCACCTGTCAAAGCAGATCTGCCTAATATGACCCAGTGTTACATTCAAATATACTATTGTGTGTAAATTAGAAAATTAGGATGGTTGGAAGGTTTGGCCTAATTTTACTTTATTAGGATTGCTTGTAGAAGCAATTTTATACGAGTATTGCTAACCAAGTATTTACTACTGTTTATGGAGTAGTCAGGCCATTTACAGTTTCATTATTCTTAATGAAAGCTCTGTTACGGTTGAAGGGAGTGAGTGTGGTTCTGTGTTTATCATAAGAATCCACTTGCTAGAGCAGGTAATGCTAGTTTTTGGCAAGTGACTATGTCTTTGTCATGTAAAGGAGTAAAAAGGCTGTGGATCTACATATACCTCTGATACTCAGTGGGATTTTGCCATAGCATAGTGGAGGTTTTTTGGAGTTGTAGAGCTTTACTTTTTTCTTGAAGTAAATAAAGCTTTGCAAGATGAGCTAAAGTATGTTTTTATATACCCAACTACAAACTGGATTGAACATTCTGTTCACTGTGTGGAATAACAACAAATAAATCAGGGCAAATAACAGCTAGTACTTTTCACTGCAGTGAAAGAAACCTAAGTAGCAATCTTGTTTCTTGCTTTATCAGAGGATGATGCTTTACTGGTAGTTGATTCTCTTCATTAAAGTTCTGCTGGCTGTGCATGTTTAGGAAAAGTTGCTTTGCTGATTTTCTGCCTGCTGGTAATGTGTCGAGTCAGATGGCTGAACTAATGCATAGTACAAAAGGATGGATAACAGTAAGATTAGTATACTAATATGTCTCTTCAATTTAACTTACGTTCAAGTCTGGAAAAATTCTCAGGTTTAGTAAAAATGTCATTTACAAACAGCCTTTTTTTTTTTTTTTTTTTTTTTTAACCTTGAAGTCAGGCCTCAGTCGTGCAAGATTTAGTTTAATTAGTGCCAGGTTTCAGTTCCCTGGAGAGCCATGTTTACATAGGTGCATTTATCTTTTAGAAGATTATTCAGGTGTATGTGTGTGCAGTGAATTCAAGCACAGTTTTCTTCTAGGCTGATGAAAAATGAACAGCTTTTCAAAGCTGACTGGTTGTCTTAATCACTTCAATTGAAGCTGTTTAACAGTTGCAATAGAGGAACCCAGTGGCAATTTTATGTAGTGCTGTTTTCTGTATGTATTGCTCAGCATTTTTCCAGATATTTTTCTTTTATCCTTTCAACACTGTTAAAGTATTTAATGATGTTACTAAAATTTTTTACTTGTATTTTTCATATAAATTTCTGTCACTGATTGTGCTTGTGTAATAAGTTACAATTTGCAGTAAGATAAAACCATACTTATTAGCATATGTAGTGTTCTTAATGAGTTCTTTTTTAAGACAGGTGCTTGAATTAAAAACTTAATTTTACTGTGCATAAGTGTGGGTCATACAGCAGTTTGAAAAACAGTTTGCATACAGAATTATCTTCTTCTTGGTGTGCGACCTGTCCAGTTTGTTGTAATTTTAAGACTGTCTTGGTAAAAATACCTCTCCCAAACTGTCTGTCATATATGTTGTCTGAAAACAGATCTAACAAATCTTTTTCCCCAGATAAGGTGATTCACTACAGTGAGTTCTTCCAAAATCACATGTCTCAAGTTCAGATGTTTTTTTTTCTTTCTGTTACACTTAACAGTGGCCGGTGAAAATCTGTTAAGTTTTACAGCACGTATTGCCCGTGTAACTCTTAATTCTGGTGTCAGTTGTCTGTGTGTTTCCTTGCCCTCCCCCAAGCCAACCTCTTTATGTTTACCTGTGAGTGGCTGGCTATTTTTACATGCTCCAAATATCCTTTCATATCTTCAGTATTTTTTCTGAATGGGGTGACTGAAATTGCCTACAGCATTTTATCACAGTTCTTCATGTAATTCTTCCATTTGTTGGTAAAAATATCATACAGACCTACATCAATTAAGATATTTGCTCTTCCACTACTGTCACTGCTTGGTCTTTCCAGGTCAGTGTGTGGTTGATAATGGGTTTTGCAGTCTGTCTGTGTGAAATAGAACATGTTTCACTGGGGGGTGGGGAGGGATGGACAGACATAAAAACACACCCAGTTTTACAGCATTAACAGCTGTGAGATTCCTCTTCCACTAATTCATTTTTAGAGATTATTAAGTTCACCCTTTATGAGGTTTTATATCACCTTTGGTCAACCTCCTTTTAATTAGCTCTGCCTTTAGCACAGCTATTGTCATTTTGTTTTAGTCTTTCAAGGAATCACCAATTCTTTAGTTAAATTGTTGCATGGGAAACTCAACTTAGCACTGCTCTGTGTTCTTAAGCACTCTAATACTTACTATATTAGCCTGTCAGAGTCCAACTTTGGTAAACTTGTAGAGTGTTTTACAGACTCATGCCAGTATTTTAAGTTCTTCAACATTTCTGAAATTTGGCATAGTAATAGAAATGGACTAATTTGTCTTGCTGGAATATTTATTCTTCAGGTAAATTTTGGAGCCTCTTCCTGCACTGGTGTTTGATTATTGTACTTCCAACTCAGAGTTTCCAGTTTCTCTTTTCAACATTCATCTTTGACCTCTTCTGTTCAGATGATTTTGCTAACACATTCTGTTACTTCCATCAGGTTTTGAAATTTAAGCTTTGGTAAAATTTTTTGTTCTGTTTAAGGTCTGTGTTTATAACTTTATAGGCATCTCGTTTGAAGTCTTCTCTGTTTACTAAAGGCAAATGTAAACTGACTTTGTTGGTTCATCAACAAAGTAATGGATAAACATATGAGTTTATCACATGCAAGAATACTTGACTACTGCTGTGCTAAGTATTGTATGTGTTAATTAAGCTTTGTAACTGAATAAATATAAGCTAAAGATATGTTGTATATGTTCTAACACAGTTGAATAAAGCTTAATTTATGGCTGTAGTTTGGTCAGTTGTGGTATCAAATTTCTAAAGCTACAGTGCTGCTTATCTATTTGGTTGAGATTATCAGTAGAGTTTTTGTTTGTGTACTGCCTGGAAGTCTTCCAATACTTATAACTTAGTTCGAAGTTGCATAGTGTCTTTTGATAGTGTATATTATGTCAGAGCAGTGCAATAGTTAATATGTTTAATGTGATAGATGACTAATTTTTCAGCATGTTGGTACTTGTCAACCGAAAATTGTCACTTTCTTGCAGTCTTGTGAATACAGTGATCACAGAGCCAGGGTTGGGCAGTGTGTAAAACAATACAATATGCTAGGGAGCAGTGTGTTCAAAAGTGGGCTTGTATTACTGTTGTGCATGATCAGTTAAAAAGTAAATTGGGAATGAGAGGAACTACTCAGTCCTATTCAGATGGATTATTTCTAGTTAATGTGATGAAAGCTGTCAGGTCAGTCTTTCATGAAAAAGTACTTCATATATGTAGAGACATTGCTTTTTATAAATATAGAAATGGCTTTGTTTAAATATGCTAGCAGGTTAGAATTAGAGATGTTCACTTTATAACTAAATCATTTGCTTATCGTTACATATGTTTGCTTTCTTAGGTTTTGGTGTTTCATTTCTTGCAGAATTCGGTAAATTCTGTGGTCGATAACCAGTGAGCACTCACCCCCCCCCCCCCCCCCCCCCCGATGTCACAGGTACAAAAATTTAGTGCTGAAATCCAGGTTTTTGTTTAAGTGTCTTCATCAGCGTCTCCATAGCAGCGTAGTATATTTTTTTGGTAACAAACACATAATGTTAATTCTTCATGACTAATCAGCTAATGCTGATTAATAATTTTTCCTTAACTGACCAACTAAGTATGTTTTGTCAGATATCTAGCTTTTTTAATGTAACAGGTGCTCACGGTGTGCATTTACCGTAGAAGACAGTTTTATGGGAAGTAAAAGGCTGATACAAAGCTTTGTGGAAAAATTGACAGGAGACGTAGGATATACATCTTCACTTCCTAGTAATTCGTGAAATACTTTGTAATAGCTACAGCCTTTTGCGTTTCTCAGATTGCCTTTGTATGTGGAAGATATGTGGAACTTACTTAGGCCTTAATCAGTAGAACAGGGAGAAGGCTTCCATAACATTCTTGTGTTAATGAATAGTTAATTATTTTTGGGTAATCATGCAAGTACAATAAAAATGCTTTTACACCTTTCATACAAAAGACAAAGAATACATTAACAGAATGTTTTCTTGTAATTGCTAGGGTGGTTTCCAAAAGATTGAGAAAATAATCTGCTGATGCTTTACATTATTCTTTAAAAATGGTAAGTGTTAAGACCATTTGAAAATAGGAAAGAATCTAACAGTACAGCTATTCAGTTCTTACAAGGTTGCTTTTTTTGTTTGGTTGGGTTTTGTTTTTGTATGTTAATTAGTTTTCATTGTTTAATTTCTTGTCAGTTTTGAGACTAAACCTAACTGAAATTTAGGTAACTTCATCAGAATTTTAATTCTTCACTAAACTTCAAACCTGATTATTTTGGAGGATCTCAGCCAGGAATTTGTTTAAGTCACTTTGTTTTGGTTTAAGGGTTATAAAATAGCATTTTGCCTTTTACTTTTAGGCACTCGTTGTGCATACTGATGGGATAGTATATGGTGTAGGCTTTCTTTGCTGATACAAGGGGGATTCCGGTGTGAATTAGGCTACTGTTTTCTGAAGTGCTCAGTATACTTTTTCAGAGATGTCTTTTTTGGCTTAAACTGGAGAGCTCCTGAGTACATCACTTCATAGTTGTTCAACATAAATACAATTTATTTCGTATGCTGAAGATACATGTCGGAATTGGACAGCAGTTGATTCTGTTATGAATGGATGGATTTAAGCATAGAGAGTGTGGAATAGTGTCTGGGAAGATCCATTGTACACCAGTCAATCTGTGTTGTTCACAAAGAGCTATTTCAAAACCAGACAGTGAACTGAGGTGAACACATTTGGTTTAAAAAATACACAACTGAGGAACTAAACCCATGGAATTTTTTTCTCTGTTAGACCTGATACTGTTAAGCTAATGTTTTTAAAATAGCAGCAAGTAATGTTGTTGTTTAAATCTTGTAGAATGGATGGCTCCTTTCTTCCATCTTTCTGATCATGATCAGTACTTTGCACAGAATTGTATTATTGCTGATTCTGCTGCATCAAAGATATCCTAGTTGTTTATTATTGTCGTGGTTTAAGTCCCTCAAACTCACGAAAGTTGCTCACTCACTCACTACCCTTCTTTCTTTCCCCAGTCCAGGGGGGATGGGGAGGAGAATCAAAAGAATTCAACGTGCACAGGTTGAGATAAGAACAGTTCAGTAACTAAGGTATAACACAAATCACTACTGCTACCACCAGTAAGAATACAAGAGAAATACAAAGACAGAGAATACAACTGCTCACCAAGCCCGACCCAGCCAGTGCACCCCCCAGCAGCGAACCCCCCACTTCCAAGAACCTCATCGTGCCGTGCACCCCCAGTCCACCACCACACCCTTCTGGGTCTCTGCCCTCCGTGTTCACATCCTGGGCATGATGTGCTGTGGTATGGAATAACCTCTTTGGTCAGTTTGGGTCAGGTGTCCTGTCTCTGCTTCCTCCCAGCTCCCCTCCTCCCTGGCATAGCATGAGGCTCAGAAAGTCCTTGGCCAGACCAAAACACTGCCAAGCAGTAACTGAAAGCACTGGTGTTATCAGTGCTGTTCCCAGGCCCAAAATAAAAACACAGTGCTGCACCAGGTACCAAGGAGAAAAATGGCTGCTACTGCTGAACCCATGACAATTATTATGGTTAGCTGACAAACATTAGATTAATGTTACTGGGTATGGAAAAAATAACCTTGAATACATTTAGGAGCCCAATGTTTGAGTAACAGCTACTTGTGGCCAAGTATTTGGGTGCAAGTTGCGGTTTAAGGGATCTAAAGTAGAAAATTATTGAGAGTGTAATAAATAAACCTGATCTGAATGTGAACCATCAAGTCTGCCTCAGTGTTCACACTGTGCTGATGGACTTTACTAGTGGAAAATATTTTGAAGAGTGTGATACTGTTAATTTAAGTGATGTTGTAAGGAAAATCTATAGCAAGCAGAAGAGTATATGTTCACTTTAACTGAGTTAGTGTGTAAGCTTGGTGCAGTGCTAAGACTGAACATTGAGATGAACATTGCTTTTGAAACACTTAGTTTTCCTTGACTCTTCAGTTGTATTGTTTTCTGTCTGTTGGCTAATTACTCAAGAAGCTTTACAGAGATAATAATTTGGATGTGGATGGATAGTGTATGTCAGTTGCTAGATGATGTTAGTTGCAGATGCCAAGTAGACTGCTGAAAAGATTGTTCAGCTATCCTTTTAGAAACTTTTAAACTGATTTTTATGTTAAAGATATTTAGGTTTTTTTGGAGGTTAGTACTGGGAAATGAGGAGACACAGACTTCCTCTCAAATACACTGCTTTTTTGAGTTTATTGAGAAAATGAGGAGACTGTATTTAATCTTCTTAATATTATTTTCCCAAGTGAACGCAGATTGCCACTGTCAGTTGCAATGCAGGGTTGATGAACTTTTGATCAGACCTGTTCTGGCCATTCTGACATACCATCATATTAAATAATTTAAATGCAAGCTTTAGTAAGTGGAAACAAATGCATGACTGTGTTTAATTTGCCAGTTAGTTATGTCAGAGTTCAGCATCATGCTCTGAACCAGAACTGCTGATGGATGAAAATTTGTGTGGACTGTCTGTTTCATAATCTTTAATGCTTGATTATGTTTGTCTAAATTTTACTTGGTATTGGTTTCTGGAGGAAAGATTACAGGATTGGTTGCCTGATGCTCAGGCATCTTGCTGACTAATAGGAAGGGGTGGGTAGGATAAGTGCTTGCTAACATTTTAGTCTGTACACTGATGGCTCATGCAAGGTACAGGTCCATGTGGCACTACTTTAAAAATTACTTTTTTTGTTAACATTGCTATTTCTGCTGCATCAGCAATAGTAACAAACAGCACTGGTGTTAACAGCCAAGACTGTTAAAACTGTGATGAATAAACCCAACTATTTCTTTGGCAAGTAAGCATGCTAAAGCTGCTAGATTAGAAAACATGAGTTGCAATGTTCCACTAATAGTAAAGTACTTAAAAGCTTTTTGTTGACATTTATACGAAGAGAACAGATGAGTCTGCTCTGTTTGGTTTTGAAGTCAGTTTGATGCAAACCTTGCAACTGCCCACAACAGAGGGAGTTTTGCAGGCTCTTCATGAAAAAAGAACTGACTGAATTTTGATACGGAGAGTGCTGGCAAATTGCTTAAGGTGCTGCCTACTTATTACAGGACTGACAGTTTAATCATTGAAAGCGTATTGCTGGATAGGTCTCAGAGGAGTAAAGGAGAAGAAACTAGTTTTCCCAAGGCATTGAGAAAATGGGGACTGTTCTGTGGCTTGAACACCATGTTCTGAGTGGTAGTGTCCAGAAATTAGAAATTATAATTTCTTCTGGAAGCGCTGATCAGTTTAGTGAATAAGTGGAGTAGTGTCATGTTGATTTGGTTCTTGTTTCTATTTTTTGTAGTAAAGATTGTGTATAAATTTGGTTTTTTGGGGGGCAGGATGTGAACATCACCGCACTGCTTGTCTTGTAGTTTGAACCCAGGCTTTGTATTAGCCTTCAGAATTCTTTCAGAGAGATTATCTACTTGTCTTTAGACATTTTTGGGTTAAGAGCAGAATGTAAGAGTTACATACTTTTCTGCTTTCTTCTGTACATTCTTAGTTACATTTTTCAAGTGCTTTGTTTACAGTATTGTTGGCTGCTGTTTGAATATAACAGTGGAATTGTTTAATTGATGAGTAATGTTTTAATAGAACATGGAACGGCTTGTCTTTCTGAATGAATCCTAGATCCATATTTAGTGGATTTGGACCCTCCAAGGTATTAATTGTATGTGTGTATACTAGAATGGTTGTAACCTTCATTTACTAGTTTCTGGACCTATCTGATTGCAAAAGAATTGGAAAAAAAATCAGTTGCTTAGAAGTACCTTTTGATATCCCAGGTTGATGACCCAGCAGCTGTTGTGTGCAGCAGAAGTATTTTATAAAAATATTAACTATTGTGCATATTTTTGCTGCATTTTACATTTAAAAAATGCACCCCAAACCCAAACATCCTTCCCCCTCCCCGCAGACTACATTGAACTATTTAGTAGTAAAGAAGGGATTTGATTCAGTTGCTTTCCTTACCTGTCCCCCCTTAGCTCAAGTGCATACTGATCTCATACGTTTGAGTAGACTTACTAGTTGTCTCTGTTAAATAGTTACCAGAATTTCTACTGCTACAAATCATTACTGTGGAAATAGTGAAGGCATTATTTACACTTGATTTTAGTGCGGTAGTCTGTAAGAAACAAATTTACTGTCATTATTAACTTTGTCAAAACAGGTAAAATTATGGTGTAGATAAAAAATTTGGTGTGACTGATATTTTAGGCATCATTTGATTTCTGTGAGAAAGTAGAAAACTGAAACTGAATGTTCTATGCATCACTGAGATCCAAATACCATGTAGATTTCAGCTGTATAGGCATAACTGTTTTTCTTCCAATACCTCTTTTTAAAAAAAATTGTTCAAAACTTTTTGTTTTCATATGGAAACTGCCTCATTTCCGCTAACAGTGGAACTGAAAGTGTGGTGCTCTGCTTCCTTAAACATGCTGGCTGGTGCTTCAGAATGCTTAGTGTTTGGATTCATTTTGAATCTTTTTGCAAATTGCAGCTATTGGTTTTGGTTTGCTCCACCCCCATTTGTTGTGTGTTGTAAAAATCAAGAATAATAGATAAGAGGCTATTCTGTGACAGATAAACGCTTTTTAGTTTCTTTAAAGAATACTGTGTGCATTGATGGCTTAATGCTGCGTTAGACTTGGAAAAGGAACATGGGCTGAGAGTGGCATCAGTTGATATCTCTTTAAACAGCTGTAGCTAAATTGGAGCAAATAGCATCAGAAAATCTGTTTCAGTTCTTCAAATTCTTAGTTCTAGTGGGGAATCCATTGGTTTAAAACCAGTGTCTAAGTCAGCTCTTCTTTCAAAAGTTAAAGACTTAAAATTTAGAAGGCACCTTCACAGAATCATAGAATAGTTAGGGTTGGAATGACCTTAAGATCATCTAGTTCAAACCCCCCTGCGAGGGGCAGGGACACCTCACACTAAACCGTATCACCCAAGGGTTTGTCCAACCTGGCCTTGAACACCGCCAGTGATGGAGCATTCACAGCTTCCATGGGCAACCCATTCCAGGGCCTCACCACCCTTACAGGAAAGAATTTCTTCCTCATATCCAATCTAAACTTCCCCTGTTTAAGTTTGAACCCATTACCCCTTGTCCTCTCACTACAGTCACTAATGCAGAGTCCCTCCACAGCATCCCTATAGGCCCCCTTCAGATACTGGAAGGCTGCTATGAGGTCTCCAGGCGGCCTTCTCTTCTCCAGGCTGAATGGCCCAACTTTCTCCTCCTCTCTTCATACGGGAGGTGCTCCAGTCCCCTGATCATCCTCGTGGCCCTCCTCTGTACTTTTTCCAACAGTTCCATGTCCTTTGATGTTGAGGACACCAGAACTGCACACAATACTCTTAAATGAGGTCTCACAAGGTCAGAGAAATTTCATGCTGAGAAATTCTAGAGCTGTGGGAAGTGGAGTGGTTTTGTAGCTCAGAGAATGATGCAAGAGGAAGAATTTGAACCTTTTCTGTGATTTCCTACTTTGAATATACATGCTGAGTGGTTTATGTAAACCCATTTTATGTTGCAGTCAAACAGTCTTTCAACATACATGCAGCCTTACTTCCTCTAAGGGAATGATAATTGACAGCGGAAAAGAAGTAACTTTTTAGTGTATTTTAATGTGATGATAAGCATTCATCTAAACACAGTCCTTCATGTGCTCAGGAGAGAAGAATACTTTATCATGAAGTATCATGAAAAAATCAAAGTACATCCCTTTAGGCAAACGTAGTCAGTATAAACAGAGTGTCCTGCTTCTGATCATGTGTTGGGGAGATTGAAAAATACTAACCGTAGATGAAGGAAACAAATGATTGCATTATTTGCATGGTTTTCAGGGACAGAGGAGGAAAAATGCTCTCCTGGACCAGAATGCACTTCATTGCCACCATAGGTGACAGTGTCATGCCAGATTAAGGTAGAACAAGATAATTACATTGAAATGAGTTTGTCCTTTTTTTTTTTTTTTTTGAGTCTGTTCTTCCACAGCACTGCTATGAACAAGGCAAATTTGTCATTTACTGCTAAAGTTATTACTTATAACATATAGATCAGAGTATTGTTAAAAGTGAATAGTGTGGTTTTTGAAATTCTTCATATGAGTTGCTGCTTCTGCCTGCTGTGAAGATGGATACTTGGATCTTTTCAAAGGGAACCTATTACTGCATTTGTAGAGCTCACAGGTTTCAGAGGTATGGTGAGTCTGCTGTGTGCTTTTTAGTCATATTTGCTATGATTATTAAGTATTTCTCCTTACTAACTCTCTTCTAAATCCCCATGTGTTATACAGCATAATTACCACTGCAATGTTAACATAGAAGTAAAGTAGAATTGCACTTAGGTGTCCACTTTCAATGTAAAGCTTTCCTTATTTTTAGATCAGTTGGCTTCCTGTGAGATATCATGGTGGAAGAATTTGTAAAGAATCGTAAATGTGGAGGAACTAGAGGCTTGCAAATGAACTCAGGAAGTGTGATTTCATGAAAGACACTGCTAGAGAAGCTTTTGGGAAGGGAAGATGGGGCATCTGTTAAGTAGTGTGTAAGAAATTACGTGAAATAAATGTAAATAAAAGGCTGGTTTACTTTTGTTCTCTTATTTTTAATATTTGGATTTAATGGTAAAAAAAATAAAAAGGTGTGCTTTGAGGATTTGAGCTTCCCACTTCAGTACTAATTCTGCCGTTAGATTTAAAAGTATTTTTAAGTATTTCAGAACGTTATAAAATGGATACTTGCTAGAGGTGAAAGGAGATTAGAGTTTTTAGGTTTTGTTATACGCTGCCAGTGAGGCTTTCTGGAGTCTTACTGCACTTCTGATAAGCACTTGAGGGAGGTGCTGGAAATACAGCAGCAGGTAGTTTTGTAGAGACCTGTAACTGCTTAAAGTGAGTGGCGAAGTTGCAAGATACTCAAGAGACTATTAGCTTGCATTTGGCTTAATGGGGACTGTTAAATTATGATCAAAATTCAATACTTTCGTATGCACTCTTGTTGAGAACACAAGAGGTGTGGTAAAGCAGGAGGCAGGTATCTGAAAGCTGTTGTTAGTCATAGAAGAAAAGAGTAATCTTCAAGGTATGTAGAAAGATTCAGCAGAATCTCGAAAAACCGAGGATGCATATTTGGTAGCTTCAAAAGTTGTGTATTCTGAAGAATGCTTGTGGCCAGTTGGGCTAACAGATTGGAAGGGAAGATGGGTTGTGCTCTATCTGTAGTTTGAAGTGAGAGAATGGGTAAACTGGACATGTGATCAGTAGTCCTTCAGTACTGCTAAATAGAAGATAAGTGGAAGGAGAGGCTTGTAGTATAGTAGGGGAGTTTGGAGACCTCATTGACAGTTAAAACTGTGAATCATCATCAGCATCATCATGGCTTGGCTTCGTGAACAAAGATTTGAGAAGGGCTTTACCCATGCTTACTACAAGTGTGCTGATGCCTACTTAAGATCAGTGCAGATAAATTAAAAGATAAATTGCCAAGAAGCAGAAGAAACAGTAGCACTTGAGGAGCTGATGATAATACTGAGTTGGTGTACCTGATTGTTGCTGTTCTGATGTTTGCTAGTGTTACCAATGGCTTGAATGTAGGGAGAGAAGATAAAATCCTACACATGCAATGAAAACTGAATTCCATGTGTCTGGTCCTGTAGTGGAGTAGAAAATCCTAAATTGGCAGGTGTCTTCATTCTACATAACGTTTCAGGCATGATAGATGGCTTAGGTTTCACACAAGCTGTAATTCAATGGTAATCCTCAAGTCAGTTTATCATGCTCATCCGCATGTGTTCTGAATGTTTGGTTCTACACTGTCATGAATGTGATGTTATGAGTATTTGAAGGGAAAGATGAAAATGAGTATTCTTTTTCTCCTGTGAAAGGTAGGATATCTAATGTTAGTGATTATATTCTACATGAAAGATACAATTTAAAATGAAATTTTTGGTGCAGCTACTCTGTAGCTGCCAAATGTAAATCAAAATGACTGTTTTGCTCCTTATGCTTCAGTTCTTCGGCAGACTTCCTTAGCTTGTTTCAGTGTAGTGTAAGTTAATGGAAAATCTGAAGAGAATGAAAAGGAAACAAAGTCTGCCAAAAGATAGTATTGGTTCAAAGAGATGTAGTAAAAAATTTCTTTATATACTGAAGCCAGTATAAATACTGTTTGTAGTTCTGATGATTTTGTGCCTGTTGCCAAAATTGTCAGTTTAGAAGCAGCTGTGGATTTTCTTTTTCCTCTTGCTATGATGATGTGATGATGAGATTTGTGTTCTCCATTCAAAATGTGTGTTAACCACCAGATTATTATGTAGTGTACATGATGGAGTATGTCAGTTTCCAGTGGAGAAACAACTTGTTCTTGAGTATGCAGAGTAAGTTTGTTGGAACTAATTCAGACTAACTCAGTTGAAAATTGGGTCTGCTGCATTTCAGACATTTGTCATTTCTGATGCTTTCTCTCTTCCCCTAGCTTTTCCAGTGGTGAAATCTCAGCTAAAATGATTTTCCATAAAAGAAATCGGTTATGAAACAGTGGTTATTTTAATCTCTTGTTTGCTGGTACAGTTTCGGGTGACTTCTTGTTTCTGTGGCTTCTTTTAATCAGATAAAAACATGAAATTTATGTTTGTTACACTTCAGTGCTGAAAATTTTGAAAGTAGTTGTAACAATTTTAGGTAAAAAATGGACTTCCTGATATGTGTTTTTGCTGTATAGCCCACAGTATCATAAGATTTCATGGGTTAGAAGTTAAACAAGGGAAGTTTAGATTGGATATTAGGAAGAAGTTCTTTACTGTATGGTGATGAAGTACTGGAATGGGTTGCCCAGGGAAGCTGTGAATGCTCCATCACTGGCGGTGTTCAAGGCCAGGTTGGACATAGCCTTGGATGGCATGGTTTAGTGTGAGGTGTCCCTGCCCATGGCAGGGTGGTTGGAACTAGATGATCTTAAGGTCCTTTCTAACCCTAACTATTCTATGATTCTTTGATTCTAAGATTTAATGCATTGGGAACAGTGCTGTTTAAATGTTGCTTTTCAGTTTGCAGTGTGGTTAATGCACTCATTTTAAGTAATTCTTAGTGATGCTGGAATAAACTTACTAATAGCGTTTTATGCAAGTAGGATCCCGTGAATTATGAAATTTAAAAGATTTTTTTTTATTATTAGCACCAATTTAAATACCAGTTTAACAGTTCTAGAAATTAAGTATAGCCTAAATTAAGAGAAAGCTTTGTGTCAGTTCTCAGTTTGTTGAAGTTTAGTGGCAAAATCGTGGATTTGAATCAAAACATCCATTTTGAACTTCTTTGTTTATAACTAAACTATATCTTGCAAGTAAATCGATGTAGGTAATACAGGTGTAATTGGTAGAAACAGTAGTTATGCGCCTATTTGTGATATTCCCTGGTGCTGTCAAGGAGTTTTTCATTACTTTACAATGAAGTAGAAGGACTTTGGGGTGTATATAGAGGTTGCCTAAGTCTCTGAAACCATACTTGTCTTCATTTTTTCATTATCTGTCGGGGGGTAGTCAGTAGAACAAAATTTACTTTTTTTTTTTTTTTTGTCACAGTTTGTACTCAATAACTGCACCCTTGAGTTGTCAGATTTGTGACTGCTAAATGATGTACCATTCAATTTCCAAATTCTATAATTAATCTCATAAGTAGCAGATAGTATAGATGCTTTTTGGCTTTTTTTGTTAGGCACAGATTTCTAGTTTGTTTGGGTTTTTTTGCTTTCTAGATGCTTTGTTATGAAAAATACATTAAAACTGTTTTTATACACCTTTTAAGTGATAATGAACAATCTTGTAGGAGTTCTGAGGAGCTGCATGTAATTTTTACCTAAATACCCGAATTTCATAAACAGGATGAGTAGGCGGCAGACTTAGAGATATAAAATTAAGGTGTTTGTGGTGCAGTTAAAAACCCAAAATGTCACATCCCCTTTTCCCCCCAAAAAAACCTCCAAACTCCAGAACAGAAAGACAAACAAAAAGCCCCAAAATCACAAAAAACCCTAAACAAAATCAGAGTAGATTTTTTTTCCTTTCAAGCTACCATGTTGCTTATGTAGAGAGGAAGGAAGTGGCATTAAGATTGGGGAAAGATTAGAGGAAGACTGTCATGCTAGATTATAATCTGTTACTGTATTTAATACCTAATATACGTTTTTCCCCCCACAGAAATTAGCAGAGTACGGAAAGACATGTATAACGACACATTAAATGGTAGTACGGAGAAGAGAAGTGCAGAATTACCAGATGCTGTGGGACCTATTGTACAGTTACAAGAGAAACTATATGTGCCTGTAAAAGAATATCCAGATGTAAGTATATCTTTTTAGTCCCTAAATTATTTTTCGATCCTTGTGGTTGTCTTTAAATGTAAATTCCATGTGATGCTACCCTTGGATCACACTGAATTGCTTTTGATGAGATACTTCTTAGGAAAGCAGTGTATGTTCTGGTTGGTGGCTTGATTTGTAGTGAGTGTGAGTGGAAGAAGGTTGTGTTACAAACCATCTAGTATGGATTATGACGATGTAAATCTAAAATCTGAATTATCTTTATCATTTGGTACTGTTTGTCCTGAGATACTCTATAGTAGAGTTTTAGGAGGGAGGTACTTTTTGGGACTATTTTTTTCTTCTTACAGTGTCTCTAAAAGTCAGTTAAAGAATCCTTAAGTACTCTGTAGGGACCTTGGAGACCTTTAGAGACCACACATAATTTCAGTTAGTGTTTTTAACTGGGATGGTTGTTTATTTGGTTTTGTTGTTGTTGCAGTCCTTCATCCATCCCTCCCTTCTGAAGCAGAGCTCTTTGCTTGCATGCCAGTGTTATGTTCTCCACTGGGTGTTCTGTTCTGTTGTACACCTACCGTCTGAAGGGGGAATGGTTTCATTTCACTAGAAGAACTATTCAGAAGTCCTGTGGTCTGAATAGTTTCTTAAAACAACTCATGAGAAAATAAATAGTCTGTCAATCTAGCCCAACCATAAAGAAAATAATAGTATTATTCCTCCATAATAGATTTTAGATGTCCTGTTGAAGTGGAGGAGTGCAGGGTCCAAGTGAGGCATTTGCATGTTGAAGTGGTATAAAGAGGAAGAAAGTACAGAACAGCAAAAAACTGAAATAACACTTGTGTATCTCTGTGGCTTTTCTTTGGATCATCAATAAGATTAAGCTCTCCAAATTGAACTTTATTATTTGTTCTGGTTTCAGCTGAGATATAGTTTATTTTCTTCCTAATAGCTGGTATAGTGCTTTGTTTTGGATTTAGTATAGGAATAATGTTGATAACACCTATGATTCAGTTGTTACTAAGTATTGCTTACCCTAAGTCAAGAACTTTTTAGTCTCTCATGCTCTGCCAGGGAGGAGAGGGGCACAAGAAGCCAGGAGGGAGCCCAGCCAGAACAGCTGATGCGAACTAACCAAAGGGATACTCCATACCATAAAATGTCATACCATACTCCATTAAGGAAATTGAGTGCAAGTCATTATTCAGAACAGAAGAGTTAAACAAATGTCTCTTCTCCCTTTTCAGCACTCACAAAGCTGTTTTGTTTCTTTTGGGTTAAAATATCTGTAAAGAGGAAAGTATTCAAAGAATTTTCATTGCCAGTAAGGGCATCTCCTTCCCCTTTGATTTTTCTTCAAAATTAAGTAATGCATATACATATATACATACCTATATGTACACAAGTACATGCATACGTATCCTCACAGCAAAAATGTAGATTCTTTTGAAACTCCTTGGAATTACAGATTTTTGAGAGGAAAAGGTTGCCCTGAGTTACTGTGGGTGCTCCATCTCTGACGATGTTCAAGGCCAGGCTGGGCAGGGCTTTGAGCTATCTGGTCTTGTGGAAGATGTCCCTGCTCATGACAAGGGGGAGTTGGAACTAGATGAGCTTTAAGGTCCCTTCCAACCCAAACCATTCTATGATTCTGTGAGCTTTACTATGCAGTTGTACCATAAAGTGATATAAGTAGCTCTGTACTTAGAGTTATATTGTTTGTTGGCTTTTTAAGATATAGCTTAGTTGTTGAAATCTCTGGGTTTATAATTTGACAATGCATCCTTTGCAAGGAGTTGCCTTAGTTATCAGTTGTAGTTTTTATAGAATTTAATGCTTGCTGTAGCAGGATGGTGAGAAAAGAGGAAGTAAAAGGGATTGGATTTCCTGTAATTATTATTATGCTTTTCTTCTAGAAATCAAATGTGGTGTAACTTAGCTCTTCACTGACAGTTAAGTATAGTGTAAATACGCAGGAGAGTTTGTCTGTACTTATGGTCAAAGCAGTTGTGTAACAGGGTGTACGATTTCTCTAGCTAATGCTAGGTCTTTGCATTCAGAAAAATGCTCTTGAAGTGGTCACTAATTTATTTCAATAAACTTTTATAACTTCAGAATTTGGAGAGACTTATGATTTGTGTGCATGTGACCTGGAATAAAATGGTAGTTGGTTCTTGGGAGATGATGTGAAATGTTTGCAAGAAAATGTACAGCTTCTGCCACTCTGGTGGTACTTGGCAGTTCAAGCTTCATTGAGGAGCCAAGCCCAGTGTTCTCTTTGTGCTCCTGCCTATCTACATGTTGTCTGTATTTCATCCTAGATCCCATAATGGGATCTGCACATCCTCAGTATTTGGTTAAGCAGCTAGAATATAGCTCTACGTACAAAAAGGAAAGATCTGTCTCCAAGTTACATCTGTCTCCAAGTTAGAAATTAAATAACCTGCTTTGCTTTCAGGCGTGTACAGTGTTCAGAAGGTCTGGAGTACAGTGATTGCAGCTTTTCTGTAAATTTCACTTTTAATGATTAATTTCACCTGTAAAAATAAGATAATTGCAATCACAGAGTTATGTGAAACTTTGTACTCATATCTAACAGTGATTTGTTATAAGATGTGGGGAAGACATGCTGTGCACGCTATTAGAGCGAGTGTCAGATAAATCCAGTTAATTCTTTCTGTTGCCATCATTCTCTTCTGACAATCTTGTCTGCCTTACAAAGGCATAAAGATGGATAAAATCAAATATTGTGCAAAGAAGAGTGACCAGAAGCTGTTTTCTAATTTAGATTTAACAATATTTTTAGAAATGATGTTCTAATAAACTTTTATTCTTTGGCTTATTCTTTAACGGCTCCATGTCCAGCTGGAGACCAGTAACAAGTGGTGTCCCTCAGGGATCGGTGTTGGGAGTGGTCTTGTTCAACATCTTTGTGGGTGACATGGACAGTGGGATTGAGTGCGCCCTCAGCAAACTCGCTGATGACACCAAGCTGTGTGGTTCGGTTGACACGTTGGAGGGAAGGGATGCCATCCAGAGAGACCTTGACACACTTGTGAGGTGGGCTGATGCCAACCTGATGAAGTTTAACCATGACAAGTGCAAGGTCCTCCACCTGGGTGGGAGCAATCCCAGGCACAGCTACAGGTTGTACCTCAGAGAAGAGATTCAGAGCAGCCCTGCAGAGAAGGACTTGCGGGTGTTGGTCAGTGAAAAAATGAACATGAACCGGCAGTGTGCACTTGCAGCCCAGAAAGCCAAATGTATCCTGGGCCACATCAAAAGGAGCGTGACCAGCAGGTGGAGGGAGGTGATCCTGCCCCTCTACTCTGCTCTCGTGAGACCTCACTTGGAGTATTGTGTGCAGTTCTGGTGTCCTCAACATCAAAAGGACATGGAAGTGTTGGGACGAGTCCAGAGGAGGGCCACGAGGATGATGAGGGGACTGGAGCACCTCCCGTATGAAGACAGGCTGAGCAAGTTGGGGCTGTTGAGCCTGGAGAAGAGAAGGCTGCATGGAGACCTCCTAGCAGCCTTCCAGTATCTGAAGGGGGCCTATAGGGATGCTGGGGAAAGACTCTTCGTTAGGGACTGTAGCGAGAGGACAAGGGGTGATGGGTTCAAACTTAAACAGACGAAGTTTAGATTGGATATGAGGAGGAAATTCTTTCCTGTGATGGTGATGAGGCACTGGAATGGGTTGCCCATGGAAGCTGTGAATGCTCCATCACTGGCGGTGTTCAAGGCCGGGTTGGACAGGGCCTTGGGTGGCATGGTTTAGTGGGAGGTGTCCCTGCCCCTGGCAGGGGGGTTGGATCTTGATGATCTTAAGGTCCTTTCCAACCCTAACTATTGTATGATTCTATGACTTGTAGTTGTAAACATATTGATTAGTTGGCTATAGTGAATACTGAATCGTACTACAGTGTAATTCTGTGCCCAGAATCCTAAATTGAGGCATAAAAATAATGGTCTGTCATAAGTTTAAACATACTTGGTTTATGTATATATAAGCATATCCGTGTATGTGTAAAAAGAAAATGACATTGTAAATCTTCAAAGCCTACATTACTTTAATGCTACTATTTGACTGTCCTTTAAATACCTACACAGAGGAAAGAATATATAAAATATAATTACAAAGCTAAAATAAATATATATAATCCCCTGTAGTATCTTAATTTAGATTTTTGAGTTCTTACTGAGTGTTTTTATTCTAAGATTTATTCTAAGATCATAGTTGATGCAAGGTTCAAAGTTACAAGAAAGCAATTGTATGAAACAGCCCATTGATTTTAAATGTTGCCCATTGATTTTAAATGTTGCCCATTGATTTTAAATGTTGACTGTGTAGAGTCTGCATTTCTACTTCTGTACTAGTAAGTGGAAGATACGCAAAAATCTTCCTAGAGAATAACTGATTTTCTTTTGTAATGTTACTAAGGGACATTTTTCTATGTTGTAATCACATCTGATGTATTGCATAACTATTGGGGTGCTCTGCCTTCTGTCTCACTGTTTTCCCATTGCAAGCCGTAGTAACGCAGTTGTGTTTGTGAAGCTTATTCTAGCCCCCTGGGAAGGTGTTAGACCTTTACGGAGTTTTTAGTCTTAAAATGGAGATTTGAACTTTTGTGAACCAAGTGTGCTCCTGAAACTTGAGAGAGAAGTTGTGCAGAAGGCACTTGGAAGATGAAATTCCATTAGGTGACCATTACTTTGCCCTTCAGCGAAAAATGTGTTCTCTCTACAGCTGAAGTTTGAAGGCATTTCCAGTTCACGGAAAAATACCTTCTGTCAGAATTTAAAAAAGTAAGATTGATTGAACTCTTAGGAAACAGAAGAATAGAGGATATACCATTGTTTGTGGGTGAATACTTAATGGTCTTTAGCATTTCCTATACTTCAGATAAATGATTAATTTTCTTGAATTTCCCTAAAGAGCTGAGATTAAAGTTTCTGTCTGGTATCAATTTAAACAGTTTTTGGAATTAGTACCTACCAATGTTAGACTGAATAAATGTTTTTTTTTCTATTATAATCATGGCTTTATTATTAATAAGTACCCTGTTAGCTCTGATTAATGTGAAATTCTCTGTTGGAACTCTTCTGTGCCTCTTCAGTAAAAATGTAAGAACTTGGTAATTATTGCATCTAAAGTAGCATGTCCTTTGAGTATACTGAAGCTCAAAGGCCAGCAGTGATAAACAGCTTGTGCATACTTTTTGACCATTTTAGTTAAAACTGCTTAATTAGTACAACAGAATGATGAACACAGGGATTCATTTTACTATGGGGAACTTACGGACAAAACATTTAAATCCTTTTTCAATTTGGTAATATCAGAGTTTATAAGCATCCCTAATATGGATTAGGAAAATGATAACATCATCTTTATTTATTGTTCTGGTTCTTTTACTTAAGCTCTTCATTCCCTAGTGGTAAGCAGGGAAGGAGGTTTGAAGAGCTGGCCTTGTTTACCCTTGCAGTAGGAAGGAAAGACAAAATATAGCTGGTCCCTGTAAATAAACTTGAGCTGCAGAGTACCAGCAGGGCTGAAGGAAGGTTTGGCAAAAGGTCAGCAACTGATACAGGTACAAATGTATATGAAAGAACTAAAATGGTGTGATTACTCATTTCTAGTCTGAATGAGGTGAGGTATTTGGAAAAATACTTGAAGCAAAAAAGTTAATTAGGCATTTGAACTTGAGATATATATATATATATATATATGAGAGGCTTTACATACTGTCATTGCAAGTGGTAAGGGAATGGATTTATTGAGAAAGATTCCCTTTACTTAGATGCTAATGAAATGGAGACATACCTTAATATTTGTATCTTTTTTTTTTTTTACCTTTCTGTCTAATATTTTAGTTGATATCCTTCTGTTATTTGCCACCCGATTCGCCTTTTGAAAGATGTTGTTTTTGAGCTGTGGTTCACACTCAGTAGGTTGTTTTTTTGTTGTCGTTTGTAGCACCTTGCTGAAAGATGACATACGTTGCCATAATTTCATTCAGAAATAAGCCTGTGAAATCTTTAGAGCATGTTCATCCTCAGACATGAAAGTGTAGAAGGCAGCCTAGAATATATTGGAGATGAATACCCTGTTCTTTAGTCTCTGATGGTGATATTCCAGGCTCAGCTTCAGTTCAGCGATACTGATGAACTTTGTATCTCATAGTTATTTCTTCCCTATCTGACTCTTCAAGCATTGAGTGTCATTTAGACAGGTGATTACTTAATCATTTATCTGTTAACATTCTTATTCCCATTTCATGCTTACTTTAAAATTTTGCTCTTTAACTGTTTGCAGATATTCTGCTTTGTGTGTATGTAAATAAGAATTAATAAAAAAGGGAGGAGGCAAGCTGGAGGTAAGACAAGTAAAGACTGTGTAAATAGCCCTTGCTTTAGTTAGGGATAATGTGTCCTGTAATATTTCTCAGAGCAAATTTGGAAATTGGAGAAGAAATGATTTGCATCTGGTACTGATACACCAGTTCAACGTACTTTTTAGGATACCAGTTTGTTATGATGATACATGTATTAATAACTTTTTCAAATTAACATCACAGGATTAAGCTTCTGTTGATGCCCAGCATGTATATCACACTCACAATAAAAAATGGATTATTTACCTTGTTTAGTCACCATACTGGTATAGCTCATTATGTGTATGAGTCCTTTAATTTGGCAGTAACAGCTAGTGCCTAGGCATTTGGCTACCTTTGGGATGAGGAAGAGTATGGGGAAGCCAAGTGTGGCAGGAGAACATTAGGCTAAAAAATACATCTTAACAGTTTGTAGATGCCTGTTGTTTTTGTTTGTTTTTTTTTTTTGTGAATGAAATATAAACTGTTTTAGCTAGAAAAAATTAATCTTCCTAAAAGTGGTTAACTTGGATAGCTCTGCTATGGGGTTTGTCTAGGCTTCCTTTTTGCTGAACTTCTTACTTTGTGCAGTAGCTCTTGTATGGTGGAATACCGGAGAGTTGTGTGCAAATACAAATAATGAAATGTCAGTTGTGGGGCAGAGAGATTGTAAAATATTGATTTTTGGTTTTCTTCCCTCCCCCCCCCCCCCCATCTGTTCTTTCAGATGCTTATAACGGTAAATAAGGTTTTATACAGACCTTCAGTGTAGCATTTTGGCTTCCTGGTATGTATAAGTCAGGTGCACTTGGGTACACCTGCTGAACTAACTGGAGGTAGGAAATACAGTATTTCTTGTGAATTAAGAGAATTTTAAACTTTTTTTATCTTCCTCTGGTTAGTTAACAAAGGAGACCTATAAAACTTCTTTACTTCTCCCACCTTGCCTACCCCACCTCATATCTGGGGGTCAGTAACCTTTTGACAGGCATATTAGGTATTTCTTCCTTTTTAGTAGCTCTGTAGCTTAGGTATTTCTGTTCACATGCTCAGATTTTTATGCAGTTAGTTGCCCTTGCAAAAGGAACTCAATATTTATTGTTAGAGGACATTAGTTCTGTAACTTCATGTGAGACTGATCAGTGAAAAGCAAGTCTTCACTAATGATGCTTGCTTCATGTTTCACCAGGATAAGAAGGCGCTGACCCTCATCCTGAATTGCTGTTAAAAGTAGTTTTGAGCACCTGTCAAAATACCAGCCTTACATTTTCCGTGTATCTCTCCTAAACTATACATTCAGGTGAAAATCAGTTTATATGTCCTCAAAACTAAAAGGTCTGTTGTTTTTTACTAGAATAAGTCTGCCCACAAGCCTTGGGGTTCATATTGATTTAAAAAAAAAAGGGGGGGGGGGGCTTTTAGCAAGAGGATTTTTTTTTTTCCAGAGGTGTGCTGCTTTTCGGTTCTCCTGTTTCTGAAATTTTGAACTCTTTAATAAATTGTGTAACACTAGTCAAGGAAGAGTCTTCAGTGTATTGTTGTGTTTATTGGGTTCACTTCTGGTTTGCATTTGATCCATAATTCAGAAGAATAGGAGTAAGCTTTTTCTGTTCAGATCTTCCCTTCTTCTGTGTTTTGTTTCATAGTGTAGGAAGTGTTGCTTGCCTGCCTTAGTTTTGAACATCGGATTTAGAATAAAACACAAATGATACCTCAGTAGATATCTTTGCACAGGAGTCTGTGTTTGTGTAGCTAGTAGGTATTCATCTGTTGTTGTATGGATCTACTCAATTTATTCTATTAGTCTGTGCTGTTTCTTAAAGCTGGTAAGAACAGTAGTTGGACACAGTTTATTTCATCTATTTTGGCATTATGTTAATTAGCACTTCTAAGCCTCTATGTTTCATTTTTTTAAGAGCAATGGAAAATAGTTGAATTCTGTGAAGGTACTGATTTGCTTTTGAAATTTACTACACTTATTTGAAACAGTGTGCATTGTTCTTTTCATATACACTCAGCATTTTAAACAAAATAATGCTGGTTGATGAACAGCCAGTTCCTTTTTGCACTTTAATTGCACTTGTTTTACTTGTCTCGCAGGTATAGCATAGTATATACCCTGTCTTCTGGAAAGGCTTATGCACCTGTTCTAATGATGTTCATTCATCCACCCAACAGTTAATTTTAAGTTGCTTAGATTGATTAATGTTTTCTTTGTTTGGGTTTTGTTTTGGTTGGGTTTGTTGTTTTGTGTGTTTTTTTTTTTGTTTGTTTGTTTGTTTTTTTTTTGGGGGGGGTTGTTTGGTTTTTTTTTTTTTTTTTTTAGAAGCTTCTGTTTCTTTAGAATACTGACATAAGCTTGGGCAATATCTTTCAGCTACATGGTTTATAAACAGTCAACAGTGGTAACCAGAAATAGAATTATTTTGACCTAAAAATTCAAGTTAATTCTTGTTACAAACATGATATGTAGTATCAGAGGATACTAAGGACTTTGCCCTGTTGTCAGGGATGCTTGCTTTGGGAAGATCAACTGAATTGTGATGTAAAGTTGTCATAAGTATGCAGCAGTTTCTTGTATTTTTTTTTTTCCTCCACCAATTAAGTACAAGTGGTCTAAAAATGTGAATGCTGCATGAAATAAGTATTTCCATATCTTTGGTCCAAACTCACCGTGATCAGTAGAAATGACCAGTTGTTATCTTGTTAATGTATTTTAAGTACTGATCATAATATATTATTCAAAGTAACATATCAAGCTTATGGGTCATAGTGTTTAACCTAATTGTTTGAATTTTATATTTTGAACTCATTTGACTGTATTTAATTACTATCAGTTTTAAGGTGACATTCACTTCTTAAAATAAAGCACAGTTGATGTCACTCAACACAAATACTAAAATAATACTTCTTGGGTTTTGGGCTTTTCAGAGTTTTTTGAGTTAGTTTGGCCAAAATATTTTGCATCCCCCCCCCCCACACACAAGTACAGATGTCTTTGAGACACAGAAAGTTGTAAGCAAGGGCTTGTGATGCTTTCTGAAGGATTTCAGTTTCTTCAGAGAGTCAGCAGATAGGCAAGCTGAACAAGGGACCTGGAACTCTGTTTTGTAGCGTTAAATAGGGCTGGAAGATAGTTAAGGATATAGAGGTACATGTTACTACAGATAGGTAGATTGGCATGTGAACCTGAAGGGCATCTCAAAGCTTTATCACAACTCTCATGCCTTTTTTCCTGTGACAAATATGAAGTAGTTCCTCTTCTGTTGCAGTGACTGTGGTGTGGTGGTTTTATCACAGAACTGTTCAACATGGTAATGTCTGTCTGTCTCCTTACTTTAAGTCCCTGAGTAAAAGGCAAAATCTAGTCAGAAATGAAGCCTCTATGTAGTAATTGTTGATGAAGTGATATTTTAGTAGTGTTGTAAATGTTTAGAATAATGCATTCAATATGATATCCAAAGGCACTATTGTTACTTTAAAGCTAGACTGTAATGCTGCTGCTCTGTACTCCATGATGCTGGCTGAAGCATGTAACTCTATAGTATGTATGTCCTGAGACTTGTAGCCTTAAATGCTCCTGAACAGTGGGCTTTTTAAGGTGTATCAGGTGCTTTTGGTTTTGCTTCTTTTTTTATTCTTTATATGTTACCTTCTTACAGATAAATTACCAAAGCGTAACACTCTGCTCTAACAGATTTTAGCAGAAGTCATTTAAAGCAAACAAGGTGGATTAGGCCATAAAGCACTAAGTATTTAGCGGGTTGTACTTTGAGATACCTTTTGCATTTCTGACCTGTTTGCAATTCTAGACTTGAATTTTGCAAGAATTACTGATGCTGGCAGCTGTTTGTGTATATTGAACACTTTCGTAACAGCCTTTTCAGAAGCTGAATGGAATTGTTTAGTTTTTCACTTTAAATATGGTCAACACTGAAAAACATGTTAATGATTTTCTTAGAGGAAGTAATTGGACAACAGCAAGTAGACTGAAAACTAGTAGTCTTTTTTTTCTGCTACAGTGATTGGAGCATTCTACTACTTGGTCTGTAGTAGAATGACAAACACTGACAATTGTATAACCCTACTGTTTTTTTCTAAACTTTTGGGAGAGAGACTTCTGTTGTTTTGATGAAACAATTGAAAATTACTTTGTGATGTGTTTTCAGTATTTTCATGTCAAGAAGTTCTAAACCTAGTTTAGTATGCGAATTCCTGATGAATCTAATGCAGTGCAGACTATGTACATAGAAATCGACTGCAGTGTACAAGGCTCCTTTGGCTAAGCATTATCAGTCTTTGTTTAAATCATAAGGCTTTGTACTTCTGATTGCTGAAATACTTGGAGCTGTTCCAGTGTATTTAAAGATATAAATAGGTATTTCAAAAGTTGATTTGTCTCAAACTAGGTAAGAATTTTGATACCTCGCCACCCCCATGAATTCACAGAAACCACAATTTTTTGTACTATAGAGTTTAATTCTATGAATCAGGTTGCAGTTGTGCAGTTGTGTTACCAATACTTAAATGTGTGCAGAAGTAAAGGAGCAAAGCAAAAATTATCTAATACTGATTGTGATTATAAATTATGATTTAGTCAGTTAATGAGGTAATTAAAATCAGTCACATGAATGGAAAGCATGTTTATGTTTAGGAAGGTTAAATGCCTTAATTTGTTATTTCAGACATTTCAAAAATGCATTCTTTTCCCCAGATATCTTGGTTGAATATGGAAACTTTAATCACAGCTGTCATTGATAATGCCACAAAAAAGTTGTCTACAAAACAATGCTGTGCATCTTTAGCGTGGGTTTATTTGCTCTGTTGCTTGGTGTGGTGCTTTACCCTTTTACTGTTTTTTATGAAACTTTTGCTTGTCAAATAGAGTACTGTTGTGGAGGAAAAAAGTGATTATTTTAGATATAAATAGCTTTTAAGGTCTTCTCACCTAGGAGTGTGTAATTTCCATGCTTCCTCTCACTTTTCAAGGTGACTAATAAATCTATTTTTGGAACTTAGAATTATAAAACACTGAATAATTCAGCATAACATTTATTGCCTGAAAGGGATGCAAAAGTTTGTCCAAAGTTGCAATAACTAGTAAGATGAAATGGTTACTGAGGACCTCTTCTTTGCATAAACCTAAGTATAACCTCAGAGCTGTTCTTGGTCAGCCCTTTGTTTTCCTGGGAGGAAGAGTGACTTCATTTCTCAGATAATTTTGGAAAAAAGGGAATGGTGTCCCTTAAGTTTAAGAATTTCAATTTCTGTAGAGTTTTTCTAACAGCACTGTCACCATCTGCAGTAATGCTCCAATTTAAACATATCTTTCTCACTTTTAACTATTGAAAATTGGAAGTCCTTTACAGCAAATTTGCCAACTCTAAGTGCCTTGGGTAATGTCACCTGTAATCACATGTAATTAAAAGGCATTGTTATGGAAATCAGTTGTTGGACTGTATATCCTGTGGATCCTTTGTTGCTGGAATGTGAACTTAAATGTGAACTGTGAGGCTTAGAGGGCACTGCTGGAACCTACAATCAGGGGGTTTTTTTTTGGAGACCGATTTACACACAGCACAACTTTTTCGTTTCTCTAGATAAATGTGTCACGATTCCCAAGTAGAGCATGGAATTGAACAGTTTTACTCCTGGTGTTGTTGAAACTGATGTCACTGTTCTGAAAACCTCATTTTAGTGAATAGGATGAAACAGATTATTCACTATCTCACTTAAGCATGCCTACCATTAGATTGTTCACGGGATCTGATTTCCTGAAAGAGTTTTCTGTTAACAATCTTTCAATTACTGTTTAAAGGTTTTTATGACCATTTAAAGAAAGGAGCTACCAAACTGTAGTGTGGGCCTTTAAATAATTGCAAATGGGCCTCTAATGATAACAGAGATTCCTATTTAGAAGCCATGAAATTGTTAATTTATCTATCTTTACAGCTTTCTCACTTACGTTGATAATTCTAAGCAATTTAAAATCCAATTATTTCCTAAATATGACAGTAATTAGATTAGTGTTTTTACATGAACAGAACATGTAGCAGAAAATTCATTTTGAGGGATATTATTTTACAGTTATTTGACTCGGAATCTAAAGTATTATATTAAGATTTTCTTTAAACTTGTGTCAACAGGAAAAGGGTTAATGTTTAAAATGGTCTTAAAATGAAAGCAAATACGACTTTAATGTACAGCTTGTGTTAGTATGTATGAAAAGCACTGAGAAGGTACAAATGAAGCCAATAATGCAAATAAATGTAATACTGAGGGGATGTTTTCTGTCCTATTAGGTGAAGATAGAGCAGCGCTAATTAAATATGGTAAAAGAACAAATTGCTGCTTCACTAAAGATATAAAGTTAGTATTTACATAAACAACTACACAATTTATAAACAGCAAAAATGAGATCAGGAACTGGGGGGAAGGGACATGGAGGGAGTGACAGTGATGTGACTAAAACCCAAAATGTTTTTCACCTTGGGTATGTTTGACAAGGCATGGCTTTTGTCTTCGATAACTAATAAGGACTGAAGGACTGGCTTTTTTGTTGTGTGTTCCTGTACCTCCTGGCTGCTGATCCAGCCTGCAGTGTTGTCAGCTCAGTGAGGTATGTCAGTAGACTGGAGCAAAAGGGACATTAAATGGCTGACGCTGAGGAATGGCAATAAATGAGATGGGAGCTAAATATATAGGTTTGTGACATTCTAGCAGCTGGCTTAAGTCCTGCTGTTTGTCACTTGGGTATACTAGCCTTAAAAAGGAAGAGAATGCATTGTAGCACGAGGAAGAAAAAAAAAAAACAGCTGGTGGCTTATCAGTCAGCCTGAATGACAGAGAAGGTTAAAGAGTTTGGAAGGACAAACTTCGAAAGAGTGCTTTTATTAGTAACATAAAATTCTTGATTTGATATAAATAGTTTTATCAAATTAGTCTAAAACTCTGCAGTTTTCCATGGCTCATTCATTGTGATAAGAAATGCGTACTTCAGTTGTTGTCCAAAAAAAGTACTTAGTTATTTTTGATTCAAGCAGCTTGTTGGTGATGTTACAGTAATGATCTGACATTTTCTCACTCCTTAGCGGGACTCTTTGGAAACATTTTGATATTTGATTAAGTACCTTGCCATTTAATACTTAAAATACTTAAAAATGTTTATTTTAGTAATGGGTGAAAGCATGAATGCTTTTGAATGGTATCATAATCCTTCCTTTATTAGAGATGTGGAAAAGTATCATGTGGTTTAAAATGTGATTTTATATTTGAGGTCTTTACAAAATGAAAGGTAATGTTTGGAAAAATAAGTGTTTAATTGCATAAAAGCCTCATATTTTATACGTAACTTACAACTTCATCCAGTTCTCTTATATGCAGTGGAGACTGTTAGAATATGAGTTTGAAATTACTCCAGCACCAGAGCTGGAAGATCAGTTCTGCCTGTTACTGTTTGTTTGCTGCTTCTTGTTGATTGAGATTTCTGCTGTTTCTGCTCAGGAACTTAGTTTTTGACCTAGAGTTGATTGTTTCTCTTATCTTACAGCTGTCAGTTGACCCAGAGAGCAGTGAAGGGCAAAATCTCAATTATGGCTCCTCAACAAGTAAACTAGTAATGAACAAGCCTTTCTGTCCTCTCTTTCTCATCTGTAATAAGTGCCTGTTGGTAGGGTACCCTAGAGGCTGTCCTCTGCTGGGCTTAACAGGTGATAAGGAATGGGCCTGGCCTTTCCCCAAAAGAAGCACTGGGCTAAAAAGAGGGAAACTGTAATCCAGCCTAAAGCCTTTAGTGGAGAGGGCTTTTTTGCTATTTTTTTCTTTCGTTCTTAAATGTGCACAGGCTCCTTGCGCAGCAGCATAATCTGAAACAGTGGGAAGAGATCAGGAAATTCCAGATTCCAGCTCTTCCCAAAAAGGAGAGTATGTCTCCTTCCTTAAGGTTTGTTGGAGTGTTTGTAGAAGGGAGGTGTAGCCCAGGAGCTTACTGGCAGTTTGCAGAAGACCTCACCAATGACAGATGGGGCTTATTTGTCTTCATGTTCAGAGCTGGATTTTTTTTTTCTGATGATCCAAGCAGCTTGTGCTTTTAACAGTAGTACTGTCAGACTGGTTTTCTATCAGTTTGAGATAGTCTTATTTGAGGTGGATTTATTGTCTTTGTATGTGTTTCTTTTCTACGTGGAGTAGGAAAATGGATATGAGGAAATTCAGGAGGACTGCATATACATAGTATGATGATACATCAGGTCGTTTTCAGGCCTTGGGTAAAGGAGATTAGAGAGATTTAAGCTTCTTTGGTCAGGGAATTTGTTGTATTGTGTTTAGTCAGATCTGGGTTTTATATACCTCTACAGTGAGATTTATAGCTGTGGAGCTATATAGTAATTTTCTTGCATTTCGTATATGATAACCATTTATGAAGTGCTGGTTATCTTTTGAATTAGCTACAGGCCTTTGTTGATCTCCATTTTGAATTCCGTAAGTTTTTTAGATCAGTGCAAATACTACCTATGTGATACGTAGCACAAAAATATCAGAACAAATTGGCAAAACTCTAGTGAATTTAATAAACTTAACTTTATTTCCTTCTACCTAATGCAAGTGCTGATTGTTTACAGTATTAGTTTTTTTCCAGGTGATATAATTCTGTACAGTAAAAGGCAGAGGCACACAGTTTTCACAGTTTCATGTTAGAGGTCAGTTAATTTAAAAGTTCCTCTGAAATTAATTCTCTCAAACTTCCTAGTCCATTTATCTGACTTCCACTGCTTCTATTTAAAGCAACTTAAAAAGTGCAACTTATGTAGTGTTTTAAAGTTTCTTGACTCTTTTTTGACAATATAATGCAAGGTCTTTATGGCAGTGCTATGTCATTAGTTTTTACTCAAAAATCGAGGTCTTCCTTTGGGTTTCTTTTACTTTATGGCTTCCATCTGAAGGTTGTATTATATAATGCCAAAATTACATGATAAAAGTATAATTTTACTACAGAAAAATGAAAAATTAAAAAATTCCTTGCACAATCCTAGGACAGTAAAGCTCCTTAGTAATCACTTAATTTTAAACTAAATAATAAATGTCTTGGCATAAATATGTACTTCCTAACTTCTAGAAAACTAAACTGATTATCAGTTAGATGTGGTAGTTTTTCAAATCTGTTAGGATATTTAATTTTTTGATATGCTGTTAGATACAGGGACCTTCAAATTCATCAAAATCTGTGAAAAAGTGATGTTAGGTCTTCAGTAGGTAATCAGGCAAAACTGCTCTTGAGAGAAAAGATACTGTCTTTGTGTTAACGTATAAAAATATTTTTTTTCAACTTTCCCAATTTTTGGTAACACACGGACACATGGTGTTTAAAAAAAACAGTTGGAATCTTTCTCCCAGGGAAGCTGGAAATAGATTTTCTGGGAAGACTGTGTTATATTTCATGGTTGCATGTATGGATGAAAATTACATTGGTACACGAGATAAAAAGGGAAATACATTTTGAATATTTGGATTTCTGAATGTACAGGAATTCATCCTGAATTCTTATGGCCACATTTTGATAATAAGTTCTGGCAGATACCTAGTTCAAACAGATGACAAAAGAAAGTGCATGTTGACTTCTCTGCCTGCTTGTAATACATTCAGTCAGCTTGCTTTAGCTATTGCTGATATTCTGCCATGTGTATTAGAATTTCTGTGCTAAAAATTAAATGTTATTTAGGTAAATTTCTAGCTATAGTGATGACATTGTGTTAAAAAATTTGGCTGTCTGATTGAAACACAAAATATTTAATCTGAATACTTGATAATCTACTCGGGTTCTCTTATAAAATGCAAGTTAAGAATTCAGAGAAAAAAGGCTGTATGCTTCAGAGTGTTATTATAGTAAAAAAAAAAATAATTGTGCTCTGGGATTTCTTTTTTATTCGGTAAAGAAAGCTCTATTACCTTTATTAAAATGACCTGGAGAGGTAGCTTCTGGTGTAGGGTTTTGTTTTTCCACCCTTCCCTTCTCCTGCTCCCCACCCCTTTTTTATAGATCTGATCCACTGTATTTACATGGGGTTTGTAAAGCTGTTTGTCAGTTAAACAAGCTCTCAAAGCCTTCAGCACAGAGGTTATTAGAGGTGAATAATGTGGATTTAAAGGATTTGGTAATTCATTCTAAATCACAGCTATACTTTAAATGCCTTTTTTTTTTTTTTTTTAAAGGAGCACTTTAAGCATTAGGATTCACTCTGCTGAGTAAAAACTATATTTTATTGACATCACATGGATAATCTTGTTTGTCTAGATTACAGCTGCAGCTATCAGATAAAGGTTCTGAGCTTTTTGAATGATCACTAGTGACTGATACTCTGCTCTGTTGGGAGCAAATATAAATAGTCTGGTAATTGGCAAGTCAAGTCTAGCAATAAAACTAACCTTGCAGAATTGTGTTGTCTTTAAATGGAATACATTGGTGATTTTAAGATGGTTATGTTCTTTAATATGGCTGTGCTGTCTTGGGGTTTAAACTATCCGTTAGTGCTTCATAAAAACAATTTAGTTTTTATTGAAGCAAGCAATGTATTTATTAAAATCTGTCACCCAATTAAAACTACCTCAGTTTTCTGTCTGAAATTTCATGGTGTGGTGATTATTTTAACATAATCTGGAACACCGTTTGAAGCAGTTTTAAATTTGTTAAATAACGTTATGTTGCTGGAATATAGGTACTACCAAAAAGAACTTTATAGTTGAGTAGGGCTCAGGGTTACCCTTTGGAAAATTTAATACTTGTCATTCTTGTAACTAAAAGAATTTGGTTTTAGAAAATGAAGACTATAAATACAAAAGGTTTTTAGTATAAAAAATTCTAGAAGTTCTTATTTATTGTACCACCTGTTACTGAGAGAAATTCTCTAATAATAAAGTAATAAATGAGCAGTTCTTAAGGTAGGCCATACTGTTCAATGTGGTAATCCATCCTTGAAATCACAAAAGCGTGTATTGCTGATGTCCAAAACGACACCACAGGGAGAGCAAGGTGCTGCTGTTCATCACGGATTCTTTACTTTCTTACTGCTAAAGCTTTACTTGAAAACATAGATAAGTGTCTCTGTCAACATTTCTTATTAAAAGGTTGTGTGCAGTCTCTGTGTAGGCAAGGTTTGTTTACTAACTGACCAGCATGCTAAATATAATGCTCAGTTTTGCTTAGCCAACTGTCTCACTGCATGTTCATTCAAGATATTTTAATTCAGAACATAATGTTAACTATTCAGTGTCTGAATTGTACTGATGCCGTTTTACTGGCTTTCTAGATGAGGTGAGTTGAAGGTTAAACAGCATGAAGGAGAACTGACTCATGTATGCCATGCAACATAAATACCCTAGTGCTTGGAACTGAGAATTAAGGTGTTCTCCCCTACCCCAAATAGCACTTGCCTAGTGAGCTTGAAAACTTTCTGGAGATCTTTCTGCGTTCTGGAGGTCACATGGAATCTGTACTGTTGCAATTGACTTAGGAGGTTGTGCTCAAAGTATTAAATTACTCCCTCCCACTTCCCTTCCCCCCTTAATTTGAAGGGATTTGTTACCAAGATTACTGCTTACACTTATAACTGCATTATGCCCAAGTTAAACGTCGAGCTGTGAAGGAGCAATAGATGCAGGTATTCGTATGGAGAGAGCTCATTCACTCTATTACTAGGTGAGTTTTTCATTGTAACCTTTGAGATGTGTTTTGCTCAAAATCTCTGTGCTGATGTGTCATTTTCATATTCTACTGGATGTTGATATTTTTACATAATGCTCTGGTTTAAAGACGGCATTAACTTGGTTCTCCTGCTGCAAATATACTACATGTTTAGTAATATATTACAATTACACTTATATCTTTTATTTTTGCATAAATGTTACTTATAGAAGTTTTGGACCTAGACTAAGCCTGTCTTCACCCAAAATAAATGTCAGTCCTTGCCTGTAACAAGATGAGTTTCCCTCTGGCTTTGATGTTGAAATGGGATTATCGTACCTGAATTGGGAACAAAAGAAAAAATCCCCATAACCCGTGCTGAAAAAGTATACAGTGTACTAAATAAAAATGGAACTAGTTTTAGTGAATTACAGATCCACTGAAAATTGTTTGGCCATTTACTAAACTAGAGAAGAAAACTATTTTCTTACCTCATTTTTTCGTCAGTGATGCAGATTTTGCTCTTTTCTTTGTGACAGCTGAAATCTCAAAGAATTCAAACTACTTTAAATAGTTTCAGCAGTAATGATAGCTTTATTAAATGCCAGGTATTAAATTCCTGACACTTGAAGTAATCTTGAAAGTATTTCAAATGGTGTGCTGGAGGTTTTGGTTTTGTTTATCCAGCATAGAAGTACATAATTGCAAATATGACAAACCCTAACTTTCTGAGGGTGGTTATTCTGTATTTTGTTGTCCCCTACTTCAGTGGGTTTGGTTTTGTGCTTTAAATGGTAAAGAGACTATTTTGTTTCTTAATTTATGTGTTCCTTACAGCACAGTATTTCTTATTTGCTAGTAAACTTCATAACTTAAATGCTTCATAAGGTCTCATTTAGTTTTGATTATATTATTAGAATGGTGTGTGTCACATACACCCAGCAAATATAAGTGGATATATTTGACATAAGCAGATTATACATGTCATGCTGTTACTCACTACACGTGTACTTTGGCATTTGCTTGGTTGTTTATATTGGTTATATATTGGTTATATATTCTATGATTTCACATAGAAACCATGTTGCATTAAGGGGTGGAGGGAATGTTTCTCATGCATTGTCGTCTGCAGTAGGTGTTTTTGGAAGAGACTTCAGGAAACAACTTCACTGTTGTCACTAGCATTCTTGCCAACTACCTAAAGCTAGCTTGTATGTAAAAATTAACTTCTGTATTTGGTTACTTTTGTCTGTGTTCACTGTATTGGCTATGATAATACCATCTGCTTTGTCAGCCTCCTCTCCCTGTAAAATCTAATCAGATAAGTCTGGTTGTCTCACTATGTACAATCCTTGCCAAATTCTACTAGGGTATATTTAATCCTCAAAATATGTGTTAATGCAGTTAGTGAAAGATTTTGTAATTTCAAGATTTTTTCATTCCTCAAACATTATACCTTTTCCACTTAAATTTGTACAAGGGGCTGCATACGTAAACTTTTCATTCTTTGTTTTCAGTTAATCTGTGGTGCAATCACTGAGAAAGCTTTGTATATGATGTGCTCGGTTTTATTTGGTAGTAGTTCTTCTTACTGCTCTTCAACAAAAGCTGTGTAGCTGTAGTCTGTTGTGATGACTGGTGTTGAGTCCCTGGAGATATTTAATAAGGCATGAAATATATCCAAGATTTTCTGTTAATGGAAAAGATACTTTCTATTTCCTTAGTCACCACCTATCAAAAATCTAGTGGTATCTTCTGTACTGGTTGAGATAGTGGCAATAGCTCTAAGTAATTAAAAAAACACTATTCAGACTGAAAAAATTGAGGATGGAGACTGTAAATGTGGGCTGAAAGGCTGTGTCTTTAATCAGTTCCTCCTGTTACCTTAACTGTTGGTGGTAAATTTATTTGTAATTATTTTGAGTAAAGAAAAAAAAATCTGGTGTACATTATGGTAATGAACATTATTAAAGTATATCTATGTACTACCTATCAGTAATGTTATGTTACAAGTTTTGTTTCCTTTATCAAATAAACTACCTAACTAAAAGTATATGGTAATTGCCCATTTAAGATTTAATATGCTGTATTTTGTTTTCCACTACCCCAAATGGCTTTATTCTTGTTTCAAGTTACAGGCTTTCAAAGCTCTAATTGGCTCTTTATCTGGTGTTTTTATGATTACTTAAAACTCAGCTTAAATCAATTCAAACTATTTTTAATAAATGCAGAAATACTTTTTTTTTTAATAACTGTATTACTAGTGTCATAACCCAGTGCTGCTTTAAAAAGAAAACAGTTAAAAACCACAAACCCAAATTTGCTAATTTTGGTGGGCCAGTCAAAGTTTTTTGTGTGTTCAGAGCCTTGTCTTCTGCGTGTCTTGTCAGCATAGTGCTATCTTTTATCATATACCATAGTATTTCCAAATTAATTTTACTTATAAATGTTTCTATTAAATGCATTAACTGCTTTTCTTCCTCAAAACTATGGATGAAAATAAGTACTCAAATGTACTTATAGCTTTAAGAAATGTATTAATGCTTAGGAGTAATGTTAATCTTACTCATGAGGAGTACTCACATTTAACAAAAAAACATTGTCATACATGTTTATTACACTTTCTTTTGAATGCCTTTCTCTTCACTGCAGTTTCTTTGTGTCTCTTCATTGCTTCATTTCCACAGTTAGCACTTCAGCCTGTTACTCCATCAGATTAAGTAATCTTCCCAGATGTTCTTGGAATAGGACTAATAGTAGTAGCTGAAGACGTAGAAGGTTCCCTCCAAAATGGCTAAACTGACTGTTCGCATTGCTGCTTAAGATAAAATTGCCAGATGTTCTGCATTATAACATCCAGTTTTCAGATGCTTCTTAACCTTGACATTTTAACCACTGAACCACACAGCGTCTTCATCTTCAGCTGCCTTTTATTTGCTGAAGAAAAGCATATGAAAATGAAATGAGCAGGAAATGTCTTCAAAATCAAAATTCCAGGACATTTTGAACCACATTTTTGGGATGCTTTAGTTTGTTTGATGTATTAGTATACAACCTAAAAGCTAATTTGCATATGGGAGGGTGAATGTTTTCTCTCCATGAAAATCCACTTACAGCTGGCAGACCTATGTCTAACAGCGGCAAAATAAAATACAATACTGTAATTAGAAAAGGTCTGACTAAGAGAAAACTAAGCTGCTTTCTAACTGTTGCAGAAGCTTGAACTTTTTGTGCTCTGTTATGGTTAAAAAGGGGGGAAGTCACGGTATGTAAAGGTAGTCTCAAAATGCAGAATATGTTTTCATGTATGGCATAACTATACTGAAGTTGATTCTGTAAGCAATTAAGTAGCATCAGGTGTAGACGTCTGCAGTTACAAGTACTCGTTTGGAGTAGTTAGTAGGGGTTTTAAAGGAATTCACAGAATTTATATAGTTTTTCTAAGTCAGAGATCGGAAGGTGAAACCAAATGCTAGATTACTAGAAGTGAGACAAATTGCAAAGTTTATGGATCATTGTAAAAGGCTCTTTTGTGTGATTAGAACTTCTGCTGAATTTAAATATTTATTATTATGTCTCAAAGTATTATTAATTGAAGAAGTCAATGTGAAGCATAGAGTATCTTTTGGTTTTGTTATAATGAGAAACTACTGGAGTTTGTCTGTTTTCATTAAAATAATGTTTAGGCTGCGTGCAAAACATTTGTACCCAAGTATGCATTGTGTCTGAGCAACATAAAAGCTTTCTATGACTTTTCTTGATTTTCTTAAGTTTAAATAGACTTAAAGAATAGCTTGTTTGGCTTTTTTCCAGTAATAAGTAACTAGCTCTGTAAATTCAGTGTATAGCAAATGACTGGAACATTGGCTAATAACGTGGTAGAATAAATTAGGTTTTAATTGAGAAGAATAATTGTTTAATCAGATGCATGTGCTTATGCTCTTTTTTTTTTTTTTTTTTTTTGGTGAGATTTGGGTATTTTAATCAAATCATGTTTTTTTCAAATTCTTCCCGGGTAATCAAAGGAAGGGGTTGTTTTCTGTTTTTTGTTTGTTTTTTTTTTTTCAATCAGATATATTAGATCTTGTCGTATCTTACTTTGAGGTTTCAAAGGAAAACACAAAATACAAAAGGCACAATAATAGTATGAAATTTAATGCTACTAGACTCCCTTAAGTTCCTCAGGTTTTAAGTTGCATGGGAAGTTTCTCAAACACTGCATTTCCCATGCACACTTCTTTGCAACATCTTATTAATCAGCAGCTTTGAGTCTTGAGCATAGTTAATTCCTGTTTTTCTTTACTGTGTTTGGAGTGTAGGGGCTGGTGAGGTTTCGAAGGACTGTAAGAGCACCTTGTCTGTTTGGAAATAGTTGTTCTATGCATAGGGAATCCAAGCTGCTTTTATTAGGGAATTTCTGATGCATTGGACTTGTGAGGTAGAACATCAGATAGAAATTTTGTCAGTTCTTGGGAGCTTCAGTTGCTGCAAAGTAGTCATTAATGTTCCGGAGTAGCTGAAAGATTAGGATTTAGAACAACCTTTTACTTAATATGTTTGTTTCCGTTACCTTCAACAACAAATACCATTGTGTACAGTCTCCCAATATTTACTGTCTCTTAAGAGTTTAATTTTGCGCAACAATAGTGTGGAATTCATTGCACAAATGCAGAGCAATGTGTTGTTGTGGGGAGGCATAAAAGTTGCATATGAATTTAAAACTGGGAAAACTGGCAGTGCAGAGGTAATGGAAAAGAGTATATGGGGTCAGTGAAAATTGAATCAAGTGTAAGAGCGGAATTATTTTGGGAGGGAACAAAGAAGCCTGGGAAGTGTTAATCGGAATGTGGTTTTTAAGATGTCATTGGTCTAAGTATCTTAACCTTGTTGAGGTCTCTTTTGAAGTACTGCTTGTCCAGACATTTTGCTTTAAGAAATGAGCAAATTGGCGGGCCTGTGAGAAGTAACAAGAGCAGTCAAAGTTTTGGAAAGAATTCCTGTTCCAAAAAGGTTCAAAGGCTAAAGCATGCGATTTTGGAAGAAAAGACAGGATTTGGTCTACATTCGAAAGATTTATGAAGGCTCTTAGTAAGGAGAATATTCTGGGAATAGCTAGAGAAGAAACTGGCTTAACATTTTCTATTTTTGCAGTTTAAGTCAGTAATTTCTTAACTAGAAGCCACAATTCTAAATAATGTTAAGACAACATGAATAAAGTTGCAAGCTTAAGTGATACAAATTCCTGCCTTTTTTCTTAGTATTATAAATTGTTCTATTTAATTTTTTATCTAAATTATCTTACCTTAGAATTTAATTATTCTTATAATCATGATCCTAATTTAATAAATACTAGAGGATGCTGTTCTTCTTCGGAGATAATGTAGTGATGGTCATCTTGTGTGTCAGTTGGGAGAGTGGTTTAAGGTCAGGTTTGCAATATTAATTTAGCCTTAGCAGTGGAATGGGATCTTTAGCTGAAGATTTAGTGTGCAGTAAGTGTGGCTGTGGAGAAAGGCAGTGAGGTTCTGTTTATGTTACGATAGTAGTGTGATTTTGGTATTAAACATGAAATGTGTAACAGATGCAGGATTTGGGTAGTATTTCAAGGCTGATGTTCATCGCTTTTGGCTGGTTCATTGTTTTGTTCAGTCTTAGTGAGTCCTTCTTAATTTCCTGTGGTTCACAGTTCATGTAACCATTCACAAGTGCCTTTAAATTAATCTTTTAATATTTATTTTTTTACAATTGATACGGACTTCACAGTATGTTTTTGGTTTTTTGATCTTGGAATGCTAGATAGTTTTGGGAGTGTATCTTCCCTATGAACAGTTTAGCCATTGTGAAACATGATTATTTTTGTTGAAGAACTTCCTAATTTTCTTGTGTTCATAATTTCTGCTCACTCCTAAATCATTTCTGGTCTTTTCAGTTCTACAAGGATTTCAAATATGTTGAGTTGCAATACTCAAAACCAGTTTTAATTAGATGGGAAATGAAAGCAAACGGAATCATGAAGAAGCTATTGAACAGCTTTGTTTACCAGGATCTAAAATATCAAGACTTCTGCAATGTTTCTATTCTCTTAATAGCTTCTTTGGATTTAATCTTCACTCTGAAGTTTCTGGGTTTATGTATCCTTTGAGCCTGGTACTTCATCTTTGGGCATAGTTGTCACAGAGTACTGCTATATGTTCTTAATGCTACCTGCATTTAGTGCTTTTATTTTTTATTTATGTCATAATTTTCAGAATGTGTAATTGAAAATAATGAAAGGTAAAAAACCTGGAAGTTAACTAAGAAATGCTGTTATATATGGGTAAACGGCAGTATTACTGTGTTAAGAGTAAGCAGGGGGTTGTCTGCTGGTACTAAAGTTAGCCAATTAAACAAGAAATATTTGCTCTGTATCAGTGCACAACTGAGTAAAGTATATGACTGGGTAAAGTATATGACTTACAAAAATGACGTGATTTTGTCGTGTGTGTACATACACTTATACAGATGCACACACACACGCGCACACACACACACACAGAGTGTTTTTCCGGGAATGTGAACACATAACAAGCCAGCCACAGGTCTGTTTCTAAAGGAAATGCCTTGGCACAGGTAGATAAAGAAGAGCTTCTGTAGATGTGGGTGGCCAGCCAGCAGTGTGCTGTCCAGATTGAGCCCACTAGAACAGTGTGGAAAGGTAAAAAAAAAATCTGTTTTGTGTAGGCAAGGAGCAAAGGAATAGTGGGCATAGGGATCTTGCCTGAAGGCCTGGTGCCATTATGGGACTGGACTTGCACACAACTTCCACGTGGTGGGACTCGTGTATGTCTGGTCATGCAATCAGAACATGTGTGTTGCTGTGATATGGTGCACATTGTTTGCCTAGTAATGAGCATGTCTAGACATGTTAGTGGTGAGAGGAGGTGTTCTGTAATTTCTGTAAGCTGATACGATTACTTAATGAGGAGGAAGTCAGTACTGCATAGGCTGCCCTAGACTGATGGGTGTTAACCGTAAAAAAAAAATAAAAAAAAAATCTATCTTCACCTGAAACCGGTATCCCACAAAGTAGGGGTCACTTAGTTATCTAATGTATGAAAATAGTACTTACCTCATTCTTTAACCTCAGGTATTTAGTGTAATGTTCTAAACTGATAACCACCTGATGATATTTTAGAGACAAATACATCTTGTAAAAATTTTAAACTAATATTGTTTACTTGCTTTTATAGAAATAATAATATATGGTTTTTTTCCCCCAGTTTAACTTTGTTGGAAGAATCCTTGGGCCCAGAGGACTAACAGCTAAACAGCTTGAGGCAGAAACAGGATGCAAGATAATGGTCCGAGGGAAGGGCTCTATGAGGGACAAAAAGAAGGTAAGCTTTTGAAAGGTAGTGTAGTTTCAGATGCAGGTTTATTTCCTAATTGAGGGGTAAGCTCATGTCTCTCTTACTTGTTGCATTCTTATTGTATGTTTTTTAATTATCTAGTCTTTTTTACAGACTTACTAAATAACACAGTCTACCCTAAACAAGTTAAATATGCATACTTCATAATGGTGCAATTGAGAGTCTAACTAGCAATTATGAAGTATTTTTCAGCAGTAACTAACTTCTAATTGTGTCATGTTTCACAAAATAAAGGAAAAAATTGAAGATAAATGTATTTTTCTAAGAGAGTTGCTAAACTCTAAGGTGTTGTTAATAACTTTCTAGTATTGAAATACCAAAGTAGTGTGTTGTGCAAGTCATGTGGATTGGGAAGAATGTTGAATGCATTACTGGCAGTGAATCCTGTCAGAGTGAACCGAGAATCACTGTGTTTCTGGATTTATGTTCATGTGGAGTTGCAGTGTAATTAGGGACGTTCCTTGCTCTGTCCTGTAATATGTATGCGCATCCGGTATAAATAGGAAAACTACATCCTGAATGTCAGGTTGCTCTGGTGGTAACTCCTGGACGTGATTTAGTTTGCAGGTTGTTTTCTAGCTATTTCCCTTCATCTCTGGTTACTACTGCTGATGTTGCATCAGCATCTCCACTGCATTTTTGAAATGTGTGCTTGTTTCATAGGATCATAGAACAGTTAGGGTTGGAAAGGACCTTAAGATCATCTAGTTCCAACCCCCCTGCCATGGGCAGGGACACCTCACACTAAACCATGTCGCCCAAGGCTCTGTCCAACCCAGCCTTGAACACCGCCAGCGATGGAGCATTCACAACATCTCTGGGCAACCATTCCAGTGCCTCACCACCCTCACAGTAAAGAATTTCTTCCTCATATCCAGTCTAAACTTCCCCTCTTTAAGTTTTAACCTATTACCCCTTGTCCTCTCACTATAGTCCCTAATGAAAAGTCCCTCCCCAGCATCCTTATAGCCTCCCCTTTAGATACTGGAAGGCTGCTATGAGGTCTCCATGCAGCCTTCTCTTCTCCAGGCTGAACAGCCCTAACTTTCTCATCCGATCTTCATACGGGAGGTGCTCCAGTCCCTTGATCATCCTCATGGCCCTCCTCTGGACTTGTTCCAACAGTTCCATGTCCTTTTTATGTTGAGGACACCAGAACTGCACACAATACTAGAAGTAGGGTCTCACAAGAGCAGAGCTCCCCCTCTTTTCCTTATCTGATCAGCCATCTGATACATATGTAGCATATCACAATTAAAACAGAAAGCTAATGTCTACCCAGTTACATATCTCAGACTTCACAGAATTTGTGTAGCTTTCAAAATCCATTTGATGCCTTCTGTTTCCATAGTCTGCTGTAAATACTGTCACCACCCTTTCTCTTATTCTCCCCATAGCTATTTTGGTGGTTTAGATTGCTAGCTTTTGGGCAAAGATCTATTTTAACCTGGGGAGTTCTTGGCTGCCTAGGTTCTGTTAGAACTAAGAGGGTGACGTTGTTTTAAAGACTTGATTTATGAAGGTTTATTTAAAAAAAACAGCCAGATAAAACCCAGCAAAACATAGTTTGTTCAGAATTCCTTCTACTGCTTGGCTGGGGGAATATGTAATATATAAATGACTCTTACTGTTACGGGGTTTTAAGTGATAGGTGGGTAAATAGAACTTGTAGAATTTATGTTTTTAGTAGAGCATTTTGAAGCACGGGTTTCCTATAACTGGGGGCGTTAGGAGACAGTAAAATTTCTGAGTATTAAAATTTCAGCATGCCTCACCAAACGTACCAAATTGTGTGGGTGTAGATGTTATATTTTGAAGTGTATAGTTGCCAATATGTGAACAGTCTGAATTGCACAGCTTTGTTTGCGACTACTAGTAGTAGTCGAATTCTTACTTATTCTGTTGTTTAACAAAAAAAAAAATAAAAAAAAAATGTATATCTCCCAGGGCAGGAGATCTTGTGAAAATACTGTCTCCCTTTAAGAGAAGACTGTTCAGTCTACTCTTGGAAGCTACTGCTTTTTGACTGGTAGATTAATTAGACCTTATGACTTCTGATGCCAGTTGTAACAAAGTAAATCTTCACTTCGAGGAATACACTAAAATCTAGTTTGCAGTGAATGAATTCTCAAGTTAATAATTCCAAAGAGAAGTACAGATGCCTTAAGAAAAAGTGAATACTTCAGAGTTTGTTCAGTTCTTTTCCTATTTAAGCATAGTTTTTAAAAGACATTATATTTTTATCAATACTATAATCCTTATCTTCATTTATGGGCAAAATTTAAGTTTATTGGTACTTCATCTTTGTTTTAGGAATGGTAACTCCAGGTCGGGGTAGATCATCAGGAGCTAGATTATGTGACTGAATAAAAATTTTTGTTCTGGTTCATTTATGTTCATAGCTCTCATAAGTTAAAACATTTAGGCATCTATTCTTTAGGAAGCTTGTAAGTATAGACTGAGGCCCCAAGCTTAATGGTCCAGAAATAATGTCTCACTGTTAGTAGTGAATGTATGTATATTTAAAATAGTCATTAACAATGATGCTCTGATACATCCTTAAAACTTTTGCAGACTGGCTTTGCTGTGTGGAAAATCGCACTTAGCTGTGTTAACAATAGCTATACTGCAAATAGCTACAACGGTATAAAAAGAAAGAAAAACCCTGTATCTGAGGCCTCAGTTTTATTTCTGAAGAGACCCATTTTCCTATAAATATTTAATTTGCAGACTTTTCAATAGAAATCACTTAGAAGAGTGAAAATTGCTTTAGATTTCTGGAAATTGCTGTGTTCTTTGGTCCTCATATCCATCCCTCCCCCCCACCATGCTCCATCTCTTCCTTGTCTGTGTTTATACTAGCCTGAATGGAAACCAGTGTGGCCCAGTGAGTTCCACATTTAGGTATGGTAGCCATTTTGCAGGGTGTTACTAACAGTGCATTTGTTAGAGCTGTAACAGCCTTCGTTTTTTGAAAGCTTTCTGTATTAAGTCCTGCTACTCTGCTATCAGCAGAGCAGGGACTTTAACGCACCTCCAGCCAGTTGTAGTAACTGTGCATGTGCCACGTCCTTTATTACTCTCAGCTGCCTAGGTAGGATAAGCGCATTCTCTGCAGTGTTGTTGGTCCCCACTACGTGTTCTGACTTATGTAGTCAACATTTGTGTAGGTCTTGGGGTTCATGAAATGTCTGTTACAGAATCACTCGGGTTTGGGAGGGACTTCTGGAGGTTTTCTTGTCTAACACCCTTCCTCAAGTAGGGTTACCTAGAAGAGGTTGTAGGCAACTGTGTCGAAATGGCTGTTAGGTTTAGTGCCCACAGCCTCCCACTACTGTACTTCAGAACCTGACTTCTCCTGTGGAGAGTCATCTTTCTAGAGAGTTTGGGCAGGTTTACTGTCTGGGAAAGTGTTATGTTTTGGACTGATTTCCCCCCTGCTGTGCCCACTCTCTTTAGTTTTACTTATTTATTTTTTAGCTGCTCCAAGGAGGTTAGGCAGTGTGAGCTACTGGAGTTTTGTTTTTGAGAAAAGAGGAGCTGAGATCTTCTGAGTATGAGTCACCTGTCTTTTTGAAGTTTAGTAAGAAAAGTGAAGCTGTCTTTTGATAAGGATGGGTTCTGTATGGAAGGTCAGCTACAGCTTTGTATGCATGAAAAGCTACAAGCTGACCTAGGCAGTGCTTTAATGCCCATTACCTTTTCTAAGTTGTCTGTTGTCTGATACTTTCAGAACACAGTGTATTTGACCATGGATGATTTCATGAAATAATTCTAGTTAGTGTTGAATATTACATAGTTCAGTATGTTTGAATGATATAATAGTGTAATCTATTTGAATAGCCAATAGTATAATACCGGCTATAAAGCCACATTGAGTACCAAACAATTTTCTTGATAAAACCTTTTTTCATGCCATCCATTCCTGATCTTTCTGTTGCTGTTTTCTCTCCAGAGGTGATTGGTATTAGCCAGTAGTTTGTTGTTTTCAGACTGAACTTTTTGGTACTATACCACTGTTGCTGCAGTAGGAAGGATTTCATAACCATTGATGATGATGCAGTTTGCGATGCACCCCAATATGGTGTTTCTTCTAAAAATAAAGATTTGGAAGCTATATTCAAGACTCAGTGATCACAAACAGACTGAAGTAAGAACAAGTGCCATTTATCACTTTGAGGAGTAAGTACACTTCTTACTATTAGCTCTTGCCTCTTTTCCTGATGAACTATGCTTATAGTTGAACTCCGTAGTTTTACAGTGCAAGATGACCAACTTGGCAGTCAGTGTCTTTTTAATAACCATCTTTTTATTTTCTCAAGGGGTTTCTCTCTTTACAGGTTCTACTTCAAAATGCTAATGTACTTTGAAGTGTAAAATGCAGAAGTAATAGTATTCTCTCAGGGAAGGTTAGGTTACTCTAGCAGTTCTTTAAAACCTTTTCATCTAAGTCAACACTGTTTAGAAAATAGACTGACATGTTGGAAAATGAACCATTTGTATTTGCTGTATAGAAAGTTCTGCTTTCCTGTGTAAGCCTACTAACAGAAGTAATGAACTAGAAATCTTTGTCATGTGGCCAAATCACTCTAGCTAGAATCAAATCTTGAAAATTTGTGACAGACTTACCCCAGAAGGAAAGGGAAATAGTCAAATTAAGTATCTGAGGCACAGGTGGCGATCATAACATCTCTCTGGGCAGCTGTAGGCAAATTCAAAATCAAAACCTTAATTGCTGAGAATATTGTGATTAAAGCCTGGAGGTGCTTGAAGGAGATTATTGGGGAGGGAAGAAGGGTTGCAGGCATTTATCAAAAGCTAATGAATGTGTAACTTTATTAAAACCAAGGTGTTTTTTGCTTAGTCTGAATGCACCTCTCATTAGGTAATGAGGAAAACTAGCAATTTTCACACCAATTAAGCATGCTGCTTAATTAAAGGGAATACTGTCCAATGATGGATAAGCAAAATGCTGGTATTTGTCATTTCCCTTGTCTTACATGAATTCCAGAAAACAGACATCAACGTACCTGTATAGGGAGTCAGCTTTATAGGTATTCTGTACCCCTCTGTCACTTAGAGGGGTATACAGCCTTACAGCATCAGGCTGCTGACTTGTGGCAGTCTTGGCAACTACATTTTTTTTTCCCATTTCTTCTTCCTGCATTAAGTCAAGAATCTTTTCCAGAAGCTTGTGAAAAGAGAGCAACATTCTTTTTTATTTCATTTTTTATTTCATTTTTTCATTTTTTTATTTTCATTTTTTATTTCATTTTTTATTTTTACTACAGTTGAATTTTTTTGTTAAAATTGATTATTTCTAAGAGAAAAGCAGGCAGCTGTGAAATTCTAAACTTGAAGAACTCAGTGGTTTCGTCTAGTGTAGCAGCTTCAAATCTGTTGCACTTTACTTCATATTAAATCGCTTGAACTGATTTGTGGTTCCTGACCTGCAGCTTACTTGTCCCTATATCAATGTTAACCTTGGAAGCTGAAATTACGTAAGGTTTCACAAAAGGCAAAACTCTTGGTTAGTACCAGTCTAGTCCTTTGGCTGGTGCAGAGTTCTCACAATAAATAGATAATTGTGTTTCTTTGGACTCTTCAGTTTTGTCCTGGTTTATAGTGAGGCTAAAAAGGAATTAAAAAATTATCCTTGGTACCAGTGTAAACCTTGAGGAAAAGATGAGGGTGAAAAATATCAACTGGTTTATGATCAGGGTATTTTACTGTGTTTACATGCTGTATAGAATTGAAGCATTATATCTTTGTAATATTTTAATGCCTTTTAGTCTCTGGAATACCTCGGAGTATATTCATTAGATACACTTTGATTTCCAATAGAAAATCTTAAACATTCAGTTTAGCTTATAAATGGAAGTTACTGACATTAAATAATAAGTACTTTTCAGTACATCTTGTTAGAAGAGCGTGATATTGCTATGCTAATTAGAAGATGCTCAACTTTTGCATTCTGTGGAAAAAATAATAAAAGCTGTGGTCCTGACACATATGTTGAAATGGAATATATTTAGCAGATGGTAGCAAATGGTAGAGTTCTGCTGTGTTTCATATTGAAAGGTTGACCAGCCCGTATTCTTCTGGGAGTAAATTACATGACTCAGGCCTGTTGCTTCTAAAATTGTGCATCTACACACAAGCATGCTGCTGCTTTTGACAATTTCATATGTCTGTGTTGAGAAATCATATCCATGGTTTGGAGTAGTGTCATGGTTTAAGCTCTAAATCTCATGCAGCCTGTTAGCTCACTTCTCCCTCTTTCTTCCCCCCGACTCCGGGGGGAGAGAAGGAATGGGGAGAGGAATCAAAAGAATGCAACTCCCACGGGTTGCGATAAGAACAGTCCAGTAACTAAGGTATAACACAAACCACTGCTGCTACCACCAATAATAATGACCAGGGAAATACAAGGGAAGAGGATACAACCGCTCACCACCTGACGGAGCTGAGAGAGGGAGAGAGTTCCGGGTTCCTGCCCCCAATTTTTTTATATCCTGGGCATGATATGCTGTGGCATGGGATAGCTCTTTGGTCAGTTTGGGTCAGGTGTCCTGTCTCTGCTTCCTCCCGGCTTCCCCTCCTCCCCGACAGAGCATGAGACTCAGAAAGTCCTTGGTCAGACCAAAACATTACCAAGCAGTAACTGAAAACACTGGTGTTATCAGCGCTGCTGCTAGCTACCAAGGAGGAGGAAAAAATGACTGCTGCTGCTGAACCCATGACATGTAGTAGTTAAAAAAAAATCTAACTAGTTGCAGAGATGGGGTTTTAAGCATTTGTCAGTACTATTAGGAATAATGGGAGTGAAAAACCAAATATTTAAATGATTGGGGATGTTAGGCATGTAAAAGTGAAAAATTATGTTCATTTATGTAGCATGCAACTAGAAATGGCTATTTAAGAAAAGAAACCTGACAACGCTTATGGGGTTTCTGGAGGTCAGATGCTTACTTTCAGAACTATAACTGTCGGAATCCCTTGTTAATAGCCATCATAAGTGTACTATTTGTTAAAATTAATTGACTTCTACTTACTGGAAACCCCACTGGCTGAGGCAGTGTGGAGTGGCAGTTCAGTATATTGGATATAATGGATTGTGGTTTTGTTAACTTTTGTTGCACATGAAAGCTGCGACATTGTTATATTCAGTTGTAATTGCTATCAATTTCAGTGAGTATACATCAGAAGTCATTGTATGAGCAGGCTGCTCAGGATTGAGATACTACCTGTACAGCATGTTCCTGAATCTATTGCATTCAGGTTATATATTTTTAACATAAAATTACTTAAGGCACTCAGATGGCGACATTTAAGATACTACCCTGGGAACAATTAATTTCAGAGTCTAGCATTTTCTACAGTGATGTTTCTTCTACACACAGTTTGTCAGTATGCATGTCTGGATTAAGATAATTTGTCAAATGGATTCATCAAACTTGGGAGGCTTTCTTCATACTTAGTTTTTTATCAGTGTAGTAACTGGCCTTTTATTCTAAAACTAAACAAAAAAGTCATATTCACACAAAGGTACTACTGACCTTAAGTAGTCAGCATATCACAACTGCTGTTTTAATACACAGTGAAGAATGTACCATATTAAGCTGTATGAAAAATTGTGTGTAGCTCTTGTGTGGTGGAGAAAAATCCTCTATCTTATAATCCAGGTCCATTTAAGAATATACTTGGTAGTTGATACCACTTTGCCTTCCTAGAGGTTCATTGTAAATCATAGATATAATGAAAATAGTTTTGGTTGCTTGTAAGATAATAATTTCTTTTTCAGTAGTGAGTACTTCAGAAAATAGGTTTTTCTATTCCAATTTTAAACCCTTTATTGCATTTGTAACCACTTATTTTGAATGCAGGAGGAATTGTAAAGCTGGATTTTATCATTATTACTTTTATTAAAGAATTGTCGAAGCATAGCCTTTTCTCCCTTTTCACCTATAAAACAGACATCTCTTGAGTTGTATCCTTGGTAGTCCGGGAGCAAAGACCTTCTGAAAAGATAAGAGGTTATACTATTAGCTGGTAGTACAAAAAAGGAAAAGAAGTCATCACAAAAGAATAATAAAATTCCTCTTTGCAAGTTGCTTTGTTAATTACATAATTAGGTACTAAAGGCTGACAAGTACAAACCATACTTTGGGAAATTCAAAAGGCAGCAATGCTGAAGGCAAGAGATTTTTGAATTCTTGAATTACCCCGACTGAAGACTGACTCTTTTAAGCCAGTTTCTGGGGGTTTTGTACTCCAGAGTCCCCAGAGTGTGTTTGAAATCTAACCTGCACACATCTTTAAGTAAAAAATATTCAGGTCACAATGGCTGTGTTGAAGAATACAGTGTTGGTGCAATTAGCTTAGTTATGTGTGGGTATGTGAATTTTAAAAAAAAGAATGTTCTCCCTAAGTTGTGTATGATTTGACAAACATTTCTCAGTTGAAGTAATTTATTGTAAAAATCTTTTCATTTAACATTCTGAGGGATGCTTTTACTTTCAAGAGCAGAATGACATTATTTGAAGGACAGAAGAAATTAGAGCCTTAAGAATTATTGGAAAATATTATTGGAAAATATTAGAAAATATTACTGTCACTTTCTGATATCACAGTATGCCTTTTGTTCAGGGTTACGTTTGAGTGTGTTTGCTGAGCATCGTGAAACTCTGATTGTCTTGTGTGGGAAAGGCTGTACGTGGTTTGAGGTTCATAGGAATTTCTCTGGAGTGCCTGAAGATTGAGTCTACTTACATGTGGGAATGGAGGCAGACCCTGTTGGCTCAGGGTGGAAGGCAGCATGTCTGTGTGTTTCCTGAGTAGGTGTCAGTTATTTGCAGCTCTTAGTTCTCCATATATTGCAGGGAGGGGGAGGGAGGGTTGGAGGCTGCTGGCAGGCAGAGTACAGGTTGCTTTTTATCATCCTGGATGTGGCTCCGTAGGGTCAGATTTAGCAATTTGGCTGGGGCTGATAAGAAGCCCTTTTACATGGAGCAGAAGAATAAGCACAAAATAAGATACCACTGTTGCTGAAACCAAATACTTAAATTACTAATTGAACATTTAGAAGATAGAGATACTTAACTTTTCGCTACTTTATTGGTTTCCAGATACAGACAACTAATCTGTAGTATTTCATTGTGGCAAGGTACTTTTTCAACTTGGAAAAGTCAACTGTATGATAACAGTCACAAGTCTTAATTCCTAAGATGTCTGAGCAGTTTGACATTCAAGCTTGATTTTAGATGGTGGCAATTTTCCACTTCTCTCAGATCTGCTGACTGCATTAGCCTTTGTCTTGCCTAGACTGGGACTGAAAGATGATACTAATCATGGTTATTTACTTGTTGCTGGGTATGGCCTACACTGCAGTGTATTAAGAATATGAATGAAATCCAAATAGCTCTGTAGATGTTAATGGGTCTACAGTGGGACAGTATCCTTACTTTACAGTTCATCCTGTTTTTGATGGAGAGGGATTTTTTGACAAACAGTTGCACAATTTCATAAGCCTTTTCCGAGAAAATTAGGAGTTTCTGCCTGCTAATAATTCACATTTTTCACATCTTTTGGGGCAGTAAATGAATAAAACTTCAATGCATGTAGAACTCAAGTGCATGCACACAGTGAATATATCTTTAAAAAAAAAAACCCTTGTAAGCTCATAATGACTCATTTCTAAGTATGTTTTGAATACCTGCATGAATGGATGAAGACTTACTCAAATGATTGTTAAAGCCAGGTACAGAAATCTGTTTTTTTGATAAAGAAAACTTGTTATTCATGCAGTAGTAGAGCTCTTAACTGATCAATGACTAGTACTGAAGCCATTGGAGACCATCTAACTTAAGTTATTGTCGTGGTTTAAGTCTCCAACCCCCCCCCACGCAGTTTTCTCACTCACTCACAGCCTCTCTTTATTCCCCAGTCCCGGGGGATGGGGAGGAGAATCAAAGAAAAAAAAAAAAAGCAACTCCCACAGGTTGAGATAAGAACAGTTTAGTAACTAAGGTATAGCACAAATCACTACTGCTACCACCAGTAATAATAATGACAAGAGAAATACAAAGAAAGAGAATACAACTGCTCACCAAGCCGGACCCAGCCTGTGCACCCCCCAGCCGCGAACCCCCCAGTGCCACACCACACCCTTCCGGGTCTCTGCTCTCCGTTTTCACATCCTGGACATGACGTGCTCTGGTATGGAATAACCTCTTTGGTCAGTTTGGGTCAGGTGTCCTGTCTCCGCTTCCTCACGGCTTCCCCTCCTCCCTGGCAGCGCATGAGGCTCAGAAAGTCCTTGGCCAGACCAAAACATTAGCAAGCAGTAACTGAAAACACTGGTGTTATCAGCGCAGTTCCCAGGCCCAAAATCAAAAACACAGTGCTGCACCAGCTACCAAGGAGAAAAATGACTGCTACTGCTGAACCCATGACAGTTATACTAACTGTCAGATTGTATTATCTGATTTGATTAAGTGCCACAAACTCACTATGGAACGCATAAAACATGCAGTATTCATGCTTGCTTGACAGATTTGGTAATGTGAGTAGTTCTTGGATATAATTTGTATTGTAATTCAGAACAGTATTCCTACAAGGTGACCAAAATCTTGTCCTCTAACCTTAACAGACTGAAATGCAGAAGACATGAGGCTGCTTTTGGGTGTTGAGGGTAACACTGAAAGAGTGACTTCAGGCAGTAGCTCATGGATGCCTGACAATGAAATAACTGGCGGCTAAAGGTGGACTCTGGCTGCAGAAAACCAGTGGAAATGCCACATTTTTGGTTGGTTTCATGAGAAGATGTTACAGAATTATGTAAAATATTTGAGGAGAATGGGTGGACTCAGTACAGGGAGGAGGTGACTGGGTAGTACAAAGAAGTGAATTTGCCACAGTTGCTGGGCATGTAACTTCATGTCAGAAGAACTAGTATTTCTAGGGAATTAACTGCACAGCTGTGTAGAGAACAATCCAAAATAATTTACTGAGCAGTTAATTTTCATAGCCAGAGCTACGGGAGTTGCTTTTTTATTCTCCAGTCTTTGCAGGATTGTGAAAATCGCTCCTTCCCTCCCTTCTAGGTCAACTTCTTTTTTTTTTTTTTTTTTTTTCTTTTCTTTTCTTTCATGAACGTCTCCCTTGTTTCACAGGTTGTAGTAGTTTCCTTGCTTTGATATAGGATTCCTCTTAGTTCTCTAGGGAGATCTTCTCTGGATTCTTTTTCCATCCTGGTACTTGCTGATCTCCTTCTGAACAGCCACATGCTTATTAGAATAGGAGGGTGAAATTCCATGGTGCTTCTTTTATCCCCTGAAAGTATGATGAGATGCCATGAAAGTACATTAAACTGACTTCTGGTTTCTAGCGGCACTTTATATATGTGCGTGATGGTAGTGAATGATCTCAACTCTGAAGTTAAAATAATGTTGCAACTGGGGGACTTGAGTAATTCAAGCAAGGAAGATAACATAAGAAAATCAGTGACAGGCTTTTCGAGCTACTAAGTAATCAACAGGTAAAATCATTTGACATGCAGAAAGACCATCTGAAAGGAAAGAAAAAATCAACAGCAAAAGTATAATAAAAAATATTTTCTGAAAGTCAGAGTGATTGGTAAATTTGCAATATTTAAGTGCCTTAAAGTAAATGGAGCATAAACTCTGAATGTAGTAGCATTTGAAGAGATGTGGAGTGTAGATAACATTGCCCTGAGACTTGGCTAGAGGTTTCTGTAGCTGATTTGTAGACGCCATATGAGGAATAAATAAGAAGATTAAGATTTATTGGTATCTCCAATAGAGTTCTTGATATCTATTTTTATTCCTGACAGAGGTAAAATAGCCAATGTAATTATGAATTTGACTGTCCTGGCTTTTATGCATCATTTTACAGGTATGATAGTGGTGTTTTTCCATGCAGGATGGAGGGAATTTTTCTTCAAAAGCAAAGAACAGCCTGCTAATTGAATGCCTTTATCTGGCACATGGCCAGCAAGTGCATATAATCTTAATGTGTGGATATAATACTTATTGTGTTAATTATGATGATAATTTCTTCTGTGGTTAGTATGTCTGGTGCAGATGTTACTTACTCCAAAGCTTTCCCTACTGTTTTGACCAATTGAACACATATCCCATGCTATGAAACTTGTCTGAATCATAGGGACATGGTTTGGTGTTTGATTTGGCATTGTTAGGTTATCAGGTGGATTCAGTGATCTTTAAGAGTATTTTCCAACTTAAAGGATTCTGTGATTCTGTGTGTTGTAGTTCCCATGTTTCTTCAAAATGATGGTTCCTGTTCTGTCCAAGAGATCTTTAAACTCTGGATGACAGACCTGACTTTTGGGCCTAGAGAAACAATTTGTTAGGGTTTTTTGGTATGGTTACCCTGCACCCTCTCATCCTACCCCACTTAGTGAATGTGATCATGTACCTTAATTTATTGGTCCTTAGTGTTTGCGCTGTGGTGGCACTTGGGAGCGTAAGGAAAGAAGTGCTGACAGCACCTGGCCTGTTCTGTGAGGAAGCTGCTGTTTAACAGTAACATGTTCGTCTTGAATAAAGGAAGAAGCAGGTTTTTGGAAGATGGGATCCATTGCATATTAATACCAACTTTATGACTGCTTGTGTACAGTTTAAAGTGTTTTCAGTAATGTTTATCTGGAATGCTAAGTCCTGCAGCTGTAAGGAAATGATTAATACTTCCCTCATAATCAGGCATTGCTAAAGGAGTGGAATGCAGAACCACACTTAGCCAACTGTCTGAATCGCCTGAAGTCCCTGACAGATTTAATTGGTCCACTCTACAGAATTATTTGGGAGCCACTTAAGACGCGGTACCATTAATTTCAAGTGCCCCATGTACTTACAACCATATATATTTGTTATGGGTTCGGCTTCCCCCCCCCCCCCAAGTCTTGTTATGCCGGGAAGGAGGGGAGAGAGCTGGGAGGAGGCAGAGTCTCATGTTACCCTGGGAAGGAGGGGAGAGCTGGGGGAGGCGGGGACAGGGCGCCTGACCCGGGCTGACCAATGAGGTTATTCCATACCACAGCACGTCATGCCCAGGATGTAGAATACGAGGGGGGGGGGGGGGAAGGAACTGGGAAGTGTGTGGTTTGGGAGCAGGTTCTCGCTGGTGTTTTCCCGCACGGTCTCTCGGCTCGGTCGGGCGGTGAAATGATTGTATCCTCTTCCTTTGTATTTACTTTGTTATTATTATTGTTATTGGTGGTAGCAGTAGTGATTTGTATTGTATCTTAGTTACTGGACTGTTCTTATCTCAACCCGTGGGAGTTACATTTTCTTAGGTTCTTCTCCCCATTTCCCCCCCATCGGAGTGGGGGGGGGGGGGAAGGAGAGAGAAGTGAAATTTACAGCTTAAACCACGACAGTATTCAAAGGAATTTTCTTTTTAGGTTGCTTGGGGTCTTGGTGTTCTTGTTTTAACTAGCTTGCTGACCTGACAAAACATACTGTAGTACATAATTTGGAGATCTAAAAGCTAGTAGTTGGCAAGTTTAAGATCTAGAATGAATATTTTTTTTTCAATAGAGAAAAGCACACGTTGTTTTGTGTTCATAATATAAATTGTATTCAGTCTCCATCTAGTGCATAAATGAGCTTCAAATGATCAAATAGTCTTTGAGGTGGCTTTGAAAGAGTCATTTATGTTTCAAGTTGACAACACTGGAATTGAACGTTCACTTAAATTTTGACTGACAAAAAGACCTAGATCTTATATCTGCTAACTCACACTGACTCATAACAGCATTAATCAGAGAAGGTCTTAAGATAAGCTGTGTTACAAGCCAAAATAAGTGATAAATTTTGTAGTTGTTAATGCAGTTTGAAATACTGAAACTAATCTGGAAATCAGTCAGTCTGTGGTGAGGAGACAAGGGTACTGCAAATGCCAATCTGTTCCCCCCCCCCTTTTTTTTTTTCAGCCTGATTAATAGAATTTTTCAGTATCCAGCCTTTCAAATAAGTTAGATTTAGCTTGAAGTGCATCTTTTTAGAATATTTAATTTGGTAGTAAAATTAATCTTCCCTTAAGAAAACCCAATACTTTTGCATTTATAAGAAAACTGAGAAACTTTGAACTTTGCCATGTTTTCTATATACACCTGAAGAAGCAACTGTTTTCAAGAAAACCCCCCACATTTCCTATTGATTGTTTCAATTCTCTTAAGGAGATCTGATTTCATTTGGCCTCTGCTGGTTTCAGGTCTACTATTTACATTATAATTGTGTGTTTCATGACATACAGGAGAATAGCCAACTAGGTAGTGTAACCTATGTACACCAATTATAACAGTATAAAATGAATCATACTTGGCCTGTTACTTGTGTTCCTGTTAAACTCACTTCAAACTGGCTGGTTTTGGAAGCTGTAGTATTAAGTATAGTAAATTTGACTGGATAATGCTGTACTACCAATCTTTGCAGATGCAGAAACTGGCAAGAATCTGACATTTTGAATATACTTTTCAGATCCTGGCCTTCCACAGTATTAGATGCAGATTTTCCTAGTGTCCTTGTAGAAGCGCATAATAGATGAGGGAGTGTTTGCAGGGGCACCACTGACAGGGAATGTTCAGGTTCTCCTGTCAGCAGTATCATTCTTTAAGTCAGACTGTAGTGGGTAGGAGATCAAATACTCGGATTACATTTGCTGCTCAGACAGTTGTTTATAGTGACCCTTAAGGAAGTAGCAACAGAAGGGATATAAACATTGCATCGGAGGCAACAGCAAACTGACAGGCAATGAGTTCCCTTTCTGGCTGGTTGAATAAGGCTTCTTTATCACAAAAGGAGGGAAAGGTAAAATGAAGTTGAACATCTAAGGGGAAAAAAATGAAACAAATTTGAAGATCCTCAAATGTCAGATAATTTGTGACACACATCCATCTGTTAGCTCATAAATGTCAGTTCTTGTAAAAACCCTCTGCAGCTTTTTCCTGGACCTGGGTTTCCAGAATGTTTCAGGGCCTACAGCTGGGTTTCAGAGTTAAACTGATTTTTATTCTTGTTTTTAAGCAGACCTCTGCATCGGGCATCTTGACCTTAAAAAAAAGATCTGTGCTTCTGCAAGAAACATCTTGAAGGGTGGCTGGCAATCAGGGAGTCAACTAGGGAAGCTTTTTATTTACTTCAGTTACCTTGCTTGAAAGCTAAGCCTTAGGAAAGAACTATGTCAGCTTCTGTTGTTAGTGCCATTTCTTCATAGCTGAGTCACTGAAAGCACAGGCTTCTTTGGGGGATCTTTTTTTCCCAACTGATATCTTGGAGGTGATTTTGTGATCATTTAGAGAAACAATCAACCAACAAATCTCTGCCCCTATCCCATTTTGTTCTTTAGAGTTTTGCAAGAGCAAGCTTTCTAATGGTCAGTGACGGACCATGGTTGTGGGTAACAATATTTTATATAATTACCATGTAATGTTACAATAGTTTTGCATTTTTGGGCTTTTCTGAGCTGCCTTTGAACATCCTTTCTGATCATTTTAACTTGTGATCAGTGCATCTCTGAAGCTGTGGGCTGCTTCTAGATGCCATATGGGTTGCAAAGAGCCAAGAACATGTGATCCAGGTGCATGAAATTGTAAGTCTGCACTTGTAGTAGAGCATACCTGTCGGTCCTCAAAACGAAGGTGTGTGTCAAAATGGTTATTCTTGCAAAAATTATACTAACCACTTGGTTTCATGGAATCATAGAATAGTTAGGGTTGGAAAGGACCTTAAGATCTCATCTAGTTACAACCCCCCTGCCAGGGGCAGGGACACCTCACACTAAACCATGCCACCCAACGCTCTGTCCAGCCCAGCCTCAAACACCGCCAGCGATGGAGCATTCAAAACTTCCTTGGGCAACTCATTCCAGTGCCTCACCACCCTCACAGTAAAGAATGTCTTCCTTATATCCAATCTAAACTTCGTCTGTTGAAGTTTGAACCTGTTACCCCTTGTCCTCTCGCTACACTCCCTCATGAAGAGTCCCTCCCCAGCATCCCTATAGCTCCCCTTCAGATACTGAAAGGCTGCTATGAGGTCTCCACACAGCCTTCTCTTCTCCAGGCTGAACAGCCCCAACTTTGTCAGTGACTTTCATGAGTTTCATAGTGACTTTCTTTATATGAATATATTTTTAGTATGCCGTAAAAAAATAATAATTCTGCATTTTTTCTGTGAATTTTATTTTCAGAACAGTATCATTAAATATTTAAGCTAATGAGTTTGTTAATTTGTAGATGCAGCGAGCTTAGGTGTTGATAGTAACAGTACCAAAGTGCCTAAAGAATATGATCTCTAATTCCAACTTAGTTAACCACTGTCATGTATATATTAATTTTAAGATCATCTTCGTTCCCTGATGAGCTGTGTTCTGAGTGATATGCACTTCCATATTTGCTTCTAAAACCCTGATAAATGCAATCTGTTGGAATGTTTTTAAGACAATACCTATGTAATGAATAGCTTGTGTGTACAGAAAAAAAAGAATAAGCTTGATTGCTTAGAATCTGACATTTGAAAAAGCATTTTTTTAGATCTCTTTTATTTGCATATCTAATTGCTGTGTAATCAAAACTAAGTGAACTGTAGCTACTTGAAACCAAAAAATGAAAGGCAATCATCTTTACAGGGGGAAATATCCCTCTCATATGCAAGCCTGTCTGAATATTAGAATTATATTCTTCTTGGGTTTAATTATAGGTGTCTGACTGAGCAGTAAATTTATGCCTGTGTATTAAAGGAGTGAATGTGACCCTGAAACAGCAGCTTTCCTTTGTTGGAGCAAAGCATTGGCATTGAGAGAACTTAACAGTGTTGTGTATTTTGGTGATAAGGGATTGTGCCAGAATAGCCGTTAATTACCTGCTTTGTTTGATATGGGAAGTAGTGGTTCTGCAGTTTTCTTCCCACCAGTGACAGTACTCAATTAAAACTTGTATTAAATAGTGATAATGCCCTTGTTTATTTGATGGGAAAGACACGAGGTGAAGAAAATTAGCAGTATTTTTTTTGTTGGTTGGAGGCAGTTTTGTTTTGGTTTTTTTTTTGTTGTTTCTTTTCCGTGAAACTAGTGACTAAAGACAAGCAAGGTTTGTCTTTTTGGTGTGGTGGGGTTTGGTTTGGGTTCCTGTTGTTTTTTTTTTTTTTTAAATTATTATTTTTAATTCTTTGACTCTTAAATTTCGCACTTTACGGCTACCGTTAAACCCTCCTTACCTCTAATGTGGAAGTTACAAATTTGGAAGATGCTTGCTCTGTCCTGTTCCGTATATTTTCTCTATGTGAAGTGTCTGTTGTCATGGGTCCCCATTCTTCTGGTTTTTGGAATCTGTTGCACTGCATGCATGTCAGAAAAAGAGGGGTTTTAAAACTCAAATATGTTGCCTGAGCTTTTCTATTCTGAGTACTAGAAGTATGTTTTCTAACAAAGTTGGTTTTCTCATCTTCTCATATTTGTTATAAAAAAAAAATGTCCTTGGATCTGATTTTGCAATCAGCTTAATATTTTCCTCTTAGATTTCTTCAGCATCTGACAAAACTGAATGCAGTATTTTCAGTGGGAACCCTTTAGCCTGAGAGAGGATTCTCTAAGTAGCAGCTATTTTCTGCATATCTAAACAGAAATAACAAGAACAAGTAAGGCAAGAAGTTAATGTGGAAGAAAGACTTGATAATCTGTGTTGCTCTTTGTTTCTTCAGGTGGCAATGCTGAAGAATATACTAAAATTGAAAATGTACAGAATACGTCAGTTGACAATAAGAAAGGGAAAAAAAAAATTGCTACAGTGATACTTAAATGCATTTTATTTCATTAATCCAAAGAAATTAAGAAATGTCTTAGTTGCTTTACTAAGGAGTTTTGAAGGTCTGTGTTCAACAATGCGGCTTTATTCTGATTACTTGTTGGGTATCTTTATTCTGGGGTGAAAGCTCAATGTGTGATGCTGGACTAATTTGGCCAAAAATGTGAAACAGTAAGTGAAAAGGAGTAATTACTGTCACAGCTTTAAAGTGCATACACACAATTCTTTTGAAGATCTCAGCGGATGTGGCAATGAATGGTAATTCAAGTAGAACTTCAGAGCTTCAACTGTTAGGTGAATAGAGGTCACATGCCGAAAGTAAGTTTGGTTGCCTGCAATAATTAGGCACAGTTAATAAAGTTTGTTCAGAAAGCATATTGTACATACTGAATAGTAATGACTAGTCTTAAGTACAACCTTAGAATTAGACACACACAAAACCCAAAATCATTGCAGATAAAACACTACATTAAAAGGTTTTGTAAGGTATGGAAAACTTGAAAGGTCTTACATTGTTGAAACCCTCAACAGTGTCATTGTTAAGGAGCAGAAAGCTAGCTTTTATTTTGTAGTGGAACTTTGTAGTCTTATAGGATGCAAGTAAACTGCAGTGAAAAGCCAGATTAAAAATTCTAATTATGTGAAATTATCATGGCCTACAGAAAGAAACCTGCAGAAATTCTTGGTTTGATGAAATGGCATGATTTTGAAGTAATCTGCTTTTCTTTTGAAGCAAATGTTTTTCTCTGACAATTAAGTGATAAGTTTAATGAAATTATTTAATTGCATATCATTAGCAATAAAGTATCACATGACTTGATTACGTTTTCTTTAGATAATTCATAAATCAATAAATATGTGGTGAGTAGGGGCAAATTTACAATTCCCCTTTCAGATAAAGTAAACAGTGATAAGCATTAAAGACCATTAAATAAAATGTTATGATCTAGCATTTTGAAGTGGAACAATCTCTGTACTTTTTTAAACTGTTTCATCCAATTAAAAAAAAAGTGAAATGTGAGTTTGAGATGCGTTTAGATTAGTAGAATCATTTCATGGTCTCACAGTGCTTCTGAAATACAATATTAGCGTAACTGTTATAACTCATCTGTGTAGGATTAGGTTCTGTAGTGATTAGATAGCTTCCTGTGACCAGACATGCTCATTGAATAGTCATTTCACTATACAAATGGGTGTTGCAACCCACACTGTCCAGTAAGTTTTTCTAGTATTGAAGCTAGTTTGTTGAGGCTTCCTTAAACTTCCATTAATTTAATAGGAAACCCCAACTTCAGATGAAGTTGAGAACTTAGTATTCAAGAGCATATAATCCTAAACAGACATACTTTCTGTTTTCAGAAAGCAATGATAATAAGCTTGTCAGTTTTTTCTGTTTAAATTAAATTGTTCTGATTATATTTCATGGACTTGGACCACTTGAAAAATTCACTAACAATTTGCGCATTTCTTTATTAGGCATTTCAGTTACATTTTGAGGAACTCATTAATGTGTTTTCTTTTAGAGAAATTTGCTATTTCTGTATTAAAAAATATAATGTTGTGATATTCAATTTTTGTGACAAAATAAGATTATTCAGTCTCTATGAGCAGATGTTTTTGGTGAGAGGAGAATTTCTGTGTTGAAATGACTTTCAGTATGAAGTGTGGAAGCATTAAGGAACATTTTCTCCTTTAGCTATTGCGTTTCGTAGGCTCTTGCATGAGCAGGCTTTCCCTTTAAGTTCTTTATTCTTCTAGGACTTTTAGTCACTTCTGGGAGGAATTTCAGTATATCTGATTGTGTCTTCGGATGAGTTTCCTAAGTCTGAGACTGAATGGAAATTTCTTATTCCAGCTTTCTTCTCCCCTGCCCCCCCTTTGAAAAATGAACAAATTGGGTAATTTCTGCACACACTCCAACAATTTTTCCTGAATTTCATTTTCAAGTTGGACAAAAGTGTTGTTAAATCATACACTTGTTCAAATAGCAAAAGCTAACTATCTGGGTAACCTTTGGGAAGTGGGGGAACCCACAGAATTTTTTTCTACCAATAAGCTCTAGGACACAAACAGTATAGAGGCTGAGAGAGTTGACTTCCAGATCTCCAGGTAGTCCTCCAGAAGAAAACTGTTTGTTAAGCATCCCAGTGACAGGGTTTATGTGCCACCTGAGGAAAATCCAGACTCCTTATCTCCCCCCATAATCTAAGTTGATGGTACTTGTCATTTGAAATGTACGTGCACCTAAAAACCTGCCTTTTCTCTTTGATGAATACAGCACTGCTGAAGATATGTCATAAAACTTGTTTTTATTGCAGATGTACACAATGAATCATAAACTCTAGCATGCTCAGATCCTGCTTATGTAGGCTTAGCAGCTAAAACACTGAAAATAATTTATTTATGGTCGGGACCTATAGCGCATGTCTCATATTTGTAGTTACATTATTTAGCTGCATAGCAATGTACTTGATTACAAATACATCTGGTATTTGAAGTATTCTCTATTGAGGTCATTCTGAGCACAACTACATAAAGAAGATTATTTAAAGTAGATTAGTGCTGATATTGATGTTGTTTATCCCCGTGCTCCGTTTTCTTAGGTACTTGTATAGTTTGGAGGAGAATGTGATTCTCTAAGGTGAAAATTTTCAAAATTTAGAGTGAAAGTATGTAAGGAGACTGTACCATTTAGCCATTGGAATGTTTGTGCTTCAAAGCTGAGAATTGTTTTAAATCAGATTTTGAGTGATTCAGAATTCTCTTGAAAATGTGAAGGATCCATCTAGAAACCAATTTTTAGTTCCATGTATTAGCAGAGTCAAGTTATGATGACCTTGAATATTCTGTAAACCAATTTGTAATGATTAATGTCAGAGCAGTTCTTTTTCAAATGAAAAGTAATGGCCTATGATGTATTGGAGGCCACATTAGATCATTGTGCTGATTCCTTCTGGTCAAAGTCTCTGAAATTGGAAAAAATGACTTGGAGTTAAGCGTAGGAATAAAAAGAGGGATAACAGTAAGATGTTCTTAATAAAATCTCAATATAGTATAATGGAGCATAAAATTTGTCGAAGTTTCATATAAATCAGAGACACTTTTGTTCTCACTATATATATAATTTTTGTTTGTGTGTGCATGTACACTACTGAGGTGTGTAACAAGTCTACAGATAGTTTGCATTTTACGTTTGTCATGTCGCTTCCTTCCCCCTCAGCCACCCCCCTCCATATCCAGCTTTGTGCATCATGGGCTTCAAAAATTCCTATATGCTAAAATGGCAATAGCTTATTGGTGAGGATCAAGCAAAAATTTTGGGGCACCAGTATGCTTTTTAGCTAAATGTGATCTCGGAGGATTCATATTTAAATTGTGTAGGGGCATTATATTTTTATTCTTAATATTATTAAATATTAAGTTTTCTTGCCTTGGTCATGCATATTGCAAGTAGGATGCTTTTGTAGTAGCCAGTGCCTCATTGATCCTGAATTCAAGAAGAGTATTCAGCAACAAGTTTTAATGATTATTGAGCTTTTGTTGTCTTGTTACTGGCCTTAGCTTAGCAGAACTTTGTATTTGAAATAGGCTTATCAGGGTCTAGAGAGATCTTCTAAGAAAAGAGGTAAAGTACATTCACCTGTGTAAAAAAATTTGAATTGGTCTTAAAGGATTTTTAAAGGGGGAAAACAGGAAGTGAAGCATGATCTCGCCATATAGGCAACAAGATGAAATTCTGTGGCAAATTTGAGATGGAACAAGATCAGAACTTAGAAATCAGGAGGAAAGTGAGAACAAGACGTGAAGTCTCCACAAAATAGAGACAACAGTAGAAGATCATGTGTTTTTTCCTTAAATGTATCCATAAATGCAGATATATTTGTGATTTTTAAAAATGTTTTCTCTGATGATAAACAGTTTCTTACTTACTGCATCTTAGACGAGTAATTTTCATATACATCAAACTAGGTATTTTACTTCTTTGAATGGCGGTCTGTTCACTCTGTCCATATCAGCAGTTATTGAGGTTATAGTGTTCAGAGCTACATAATTACTTGGAGATGGGGGTGGATATTAGGACATACAGAACTTGCAGAATGCATCAATTTCAGTGTCCTGCACTGACTTAGCTGGGAGGAGACTGTGTATGGTTGTCTACATGCCAAAAAACAAACAAACAAGCAAAAACAACAGTTAATCCCTTTACAAAGGGAAACATTTGAAATGCACAAATGAAAAGCTTGGTAGGGAGCTGTGTACTAATTATTTTTGTGCCTAGAGTTCCACATGTTACATGCTTATTCAGAGTTAGATTCCACTGTTCTTCAGACTTCTGGTGAATATAACCAGTGTAAACTTTATTTTTTAGTTTAATTATTTTCTTAATGACTATAATGAAGTATGCATAATGGGGAAAACCATGGTTTTGAATCTTTGTGTGTTGCATTTTTATGCGCTATTTGAATATCACCTTCAGAGTAAAGAACTGGAATAGCACCTCCTGCCTAAGATGGGGTAGTGTTTTAAAACTCTTAATAGGTAGTTATGGGGTGTGTTGTATTAGGTTATAGAAAGCTTTTAAACCAATTCGTATCTCTATATACGTATATTTATAAAAAAGAGCCCAAACAATTAAAAAAAATGCTCTTATCATTTGAGACACAAGCTGTCTCAAAGCCAGATGTGAAATGTTTGTAAGTGCTTTGCTTGTCCACTGATTTGTGTGTGTATTTTATCCCGTGACCTGTTTTAACTCCGTCAAAAATGATGAGCTATGCTTCTCTTTACTTTGTATGCAGTGGAACTGCAGTGTATCCTTTTCTTGTCCTGCAGAGCTTGAGTGCTGGTGTGTTAAGTCCTTGTATATTATTTACAAAATCAGTTTAGTTGCTAAAACTTTATTGAAGCTGGTTGCAGACTTTAGCATCCCCATTATGGGAATGTGATGTTCTACTGACAGAAGTGAGCTACATCTTATTAACTCTACCTGCTGGGAAAGGGCTAGGTGTGTCACAGAGGTTATGGAGGTTATACTGTGTACACTTTGATGAACATGACTTGCAGTGAAAACTTTGGTTTTACTCTATTGAGTATTACTGTAGCTTGTTAAACAGTTAAAGCACACTTTACTAACTGAGGAAAAAAAACTCCTACTGGCAACTTTGTCTGACTTTTTTTCTGAACACTCTTTAGTGAAGGTGCCTTTTCCCTGGAGACCATACAGGTTTGCAGCAAGAACTTTGAGTATATGGTCTAAGCATTGTAAATTACAGCAGAAGATTAATTTATTTCAGATTACTGTGTGTTGCTGTGGAGAATAGCATTGAAAGTGGTAGTTGGGATACTTCGATATAATTCTCACTTCTTTTCAAAAATCTTTTAGTTGCTTCTGTTCCATAACATTTAAATAGGATTTACTGCGCTGTACGAAATAGTTGCATAGGTAGGAGGGATATCAAGATAAATAATTGTATGGAAATCATAGAATCTGTTGATTCCTTCATTATTTTCCCTTAACCAGGTTGTCTCATATTATGGCTTCTTAGGATCTCAATCTAGAGTGTAATCAGGAAGGAATAAATTGTGTCCATCACAGGATAAAATAAAACCACTAATTCCAACTCTTCATGAATCTCTTAAACATCTTAAAGAAGCAAAATAGGGCACAAGCCCAATTTTTTTTTGCTTTTCAGATCTCCTTTAGGAGCAGAGACAACCATGATCCAGCAGTTTTGGAGGTAGAGGCAAGTAAATGTTTTACTTCTCGTAAACATTCCGGTGCATTTTTTGAAATCACCTATAATTTGAGGAGAACCTGACTGAAAAAGAGTCACAACTCTCCCCTCCCTAAATGGTGAATTTGCTTAGTGTGCCTGATCTGAGGAGCTTTTATTGATTGCTGACAGGTGTCACATCAGTGCAATATTTCATTGGTGTAAAGACATACAGCTTTAATATTAGCAAGGTTTTTGTGATAATAGTTGCTGAATTTTTGTCTTTTGAACCTATCTTCAAAATGTAAATTGGGTCATTTGTGACAGTGATTTTCTTTAAAAGAAAAAAGTGGCTGATATTTGCTATCTCCAACTGCTGGTGTTCAAGTTGACTCTTCAGCACTCTCAGCAACCTCTTATGTACTGGATCTAAACCTGTAATTATTTCTATGCTGGGAACGTTTCTGAGAGTTCATGTTGAGTTTCTCCTGAAGGTATCACTTGTGTTCTTAAATTAGTATTTTTGCATTTTTCTGAAGGGTGTATTTGAGGCACGGGAAGGAATTATCTATCTGCATTGCTGAAGTTTTGAATGTCAGTCAGCCTCTGACTGCTACTAATCATCTAGAAATTTGATGCCTTCAGGTGTCTCAGGCTGTAGTTGGAGAGCTGCTCTTAACAACAGTTGAAGTCAGTACTTACTGTTCAGTACCACTTGCACAGCCTTGGCTAGGCATACTTTCTCCCTGCCTTGTGACAGTTACTGGTGATTTAAATGACTGTGATGACCTGCTTCAATGCTAAACCAGGTGGAAACTAAAGCTGAAAACTTCCTCTTGATTTTGAGAGTCATGAACTGGATCACAAGTATGTCAAGGTGGAACTAGCATTGCTGACTTAGAATAGCTTAAATAAACTGTTGTGTGGTTACAGGCTTTAGGCAAAGTTCAGTAATTGTTATTGCTTTAGTTGAGCTAGATGACTGTGGCTTCTTGACATGCTGTGGAGGTGATGCTTTTTATATGTTCAGATGATAAATGCAGGGTCCCCGGATAATTTTTTAGTCATAAAATATGGTACAGGCTTGAAATACTCGTTCTCTCCACCACTGTTGAACTTTTTGCTGTACTTAAATTTTTTATTTAAAGATGCAGACGTTTGAGACAGATCAGAATTGTTTGACTGTGAATGATACTAGATGGGTGCTAAGAACTGGGGAAGCAAAGCTGTGTTACTGTACACCTTGGGTTTAGTTCTTTGAAATACCACAGCTGTTTATTGGGGAAGAGCTAGAGTTTTTTTGCAGTTTTGGTGTCTTTTTCCTGTTTGAAAGTAGTGAAGTTAATTTGTGATACATCTGAATGAATTCTTAAATGATAATACTGTCCAAAGGTTAAAACGTACTAGTAAGTACTTTGAGATGTTTTAATTTTGTTGGCAGCCTACAAGTGTAACATGGTGAATAGATAGCATGCTGATGCTTTTAATTATTACTGCATTTCTTTGAATGCTTTGTAAAGGACTTTCTTCAAACATTTTCATTTAGAAAAGTAGCTTTTTTTTTTTTTTTGTGCCTTCCTCCTGCTTACCATAAATAAAAAGAGGCAATTTAAATCATTTCATGACAGGGTTACATGTATTTGGGACAGTTTTTCTCAAATTCTCTTTTGGGCAGGTGGGGTGGGAATGTGCAGTGTTAGAGGGTTACAGTGTGGACAAGAAAGAAGCCAGATTTTGGCCACCTAATATGAGAGTATAATTCAAAGGATTAAAAAGTTTTGCTAGTTAATAAGCTGTACTAACCCAAACTAATACTTGTGCCAGTTTGAGGAGGGAGAAAAGAACATGGCTAGGTCAGGAAGTGGGAGGTCAGCACCTGTTGGTTGGCAGTAATCTTTGTCATCTGTTGAAAATGCCTTTTGAACATAGGGATTATGCTTGTGCTATCCTAAAGAGTAGGAGACACTCAGAATGAAGGAAGCCACCTTTTTTTCCACCTTTCTCTCTCGGATGTTTGCAGAGCGTGTAATTATTTTTATCCCCAACTCATGCATAATACTGTGTTATTTTCTAAGATGTGATGCATGAAAATACTGTAGAACATAAGAAAGGCATGCACATAATGACCTTTTTTCCCAGCCTTACCATCTTTGACTTTTGTTACTCAGAAGTTATACTAAACTGTAGAACTTTCTGGTTTGACTTTTTCCTGTGGGCAGATAAGCATGCAATCTAAAACCGTGTATAATGGACATTTTAGCAAAACAAGCTTGGAACTTGTCTGCTGAGGAGTAGAAGCAGTTATTCTTTTTAGTAACTCTTTGCATGTTTCTGACAACATAGTGGAATCTGTTAAAAATTACTCACTTTAAATGTCTTCAGACTTGGTTAAACCAGCAAGCATTTCCTTTGCTTCTGTGGCTTCATAGCATATTAACATTCTGTTTGGTTCTTCTGATCTGCTCAGTATGTATTCATTATATTTCTCTCTTCACTAATATCTTTGTTTAGCCGAGGGATGTGACTAGATCTACTCGTGCTTCTCTTTAGGCACTGTGTTGAAAAAGCAGAACTTTAAATTTTGCATAATTAAATAAGTCTCAATCTTTTCATAGTATGGTGACTAGCAGTGGAGCTCAATAATTTGGTTAGTTGTGGTTTTTATGCAGTCTGCACTCTGTTTTACACAAAATCATGCAAATGGAAATGTCAGCAGATTCACTGTTTAATGATACTTTTAAAAATTGCTTTTCGTTGCTGATTGTTTCTGTACGTTTTCCCAAAATCTGTGGGATTCATAAAGTTATTGTGAAACTGGATGTTGTTCTTGAAGGATGATGTCTCCTGAACAGTAGTTGTAGGACTCCTAATTGAATGTGATCTTAAAGGATGCATTATGGTATACATGTATGCAGAGTAAAAAAATCGTGATACCTGACTTTGAATTAAAGCTTTCACTTTCTTCTGTCACTGATTGATGTCACTTAAGAGGTAAAGGGGGATACCAAGCCTAAAGCTCAATCATTGTCCTGGGTTCAGCAGTAGCATTCATTTTTCTCCTTCTTAGTAGCTGGTGCATCGCTGTGTTTTTGACTTTTGGTGTGGGAGCAGTGATGATAGCACTGATGTTTTCAGTTGTGGGAATAATACTTAGTCTGACCAAGGACTTTCTGAGCCTCATGCTCTGCCAGGGAGGAGGGGAAGCTGGGAGGAAGCAGAGACAGGACACCTGACCCAAACTGACCAAAGAGGTATTCCATACCACAGCACGTCATGTCCAGGATGTAAAAACTAAGGGCAGAGACCCAGAAGAGGGTCTCTGCTGAGACAGGCTTGGTATCGAGTAGTGAGCAGTTGTATTATCTTAGCTTGTTATTAGCTTATCTTATTATCTTAGCTTGTTATTTTCATTATTATTATTGGTGGTAGCAACAGTGGCTTGTGTTATACCTTAGTTACTGGTCTGCTCTTATCTCAACCTGTGGGAGTTGCATTCTTTTGATTCTCCTCCCCATCCCTCCAGGAGTGGGGGGAAGAAAGAGGGGGGAGTGAGTGAGCAAACTGTGTGAGTTACGGCTTAGACCACGACAATCATCTACATACTGTAGGAAAGGCTTCCCTAATACTTAATCAACAGTATTCTCAAGCCATTTAATGCTGTTGCCAATCTGGCACTCAGTTAGAGTCTTTAATTGGCATGGCTATTACTGCATTTTAATCAGGCCTTGAGAACGCATGCCACATGCTGGATACCCCTTCTTCTGCAGTTGTGATAATCAGAGTTGTCGGATGCTATAATAGGCATCACAGAAACATGGTGGGAATGCTCCTATGACTGGAGTGTTGGAATGGAAGGTTACAGACTCTTTAGAAAAGACAGGCCTGGCAGATGAGGAGCGGCAGTTGCTATTTATGTTAGGGATAGGCAGAAAAGTATGGAACTCTGTCTGGGGATAGGTGAGCAGTCAACAGAGAGTTTGTGGGCCAGGGTTAGAGGGAGAACAGTGATGGGAGACATTATTGTGGGGATTTGTTACAGACCGCCTGATCAAGAGGACTCTGTGGATGAAGCACTCTATAGGCAGATAGGAACAGTCTCACGCTCGCAGGCCCTTGTTCTCATGGGGGACTTCAACCACCCTGATATCTGTTGGAGGGACGGTACTGCCCGGCACGAGCAATCCAGGAAGTTCCTCGATTGTGTGGAAGACAACTTCCATCTGCAAGTAATAGAGGAGCTGACAAGGAGAGGTGCCATGCTTGACCTCGTGCTCACCAACAGGGAAGGGCTGCTTGGAAATGTGATGCTCCAGGGCAGCCTTGGTTGCAGCGATCATGAGATGGTGGAATTTGAGATCCTCAGGACAGTGAGAAGAGCAGTGCAGCAAGCTCACTGCCCTGGACTTCAGAGAGCAGAGTTTGGCCTCTTCAGGAACCTGCTCAGTAAGGTTCCATGGGATATAGCCCTAGAGGGAAGGGGGGCCCAAGACTGTAGGCTAATATTTAAGGATCACCCGCTGCAAGCTAAGGAGCGATGCGTGGCTACTAGAAGAAAGTGCTGCAGGAGGTGCAGAAGATGTTCTTGGATGGATAAGGAGCTGCTGAGGAAATTTCGAAGGAAGAAAGAGGCTTATGAAAGGTGGAAGCAAGGACAGGCGGCCTGGGAAGAATACAGTGATGTTGTGCAGGAAGCTAGGGACCAGGTAAGGAAAGCTAAGGCCCACTTAGAATTAAACTTGGCTAGGGATGTGAAAGATAACATGAAGGGATTCTACAGGTACATTGCAAATAAAAGACAGATTAGGGGCAATGTGGGCCCCCTCCAGAAGCTATCAGGAGAACTGGCTACCCTGGATTTGGAGAAGGCCGAGGTTCTTAATGACTTCTTTGTGTCGGTCTTCACCGGCAAATGCTCTGACCACACCACCCAAGTCTTGGAAGGCAGACACAGGGACAGTGAGAATGACGACCCTATGTGTGTACTGTAGGAGAGGATCAAGTTTGAGACCATCTTAAGAACCTGAATGTGCGCAGGTCCATGGGACCTGATGAAATCCACCCGCAAGTCCCGAAGGAGCTGGCAAATGAAGTTGCTAAGCCACTGTCCATCATATCTGAAAAATCATGGCAGTCAAGTGAAGTTCCCAGTGACTGGAAAAAGGGAAATATAACCCCATTTTCAAGAAGGGGAAATTGGATGACCCAGGGAACTACAGACCAGTCAACCTCACCTCTGTGCCTGGCAAAATCTTGGAGCAGATTTACCTGGAAGGCATGCTGAGGCACATGAAAAACAAGAAAGTGGTTGGTGACAGTTAGCATGGCTTCACTAAGGGGAAATTCTGCCTGACCAATCTGGTGGCCTTCCATGATGGGGCTATGGAACCTGATGGACAGGGTAGAGCAGTGATGTCATCTACCTGGACTTGTGCAAAGCGTTTGACACTGTCCCACATGACATCCTTTGTCTCTAAGTTGGAGAGACATCAGTTTGATAGGTGGACCACTCGGTGGATAAAGAACTGGCTGGATGGCCGCACGCAAAGAGTTGTGGTCAATGGTTCAGTTTCCCGCTGGAGACCAGTAACGAGTGGTGTCCCTCAGGGATTGGTGTTGGGAGCAGTCTTGTTCAACATCTTTGTTGGTGACATGGACAGTGGGATTGAGTGCACCCTCTGCAAGATTGCTGATGATTCCAAGCTGTGTGGTTCAGTTGATGCGCTGGAGGGAAGGAGTGCCATCCAGAGGGATCTTGACACGCTTGTGGGGTGGGCTGATGCCAACCTGAGGAAGTTAAACCATGACAAGTGCAAGGTCCTAAACCTGGGTGGGAGAAATCCCAGGCACAGCTACAGGTTGTATCTCAGAGAAGAGATTCAGAGCAGCCCTGTGGAGAAGGTCTTGCGGGTGTTTGGCAATGGGAAAATGAGCATGAGCTGGCAGTGTGCGCTCACAGCCCAGAAAGCCAAATGCATCCTGGGCTGCATCAAAAGGAGTGTGACCAGCAGGTGGAGGGAGGTGATCCTGCCCCTCTACTCTGCTCTCGTGAGACCTCACTTGGAGTATTGTGTGCAGTTCTGGTGTCCTCAACATCAAAAGGATATGGAAGTGTTGGGACGAGTCCAGAGGAGGGCCACGAGGATGATGAGGGGACTGGAGCACCTCCCGTATGAAGACAGGCTGAGCAAGTTGGGGCTGTTGAGCCTGGAGAAGAGAAGGCTGCGTGGAGACCTCATAGCAGCCTTCCAGTATCTGAAGGGGGGCTATAGGGATGCTGGGGAGAGACTCTTCGTTAGGGACTGTAGCGATAGGACAAGGGGTGATGGGTTCAAACTTAAACAGACGAAGTTTAGATTGGATATGAGGAGGAAATTCTTTCCTGTGATGGTGGTGAGGCACTGGAATGGGTTGCTCAGGGAGGGAAGTTGTGAATGCTCCATTGCTGGCGGTGTTCAAGGCCGGGTTGGACAGAGCCTTGGGCAGCATGGTTTAGTGTGAGGTGTCCCTGTCAATGGCAGGGGGCTTGTAACTAGATGATCTTCACGTCCTTTCCAACTGTAACTATTCTAGAATTCTATGAAATCAGTCATAAAGGCTGTTTATAGCAGTGGTGACACTTTCGTGTTATCTAGGTTGTAACTTGGGTGTGTCAAATCCCATATAATTGTACCTAGGAACTGAGGTAACTGCTGCTATAAAGCAATATAATTACAGACTGTGTACAAGGTTTCAGCTATAAATACATAGAAAGTTTGTCTGCTGAGATGATTTGAGGCAGTAGTTCTGAATTCTTTCAAGGACCCAACTTAAGTTCATTATATAATATCTATTGTCAGTTCTGTACGCAGTGGGAGACTTGGGCAGTTTTCTCTCTTCTCTATAACAAATTAACAAAAATTCTCTACCTATTTTTGAAGTAGAAATACGTTTTATTTAATTTGCTTTTGTATCTTGCCTGTTACTTTCAGTTTGTCTTGAACTGGTGTCTGGGTTATATGTTCAGAAATACAATTTTTTTTTTTGTAGTTGCAACTGAATAAATATTGAAAGATTGGATCTGTGTCAGGAGGAAGGAGTAAAATGATTAAAACCCGAAGGTATATAAATGTATGCTGGTGTGATCGCCGTAATATTAAATTAGTACTGTTTCAGAGTAAATTTCCTGTTTTAATAGCTTAGGAAAAAAGTAAGAGAATGGAGATAATATATAAGGCTGGTCTGTTTTTATTAAATGTGATCAAATGTAGCAGTCTCAGCAGTAATAAAATGCTATTCTTTGTTCCACTCAGTACTGTGCTAGTGATTGTGGATCACTGTTGAAGAAAAAGTTGAATAAATCATGAACAACATACCACAGTATTGGTTTTGTCCTGCTAAGAAGTACTGCCATAGTTCGGATCCAAAACAGACAACACATAGCCCATTTCTTAAGGAAAACAAAAAAAAACAACAAACCAAACAACCCCAAACAAACAAAATAACAACAAAATTGCAACAAAACCCAAAATCTCAGAAGACCAGTATGAATGGAGGGAGGTTCAACCTGAATAAAAGCATTGCAATTAACTGATGAGCTTTCTAGGTATGGAGCAAATCTATTTAGTATATGGATTAGAGTGACCCAGAAATTTAGCTTTTCTGTTGTTTCTGGCTTGTGAAGAACCTCTTACCATGTCAAGACAGCACATGGGAATATGCTGTGAACTTATCCTACCTGTAGCATAATGTCTGTTTAACAACAGTATTGTGTGGGCAGTGAGTTTGTTATATTAGTCAATGAATTTGTCTGTCTTCTCCAAAAGACCCACAGGTGGTAGAGGAGGCCACTATTTAGAGCAGGGCTAGCCACCATGTAAGCAGTGGGACAAGAACCATGGGCAGTCATCTGCTTTAACAGCACGTGGTCACGAAGACAAAGCCTTTCTGTAACAGAGTTTTGTAAGGCTTGCTGTCTGCAGGATTAACTTTGAGCATCATTTCTGGTCTGACTCTTCTCTAATCAAAAATGCAAAGCATCCTTCTAATGCTTCTGTAAATCTGAAAATTCCAGAACTTAGTGCTGTGGGAGAAATCCCTGTGTATAGAAATGAGAGAGCGCGAATAACTGAGTGACACATTAATTACATAATTCGTTAGTGGAAAGCACGCTGAAGAGATTACAAAAGGTTTTTTTTTTTTAAGCATTATGTAAGAGGGCAGTATTAGCGCTGCTGTATGATGAACAGGGAAACGGGGCCACTGAAACCCAGCCTGTGTTTCTTGTGAAATTACGTGGTTTTAAGAAGAATGTTGAGATTGCAAATTCAAATTAGAAGATGCTAGAATGAAGGTTGCTAGTTAGGACCTGTTGTATAAACAGACTGTGCTGTGAGTGACAAGTTGTTGGGTTTTTTCTTTGCCACACCCTTATTTAAAACCATGGAAATAGTATGTTCATTTCTCAGGTAAGCACCTGAGATGTAATATTTACTGAGTTTTGCACACCTCACTTGAGCTGAGTGGGAACTTGAGTTTTCAAAGTATTTGATTTTAAATAGCAATTTATATATGGCAGTGAAATTACATTTGATGTAAGCAGTACTGCGAAGTGTCCGACATGTTTGCAGCATTGCAGGTCAGTCAGTCAGAGTGGAGCTCCATTATGCTCACCTCCTGTTGTGGAACTGGTTTGGTGGGACAAACTTTGCTTAAAGTGCGACTGACAGCTACCAGTTTCCATCAGAGGGAATATGCCTGTGCCCTCCTTTGTGCTCAGTCTGCTGCTCCCTGTGGAATTTGTCACTGAGCCAGTTCAGCTTGCTAAACAGGCAGTACCTAATCTGACAGCAGTTTGCTGCTGTGTTAAACTGGCTCTGGAAGGGCCTAGTGAGAGCTAGTGCAAAGAAGTGGGAAGGATTCTGCAGGCAGCTAAGAGGAGGGAGAAGAGAATGGAGCCACTTGGTGGAAATGGGTAGTTATCATTTCAGATCTGTTGTTGAACAGCAGTCTACAGAAGAAACTCTTCTAATATAAGAAAAATCAGAATAATTCTGACTTTGGGAGTTTCTTTTTCTAAGGTGACTAGGTAAGATCAGTGTTCTAATTATAAGCACAGACATTGTCTCTAAAGCTGGCAATATTAATTTAAGTAACAGTTACTAAAAGGTTTGGTTTCTGTTTAGCAGTACTTTTCTTACCGGCATATGAGGTGATTTGAATCTAATGATTCAGTGCCTAGGCACTGGAATCTTCTTGCCATCCCTGCAGAAGTCCTGGAAGCAGGAGTGCTTTAGGCCCCTGCTCTTCATTATGCATCTTTGAGAAAATCTTTAAGTCAGATTCATCCTAGGAATTGAAACAGAATAGGAGAAATAAGAAAAGGCAGGAGCAATAAGAAAAACATTAGGTGTAAGCATGTCAGTGGTCATAACCCTGTTTTTTATTAAGGTCAGGATTCTGCTAAGCGCTTCAGCTTATACAGGAGATCTGTTGTAACATTGATTACCTCTCCACTCGTCTTACCTGGTTTTTGCATTCTGACTGTGCATGGTTTTTGTTGAAACTCACAGTTATTGTTAACTTGCACTGCTTGGGAATGGCTTTTTCTGTTATGAATACATGTGTAAGATTCGGGCTTTAAGCTAGAGCATTGGCATTGCAACCATGTCAACCTGGCCCTGGCAGTAAAAACACCTATGCTTTTCTGTGCATGGCCTGCATTTTTGTAGGCCAGCAGTAAAGTACTATTGGCAAATTGTCAGCTGATTTAAAGTTACTTCCCTTCTAAGATTTCCTCTCCCTGGCCTGCCCCAAACCATTCTAAAAAGACAGAGGTGATGAATGGTTTGTTTAACTCTTCTAATTTTTTTAAAACTCACTGAGCAAAACTAGCTTCTTTATGGCTCTGGAAGTTATTGGAAGCATAACTACTGCCTAGGTGTATTTGATTTGAGTCACAAGTCTCTTATTTTTGTTGCTTTGACAAATGGTAAAAGCCTGAAGATCACAGTGTCCTAAAATAAAGCTAAACAGCCAACCTGTTAGTATAAAAATGATCTTATTTTACAAGTCATCTGGTAAAGAAATAAAAACATCAAACCAAAGCCAGTGGTAACTGCTCATATTTTTTAAAAGAGGTCACTTAACCTTTTTTTTTTGTACATTCAGAAAGTAAAAACTATGAATCTGTTCTTTTTTTTCGTTGGGGGGAGAAATAGGGAAGAGTTTTCCTTTGGAGTTTTTGTTTGGGTGATTGGTATTTTTTAAGTTCTGTGCAGAGTTTTATAACTATCTGAAACTTCTCTATTACATTGCAGGTTAAGAAGTGGCACTGTTCTATTTTCTTGGCACACTGAGGTTAAGTTTGCATGCTCAATCTGAGTTTCTGTTAAAAATGTTGTGTAGTGACATCTTCGTATACTTTTGTGCAAAGATTTGGAAGGAGGGAAATTTCACTTATTAAGTGTTAAGCTGTTTCTAAAAAGATGTTAAGGAAGTTAGTAATGACGTGTTATTGTAAATGTTAACAGCATGAGAAAATGGGGAGCAGTTGTTCTTTCTTAAAAGCTTACAATTATTTTGTAACAAAAAAAATGAAGGGTTGTCATGACTACGTTGTCATTTTACAAATTTGTCTTCACAATATGCTCACTTATGACCTTCACCAAGATTTATGCAGAGGAATCCCTATTAATATTTTTTTTCTTATATATGTATGTATATGTGAGGCATACACGTGCCTCATGCTTGAGGAAACACTAAAAGCAAAATGGTTGGATTTTCAAACAGAGGCCGAGTAACTGGACTCGAAAAGTGATAGGAGAATTGTAATTAGGAAAGTAGAAATGTGGATATGTTGGCATTGAAATGCAGAGTGTAAGCAGCTCGGTTTATTCTGATAGCTCCAAAAGGTCAGTTATCTATTACATTTTTTTTCTCTTTGTATTTCTTCCTCCTCCTTTTCTTTAACAGTGCTATAAATTCAGTCTTGAATTTTCTAAATAAACAATTCTGTTATTTCTAGTGATAAAGAAATGCGGCAAATTTTAAATGAGTTACTGTAGCTTTGTCTGTTTTTTAGACCTAACATAAATGAGTGAAAATTCCTGCTAATTTATGCTTAGATTAAGGACAGATAGAACCTGAAGAAAAATTGTGCTTTTATTTTGTTATCTCTTGATCCTCATGTCTTGTTCAACATCACTTATATGTGGAGCTATCATAGAAGAGCCAGAGCAAAGGTGTTTGAAGATGAGCTTAACTTGGAAATGGATCAGTTTCAACTCTGAGCTCAAATTATTGAGGAGGGGAGCGTTCATGCATTGACCAGCTTTGCTATGCAAAGTAGCAGTCAAATATAAGCAAGGCAGAGGGGGAATGGATGGGTTAGATAAATAAAAAAGGTTGAAATTCAGTGAAGGCAGATGCCACCATTGTCTTGGGCAGTTACTATTGATGAAAGTTACATGATAGTACTTCAGAAGAGGAAAGAAAAATGTTTCAAACAGTGCAAAATTATACTACCAGCCTATGAGCTGATCATGTTCTCCACTGAATGCCAAAACATAAGTCTGTATTTTTCTACTTGTACAGGTGGTGGTGACTAATACTTCATTGACTGCAGTGTTCAAAATTCAGTATGATGTGAAGGGTCGTCCAAATTGCAGTCAAGAACTGTTTTGGGGGTGGATTTTATTGTTTTGTTTTGTTGTTGTTTCTTTTTTGGGGGGTGGGGGTGTGTTTCTGGTGGTGTGTTTTAACTATTAAATGTCTGAAGAAATTTTTGGGTTACCATACTGTATAGACTAGAAGACTGAGAAACCAATGAATGGACACTTTTATTCCTTAAATATAGCTGACAACTAGCGGTAGCACTTTTCTTTAAACAACAGAGTAAGCTTTGGAAATGTGAAGCTGCTGTTCAGATATTTCCCCTAAGTTCCCAGTTCAGTAAGCCACTGGCTCTGATTATCATGGAATCATAGAATGGTTTGAGTTTGAAGGGACCTTAAAGATCATCTAGTTCCAACCCCCCTTCTCCTCAGGGCTGCTCTCAATCTGTTCTCAGACTGTAGATAACTACAGTTGTCTGTAGTTATTTATGCTTGGATGTTATATTATGCTTGGATGATGCCTTCCATCTTGTGTTCATCCTTTTTACTGCTTATTCCCTGTCCTGTAAGAGAATAAAATTATACTTGGATATCGGTGTAACTGTTTCCATACACAGTTTACTACTCAGGAATACTGCTAATTTTAAAGCATTAAAATTCTTACCTGTGATCCAAAGTCAGAGACTTCATGGTAGTTTTAAGTATTGGCATTAACAGTTGCATTAATCTCTAAAAAATTTATCCAGCTTTATGCTATGCATTTCATTCACTAAATTCTCATTTATCCCCTGAGGATACTAATGCAATACTTAGTTACTTTCACCACCAAATAGTGAAATACTCAGCCTTAACAGACTCCTGTGTACTGATAGCATTCGACAGTAGAGCTCATTCCACAAATCCGTTATTTTTATATAAATTATTGTTATTCCTCATACTAGCAAACTTGAGACAAATAGGTAAGAAGAAAATCCTGGAGAGATGCAGTTTCGTTGCTTATTTCATCGAAACCTATCCTTTGTGGTGGAGAGTTTCCGCTGGGTCCACTCTGCAGCTGTTCGCTGTCCAGACTGTGCTGACTTGGGCAGTGACAGAGGCTTCCTCTTCTATCAGCAAACCATGGTTGTTGGATCAGCTCAGTTGTGCTGTGAAGCCACAGCTTTAGAAAGATCTAGTGTTGTGTTTGTGTATGTAGGAACCGATTTTGTCTGCAGGACAGATCTGAACTTTGGATGGCACTTAGCGTGGAGTTTCCCAAGCGCAAAGTCTGTGGTAAATTTCACAGACGTTTACACAGAAGAGAACAGAATCTTCTTCTGTGCATCTTAACATTAGGTTGTTTCATACCATCGTTTTTTTCAGAACAGATCTTAAAAGATATTTTAGATAGTGCCTTTTGACAACGATTTAGAGCTACAGGCTAGTTTAATATGAGCTGGAAAACACATACTTCTTGGTCCAGAGTTGTCTTGAAGGGGACTTAGTATGCAGTAATAATGGATAATTTAAGACTTGCTAAGTAACAGTTTTGTCTGACGTTCAAAACAGTAAGTATGTGACTTAATTTAAGCAGTCAGTCTGTTGCTTGTGTAGGAGAAAACTTCAGTCAGAAATTCCGCATGTGAAGTAAGCTACAGTGTTCTCCCTGACCAGGTGCTACTCCTTCAGCATTTCTTTTGTTACCTTACTTTTCCACCAGCTTTCTGCTTGTGAACTGCTACCATTAGAAGCTCAGTAGGAGCAAAAGTCTGTGTTAATTTGCCTGACTGTAACTGCGCAATTAAAGCAGTTTATCAGCAGGGGTTAGGGCAATCAGTGTGTTCCGATGCTTCATGTTATAAAATTACGTCTGTTGTTCAAACAGATACTGTAATTAGTGTATCATTTCAAACTGTTTTTCTGCAGGGCTGGCTCAGAGTTTCTTCTGATAAATCCCTCTTTTTTTGCCACTTACCTAAACGCTTACTTTGCTTGCAGACCTCTCCTAAAGTAACATATTTTATTGAAATGTTAATGTGAAGAGTATATCTTGTGAATACAGGTTTGGGGCGGGGGTTGTTTTTCAAGGGATTTTTGTTTGTTTTTCCCTGGTCAGTCCTGTCAAGACTTTGATTTGCTGTCAAAAATGAAAGAGGAAGCTCTTATGTTCGTATTTACAGTTATTACTCCATACTAGCATTTAATACCTAGTTCTTAAATATATGAACAAGTTGCTTTGCGTCAGATAATAAAGGCAGCTGTGTGTTCTGTCCCTGGCTCATGCATAATTAGATTTCACTTAGTTTTATGAGTCATGGTGAACCAGTCTTGAAGTGGCATTTATGTGTTAAAATATGGTTCCTCATCTCTGCCTTTCCCACTTAAAGCTCTCACCTTGGGCTGGCATCAGTAGCCCCTTATGATCTAATTCAGCTCGCTTGCCCAGCAGAAAATGGAATGGGGCAGAAAGAAGGGGGTATGAAAGGATACAGTAAGACAACAGTAAGAGATGATTCAAGGGATTTTTGTTTCATTAGAGCTAGAACTCTCATGAATATCAGCTGATGTAGAGTTATTTGTATATCTGAGACTTACAGGTTGTTTATTCCTTGCACAATATGTTACAGAAATACTGTGTCTTCCAAATGTTTTCAATTATCTCTGCAGCAGAGGTGCCAAAAATTTAAAAATGGAATTCTGTAGCTCAGTTTAGTAGACAAAACAGTTAGGAGACCAGAAGTTAACGCTGAACAACACAAGGTGAACAACTCTTGTGGCCTGTGAAAGGCTAAGAACGATGACTTAGTTTAGGGAAAAGAGCCTTCTCATTGGATTCCTCTGACTTGGGTTTACCAGTTCAACACTGTTGACAGAAGTAGGATGTAATCCATAATTAATGACTGAGTAACAGTACAGACTCTAAGTCAGACCTGACATTGTTCCATGGCTACAATATTATTTAAAAATACTTAAGTTGGAGAAAACCTAGAATTTGTTTCCAATGATCTTTATAATTTATCGGGGATTTTTGTTAAAATTTTGTTTCAAAATTGCTTTAAATCAACATGCTAACTTTTTTTAATTCACACAGCTTTTAAACTGCTGTTCTGTTTTTAAAACTTTGATATATATATATTTATGTCTGAATGTTTTCTTTATGGAAACGAAAGTCACCTAGAAATATTGTCAATTGTACCTATAGCACAATATATTAGGCAAAATACATTATGATAATTTTACTAAGTAGCTGCATTTCTTCTTTTCACATCTTACCTCCTCCACCTGACTGCAAGAAGTGACTATGAGTGGTTATATTCTTTCTTATATCTTAGGATAATTTTAATTGAAGTTCTTAGAATATACTTGAATTAAACCTTTGTATGGTTTAAAGGACTAAAGCTGTTCTGATGTCTTTTAATTTTAGTGTTCAACTTAACATTATGTGAAAACAGTCCTTCCTTTTACTCTAGCTATTCTGTGGGTTTTGCCATTCAGTAGGGAGAGCAGCCTGTTGTAATAGGTTGGTGAAAACAATATAATAACCTGTCACTTCAAGATGCGTGAGGATACTAAGGTTGATTCTCAACATTGAGGCAGTGGCCTCATTTCTTCAAAAGGCACCTGCTGTAGTACTGAGCTATGTTTGCATTTTCTGGTGGCCAGTGTTACTGGAAATCATATGAGTTAGAGTGTAAAAAGCACATAGGATGGGAGTTACACTTTTTAATGCTACAGGCCACAGCTTTCTGGGGAAAAAAAAAAACAACCAAAAAAACCCCAACAGCCAATTGGAAAACTTCCTTCCACTTTTACCATATGGCATTCATTCTTTCTTTCTTGTCTTAAGTAATATATCTCTGCCTGCATATAAACAGATACTAGGGAAGCATTTATTTTCAGTGTTTATTTCATTCTCCTTTAATGGCAATTCTGACACCTGGAAATAACTGTATTCTACTTTACCAGTTTTGAATTTTTCAACTTACTGTTAGCTGGCCATACTGTGGAGGTCTTTGTGGTGAGAAGTAGAGTTTGAGGGGGTTTTTAAGGTCTTTATAAAATATTTGTGATGGCTTGCTTTCTGAAATTATTTTCTGCTTTCACCATTTGAATCTTTTTAACCATTTCAGTCCAGCTTGGCAGGCAGTTCTTTCCTTTGGATTTAATGTTTTTTGAAAATTATTGGCATAGATAGAGGAGTAACTTAATACCTCTAGAGGAGGGAAGGGATGTACTGAGTTTTCAGTTACCTGCTTTGTGTAGATCACAGAAAGCAAGTAAGCTGCCATCTTTTTCTTGTTAAGTCAATAGCAGAGACATTAAGAAGGAAGCTTTGGAATATGATATGAAGATGTAAATAGTAATGGCCTTAAAGGGCTGGGGTGTAGGAGGTGTAAAGCCCTGACTTGGAAATCCTGTGGTATGATGAAGTGTATGGAAAACAGGGCACAAATCAGCAAGGGTCTGCACTTCAGTATTTTTCCTCATGCAACAACTTTTCTAATATTAAGGCTTGGCTGTGTAGATACAGGTTGGTTATGTCCTTTTTCTGCTTTTTGACTCTCGCCATAATACCTTCCCAAGGAAGCAAGAAATAATAGGGGGGGTGTGGAGGGGGGATAAATCTGTAAGTATGCTACTTTTTCTTTTATTTTTGTGCAATTAGATTTTGAGGAGTTGTAGCAAGACCATTTTTTTTTTTTCTTTTAAACTACATTGATCTTAATAGCAAGATGAATATTGAGCAGTTTCTTCAAGTTCATTATTGTGTATAGGCACCCTGAGGATAATGAGTGTATATGCACAGGCAACAGAATGAAAGCAAAATCTGTTTACAGAATTAGGCTGTACTTACGGATACTGAAACTTCTGCCAAACAAGGAGCACAGTGAAATTTCATCTGCCAGATATGTTGGTTTTAATGTTCTCTAATTTAGCAGACAAGATAGTTCGGTTGTAATTAAGCATTTCTAATATTGTTGTTCCCCAAAGTTGTGATATAAATCATTTTACTCTGTAGTTTCCTGCATCATCACTGCCTCCATTTTTCCTGTATAATTCTTCCATAAACAGTCTCTGGGATGCAGGAAAACTTCATGCTGTAAATTACTTCTTGTGTATATAATACAATTTTGAATACATGCAGCTGAATTTCTTCTTCCCTAGTTTTTCATTCAGGTTTTCTTGATACTGTTTCTCTTTTCTATGTACATACCATTCCTGCTGTGGTAACAAATGGGGGGTTTGCCCAAAATTACCCTCACTGCAGTTTCTCCCCAGGTTTTTTTAATAGGTAGACCTGGCAACCAGGCTGAATTGCTCAACATTTGCAACTGAAGGACAAGAGCCATTGGGCACACTAGAATAAGAAATTCCCTGTAAACATAAGAAAAACCTTATTACTGTGACCAAGCACTGTTTGAACACTGAATAGGTTGCCCAGGGGAATGGTGGAGTCTCCATACTTGGAGATACTTAAAGCCTGTCACTCAGCAATATGCCTGAGTTGACCCTGCACTCAGCAGGAACTCATGGAAAGGGACATGGAAGATGCCCACAGTCCCTTCCCATGTCAGCCATTCTCTGGTTCTGTGAAGTTACCTGGTTTGTCTTAGCTGCAGTTCCCTTCAAGATAGCCACAGTTTGTGTTTTCCTTCTACAAAGTTATGCAGCAAGGCAAGTAATTGTTTTTTCCTGCCCATTTTTTCATAATTTTCTCCTCAAACAATTTTAGAAGAAATTCCTAACCAACCCTTAAAGTCTTGGACCATATTTTACAAGTCTTAAGAAAGACACCTTCCAACTTGAATTCCAGATCTATTCAATATACCCATTCAGCCTTTTCTGTTATAAAACAGGGTTGGGAAGGGATGTTTTCAAGACTTGTTATGCAGAGGACTAGTATAATTTAAAATTTTACTTGGGTGGGAAAATATATTTTTTCCAAACCATCCTTTCAGGATTTAAAAGGAGGATGAGATAGCATAAAAAACAATTGCAGCTCTTAACTGCAAGAGGTTGCAGGTTCTCTCTCCTGTGAGCCTAGCCCTGTTATGCATTTGCATCTGACATTCTGTTCGAATGAATTGACCCAGTGTAGATCTGAATTTCCCAGTTTTGGTAAAAAAAACATACATATTGGTATAACATTCAACTTGCATCTTTGGTAAACCAAAAGATGTTTCTTGGAAAACTGTTAATATGCGCTAAGAAAGCAAACTCATGGGACAGGATGAAAGCAATAAAGGAATTTTTAGCTCCAATGGGCTGAGCTAGAACAGAACAAATTAGAAGCCCATTCCAAACTCTTTAATCTTTTTGACTAAGAGTTTTTTTCAAAACATACTGTGTGAACTTTCATTCTTAAGCTTCCTTTCAGTCTTACTGTTTGACTTAAGAAATATAATGGTCTTCACAGGAAGCAGACTTTCATTAATGTACTTCTTAACCATGAAAAAGCATATCTAGAACTAGGGATAAACTAGTTCAGTTAACGTAGCAGTAAACATTTGTATGTGTTGTGAGGTCTGATCGTAATAATATATGTAATTATTAACCATGTACACAGTGTGTTCCAGCTAAAAGTAATCTAGGGGGTGTGGAAAAAAAAACCTGCAGTATCATCTGTTTATTTTCCGATGTGCAACTTTTTTTTTTCTTTAAACTGAACAAAAAAATCTTCATGCTGCAACAGAATAATTTGAAGTTCAGCACCAATAGTTGATATTATGTTAATTATAAGTATTTAAATATCAAGTAGTAGAGGCAGACTACTTTGTTTTATATAACAAAGTATTTTTCAGTGTTCTAGAATTTACAAAGCAGGCGTACATCCACTACAATATAGCGCATTTTGCTGTCAGATTTGAACTCCTCAAAATCATCCAAGTTTTTGAGACTCTGCACCATATTATTTTCATTATGAGAGAAACCAATGCAGTGCAGGGAAGTCCCTTTATGCTTGCCCACACTACGTATAAGCATGCCATTTTATCACATGGTACCTAAAACTGCATTTAAGCATTCCTTCTCTTTCAGGACAGGCCTTGTCATTTTACCTGGGGACACCTTTCCTTGTCATTTGTTCCTCTTACCTTCCCCCTCCCCTAATTCCCCCCCCCCCCCCCCTTTTCCTCTACGGTGGTACTGTAGTTGTGCAGGTTATCACATATCATGTTAGTAACCTGTACCTTTTTCACTCCAGTACCGTGTGAACTCCCCATCAGTCAGTGTAAGAAGAGGTAGTGGCATGTTTCTTGCTCTGCCCTCTGCTGGTTTAGGAACCTTCTTTCATTCATCATAGCTGTAACGTAATACTTTGTGCTACGTTGTATTAATATTGCTTGTCACCATCTGAAAAGAAAACAACTCACTCCTGCTTTGGATTAAAAAAAAAGAAAAAAAAATAAATTGAATTGTTTAAATAGTAATAGTGGAGGTTTGATCATGATTGAGTGAAATAAGCTGCAAATACCTTGTGTTAGATAGTTCTTTCAAAGATTAAATTACAGCAGAGAACGTGTTATAACTCAGCTGCACTTTGTGTCAGGTTCTGTTTTATAAACGAGGGCTATTTTTCTCTCTCCCTTTCAGCTTCCAAAATTCACAGAGATACTTTCACAGCCACCACTGTTCAGAAAGTTGGCTAAGATAACTTTTGAAAAAACCAAACACTGTAGCTAACAGTATGGAGTGTAGTGCACATATGTACCTATTACATGAAGACTGGTGAAAATAAATTTCCTTCAAAGTACTGATTCTTTTACGTAACTTTTTCATACGTCCCTCATGATTCTATTTTCTCCATTTTTATCCTTGCATATTACACAAAACATTTCAGACTTGAAGCAACTGAATTAAGCATAGAACATTCTAAGGGATAGTGCTCCTTTATGTATATATTAACTATTAAGTAGTGCAAGTATTTGTTGGTATTCAGTATTCTAAAATTTCCTCTGTGTGTTTGATTTCCTGGAAGAATTTTAAGTGAAATTTGGGGGAAAAGACGCCTTTGCACTTACCTTGTTGGCCTTATATTTTTTAAAATGTGATTTGTGATTAAGCCACAAGTGTGTCGCAAAGAGGAGACTGCTACATTATGCCAAGGATGTCAAGTTTTATGTGTGTTTTGTTTGTGCAGGCCTTTATTTAGATGCAAAAGTTATAATAAGTCTTTCTCATTTACTAAGGTTTTTATATTCTTTCTCTCAATTTTTTAACTTGTTTTATTACATTTTAAATATTGTCAAATTTAAATTATGTTTCTGGGAAATTTAGCTGGCTTTATTTGTTATTCAGTAAAAACTGTTGGAAAGTTTCTTCTGGTTTTTGTAAGACTGAATACTTGAATGTGTTATTTAAATTTATTGATTTCTATTGTTTAAAAATGTTCATTAAATAAAAAAAGAAAAAAAAAGCTTTTGTTTAGCCTTCTCTTTCTTTCTGAAAGCAGCAAGCTAAGGTTTATCTCTGGAATTATGAATGTCACCGATATAACAAAGTACCTATGTAATGGTGACTATCTTGTTATATGCTCTTCTGTGGCTTCAGTTTTAAAGCCCTGTCATCTCCTTTCTGCCCTTCATTTCTGTTCCTTTTGTAATGTTTGATTCCTGAACCTTTTCATCATGAGTATTCAAAAGCAGTTTTTAACACTGAAGGATTTGCTCCGTTTTCTTGTCCTTTTGGAGTGATTCACATGGAGCTTTTGTGTATCAGGTCTGTTCCACTTTCTTAAAAATATTAGGTTGCTTAACTACAAGTACATTTTATCTGCTTAACCCTTGAAAAGCTCCAAAGAAGGCAATACTGTGTTTGTAGTACTTGTTAATTTGTTCAGTTGGGAAAGGTACTCTAAATCGGTTTCTTTGTAGTCTTAAAAAAAAAAAAAAATAAAAATAAATAAATAAATAAAAACAAACAACAAAACGCATGAGGTTCTAAACCACAAGCAAAGTCCTCCAAAAGATCTTCTGAAGCCTAAATTCTTGTTAAGTAACCATGTAAACCAAAACAGCCTTCACAGTATGAAGGAGTCTTTTCCCCGTCTTGTTGAAAATAGTGTGTACTACTCACAGAACTGAGTTTGTCCACTGTTTGTGGTGGCTTTATATGGAATGTGCTTCATAGATTTTATTTCTTTTTTATTTAATTAATTATTTATTTACAGGAAGAACAGAACCGAGGCAAACCCAACTGGGAACACCTGAATGAAGATTTGCATGTACTTATCACTGTGGAGGATGCTCAGAACAGAGCAGAAATAAAGCTGAAGAGGGCTGTTGAAGAAGTAAAAAAGTTACTGATACCCGCAGTAAGTGTTTGTATACAAGTCTTCTGTTTCCATTTCTAGAAATTACTTCTGAAATACAATTAATGCTGCGGCAGTAGGGGTGAGGCTGCAGAGAAGCGTGCTCAAATTAAATTTAGATATAATTTTGTAATGCTCTTGTGATCTTTAAAGTGCCCATCCTGGATAAAATTATTCCACAGAACAGAATATATTTTTACGAGATGTTATTTTGGGGGGGATTTTGCCTGGATTTGTTTGTTTTTGGTTTGTTTGTGTGTGTGTTTTTTTTTTTTTGTTGTGTTTTTGTTTTGTTTTGTTTTGTTTTTTTTGTTTGTTTTTTGTTTTGTCTTAGAGATGCCGATCACCTTTAAAAGGTAATGCTGAACTGTTAACAAATACTAGCTTTCTCACCTTTCAATGTAAGAATGCTTATATTTAAGGCTTGGGAAATATGACATGCTTTTATGTTTCACTTTGAGGTGATCATGATACTTTAAGAAAATAAGGTATGTTTTCTTGGATCATTACATTGAACACCTTCCAAAAAGAACAAAACCCTTCAGGATATACTGTCAATATGCTGGGGAAAAATAAATATAGTGCAGCTGGAAAATTGATTATATTTCTCATTTGCTGAATATATAAACTGACTTTTGCCCAGCCAGATGACTTAAAGCCTTTTGGAGGAGCCAGAGTTGCCTTTGAGAACCTTTCTCTTAGGTCTGCTCTGCATTTTCACTCAAAGCTAGGGGATTCAGGGTGGCTGTATAGTGCATCCCATGCCATTAGCTTGCATCTTGTTATTTTTACCACTACTTCTGTGCCATTATAAAATGATAAAAATGAATCATATCTTCTTCAGTGGTGGAAATAAATTTCCATATTGCGAGAAAACATTAAGATTATTCTGTGAAAGCAAACAGTAGGTGGTATTAAAATGACCAAATGATTTTGGGTGCTTTGGTGAATGCTAATAGATGCTCGCTATGAGGGAAGTTGTGCTGGCACATGCAGTCTCTGTTAACATATTTATTCAGAATACATTCTTAAAAGTTACCAAATATCAGATATGCATAAGAGGTTTGGGTGCTGCTTATTACATGTGCAAGAGTTAAAAGGTTTGTTGTCTCCCATTTCTGAACATTATGGCTTGTTGAAACAGGCATGTGTAGTACATACCAATGAATTAGTATATAGGCGAACTTGCTTTTTGTACTACCTGGTGCATCTGTTCAATTAGTATAAAATAATGTCTGCTTAACCAAAGTATAGTTTCAGGCAGTTTGAGAGTTGAAAAATTCTGGCTTAGGATAGAAACTGAAAACTTCAGTGAAAGAAGCCATTAACCTTTAAATAATCAGGTTAAACATGAGGGGTAAAAAAATAAATCCTAGCTAATTGCAGTGAGATGTGGGGAAACTGTGGGCGCTGGAAGATTCCAAAAATGCTCTAAAATATAAGAATGCAAAACTGGGAATTCCCTTTCACGTGGTAGAATATCTGCAACTATGACTGGTTTCCGAATAAATGTCAGAGGATTAAGATTTTTAAATTATATTTATGTATTTTTGGTTTTAGCTTCATCTACCTTGAATGGAATTTGAGATTATATAGGAGAAAAGATGCAGTCTCATGCCTGCCCTATAGTGGCAATGTTTCACCTTTCTGAGACACATTTTAGAAAAGCTAGTGCTAGAGATGGGAATGAGTTATTAATTTCTTGGAATAATCAGTTATTTTTATGCTGAAGATACCAAAAAGTCTTAATTACATTTTATAGCAGCAGTGCACAGATAGGCACATTTCTTAAATAGATTTCCATTTTGGAGGTACTTGGGTAAAGAGAAACTATTTCAGTAGTAAAATGTGCTTCTTTATGAAACTGGATCACTAGTGATTTTTTTTTTTTCCTTGTGGATGAGAATTTTTAATTTCCCTTTCCATTTGCTGTAGGATTGTTACCAATATGGTGGTATAGTCAAACAATTTTTCTTTACAAATAAAAAGCACAACGTGAGGCATACTAGCTGAACAAGCTGTTTTTTTCCATGAGGAGAAAACCAAGAATTCTGGGGTTTTTTTAATATATGTTATTATTTTGTATTTAATTTACACTTCTTTGGTATATTTTTTTTTATTCTTATTATTTATTTTGGCTGTACTTAATGTTCTGTAGGACTAATTCTTTTGTTGTACTTCAGTGAGATTCTGGTCATTACCTGGACCTGCAGGATAATATAGTACTGCCTTGTTCATGTTTTTCTCTGAAGAAAAGCAGGAAGAGTAAAGCAGTCTGCAGGCTTTTGGGATCTCACTGAGGTGTAGCATTCTTGTCCCTCCTAAAGTGAATCCTGCAGGTTATTTATTGATCTTTCTTCATTGTGAGAGCGCTGAGAGTTTACTTGTTATTTGCAAGAGTTCAGTTCTCTTGGAAAGACAAAAGATGCTCTGGATTGTGCACTGCAGAATGTAAGAAACAACTCTAAGCCTGTGTAAAAGAATGTACGTAATAACTATAGGCATACTGAGTTCCAGTGTCATTAAGGGTTTGGAATTGCTCTCTTAAGGTCTTAAGCAGTAAGGCTGAATTCCTTTGCTAGGTATATATAAGGCTTTTATGGGTTCTAAGAAGCATTGAATAAACTCATCTAGTTCCATGTGTTTTCTAGATGCTCTTTTAGTTACAGAGATGTCTCTCTAATTACTAATCCACCTTTATACTAACTGGCTTTTATGTGAGGTACATGCAACGGAATTGAAATTTCAATGCATACATATTTGATGGGTAACATCAGCTGCATGCACTTTTAATCCCTTTTTCCTTTGACTCCACATTCTTCTTTTCAGAGGAGAAGATCATAATTGTGGTTTCTACTTAATTATTCTAATTGGTCTGGAATCAGTGTTTTTCAAGTTCTTTGTATTGCTCTTCCTCCGTCAGGACAGCTGTAGTTTTACTTGGTTGATGCCTCCATCTTGTCTGAAGACAACTGCAACACGGTATTAGTCAGTGGTGCTCCCTGTCAAACTGTGTGTGTAGTTTGCCACTACAATAATGGAATTATAAGATTGTTATGGCTAGGAAATAATGTTGCAGTAGAAGATTATTTAATTTTATTAGTACATTAGGTTCTTTCCTGTAGTAGTGATTTTAGACTTTTCAATCTTGAATATCTTTACATTTGGCTGTATGGTCTTCATTTTTACCTTGAGAACTTTGTGTGCTGTGAATTCCATAGAAAAACCTGATAGAGTAGAAAGAATTTTAAGAATTTTTAATTGTGGTTTAGTTAAAAAAAAAGTTGATATTGTAGTAATGCTGTACATCGTTTGCCCTGTAGCGAAAACTAGCAAAAGCTTGAAAATGGAAATATATTCGGAGATTATTTCATTTGTTTTAGCAATCTAAAAAGCCACAATAAATTCTGCATGCAAGTTTGGCTTTCCTGAATAATTCTAACTCGCTCCTGCATGGTGTGCTGGTTTTACATTTCTGCTTTCACAAGTCAGAGAATATAGTGTGCCACCTTCTATAGTCTCCCTGTTGAAATGTTGGTTATGCTGTTCAGTCCATTGTTTGCTGCTTATTCAGTTAAAGTTAGGAAATGAATAAGTGATACAGTAACAGAAAAGGGACACTGCTGTCCTTAAAAGCTTTTTAGGAAGTTCCTGTGTTACATCTTTTTGTCAGGTCAGATGCAAGTGTCTCACAGTGCACGTCATGTAAAACGATCATAAGGGGAGCTCTGTAGATAGAGTAATGAATCATAGAATAGTTAGGGTTGGAAAGGATCTTAAGATCATCTAGTTCCAACTCCCCTGCCATGGGCAGGGATGCCTCACACTAAAATGAAGCAGCCAAGCTTCTTCGGAGTGACTGCTGTATGACACGTGGTAAACTTTTTGATGTGGAGGAGAGGTGATAGTGTGTTATTTTTAGTAGTGTGAAGCAGACTTAATGTTTCCATGATAGTATGAACCAAGGGCTGCTGCAGTCCTGCCATTCCTTTATGATTTGCTGTTCCTGCTTCCTGTTTAGCATCAGAAAGTACTGGCCTTCATCTGACCGTGTAGCTAGTCCATTTGGTGGAGAGCTTAATCTTGGATTAACTGACTTGTTATGGGAGTCAGTTTTATTTTAGCACTGACAGAAGTGATGGAATGAGAATGTGCAGCCCAGAAAAAATGGGATGGCAGCAGACCACCCTTAAATAAATTTAACCTTCTGTAGAACTGCGAGTATGTTCACCTGCAGATAGGATGAGAATAAAATAATCAGACATTCCCTGTAGTAGAATATGATAGTGGAAAACAAAACAGGAAAGCCTGCTTGTGTGTAGTTTTCCCTCTTTCCCACTGTCCAGTATGTCTAGTACTGGTAATTTCAGTAGCTTATTCACAAGTTGAATAAAGTATTAGTTGTGTTGAGCAGTCCTTTAGTAAGTTCTAGTATACATTTTATCAGTCTTATTCTGCTGAAAGTTCATACTGTAATGCAAGTCTGAGTTTTAAATATGAGGACAAGAATCTCTTACATCAGTTCACATAGGAAGTGTTTACACATTGTACTTGATACGTTGTTGCAGGGGTAAATTTTTCAGTTTACACTGGTATTGACAATTAACAAAGTTATTTCAGACCAGCTGCAAGTGTGAAACAGCTCTCTCCATTATTGTGTGCTGTGATGGAAACTCTGTAGACTAGTGGTTCATGAGCACCAAAAAAAGTCTGTTGATGGAAATGATTTTTTGAGATCATACTTACTACAAGATATTGATGTGATGTACAACTTAATTGAATAAAACCTTGTTTAAACTCTGTTAAATTCATCAACTCTCCTGAAATACCTTTGTAGTACTAAGGAGAAAAGTAATATTCATTAGAATATTGTTCATGAAAATAATTTTGAAAGCAGATATAAAATGTGCTCACGATTATTAATTTATTTTCTACTTCTGATTTTGCAAAAGTTGGCAAATAAAGGGAAAATTCAAACTTACGAGGATCTGTGCATTCACGTATTTCAGTTAATTGTTTTACAAATTTGGTCATGTTGTAATCAGATATAATCAGTCTCATTTTATTAGCTTGTAACTTAGGTAGCAGTTCATACTGATTCTTGTTCTTCCTAGGCTTAGAAGCTTCTCCAGCAGTTATTGCTAAACACCTTAATCTGTTAGTCTGAATTTTCTTCTGGACATTTTTAGTGGCTTTTAAAACCCAGGGAAATCGGTTGATTTTGCCTGCATATGGTTGCTGCTGAATACCATATTTCATTTCCCCTTTTCCTTCTTCTCCTCTCCAAAATATTTTTTGGAGATGCAATAATTCATTTAAGTTGTTACAGATGTATAACTGGAGAAATGGTTGATCTTAATTTATGAAAAAGACCTTGGGAAACTTAGAAAATGTTCTTTTTTCAAAGAGAAACAAGGAAGCTCTGTTGCCTGAAATTCAGTCGGCACACGTCCTTCCAGAGCAGGATTATACATTGATTAGGGCTCTAATTACGTTCTATGTGGGTTTTATCTGTCTTCCAGAAATGTACTTGATCTGTTTGCCTTTTGGTAGATACAGCTGTGGAAGAAAGAAATGTTACTGACCTATTCTGGTAATTAATTTTGTGGTACCTGTAAACTTTAAATTTTTTTTTTATTTATTTATTTTTTTTTTTTTTTTTTGCATTCTTCATCCCATTTTTAAACTTGCTTTCTTGGTTCTTGGCCATTTTTCCAGCCTTTCATATACTCTCCCGTTGCCCCCCGTCTTTGTTCTTTTTCTATTGATGGCTGTTATAGAACATGTGAGCTGGGATCTTTTATAGTAAGTATTTGTCCTCTTATGCAAGAAATAGCTGATGAAACTGATTCTCCTTGTCCATCTTGATAAAGATTAACAAGAAAACTGCAACAAATTACTTATGCATTTTTTTTTTTATCCTTCATTTCTAATTACAGTTGGTTTTTTGCTTGGTTGGTTTTCTTTTTTGAAATCACAGCCTTATACCTAAGTGGAAGAAAAGCTAATTGTAGAGTTGTGATTTCTGGGGAGACATAGTATAAAGTAGAAATCAGTTGTCCTGCAGTTTTATACTAAATATTAACAAGACTATGTTGAGGAGCTCAGATCATTTTACATATAAGTTATATTGGCAATGGCTTCTGGATGGGTCTTATCAATTGCAAAGACTTTTTTGTGAAGTAATAGTTAAGTACAGTAAGCATTTCCCCTTTCCAGCTATTTAAAGCATTCTTTACTGCCAGTGTTAGTTTTGAAATCTAGATTCCTAATTATACAGAAGTAAAGCTTGTCATAGAAGCATCTGTGGTTTAATGCTGACTGATGATTTCTAGTCATCAAGTTGTTCTACATTATGCTGTTTTGACGTCAGAACACAGAAAATTCTAACCTTTGGAAAAGTGCCCAGTGTTTTTCAGCTACTATTCAATAGAAAACTCAAATGTTTTTTTTTAAACCAGTAAAGAAATGTTTGAGCTTTCATCGGAGGACTAGTAAGATTTCCTTTCGTAAGTTGTTTATAGGTATAGCTTTAATATGGGAATGTTCTGCTTATAGGTAGGGGTTTAATATGGGAATGTTCTGCACCCTGTTATCAGGAGAAACATAGGTGGACATGATACAGGAGATGGGAGTCAACTATTTAAAAATAGCTTACATAATTGTTGACAGGGCCATTTGTAAAACACTTTTGATTAAACTGTTAAGTGGTAAACTGTTCTGGAAAAGGAAAGATTAGGTGAGAGATTACTGGAAAGTTGCATTGCTCGGAACACCACTTATTAATGAGAGGCATTTAAGACTGGGTTTTGGGGAAGGTTTTGTGTGTTGTAGGAAATGGCATGTTTTGGTGGTTGTTTTTGTGGTTGATTTTGTTTGTTTTTTGTTGTTTTTTTCCCCTTATTTTCTTATGTATTTTAGCACATATCTTAAAAGCTCTGCCTTCTTTTCAAACATACTTGCCTTCTGCGTTTTCGGTGTTACCATTATTAGCTAATTCTTAATACTTCCACAATATCTATAAAGTGGAGTATATTTTCAATTCCAAATCACTTGGAGTTATTGTTGAGAAGTAAATCTGAACAGCCATCACATCTTAGGAAAAGGTCAGGGGTCTCTAACACTATATCCAGTCCTTTGATATTGCAGCCTCTTATAAATAGATTGGAAAATGTGATGTTTTCTTTTTGACCAAACACAGCTGTAGATACTAAGGATGTCAGCTGCTTTGTTTATAAATAAACAGATTCAGCCTTTGATGGATATTTTCCTAATTTCAGAAACTGTACATTGCAAATCTTTTTATGAGACTGAAGATCAAACCCTCAAACCCACCATTTGCAGTTGGCAAGAGGTCATTTGTCTTAAGATCGTTTTTAGTGGTTTTGATGAAAACTAGTTTTCAGTTGTGTAACTGCGTACACCACTATGCTCTCACCTTAGAATTAGCTTCTTCAGGATTTCTTCACTCTTTAGCTTATATGTCCTAGTTTGGAAACAGAATTTGAACTTTGACTACTCTGGCTTTCTTGGCAGCTATAGTAAATAAAATGGTACAGTTGCACTAACATAAGCAAACGATATCTGGAAAGGTGAAATGAGACAAGAAGGAAGAGTAGAGATTTGTCGTATGTACTCACAGACACTTGAATGCCGTAATGATAGAAGTTGTGCAAATAGTCAATTCTAGTTCTTTGATAAGACTTTTGGCTGTGTTAGGCAGCCAGTGGCCTTATTTTTCTGTATCTGCTGGTCTGAGCTTTTAGTTTTTAATGAGTACCTAAAGGGGACCTACAGGAAAGCTGGAAATGGGACTTTTTCAGGGGCAGGTAGTGGCAAGACAAACAGAATGTCTTTAAACTGGAAGGCAGTAGGTTCAGATTAGATATAAGGAAGAAGTTCTTTACTTATGAGGGTGGTGAGGCACTGGCACAGGTTGCCAAGAGAAGCTGTGGATGCTCCATCCCCGGATGGGGCTTTGAGCAGCAACCTGATTTGGTGAGTGATGTCTCTGTCCATGGCATGGGGTTGGAACTAGGTGATCTTTAAGGTCCCTTCCAGCCAAAACCATTCTATGATTCTATAGCTGGTGTAGGGTTTTAAAGAAAATTTTTGAAATGATAGTTTGTTTGCTTAGTTGGTTGGAATTTATAACCAAAATCAGTGCAATCAGCAAAGACGTGTTAAATAATAAAATCTTTGTGTCACTGTGCAGGAAATTTGTTTGAGAGAGTATAATAACCACTTGGTTTACCTCGGAATATGAAGTCTGAAAGACAGAGGGAACTAAAAGGAATGTCTGAATTTCTCCCACGTTTTTAACCCACTGTAATGCATATGGTAGTAATGTGCTGATCTGATTTTCTGTTAATAATGTTTCTTACCATTTGGAACAGTTAGACTGTTGCTGTAATGTTGAGAAGAATACTGGTTATTTTCTTAAGCCTGCAAAACCAAGGCCTGTATTTGCCTTTCAGTAGTCATTTCTGAAATTGCTGATTGATTTCTAAAGGAGGTGCTTGGGCTCTGTAGGGACTCCTTTAGTGATCCTTGCAGTATGAGCTCTCCAGTCTTAGTAGATGGTGAAGAACTCTGGAAAGTTATGCTTTATTACTTGGCAGTGAGCAAAGCTTCAGGGAAATCCGATACCTTTGAAGATGAAAGGTCAATGAGATTCAAGAAGGATACACATTAAAAAAAAAAAAACCAACAAAAAAAACCACAAGAAAAAAAAACACACACAAAAAACCTCTTTAAAAATTTCTCTGGTCATAGAAACACTTGTTTTCCCCAATGCTAGCAAAGGTACTCTTTAAATAAATGTTAACATCCTCATCTGTAAAGTGTGGTGATAGCTCCTTATGGATTTGTAAAACATTGAGGGGTGAATGTTTACTGAAAAAAATTATATGAAAGGTCATGACTGGAATATGAATTCTTGTATAGCAATCTGTAGTTTTGCCAGGTGGTCCTGAAAACAGAAGGATGAGCAAAGTTTATTTTATACTATAAGAGTGGAGATTGTGGGGGGAACTCTGAAGGGTTCTTGGTGTTCATGCAGAGTTGTAGTAATAAGAACATAGAATCAAATAAATAGTTTTTCATTGATTTCAACTTGGAATTAATTTAAAATTATCTTGGAAATTGTTTTGCTGCACAAGCCTTCAGGTAAGTTCTACATATTACTGAAATATTTTTAAGCAGGAACTTTTAAAATATAAATATATATATGCAGCTGTTTAGCCTTTGTGCTTTAAGGGTCTAGTAAATCAGGTATTAAATGATATGTCTTGTCTTCCTTAAAAATAAATAAGCATTGGCAGTGTTGCAGAGTCACCTAGGAGTTGTGCTCAACTAGACAGTCTTAAAGGGACTTAACAGTACTGTTTGAGAAATGCCATCTCTTCTTCTTCTGTAAATCATATTGCAGCACTTGGAAAAGAAAGTGAAGCTGATATAGCTGATATAAAGCTGATACAATGTAATTTATTCTTGTTATGCCATGATTTTAATTCTGTATATTTTACAGCTGCTAGAAGTAATCTGTTCATAGCAGTCCCAACATGTAAATGTTAATCATCATTAAATAATACTTTCTTTCACTACTTGCTGTAGTAGCTGGGATTTTTAAAAAACTTCCCAAGTGAGTCCAGTACATCTGGGGGTATGCAGGCTCTTCTAAAAATCCTTGTCTAGTTACTTTTAGGAGCTTGAAAGTAAGATGGATGATTGTGTGGGTATGATAGTAATGATCAGTGGTTTAGGTATAAAATCTAGGAGTTGTTTTTTATGAGAAGTCTCAAGTTGATTTGGAAACTTTAGAAATCTTTGCAAAGACAACTTCTGTGATGATGTAGTTGAGATGTTCTCTAGGTGCTGGTTTTATTTATTTTTGCTGCATTTTAATCTGTTTAATCAGTTTCCTTCAAATGTGAATCACACACATCCTTGGAACCCAATTTTAAGGTTGAGGTGAACCAAGGGTACTAGATGTGTGATTAAATGTCATTTAATAAAAAGCACCTGTGGTCTAATACATGGCTTCTCTTAATAGAATTAGTAAACTGGTGGAGGTGGCTCTAGTAGCACATGGGAAGGGAGGGAAACCTTTCCCTTTTGGTGTTCTGCTCTCAGTTTGGTTTCCTTATAAGCTTTGATTTTTACTTTAATAATTTCTTTCATCAAAGTGTCAAAATAGAATCCGGTTTAAAACCGTGTAGTAGCAGGGAAACATAACTGGTATGAAAGCAGTACATGTTGCTCCTTTGTGACTTCTCTAAACAGCTTGTGCTTCAAGGGAAGCTCATGTAAAAGGTAGAAAAATAAAATTTTGTCTTTAAAAGACCTTTAGGACATCGTCCAGTTAATTAAGACTTTTTTTAAGTAATTTCAGAAAAAAAAAGTCTAATTTTGAGAGTTGTAGTTGTAGAAATTAAACAGTAAACATGTCTGTATTCCTCTAAAGCATTATATTATTGGCATGTGTTATTAATCCAGACAAGTTAAATTATGCACTGAAAAACATAGAAATAAAGGCTTACTGGATTTCAGTAGACTCTTTTTTGTTACTAATTATACCCTTTCAGTACTCCTCTATACATATCTTCATACTTTAGAAGTCTAACTGATTAGACTAGTTCTTTTCCTGGCTTTGACGTCAGGCATATGACTACCCTTCCTTAACTTTGTCAGGAGCATTTTTTTGCTTCTGGTGATGGAAGTTCCTCAGAAGAACATGAATGTGTGGCACATAATCCACAGCTAAGAGGGACAAACAGTGGTAACATTTAGAAAGCATGGTTGAACTTAAAAAGTTTTTTTCCATTTTGTTTCTTGGAAAAGAGAGATTGATACAGGTAACTATTCCTACACTTGTATCAGTGTTTGATGTAGAAGAATTAAAAGATCTGGTCATGATTTGCCTCTCAGTTCTTTTTCCTACAAGAAGTACTTGGTGTTATAGTGCAGGGCCCTCCTGTCCTCTTGATACCTGAAATGTGGCATCTTAGGGATGCTAACCAGAGCATGGTTTTCCTGTCCTTTCTTGTAGATTTTAGTTCTGCACAGTTGTATAAGGGAGAAGAAGAATGTCTTAAAGCCAGAGTATCATCCTGCTTGGAGAGCACTCATAATCCTGAAGGATATGATGCCTTTTGTTTCAGTTACGAGCACCTTGTTCAAGCACAGTTCTTCGGTACATCTATTTAGAGCTGGAATTTTGGAAGGAGTCTCCTAGGTCTTCTGTAGAGTCTAAAACACCTTCCAGAATCTTCGCTACACTGTGTTCTGCTGCCTTGTTCCAAGTACATTGCTTTCAGAAAAGTGTAGGAGCTGGTATTTCTGAATCCTTGCTGAGTCCTACAGCCTCCTCCACAAGATGTTCTGAGAAAAGAATGCATGAAATGGTATGTGAAGCAGCCTGTCACTTAGGCCTCTTTTGTTAACATCCAGACCTCACACTCACCACTGCGACATACGAAGAGTACCTTCGGTTGCTTCTGTGCACGCTCAACAGTTTTATGTACTGATTTGCGCAAAAGCCTCCTCTACGTTGTTTGCTGGTCTTCTTGTCTTTCCTTTGGTAAACCAATTGGATTTTCTTACTCCTGAGATACCCCTTACTCTCCCTATTAAGACTGACAGTCTGTTATACTGCCTTGCCACTCTCCAATACAGAACAGATAAATCTTTGTTCTCACTATGATTTCAGATTCCTGGTTTCAAGAGTGTCTTTTGTTTGTGCTGTCAGCATCTCTGCTGCTTTGTGTACAGGTACATAGTGACGAATATTATCCGTGGATCTTGAAAAGACTCATAGCTTTAGCAACTACATTTTTAATCTGTGAAAGTGTTCTTATCTGCACTCTAGTATTTATAGGTCCATTGCTTTCGGAAGGAGTTAAGAACCAAGTTTAAGTCAGATTTGGGATATGGATATGTTTTCACTTCTTCCAGTAGGCTATTTTCCTCGAAATGACTGCTTAACCATTCCTTTATCATGTAATGTTCTCAGATTCTGGGTCTCTAGCCTGTGGAAGGATAGTTAATGTATATTACAGTATCAGTACTGCTAATTATATCTCTGTAACAAAACTCTTTATTAAAAATCCTTATTAATCTATATGAATTTTCTTTGTATGGCAGGAGTTTGAGATGAAATGCACTGCACTGTAAAACATACGAAAAGATGTTTGTGGTAGTGAATTCGAGTAAGTGGCATTTCTCTGCTGCTGTCATATAGTATACTGCATGTTGCACTTAATTCAGTGTGCATTTCATAAGGCAGTGGATTTAGGCCAGTGTAATCTGTGAATCAAGATATTATTTCAAGGCTATTTTCATTATAGTAGATCTTTCTACTCTCCAAAAATTAGTCTTTGTAAGCAGATACTGGAAGAAGCAATAAGAAATTTTCCAGGTATGCAAGTATAAATAGGTTCAAACTAAACTGGGCAAAGAAGACTGTTGAATATCACCTTTGAAGATCTTCCTTAAGTATAATGCTTAATTATATTTCTAGACAGTAATCTCTTTTTGCAGTTATCCATGTAAGGCTTAGACTGTTGAAATAAGACCTTCCAGAAGGTTAAAAGTGGGGGCACAGATGATAATTAAAGGTGTCTTGAACATTTTTAGTAAATGGATAATTACTTTCATCATCCAAAACCAAAGCAAAACAAGCAAACCCATACTTCCTGTTGTTGTTTGGTGGCTCATGGGGTAACTGAAGAAAAAAGATCAAAATTTAGTATGAAGTATGAAACAATGTAGTGATTTTGGACACTGACCAGGTGGGCTGATTAACTGTACAAATATTTAAAAATGATGAAGTGGTGGTAATGTGGTAATCTGTGTTTCAACTTCACAATAAAGCAAACAGAGCTCTCTGTTCGTAAGCTGCCAAATGTAAGAGTATAGGGTGTTCTTCAACCTAGACAATTATCAGAAACCCCAAAATCAAAATGAAATTGTCTCCTCATTAAAATATTAATACCAGACATTAATTCTTACTTGGTTTAAATGAAGACAGATAGTATTTCTATAGTTGAAATTTGATGTCAAGCTGTCCTTAAGGAGGGTGAAAGTGGCACTCATTCATCTATGGAAGAATTTATATTCAGTACTTGTCAACATACTGTATGATTGAATGTGCATAGTTGATGTCTCACATATAATATACTTGTAAACTTCCTTGCCTAGTGTGCTGAAGAGAAACTTCAAATAAAATACTTAACAGACCTGCTTTCTTGTATGGGCTTCTGCACTGTTGCTGCTCTTTGGTGGAGCTAATCTTCTGTTCTGATTGTAGAACTTACACTGTATGTAGGGGAATATGTGCAGTATTTGATGCTACAGTATAGGTATGCATTGAGTATTTTGCAGGCATATGAAGATATGTGACAGGTTCCTAGAACACCAGCAGGCACTTAAAAAAAAAACAAAACAAACCAACATATATAATTCAAGCAGTCATACTTAATGCATTCAGATGCTCTTTGCATCTCAGATTGCAGTGCGTTATTTTAGAGTGTACCTATTCTGTGGTACTGGTCCTGACTTCAGTAGCATACTTAAAACCCACTGAATTGCATGTAGAGGTCAGGTGGAGCCTATCAGTTACTTTTCTTGCTTTTCTGTTAATAGAAGCTGCAGGCTCTGCTTCACTAATTGGGCCAGATGGGTCTGACTGCTTTCTTAGATGAGTCAGCCTACAATTAAAAGATGTTTTTAACAATATGGCTGTATTTCATTAGAAATGCTTTGTGATAAAATTGTCCTTGGGTTTCTTGTTTGCCGCCATATATAGGATGTTAGAATTTAATCTGTTCTCAAAACAAAAATTCAGGAAGTTTAGAATGTCTCAGTATTTTTTTAGAAAGGAAAGTTTAATTTTCTCAAATGTTACGAATTGAGATAATGTGGAATTCAAAATCATACTTTGAGAAAATGAGATGTTAGCTGTTATGACATTTTAGATGAAAAAACAGACAATATGTTTTGAAATGAAGTGCTTAAGATTTTAAAAGTTGAGTTTGCTTCTGTTCTGTGTAACTTTTAAGAATATGTTTAATTTTTTCACATCTAGTTCTTTACTAGTTCTGGTATGTTTTCATCTGAAGAAAGAAAGAGAAGTTACGATGTTTGCTATAGGTATTCTTGTTCTAAAAGAAATGGCAATATGACCAAAACTAAGTAGTTTATAGAAAAGGTCAAGAGTTCATCTTTGTACTTCAGTTTTATAAGTAAAAAAGATAGTTGTTCCTAGTCCTGTATTTTATATGAAAGGTCTTTTTCCAGCTGCTTTACAGAGATTTTTTTTCCCTTTCGAAGCACTGTCCTCACCAACTTTGTAACTTCTCCTACAACAGTTTATTATATAAGCACAACTTTGTTATGCACACAGCTGCTGTTTCCTGCCTTGCTGTCATATTGTGCTGGGCATGTATCTGAAACAGCTTTTAGACTTGTGGTGTGTTTTCTGAAGTGACTCACAAAGTATCGAGTCTAATTAATTTCACCTTATCAGTGAAATATTTAGTGACTGCACCATTTTTTTTTTCCACATAGCTATGATTTGGTACTTATACATTTTGTTTTTAAATAAAGGAAATCAGTTGCTTAGTGTAACTTGCTTGGTATTAGTGGCTAGCTGTGCTGAAGCTACAGGCCACAAGCTGTGAAATTTCACATAAATACACTGAGCTTTTTTACCTACTTAAGTAAAAGGAGACCCCAGAGCCAGTTAGCACCAGAAGATAAGGAAGGGCACTACACCTATCAGCAGAAGCTGCAACCTTAGAGATAAGAGAAGAAATGGCCTGCCTAGAGACAGTGAAGAGACCCAGTGGAGAACAAGCTGCTCCGAGGTCCCAATACTAGCTATCGTACCAAAGTGTCATGTGAAGAGCAGGAAGCTCAGACTGTAAGTATGTAACTTCCCAGGAATTTATTTATTCGGGGTCCCTCTCCAGAAGCACCCACCTTGTGCTGTACTCCACTGTACCAAGTAAATGAACTTACTGAATTCTGCCTGAGGCTCTGCTCAGAGAAACCTAGGGTCAAGCCAGAGGGGGATGTGTGTGTGTCTGGAGTCAACAAAAGGCACCTGTCTGTTCAGTGGAGTTCCCTACCACAAAGGCACTGTAATGTCCAAGTGGTGGAAGCCTTGGGTGCTGTGAATGTGACTCCTTGATTATGTGACAAGTCCATTTTCCCTTACATTCTTGAGCTTTTTGGAGATGTATTCCTTTTTTTTTGTCTTGATTACCATACAGCCCTAGATATGCTGGGCATACTACAGTTACGTTTCTTGTGATGAATACTTATTGAACTTACACATTTACAGCTAAATGGGCTATTTCTTCAGTGATGCTTCAGCTCAGTGTTCCAAAATTGCAATGCTTACCTTTAAAAAAAAGGCAATAAATGTTTACATGCATCCTGAGGATTTAAATGCTAATACGGTAGTTGTAGTTTGAAAATACGTAATTTCACTGCAACTATGTTTTCTGATATGAAAATGTCAAAACACTTTAAATTGTAAAAGTATGGGGGGTTGCTTATGGCAGTAAATGGAGGCCTCTGAGTGAAAGCTGAGAATACTTTTTTTTTCCTGAACTGAAATGTCTAAATGAAATGTGATGATACATACAAGAATAGACAGCATTGTGTAAACAAAATGTAATTAGGGTTTCCTGTGCGTATTGTAAGTCTGAAACACTATTTCTAATGAAGAATGGGTGTGAGAGACAGTCGAACTTCAGAGCAAATGGTGGTAGTATGTATGACAGATAGGTCTTCTCAGTGGGAAGCCAGTGGTAACCATATGAAGTTGAAATAGTGCTTAAATTCTGACCATCTAAAATATTGTTCATGTACACAGATTATTTTTAAATTATTTAAGTGTATTAACTATGATGAAACAAAAGCTATTCAGATGATGGTCAACAGTGGAAAACATAAACTGAACAAAGGTGTGGTATTCAACAGTTGGTCCTTCTTCCTTGCAGACTGACTTAAATTTTAGAAATGTCAATTAAATGCGTAGCTTAATAAACATGTAAGTGAAGCAAATGGAAAAGTAAAGTGTAAATGCAGGAAAATGGCCAGAATTACAGCATTGAAATAGATTACTTGACTCTAATAGGTCTTTAGAATTCAGGAAAAGAGATAAAAACCTTCAACTGAGAGGTCACCAAACTGTGCACCAGTTCAGTTTCTGAATGGACCAACCTATGTAATATCCTGGTAACAGGTTGCGCTGGACATGCTATATCATATGAAAGGCACATACATTTTAAGTAAATGATGGGGTAATTTATAAGCATCCTTGATATCTGTGCTGTCGTGTTTTGTTTCTCTAAGCTGGTAGATGGAGTTTAAAACAATTAAAAAAACAAAAGCAGCCCAATAAACCACCTTGATCTGTAGACCTGAGCGTTTTCAGATAAAGTGGGAAGAGCACTGGTATTCATGTATCTCTGAATCTTGTAGAAAAGTTTTAATAATCCATTCATGACAATAGCCTCAACCATTTTTTTTTGTGAAAGTGAAGAAGTCAGTTTCATATGTGGGTTTATGAAGGTTTAACTAAGGCATATCAATAAATGGGTTTCTTCTCTGGGACGTAAACAAGAGAGAAAGTAGAATCTTTATAAACTTATATAAATAGTAGAATTTATTTAATCTTAAGGTTATAACAGTGAAAGGTAGTAAAGAAAAGTCATTCCCAATGGTTCACGTATTAAATCTAGTAGTGAGAAAGAGGGAAGTCAGGTTTGTATCCAAAGTATTTCCAGCTTTACACTTACTTGGAAGAAGGGACATTTTGAAGCCAGAGCTGTCAATGTGCAGTACATCATACCTCATACCTTCTAATGTGTCTCAGCCTGATTCTTACACAAAAGGAGAGAGGCTTTTCCAAAAGAAAAAAAAAAAAATTAAAAAAAAATTGTTATTTAGAGAAAGCCTGGTTTGAGGCTGGTGCTCACCTTCCAGTAAAAGGGTTATGAGATAATTTTGCAGCCGTGGCCATACCAGTTATTTTAGGATTCTTTAAAATGCACGTTTGGTTAACCGCAAACCTCTGACTTTTTTCAGAGATGAACTGTGCAAACCAACCACACGCATTCTGAAGTGCATTTCACTGGCATGGATGTTGTTCTCAAAGTCAAGTGTTGCAGAAGTCCTCAAGTTCAGTGCCAAAATGGTCTATCAGTACTTAGACAAATACTGTTCTTTATGCTTTCTGACTTTCATTGGATGGAACTACGATATTCAGTGGAACCTGAAATGCAGGCTGATCAAAACTAACACAGATTACTTAGTATGGTGCATCAGGAGCTAACTAGGATAAATTGTTAAAACAGGCTTCCAAGAGATAATCCTGTAACACTGGTGAGTTGTAGGTTATTTATAATGGAACTATGGAAGATTTAAAAATAAATAAATCAAGGCATGCAAGCATTTTATATGCCAAGAACTCTTAGTAAGGAGATCATTGCCTCCACTGGAAAAAATAAGAGTTCATGAGTTGGTAATGCTTTAGTGCATTTGCTCTCTGCTGCTATTGGTAACTCCTGGTTTTGGTGTCTCTGCTTAATCACTGTGGTAGGGGTACCTAGTTCTGTCACATTCAGGAGGGAAGAAGGTGTAGTACCCATAGGAAAGCATACTTAAATTTTATCAGAAGATTTAGTGCTTGTTTTTATGATCACTTGTAAAAGATGCTAATATATCTTAAGATTTTTTGAAGAGCATTTCTTCAAATGACTTGGAAGTTACTGGTTGAGGGAGGATGTTGGCCCTGTTTAATTAATTACAGTTAGGATGTTTTCTTGTCTAAGTTTCAGCTGCTGTACACATTTGTAATACTCATGCTTCCCTTTTCCCACTTTACAAAAGCAGAAATTACCTTCTACTTCTTCAGAGTACTGAGAAAATAAATTTTATAGGAGGACCCTGAGACCACCATCTTAATTCCTTTAAAAGGCAAAATTAAGCTAGGGTTTAGGCTTTTCCAATACAATAAATGTTGGCCCAGAGACAACAAATGTTTATTCTGTTCAACATTGAGCTGCTGTTTGCATTTCAGTGGAAACAACTGGGGCAGAAGAGCAAAGGAGTAGTCATTAGTTTCCTCTACATTTCTTGATTAAAAGTGATGGGGGAGAAAAAGCATTGTCACCAACGCTCCCTCTCTCCCCCTTCTCAAAACAAAAAATGCTGTAAAAGGACCTGGTTGGCCTGTTAAAAATTGAGATGTTCTGGTCACAGACAGCAGGTGCTTACACCTTCAGTATGATGGCACAAGACACAAGATTCAGTAGTGTTTTATATAGTTCCTTAATCTGTAGTTTAGACTCATACATGCAGAATATAATAATAGCAGAAGATGAATTAATTTCATTTGTGAGGTGACTAAATAACTCCAGTAGTCAAAACGCTGAAGGTAATGGTTCAGTTGTCTGCTTTGCTGTCATGCTCCTTATTTTTTTCCTTCTGTAATGTTTGTTCTGCACAACTTAGCCCATAGAAGATTCTTTGTCTTTGCAGTTAGGGAGCCTCTCTTGTAAAAAGCCATCATGTGAGAGTGCATCCCTTCCCGTACACAAAGGTGTTGCTGCTGTTCTCTGCCCTGCACAGCCGTTCTAATCTGAATGGAAAATCTGTCTAGGGACCGGAGTACAGTAATTAGCAGTCTCTTCAGATTGTCAGAGCAGAATTACCATTGTAATGGTTTTGCTGGAGGATAAAAGGATTGAATTTGGGTCTGCCTTCCTGCCAAACTAAATGAGTTGCCATGGGAATTTTCAAATATAAGAGGCGTTTACTTAAAGCAATTTGCCGGGTTTGAATAAACTCATAAATTATGGGCTTTAGAGGAGAGATCCCTGCTTTCTCTGGCATAGGCTGAACAGCAAAAAAGGCTGTTAGAAAGCAGCTTACATTCTTAATGAGAATAAGTTGATCCATGCTCTCGTGCAGACTATCAGCTTATTAAGGCTAAACTGTTTCTGCTAAATACAGTACAGTAAGCACATTTTGAGAGTCAGAGTTTGCAACAAATCCCTGGAGTAAAAAACAAAATCTGATTGCTCTAAACATAAATTGAATTTCCTTTGCTAGATTAGATCTGTTTTGAAGTAATGCTATTAAAAATGGTTCTCTGTATTGTTTCAATAAACATTAACCTGCTATTGATTTCAGCTTTCCTCTGTGCATGTAGTATTTATTACAGCAGTTGTCAAATCTGCTTCTGAAAGGGGAGGAGGGCGTTGAAGGTTTCTTTTGAAAACACATAAAGTGCTGTGGCCCTTCGAACTGCTTTTCTCAGGTCACATGTAAATGTTTTCCCAGCTCAAGCCTGCCTTCTCTCAGAAGGGAGTTGGGCTTTGACCTGTTGACTTCTTTGTCAGCACCAATGCTATTGAAATGTGAGAAGATGGACTTGGTGCTTTCACAATTGTCTTAAGTGATGAACATCACTTATGCTTGTTTAACCTTCAGTTGTGCTCAACATGTCAGCTGTAGTAGCAAGGTCTGATGACCAGTATTTTGCAGTGTTTATTTGGAAGCACATATTAATGTTTTTCTAATCGCTTAGATTTGGTAATTTACAGAAAGAAATATGGAAGCTTATACATGCTTGAATACTTTTATACTAGATTTGAAAAAATATATATTCAAGGGCATGACATTCTTGGAATAGTATGGATATTTTTCCCCAAAATAATTTATATTGCCATATATAGCTTAAGGCTTAAATGTTTCCTTGTGATCCCTTTTAGTATGTATCTCAGATTTTTACTCATCATAACTATTAGGATATGGTGGAGGAACTAATTAAAAAGAGAGCAGTACTGCTGTGTAATGGCAGTAATTTAGACTTTTGTTTAAAGCAGTAAAAATATGCTTAGAAATCCTTGACACGATCTTACATCACTAGCAGGAATCCTGTAAATTAGCAAAGGAAAATAGTAAATTTGTGCTGGTGATTCAGTGGTTGAACAGCTGCTAAGTTCTAACAAATTCCTGAACTGTTACTAATGATGCAGCTGAAACTCTGTTTGGTAGCCTCAGGGTACTGTTTTTGTGAGACTTTAGAACTATCTCCAAAGAAATTAGATGAAGAGCAGCATTTACTATTACTGATACTTGGAATTTTAGCTGTTCATTTGAAGTTACTTCAAGAAGTATTGGTTCCTCATATTAATTATTTCTGCTCTACAGTGTGTGTACTTAAAATTGCCAGCAAATTGATTTTATCAGACTTGATCCCCACCCTCATACTTTCTTAGATGAGTTAGTGGAATGTGACAGCAAAATGTGAAGGTATTGAGGGTTTCTGAAGTGGCTTGCAAAACTGAAACTATAAATACTTCTACAGTCTGTATCAGAAGACGGATGCTAAATGGTGAGAGGACATTAACAGCATTTAAAAACAAACAAAAAAACCCACCAGAAAAACACAAAGTATAGAAAAGGCAGTGCTGGAAAGGATTCTTTGGGTTACTGGATTGAACTGAGTGCGTCACTTAGTTCCATAGTACCAGTAGCTTACAGCAGTTCTGTAAATCAGTACTATTTTCAGAAACTGAGCAGTAAAAAATATGGGCTTATTGTATGATAGTGTTAAAATTTTGTGCTCCAGGATTTACTTTTTTCCCTATGTTTTGGAGTTTCAGTTCCATAGGTTTGGGGGCTTAGTTGGGATCTATCTTAGTTCAAGTCTTGTGCCGTTTTCCTCTCCTCCGCTGTATTTGATTTACACAGCTGAGATGGAAATAAGTGACAACGGGAGTACAGGCAGCTTAACTGCTTTTTCTGTCAGGTCAGATGTTAGGAATAGGGATATTTGATAATTACTGATAAGTGAATCTGAGCTACATAGTATGATCTTAGTTTTTCAATACATGGGGAAAAAGTGAATTTGCTGCCTAACATTTCACTTAATTTTTTTATGAAAGGTTTTCATAACCTTGAAAATTATTGATCAGTCACATCAGAAACATGCTTCTCCAGAGTGAATGAAGGCATGCATCAGACAGGTTACTGATAGAAGATGGATATTTTCTGTGAAGGATATTTGGTCTTTTACCCCATGAGCAGTGCAGAGAAACCTTATGGTTTTATCAGCTAAAAGTATGACAAGGAGTCAAGTTATCTGCTATGTTGTCTTAAGTAAAACAGAGTGGTACCTGCTGAGATCTGAATCTGGTTCCAGCTATGGTATGTTTTCATGAGATGTGATGAGCCTGTTTAACAGTTAGAAGCAAAAGTCTGCTTTCTGCTTCTCTGCTCCACTGAGCCCAAACGCAGGCTACTTATTTTGTAGTAGCACTTGTCATGCCATGAGCTGATTTTTATTTGCTAAAAGGTAAAAAAGTAACCAACAAAATTTTCTGGTGATTTTTGAGAGGTAAATTGCCTTGTTGATTGATGTCTCGCGGGCACCAAAGCACGCAGAGGAGAAGTGTCAGAGGCATGCACACAGGAAAAAATGGGAATACCATAGTAGAGAAGTGGGAAGATATGCAAAGTACTTGTTCTCTGGGTTTAATTTGTTATATTTCTAGTGTTCTTGGCTCCTGCTAGTCCAGGAATCCAGAGAATCAAAGAAATGTGCGTTCTGCTAGCTCAATGAGGGGAGCAGCTGTTTCTTCTCAAGGCACTCCCCTTCTCTGATGAACTCTCAAAGTATTTTTATCTATTCTCCATTTAAATTTGCTTCTGCTGGGGCTTTGTTATATTGGCCTCTGATTTTTAGATTCCAATAGTTTGTTTCTTTGAGTAATTCTTTTCACTTAGTCACTAACATGTAAGCTTTTGGAAGCAGAAGCTATGCGTGCGTATTACTGGTATCTGAACTCCAGATCAGAATAGTTCTTATACGCTGTTAGGCTAAAATTAACATTGCATGCAAAGGCATGAAAATAAAATGCACCATTCTAAGTCATACAGTTCTTGGCTAAAGAAAATCAACAGTTCTCACTTAGGATAGTACTATAGAAGAATATGGTACAGGAAAAGGAAAAACTGTTAATAAGGAAATCTATTTTTGTAGGGTACTCAATATCAAATCATGCATTATTTTCAGTTTAAGGTGGAGCTTTCTAAGTACTGGATATATATGCTGTTTAACTAGTGTGGATTTAAAGTTGGTGGTCTAAGGTGTAAAAATTGACAGTTTAGGATGATGATGTTTCAGATTTTTTTCCCCCCAGTGTTTTTAGAACACAGAGTGCAAATACCAAAGAAGCTCAAAGGTCTCTGCAAAACACAAATGCATATAGATATTTATAGTAGTAAGTAAATGGTTGAGATTGTAGCCCTTGCTTCTGATGAGTAAATCTACAAATTTAGAAAGTGGACTTCACATGGTTAAGGTAAGCAGTAGAGGATTGTGATTAGCACAGCTGGTCAAGGGAGCTATAATGGTATTTCTCCACTGAAGGGCAGCATCAAGAGAGAAGAAAATCAGAAAGGAGAATGATTGTAGTAAAGAGCAATGGGCAGAAACTGAGTAAAAAAAAAAAAAAAGGCAAAAAGAAAAGCAACAACAAACAATTGTAGAATAAACAGGAATGAGAAAAAAGAAATCAAATATTTTAATATGAAAAAGTTCAGTTGCTTGTCAGGTGGTAGATTCCAGTTAGAAAAGACAAATCCATGCTTCTAGTTTGGCAATTAGACTGCTGGGCTCCAGTATTAGCAAGACTAAGGCTCTTAATTCTACATGCAGCTGAGTCAACTTTGCTCTGAACCGTGGAGGTCTCAACTCCCTTCAGTCACTCCTCCTTTACACTGGCACACATTTGAGCCAGCAGTGAGCTTTTTCACTTTTGCAATCTGACAAAAAACTATATAGATTTAAAAAAAAATAATTGTCAGATGAGCAGGTTGACATGGCTCAGTCATGGATATAGCGGTGGATACAGGAAAACAATGGCGAGGGAAGAGTAGGATTGTGAGCACCACCAGTTAAATTGGCTTAAAGTACCGCAGGAATGCCAGCTGAGAGGCTTTTTACATGTTCAGAAATAATTTTTGACTCCTTTGACAGCAGTGTAAAACCTCAGCCTAATTGTCCAGAACTAATTTGTACCTGAGAAAAAAGCCTTAAGATAGCATTTTAATTTTTTACATTGTAGCATCGGCTATTCTATTTTCTTTGTAAACTTGTCTGAACATGCTTCCTCTGAAATTTTTCTCTGTAAAGTTCCCATTTGATTGATTCCCATTCCATTCTCTGGGTTTTAAGGTCTCGGTGTTCTGAACACGATCATGTGCAGATACAGAGCAGCTTATTTTTACACATTCTGGAAACAAAATTCCATTCATTTTTCCATTTGAGTTGCTTCAGGAATACCATAATTTTTCAAGTCTTTTGGACCTTTGTTGTCTGTATTTCCCTTGACTGAAGGAAAAGGACTTAATTTGTTTCTTCCCATCTTCCCATAGATGATGAGTAAATTAATATTCTTCAGTTACTCTCAGATAGGATGCAAAAATTTGCATTACTTTTTAGATTTGTGTCTTAGTTTTTCTGCCACGTCTTGTAACTGAAATCTCTAGTTGTAATTTTTCTGTTTTGGTTTGAGTTGGGTTCATTTTGGGTTTTAGGTATATATATAAAAGTTTTTACAGCCATTAAAGTAGGGGTATAATGCAAAATACTATGTTTAAGCATATAATCCATAAAGTTAGTGAATATGTGAATTTAGGTATTAGTTTTAAATATTCATGAGATTCTGGAGTTCGGGAGATTAAGAGAGACTAAGGTGATTTAACTTGTAGAGAATGTATTGTAAGCTGCTTTTACTTACGGGTGTGCACCTTGTCTACTGTAATATGAAAATATAATTCTGCAGTCTCTGAAATACAGTGTAATTGTACATACTGCAATGATCTAAATGGAAAGAGTTCGTTTCTCTTAATGGTTGGATTAGAACAATAAGTTTTTAGGGAACCAGAGTGACTGAACAATATTTAAACATGTTTATACAGAGATATGTGAAAAACAATTAAGGATGAAATCTAGAAATGGGGGAGTTTTACTTGTATAACAAGGATTCAGAGATCATTCTGAAAACTTGGAAATTGCATATCAAGAATGATTTCCTGAGCATGATGTAATAGCATTGATCCAAGGTAGCTTTGTAACTGCAGTTTGTTTCAGCTACTGTTCAAGTGCTCAGCTGCTTAGAAAATGAAAAAGAAAAACTGTTAAATGAACTTTTGGTGTAAGATCTGATCCAGAGTCTATAGCAAGCTGTTCAGATGCAGCATTATGTGAAACACGTGACGATAGCAACAAAGAGAAGCACAGAAGTCTTTGATTATTTCTGTTCTAGTATAGCCTTTAAGTTGCAGTAAAATCTGATCAAATTTATACTGTGTGTCCTGCGAAATGGTTACTTAAGTGTAGTGTCTGTGTTTCTACTGAGGAAGCAGTTCTTTAAATTAGTGTGTAGAGCAGCAGGAACGGATGGTGAAATTAATTATTTAAGATAAGCCTGGTACGTATTTCTCTCATTCTAGTACAGAAAATTAGACTTAAAGAACCTAATTGCTTTAATCATGTAGATTCATTTAATTATTATATAGAAAACAAATGCTGATTAGTCAATTCTAGTAACTTAGTTTTTTAGGAAAGAAGAGGTGAAAAAATTGTCACTAATTTCTTTGGCGATTTTCTGTAGGTGAGCTAGTCCTTTCTGTTGGTGAGTCTCACATTTACACTCAGATGCTTCATGGTCCCAGTCTCTTCTGAATAGAATAATACATTTGTCGTGCTGCAGTCTGTTTTCTGTACCTGTAATTGTTTGTGGCAGATACAGTTCTGAAACATGGCCCACATATGAAAATGATACATTTTATTAGTTATCAAAGGCATTGGCAGGGGATGGGAGAATAAGTAATGTGCACTCTACTCCAGATAACACCTTTTTTTTTTTTTTTTTTTTAATGGAAACTTGTTTTGGCTTATTTATGTTGGGTTGGTTTTTGCTTTTTTGGGGTTTTTCTAATTAAACAACAGTTTTAGGAAAGTCTATGCTTTCTATATATATTGCTGAAATACATATATTTCTCATGCTAATTGGTAAATAGTTTGCAATTAAAAAAGTATTTTCATTGCCATTGAGTAACCTCTTTTCAGAATGTGAGGGGTTTTTGCTGGGTTTTTTTTGGTTTTTACAGTGCTTGTAGTAATTTTGAAACTAAATGATTGTTACTGTTGATATCTCCTAATTTCAGTATTATGGGCTTATAATATGCCCGTAAAATATGCAACAGTATAAAATTTCATACACAAAGTTAAATATCATAAGAAGCTTCTTGCTACACTATGCAGAATAGGTTGTTTTTATTTGTCAAAACCTGGATTCTAAATACTGACCTATAAGTATGTAATAAATTCCCAAAGAGGTGAATATCTTGAAACAAGAAGCTGTTTTAATTTAACACAACAAATGGTTCTTACTCCAGCTCCAAGTTCCTGTTTGGTTTTTTTTTCCCCAAGATCTATAATGTATAACTAAAATAAGGCTTGCTTATGTTTGAATTAATCTTGATGATTACACTTGAAAATTACATGACTGCCTTGAAAAAAATAAAGTGAAATTATCACTTTTACTATTCTGGAGTAGTTAAAAGCAGCTGAAGTATGTTGCATGATTTTTAATGATGTACTAAGAATCCACTAATCTTTTGTAACTAAAGATGCTGAGATTAAAGGAACTGATTACAAAATGAAAAGCTGTTGCATGTTTATTTTTCTGTAATACTTCTAAATGTCAAAAGTCTTTTGGCTAAATGTATGAGACTTTGCATTAGAAGGCTTTAAAAATACTTTTAATGCTGAATTTGTCATGTAGAAATAAAATGATACAAACTGATAGAAGAAACTTTCATGCCTTCCCTCAGCTCTTACGTGACAGCATGAATGTACATGAGTTAAGGACTACCTGGAGTCCAAGCTGTCTTTTGTCAGTTTATCATCAAATGAATGCTCTAATAGCTGATGTTCTTGCCTGGTAGGCAGCTCGCAGTACACACATATGGCTGCTCCTTGGCAGTACATGCTCCTAATAGCAGCCTTCTGCAGCAAGAATATCTCATCTTTCATTCTTGGGCCAGGAAGGGTTTCTTGCACATGTGATAACCACAGTTTACGGATCTATTTGTGAATAAGGGAATGTGGTTAGTTGGTCAGGTGGGCCCAGCAGTGTAGCTCCCTGGGGAAGAGGTTCCTCAAAGGCCCTTTGTGCCAGCCTCTGCCAGGCAGCACTGGGTTCTTGCTTCTGTCTCTGGAAAATGAGCATTGGCCAGTCTCTAAAAGCTGAAAAGAAGGCCCAGTAAATAGCAAAGAAAGCCTTGTGCCTAGCAACACATGCTGTGAGCAGCTTGAGCCTTTGAATGGAAGGTCATATGATTGACGTATTTGTCCTCTAAAGAGAATGCTCACAATTCCTTTTTTCACTTCTCTGTATTTTTAAGCTGTGTGAAAGCGGCTTTTAGCCAGCTGTGCAAGAGAAAAGACTAGCCAGTTGGAATAGTACCAACCCCTCCTCCTGGGCTTCACCAGTCCTGGAGTTTCAATAACAGGAGAGGCATTTGCAGTGTTTTTGGAAGGTTTAACTTGGGTTTTTAAACAGTAACATTTCTATGAGTACCAGTAAAACACACGTAAGACATATATGTGGTATAGTCAACAGAGCTATGGGTGGCTTATATACTTGTGAGCCGCTGGAACTAATTGCGAGCTTTTAGTACTCATTCACTTCTTTGCAGCTGTGAGAATTACTGAAATATATTGAGTGCATAGGTCCTTAACTTTCAATGTTGTGGTTCCTCAGTTAAACTAGAAATTTAAAACTCAGGTCAGTTGAATTTTGGGGCATCTTACATTAAAAAAAAAAAAATCTTATTTCTCTAAGTGATAGCTTTATAGAGAGTTCTAGATTAAAGAGTCATTGGGTGACTCCACCTTAGTGGTTGTGTGTGTATAGAAAAAGACAGTGCTTTTATTTTGAAAATAAAACCATTTATTTAAACTTTATACAAAAGAGAATGTAGGTGAAATGCAGAACAACTCATTTAATCATATTTAGCTGTCATAATTCCTGTCGAAAATGTGACTACAGGAGTGTGGCGATCTAAGAAGTTATTGGAAGACCACTGCTCCCTGAATACTCACATTTTATAATTGGATAAGCTTAAACAGTCATTTTTTTATTCTGTATTGTAATACATGAAATTATTTTAATTAATATTACCTTTTTTGTACATCTAGAGCTGAAGATAAAAATGTCTTAAAAATCACTACTGCAGCTGGAATTTCTCTGTGGTAGTCTGCTGACCTGAATCTTGTGTTTAATGAAACACATAAGAGATGTTAGACTTGAAAGAGGTACTAATTCACAGCTACAGTCTTTGTACTCCTCGTCACCGGCAGTTAGTTTTCTTTTGTTGCTCTATAGAGAGACACTTCTCACATCCTTTCTTGGTTACTAAATTTAATATGAATTGTCATATTTCTTAAATATTATTTTAAATGTAATTCTGGGTAGGAACAAATTAAAAACATAATGGACATGTTTTCCGTATGAAAACATGGGGTCATATTTCAGTACCATTTTGAGAATGAAAGGCTTTTTTATGTATTGGAAGCAAAATTCAATTATTCCACTGATATATTTCTAAGAACTGCCTGTACTCAGTACCTATTAGAATACCACCTTGATCATATGTAGTTGTGTAGCATAGGTTGGTTATTTTTATAATTTACTTAAAACTCAGGATGGGTTAAAGCATTTGTCCCGGTAAAAGTGGAGTGTGTCAACATAGTCTCAGAGCATTTTGGCATAATTCCGTCTGGTTGAAAGGCTATATCTGGAATAATGACCTGCATAATATAGGCTGTGTTTGATTTCTGATGTGCTCAGATTCCTGGGATGTTCGTGGTACTCCAGATGTTTCTGCTAGAGCCATATATGGAAAATCTGTGCCAGAAACTTGCCTGGTAGTCTCTCATTCAGTATCCTTACGCTTTAGCTCCTGCTTTCAGAATTCAACTAACTGGTGACGAGGAATTTTGAATGTCTAGCATTGCAAAATTAGAAATACCAAAAATAATGTTTAATTCTGAAAGTTTTTAAATTGGGCTTGCACATTGCTAGAAATAGATCTAATGCTTTAGTTTACATTATTGATAGCTATTTCATTTGAATCTTAATGCAGATACCAGCAAATGCCTACACTAACAAAATCTGAATTTTTTTCAGTATAATTCTGCCTTTTTGAAAACACTGTAGAAAGTACTGTATAAATGGTTTTTCTTTTAGGATTTTTGGGGGTTCAGTGTAGGTATGTGTTACGAAAGATGCTTTCCTGTTCTGGAGCTTTATGAATTGCTGAAGCTGTTCTGTGTGGGATATAGAAATTCTTGTCACTGGTTTTATTAACACCATAAAAAGGTTGAGGTACGAGGGAAAGAGGAAGGATAATTAAAAAAAAATTGGCTAAACATAAAGCAGATTCTGGAATTCAGTATTATTGAATGTCTGTAGTATAACTGATGCAGGAGACCTTATTTCTTTGAAAGCCCAAACCATTGTGATTTAAGTACAAGCCCATCAAAGTACCCAGGTGGTGAAGCAAACCCACAAGTTCTGCTGATGCTGTGTTTCAGCTTGGCTTATAAAATGTGCTTCATGCTGATTTTCTGTACCTTATCTGTATTTTCTTCTAGCAGAAATGGAAAGTGGGGGAGGGAGGGCGTAAGGACTCTTGAAAATATTACTGGTAACCCAAGTATCATGATTAAACAGGGATATGTCAGATAAGGTGATGGGAAGTGTAAAAAGATATGCTGCCTTTTCCCCCTAGTGTGTCTTTAACATAATGACCAGTGAATTTGTCAAGTGAAACAGCACAGTCGTCTTTGCATATCGTTTGAACCAAGAGCTTGCTTTGAAGAAGATAAGCAGACTGTGTTGCCCAGAAGAAATAATGATGCTAATTTATCTCTGCCTGTCCTCATAGACATAGCAGTGAGTGTCAGGGTTGAAAAGGAAATAGAGAAATAACTGAGCTATAGCTTGCCACCTATTCAGTGCGACAGTATTGTTGATGGGCTCTATACAGGGCTCTAATAAATATGGCTGGTCTTAGAGTAGTGATTTATTTTACTTTGTCTCAAGAGTATTTGGAAAAGTTTCCTCTGATGCAAGAATAGCTGCCAAATGATGTCAAATCATTTGGCATATTCTCAGCATGTAGGCTTTCTACTCCATCACAGTCAGAAATGATGTGGGATGAGAAAGTCTATGTAACATGCATTTACCAACAAGTAACTATTGATATTTATATTCTGGGCATGGGAAAATTGGAAGTCTTTGTCAAAAGTTTTTGAGGGGAAGCAGTGACAGGATGTTTTCCTTAACACTGAGTAATAGTTTACCAGAAGTTAAAGGCTCTACAGAAGTGAAATGTGATGTCTTGCAGTAGGTGATTAGTTTAGGAACTCACATTCATATTCTTCTAAAAGGCTCTTTTCTGTGTGTTTTACATCTAGTTACCTGTCAGCTTGCTTAGGATTTCATTGCCATAGATACTTCAGTCTCTTAACAACTTAGATATAAAAAAAAAGACCTTAAAGATAGAATAGGTTTTAAGTGTGTATACATTACTTTCAAGAATTCCGGTGTGGTTTTGCAATGTATTGATGTCTGAGATCTGTCTTTTGATTTAATACGTGTGTGTCTAGGAGTTTGTAGTATTTTGTTTGTGACGGTTTTTTGTTTATAAATTATGAATGGAAGGCTTTTGTCCCTGAACGGAGACATTCATGTGTAAAGGCTGTTTGACTGGCACATGGTATGTTAGGAATACTTACTGATCTCCAAGTGAATTGCAGTGGAACATTTTTCTTTGTCAGGGAGATAAAACTGTTCTAGAGCCTGGAGAGTCCAGTGAGTGTCACAGCACAAGCCTCCAAGCTGCAGCTGTGTAGCAGCTAGGGACTGTAGAAAGGCAGGGTGACTGCCCCCTGAGGGGCAGCAGTGCCTCCTTCACAAGAAAGATAAGATCAGTAACAGTAAAATATTTCAGTGTTGCTATTGTGTTTTATTGAAATTTGTGTTAAATTAATAAATTGCAGGTGGCTTGTACAGTTAGGCAGTCTAAAGAATCGTGAAAGTCTTTGTATTTAAGATATTTCCAGAGACAGTGATAGGAAAGTTATGCTTATTGTATGTGGCAATTGTAAATTACTTTCTCTATTTGAGGAAGAGTCCTGAATATCTAGTCTTGTTCATTAGTACAGTGTTCTTCCATAATTGCCAAGTTCTCTGCGCTTCTGTTTCAAGTGTGTGTAACGTTATTTAATGCCTTAACTGGGTACTAGAAAATACAATGTGTTATTGGAAAAATTCTCTACCTGAAGTAAATGTTAAGAAAAGCATATGGTCTTAGACAAAATATGGTAACTGGAGGAGGTCTCTCCAGGAATAGCAGGAAGGGTGTGAAGCTGCTGTTGGGTATTGCTGTTTAACCTAAGGTGGTGTGGAGCAGGCAGGCAGGGAGTCTGTATGAGAAGTTTTAGGTGCTTGGAAAGTAAGTGATGTTCTTTGGTGCTTTTTGCATTGCTGTGGCTGCCTGGTGGGACAGGTCTGCTTGCACATGGCTGGGGGAAGATCAAGCCTGATTTTTAGCCTCTCTATTTGCAGTTGATTTACCTATCATTTTTTCTTCACCCTCATTTCCTCTTCCCACTTGCTGGTTCTGCTCTTATCCTGAAAGGATAGCCCTGGAACATCTTATAAAGGACTGCTCTCTTAACCAAAGGCAGACTTGGCTACATTTGGTGCAAGATCAAACTGTCTGTAGCCTTTCCCGGGGTTGGGCTCAGTTCAGTTCATGAGAATTCAGTTGAAGTGCAGGGATGTGTGATAGGATTACAAAAATGTCATCCAAAATACATGACATTCAGAAGCTAGACTTTTGGTGAAAGTCACTAACATCACCTAAATAAGTGTATCTATATTATTATGAATGGGGGGGGGGAAGTATATTTGTCTTTTCTAAAGCAGTTATTTTAAAAAGAAAATGAACATTTTACAGAGAAAGTATGTATGTTTGTACAAAAATTCTGAAAGCCTTCCCTGACAGTGCTGGTGGTAATGAGAATCAAGAGTACATTCTAAGTCTTAGCCAGGTAAGACTGTGAGGCTCTTGTCAGGATAAGGTGCCCCTGCTGTCGTACAAGTGCGTGTATTATTTGCTTTGTGAATTAATTCAGCTGCACTCACCTTCCACGTGGGTCAGGCTCAGTCTGGCAGCAGTATGGCAGGGCAGCACTGGCACTGCCTGGCTCCACTGGATGCGACCTTGTGGATCTCTACTCTGTAGCAAGCTTTGCTACTTGATCCTTCTTTTAAGGTAGTATCTTTCCTTCTCTACTGTAATTTGGTATAGGCTTCTCAGAGTTGGCTGTACACAGAATCTAATAGTGTACCTGTCACCTATGAAGATGAAGTCAATCTTCAGAAGTCCTTCATTGGCATAGCACAATAAATGCATTTTGTTTGGAGTCTGTATGGCTGTCTTCTGCACTGATACCATATCTATCGTGTGTGTATGTGTTATATATAAATTGTATGATACTCTTAAGGGAACACTCTGTGAGAATCTGAGGCATTTAGGTGCCTAATAATAATTTCAGAGGCATTAAACAGAAGAAGTCTCTGAGGAGCTTGGGGTATCTGAGGTTGAAGTATTGCTTGGACATTGTTAATGGAAAGAAGTCATTAAAAAATGGAGTGTTTTATGTGAGCTCCCTATTTTGTGACATGAAACAAACATTTACTTACAGCAGCTTATTACGTAACTGCAGTCCTCTTCTTTATTTTTGTTTGAAGCCCAGTGTGGGAGATGGAATTGTGGTTTTATCTGCGCATCAGTGTTGTCCGTGTTGTGTATTTCATTTTAAATGGTTTTATTTTGGGAAGTGTTTCCCCAGAGACTTCGTGTAGGGAGCACTTGTGGTTGTTACTAGCGTTTTGAAGCTCATGACTATTAATCCTACTCTGATAAAGATTAGAAAGCGGCTTACTGCAATGATAGTGGTCACTGGCATTTGGTATCCTTCAGGTCTTTTTATTGGTAGCCCAGGCAGGGCTGAGCCCTACTGTGAATACAGCCCTGTGTTCCCAGATTGGTCGCCACTGTTGTCTGTACACAGTTGGCTTTGTTAGGATTTACTGCTTGTGTCTTTTCAGTATTTGTATTCAGTGAGCAGTTGCAAATGCTTACATTTAAAGAATTATGTTTCAAGATAACCATTTAAAGGTTTTTTCTTAATCTGCCTGTAATGTTGTACATGAGAAATACAAGGAAAGCACTGGAGATTTAAGAGGATGAGAGGTTTGAGTCAATCACTTGAGCTTCAACTTAGTAATGCAAATCTGGCTTTAAATAACCTTATTGATGTTTGCTCAAAGTGGCTTTTTTTTTGGTACAAATGACTGAGCTATGTTGTAGTTATTGTACAGGTAATATACTGTCCCTTTAGAGATTGTCTTTGTACCCCTGATGCAACCTCTCTTTGCTTTAACAGAGTGCCGGAAGAAATGCCTGGAGCTAAGATAGATTGCGTCGATGAGCCTCATTTGAATCGGCAACCAAGAGAGTAGGGCAGGCAAAACCAGGCACCCGTGCTCTATCTGAGCTCTTGGAAATTTGAGGTGTTTGGCTATTGGTGAATGAAGTTCAAACAGAGAGCTTGATACCAGAGAGTGAAGGACATGACAGCATGTCTGAAAGGGTCCTGACCCCTTCTGTGACTTACACCTTGAAGAAGGGTGGCAAGCGTCGGTGTGAGGGCATAGCAGGGGTTTGAGGAGTACTAATAGGGTGGTTGCAAATAGTGCCAAGCACCCATGTCTTGAGGAGACAGTATTGTGTAATAAACAGTGCCATCTCCTGGGAGGAGTCGGAATGATGTCCTTGTGATCAGTATTAAAGATGGGGTGTAAGTGGTTTTGGGGGTTTGAGATTTCTTTGTTGTTGTTTTGGGGGTTTGGGTTGGTGGCTTTTTGTTTGTTTTGTTTTCTTTGTAGGTTTATCTTTTTTTATCCATCTAATAAATGCTTTGAAAAACAGGATATCAGAAATTGAAATAGAGTTCTGATGCCTAGTAATGCAAGTCCACATCTTATGTCTGTGAATTATCACTGACATTGGTCACTGACATCACACATATTCCTTAAGGAAAAGTTTTAAACTGTGTTTTGGAGTCTGTTTAAAAGAATAAATTTTTACCAACTGCTGAGCAGTACAAGGTGGTCTGCTCTGTATGCTGAAGTCCATTTTTATTTTTGTAAATACACTTTGTAAAACCTAGATAATTGCAACATCTTTTCTCATAGACAGTGTACTGACCTTTAGGAAAATGGTGAAGATCCAAAGTAAATGATTGCTTCACCTTTTTTTGCCTTTAAGTTGTTATAACTCCTTCTTTTGGAGATGTCAGAAGGGAAAAATTGTTTTCTATCTTAAAATTATTATCCTATAAATAGTTATATTTGGGAAATAGTCACTGTGGTGCAAAATCTGGGATTAGAGTTACTAAAATTACCCTAGCAAGTGGAATGTAAGACTCAGCATTTACTGAGATTCAGTAATGGTGTCAGATCAATCACCAGAACTCTTACTTGGAGGAAGTGAGTAATTTTAATAACTTTAATGGAACTATATGGGAGGTGCAGCTGACATTGTGAGGAGTTTTTTCATTACAGGCTTTCAATTAAATAAATAAAGGAACACAGACAAAAAGACAGTAACAAAATAGCCATTCTGGGGAGAGGAGAAAAGAAGAATCAAAGCGTTAGAAAGTCTTTATGGCTAAAATAAATTAGTTGAGATATATCCAAAATAGAAGAATTTGTAAGCTCTAGATAGAGAGATAGACTTGGAACTGGTTTTATTGCATCATGATTGTCTGCATAATTTACCTGCAAAGATGCAATGGTATAATAGTTTCTTAACAAACAAAAAGAAACAAAAAAAAAAAAACAAAAAATATTTCTTTTGCGTTTAAATTATAAGCCTGTTCTGAGTATGCCATATTAAGCGTGCTCTAATCAATGCATTTTGTGTTGCAGAGGGTCTCATTTTAATAACTATGGAGCCTGAGCTTTCTGGATGATACAGTTCTTAACTGTACAATTATATTTTTTTTTTGTTGGAATGGTGATTGAATGTGTTTTAAGTTTTTCAGTGTTGGTGTTAAGTTGGATTGTCACACAGTATTTAAAGAAAATATCTAACTTTCAGTATGCTCTGAATGTTTAATAACAACATTAATTGTTATTGTGTGTAGTCTTGTGTTTATGCACATCTTCAGTATTAGAGCTTTCATTTCTGCCATCTGAAAGTAATTTAGTCTTGATCTATCTTATTATGTTTATTTGAAGTTGTTGACAAAAATCAGGTATTAAAATTTCCATTTCATGGGGTGGTGGTCCGTGAGCATTCCTTATACTAAGTACTGTATTTGCTTAGATACAATTTAAAAACTTTTTGTCTTGTAATTTAGTAAATTACTTCTCTGTAATTTGGGAATGAAGTATATATAGCATTATCCTACAAACTAGCCCGAAAAAGAACTTCCCTGTACATTTGGAAAACCCCATGTAAATAATCCTGTTACCTAGAGACAGTTTCACTAGTGCATTGCTGTAATGGCCACAAAGTTATTTAATAGGTGTGGGCTTTTTTTTGCTTATTGGTGGTGATTGCTGTTCTTCCTGGCTTTTAATTCTGTCATTTTTTGGTAATCACTTGTGTTCTTGGAAGTCCTAGTTCAAACCAACTGTAAGTTGTTTAATATAGGTGAATAATTCTCTGTAATCAGACTTCAAGATTTTCAGAGTTGATGGCACAGTATTTTATTATCTGGGTTCCCATTAACTTGGAAAATGCTGTTCCAAATACCTGAAAAACATTGTGTTAATAGCAAGATAAGCAAAAATATGAGAAATCCTGTTTAGCAAAGGAAGAATGCAATGCAGCTGACACTGAAGCTGCTCTCTTTTCCATCTGACTGAGAATTTCAGCTGTGGCATTCAATATAAAAAGCAAGGTAGTAACTTAGCATTAGATGTTGACCATCTCTCTTGGGTTTCTTGTATCATGATCTTGTTTTCTGCTTCACAGGATATAGACTAAACAAAGGATAGTATTTCTGGACAGGCAGATCAGAGAATGCCTGGTCTTGGAAGTAAAATTGTACTAATCAGGAATATTTTTGCTTAGTGACTGAAAAAGTGAGCTTTTTTTGCCATATAGCAGTTGAGTAGGTAACTCCAGGGAAGTAATGTATGTTGACAAAAAACCAAGAATAACATATGCTGTGCAAATAGTAATTATATCCTAACCAGAGTACATCTACATGTGCCATAATTATGAATTCTGCCTCAGAGCAGTTGTTGATGTTCTGTTTGGAAAGCTACTCAAAGTTTGTTATTTTAAGTAGTTGGTATCAACTACAGTGAAGCAAGTCACAATAAACTGAAGTTAAGTGGTGTCTGTTCTCTCTCCAGCCCAGTAACAAAAGTTTTTAAAAGGTCCCTTCATAAGCGCATAAAAAATGATTACTGAAACTTGAGAAAAAAATTTGGAACCTTGAGAAACAATTTCCATTAAGCACAGCTTACATTTAACTCTGGTTTTATAATTTGTGGTGTGAGCCTTTTTCAAGACTTTTAAGGTATTTATCAACACCACTTAATGATAGACAAGAGGCAGTTTGCACATAATTTTAAGGAAAAGCTGACAAAGCATACTGGGTTTGTGCCTAATGGTAAGCAGGTATTTTGCTTGGTTAAAACTTGAAGGCATTTTATTCTAGGTCCCTTAGATCTTATGCACTAGTGAATTAATAAGCCTGACTTTCTTCCTGTCTCTTCACATGCAGGCAGAAGGAGAAGACAGCCTTAAAAAGATGCAGCTGATGGAGCTTGCAATTCTGAATGGCACCTACAGAGATGCCAACATCAAATCACGTAAGCATGTCATAAACTTCAAGGGTCAATGCCATAGTAATATTTGATTGGGTTTTGATTCCTTAAGCTGTTTTTTGGCATATGTGCAGTAGCAGCTGTGTTTGAGAGTAGAAGGCAGTAAAAAGCCAACAAAACAGTAGGCAGCTGTTGCAAAAGATCTTCTGGAGATAAGTTCCATCATCAGTTTGGGGTTTTTTGTTTAGTCCATCATTCTCCTCTTTCTTTCAACAGTATGTCTCAGTTGAAATATTTACAAATATATAGATAAAAGAATTCAGCCCTTAAGACAGATTTTTCTATTTTACAGTGTTTTTTTTCTTAAATGCATATAAAGGACATTAGACTCCTTTTCAATTCTATCTTTAGAGATGTAATTTGAAAATATTACAGATGTCCAGGATACTGTGGATACATTTTTCTGTATTATATTCCTCCCTTTCATCTTGCTTGCATGTGTCCCCCCAACATTACGTTTTTCCAACAATTCATCAACTGATTTCACAGTGGAGTTCACAGGGATCAGTGATGTAATGAGTCATTTTTACAATTTATTCCATTACGTTTGTGTGAAAATACTTTTGCAAATGCATGTATGCACAGGTTTACATTTGAAAATTAATTAAATACACATACTAATGAGAGTGTATACCTATTATGTGTGATCCAAACTATTTTTTCTAGTTGAAAATCTAATTTCTCCTTCTGAAAATGTAGCTGCTGATACTGTTCCAAAGTAAATTTTGCTGTAGCTGTGATACAGATGTCAAATATAAGCACAGTTAAATAAGTCTTTTCACTAAGGGCCTACTGATATTTGCAAATCTGTTTCTCCACACAGTCATCATTTCAATGTTGAATACGTTTAAAGGTTGGAATGCAGTTAGGTCAATTTGAGACTGCTTACACCAGTGTAATTATTCAGATGTGAAAAGAGACGTAAGCAAGGGCTTTTACCACCACAGTGGTAATGGCAAATCTTTCAGCCGTAGTGAACACTGCAATATTTAAGGCTAAATTAGTTTTAACTGTATTTTAGTCTCTAAATTATTGCAAATTTATGAGTAAAATGGTTTTGGATTAGTTGAAATTGGTGCAAACTATTGCATAGAAACCTTTGTATTAATTGGAACAATTTCTTTGATGTATTCCCACTGGTATATCTGTATCAGTGTAAGTGGGAAGATTGAGATTATTTTTTTTTTTAACTAGAGATTTACGCACTCATATTCACTTTTTCTGATAATACAGTTTCACTGTTTGTGTTTTGATTTTACTGAAAACTTGAAGGTCTAGAAGCAATAATAGTTTATTTCCATTTAAGAAAGAAAGTGAATATGTTGGAGGGTGTGTTTGTTTTGTTTAATTATGAATTCCGTCTGAGCACTCGTAATTTTTTAAATATTTTAATTTTTTAAACAAAACAGTCTCAAATCTGAAAAATTACCACCACATTCCTCTTTTCAGACCACCTTTAAGTTAATGGAATCAATGTAAATCAACAGTAGTGCACAGAAGTCTATAAATTACAACCCTTTAAGATTGGCTGTTAGCAGCTGACATGTTAGTGTTTAAGTTCATCTTGTGTACCAACAGGCTTCATATAACACAGAATGAAATGTGCTAGCACAGTTTAAAAAAACAAAATCAAAACCAAAGAACACAACACCTGTTTTCTTCTAATACAAAGCAAGTATTTTATTTTGGGGTATTTGGTATGGAAATCAATCATTTTTTGAGTTTGTTTTTTCATGCTAGAGTAGGAGAGGAGATGCATTGTGTTTCTAGGTCATCTTTAACTTCATTGATCCTGGAAACTGGAACTGTGTATTTGTTTAAATACACTTTTAAGACATGTAAGAACTGTAGATTCATAGGGCAGCTCTGCATAACTGAGTATCTGTGGACTCTATAGTGGCACTAAATTTTGTACTCTGATTATGAGAGTATTTTCCTCGTATCTCCTGCATGCATCTCAGTCTCATGCAGTCTTAATAGCATAAATGAAGAAATGTGGTCTAAATGGAGCTTTTGTGCTGTGTAACCTGTTTGAGAAATCTACCTCACTGTTTTACAATGGCTTTTTTATTTTGCATGTTCATACTTAATCACACTGGAAAATGGAAAGCTGTTTGCATTTGAATGGTGTGCTTTGGCACTGTGTGATCAGCGCATGTACTAATGATTTCCTTTTATTTTTCTTCTTTCCTACTTTTCCCCTTTTTTCCCATTCTTCCCACGTTTTGTACTGCTATCTCCATACTTTCCTCTGAATTTCTTTGCTTACTGTAGCAGCCCTTGCCTTTTCTCTTGCAGCAACAGCCCAGGCTCCAAGGATTATTACTGGGCCTGCGCCTGTTCTCCCACCAGCTGCCCTGCGTACTCCTACGCCAGCTGGCCCTACCATAATGCCTTTGATCAGACAAATACAAACCGCTGTCATGCCAAACGGAACTCCTCATCCCACCGCTGCAATAGTTCCACCTGGACCCGAAGCTGGTTTAATTTACACACCATATGAATACCCCTACACGTTGGCACCAGCTACATCAATCCTTGAGTATCCTATTGAACCTAGTGGTGTATTAGGTAAGACCTTTGTATGCGGATGACTGAAGAATAAACTGCTCATGCTTTTACGATATTTGCAAGGTAGAGGTTATGGGGCTCAAAGAAAAAAAGTTGAAGCAACAGTCTTATCCCAGGTATATCAAAACTACATAGGAAAGCTGTTCACACAGTGTAACTCTTAGTGCAAAATATATTTAAAATGTTTAAGTGTGTTTAGTATGTTAATAAGACTACTGAAAAGAAAACATTTGTGTGATGCTGGGTGGTGGATAGATAGGCAAGGAAAAAACCCCAAACCTAAGCAGAAGTTGACATCAGTTATATGTCATTTGGGCTCCTGTAAGTAGTCAGATTTGTTTGTGCTCTCTTTAACATAAATTAATGTCCAGTAATCTTTGGATGAGAAAACTTCCTATTTTGCTATTCCTGTTCAGTGGTGAAGCTGGAGGGGTCTTTTTTCAGTTTGTAACCAGAAAATAATTTCAGTGAATCAGTATAAAGCAAACTAAAGGATGACACAACTAGCAATTTTATTGATGGCTTTTTTTATATACATTGGGTTTAAATGTCCGTCATTCCTAACATTTCAGGTGATTCACTTGCTGTATGAAGGCAAGAATGATAAAGCAGCCATCACAGTGCAGTTAACTGATCAATATGAAACAAGGAGTTCCAACAGTTTCTTTCTTCCCTACCCTCTACGCAATCTAAATAATCTTTCTCTTCCATTTGTTCTGAATTGTGTATGACCTTGCGCTGCATAATGTTGATTTTATAGGACTTTGATCTTAGTTTGTTCAGTGGCAGTTATTGACTAAAACAAATTCTAAACATCTCTAATGAACACTGGACAGTAATGTTTGTAGTATTTTGTTGGAAGTATTGAAAAAATAATCGTTCATTTTACGCGACAAATACTTGTTGAGTTACCTGTATGTGTGCATGCTCCCACGTTATATTTTGTACAGTAAAAAGGAAAATGTATTTCAGACTTCTGCCTTTCAGGATTAGTGAATCAATAATAAAAATCATAATATTTTAAAATATTAATAGGACAAAATATAAATATAGTAGGACAAATGTATGCAGTAGGTCTGTCTTTAATCTGCTTATAGTCATCAGCTACCCCATAGCCAAAATTCAGTGAGCATATGATAATGTCATCATTTATTTATTTTTTACAAGCATGGATATATCCTCCCGAGCTCCTCTACCCCTAGTCTGCAGGTCCACTTGGGATATGTCCTGGGATAAAGTCACAGTTACAGGGATCATAGCAGTAGTTGTCAGTTGCTGGTTAGTGGCAAAGTCCTCTCCTGAATTCAGCTAATAGCAAGTAAAGAAATACATTATTCCATAATAGTAATTGAATATGATGCAGGGAACTTTTTGATTTCTCACAAAATTTTCTATAAAGAATGGGGAAGATTATTCTGAAAATGGCATCTGAAGCCATTGCATTCTTTTTGGGCTTAACTGTGAGAGTACAGGTGTGTTGGCCAAAGCAGATCTTGCCAAATAATCGTATTTAAAATAGGAAAAGGCAGGGAGAGAGTGGGGAGAAGACCACACTCCTGCTTTAAGCAGCAGTAAATCAGTAGCTCTTCATGCATCTGCTCTATTATCTGAGCAATTATATAGAGGTAACTGAATTAAATTAATTTTTATTGAGGTTTATAATATGCTCATTCTCATATTTTGTCCAGTTTTGTGGTGGACCTTTAAGATGTCTTAACAAAATTATTTCTAAAATGGCAGAGAAATTAATCCCTATAGTATTCTGGGGATTTGGGTGTTGGGATCAAATTTTAGTTGGTGACTAACTGTCAATTCCCTTCCTTTTATCTTCAGGTATGGCTTTCCCAACGAAAGGCTAAGAATTCAAGAACGGTCTTAACTGATCCTTCATCAGATCTGAATTTTAACAAATGCTTAGTTTTCAGCAGCCTTGAAAAAAGCTTGGCCTAGCAGTCAGTGACTTACTTGCACTTTTTTGCACATAGATTTAAAATAAAATAGTGCTATTAATTTGGATGAGCTCCTATTATTACAGAGTAGCTGTAATTTATGAGTGTATAGTAGTATACTGACTGCTAAGTGTTCTATATAGTGTTTGCTTTACTAATCACCTAATTCATTGCAGTTCATACTTATTGACTTAAAGTTTAAAATCACAATCTGTAGGCTTGAAGAATTGCTTTAAAACTTTTTTGTGGTAGAACTGGAAGTGATTTTAAGGTTAGCAAATAATTGTCAGTATTAAAAGATGGCATTATTTAAAATAGTCCTGCTGCAAGAAAGGCACTTCAGTGAATATGTGACTAGTAAAGCTTAAATGTGCTTGGGTCTAATAGATTTCATGAAATACTGTAATTTTGGGATTGTAAATGAATGGATTAAACAGGTTAAGGCCAGGATGTTTAAAATAAATGCAATATTAATCTGCACAGATAAACTTCTTTTTAAGATTAATATTTGAAACTACTGTGCCTTAACTTGTTGCTTTTCTTAAAATGAACTTTTGTAGTTAATGATCATTTAAATCCATTTTGATAAACCTGCTGTTAATGTTTTCTTTGAATGTTTTCTAACTTTGTCTTGGTAATTGCAATTTAACTAGGTGCGGTGGCTACTAAAGTTCGAAGGCACGATATGCGTGTCCATCCTTACCAAAGGATTGTGACCGCAGACCGAGGTTAGTTTAGTTCTGCAGTTCTTGTTTGTAAGAAGTGCTTTGAGTGTACATGAGATTTGCAACACCACAGCTGGTTAACCAAATATCCGGTTTTCACCCACTCATTATTTTTCCCCAAAATATGAACAGTTCATATTTTAAAGCTTTGGGAATGCTTGTGGTTTAAAAAAACATTTTGTAAACTTGGCTTTCCCAGCTCAGTTAAATAGATAAGCTTTGTGATACATTTAATATAAATTATATAACTGCTTCCCTTTTTAAAACTATTTAAAGATCCATTTGTATCAGGAAACACTATGAATTCAGTACTACAGTAATTAATTTGGCCGTGTTTCCCCCTTCTTCCTCTAATTTGCTCTTTTAATTGGTGTGGAAATATCAGATGGGTGTTGCAAAATTAAAATGAATGGATGGTTGTTTAATGAGAAAGAAGTAAAGGAATAAATGCCTCCTGTCTGTGTCTGGAGAAATCTGAAGATTTAGATTCCTTTTTTTCCAATAAACTTTTGAGCCACTGTACTGTATACTATGAGGAGGATGCATGTTCTCAGATACCTGACTGAATTCAGAAAGGTAAGGGCTGTGAAGATAATACTTCAAAAGTTGTTTGAGTTTGAATTACTAAGGGTGGGGGAAGGGAGCGTGTTTTGGTTTTTTTGCCAAAATCTATTTCTTGGTATTTGCCTTTTGCTGCTAAAATGTGTAACCTGAAGGAGAAGCAACTTTTGAAGTCCTGTTGGTGAGATGACATCCAATATTTGGGCATCTCTCTTTAACCCTTGAATGGAAAGTAAATCTTCATTTTTCTCCTGTTCCTCAAGTGTAATGCCTTTGGACCCCTGAATGAAGTATTTAAGCTTATTGAGAAGAGTTATATTTTCGGTTTATTGACATTGGTTAGGAAGCAGTGTGTGGAATGAATTCTTATCCCATCCTTGCTGCTGACTCACTGTGTGTTTCAGCAAGTCATTTAATCTCTCTGTGTATGTTTCCCCATCTGTGAAACAAGGATAATAATACTTCCCTACCTCACAGGGGTGTTGTGGGGGTTCTTGTTTTGTACAGGGCTTTGAGGATGCAAAGCATTACGTGCCAAGTATTATTATTCTGCTCTCATCAAAATCAGTCTTGTGCGGGCTTCCATGATACTGTAATATGCAAAAGCCAAATCCAGGTGACAGATCTGACATATCCTAACATTGACTACACTTCACTTCTCTCAATCTTCCATAAATTAACTACAAGAAACAATACAGATTTCAGGCAATACAGTAAGAAGGGCCCTAATGGGTAGTTGCTATATTTGTGCATATGATCTTAGGCTTCACAGAAGGTATAAAGCTGAGAAGAAGACACTACTTAAGTTTTCTGGAAGACTGCTTCTTCTTTTTTATCACTGCACACTATTTACAGCCCATTGGCTTTTTGTCATTTCTTGAGAACTTTTCAATGGGAAACAGGGTATAATCATAGCCCATGTTTACCAAAAGAAAAAAGGGGGAGGGAGAATTAAATAGAAAAAAAGGTTAAAACCTATCTCTGTCAAGAGTAATGGATAGTAGAGATTTGGCTGTCTTTGAAAGCTTGACCAGATGTTGGAAAAAACAGTTTTTGCTAATAGTCTTCTATGATCTGCAATAGTAGTTTCAGGTGACAAGTGAAACTACCTTTTTGTATAATTACATATTTGCCTGAGACAACTAGTAAGTATTCAGATAAAGCATGGAGGGAGGTGGGGGGGTTACCAATTTGTAGTGTAAGTTCATCATTGTAGTGCTTACTCCACACAGATTTTAAATATTTTGCAAAGGGCCTAGGTGTTTTACCTGGGTCACTTACAAGTAATTGAAAACAATTATTGATATCGGTTCACCTTTTAAAATACAGCCAATTTATGATGATACAGTGTTCATCTCTCAATATTGCAAGCTGTCTTAAGTAGATAAATACACATGGCTTATCTCCTGTTGAGTAAGTCATGCTTACCTCTCTTTTTAGCATGGAAACCATGCTGATATTTCAGGAGAATGTTATTTTGAAGTCTTGTCTAAATAATCCCAGTGTGTATTAAGAAATTTACACAAAATTAATTTTGCAACTGTACTTCATTGTATTTTGAATTTGCTATCGTAGATTTCACTGCACAGATTGAAGTTTCACGATGATTTTGAAGAGAACTTTGTTCAGCAATGAAACAGTTTCTTTTAATGTGCCAAAATGATGTTGTAGAATTAAAATACTATCAGCATTTACCATGTTCACCTGTTTGGTAGTGCTGTCACCAGTATACTTCTGTAGCTGTAGCCACGAAAAACAATGTCAGCAAACCGAAATACTTTTTTTTTTTTTCTTCAACACAGAACATTTTTTTTAGTCAAGTTAAATATCACTAAATCTATATTCACATTCATTGGGTCTAAGGTTGTTTTCGGTTTGGGGTTTTTAAATTCTAAATCCTCTTTCAGATGACTTTGTAGTACTACTGCATTCACTTTTTAAGTTTTATTCTTTGCATAGGGTTGTTGGTTTTTCTTTTCCGATAGATAAGCACTGCAATTAAATCAAGAATCCCCAAATGTGTAAATGTTTTACTCTTACAACTAAGCATTTAGAATTGGTGAAGGGTTGAAACATACAGCTCATTTTAACTCCCCAGTTTATAAATAATACAAAATCGGATTTGTTGCATATAACAGAGAGACTGACTGACTTAATTGTAATAAACTGTAAATGGTGTTGCACAGTTGACAAACCTGTGTGTACTGTAGAAGGCCAGAGACTTGGCAGAGGATGTATCACAGGTGTACTGGTATTTTTAAAAGGTAGCTTGCTTTGATTATAAACTCCACAAGAAATATTAATGCTGAGAATTTTCTTGAATGTTTTGTCCAAACCAGCCTTCACATAATTTATGTATAAATCTTAATACCATTTAATCAAAATTGTAATCAGTCACAAAATGCTTTAAGAATCTGTTTCTAGTATACCTGTAAAGTGGTGAGATTGTGCCACATTACTTATTTTTATTTTTGCTTATTTTTGAAAGAGCTGTTTTAATTTAAAGGAATCCCACCTAGCATGATTCTGAAAAAAATCAGGGAGCATGTGGTCTCATTTACGTTACAGTAGTAATTTTTCTGTAGTGTTATGAACTGTATCCTAAATGATAGGCCATTTTTATTATGTGAAAGTAAATCAGCCCACAGGAAGGATTGCTAAATCAATGCTATCTGTGAATATTACACCTACTGGACTTCATTTTATGTAATGGCACAAATCTGACTTTGCACTGAATACCTTTCTCACTTTCATCTCCTCTGCCTTAGTCAAAATGGCAACAGTACAAAAGCTTTTATCAACCTCAGAATTTATTTTAGCTATAATTAAGCTGTTGAATGAGTCTTAAAAAAATAAAAAAAAATCGTACTACTGTTAAGTGGACCAAGTTTGGTGAAGGAGAATGTGAGAGAATGATTAAAGAAGGAACTGCTCTAGATCATTTGGAATGATAACTTTCCACTTGAGAACTTTTTTATGTTTTACTGTAATTTGTTTGTGGTTTGGGGGGTTGTGTTTTTTTTTTTTTTTTTTTGTTTGTTTGTTTGTTTTTTTGGTTGGTTTTTATTTTTTTTTTTAAGAGAAAATAGTATTTACAGGTGGCTTCTTTTAAAATATAAAAATATAAAGCAGGAATGTATATGAAATGTCAGATTCTATTGTATTTGCAGAGTATTAGCTTTGAAAATGAATAAAGAGAGCTGTTTGTAGTTTTAAAATGCCTTATTAGTACCAATTAGATATTTTCTCTATTTTTTGATGTACTTAGAGCTTTTAAGTATAGACTTTAAAATGGCAGGACTTTTACAGTGTTTACATGCAAGTGCATTTTATAAGTGTCCTATATGTGTAAAATAGTATTTTGAACAGGAAAATGCTGGCTAAAGTAGAAGGCTGAGCGTTTTCCTGGTTCCCACAGTGATGCCTATGTTGCTAGACTACAGTTTAGTATTGCTTTGTATCATGAGGCCAAGAAATTCCATGTTGTTTGTAAATAGAATAAATGAAAGGCAATAAAAAATTTATTGAACAAAACCCCTTTGTTTGGCCCATAGTTTGTTGATCCAAATTGTTTCTCTAAGTCCAGAATTCCTTAGATGACTCCATTCTTTTAACAACCAGTTATTAATAATCACATCCATCATTAATAGTTGCTTTAATGCTTGCACCTGGGGAGATACTAATGCTTAATAGCAGTCAGATACTGATGCTGTGCACTGACTGTCGTTCCAGAAATCTTCTACCCAGTTCCAAAACTGTTCATTGTTTTTTGTTTTCCAATTTCCTTCATCGACTGCTACTAACCATTAGTCGATAGTCGTATTTTATCTCTATTTCTCCTGTTAACCGGTTTTGTGGGAGCGGGCTTCTCCTTCACGTGTCCAAATCATGATGGAGGGCTGTCATGATTTTATTGCATTCTGTAGATGGTGTCAATCAGTATGTCAGAATTAAACATGCTTGGTTTTTATTAGTTGTGATTAGTTTTCATGTTGTCATTAAGCCGTCACTAGCTGGAACTAATCTCTTCTCTATCTTTTCTTTCTTTTTTGTTTTGTTTTTTTTTTTGTTTCTAACCACCCAGCCGCCACCGGCAACTAACCTATGACCTTCTGACCTCTGAACTCTTCACCCAATGATGACCTGACCATGCCTGCCTGCTGATCAGTTAACTGGTAAACGCCTTTGCTTGCCTGTCTTCAGTGCAGCGAGCTGGGGCACTTGTCCGTTCGTCTTACCATCTAACAAAACAGACAAAGAAATTGTTGTCCTCCAACTCCGCTTTTTGTTGTTCTCCTGTTTGGGTGAAAGTGGTTCTAGAACCTGCACTGAATAGTAGTAAAGCAATAAGGTCCAACTCATCCCTCCGCACTGATCATCCTCTAGTGTCCTGCCCCAAGCGAACGGTAAGGAGGCCTCGCACGAGATGGAGACAGATGTCCCTTAACTACCCGATGACAGAGGCAGTTACTGTGAGAGACTTCTAGGAATATTTTTCTTCTCAGAAAAAAAAAAAATAAAAAGAAAACTAAAATAAGGAAGTCAAAGCTCTCTCTGAATGTACTGTGTGCTGATGCATCATGCATGAACCTTTGGTCAGGGATGTCATTGGGGAAGGGATTCCAAAAAGTATTCAAAATTTGATATGCTGTTTAGTCACTACCAGTGCCCTCAAAGGGCAGATGTTGCAACCTTTTTTTCTATTGCCTGCCAAATTGGACATTTTAAAGGAAAGTGTGCCATGAAATGCAGATGACGATGACTTTTTAGAGCTACGTTAATGCAGAGAAGAAAACAGCAACACTATTAAAGCAAAATCTGCGTTAAATTACTTTAACCATATTTTAATCTCCTCAGAAGATTACATGAGAACAAGGTACATGCATTATGTGTCACGTTACTGGGCAAACTGTTCAAATATTTTTTTTAAAACCTCCCTGTATAGAAAAAATTTCATTAAGGATGTAAAAGCCATGCTTGCCTATTTGCTGTATACATGTAATGAAATTGTAGATAAAGTGTAGTGCATTGAAACAAAATGAACAAAAAAGTAGATACTTTTACTATACAAGGGTGCTGGTGCAGAAAAAAAAATATATTTTTTGAAATGTAGCATTTTATACTTTCAAGTGTTATAAAAAAAAGAAAAAAAGAACAAAGAAACCCTTTATTTCATTAAATAATTTTTTCTGGTGGTTGTCAAGAAACAAAAGACCAAAAGAGCCTTTTAGTCTTTCTTTTTTATTTTTTAAGTATTGGAATAAGTCTAAAGATAAGGAAGTGCCTTATTTTCTTCATGGTCATTTAGTCAAATGTCTTGGATAATCAGCTTCTCCCTCAGACAAGTTACTGCATGCCACTCAGTCGCCCAGTATGTGAAAGAAGCTGTGAGGGAAGACAAATGATGAGTTGACCATATTAATTACCTGATTTTTGCCATAACTAGTGTGATGTGACTTTGCCAAAATCTCATTGCATAAAATATCTGTTAAGGTTTTGCCAAACCAGCCCATTGGTATTTCAACCACTCTACTTTTTAAATCATAGCAAATGCCATACTTGTGCAATGTAAACCAAAGGGTTCTGTGATACACTGTCTTATGCTACATGAGACTATTAGCTGACAAAAGTTTTAGAGCTGGAAGTATGTCATTTCTGTTCAGGGATGGAGACAAGTATTTTTGCTTTCGGTTGGAATAAATATACATCAAATATAGTAGGCTTTGGCATCACCCAGAAAACTGATGTTCTGTGGGTAATGAAATCAAAAGTGCTTAGCTAGTTTCCAGTGATAGTCTTGAGTATGTCCCTGATTTTCACAAGCAGCTCCTGCAGTGACGAACAGCATGCAAGTTATTTATTTCAGCTCTTCCTTGATTATTGTTAGATTTGCCCACTGGCTTTTCCTCATAAGATAAGCAGGAGAAAGACATCAGCTAGTTGTTTGAAGTCCAGCTGTACTTTATTTTTAACCCTTTTTTCCGTGAGATTCATACAGCTGGGCAATTGCAAGAGCTGAAGCTGTTGAACGCACAGTATTTAATTGTGATAACATTAAGTATTACTTTGTGTGGGGCTCAGTACTGAACTTGGCAAATATCAGGTGATAACTTTATTCCCCTCTTGTCAACTTATTCTCCTCCTGCAAATCTTCACAGCTTCCAAATGAAAGGTCAATAGTAAGCTAAGAGGGCTTACATTTTTAAGCACCTGCATGGTGACCTCATCTTACATCTTGTCTCACCTGGAAATAATTATCAGTTTATTTACTATGCAATAGACATTCATCCTTCGTATTCAGCTAGCTTTTTGTTTATTGTGCCACTGGCTTTGTCTTCCTGTTACAACATACAGTTGTGTTGATCTTATTTACAGTATATGCTGTGCCATTTTGATTTTATTTTGGTTGGTTGGTTGAATAAACTTGCGACACTCAAAACATTTGAAGAGAGATTTGCTAAAACAATACCAGTGTTTGATCCAGTTTCATCTCAACTATGATAAAACCTGGACATTTTAGATGTTTATCAAAGGTCTTTTACTGGGGCAGAGGGGAAGTGTACGAAATAGATGTGTGACACACGAAAGTAATGTTTGCTCTGAACAAACTTCTGAAAATTTAGTTGACAGAATTTTGGATGAACTTAAAAAAAAAAAGCATGACTTTTGAAATCTCCGAATGCCTTGGTTCTCAGTATTACCATTCTTTAATTACTTTTTCTTTATTAAAATAAGTAGTTTTAAGACTTCTTTCTGACAGTATTATGTAATTTTTTTAGAGTGGGGTAGATGGGAGTGTCGCTTGTATGTAACCGTACAGATGACATGTATTTGTCTATTCTTTATTATCTTAGTAGTTTCATGCAATGTATGTACCATAACCAACCTATTGCCTATGAGAAACATGTAAGATAATGTATTTACAGCCATTGTTACAAGTTTATAATGTATTTTTCTATCTTGTTTTATATGTATGTTATATAACATTCAAAAGAATTTTTTTCCTGATTGAGAAAAAAGGATACAAAATGCAAAACCCACGATTTTGATAACTGAAAAATTGCCAATTGTTTTGCAGTACTTTATTATATTGGGAGTGTTGTCTTTTGGGCTTTTAGTTAGCTACTGGATGAATACATTAGACATATTTGGGTTTTAGTTGGGTTTTTACATAGCTTGCATTTAAATTCTTTGGTTCTTTGCTGTTTCTATTAACCCATAGCATTATTTTAATAAATGTTATAATACCAACCTACTAACTCTGGACTATGTCTGTTTATTAACCATTACATGTTTAATTAAAATAAACAAATAAAGACGGAAGAATGTAAAGTCTTGAGTTACTGGACTAACCCTGAAGAACGTGACCACAGATAACACAACGTGACTTGTTTTTATGTTGTTTGTCGGCTGACATTCTGCACACTACTATTAAGTTGGCTTTGGTCATTCTGGCCTTTTACCTTGGGGAATAGGTGCCAGTAGAAATGGGAACAAAGTAGCATTTTTTGAGGCATTCTTCTTGTAGAGTCTTGCCACTTGCCTTTCAGTATCTGCATTACTAATTCCACACTTTCTTTTTCTCTCTCTAAAATAATTACTGTCGGCTCACAGCAAAAGAGCAAAGATGCCTGTATATTGGTAAATCGTGATGGTGTACAGAAACCAGTTTGATTCTTTGTTGAACCATTCAGAGGTTGCAGTTAATCTGGTAGTAATTTGTGATTTGTCGGTTTTGGCACCTGGTTCACTGTTGTATCATGCAACATTTCTAAGCACAAAATACTTCTAGATAGAATTACCATACAGTGAAATCTGGAGGTTTTCGTTGCCACAAGTGCCTTGTTTTCTTCATGCCATACAGTTTTGAACTTTTGTTTGTACTTCTGCTGTAGTCTATCAGTATGGCGTAGCTCAGGGGAGTACAATTTCTGTAAGCCAAAGGTCAAACCAGATTATTTGCTAATGACTGCAGAACGTACAAAAATACACCTTTCACTGTATTACCAAGCAACAGCCGTTTCAGATTCCAGGGCTGTCTTTGTGTCATCTTTATCCCTGTGGATGACTGTAGCAACATGAATGCAGGGAATTGAAATGGAGAAAATGCTGTTTTGAATGTACACCTATGCAAATATTTTTACAGAAACATTCTCTCCTAAAGCTTCTGCTGCCTGAGGCTTCTTTACATATTCCCAGGTTTTTCTCCCAGATTTGTAATCTTAACTGGACAGTGATTGCAGCTAATGTCAAGGGAGATTCTCGATGTAGATAACTCTTCAGGTATCAACAGTTTTTGTGTTTTCAGTATCTATGTTTTCTCCTGTAGATAGTAAAAATTCAAATGAGTCTTTGCATCTGTTCAAATGCCTTCTTTAATTTATAATGTTTGAAATTACATATCTTGAAATCCATGTGATCTGAAACTTTAATTTTAAAAAGTTCTCACAGTATTAGTAGGAATTAAAATAGAATGCATGTATATAGAGAAAAACAGTCTAGCTCTGATGAAGATGTTAGTTTTCTAATGGCATGTAGTTTTACTTGTACAGGAATCTTTCTTAATTTAACAGATCATGAATGCATTGCTATCCTAAAAGTCAGCCACAGGGAGAGGATAAATTTAGACATCTAGTACAAATAACATCAGGACCTTTTGGTTGTGTTATGGCACAAGTAAAAATTTATGTTCCTAAAGAATTTTATCAGAGGCACACGGTAAAGTGCTCTCTCCAGTTCAAGTGAAAATATTCAAATGGCACAAAACGTTAGTAGTTTATGTTAAAGAATACTTCTGTTCCCAGAACTACTGCATTTCTGCAATATTGTTTTGTATTTTTATTAGATTTGAAATACTGTCATACTTTGTCCACAGTGCATTTTCATCTCATTCTTCATTATATGCAGTAGTGAAGGTTGCTGTAAGTTTTGAAGTATTGATAAGCTGAAGTACAGCAAAAAAGGAAAATTTTAAAGTAAAAATTTTAAATTAACTATTATTGTGCACCAGATGTATTTCTCAGTTTACGTAAGTGCCTGTCTGAAAATTTAACTATTTTATACTTTGTCTGCTTACAGTAAAGAAACGAGTTATTTTTAGAGCTGAATTTAAGGATGACTTCAGTATTGCTACATCCCTGAAGCCAGGTTGTCCTATATTATTCTGGGGATAAATCGTCCTAACATTTGAAAGATCATACATTCAAGTCAATTGGAGAATTGCTGTTTGATCCAGTGAAGTGAGATTTATCTTAAGGTAAATCTGTTATTTTTTTCAGTAGGTCAGAATATAAACAAAAACATCACAGAGCCTTTCAAAGTAAAATCTGAGGAATGCTATTCACATCTTTCAAGTTACCGTTGTAGCAAAGTACAACAAATTTGGTTTCACCAAGAGTTTGTTGGGTGGGTTTTTGTGCTATCAATCCAGAATATATTTTATAAAGAGTCTTCAGGGTCATCTTCAGAATGTTTTTAATGTATACTGACAACATTGATACTTTATTTGAACATACCTTTAATCCCAAATCCATATGTAACGAATGGCTTATTCCTAGATTGTGCTCTTTGAGGGGGACCAGTAAAAAGCTTTCTGCCCTGAAAATGCAGAGAAACATGGAAGTGTGTTGCCATCCATTGAGAAATCACTTTAATTTGGGGGAAACATACTTAAAAGTATACAAAACCTGATTTTTTGTCTTGGTAAAAATAGCAGCTATCATAAACGGCACATTGTACAGAATGGAATCTGAGTAACACATTCCTAGGTCTGAAAGTACGTAATTGTTTTTGGAATCTCTATTATGTTTTTAATAAATTTGATATATTTTTCTAAAACACTATTGATGGAATAGTGTCCAAATAACACATGAACCTTAGCATTAACACATGGTAATCAATGTTGAATCAAACTGGTTAACAAAAGTACAGTGCTCTTCCTTCTATGTGCCTGTGCACTAATTGCAGGTGGTATGGTTCTGTGTAAGCGATGGGTGTTGGGCGCAGCAGGTTGCGGTGCTAATTTCGTGGTGCCAGCAGTTCAGATATCCATCTTTTGACAGCAGACTAACTGGGAGGAATCTGATTCCCAAGGCAAAGATTGACTGAGATGTTTGAAGAATTAACTGAGAAAACAGCAACATCAAACAACATATATACATATATGCTTTGACTTGTATTATGGCAGTTTGCGTGAAACATTTAAGGTTTTGTTTGTGCAAAATAATGTATTCTGAAGGGGGAAAACAAACATGGACATTGCCAAAACACATGTACAGTCATAAATGGTGTTTTATTTACATTATGTGCAATAAAGTAACTGGAAAAAGTGCATGTACTTTATCCTCAAAAGCAAACTGACAGCTCTCAAAGCTGTAGCTATAGTTCTATTTTCTAAAAAGTTAAATTTTATTCTGTATCTAAACAGCAGAATAAAGAATGTACATTTTTCACACTTCAATTTTCATTGATGCTTTTAGCAATGTTACAAAGGATGTTAATTGTTGAACAGGCTTAAATTTTCATGGTCATCTGATTACCAAGATATTTTTTGCTTAATAGTTTCTTACTGCATATGCTGTTGTTGTCTGTAACTGTAAATAAGGCAAGTATGCATTACATACCAGAAACATGCAAATCACATTTTGAGTGTTGATTTGTGGATGCACTGATTCTGTCAATTTCTGAAAGACAGCCAAGTGATTTTTACGTTACTGTATTTCTGTAATCAATGTGACAACTGTATAGAGCAAATAAGAAAGAGGAGTACTACTTTGCAGTAAAGCTAGCATACTTGGTAGGGGGTTCTTGTTACTATGGAAAATTATAACAAATCTGACACCCCGTCTAGTATGAATCGAGAAACACTGGAGAAGAAATAGATTATGGTGTTTTAACAATTTCAGTAATATTTATGTCATGATAGTTCAACATGGTTTCTTTACCAGGGTATTCTTTGCTACAAAGTCTTTCTGCTTAACACTTGTTCAAATGAAAAATGGTTTGTTTCAGGTGGAAGTGTGCAGTGGATAAGATGAAATGTGGCATCTTCAGGAGTCTGGTAAAATAGGGGAGAGGAAGCTAAATGCCAACATTTAGGCACACATCCTCTCCTGTGCTCCTCCAGGAAGGAAATAAAATTTGCATTCTTAGCATTACAAAATAGCTTCCATGATAAATCTCAAACCAAGTGGCGGCATATAGTTATACCTGAGCTAGCTTTAATCTCAGTGGGTCACAGACTGTAGAGATGCTATTTAGCATGTGCCACTCCAGGAGGTAAAGCAGCCCTTGACATTGTTGTGGTTACTTTGGATGGCAATACAAGCATGCCTGTGCACTGCAGTCCTGGCTTGAAGTGTGAGCACAGCCTCACTTTCTGTGCTGTCTGGCTGTGCAAACCCATCTATGTCCCTGAAAAACCAAATTGTAATTCCTCATCTCTTGCACTAAGTAATACCTGTTTATGATCCTGTTCATGCTAGGAATTGCATTTATTGGTCTACAAAATAAAGCTAGAAGTGGAATCTGATGATTGGAAAGTTTCTGTTGATAGACTTCGCTAATATTCTGCCAACGCTTTCTGTGTAAGTGGAGGATGGCTGAACATTATGAGATGTTTCCTGAATGGTTTTACTACAGTTACTGTAGTTCCCTTGAGGAAATACAAACTTAACCCTTATCTGCGTCAAAATAATGAGAAGCATTCGTACCAAAGAGTGCAAAACTCAGTACCTGAAATTACTGTCTTTGACGTTCAGGTCTACCAACATAAGTAGAAAGAGGCATTATCCAGTTGTTTTTCTCAGTGTCTCTATTGAGTTCTCAAACAGTTAAAAATGGACAACAGCTCCTGTAGAGTTGAACTCTTCTAAAAATTATCAATCCCAGGTAACCAGTAACTCCCCAGACTAGGCATTTTAAAGTCTTTGTTACAAAATAGCATAGCATATATTTGCCTTTTTTAATTTCCGTCACTGCATTTTCAAAGTGTTTTCATCTTCAGCAACAAACAAAATTGACTTCTTTGAATAGTAAACTGAATAAACTCAGTAGTGAGGTTCAAGAAAAAAACACCAAATAATGGCACACCTCTCAACATGGCATCATTTCAGCAGCTCATCTCTTAAATGAAGGTGCTTTCTCTCAATCTTGGATACTTGTAAATCGCTTATGAAGACGAGGCTTAGTAGAGAAGTTACTTTTGTTAGTGGGAGCCTTTCAGAATGAATTCTGTGGATTTACAGTTCCCTAAGTGTGGCCTTTCTGAAACAGGTGGTACTTCCACTGCCTGAAGCTGGGAAGACCCCAGGTCTTCTTGCTGAATTACTTCTTGTCAGTAATTCAGCAAGCAATTGTCCCAGTGTTACTTCTGGCCTGCTTTCATAGTCTTAAATAACAAAAATGAAACCCATCTTTTATATCCAGATCTTTTTAATATCATGAAAAATGTATCAATCTTGAGCTTGCAGGGCAGTGTTTTACAGGGATATTTTTGAATTAAAATTACTACAGTAAAAAGGCAGGTTGAGTGAACAAGAGTGTTATGGGAAACATGTTAATGTATGGTAAAGATACTAGGATCACTGTTTTGGAGTCTTGCTTTATTACATGCATTAGAAATGCACAGGGTGATAATAGTGTAATATTCGTTAGTTGCTTCAGCTGTGGCTTCCATGCAGGGTGGTTTTCATGGGACCTTGTACAGTTTGGAGGAAGTAAAATGGCAAAATACTGCAAAGCACTCCTGTATATATGCTTTTACGTGGAGCACAACATTTTTCGAAGGGAGGTTTTTAGGTCTTGGCTTCAGATTTTAGGTAATACATGGTAAAACAGTGATGCAGGAAGCATAGTTTGTTATTCTACCTGCTAATCACCAAAAGTTTTAAACATCTGTTACCAATTCTGAGATTCTTGGATGTTAATTGCATGGCAAAATCCATGCCTTATTTTTAAGATGGCTGCAATCTGGAGATCCTCACATGCGTGCTACTCAAGTACGTCTCTGGATCATTCATAGAGGGTGGATCCAACACTGCAGAGCAGGGCACAAGGGCCACCACTTGCATGCTCTTGTGTGACTTTTCCCTTATCACCTTAGTGAAGAAAAAATTTTGATTATTTTTTTTTTCCCTGGAAGGCAATGAATGAAGCAGATCTTCAGCTTTGTTTCTGAGAGAAAGTAGGAAATGTTTACCTATCCGCACTGAAAGAAGATAAGGAATAACAATAATGTCAGAGCTTTGAATCCTGGCCTGGACAGGTGAATAAAATGACTTTGGACTTTATACGAGCCAGGAGGAAGACAAACTGAAACAAGAGCAGCGCTGACAAGAAGGCTGTGCTGTGCTGACAAGATGTTCATAAGAGTCTGTATGCTGGAATTTTAAGTGAAGAAAAATGCTCTCTGTCCTTGAAGAGCTGGGTTGCCCTATCTGTTATCTTAAACAAACTTGTTAATTTCTCTGTTGGAAATATTTTGCTTCTTTGGCCTAATTTGAATTTCATGTTCTTTTTTTCTAAGGTTCAACCCTGCCGCCTTCTGCACTGTCTTAAATTTCATAGGCGTTAGGAGGTGGCACAGTTCATTCTTGGTATAGAAAGACTACAAGCAAGATTTCAGGTCTAAATCCAGGATGTCCAAGTATTTGGAAAGCCTGTTTTAAATATACATGACTCCATTCAAGCAGATGGAAGAGGAATGTCTCCATGGTGAAGGGCACAAATGTAACACTTGGAACACCTGGGTTCGAGATGTTCCTTTTATTGCTTCTGATTTGTGCTATTTTGACAGCACCCTTGTAGCTAAATTCACAAAAAAACACTCACCTGAAATGGGAATCAGGCCTTATTCAGGTGTCAAAATACAGAGTGATTTCATAGGTTTTCATCAAAAATGTCTTTTTATGTTATTTCATAGGGAAAACACCATCTCCTTCTGTCTGGTTTTAGCAACAGCATCGACAAAAAAGAAAGTCCTCAGTACCCAGAAACATACCTGGCTTGAGTGCACGGGGAAAAGTACTGTCGATCTGTGTCTTTCAACCACACCTATAGTTAGCTCAGCAGCTCAGCTGCTTGGGTATGTGTCTCATTTTCCTGTGCACAATGTGTATGGTCCTAACTTAGCCTTTTGCATTCCCCAGTTACCCATAAAGAAGCTCAGTACCGTTTCACTCAAGTACTTTCATTGCTCTTGTTCTGAATCTTTGTACCTCAGTTCCCCATCAGTGAAATGAGGTTAACAGGAGTACCCCAGCAGAGCATCAGCTGTGGATGATGGCATTCAAGACTCTGGAGTGCTCAGATAATATAAATGCTGAGTGCTCTCTAGTATCATCACTGTGTACAAGTGTCTTACAATCTGGAATGTACTTAAAGCATGTAAGCAAAATACCTTAACTTTTTAGTCAAACCGATGATAAAGAAGGATTACAGAATCTTGAAGGCTGGCTGAGCCCTAGTCTCAGACCACATTACCTCGGTGGGTACCAGTAGTACCAGAGTTGGATGTCTCTTGCTTTGGCTTGATTTGTGTTCATAACTGTCTCCATCCTGCAGGCTCACTGTGGATGGACTGAGCTGCATCCCAGTTTTTCACATTCGACATGTCCAAGGAGAGGGGAAGGGACAGACATGCAGCTGCAGGGAACAGCGATGCTTTGTCTCTTTGCCAGTGGAATGTAGAAGCAGGGAATCCTGATTACACTTGGGATCCAGGGCAGGCAAAAAGGGATTGTATTGCATATCTGTTTGGTAGAAGTCAGAATTTCCCAGTACAACATGGGAGACAGGCCTGGTGATAGTATTAGAATATGTTAGCACACCACTTTTTACTTGTTGGATTGTTAGTATCGTCAGGGTTTGTAATACCAACCTTGTTTAAATTTTTTGCTGCCTTTTGGGAAAATGCCTACTCCAAGAATTCTTTGGCATTCACAGAGCCTACTGGAGAGTCTAGCACACAGATACTCTCTGATTTTTGTGTGGTGAGGTTGAACAACTTTGATATTTTGACAATAGCAATCCTGATACCATTACAATACAGTGATGGTTTAACACACTATGCCCTTTACAAATGTAGATCTTTTATAATACACAGTAAGTTCAAGGGGCTGGAAAAAGATGCAGTGAGGTGGCATTCAGCATTACTCTTAAACAAAGGTGCATGAGTGTTACTGGATGTAGGAGAGGATACTTGTGACATACACCATCTCAATTTGAGAGCTGAACTTAAAAATCAGGTGGCTTTTTTTTTTTAATTCACATCCAGGTGGGTATTACCTTTTGTTTTGTTAATATTGTTGGTTCTTCCTCAGTGCAAAAGTTACCATACAAACACCAGATCTCCTCTGTGATTATGTGAGGTACTGATTGTTTTAACTCTCGGGCTGCCATATGATGTTTGAAACTGAGATGCCTTAAAATAATTACCTTTGATGCAAGATCAACAGTGTTTGCAGTCTCAGGCTTGTAGCTGTGAGTGGTTACATTTGGGATGCCAGTTTTGCAATGATCTTTCTACTTGCTTCTGAAGGAAAGGGATAAATGCTGTTTGTGAGACAGAGCTTTGGGTTTCTCAAGCAAGAGCCAGTGTTAGCAGGTAGGTATAAACCAGAATCATCTAATACCACCAGTCCCATAAAAGCCCAGTATTAGCTGGTTTATCCTTGGTCACACTCCACTGCAAGTCAACTGGCAAACAAACACTTTTGCCCAGCCTCAGTACAGTGGGAGGTGGAGAAGTGGGAATTTAGCTTTTCAGTTCAGACGCTTCAAAGATTTTATCTTGGTGCAGTAAACAACTGCATTTTCTTAGTTGTCATGTACATCACGGTGGTAATAATAAATTACATTAATGAAGCAGGGCTCTCAGCTGCTCTGGGTTTGTCTTCAGACTCCCCTGTGTGAGGAAACCTTGAAATAAATGATTTCCATTCTGACAAGTGCCTGTTTTAAAACAGAAGTGAAACCAATGAATGAAATAGTCAAACTTCTGGCTCTTTTTAGGAGGGAGGGAAGCAGTAAATAATGTTGCCTTAGAGCAATCTCTCCTTTGTCATCCCTTTTCCCCTTGCAGTTTGCTGTCACTAATCACTGTGAGCCAGACTGTGTATGTTGAAGAATTCTTCAGACGGAGTCAGTCAGGCTGCTCATGTGAGTAATTTGTGATGCACAGAGACAGGGCCATCAAGCCCTGTGCTATTAGACTCATTTCAGCTATAAATTATCCAAGCAAGGACTTGTATATCTTGTCAGTAAAATACTGGGTGCAATTCCAGTGCTGTCTGGTTTTTATTTCTTTCTACAACTCCTCATTTTCCCTCTCCTTTTTCTTCATTCACACACAGAGCACTAAGACTGAAAGTAGCCACTGCTCTGACAAGCAATGACAACATGCCTTGTTCCTCCGAGGAACTCCTTGGGACAATTTAGCAATGTTTCTCTGGCTCTCAACGTTCCTTACAAGTCAGGAGCCACATTGCTGACAGGTTGGGAAAGGGAAAGCTGGGTTGCAAAGGCAGGAAAAAGGTTGCATCAGTGCCTCGCTGCAGCAGGAGAGTCTGGTTCTGCCGGTGCATTAGCTGAGCCACTTGCTCCTGTTGCTTATTCCAGCCACATACAGGCGTGTGCAGGCAGGGGAAATTCCCAGCTTTGATTCCGTTTGAGGAAAGGACCTGCTTGTGCTGCCACAGCAAACTCTGTTCACTCAGAATAAAACCTCATGAAGCACAATTGCCAAAATCCTGGAAAGAAATAACTTCTGCTTAATCCTTGACCCTTTTTGCTCTTTTTAGTGGGAGGAAAGGAGTCATTTATGAGAGGTTTTTCCCCCAAAATTTAATTACCAGCTTTTATGTGTCTATAATGGGTATGATAATGGAGAATACAGGGTCTTCTGCCTATAAACTTGTGTATAAACAGCACTTTTGTTTCACTGGTTGGAATAATGGCTAAAGAGATGTACCAACAATGCAACAGCTCTTTTCCTTTGTACTGGACCAAATAGGCCTGCAGTAAGAAAAAATACTACTTATGCTTTGCTTTTAGGCTGAGACTCAGTCTGTGCAGAGGTCTAGCCCAGGGCAGAGGCCCCACTTAAATCCTGCAAAGCCCTCAAACAGTTCTTCCAGTTTCCCCTATGACAGGTACAAGGATCTGGAGAGTTTTGCATTCTGCTCATGGTTAAAGGCATGTAAATAATACCTTTATGACTCAGGTATGTCTTAAAATATGCAACCTGATGGCAGACAATTCCACATTATTGTGCAGATACTTGTTCTGAACTACATGTCTGGTAAGTCATGAAATATTAATGGACATGTAAATCTCTTCTTCTGTATCACAAGCTTTTCTGTGTTCCTGACCCCTGACTTCCTTTAATCATCTCCTGGGTGTGTGGTCTGTTACTATTCTGAGATATCTTGTGAACAGGGGCAAAGTAATTACTTGATCCCTGCCTGCTGCAAGAATCTTTTTGAAAGGAAAATGGATAACTTCAGAGACGTTTCCTCCTTGCATTAAAATCAGCCCCACCTGCTCGCTTCATGTGCATTCTCTTTTGGTGGCCTGAATGCAGAACTACAGTGTTTGGTGTTATTTTCATGGCTGTAAAAACAGGATTCATGGATCTCCTAAGTCATCACCTGCTGCTCCATAGATTAAATGCAATTTCTGGTCAGACATTTTCTCCCCTCCTCTCCTTCTCCTACAGATTTTGCTTTAAGGCATCCTTATAAATAAGCTTCAACTCCAACCACCAGATGTGTTATTATGATTTGTTACAGGAAGGCCAAAGATCTTTCAACCAGCAGCTGTAGTGTTTGTTAGTTAAAGGATTATCTTAGCTTTGCTCCTAATAACTAGAGGCTGAATTAAAGCCTGAAACATGACATTTTTAAAGAACTGGAGCGTGTATTTTTGATAAAATCTCCTTTCTGTTCTCTGCCTATTCTCTAACATCCCAAATACTAAAAATAATGATGTTACTATTGTGGGGGAATACGGAAATGCTTCCTAGATCCCTGCCAAACATAGGAGAGCTCAGTGGTTTGGTGCCATGAGGGTCTGACAACCAAAGGAGAAGCAGCTGTACAAGCAATATGGCTAGGGAGAGAGAACTGATCATGGAAGAGCATTTTCCATACAGGAGCTATTTTAGTAAAGCAGCATGATGAAAGTATAGACGTGAGTAGGTATTTTTGCAAGAGCTTGTAGTGACTGCCAAGAGCATAGTGTAACACAAGGGCAATAATGACCACACAGTTTAATACAAGGTTGTTAAATGCTGACCCACAAGTGGTTTCTGATTTCTGAAACAATTGCCCGAGTACAGGAGTCAGCAATGCAGCACCAAACCCAATGCTTTTAAAATGGTAGTTTCATGTAGATAAGCAGGTGGGGGAGAGTAGCTGAGATCAAATCATTCATTATCAGAGCAGAGAAAAAGGAACAGGGGTACCTCAGATGTTTGTCATGTCCCACTTTGTAATACCTGGATGAAGCAGAACTTTCTGGGGCTCTGCCGTTCACGTGTCATTTCTGAGGATCAGGTGCCAGCCTGGGAGAAATCCACACCATGAGTTTTAAAGGAACAAACATATCTATCTACCTCACCCTTGATGTCGGTCAGCAGTTAGGTACCTACATGTCCTTAAGGGCAAAGGAGTCTGCCATCCGCCACTTTTCAGAGTGGGTGTCGTTTCTGTTTTTCCAGCCCTTGCCTTTTGCCTCTGCTTTCCAGCTGTCCAGACTTGCTCTTCATTATTTGTCTTTCTTTCACACTTTTCTGAGATCTTTTTTTGCTCCTGAAATGACCTCAGTGACTTCTGGGTCCTTTGAGAAAGGCAGACCAGCATCTTGGCTCACACAAATGGCAGTTGTGAAGCAATGTTATTCAGTGGCTTAAAACCTCACAACCTCCAACCCTGGGACCACCAGTGACTTGGCTGTGCTCTGTGCAGGGAGTGGGAGCCCCTCACGCTGTGGTCTTGGGAAACCAATGTGCCACCAGCTGGTTAATGCTGTGGGAGCTACAGGGAAAGCAGAGCAGCCAGAGCATCCCTCCCGGCCCTTCTGTGGTACTACAGTGTTTCAACACAGGATGACTTACATTGCTTGCAATTGCTAGTTCTGGTTTTGGAAAGAGGTGATCCTGATCAGCTGAAGGGAGCAGTGAGTAATCTTCATCTAACTCAGCTGTGAGTCACTCTAATGGGCAATACCAAAAGTGCTCATCTGCCCATCTCATGGTTCTTCGCTCCAGACTCCAAGTCAACCTGCAGCCTTGGTGTGCCTCAGGGCTGCCTTTTGGGCGGAGGGGACCCTGGAACAGTGGTTTTAATGCAAATCTTACTAATGGAAGGATTGCTTTTGTAGTATCCGTGCATGATCCAGCACTCAGTATAAGTAATTAGGAGGCTTTTCATGGTTTTTCTATACTTGGCATTTCCCTCTAAAGCTGCAGAAGTGGGTTTTATTTGAATAACCCTTTTGTATCCCTCACCACCAGGACTTCAGCTGCAGATAACTCTTGTCTTGCGCACAGAAACCTGGCCAGCTGGAGCTGGTTGGGCTGATGAGCAGCAACTTGGCAGAGAAGCAGGTGGGATTGTGTCTGGACAAGTGGCACTGTGTTCCTGGGAACAGCACAAAGCATGCCAGCCCCCTCTGTCTTCCCTGCTCTCCACCCTGCCCACACTGTAGAGAAGGACAGCACCCATCTCACCATTTCAAAGGGTGCTCTGCTCTGCCACCTTCATTCCCCTGAGTGAATGGATGTCCTCAATGTCTTCACTTGGTTTTAAGCTCCACCTGTGGTACCAACATGCTGGGGATTATGAAAGCCATTTGCCTCTGGTTTGAATGCAAGGCATGGTCTGGCTTGGCTGCATGCAGGAAACCGCACCACTGAATGTTTTCAGCAGCTTCACAGTGCTATTTAAAGTACTTTCATCTGGAAAAGGCAAGGATGAAGGTGAAGGCTAATAATGGAAGTTTATAAATGCAGCTGACATTCTAGTGCTCCATGTCTTTCATGCCATCTTTCATTTACTCTCTTCTGGGGCTCAGTCCTTCTATTTTAATGCTGTTGGTTTTGCCCCTGTGAACATAGGGCTTCAGAGTAACTGGGGTAGCTGAGTTTGATCCTCTTACATGCTTATGGGTATAATGTGGGCTGTTATTTTAACCCTGCAAGGGAAATGATCTATGAAACCTCTATGGTGAGCTGTGCTAAGGGGCAGACTTTCATAATGTCTGGATTGTACTGAAAACAGTTTCAGGTGTTAAGAACTTCAAGTTCTTACAGCTCACAGGTATTAACACCACCCCAACCCACCCCACCCTCCTTATAGGTAAGAGCTTTTTAATAGAGACCCTTCCACATCACGCTGCTGTATGGGTGGGTGTTGTTGGCACCAGCAGTGGGGTGCCTGACTCTAGTCCTGGTCTGGGCTTCTCAGCTCAGCTCCCTCCTTCATGAGCTGAAGGACATGGGCAGCTGTAAGGGCAGTTCTTCCTAGATTAGAAGAAAAGTCTAACACAAATAAGGGGAATTGTTCTCCAACTCTGTGTCTTGCCCAGGCTCCCCATGCATTTGGCTTGGCTGGACATGAGCTCTTCAGACAGCAAAACCAATGTGAGGTGAATGAGACTTGTGCTGAACCTCTCTTGAACCCCATAGCTAGTGAGGTAGACAGCGAGATCCTAGTCCTGTCCACAGCCCTGAAATGAGATTATCCCTCCTGTCTATGACACTTCTCTATCCCTCCTGGCTCTGCTTTGCAGAGTGAAAGTCCATCTGGGAGGTATACAACAATGTGCACAAAGATAGCTGGTGCCCACTGAATCCATATTTGCAAATACATGTATTTGTGAAGCTGACCTTCCCCAAAGCAGTTCGTTCATTGCCCTTCAGGTCCCTAGGGATTTCGCACCTCACAAGAATAAGGAAAACTCATCTGCCCCAAAATTCTCATCTACAGCTCTTGCTCAGAGGTAGCAAGAGGCAAAACAGTGCAAGTTTTGCAGCTGAACTCATGTTAAGAGGAATTATTTCAGCAGTCTGTACATTTCTTCTACTTACAATTTTTTATTAACAGTCTGAGGGGGAGAAAAATCATTAAACAATCAGCAAAGCATTCATAAGACATTATTGAGATCAAGTCTCAGGAAAACACGAGGCTTCACAGATACATTAAGTTTTATCTACCCAGTTAAGTCATTTTACATAAGAAAGTGAAACTTAATCCAGCTGCCCTGTCTCTGTAGCTGCTGCTCAAGGGGAAATGATTTCAGATCCACCGTAATCTGAGTAAAAAGTTCAACACCAGCTCCCTCTTATCAGAGGGAAAGGAGCAGTTTCATCTCATAGTTTCTGCAATCTGCCTCATGCTTCTCTATTTGCTGGTGGCCAGATATCAGAGCAGACCGGTTAAAGGAGTCCCCTTCCAGAGGCTGGAAAGCAAAATGCCTCACTGTGAGGCCCTTCTCCTTAGGAGAAAGTTTGAAAAAGTGGAATTTCTCCCTTAGCCCAAATCTGTATTCTTGCTCTAATCAGCAATGAGGCAGTAAGGCACTGCTCAGTCCTTGTTTTGCCCCTTGGAAAGGGCCCTCTTTCTCTCCAGTATAGGACATCTGGTATACTTGCCTCCCAGCCACACTACTACATGGTGGGATGATGTAGTTTTGTTGAGAAACTGAAGCTCACCAGCGCACTCACTTCTCACCTCCATATTTTGCTTTTTGAACCTCTACAGTTTGCTTTTGCTGTGCAGTGATGATCCTGTATAGGAAATGGCTTAAAAAACATCATAAAGATATTTCTAGGAGTAGTGGAGTCTTCAAAGGAAAATTCTTGGGAAGTTGGAAATATGGTGGGAGGGAAAATATAATCTTTCTCTCATTTCAGATGAACTTCTGCCTTCCTTGAAATTCCTGTGAATTTCAAAGCCTTTGATAGTCATGAAACATCAGAGGAGCCTTTATGCTAAGCAAAACCTGTGTGAAAGCAGCGCTGCTTCTGATCCCACCAGGAGCTGCTGCACACCCCGTTCCTCCTTATGTTTGTCATAGCAGATGCAATCAATCTGCATTTGTTTGGGTGGTCATGGCTGACCCCTTACTGTCCTGTGTAGGATGATGCTGGAGCAAAACCCATTACAGGGCTTGCCAGCGTGGCCAGTGAGCCACCCTGGCTACTCTGCTGTAGGCCAGCTTAGCTGCTCCACAGGGATGGCTGCACTCTGTGCCTTGGGATGCCTTGCATGAAGCAGAGTGCACAGCATAGCTTGCTTTTATCCTAGCCTCCCTTACGGGGTCGACATCAGGCAGAGACACCATTGCAGGGGGCTTTCCTGGAAGAGCTCTGGTGGCACCAGGCATGGATGGCACATGTATAGTCAGTCACAAATCACTGTGAATGCAGGTTACTGAAAAGGACATCATGACCACCAAGAGCCAGGGCAGCCCCCCCTTGGGACAAGTACAGCCTGTGTGATACGGTAGGGAATTTCTTCCCCCTTGCATAACCAACAGCTGGAGACTATGAAGAGGATGCCATAGATACTTCAAGGGCTGCAGCACTGGAAAATGACCCCCACAGGCCCCTTCTGAAGGTGAGCACTGATCTGTATCTGAGAGCAGAACAGTCCTACCACTTCCCATGCTTCACTTCCAAACCACTTCCAGCAATGCTTATGGGTGTCCTACTAGAAACTCCTTACAGAAATGTTGCTGGCAGAGAATATCTTCTGGTCGAGCAAAGGAGGGGAGAGAAGAAAACAAGAACAGAAGTTCCAAGAGGGTGTTTTCCACCTGGGCAGTGATTATCCTGTGAAGATTGATGCTTTCATGTCTTCTTCATTCAATAGGAGGGAAAAGGCTGCCCAAGTGGCTGGGCAGTGGCACGTCCAGGCTGGTCCCAGGCAGTTCCTGATCCAGCAAGCTTTGATGTGCCTCTGCCTCATGCTTCCCTTCCCAAGGCCACACCTGAGTGGAGAAGCTGCAGCCTAATGGGGCAGGTCATGGCATGGGCACCCCCAGAGGAAAGTGTACAAAAGCCAAGTAAACAGCATTTGGGTCCTCGCTGGAAGAAGGCAGTAGGAGCACTGAGGAGCCTTTTTGCACCACAGACTGCAGGTAAACCAGAGTCTGCTGCACGAAGAGCTGCAGGTCTGAAATGGTAATTTTCTAATCTGTGTGGTGTCACTGCCAGTTCAGACTTATATCTCACAAATACAGGCTTATTTGTATTTGACCCACCCATCTAACTGATTCACGCCCAGACGTATGCGATCCACGGTTGTGAGAGCAGATGCAAGGCCAGTCCATGCTTCTCTCTTGTCCTTCACTGGGTCGGTTTCCTTGCAACCTTCAGGCTTCCCATCCTGATTAATTTCTCCTGCCCCTTCCCCCTGCTGCTTTGCACCACGCTGCAGCTCAGGAGCTAGTTTGTCTTTTGCCTTTCTCCAGCGTGGCTCCTGCCTGTAGCTACAGATTGTCTCTCGAACAGGTAGCTCAATTGTTCTTAAACAAGCTGAAGAAGTATCAGACTATTTTTGGAGCAATGCAATGTATTCCACAACAAGTGAACCTTATGCTTTCTCCTGGAGCAGTGTTGAGGAGCTCTTCTTGATGTGAACCAAATCTAGTTTTTGAGCATGTGACTGGCACAAAGCACACAAGCAGTGACTTTTTCAAGGATAAGCTGGACTAAGGAGTGGGGCACTTTGAGCCTTTTTATTTTCTTTCATTTTTAAAGCTACATTGGCTGAGTTGGTGCGTTTGAACAAGGGTGGGTGTGGTACACAGCTGTAAGGGATGTAGGCAGAGCTGTGAAACACATCAAGAGTCATCAAAGACCTTAATGACTTTTTTTTAGATACACTGCAGAAGGACAGTGTCATGACTGGAGCTATATGGACCCAGGTCAGAGTATGAGTATATAACTGAAGCAGAAGGCTGTAAAATAAAGCAACAGCATTGTCCTGTTCTTCACATGACTAATGAAGCATCACTTGATACTGCTGATTGTCACTGCCAAACACAAATTTAATCACAGCTCCTGTTCCCACCCTACAGTGTTTATCAAGCTGGTCCCCTCCAAAATGGACTTGCTTCTGCAGAGCCAGCAAACAGGACTTAGTGATTAGCCAAAGGGCATGCAGAGGAGGAAAGATGAGTATCAGCTCAAATTAATCTCCACCCCTTCCATGGGCAACATGCAGTGTCTTTTGACTGAATTGTGTTTGAAACGTTGTGCACTGTTGTCATCCCAGAGGACAGAAACAGAACTGCTACCTACCATAGGTGCAGTTCGGTGGCAGTAGGGCTACATTCTCATCGTGCTGCTTGTTACTGAAAGTGTGTGATGAAAGCATTCAGTATCTGAGGCACATGTGGCAAGGGGAGAAGAAGGGAAACCATGCTGAAATTTGGCACTATGGCAGGGTGGTTTGAAAACAAACCCTATAGAAGAAAGCAGGTAATTCAGGAAAGCTTTATTTAAAGTGATGAAATGAAGATCTGTGGGCCCACCAGGAAGGCTTCAAGTCATCTGATCTAGATGTAAGACAGAGGAGGCTTTTGCAGCAATAACCAGCAAGGCAAGGAGAAAAACCCAACATAATAACGTGGCAAGGTCCAACACCTGATTTAAGCCCATCTTCTGTCTTTTTCAGAAAGGAGAAATCCAATCTGAGCAAAGCTAAGAGGAAGGAGAATTAGATACAGAAGGTAAAATGGTAGTTGCTTGCCCCCTTTGAATTTTGTAAGAGCTAGCAGTCACAGGGGTAAGTAGCTAACAGGAAAGTATGTATCAGAGAGGTTTCCTGAGAGCCAGTGGGTCCATTGGGTGGCCAGGGTGGAAAGGCAGAACTCTGCAAGGAAAGGTCTTCTAAAGAAGCTGAATGATTCTGCGACATTGATCTTCACTGCAGACTGAGAGAGAAGCAGCCCCAAGCTACTATTATTAAGTAGTGAAAATCAAAGAACAGTTGGCCTTGCAGCAATCAGCCATCCCACCATCTGACAGCCGTCAGCCTCCCTACAGAAATGTTCATTGCCTTTTCACAAAAACCTCCTATGGGGCTTCTCATTTTTCCTGCATCTCACACAGAGCTGCATTGTCTGTTATGTGTCACAGTTTTCAGATGTTTTGGTGTCGTGGTTTAAGCCTCACCCAGGCTAATAACTCATGAAGTTTTACTCACTCTCTCACTCACTCCCCTCTTTTTCTTCCCCCAGTCCCGGGGGATGGGGAGGAGAATCAAAAAAAATGCAACTCGCACAGGTTGAGATAAGAACAGTTTAGTAACTGAGGTATAACACAAATCACTACTGCTACCACCAGTAATAATACAAGAGAAATACAAGGAAAGAGAATACAACTGCTCACCAAGCCCAACCCAGCCAGTGCACCCCCCAGCAGCGAACCCCCTACTCCCCACCACCACACCCTTCCGGGTCTCTGCTCTCCGTTTTCACATCCTGGGCATGATGTGCTGTGGTATGGAATAACCTCTTTGGTCAGTTTGGGTCAGGTGTCCTGTCTCTGCTTCCTCCGGGCTCCCCCTCCTCCCTGGCATAGCATGAGGCTCAGAAAGTCCTTGGCCAGACCAAAACATTACCAAGCAGTAACTGAAAACACTGGTGTTATCAGCGCTGTTCCCAGGCCCAAAATCAAAAAACACAGTGCTGCACCAGCTACCAAGAAGGAGAAAAACGACTGCTCCTGCTGAACCCATGACATTTGGAAACAGAGGTGTAACTAAAATGCCATGCACTTAGCAGATCTCTGTATGAGACTGCTGGACTTTCCACCCGCTGCAGAGCTCAGGGAAGAGGCAAGGAACAGCTTTCCCCATACAGAGCTGTGTTGCTTTGTCAGTAGCAGGTAGTGCCCCCAGGACTGGAAATATGGAAAATTACGGAATGACATTTCAGTTGCAAGGAAAAGTTATTTTCTTCAATCTAATGTGATCATTTTCTTTCTTCTACCATAAGAGGTTTCAAAAGCATGTGGAGGTAACGTGCTTTGGCACCCATTGAAATCAGTGGTAAGCATCTCAACTTCTGTGGGGCGGAATTAAAGCACAACTACTGCTGAAAGAAGAGCTGGTTGAAAATGCGTTCACCTTACAACAGGTTTTAAAGGGGTTGTTCCTTGCTGGAGCAAACATACATGTTTTCATGTGTTTTTACAGGAGAGCAATGTCAAATTTGAGGGGTTTTTGATTCACACCTTTTTCCTTCCAGACGCAGCAATCTGTCTCCACTGAAAACATCACATCCATAGAGCCACAGGGATATGTCTCAGCTCTGACAAGAGAATGGATGCAGGTGATCTTTCCCCCTCCCATCTCCCCAGACAAAATTTGATCAGAAATAATCTCTCTGAATTCCAGAGCAACCACAAAGTACAGATGAGGGAAAAGCCCTCCCTTCACTGAAAACTTCACTGACCTCATGTCAGCTAGTAAAAAAATCTGCGTCCAGCTCTAGGCTTCAAGGAAGTGCCCAAATCTGGTAGGTGGTACTTGGAAAGGTGGGGCAAGATAGGCTCGTTGTGTTTTGCCTGCTTTTATAATGTATAATATTCATCATGTACATGCTTTATAATCCCATAGTAAATAGCCATAATTTTCCCAGCTTCACAAAGTTAAATGCCCACATGGCCACTTGCACACAGAAAAATTGATCCATGTGCAGCCTGAGGAGTTTGGAAAGGTCATTTTCCAGACTGGGGAGAGATTGAGGGTGCTGCTGTTAATTGAAGAAGGGATCTTTTACATCTTTCTGACAATAAACAGTGCAAATAACAGTAGTTCCACTGCCATCCCTCCGGCCTAGAAGTGCTGTTAAGACAGTTCTTGTACTTAACAGAACTATTGTCCACTGCAGTGTCTCCTCTTGTCCTGGCTGGGTTGTGCAACGTTTAGTAGTGCAAAATCTCCGCCAGTGATAGGGATCACACCGCTGCAAGTCTTGCCCTTTTTACACTCACACTTCTTGCCTCCGAATCCAGCTGCAGTGACTGCTGGCTGTCAGTCCCACCTCCTTATTCCCCATATCTCTCTCTGACTCTGCCTGTGTTTTTCAGCAAGCTCAGATTACCTCCTGTCTCTGGGTATATTTCTCTCTCCACTGTCCTGTAAAATCAACAAACATCCCCACCTTCCCCATCCCTGTTTTCCTTTGAATGCTTAAAAACCTGGGAACTTGGCACTGCTGGTGGGATCTCAAAACCCAGCCCAGATTTGGGCTAAACAGCTGCTGTGTACTGTCAGATCTACGTACTACAATGATTTGTACAGCCCATTGCTGAACCAGCTAGAGCCATTTGTTTAAAAAATAAAGAGACAGATAAATTCAACTCTTCCCCTTCTCCTAGCAAGCTGATATCATGTGCCTCTCTTAAAAATGGCTTGCTCCAGAATGCATTAGAGCTAAATTATCATTTATGTTTGTCACAGGGATTGCTAATGTGTAATGAGATTTTAGAGTTAATGTTTTGTACAAAGCACTTAGCAGAGCTGGGATGAAATTGGTTCAGGATTCTGATGTGGTGTTTTAATTAAAGATATTTTCCAATCAGGGCTGAGCAAACGACTTGTCAGAAGATTTTTGTACCCATCAGCCAATATAGCAATGCAATGCTGGACTTGCTTTCTGCTTTTGGATTTTCTTCAGGGAATTAGAGGAGAGAGCCTCTCCGAATCTCATGCAGAAAAGCCTTTCTTAGCTGAAACCCTTACAGGAGAAAAAACACATTATTTGACGCTCTGAAACTTTTACCTGGATATCAATGGTCTGGTTCATTGCAGCGTGACGCTAACCTTACGCTGCTTTGATTTTGTTGAGCTTGCAACTGTAGATTGGTGCAATACATTCACATGGACTGAAAGCAATGGGAAGCCAGGTTCTGTGAGGTGAGTCCTAAGCTCTTGCCTGCTGTAGCAGGGTCCTGAGCTATGACTGCAGCTCCTCTTCCAAATCCTGCTCTGCTGTTGAGCACAGGAACCAGGGAGGAGGCAGAAAAATGGGTGATGTAGATCCAGAAAAAGGAGAGGAAGGATTTCCAAAAGCTGTACCTGCTCAAATCAGCATGATGATGATGGAGTTGTCTCAGTCTCAGTTGGCTTAAACAAACATACAGATGTATGATTCAGTGCAAACGTCAAATGCATGTTAATAAGCACAGCTTTTATTAATTGCTGGATGATAAGGGTCATTATTACAAAACTAACACATTGGTTTTTTATCTGTCTCTGGTCCATGCAGGCAACTTCAATAACCATCAGGCTTTAAGCTCGAATAACTGCATAAAACAAAGTCACACTGCTATAACCAACCACGAAGTCCAGCACGTGGGCCGGTTTCAAGCACAAGCAAGGCAAGCCTCTAGCAGAAAAACAGCCACTGTCTCATCTATGATTCTCATCACAGAACGCCTGTTCTACAGCCCAGAGGAGCTAAGCTGGTTAGAGCTCTTGAGGGAGGGCAGGCAGGATGCAGGGAAGTGGTTCCTGCTGGAAGAGGGAGGTACTTGTCCTTCCCAGTGCTCCTCGCACTTAATCTGCTTCACCCTTCCACTCTCACCTCTCCAGCCATCAGAGCTGTGACCAAGGCCCCCCTCTGCCCTCCATCACATTTTTTGCCCCACTCCCACCTCCCCAAGAAAAGGCACTGGCCCTGGCATCTGCCTGAAGGCTGAGTTAGCTCCACAGGAGCAAAACAGAACTGCTGGAGACTCACTCAGCACGGGCATGCAGCTGTGACATGGCAGCACCATTAACTTGGATGACTGAGGGATAGCAAACCATTCTGTATTTGTATAGCTCCATGATTGTTTTTGAAGTGTTTCTGATGTAAACCCCTTTATTGCTGCATAGTTGTGAACCTTTATGTAGTATGTGTTGCACCCTGCTTGGTATGATAATAGAAAAAAATCCTTCTTTTTATGTTCATGATTTCAAATACATTTGTTTGGTTGGTTTGTTTTTCTAAGAAAAGCAAAGAGAAACCTTTCATTTTATAGACAGTTTTGATGTTTTAATATACGTGTATGAGTTTTTTCCTGGTATTTTTCTTTTGCAGGTTTGCCCATCTACAGGTTCTGTAACTTTGGAAACAGATGAACAGTAAGTAGGGATTTTAATCCCAAAAGTAATTTGTAACATAATCTGTTCATTTGGTGAACTCTCTAGCTCAGTATGGAAATTCATGTGAGCTGTGAAAAAGGATGTTACTGACTACAATAGAGAGGTGAAAGTGGGCTTTGCAGAAATAAATCTCACATTTGCATCTCTACTATGTGGCGGATACATGAATATACTGACTATTGTAACATTTTCTTCTCATAAACTTTCTCTGACATCACAGGATCTCAGGAAATTACAAAGACAGAAGGAAACCAAGCTGCCTATTTGGGTCAGTCCCTCAGTGAAACAGCATCCTAATCCATAAAACATAATACACACTGCAGCTTCATTGTACATCCCTTGTCCAGCTGTGTGGATGCTTTATCCGCAAAAGCAATGAAACACCACTTAACGAGTGGTGGTGACCTTTTCAGAGACAGCGAGGTACAAGCACGCATGGGGCATCTTTTGCTGCCAAGTCCAAATGTTCCAAAATTGGAAGTCAGATCAGCCTGACTTGTAAATTATAAGACTGGCTGAAAAAAAAAGTTCATGAAAACAAATGTGTTGATGCTCTTCTCTGCCATGCATTTTACTGAGTCTATGGTTTTGAGCCCTCAGAGGTCACTCAGGTTTAATTTTAAGTCTTGTGTTCTCTATATGTAATACAAAATTCTGTTGATGTTCCCATCCATTCAATTACAGGAGTCAGAGAAACTGGGGAATTATGGAGAAGTTTGAGAGGCACCTTCACAGTGCTTTAGACACACATCTCTGACAACATGTGCCAAATTGTATGAATTAAATTCTGCATAAGGGATTGAGGGGTAAAAAGCATAGGAGATATAGAAGAGCTGGATTTGTGTGCATTGCAATGGTGCTAAAGCTTCTGAGTTTCCGGCTCACTGCTGCAAGGATAATGAGCCAGTTGATAGGTTTAGGTCAGAGATCCCCCATCCGTGGGGACTGTGGAGTACAGAGGAAGAGAAGGTCTGGGTTGATGAAGAACCAGGATAATGAGCCATGGAGGGGCTCCCCATCCTTGGTGTGACTAAGACCTAGGAGGAATGAGTATAGCCTGTAGGAACTGAACACTGCAGTAGAGAGGCTGAGGGAGTATTTACAGGATCCTTTTGGTAATGCAGGTAATGCATGCCAAGCACCCACACCTCCCTCATTCTGGAGGATGAAAAGGTCAGATTTAGCACATGGCAATGGCACCATCAGGTACACTGTGGTGCTGATCAGTGGAGCAGGGTCTTAGGCACATCTTTCTGTGTTGCAAGCACTATCTTCACCATGGCTTTAGGCACAAGCATAACCAAAAGAGATTAAAGTCTTCTGCAGCAGTCCCACCACTCTGGTGATCAGGTTTGGTGTTTGTGAGAGGAATGATTTCACGCCAACATGGGGATTTTTGATTTTACATTCACACTTTCACCCAGTCTCTGTTTCTGAATGGTCAGTTCTCCTCCTCCTCTTCTGCCATCTGCTTAATAAAGACCTGCCCCTGCGAACACACCCTTGACACCACTAGTATTCCCAGCACACTTGAAGCAGCAGCAGGAAGGTGAATTAAAGCAGCTGTTCTCAGTGGGTATACTTGTGCTCAGAAGCAGGACTCTGAGCACAGCTTCCCCCACCATTCCCAGTGGTGTCCCAGTGCTTCCTGTGTTGTCAAAGGAAGGCAAGGTTGAGAGGGATGTAGCAGGGAGAGTGATGTGCAGGGATTGTGCTTCCCTGGCACAGGAAAGGCTGAACATGAGGATGCACTCCAGGCATGTATATGCACATGAACCTTGAGCTGTGACTGCTGAAGAGGTAGTTCCATAGGGTTGCTTAAGGTGAGGATTTATTAGACCTGAAATACAGACTGAATTTTCAGTGAGAACCTGCTAGGCACTCGCCACTGCTTGAAATCAGGCCATTCCTCCAGCTACAGGGTAGCCAGTACCATCCACGCTGCTGGGTGGTGCCATTGCCAGACCCATTCAGGCAACAAGGTTCAACCACTTGCCTGTCTCTGAGCTCCCCTACCTCCTGATGCCTCCTCTCCCAAAGGCTCATGTCTATATTTTGACCTTCGGTTCAAAGTCTTCATTCACTGCTCACTCCTGTGGGGTGATTATTTCTCTGCTCTGCACTGGCTCTTTTGTTCCAGAAAGCTTTGGTAGCGCTGGTTTGAGATGTGTCTCGTTTGGCCCCAGAGCCAGGGATTTTGGACCCTCCTGGTGCCTGGCCTGGAATCCTGCTATGTGCTGGGATGCCAGAGCTGTTCTGGAGGCTGCGACTCCTCAGTGCCACACTGCTTTAGCAATTTGGCGGTGCTCTTTGGCAGCCTCCACTTAGTGTTTTGACACCAGTTTGGATACTAAAAGCAGTGTTTGCTGGGACCATTGTTTTGATTCTTCTCTCACTGATACCAAACTTCTTAGTCTATAAAGCTGTGCATTTTCCAAGCCTCAGTAGCAGGAGTTATCTTGCTCCAACTATGGACTCGTGGGCAGAAGATGCCAGTGGGATTCCCTGGTTGTAGCAGCTGTTCATACCAAAGTGTCTGTTTAGCAAATACAGATGGAAAATGCTGTTGTTTTCTCCTCATTGATCACTGTCCAAAGCATCCGAGGCTGCAATAAAAGAGCCAAAAGAGAGCAAAGTTGCTGTTCCCACAGCTTTGGTGCTTCCTACCACATCTTGATTTCTTTAGAAGTTACCACGCTGTACTTCAGGCTCCGTGTGGTAGCTGTGTTGGCCTCTCACAACAGGCCTGTTCTGGCACAGGGGTGGCTGCAGGGACCTGCAGCAAGCAGTTCAGCTCAGATGTAGTGACATGTAGATTTCTGCAGGCCTAAGGGCCTATTTATCCTTTAAATATGCTTTTTTTTTTTTTTTTACCCGTTTCTTTCTTTCCCTGTTGCTGGTGCAGGTGGCTGGAGTACTCCATGCAGTTCTTCTGTTTCAGACAGATAAAGACATCTGTGACTGTCAATACCAACCAGCCCTGTCCCTCTGCCATTTTTCTTTTGTTGTTTTACACAGACTTGTACAAGTGGCTCCCTCTCAAATTTCTGGTAAAACAAATAATGTCAGCTGAGCCAATAAATCTGTTTCACTCTGAAGGGGGAGGAAGACACCATAGGCACAGGAATGCTGCTGGAGAGGCTGAGGAGGACACGACTGTAATTAGGCTGAACAATTACAGCAACTTCCCCTTATTCCTCCTCTTCTCCCCTGACAAGGTGCTCCTCTGCTGCTCATGCATTCTTCCTGAAGGGGGTTTCCTTCAATGCTCCACTCTTTCCAAAAGCAGTGAGTCCATAACTGGGGGGTAGCCCTCAGCTTGAGAAGCCCTGTTGATTCCCTGGCAGCTCATCAGCTCAGGATCCTGTAGTTTACGTAGCCATCTGCCCATCTCCCTGCCCCTTTTCACAGAATCACAGACTGGTTTGGGTTGGAAGGGACCCCTGAAGACCATCGAGTCCAACTGCCTGCCAGGGCAGGATTACATAGGAATGTAACCTGCCAAGAGCAGGTTACACAGGAATGTGTCCTGGCAGGTTCTAAATGTCTCCAGAGAGGGAGACTCCACAACCTCCCCAGGCAGCCTGTTCCAGTGCTCTGGCACCCTCAACATAAAAGAGTTCTTCCTCATGTTGAGGTTAAGCTTCTCATGTTTCAGTTTATGGCCATTTCTCCTTGTCCTGTCACTGGGGACCACTGAAAAGAGTCCAGCACCATTCTCCTGTCACCTGCTTTTGAGATATTTATTGCATTAATAAAATCTCCTCTCAGTCTTCTCTTCTTTAGACTAAACAGGCCCAGCTCCTGCAATCTTTCCTCATAAGAGAGATACTCCAGTTCCCCAATCATCTTTGTGGCCCTCCACTGGACCCTCTCTGGTAGCTCCTTGTCTTCATTGTACCGAAGAGCCCAGAACGGAACACACTACAGTACTCCAGATTTTGCTCATGCTAAAACCTCATTGCCATGAGTTATGTCAAGGTACTGCCTCCTCTGATGGCAGCTTTAGCTGCAGTGGTTGTAGGGGACATTGCTGCCATCCAGCCCTATTCACCCCTTGGACACAGCCTTGCATGCTGGAGCAATTCCAGAGATTCAGGTACATTGGACCCCGACCCTATGCTGGGATCACCACCACATCTGTGGGGTGGCAGATGCAGCCAGGCGTGGGGTCAGCCCTCTCCAAGCTGCCAGGTTCTATGCTGGAGCCAGGAGCTAACCACCCTTCCCTGATGGACACCTTCTCTGGAATACTGCTCCTGAAACCTGTCCTGACGTTAGGCACTGCCCTGGCAAGTCACTGTGATGGGAAAAGATGGGAAAACAGAGCTCTCTGTTTAAACAGGCACAGCAGACGGCTCTTCTTTCCAGGGCCCTCCATTTGCACCAGTGCCTAATTGCATCTGCAGGCAGAAGTGCTGAGCAGAGGGATGCGCCTGAACAGCTAAGCCATACTCTCAGGAAGCTGCTTCAATTGTGGTTTTGATTTCTATTGCTCATCAGAAATCTTCCCTCTGTTTAAAGGTTTTCGCTAAATAAACCCAGCAGGTGCCTTGCTGTTCCTTGCTGCCTCTTGGTAACTGACTTTATTTTTTCCAATTCACGATGGGCTTGCTGCTGAGAGCTCACCATCAGACACCATGAAGGGGTGCACCAAAATCTCCCTGTCCCCGCTCTTCTCATCCTCCACCTGGCTACGCCTTCCCTGGCACAGGTTTTTGTTCCAGGAGATGTGGGTTTTACCTTGAGTGCAAAGCTCCTTCTTTTCAAAACCCATAAACCTGCGACTGCTCACGAAGTGGGGCCCATTCTGGCTGTGCAGCCAGGAGTGGTATCTTATGAGGAATGGTCTGTTGTCGGCTGCAGACTCACTGCAACATAACCGTATTGTCTGCAGGAACAACAGAGGAGCAAGGGAGGCAGGGAGAGATTAGCTGTGAGTGGGAGGGTGAAGATATGGGGAGTGGAGGTCAGAGGAAGCCTGGTTTGAAAACAAGACCAGAATGTAATGCCATTGTGCTGTGGTTTTTTAAGTCAAAAAGCAGCTAAAACTGGCAGGTTTTTACAAGGCCAAGTGCCCATAAACTCCTTCCAGCTCTGGTAACTTACCCGTATCAGTTCTGTCATGCACCTCCTGTCACTACAGCTCATTGGGGCATTGGGAGAGTGCTGTGGTGCCACTGGGTTGCTTGTTCCTCACCCATAAGATCGTGAATAGAGGTTGCTATTTTATGGGATTTGGAGTAAATTGAAGAAAAATCGGTGGGTCCTTCTCTGGCTGCTGACCAAATCAGAGCCTCCCTTTGGTGTAGGAAGCCTTAGAAAGGGTTTTAAGTACTGAATATTTGTTACTGACTTTGTAAGCTCCACTGCTTTTACCCCTAATCTTTCTCACTTGCTCATGCTGTGCATCCAGAGGCAAGGAGGGATGATAATGGACTTGCAGTTGTACTTGCTGTTCCCATAACAAACGGCAGGATCCTCACATAAATTCTTTGAACGTGTAACACTGCTCTTATTTCTTAACAATAAGGGCTTAGGAGCTGCCCTTTTCCAAAATGAAAGAAATGAACCAACCGTTATCTCTTTGTTTTAAAAAATGATCCCTACAACTGCAACAACCAAAAGCCATTACGATGATCCTTAAAGGTCTTGCAAGCTTTTATGGGAGGGATTTTCCACACACCAAGCCTGGCTTCATGCCATTTCCCTCTCCCTCTTCGAGCCCACATGGCTTGCACTTTCTCAGGCATCTCGGGCTCCTAGATACAGTTGAGCTGAACAAGCTTGTGCTGGAGGACATGTCAGGGGTCAGACATGGAGAGAGAAGAAACACCTTTGCATACTGTGTCTAAAGCCAAGTGCTGTAGGTCTTGCTGCAGTCCCGAGTGCATCCATCATCAATTACGTATCTATACTCAGTGTTTACACAGGTTTCTTTTTTATAATGAAATATTTACTTCAAGGCTCTGCATCTGCAGTTGGACCCAACAGAAGTGTCTATTGCTTATGCCGAGAAAATAAGATTTCACCATAACCTTTTGGTGCTACAGCACAGATGTATTAGGTGGCTTGCACAGGGCTTCTGCCAAGCCATAGTGAACTGCATGCTGACTCTTGCCTAGACCAGTGAGCACAGCAGGAGTACGTTAAACTTGAAAAATCCTGAGTCTAAAGAAACGTACCTCTCTTTTTATAATGCATTAATAGATCTGCGTTTATGGAGGTAATTGGGAGAAGTGAAAAACACCACATCAGTTTGAGCAGACACATGTATGTACACACACAGATTTGCACTGATGATGAGGCTGAGGTAAAACATGTGATGATGTGAAGTTGCTTACTGCCATCCCAAGACAGAGATCAAGCCCTTGGAGCTGACTTCATGATCTCTGGAGCAGAAGGCCTGGAAACTTAACCCATTGGATCTTTTCTTAGCTGTCCTAGCTTAAACACACTTATGTAGGTTAACGAATGCACCCATTAACTTTCCCACTGTCAACTGCTGTTAGTGTAGCTGCTTAACGCCCTGCTGTGAGGGAGATGGATGGGCTCCTCCAGATGTTATCTTGATGCTGCTTTTTTTAGTTCAGCCCTGGGGGATGCAGATCCTAGATGTCTCTCCTGTAGCTGCGTGTGCCTGTGCAAAGCAGTCTGCGGGACACGCTCTCTCACCTTAGATTTCCAGTTTAACAATGCCCCATGCTATTTTGCAGTATATTAAGTAGAAATAATGTCTTCGTCAAAGTAGATAAGTATAACTGCTTCCCAGCTGGGGAAAAAGAGCCACTAAGGGCCTCAATGATATTGGCTGAACCAGCTGCAGAGGTGTGAATGACTCCCAATTATAAGAGCTGCCAGTCAGCCCTGTGCCTCACTAAACCAACCATGGCTTAAACCCGGAGTGGGTGCGGAGAGGTGCTAGGAGTGGAGAGGAGGATAAGCGGAAAAGAAAGAAAGGCAATACATACATGAGAAGAGCAAGGCATGTGAAGGCAAAATCCTTGTAAATCTCTAGGTGCCTTATGAACTAACCAAATGGCTGCTAACGAGACTGGCTGCCTTCAGTGCATTCTGTATCAGGTACTTCGAATTGCTGTGTTTTAACAATGTATTTTCCTGCACAAGACTGTAAGGAGGTAGTCAACATCAGTATGCTGCATGTAGTAGGCGGTGGGTGGATTTACTGAGCTCTTTGGGTGGCAAACAGTGGGAACATTTTATATTGTCCACGTAGGAGCTAATAGTAATGTATTTTTCACTGTCTTTCTTCTTTTGGATGTATTGCAAAGTCTGTGGAGGAAGACGGGGAGAGAGATATCTAGAGCCAGCGCAGATGGGAGGCACGGCTGTGTGATAAAGAGTGAAAGATGTTGGCCAGGCTCAGGCCACACAAGAAGGGCTGGCTGCCCTTCCTGACCCTCCCTAACTGTGGAGAAAGACAGACCTCAACAGGGCTGTGGCTGGAAGGGAACATGCTCTTTTCCACTCACATCACTGTGTGAGTACTGTGAAACTGTGGGGTACTGCCTTCCAGAAGACATCTCCTGTTGGCAAGGAAAAGAAGTGGGATTTATTTGGTCCTGTATGGAACTGCTTGGAGTGATGGTCCCACTGCTGAGTTAGACAGTTGGGTGGAAAGTCTCCCAGCTGCTGGACACCTGCTGCTGGAGCAGCTCCACCTTGCTGCTCAAGAAAGCAGCCTGTCTTGGAGAAACAACCCATTGGTGGAAACAGGTTCTCATGGTCCAAAAGCACTTCCAAAACCTAAGTGTATTCTGCTGTGCTGAGGCGTTGCTGCTTCATGTGATTCATTTCTGAGCTTTTATTGACAATTACCCTAAATTAAAATGAATAAGTTGCTGGTTAAAGCAGAGGGCTGTTCAATGTCACCAAAGGTGTTTCGGTGGTGGAGTGTTTTGGTTTCGATGTAAACAAAGGTTGTTTTGGTGGTAGAGGGGGGAGAGAGGCTGTGTCCTGACCCAGACCTTGCTCCTGCTGCTTAACCTGGGTCTGTAACAGGGAAAAGAAAGAGCAGCGCTGCTCACCAGTGCTGCTCTGGATATGTTCATGTCTTCTGGAGTCTCAGTACAGCTCTGCCCTGTACCTAACCCCTGTGCACCAGAGGAGAGGCCCCACTGTTGTGTGGGGATACGCACCTGTACCAGCCAGAGCAGATAAGGCGACTTCTCAGTGTGCTCAGTCTGGATCAGAACCCTTCAAAGCAGCAGAGAGGAGGATCTGGCTATGCTGGTGTGGTGCTGGGTTGCTGCGCCTTGTTTTCTTGTGCACACAGCCCTGGGTGTGCCTTGGGGCTGGCCAGTTTTGGCAGGCAGGAGAGGGGAGGAGAGAAGTCCTCTCCTGAGTGGACCTCTCCGCCTTGTGCTGACTCAAAGAGCTCTGTGCTACATGTCTGGTAAGGAGCTGTCTGCCATTTGGGAGACAGGTAGTCATTCTCACCCACCTGCACCTCCCTGGTGTTTGTACAGCCACCTCATCCCCAGGCTGGAGGAGGTGAAGGCTGGGCAAATGTCCTTAGATGGACCTGTGGTATCCTGAGCACTGCACCGTGCTGTCCTGTTCAGGCTCTTCCCATTGCCTAACTAGAGTTGCTGAGGATTACGTGTGTCGCCCAGCAGAACATGAAGCAATATGATGACAACTGTCATGTGTCTCTGGTCTTCCCTCTTCTCCCTGAAACAAGTCTGGACAGAAGGATACCTGGGTTTGCTGTCACAGAGGAGAGCATGTGCAGATGAACCCTTGACAGCGCATGCTTAGAGGAGACACAATCAGTGGCTTTTGCTTGTAGCTGGGAAGGGGAAAACCTGGAACAACCTGTCTCTGCAGGCTGAGCTCAGGCTTGGAGACAGCTCCAACCCCATCCCTTTCTCCTGCACTCTGAAGCCAATGGGTACAAACACAGAGGGTGTGAGGCCAGCATTTATTTCGTTTGCATGGTGGATTTTGGTGGATTTTGCTGTTTTCTGAGATGAGGAATGCCACCTGCTCATTCGCATCCTCTAGTGCAGCTGCACCTCTCTGTCCCAGCCCCAGCTGCCACAGCTTAGCTTTGCCTCAAAACACATTCTTGTGCTGGGTGCAGTGCCTCTGTGCTCTCAGATGGAGATTGGCTTTTAGCTGCCTCTTTCTGCATGGCATCTGCTTCCCTCTGCCTTTTTAATCCTCTGTGTTTTCCACAACCTAAAATAAACCAGTAACAAATCTGGGATTCACTTCTCCAGCCAAGGGGACAGACCTGGGGCTGTGGTGTTTTGCACCTACTGTAATTTCTGCAGCAGTCCTTCTTTTTTCTTTTCCTTCCCCCCCCCCCCCCATATGGAAAGCTCATAAGAAATGTATTTTTATGTCAGTAACATTCAAAGGCTAAAAGAAAACCTGCCAGAAGAGACCCTTAAAAGTCTGACATATTATCATTCAGAGGAGACTTTTCAGTAGAATTATGCTGGAATTTTTCCAATAAATAAATTCTACAGACTATTAAGGGAGAGCTTTTAGATTAATGGAAATATTACTTGAATTAAAATTCATGCCATTAAGCCATCAATTCCATTGTCATTGCAGCATCATGTGTTTAATGTTAATGACATGCATAAATAAAAAGGAAGAAATCCGTTTGCTTTCTTGTGCCAAAAGCTGTGAGAATGGTCTGTTGTGGAAAGTTAAGTAGAAGCCAGAGTGGACACAAGGCAGGATCAGCAGAGATGTGATTAAAAAGCAGTTGCAGAGGGCATATTGCACAGTACTGGGTATGGAAATGCTAAGAATCATGTTTGGGCTTGTATTTTTAATGAATTGATTTTTAATTTGGTTTTGTCTCTTAGTGACTTCAGGAAGAGGCCTTCTGCATTTTACAGGCTTTATCCCTTTGTTTTTGGAGCCTCACACAGAGGAGGCTGGATCCCAGAGTGCAGCTGGGACATGTCCCAAGCTCACTCTTGTGCCAAGGAAACAGTGGGCAGCTCGGAGGGGAGCTGACAAATTCAAACCAGACATGGTTTGAAGAGTTTGAGCTCTCTGCGCTTCCAAGATGAGCTCTTACAAAACTAGGTTTCATGCCACCTGCATGAGGACCTTCCTCTTCCAACCAGGCTGGACAGCCTGAGGGACATCCCTCTGGGCCTTTTGGAGCTTCTGCTTCTCATCCTGGCAAGGGGACAAAGGCAGAGGGACAGGTGAGTGAGTGAAGAGGAAAAGCTAACTAGCGGCTTCTTCTTCTGTCTTTTAGTATGATTTATGCTGGATTGGAATGGGGAAGGCAGCAGAGAAGTTTTCTAGTGTATCACTTGTCAGCAGGTCACAGGGCTCTAGCTGGGATGGATGTGAATTGGCTGATCTCCCACTGCAATGGTTTTTGTCTTGAGCCATCCACTGTGGTGCAGGTGTGTCCTCAGGAGTCACCTCAGGTGTAAGGATCATAGAATAGTTAGGGTTGGAAAGGACCTTAAGATCATCTAGTTCCAACCCCCCTGCCAGGGGCAGGGACACCACCCACTAAACCATGTCACCCAAGGCTCTGTCCAACCTAGACTTGAACACCGCCAGGGATGGAGCATTCACAACTTCCCTGGGCAACCCATTCCAGTGCCTCACCACACTCACAGTAAAGAATTTCTTCCTTATATCCAATCTAAACTTCCCCTGTTTAAGTTTGAACCCGTTACCCCTTGTCCTCTCACTACAGTCCCTCATGAAGAGTCTCTCCCCAGCATCCCTATAGCCCCCCTTCAGATACTGGAAGGCTGCTATGATCTGATGCTGGTGCCTGGAGAATGGGATGGCAGAAGCAGCCTGGAGAGGAGGTGGGTCTCCAGAAAATGGGAAGGACCGTGTCACTCCTGGAAAGGGTGGCTCCTAGCAGCAGCTCCATGGGGAGCAAAGATGGAATAAGGTAGCCCATGTGAGAGTTGCCACATCACAGCCCCCAGTGCTTCATAGCATCCCCACCCCTGAGAGTCTGCTCAAGCTTCTTACTACAGCTGTTGTGTTGCAGTACACTGGGGTGCCTCATGGCTCTTTCGCCTGTTGCTTTGGAGAGTCTGGGTGACATCCAGGTGCAGATAGTGCTGGGGATTTTCCCTGAATCTTTGCTAGAAAGGAAATGGGCTGGCAACACAAGGGACAGAGTCCAACATTTAAGTCATTGCTTATAAACACAAACATCACAAAGCTCAAGTCTGAGGACTTTATATGGGCTTGAGAATGATTTGAAAGTGGTATCTAAATGTGATGAACTGTACTACATTAGTGACTCAGTTGAGGCTCCAATCCATAGACTGAAACATGTTATTCAGCAGGATAAGCCAGCAGAGATCGAAAGGTGAGAGGGGTCATTGCCCATTGGTATCTTCCATACCCATGTCAGCACCCACAGTCACAATAGCTGCAGTAACAGCAATTTAAGTGATAGCTACTTCCAGCTTTTAAGTCAGACCAACCATTATTGCTGACATAGGAGCTGCATCTTCAGAATACTCCATCTACCTGTGGAAAGGCATGAGCATGTTTATCTGCCTCTCAGGGCAGGTTCTCCTTGCTGCATTTGTCTTTTACTGAATGAGAAAGGGTCTTAGGGCAGGATGGCTAGTTCTCAGTGAAAAGCTATATGTACTGCAAGGTCAGGCCTTAGCCTCCCACAGATCTGGGAAGGTTTGACCTGGAGCTTGTTCCATCATTCCTGACTTCTTGGTCTGTGCAGCAACATGTTGGGAAAAGTGCTGGATCAGATTTCATGCCCCTCTGGGGCTTGGGGAATGTTTATGGCAAATGGAGAGAAGACTCAGTTTGAAGCCTGAGGTGGCTTTAAGTGAGCAGAAGACACAAGTATGTCACTAGCACATCGCTGGGTTTCTCATGCCCTCTTCTCAGGCTTTGTTGTGCAAAATGAACAGTACTTTTCTTGCTGAGACTAAGAATACCTTCCAGGCCAAGTTCCAAGGTCAAGCCGTCCATTTGGCCTTCTCCATCTATTTAAATTAATCATCTTCAGCATGAATTTGAAGCAGTGCAAGAACGTTGTTTGGGCATGTTTTGAGAACAGCTTCAGTAGCACCGAACATACTGTTACTTGTACAGAAGCAAGGTTCCCAGACATTTCCTTGCATTTGCAATTTAGGCTTGCTTACCACAGGGCTTCCTAGTCCCTCTTTTGTTTCCAGATTACTCCTTTGCCACATAACAAGTATTTATTTTTCACCAGTAGCACAAAAAGTGTTTTCCTTGGATTCTCTTGAGTGTTCCTTGCTTGTGGTCAATAAAACAGAAATTCACAGAGCCTGCTACACGTTGTCACAGCTACTGTTCTATAGCTTGATTTCTCATTCTCCTGAGGTAGGGGTAGGCTTTCACTGAGGGGCACTGGAGTTCATGTCCAGTGGATTTTGTTACTTTTTTTCTGCCTTTAGCAAAAGGCTGAAGGACTTTCTCCACATTCTTATGAAATTGTTATTGCTTTCATCTTTCTCTCCTGTTCCTCTGACATCCTCAGCCTTGGTTCAAAGGGACCTTGTGCCAGCAGACTTCATACCTGGTGCAACCCAGGGACAATTCACTCCCAGGAAAAGAATGGACAATTTGTACTGCACCATCATCACCAAGGCTTCCTGCAATGGAAAATAGCTCAAGGTTTCTGAGGCTCCCTTCTCCCACAACAAAATTAGCCTGTGGGCAGATGTACAATCAGCGCATCTCCATTTGTCTTGGCTGTGAGCCGCCTGCAGCCAGTAGTGTCGTCTTTGGGAAACCAGTGAATTGCTTTGTATTACACTCCGCTTCCCTGCTCTTGGACTGTCTGCTTTGCAGGACTGTATGCTTAGTGCAGTCCCAGGGTAAATTTTGTCCTTTCCTTTTTAGCAGAGTCTTTTATCCAGATGGCTCCTCTTTTTTTGGCTGTGATTGCCATTTGCCACACTGGTAACAAAGGCCTGCTTATAGGCCGGTATTGGTACGTATGTACTGTTTCTCATTTCCGAAATGGGCATGGAATCTCTCCTGGGGGTATCCTGAAGAAAATATGTTAAATTATCATCAAATCACAGAATGGTTTGGGTTGGAAGGGACCTTGATCATCTAGTTCCTCTGGTCTCTATGATTAGTATATGTGATTACTCCATGTAAACCAGGGAGATGTATGTAGCAAGGCATGGTAGGATGTTAAGATGGCCCTACTAGCTGTAGAACAACTTATCATTAACAAATGCTTGGTGGTCACTCTGACCTGAGAGCAGGGAGGAGCAGACCTTCCTGGTTCACAATAAACACCAGTACTGTTTGTGAGAAGGAAGATACCTCCTGGGGATCATGCAGCAGTGTGAGCCTTATGTCCCATAGAGAAAGAGTCTGGAGACTCCATCCAGTACCTCTATGCAACAGTCACTTGCAGTCATTGCTAATCCAATGAGAATAATAAGTAGGGATGGACTTCTGCATGCATTGATTGGTCTGAGTGGATACCACTGGCAGAGATAAAGCAAGGGACAATATTTACCAGAAATAAATGTTGACATTTATGGAAACCTATAGTGTGTACTCACATCTATTTTGAATGTTTTCATGAGAGCTACCTGGGAACCTCCATTATGACCATATTTCCTAAAGGGTAATAAGTTTTTTTCCCTTAAGCTAATATTCTAAAGGATAGATTAAATTAAAGGTTCATTTAAAAACTATTTCTTTTCTCCTGGAAGGTGAATAATATTTTGCACTTACACTGCTGCAGTCCATCATAATGTGCTTATTTGCAAATGTAATTTGGTTATCTGGTGTTACTTCAAACTCAGTATTATTCATTTCTGATGAGTAAAGAAAAATTTGGCCCTGGTCCTTTACATTAATCTCATAAATTAATCTCGCTGGATAAAATTTCCCTCAATTGATTTTGATAGTAAAATTGCCACTGAGGTCATTGGGACCACGTTTCCCCTGTTATCTGTATGCTTAAACACATATCTGAGGGTTTGCAGAATTGAGTATTTTACTGACCTGCTGTGCCACAGGCTCTCCTCGTGTTCAGCCAGCAACTCCTGTCCTCCAGTAACCACGTGGAGACCTCAGAAGAGCAAACCTGTTGGAAAAAATCAAAGTCCTGTTGCAAAAATCCTTGAGAGTTAAAGCTATGAAATTTAGGCTGTCCACACCGTTTGCACGTGATGGTTACTCAGGGTCAGTGTTTCCCTGTGCAGCCAGGCAGGGATTGATTTTTGTTTGTATAGGTCTATCTTGCAGCAACAGAGAGAGACATTATAAACATGGGAAAATCTGATACAGAAAAGCTGGCAAGGGAAACTGTTCAGTCTTTTAGGACTAATATCATGCATGCATTTAATAAATAGTATATTATGTAGCCTAGAAAAAAATGTATTGAAACATATCAGAATTGTGGAGTGAAACACTGGGCTATGGATGGCTGGTATTTCCTGACTGAATAAATATCCTTTGTGTTTGGCATGGGTTTATTTTATTTCTTTTTCACTCTTGCTACTCAGTAGGGGAGTTTGGGTTTCCTGGACTCTGAAGAAGATCAGTCACTTTCTCTCTGGGGCATTCTCAGCAGAGTCTTCATCCTGTACATATTCACAGCTGACTGGGTGCACGGAAGTGCTCTTAATCTTTTGTTTCCTGAAAAACTTAGATGCAGAGATTTCAAATCAAGAAAAGGGGCTCAGCTAATTGAGTGGGTGCCTGTAGGGTAATCGAGGACCTTGCTTTTGTTGAAATTGCTTAGAGCTTTGTGGTGTTAATATTTTCCACCTGGAACGTTACAGATACAAGAGGTCACTGATCGTTTTTTGCTGAAAGGAGAAAACGGTTGTTTTGTTGTTTGCTTGTTTGTGTGTGTGTGTGGGGGATGCTTGTTTGTTTTTAATGCAGGATGGGCTTCTTTACAAACACATAAGCATCCTGACAAGAACTAAAGTTCGAATGACAGTGCCTTTGCACCCAGATTTCTGCCAGCAATAATGTAAAATGGTTTTTTTTGGTGGGTTTTTTTTTTTCCCCCCTTTCTTTTCCCCCCTCTGTCCTGGGCATAAATTCCCAGTTCTTACTTCCATTTTTTATGTTCTGAGCTTCCCAGAGCTATTACCACTCTGCTGCAGAAACAAAGAATAACCAGATAAGCTCTCCCGTTTGCACCTGCATTTAGAATGGAAGCAGGGAAGAGTCCTTCACAAGAGGTGTGTATGAAGGACAGCAACTGCATCCAAATGCGAGAGTGTCTGTGCACAAAGTGAAGATGGTCTTCCCTCCGCTTCCAATAGCATCTGCCTACTCTGCAAATTAATCTTGGGATGCCTAAAGATGGGCACCCAGAAAATGAGGTACGGACAGTATCAGTGTGACAAATTTAGATTAGGAGCAATATGTCACAGCCAGAGATGGCATCCATTTCTGAACTCATGGGCAACAAATACTCAATGACATTAGTGGGAGCAAAATGGGGGCCTGGCTTGTCCACAGTTACTATATTAAATCACCTGTAACTTAAAAAGCCTTAGATGAAATTTATTATTCTGCACCCAGCACATCAGTTTGCAGTGACATTTAGCTCAAGACAAACTCTGAAGAAGTGATAAGCTCAGTGGAAAGCAGGGGAGGAAAAAAAAAGAATACATTAAATCTAGGTAGTTTGATTAATTATTTCTTTTCGTTTAAATACCCATGGGGGATTTTTTTTCTGATTTCACGGCTCCCTTTTGCCGAAGGAAATGCAGATCCCACAGAGTTTCCAAAACAAACCAGGCACTAGGAACATTGGATAATGGAAACTGTTTTCACTGTTAAGTAAAGAGAAATTCCATTTTATTTCTCATCAGTGATATAGCTCCTTAGCTGACCTGCCAGAGTTTCCTAGGGGTCTGTTGGTGTTAGTCAAGAATATTGCCCCTCTTCTATCTCCAGGCACATATTTGTGTTGACATATATGTGAAATGGCTTTTACACACTGCCCTACTGCTTTTTCAGTTTGGGAATTTAAATAGAAAGCACATTCAGTCCTTAATATACAAATTTAAAAAGGAAATGTTATTTTAAAATATTCAAAGTGGTTAAAATATCAATTAGCACAAAGTGAGTTTGGCCCATTTTTTAAAAGCAGCCCCCAATTGCAGGTGACTTACAGGCCATCATACTTGGATCCAGTCTCCCTTCACATTTTGATGAGATTCATGGCTCTTTCATTCATTTATGGTAATGCAACAAATTAGATGAAAGTTAGAAATGAAGGCAAGAGATGCTGCTTGTTTAAAAGTATTTTGCATAAGTGCATTGACTTTTAATTTGGGGTAATGCCAGAGATTGATAATGCAGTCTAGAAGCTGCATAGAAACAAGAATAAAATGCTGGCATATCCTCTGCAGGCTTTTCTTCCATTGATAAATATCCTTGCTGCCACAGATATGTGCATCTTTGTCTATCTCTGTCCAGCTGTGTGCTGTAGTACAGAGCCATCATTTTATTCTTTGGGCAAATAAAAGTCCTGAATGTATAGGCCAGTTATCTGCTCTATGTGGTGGTATGATAAAGATTTTTGAATGTTATGTGGACATATCAGGACAGGGAAAAGAGGTTTGGTTAGCCTGATGGTCAAAATCAACATGTACAGGAATACTTATTGTGTAGCATTTTGGTGTTTTTTTTCTGGCCTGAATCTAGCTAATGCTTCAGATGTGTATTTAAGTAATAACTAAGATGTATTTTCATAACTGCCAGTGGCAACCCTGCAAGGACTGTACTGCACTTTTGGCAAATCAAGTTTTCTTCAAAGCCAGTTGTTTAGAACAATCATGAATTATTTAACTTGTGCTCCTACAAACAAAAGACACTGAAATTATCATATTCTCTTTTCTTTTTGGTGTTGTGTTTAGAAGCCTAGTTTTTGTGATATTCTTCCTTCTAAAGTAGTTTAGTAAGTGTGTTATACAATACCCTTTGTTTAACAAGTCATGTACAGAGAAGACTTCAGAGGAATGATGACTAAAAGGAGACTGGGAAAGTATTCAGAGCTGTCAGAGTGTTTTTCTTATTTGCTTGGCCTGCTTATCATGAGGAGTTGGACAATGAAGCAGATTTCACTTCCCTGGCCCCTCTCTGCATGTGGGAATTTTGAGAGTACAGGCAGAAGTGCCCAAGGGTGGCACTAGGACTGAATCTGTCCATCTCCATGTGAAGAGGTGGCCCCAGATGGCTTGGATCAGGTTTTTGGGGTGTCAGTATGCTAACAGATAGCAGGAGCTGAGTGCTGCCCAGGTCCATAAAGGTCTCTCACTCTCTGGTGGTCTGTGACACTCACAGTCCCCAAGTTCCCCCAAAAGAATAGACACAGCTATGTGGGTTGGGAGGTTGGGTGATCAACTTTCAAGTGCTGCCAGTGATGAAATGCTGCAGTACCTTGAGGTCAAAGACGAACCTATTAACCAAGAATAATGTGAAAGTCTTGATGTGCCATTGTAGGGGGCCAAAGTGCATGTCAGTGCTTGAAAGCAAGCATTGCTTGTGATAGCTCATAAATGTAATGCTCTTCATCTTGCCCCTTCCTGGTAGACCTAGACACTGGGCAGTTTTAGCTCCGTTTTAACACTGCTGTATGTATGACTGAAATCATAGTATTTATGCAGGGTCATTTTTCAAGAAGCTTACTGGATGTGAAAACAAGTTCCTTTTTGTGGAAGCAAGCTGAAGGTCAGATTTACAACATTTCAAGCTGCATTCTGCACTCATTTGCACAGCTGTAACCTTGAGTTATGCCACCGAGGACAAGCAATTGCTCCAGACTTACAGGGATATAACTGGCAGCAGAATTCAGCTTGGGGTTGCCAAAGCTCGACAGAAAAGGAGCCACGAGCATGGAATTTGGTGTTCATGAAGTAGCTTGTGTATATTCAAGGACTGCAAGAGCCCAAAGATTTATTAATAGTGTTTCAGAGCATTATTGAAATTAGGCTTAATTATCTGTGTAATTTGCTGGAACTAGCATTTTAGCATTTTTGATCGAGTATATGTCATTAATTTTAAAAAGAGCTATACCAGGCTCCTCTAAAAAGGTGAAATAAAAAGATTTAAAAAGAAAGCCCATAATTTCGAAACTGCGTGTTTCAAAAGCTGCAAAGATTGTTGTTGGTTGAGCCCCTCTTCTCCCTTTGCAAACAGTCTGTCTTCCACTTATTCATATAGAAGAAAGTTCGTATCACCCCAGAGGGTTATTCCAGCAAGCAGGGCAATAAAGCTTCATCTCGCACCCAGGCTTGCCAAGCTCTGCCATCCCTTTCCCTGTGCTGCACCTCCTGTCTCTGCTCCAGCCCTATGAATACTGCCTGGAAACAGTGCTGCTTGCCCTTAGAGGAAGGCACACAAGACATGGAATTGTCAGCAATAACCAACTCACACTTTCGCAGCAATGGAAGTGCAAGTTTCCTGTTCAGACCTGTACACAGTCCTCCCCATTCAAATATGCTCCACAGGTACTGTTGGTTTGGAGGTATCAGCTCCATGTCTAAACCTCTGTTTCTGCACTGCCTTCTTGCTAGCCCTCTGGTGAGGTATAGCCTGTGGTTGCCTGAGCTCCTGGCAGAAAGGGATGTTCTTGTGCTGAAAACAGCAGCCATGCCAAGGCACAGTGGACCTTGCTTTTCTGCTGGTTCCTGTGGAAAATTTGGAGAAGACCCTTAGCCACTCTCTTTGTCATGTATTAAATAGCAATAATGAATTTCCCTCTTTCCAAAAGAGTGCTTTGGGGATACGGTAATTAATATGTATGAATAGCTTGAAGCTTACATGAACGCTGTAACATTGAGGGCTAGAGAGAGGAATGCCAACACAGCCAGGTTATTAGCTGTCATTTTGCCAAACCTCTGTCCATGCAAGCCTTTGTTTTTTGGACAGCTGCTGAGTGGTTGTTTCTGTGGTCAGCAGTTCTCTAGTTCAGCTTTTCACTTCTTTTTTCTTTTCCTTTATACCTTCTCACCCCCTACCTCTGTGTAGTCTTCAGTGGCACTGAGGTGGTCAGCATGTCATTTTGGGAGGCAGGCAGTAATACGAAGCTGGAGGATGTGGTTATTGAAGTGTTCTATGCCCTGGCTCAAATGGAGGAGGAGCAGCAGCTCAGACTTTCCCAGATGATTGATTTTTGTTGGCACAGAGGGCAGAGCCATGGTAAGAATGCAATTAATTATGCCAGCAGCCTAGCCAGGCCGGCAGTCAGCGGTGCTCTCACATGCAGTTTCTGGCTCTGCAGGTCTGATTTGAAAGTAACTAGTTAAAAGCAGGTGCAGGCTAGAAGACTTGTTGAATTATTGTGTAGTGTCTTCTTTTCTGTTTTCCTAGGCATTTGTAGCTCACGAGAAAAGAGCAGGCACTAATGCTACAAATAATAATAGAGTGCTGATGATGGAGGTAATTAATCCTTTATTATTGTAGGGTGATAGGCTGCTGCTAGGGCTGTCATTCAAATACTTCTCATGCAAAAATGTGCCTCAAAGGTGAAAGAACACAGAGTGGGTGAAAAACTGAGTAGTGTTTTAATGGATTTTCTAGTGTTATGCTCATGGATACAATTTCAGGGTTTTGGCAAGATCGTCAAGACCTGTTAGTTAAAACTGAAGACTGGACAGTCCCTGCACTATGTTTTGGGCTCTGTCTTTGACTTACCAAGGCATATTTAGCAGGCAGCAGCTTAAAATGTAAATTCGGGCTGGTTCACAATGCACACAGATATGGAAGAGAAATGCAAGGTTATAACTGTGGCTTGGTGAAGCTCTTATACTGCTTCCTGGACATCGTCAGTCAGGCACTGTCAGTAACAGGCTACCAGCTTGGTGGGCCTTAGGTTAATCCCAGAGCTATTACTCCTGATGGTGCAGAAGATGATGGTCTTACCATAAGGGAGACTGGCTATGAGTGGAAGTATCATGGATGTCCAAGGAGCTGCAAAAATAGAAAATATTATTTTGGGTTATTTATTACCAGTTACAAATGCTGCAAAATTATATCTGTTGTTGCTAACTTTGTTCCCTGAATGAGGATCCTTACTAGTTCAAATCAAACTCCAAGTCTCAAGCATCTTTTCCAGTTAAAATTAAGGGTAAGTTATGAAAAAGTTTGCCTTCTGCTCTTTCTGTTGTCATTTACTTGCTTGTAATGCCCCTTCATCCCAGATGCAGGAGTTTGATGATTTTATGAGATTGCAAGGAGGAAATAACTTTCTGTGGTAGTGGCCCCATAGAGTACTGAGCATTAGGAGACTTGAGCCTTAACATGAGGAAAAAAACCAACCCAAAGCATAATGTAGGTGTTTATTTTAAGCACACTAGCGATTTCGTGCTCTTGTTACTTCATGACGAAAATGGTCCAAAGCTATTAGGAATGTTTATAGTGAGAAAATAACGCTGAGTCTCATAAATGGTTTGGATAGGACAGACCATGTTTTATTCAGTGTGGGAACCAAACACTGCCATATTGTACAGATTTGCTGATCTGGAAGAATTGTACTTGCCTTACGGAATGCAGCTTAAAAGCCAAGTGCATGAATATGACAGTTCTCTCTTTTTTAATGCAGAGAATTTTAAGACAGAAACACTGATGGATAGTTTTGTAAGGGATTCTGATCACTTTATGTAAGTTGAGGAAATCAGCAATAATTTATTACCCTGCTATATTTCCGAGTAGCTTTTGTTTTCCTTGCATCACAATTCTTAACCCATTAGAGGCAAATTATATTCAAGTATTCAAATGTGGATTAGTACTCAGCTACAGATTTTAATGCTTACTCCATATTAAGAGAATTGCTGAGGGCAGTTCTTAGGGCAAAGATGGTTTTTGATTCTTCTCTTTACTAGTTACCTGTGGTCCTGCGGGAAATTTCACACGGTGGAGTGTTTGCCCTCACTGAGTGCACAAAAGGTTTGGAAAGTTTTTCTATGACTGTTTGTATTTTACAACATCAAGAAACCTTGTTGACCCACTCCTGGCTGTGAGTCATGACAGTAGGGAACTTGGGAAGGGTGAAGCCCTGAATTACTGCTCAGCTCCTGGGAAATTTCGTTTTAGTGTACATGTGTACATGACTGCGTGTTGTGCCTGTACGATTTTTGTTTTCTGAACACCATGCCCCTGAAATCTGTAGGAAGCTGCTCTTTGCAGCTGAAGTTGCTGTAGAAGCAACAGCATCAGTGGGGTGGGTTTTGTTCATGTCGTTTTGTCTTACATAATTTCCAGTGTGTCATTTCAGCTGCAGATATGCAGTTGCTGTTAATCTGTTCAAAAGCATGATGTCGGCTAGGTGGCTATTTATGTCACAGTAAATATTTGATGAGGAGGTGTGTTATTTTTAGCCACAATCACAAAATATTTTTGGGATTTATGGGCCTGAAATATGTCATCTAGCACAGGATCATTTGTTACCTTTACAGTTTCCTGAGGATTTTTTCCATTTCCCTTCCTAATTTGAACCGGAGATGTGGTGAATAAGAGAGTGTTGGTATGAACTGTTACACATAAGCTGCATAGTAGAGGGAAACATCAAGCCTCAAGTCGTGGGGCCCATGCTGTTGGGGGATGCTGCAGCCACTGAAGCGATAAGCCCAGAAAGGCAGTGCAAATATGTGAATGTACAAATGGATCTCAAAGCCGTGATTTTCATATTCCAGCAATCACTGTCGTAGGAGTGCATGACTGACAGCACAAAGGACTTAAGATTTACTGTAGAGAGATGTAAATTTATAAGCCAGTAGACAGCCATCATTCTTCCTTTATTCTCTCTCTGTATCCCATGTCTTTCTCTGCTGGCATAATCAAACCTGACATAGTGCACGCTGTACCAAGTTTTATTTTTTGTAATTATAAGACAGTACATGAGATCTGAGGGTGTTATTCAGGAAATGGCACAAAGCTCACTGAAATACAGGTTTTCAGAGTGATCCTCTGGCAGTGTTGTTTTTCACATAGATTCGTGATACTCAGACAGCTGCATCTATGTTTTTAAGCTGTCTGGGTGTTTTAAGAAGGGATAAGAACAGTGAAAAAAAATGAGAGCTTTTTCTTTTACGCAGAAGAAAATGTACAAAGTGTGAGATACTGGTTTTCTTTGCCCTCACCCTCAGCTGGGTCTGAAGCATTTTGCTGCAGTGTACATGTTTCTAAAGAAGTGTGGTGGGTGCTGACTTAGGGAGAAGAGATAAAAGAAGTCAGGAGACGAAAACATAGAGATCATCCAGAAAAACCTAAAAGAGTAATTAGCCCCTCCCTTAGCACTGACCGGTGTGGCATGCCTCTCGTGTCTTGAGGCCGAAGGGTCCTTTTCCACCGATCCATCTCATTAGGCTCAGCTGTCTCTGACTTGAACTGCAATGTTCATATCTAAAAAGAATGGATTATGAGATGCAGTAGAGTTGTTATGATGCAGATGCACTTGGAAATCTCATTTTTTCTCAGGTCTAAAAAGGTATGGTAAAATCTCAAGGTTAATTAATATTGCAGCTCTTTGACCTCAAATACATATGTTGATATTTCAGATCCCATTGGGATTCGGTGAAAGTGATATTTGGAAGAAGGCAAATGAATGAAGCTCTCCTTGCTTTGTAACTCCAGCAATGATGTGCTGCAGACCTTACAGACAAATCCCAGGACCTTGAGTAATTTTCCATGTACTTTCACTTAAAAATTCTATAATGTTTTTATTGAGTTAATCAAAAGAACAATGACAAAGAGAAATAAACTTTGGATTGTTTTACTTTAGTCAGATTGAAGAATAGTAGGAAAAATGGAATTATCTCATCTGGTAAAGAAGAGATTATTGCTTTCCTTTCAAGTACTGTTGTGTCTTTCCACGTCAGCCTCTTGCAGACTCATTTGCACTTTCAGAAACAAAATGAGAAACCTATAGCTATACATCATGGGTGTTTATGTGCAGGCCTTGTTTGCTTGCTGGTGCATCGGCCTGCCATGTGGGCAGAAAAGCACATTCTGTACAGTATAGGTGCATAGGCTACAGGCTCATTGAGAGTAAGTGGGAAGAGCTGTCTACTTTGCCTGTAAGATTTGATAATGTGGTCTCATATTTAGCTAGAATGCAGATATGATAGAATGATAGAATGGTTAGTGTTGGAAAGGGCCTTCGGATCATCTAGTTCCAACACCCCTGCCATGGGCAGGGATGCCTCACACTAGACCATGTTGTGCAAGGCTTTGTCCAACCTGGTCTTGAACACTGCCAGGGATGGGGCGTTTCCCATTTGTTTGGGCAACTCATTCCAGTGCCACACCACCCTCACAGTAAAGAACTTATTTCTTATATCTAACTTCGACTTCCCCTGTTTAAGTTTTAACCTGTTACCCCTTGTCCTACAACTACAGTCTCTAATTAAGAGTCTTGCTCCAGCATCCCTGCAGGCCCCCCTTCAGATATCAAGCTCTTCCTCATGCCTTTGCTAAACTTGGACTGCCTTCCATGCTTGTTTCACTCCCCTCTACAAACATGGTCAAAACCTCCCTGAGTGTGGTTTAATTTATTTATTGCTTTGAAGGATGCCATAGAGTCATGGCCAGATACCAAAGCAGAGCAAGTCCGTATTATTCACACAAGACCTCTGATATTTGCCTTGACCTACAGTCCCCTGCCCCTTTGCCCAAATGGATTTTCATAGACTACACCACGGGCTTTACTCACTGGCATGCAGACTCGTGATATCTCTCTTCTTTCTTTACCTCACCTACTTACATGCACAATGACCTATGAAATAGAAAGCAAGGTATTTCTCTCCCTTTCAGCTTTAAAACAGGGAACATCTGACATCCAATAGATCCTGTGCTTAAATAGTAGCTAACAGGTAGTTTCAAAGAGGCAGAATTGATTAATTCTTATTTTTCTTTAAGCAATTAACTCAGGTGCCTGAATTAGAAGCCTGTTAGTGCTAAATTGCCTCTGTAGTTGGTGGAGAAAGAGAAAAGCTTCTGAAAGGAGATATGGATATCAGGTGCCCTTTGGAAGTGCCTGGCTCCTGATGCAGCTGGTACCCAATTTCAGCATCTCAATTTTAAATGCTCCCAATTAAGCATGGTGGCCCTAGTGCTCTTCATAGTGTTGGAAGCTTGCTGAGAAAATGTAAGGAAAGGCACTACCACTGGTTATGTGCTTCTTTCAAAAAGCAGCTCCTGTCTTGTGCAACTTACACAATATTGTTAAATTTGTAACAATAGAGTTACAAAAGAAAGAAGAGTCTAAGGTTTTTTTGGCTAGAACTAGTGAATAAAACAGCATGTTGAACTACTAATAACTTAAGTAGGAGTGGTTGTCTGAAATACTTTCAGAGATCAACCTCGGGTGACTCCCATCAGATGAGTGCTGTTTGAATCTTTCACTTGCATGCACTGATGTGCTTATTGCTCCTGTCACTGTAGGAGTTTTCACTGGATTTCAGAGGATTATAGAGAGTACTTAGGAAATGGGCAGAAATTTCTCTGTAATTCTTGCAGTGCACACATAGTGCTCCAAGAGCTGCCCAAAAGGACACTGCCAAATCATTTTGCATAGGTCATTGAAAAGCTCTTTGGAATAGCTATGCTGACTGGCTGGGAGCACAGATTAGTTTCAAACGCAGGAAGAAAAGATACAAAATCTTATTACCAGTTTCCTAGGCCATCCAATTCACAAGACAGTCATGCCAAGAATGTGTTTACTGGACTATTTTCTTAACAGGATCATTATGTTTTCTTCAAGGTAATTCTTAAGGAAAGAGTTTATTTCTTCTCACTTTTTCTTGTCTGTTTCTTTGGCAGGAATAGGCCTCTGGGAGCTTCTTAGGAGCAAGAGTGTAAGAAAACTATCTTCCAGAGTGTGTGCTGCATGTTTGTTGCTGCATATTCCTTCAAAATTTGCTTTAAAAGTGCATATTGGTTAAAAAATAAGCCCAAATGCGACCCTTTACTCTGGTGTGTAATTATGTATTTAGGACACATACTACACAGAGCTTTAAAAGAAACCTGCGCGGGAACAAATTGCATTACATTTGCAATAGCTGAGGGTAGTTGAAGAGCAACACCTCAAGACTTTCAAAATACTGAAGTCATTTACACCATTTCCTGAAGTAATTTTCTCCCAAGCCTCAGATTCCAGATGCAACTGCCTTTGCAGAGGAGCCGTAGAAGTCTCAATACAGCATGAAAGGCTTGGGCTTGGCTTGGCTGTACAAGCAGCCTTTATTCGATATATTTAGTGCCCCTGTGTGATGTACCATCTTGAAGCAGGATTGTTGGCCTTTGGGAAGGAGTGTTATGTGGGTCTAACACACTGTGTTAGAGAGTGAAGACACGTGCCAAGGAGAGCAGCCTCCCTAGGCGTAAGGTTGAAACTCAACTTTCTCTCTCTCTAAAGATTAGTGATGAGCAGGGCCTAAGTCTTGGATGAATGGTACTGGGATTTACCTGGGAGATGAGTGTGCCTATATGATGGGCCAAGAAGATGGAAAGGTCTCCAGCTTCTTGTTTTAGGGATTCAAACTGCCACTACAGCAGTGAATCTCCTCCGCTTTGACAGTGTTATACCGTATATTATTCTTCTTTAACTGGTACTTGGCAAAGTACCTGCCTCTTGGGGGGCTGATCCTTGGAAATAGCCATGTGTAACAGAACTGGCAGCAGGCATTTGTAAGGAAGATGTGTGCCTGCCTGGCTCAGTAATATGAAGCAATATCAGATGTGCTTCCCTGCCTTGAGCAGCAGTTCCTGCATTATGACTTTCTCTGCACAGTACAGTTGGAAATGTTATGTCACTCTTATTAGCAGTGGCACATATAAAGCAGAGCTGCAGTAAATATGTTCAGAGTCCTGAGAATTTGGGGGTTGGGGTGTTATTTTTCCTTTTCTGCAGCTTAGCCCTTGAAACCTGGGACTTTGCAGATCCTCGTGCTGATTCTGCCACTTATTTATTGTTTGGCCTCAGGCTAGTCACTTAACCTCTTGCCACCCTAATTTCCCCATCTGGAAAATTATATTTACTTACTTCTCCTGAGGATTGTGCAGGGCTTAATGAATGCCTAGTAAGAGATTTGGAGATACTCAAATCTGAGATGATACAGGACTGCAAGAGATTCACCACACGTGCAAGGAGGAGGGAGCAGTGCCCAGACAGGAGAGCCTGCCTGTGTTTCTAGCCTGGAACGGAGTCTGAAAGTGTAATCAGCAAGGGAGGATTGTAATGCCTATTTTTAGATGAACTCCTCTTCCCTGTGGCCTTTTCAGATTTGCTGGAAGAAGGAGGCAAGTGACTGAAGGGAGAGGAGGGTGGCTGAGGTTAACTGCTTTCTCCTGTTGGTCCCCTGGATCTTCTTGTCAGTGCGATAACAGCTGGATCTCCCAGGAAGGTAATGATCTTGCTGGATGTTCCATCTTACTGCAGGCTATTAGCAAAGCCAGGGAGCCCCTTTGCTGCCCATTTCTTTTCTTTAGCAGGGAAAAATGAATCTCTGACCAAAAAAAAAATGTTCCTCCATATAATTAAGCAGCATTAAAATGAGGCCTGTGCCTTTGCTGATGAACTTCAGTGAAAGCAGATGGTCACAATGGTATTAAAAACTAAAGACTTCAGTCAAGCTTTTAATTGAAAACAATTGGACCCTGCTGGATGGTAATTACCTTGGCTGCTTGCAAATAATATCACAGCACTGCTACCTATGAGGGAAAAATGGAAACTGAGTTAATAAGAACTGCTTGATCTGCATATAATAAACAAGGAGCATCCAAAACTATTTTCTCTGGTAGCTTCTCCCCTGCAAGATGCTTTCAAGTGGCTAGCAGTGTGAAAAGAAACACAGAGTGGCAGAAATTGAAACGCGTGAAGTGTTTGCTGGGTTAATAAAATAACTTGAAGAGCCAGTCTTTCCTCATCTCCCTCCTTTTTTAACAGCTGAAATCCCAGACAAGTCTGAGAAAACCAGCAAAACTAAATAAAGTGGAAAAGCTCTAGATAATCCCACGTTCCTCCTCTTCTGAATGGCAATGATAACGGCAGGCTGCCTTTATCTCATTTTATCCACTTTCTCCTTCCATTGCCTGACTGAATGGAAGTCTGGGGCCTTCTAAGCACCCAGAATGTTTTCCCCCCCGTGTTCTTAATTGGATTTTATTGATCATTAACTTAATATGCCTCAATCTCTAACAAAGCATATGTGGCGTGTGGCATATTTTGCAGTGCTTCTTGAAGTAGTTCGACAATTTTCTCGCTCCTCTCCCTTTTCTGTGCTGGGATCAGACGAGGTTTTGAGAGCTAGCCCACATAAAGGGTTTCTAAATCCTGGTGTGCTATGTATTTGTTGACACAACCTGACATTAATACCATATTACAGTGTCTTCCCTGCTGGGGAAACGACTTGTATTGCTGTGCATGTGTGGGTGGAAAAGCCAGTCCTGGTGCTGTCTCTTTCAAATACAGGTCCTGGCTGTGTATAGAATGAACCAAATCTTGTCATCTTCCACATAAACACTATTTTTCATGTGGCGGTACTCTAGGGCATTGCTTTTTGTCCTGTTATGTGCAGGCAAGACGCTCTGCTGCTCCAGAAGACCTCAGAGAGTAGCAGCTGCTGTAATCTTGCAAAATTAATGAGTAGCTGTGAACTGCTACAGAAAGTGATGCAATGATTTTCCATAACATATCATTTTAGAAGCAATGACTTTACCCGCTCTTTCTTTTCCTGTCCAAATATTTTGTCTTCTCAAAGCACCAGCCAAAAGTTTATCTTGTCTTGTCTGGCAGCATGATGAAATGGACTTTTCCAGTATGTTTCGTCAGGATTTGATGATTTTATTCCTGGAGTTCTACTTTCATTCACTTAACTCACTATGATTAATAGAGAATATGAGGTCCTAGGCTTCTGGAAGTCAGTCAGAAGTTTTCACGCTGTCTTCAGTGTGATTTTTGCTTATTTTTATGTAATCAAAATATGCTTCTGAAATCACTGGCTGAGCACAGTCACAAGACAGAAGTGTATCTCATGGAATCATTAAAACTGATGCTTTCAGTTGTTGCACTATCATCTAAATTGAGGTATTCTCATTTGTGCTTAGGACTTCCTGGCAACCTTACCTGGGATTTTCCTCTGCTGCTGGGCTCCTGGAGGACAGTTATGTGGTTGATAGGGAGGTGTCCTCCTGTGCCTTTTGGTCCTTATGTTCAAGCTGATGGCAGGGTCTGAGCAGAATTTTGCTCAAAGCCTTTCCAGTCCCTCCTTTATAAAAAAAAAGCTTCAGACAAATCTGCAGTGGGGAAAGGCTACCTTTCAAAAGTGTCTTACACTAGTGGCTGCAGAGATTTCATCAAATTTGTAACTTTCGACTTTGCGGAGTACGATCACTTATTGTAAGTACTGCTTGCAGCTTCAAGGGAGCTAGTATAGAGCATACTATTTTTAAAGGTATAAGTAAGGCATAAGCTCTATTGATCGAAAGTATTCTGAGCGATAAACAGCTGCTGGGTTTGATTAAACCTGAAGGGAAGCCAAAGCATTTAATCAATCTCTAAAGCTGCTCTGAGTGTATTACAAAGCAATTGTGATTATTGCTATTATATGACAAGCTATAGCGTAATAAACAGGGATCATTTTTCTTGGAAGCATTTAGAGGTGTTGTGGTGCTTCTTCTCAGTCTGTCTGATGCTGTCACCTCTGAAGCTCAGCTAAGTGACAGTGTCCTGCCTCAAGCAAACTAATCTTGAAGCAAAATGCAAGAGCAGCTCCCCTGAGGCTTCTCTTTCCTTGCCTAACTGTGGCCGACAGCAAGCACTCAGGAAAGGTACATAAGAAACAGAGCTAGTTTACAGTAATGCTGGCCACATCCTCACCCTCTTTAATCCTTGCATCCTACACAGCTTGGGGTGTTCTGAGCTGTGGGATATGTTTGTGTCTATCTAACAGCCCTGAAGGAACCTTCCTGCCATAACTTTGTTTAATGATTTCTTGAACTTTTGGATGGGCTAAGGCTTCACAACATCTTGTGGTGGCGGTTTGTAAAGTGCTGTCACATGGCTTTGTAAAACAGTACTTTATTGCTCTTGTTTTTCAACTTTCTGCCAGATGATTTCTTTTAGCACCTTCTTACCCTTGTGTTAAGAAAAGCAATGGCTAATAGCTGTTCACCTTTTCTATTTCATAAACTGAGATGTCTGCCTCATTCTGCTTTGTTTTCTCCTCCTTTTCCAAGGCTTATTTAGTGTCCCCTTTTCTGAAGCTGATCTATTCCTCTGACCATTCTTGTCATCTCTGTATCTGTCCCCTTCCTCATTTTGTTGCCTACTTTTTGAATTTTTAGAAATTGTGTAAGCACAATTTCATGTATTACTTTAAGATGTGGACTTTTCTAAGTTTACTTCTCCCTTTTACAGGTGTTCAATGATCTGTACTTTTTACATAGCCTCTAAGAAACATGTGTCATGCAATTTTGAAGACATATAATAAGGAATTCTGAAAACTAAGGAGCTGCATGAAATGATCTTAAGTTTAAAATTTATCTATGTTGCATTTAAAACATAAAAATGGAAAGTCTTCCACTTCCCCTAGGGAATGTAACATGAAAATAATAGATGAATTAATGGATAAGTTTATTAAACCTTGCCTTTGCTATATTTGCAACAAGTAAGATACAGTACTTAAGCCTGGAGAGAATAACATTTGCAAAGGCTAACTTTTGTTGAGCATGTCTTGTGTCAGTGCTCTCAATGGTTTCTTTAGTCTTCCTTCACTGAATACAGAGAAATATGAATTTATGTGGTCCATAGTTGAATTGTCTCTCAAAATCAGAAAATAAAACCTAAAACTTAAATAACTCATCCGATTTTTAGAATTCACTTGGGAAGAAACACCAAAATTAAATGGAGCTTACAAAGTGGTAAATTAGTTAGGATATTAGGCATAGATAAATTAAATGCATTAAGAAATGATCAGTTGTGCTTTCTACCTGTATTAATTTAAAATTGACATTGCTTTTCTATATTTTATTTCCTTCTGGGAGAAGGTGACTTGAACTGAATCTCTCTGATCAGCTGCGGCTTGCTAGTCAACAATTGCCAAGATGAATTCCTTTGAGCTAACTTTTTGAACTATTTTTGGTAAAGCAAGGGTTGAAGAGCAGACCTCCTACCACCTTCTGTTTCTCAGTCTGTTTTGCTTTCACTTCTGCCTTCAGCCTATTCCATGCTGTGTCGAGGGACCTCCAAAGGTACGCTATTGCAAGATTTGATTTTGGTGAATGAATCCTGTGCACACAAGTCAGATCCCTTTGGGCTAGCAGGCAAATGCAAGATGTCCTTGCTTTTGTTTTGCCTATACCTCTTTTGAAACTTTCAAACATTGGAAGCTTTTCATGACCTTCATGTGAAACCCTATACATGACCCTACTGTGCTGGAGGCTAGCCCTGGTGTAGTTATCTTTGTTGCATAAGATTCCTATTACGTTGCGACAACCGTTGAATCTTCTTTATGGTGGTTTCATATGAGAGTCACAAGTTATCTGGGAAACTTACCCTGAGTTTCACTTTATACTGACGTGAGAGTCTTGTGAGTCTTGTGAATGCAGGTTTTTAAGTGAGATTTTAGACCGGTAAATAGGATTTCAGTTGAGAAATCTTGTGGTCCTTCACAGATGGCTAGACCTGGAACACTTTCCTGTGAGGGGAGGCTGCGGGACCTGGACCTGTTCAGCTTGGAGAAGAGATACCTGCAGCGAAACCTAACAACAGTTTAAGTCCTTGACTTAGCTTGAACATCACTAGTTTGTCCGCTGAACGGGTTGGACAGTTGAAACTGCCCTAGCTGACCTTGCTGACAGATGTTTCCCGTTGGAAAAGGGAGCATAACACTCTACTAACAAGAGCTTTGCTTTCCTTAGGATGCAAGTCAAGAAACATTTCCATTGCATTCCTGTGTTGTTAATTCAGTAGTGTCAGCAAAATTCTGCTAAGACTACATGGCAAATCATCAGGGGAATCAGGTCAGGTTGAAAGTTTTTTTGTTTGCTTTTGCCTGTTTTTAAGTTGATTCCTCTCATGGTTCCATGAAAATTCATCTGGGTGCAACTGAGGCATAGTGCCACAGTAGGAACAAACAGCAAGAAGTGCTTCAGCTGGTTCTGGGTTTCAAAAAGGCACTTTTCAGATTGTGGCCAACTTCATGGCTCCACAAATCACAAGTTGGAGATGACAGTTTGATTTCAAGCCAAGTTTATGGCAAAAAATAAGCTACACAAGACAATGAAATCCTACTAAACACTTATGCATGGCTACTTATGCTGTTTTGCCATTATTTCAGTTTTAGTTTATCCATTTATTTATTTGCCACATCACACATGCTACCAGACACTGAGATTCATCATAGGCCTATAGGATGATCAGTGTCTCCTGAGCCATTCAGGATGGGACCTTGTAGCTTTTGGGTCCGGCTGCCTGTAAGTGCACTAAGACTGGCTAGCCTGGCTGCCATCCTCTATCTAATTGCCTCAGCCTCATTGTTATTTCATAACCAGAGATTGTGTTGGAGCAGAAGGATGACAATGCACCACCCATTTTCAAGAAAATCAGTTTGTGTCAAGGAGGACAGAATTTTGAGGAGCTGCAACTCTCAGCTAACCTACCTGGAAACAAAGCATGATGCGCTGCATGAGATGGGCTTGACCTTGCACCCTAGTGCTCAAATTTGGCATTGCTTCTCCTGGGATCAGAGTGAATCCTGGCCAAACTGAGACCCACTTCTGTTTATGTATGTTTCTTTCTAAAATTAATCTCTCATTTCTGCACTATGCAATATTTTCACCTCTGTGCTAATGAAAGCGCCGGATTGTTCCAGGGGATCGCATGGAAAATATCTGTGAGGTTTGGCCATCTCTCTGAAATGCTACAGTCGATTTGGTGTTTGCTTTGGCACGTTGCAGTGAAAGATTGTAGAGTGTGTGTGTTTATATGTGTATGAGGAGAGAGGGCTCATGCTCATTGTGCCTTTGTGAGGCTGCCAGAACGTCTGGCCCCATCTATTCTACTGTAAGTGAAAAGGGTCTCGCGAGCACTCACTGCGTGCTTGGACTGGGGTTACGCTAGGCGCTATGCTTGGAAACGGTTCTGTCAGCTTGAAAAATCATCTTTCTGCCTGAATATTGTTTGCTCTCCATTGTTATAAGCAACATGTAAGATTATTTGTCAGTGGAGAAATTTTTCCTTCTTCCCTTTGTTTCCTCTCTCTACTGGGCAACTTTGCATACAGTGCATTTTGGTGGCTCTCCTGTACCAGGCAGCCAGTCGCCCTTTGGGAACATACAGAGGGTCTTCCTTGCAGAAGAATGAGAAGTAACATGTAAAAATTGCTGGCAAGATGCAACCCTGGTTGAAAGACCTGAATTTTGTTCTTGACAAAGGACTTATTTTCCCCCTGTAGCCCATTGCCTCCTGAAGAAAAATGAGATAGAAGTTTTCAGGTGGAAGGCATTTCTGTCCAAACTAGGATTTCTCTGTTATGTGTTGAGAGATATTGTCCGGCTGAAAGCTCCCAGAGGACCCTTTGAGAAGATGAAGTATGACTCCAGTAGCCCATCGGTGAATTATCCTGCCTATGAGAAAGCTTGTTCTAACATTTAATAATATCTGTGAGCTCCTGAAAAGTCATTGGCCACAGGATATGCACTTGACTAGTGATCATGAAATGCTTTGATACTGGCCTTGGATTCTGAACAGCAATTTATAGGACTCTGGTCTCCTTTCCTTTTTCTAGTGACAACAAGGATTTAAGTCAGATTCCCACTACTGAAAGGAAGAGGTGGAAAACAAACATGCATTGGTGGGAACTGCCAGGTAGCTGGATCCAACCTGTAGCCCATCTAGCCTTGAGGCCTGCCTTGTAGTCATAATGAGTTTTTGTAGGAAGATGCAAATATTGCTGGAATGGGTGATTACGAATGACCTGAAAACAAACTTGTTCACTGCTTCCTTGAGAGCTCTCTCAGATTTTGTTTCAAGCATCAGCTCTACTAATTTCATCAGGGAAGGTACGGTAACTGATGCTTAGCAATTAATTTTTTTTTGTTTCACCTGTCAATCTTTGCTGGCCAATTTTGCTTTACAAAATCTATAAGCAGGGAACATTGGTGTTTTATTTTGTACTGGAGGCATGAAGGAATTAAAGGATTCAAGATTGTAAAGCCTTCATGAATAATTTAGGCTCTGTATCCAGCAAATATTCTCTCTGCTACATATGCACTGATACTGGGCTCAGACACTTGTGGTATCAGCAACAGTGCCAAACTGCTGTGAGCCAAAAGGAAATAGGCTTTTATTCAGTGTCAGACATCAACCTGTTTCCAACCTTCAGGGCACACTCTTGTCAATTAGGAGCTTCTGCTTGAGAAACCTGGCCTGTTAACTTGCAACAAAAATAGATAGGTCCAAGCACGTTACCTTTACAGCCTCCCCTATGGTATGTTGTGCAGCCCAGCCAGCCTTGCTCCTCTTACTACTCTGCTTTGTGTTGCTCTTGGGGATAAATGTTGCAGGACACACTTAGGCCAATGTACACAGTCACTCAGCTTCTCCTGCTAAAAGCACTGAATAACCTGAGACAGAAATTACAGGAGTCTGCAAGCAAACCAGTCAGTATGCTTCTCTGGGTCTTGGCCTGATTGTTTTGAGGGATCTTCTTGGTTTTATGAAGGTTGAGGGATGCCTGGAAATTCATAGATGAGGGGTTGCCTATGTGAAATTCTCTTAGTCCTGCTGCTGATGCATTGTGAAGCCTTTAAGTGCAAGTGGGCTTCTTCATCAAGAAAGCTCTGTCTAGTACAAATGGATCCTCTAAATCAAGTGCTGTTCCATACTCCGTGCTTCAGAGCATTGACCACCCAGCTAGCATCAACAACCAGCAAGGTGAGGAATGATCAGCAGGCCCCCATTTGTCACTACTGCCACAATTAAATTTTTGTTTCCACTTCTCAGACCACCATGTCTGAGGGTTCAAAATGGTGCTGTGCCTGTGTGCATCCCCTCTGCCAGGCCACAGGCACATGCTTCTAAAACCTGTCAGAGGTGAGCTGCTGCTGTGAGTATTGAAAGCAGCCCTATTCGTGAAGATAAATGAATTGGGAGGAAAAGCTCTTTTCCTGTGCTGCTGCTATTTCAGTGTGAAAGTGAGACCCTGAAATGCTCTGTTCTACCTCAGTAGCTCTAAGAGGAGCCTTTCTCCAGCAGCCTCTGGTACCCAGATTAACTGAAATAACTCCAAAGGGCTCTTTCAAATCTAATTCCCTCCTCTATGTTTGCAGTCTCTTTCTTTTTGCCCTCCTGTCTACACCCTCTCTTGAACAAAAAGCTTTAAAAAGCTTATCTGGAAATGACTCGAATGTAATTCAGATTAAGTTAATATGAAGTCAAGGTTGATTGCTCATCTCCCTGAAACCACTGGCAGTGTTTGAGATGGGAGTTCAAACACAACTAGGAAACTCGTGAGCAATCTGAACAAAGAGTGGGCTGGAGGCTGGGGATTGCTGCTCTCCCTCCTCTCTGTGTGACCTTCTCAGCTAATGCTCAACTCTTTGATCACTGTCCAGCACAGTGTTATGTGGCGACCTGGGCCAGGGCCAGGGATGTATACACAGGCGGAGGCTGCTGTAATCTGCGTATGCTCTTGATCCACCCTGTATCCTTATTTCCACAAACACTGCCACACATCACAGTGGGGTGCATTGCTGCTGGTGCTCCTTCAGCTGAAACACGGGACCGCAACTGCCAAGCACAGCTGCCTTTCCCAGAAAACTCTCTGACAACATTTTGAACAAGTGTGCCTACATTTTGTAACCATTACTGTCTTTTTGCTAGGCACATTTCTGTTTGATGCTGTGAGTGCAACAGCACTACTCAGCACGCAAAGTGTGTGTCCTTCAGGAGTGGCTGCTCTGGGAGAGCTGCACTGCTGAGCATGGCTAGCTTGGGAAGGTGCTGCTTGTGGGAAGAACACTGCCAGGATTTCACCTCAGGAAGCACATCTTCCAGACCATCTGCATTAGAAATGTATTTTAGCTCCATATTCCTGTAATAGGGATTTTAGTGTTGGGCTTAGTGCCTATTGAGAACTCTTGAGTCCAAGATGAGTTCTTACAGATGTGATACTACTATCACTCATAATTAAATGTTGACATGGTAACATGCAAAATGAGCTGAAACTCTTGAAGGCAAAGGCTAATTGTCTCTAAGGTAAAGTGAGTAGGAATCAGTGGTGGAGACACAATCTGTGGTCCCTTGTGCTTTTCTGTTGCATTTATTTGTAGTTATTCCTCCAGCAGCATGCGGAAAGAGGGACCTGGCTCCTCCGCTCTGCCTCTGCTCTTGTACCTTCTGATATGTTGCCTCTAGCACAGTGGCACAAGCAGACTTTTTGTGATTGAAGACTGCCAGCAGCAGGCTGCATGTCAGGTCTTATGAAAACCTCTGTTTTCTATTAAATCCTACAGCAAACCTGATATGTGTTCCATGCTATTATTTCTATGGGGTGGTCAAAAATCCAAGAGGAATTTCACCACTCCTAATCAAAATGTCTCTGGCTAACTCCTGCAGTACACTCTTCAATTGCTCTCTTATTAAATGACACCAGGTTTTCCCAAGTGGTAGATCCACTACCCCTAGCAGGTTGCACAAAAGATGTCACAACCCTGCAATTATTATTCTTGTGCAAATGCTGAAATTGGTGGAAGAGGTTTTAGAAATCTATCCTCTCTCTCTTCAGCTCCACCCCATAAATTACTCCAAAGGTCAGTGAAATAAGTTTTGCCCAGACGATGAAAACCAGTGTCACAGCAGCTCCTCATTCCTGGGGTTTCTGCACAACAGGGCTAAAACAATACACAGACAACTGCCTGGAGCAAGAGGCTGTGCAACCACCACAAGCCTCTGGTGCTGCAGCTCAGAATACAGCTGGTGCCACCAAGAGGATCCAAGACATGTTGGGCGATTGCCTGTGGCTTGGCGTGGATAGCAGCATGTGTTGTGTGGTGCTGGCAATGCAGAAGAGCAGGTCTGACTTGCTGACGGGGCTGCCATCTGGAACCCCACAGGACCCCTGCCCTCCCTCCCCGTTGTTTGTGGTGGGGCAGCAGCCAGATAGGTTCAGCCCCTGCCCTGCTCTGCTGGAGAACCCCGTGTTGTGTTACTTTGGTGTAGCTTGGTTGTTACAGTGACAAAGATTCTCTGCTGTAGACCAAAATAATCTATTTGGTGCTCAACAAGGGAATAATCAATCTCTTTGTATAGGGTAGAAGATGAAGCTGTAGGAGCCTGGCACACCTTTATGCCTATTTACTTATTTCTGTATCCTCACTGGAGGTTGTGGTGCCCCTCAGGCAGTATTAGGAGACAGGGCAAATGCCCAGAGCTGCTCCCTGTAGAGTGCCCCAAGCTTGATGTCACCCTTGGCACAGCCCCCAGATTAATCAGCAACATCCACCAGGCCCAAAGACGTGTGTGAGGATGTGGCCCTTGTCCTAGCCTGAACTGCAAGGTTGCCCTGATGTGAGACACTGCAGTGGCTACAGCTTGAGGGAAAAATGGATCTGGTTTAGGAGAGCTACCTGTCTTTAAGATGATTTTAAATGTTCACATTTTTTATGCAGCCTTTTGGAACGTTTCAGCTACTCTCATTTGGAATTCAATTCCTCTCCCTGTTAATCAATAGCAGGCCTTAACAAAACAATATCTCACAGGAGACACAAGCGCACAGTGCTGAACAAAGCAAAACAGCCACTGGCTTACAGCAACAATTGCTGCTACACAATGAGTTTTCAAAGCTCAGTATATATTTTGTCTCTAGTGGGAAAACCATAACAAGACTGAAGTAGTGGCTAGGCTTGCCAAAGGGAGAAATTAAAGTGCGACAGCTTGTCTGACACCTTGAAGTACTTTATTTTGGGGGAGAGGACAGCACAAGGAAATAAGAGACCTATTAGGGAAAACCATTTTCTGTTGCTTTCTGAAGTGTGGTGGGGTTTTGCACACCTTGAAGCTTGGTCCAGGTCAGGGATCAGCAGTACTTTCTGGTGAGAGAAAGAACTCTGCGAGGCGCTGGCAAATAGTGGGGATGCTGCCCATAGAGCTGCGGAGGAGCAGAGGTGGAGGTAGGAGTGTGGCTTTCAAAAGGAGAATAGGTTGGGAGTTCCTGGTCCCTGCCAGAGGAAGCTCAGGTCTGGTTTGCAGGTGGCTGTTTGGTGGGGGAGAGAGAAGAGGGAGAGACTATGTGAGAGCAAAGCAAATTCCCTTCCCTGCACATAGTCACCTCCCAGCTTGCAGACTTAACTGCTCATCTGTGGGTCTTGACAGCTCCTTGCTCTGGCACTAATGGGCTTCAGAGGCTCCCAGTGAGCTGTAATCACCTTGGTTCAGGGCTCAGCTTGCACCTTTACAAGCACCTTCACCCCTTGCTGTTAACCTGTGGTCTCCTTTATTCAGCAGCTAAGCTTGTAAATTCATGTAACCAAATAGCTGTGCTGTTAACTGCCTGCACAAAAGTGAACAACACATCCATCTTCCAGTGCCCAGCCAGCAGCCTAATGACACTTCTCGCTGTGCTGGTGGGTACCCTTTCAGACATAACTAACTCTGACACTGCAAAAAACAATTGTTTCAGCATTTGCACAGGCCATGCAGCTCATCTGGGCTGAGGAGAGAGGTTGTGCAGGCAGAAGACTTCCCACTGATAACCCCGTACACCAATGCCCTGCACTATCATCACCCCATGCCATGGTCTGATGGTTGGTAAGGGGGCCCTTCACCCTGCTGGCCAGCTGTACCTCGTGCCCCAGAGCAGGAGCACACTTGCAGTGGTTTTACTTCGGGTCGTGACCAGCATCCAACAGTTCCTCTTAGAAAAGAAATGCCTCAGTTTCCTTGTCCATAAACTGAGTGTAGTTCCCTGAGAGCTACACTCTGGGAGAGCACCACTGGGAGGACGGCTGTTAATGAAACACCAATCATGCTGCATATCCAGCCTCTCTAATTCTTGCCAAAGTCTGTGGTTTGAATCCTCTAGTCTTGAAATTAATCTCAGCAAGAAAATTGGTTGACGCAGGCCTGGTTTCCCATGAAACAAGGCTTGTGTGATAGCTACGTGTGTGTGTGAGTATATGTGCCACACCCTGTCTAAATTGTTCCCGTGAGCTAATTTCAGCCTGGTGAGGTAGAGAGGTACAGCGCTCACAGACAGTAAGTCCTTCAAGCTCTGAGGAAACCATCAGTGCAAGCTCTCTCTCCTGCTTAAACCATGGAGGATGTTGGGCTACGAGGTCACCCTTTGCTAGAGATTCCAGACTGGAGATCAGCTAGGGACACCGCCCGTAGGAAACAAGGCTTGGCTGCATTCTGCTTGTGTTACTACTTGTTATCAAAGGAGAAACGGTGCAGCTTTCTATCTGCATATAACTTAGACCCACCATTGGCAGAGATCTGATATGTTCTCTTCTTCAGCCCAAAGCAATCACAAGCAATCGAATTTGGGAGCATGTGAGCTGGCAGGGTTGAATAGATGTTGCTGTTCTTTATTTGCTGTCTGCTTACCTGGTGCAACAGGCAGTCCAAGAAAATTTCTTAATTAACCCAGCTCTGTCCTGGGTGGCGCACGTACATTGCCAATGGGCATTACAAAAAAAGTCTAGTTATTGCACTTTGGCTTGGGAAAGGCCCCAGCATAGATGTTAAGGAAACAGTCTTGGAGGAAGGGAGAGAAGGAGCCTGGACCCTGGTCTCCAGTCCGAAGACTGTTGTTTTTGTGTTAAATACCACTGGATCTAACCTCAGAGGAGAGTGGGTGGAGGATTAATTTGCGCTACATTTGAAAATAATTTTGAGCAACTTGAAGCAAGATCTCAGGAAAACAATGTTTATAATCTATATCCTGCCTCAAGCTGCATAGGCACCACAGTCCTGCCCCACTGCCTAAATTAGCTGCAGTCATCAGGAAGCAGCTGGTGTCCCAAGCATGAGCCCTTGTGTTCAGCCATCACTCAGTAGCTTTTATATAGTTAGAGAGAGAGATATTTTCCTGGTTATTGAGCATCACCTACTCTCTGGTGTTGCAGGGGCAGCAGGAAACTTCTTAGATGTGAAGCCTGATCCAGTGTCCTTAACCACGAGCAGTTCTTGCTGATTTTAGCAGGAGGCTTGCTTCGTGGTGCATAGTAGAAATGCATCCTTCAAGAAGCAGTCTGTCTGACTATGATACACAGTCCTTAGATTTAAATAGCAGTGTTAGGGATTTGCCAAGCTAGGTAATATTGAATCAAGAGTGTTTTTTGATTACCCTTCCCATCCAATAAATCCAGGTTGTTTTCAGCTTGTAACTTTCCAGGTTGTTTTCAGCTTTTCACTCTACATAAATCAGTGCACCCTTTTTTTTAGTCCTTTGGAGAATGAGTAGGTGCTTCTTCCTCCAGTCTGGACTTGGGAATATTTGAAAAGTGGTAGTGCCTTAATTTCTGCTCCAGAAGAACTCTGCAGGAGAAGCAGCTCCCTAAGTTGTTCAGTGACCACAATATGTTTGAAAGAGTTGGTGTCAGGGCTGTTTGTAATTATTGAAAATATTAAAAAATGCAGACTAACAGAAACGAGGCAAAGTACATAAGTGGGGAGGGGGAGCATTCCTCTGCTATCCCTCAGCTCTTTCAGGTTTTACTCTGACAGACAAGTGTAAATTCCCTAAGGATTTTTTTCCTGTCTTTGTGGCTGTTTTGCTCTCTTTTTCTCCTGGGGATGGAGGGTGAGGAGGAGAATGAGTAATTTCTGCTTTACTTCTGTTTCTTCATCTCTGATGGCTTCTTCACCAGGAAAGGGGATATGAACAATGCCAGGACCCTGCTTATTCTTTACTATTTTCCCTTTTCTTTCTCATCACGGACAGAAAGACGGAAGAGGGAAATGATGGCAGGCACTCAATATCCACTCATCTTTTCAATCCAGCTCTTTAACTGCTTCTGTTATTCAGTGGCATGATGGTCTTTGGCTCATTTTTTACTGGCTGTTTAATTTAAATGTATCCCCATCAGGGAGCCAAAAGATCCAGTCTCAGAGCTTTCACATGATTTGTCTAACCACTCTCTAAATTATTTATCATGGCTCTGCACCGTCTGAAGATTATTTTTTTCTTTTATTTTTTATTCTTTTAAGCTCTATGATTTGATCCCAAACATCTGTAAAAAATCATGACTGACCTCCCATCTGGCCAGAAACTCAGCTCTGTCCTGAGGCTGGGTAGTGTCAAGTGTATGTGCTCAATCTCAAAAGCCTTAAATTCCTGACATGATGAAATTCTTTTCTTACATGTTTGTTGACAGAAGGCGAGGTGGGAAGGGTTGGAAAGGGAAAAGAAAGGAAGGGAAGAGAAAGGAAGGGAAGGCAATATCAAGATGCTGTGCCGCTGGCCAGAAATGAGTGGAACATCTTGTTACGGAAATGGCCATGAAAACACTCCTCCCTGCCTTAGAAAATTAGCTATTTAAAGCAGGATCGATTGCCAGTCCTCTTTGCTGCTGTTGTCGTTTGGATGTGGCATGTGTAAATAATATTTCCTCATGAAAGAAAACTTCCAGCGGTGACAGCGCTCCTCTGGCCACGCCCTGTCCCAAAGGGGAAGAATCAGCTGGAAACGGCACCTCCCTCCAAACAGAAACCCCAGGATTTGTGTTTTGGTTTTCCTCTTAAACTTTAGACAAGTGAATTTTGACTCCTAAATTCCATATGATGGCCCAAATGGGGCACAATTTCGAAGATGCATTTGGGCACTGGAGTTACATAGAACAGCACCCATGTGAAAGTGAAAGTATGTGGAGAAAATTAACAAACCTATGGGACTTAGAGCAAAGCCCTCTTATCCTAATATCTGTAAAATCAAAGTGGAAATATATGTTTTAAAGCAGTTCTTTGAAACAGGTTGCTTTACTTTTGCCAATGTCAGTGAGCAAAAATCCTTTTGTTCTTGGCTAATCACGGTTCCTAACTCTTCAAGGGATGGGGTCACATCTTTCAAAAGACTGGAGTTTTCCAGCACACAGAGATGCAGGGGTGCCCCTCTATGTTTTGTTAATTGCATTTTGCTTATGTTTTCTCCCTTTCTTTCTCTTCATTTTTGATTTTCCAGGGAGATTAACCCACGCCCAGCTTAAGTACCCTCAAACTTTCCTCAAGTTGAGATGCACATCTGGATCCCAGCTCTACAGCTTGAGCCCACTGCTGTTTGTTGTTGTTTGCATTGCTGCAGGCCCCACTTAGGGATTGTACAAAGTGTTCTTCTAAAAAAAATAAATACTGAAGCGTCAGTACAGCATTAAGGGGAAGAACATTCCTTCTGTAAGGTGCTGCGGCCTGATCATTACAGAAGCACAGAAAAGAAACTCGGGGAGGGGGAGGGGCATAAGGCACTTGGGGCTTTAGAAGAAAACGTTTTTGCAGTAGTAGGGGCTTGGAATCATCCTCATTTCCATGTTAACACCTGTACCAAGTAAAGAGAGATCACCAGGCCTTTGAAAAACATTCAGATGTCCTGTATAAGGGAACTTGAAGACCTCGTTTACCACAAGGATTGGATGAGATTCAGGCCAGCTGAGCCTGGCCTTTAGAGGCAGGGATCTCTTCTCAAACTGATTTATAAGTCCTAGCAGAGAAAGAGTTGTTGAGTGACTCCCTTGATGAGACCTGAAGGTTGTGGTGATGGTGATGGTGATGTAAATCTGCTGGAGATGATTGGAGGTATGGACCATCTTCTTGTCTCTCCTATGTTTACCTCCTGCCCCCAAACTCCTTGTTTTATTTTTATTGGGATATTCTTTTGATGAGCCCTATTAAATGCATCAGTAGTATTGAAATTTGCCGATGCCAATAAACCCATCTGTTTTATTAACTAACCACAGTCGAGGGAGTGTTTCTCACTGGCTGAGGCATGAGCAGCCCTTTCTGCTGTCTCCAGCACTGTGTGTCAGCGCCGGGAACAATGGGAGGGGACCCAGGAGGTCGCTGGCAGGAAGCGCTGCTTCCCCCGGATAATTAACCGGCTGGGAGACTGAGGAATGAAGATAGCAGGAGACACACAGAGTACAAACTGCTGAAACAATAAACAAACAAACCAATGACCAGCACTTCCTTTTCTTATATTGTTAAGGCTGCTTCCTTAATTCAGGTTGCCCCAAACCCACCCCTCAAAAAGCAGTCTTTTAGGCTCACTAATTCTTAACCTCTTCACTACCAGTTCTTGCTGAAGGTGTAAGCCAAGGTTTTTGAAGGTGATGGCCAGCATCTACCATTCCTCCTTGGGGCTTGTTGGAGGAACTGGGGATCCCTGTTTCTAAAAGTGACACAGGCACTCTCAAAAAAACTGAACAAAGGGAGATTTAGTTTGGCTGTAAGGCTGCATGGCTGTGACACCCTGATGTCAGGACTGTGACCCATGTAATACCAGCATCCAGAGTGGCAGGTGACTCAGTCCAGCTTTTAAAATGTTGATTGTCAGAGAAACTGGATCCAGAACCAAGACCTGGAAGCAACCGGGATCAGGGCTTTGTGGCTCAAACCCTGGTCCTTTATCACTCTTGCATCTGTCCTCCAATGTGCCATTGTATCTTTTAGAAGGGGGTCAGCTGTGCCACCTGTGCTCCCTATCCTCTGCACTATTGAGCATCCAACTGCACATTTCTGCTGAAATCCTCTCTTCTGACTCCAGGGTAGACTTCTACCCACAGTCTCCTCCTCCATCCAGACCATTCTTTAGATGGGCTGCTGTTTTGTTTTTCTGACCTGTTACTGACAGACTTCTGAAAGCAGAAATCGGGCATCTCCCCACGCCGGATAATTTTTGCAGATGTCTCATTGAAGAGCAGCAGGGTGTTGCCTTTGTTTCTGTGCACAGGGCATCATGTGCATATTTTATCCCGCAGAGGCTGGTGCCAGTGGTACCCAGGAGCCGAAGTGATGGCATATCCCTGTATTCACTGATTGGTGGATCTGACTCCACCGTGTCCTCAGCAAAATGCTGCCGGGGAGAAGGTGCAGCCAGGGACCACTGCAGAGAATTAGGCTGATCCTGCTGGAGCTGGGGAATGGCTTTTCAAAAGAGGTACTGGTGTTTTTCCCTGACAGCCTGCAGATTTGGAGCCAGGCGGGAACAGAGGTGCTCAGGGAGAGGGCTAATGGCCCATCCCTGGACTCCCCCTGTCCTGGCAGCACCAGCAAAGGCTGTCCTGGGTCAGGTCCTGCCTGCTGCTGCATGCTCCCAGCTAACAGAGTATTTGTTGTTACTTTAAATACTCATTGTTTGTGTTAAGCACAGCAAGAAGTCTAGTAAACCGAAATGGTGACATTTAAAAAATGAAGTCTCTCAAATACATGTTTGATCTTTCTAATAAGGAAATTGTCTGCTAAATACCAAGAATTATAGAATTTTTTTAGGTTGGAAGGGACCTTACGGACCATTTAGTTCAGATTCTCCTGCTGTGGGCAGGGACACTTTCCACTAGACCACTTCCAGGGACGGTGCATCCACAACTTCTCTGGGAAGTCTGTTGCAGTGCCTCACCCCTATGGTAAAGACCTTCTGCCTTATATCTAATCTACAACTCCCCTCTTTCAGTTTAAAACCATTCCCCCTTGTTCTATCACCATATGCCCTTGTAAAAAGTTCCTCTCCATTTTTCTTATAGGACCCCTGTAGGTTCTGGCAAGCTGCTCTAAGGTCTCTCCAGAGTAGGTATAGAGATTAGGCAGTGTGGTAGAAAACCCACCACAATCGTGCATCACCACAGAAACTAAAAAGGCTCACAATATTCTGCCACAGATGCTGAGGGATGCCCTTCAGCCCTGCTCAGAGCTGAGCTCCAGCAGTGCTCTGCGGTGCTGTTGGCCATGATGGGCCACCCCAGCTAAAACCCTCATACCACACAGGAACTGGGCCCCTGGAGAAATTGTGGGTGGTATGGATAGGTTGAGGGAGAGCAAATCCTGCTGCTCTGCCGTGACTGACATCTGCTGTGTGTTCATGGCATGCCTTTTTTGAGAAGGGTGGGAGTGGGTCACTGGAGAACAACTCTCCCTCTTGGGCAGATGAGCCTCCTTCTAACCAAGAAATGCCCTGGCAGGTTTCCATCCTTAGCGCCTGGTGTATTTTGGCATGTTTCAAGGCTCAGTGAAGTGTTTTTGAAGCTTATTTTTCTACTGCCAAAATCCCTCTGTGTCACAGTGTGTGTCTCCACAGTGCAGAGTCAAGTGGAGACATGATGGATTTGCACATTCAATCTTCAGTAAAAGGGAAAGAATATGGAACAAACTCTTTCTGAGCACAAGTTCTTCAGTTTCAAGGGCTTCCAACACCCAAAGTTACTTGTATGGTGCTATTCCCCTGAAATCTGCGAAGTGATGCTGTATTCAACCAACTGCTGAAACCTGAGGTGGAAGAGTGGTGCTGTGAGAACAGCTTTGAATGGAGCTGGTATGTCAGGAAGATGCTTTAAAAAACCCAGTTCCTGTTTTCATGTCATGAATCAACACTTCCACTGAAATTTCTTTGCTAACTGATTCATTACTGTATGTCATGCTAACAGCAGGCATCTGCTATATGCCTATTTTCACAGTGTTAAACAGAAAGCCAAGTTTTACAGTTTGAATAAAATATCTCTATTTCTTGTGGAAAAGATAGGATATGTGCTCTTTAGGACTTTACGTATGACAAGGATGAATCATCCAGATGATGATGGAAACTTTCTTAGGCAGCATCAGTCCTCTTTTGCCCACTTTGTATATGTTCAATGATTCTGTACAGTGAAGTTACTCTGAGAGCCTTAAGAAACAGCATAAGTAGACATGGAAACTATCTCCCTGTACTCAGAAGACCGAAACACAATCCCTGTCTGGCTGTGGCACTGAAAATAACACAACAGCACTTTCATCAGGAGCCCCCAGATTTTCAAAACCCTCTGTATGCTGTGCTTGAGAGACTCCTGAGAGTAGAGAAACTTTATTTGCAGCCACTGGATTGGAAAAGCAGGAGTTTTCTTTCTTTCCTCTCTTTGTTGTGTAGTCCTTGTCAATTCAGTTAACATCCTGAGTCCACATGAGACAGCAAATGTCATCTGGGGAATTGCCGGGGTGCGCATGTGTGTTCTGCCGTCAGTTTTTCCAGCCCTCGTACTTCTCACTGAAGAGTGGAAAAGGCACCCACCTTTGTGCATTGAAGACCATAATAATCTAGTTTGGGCTACTGGGGAGCTTGGCTTGTGTGACAACTGTAAACCTGGTGGGATGGCTGGTTTAGGAAAGGGAAGAATGCAAATTAACAAGTACAGCCAGGAGATGTATATGGTGACTTGCCTCCTTTCCAGCTTTGGGCAATGAGACTGTCCTGAGTGCTCCACCTTTGTCTTGTGCTGAATGAAGACCATGTGAGTGCAGGGATGTTGAAACTGAATGATCTTTAAGGTCCTTTCCAGCCCAAACCGGTGTATGATCCCAATTCCAAAGACCAGGTCTCTAGGTAGGCAGATCGCAGGGCACTGGATCCTGCTAACAAAGATTTCTGAGTACTATGCAGTTCCAGCCACTTGAAAGTAAATGTTAACAAATGTGTGGCATGCCAGAGACAAGCAGAACATTGTAACATACTTCTTAATTTCTCTACCCTGTTTAAGGTCAATCTGGCCTTCTAATTAGATGCCTGCAAAAGGCTAAACTCATTCGTAAGAGGAGAAACCATATTATCCTGGACAGCAACAAGTCTGATGGAGATGTGTTAAACAGACATAAAAATCCTGTTCTAAAAGGTGTTACTGTCCTTGTCCAGAAGAGATTCACCTCCTTTTGTGCAACACCTAGCATAAAGACGACGTTTTCCATAAAATGGTTCCCAAACTAAATGTTACTAACCATAATGCCTTGCACAGCTGCATTTTGTGTTCTGTGGGGTCAGGCAAAAAAGGACCTAGTTTTGCAGCCAGTGATATGGATGAGCCTTCAGGACAAATATTTAGGTCCTATGTTGCATTATAATCTGTCAGTGGCAAGAATGACAAACAGCAGCTAAACATCAGGGGAAAGGATGTACCTCAGTTGTGGATGGAGGCAGCGTTGAACCTGGCTTTTCCCTGTACCTGCACTAGCATGATGCCTGTGATGCACAATAGATTTTGTAGCTTTTGCAGCTTTGTTCTTCCCTTTCTTCCCCCCATACCAGGGTTTGCAGTGCTGGATAGGCAACAGGGATTTGTGTTTGTAGCACTGAGTAACTGCTACGTGACTGCCCTGATTGCAGGGGATTGGCCTGGAGGAACCTGGAACGGCCCCCCTATCCTGTACTCCAGAGACAATGAACACCAAGACCAGGATGCTCATGCCAGGCCTAGGGCATAAGGGGATCATGCAACCAGCATGGCATGTGCTGGTATTCTTGAGAAAACTGGTTATGCCTTTGTGCTCCTGGATTCTCCCAAAAGAGTGAAGGGTTATCTGATGCAAACTACTGAAGCAGCTGTGACACTGACCTAAGGACCACGTGTATCTAGAGGAATATATGGTCACATGTAGAAATTGCTGGAGCTGGTGTGCCTGCAGACTGGGGTTCAGGAGAGCTGTGCTTGCTGGAGGATGATTTCAGCTGCTCTCTGCAGCATGACCAGCCTGGTGGTGAGCAGCAGGGAGAGGAGACAGAGGCAGAAGATGAGCACTGTGTCTTTCTAGCATTCTCCACATTAAAACACAGCTTGATTCAACTAATGGCACTAATCAGGGATAATACGTTGGTAAGGGTCCAGATTTTCTTTATGACTGACCCCAAGGAGCTTATGTTTTTTTTTCACCCATAGAAACCTGTCATATGTGTGGTAAGAATCTCTTGTCTTCTTTTCTGCTTTCTCCCCCCTCTCCTAATTCCAAGGCAAAAATTTACTTTCTCCATTCTGAGATAAATGGGACATTGCTGATGGAAATAGCTCCCTTGCCACCTCTTATATCTGTGAGCTGATAAAGAGCAAGGGTGTTTTGGGATCCTGGCCAAGAGTGGCATCTACAAAGTTACTGTTAATAGCTGCTGTTCTAAAGGCGCAGGCCAAAGGTGGAATTAAGGTGTTAAGTGGCTGGGTGATACCGCTGCTAGAATCAGAAACACTTCAGGGGCTTGATGTGGTTAGTCCGCAAAACACTTCTGAGAAGAAAGTTTTTGCAGTTCCTGTTTTTCTGGTGGGCAGATTAGTCAGGATTGCTAAAGCAGAATTTAGATTTGGGTATCTATGCCTATTAATCATTTGCTAAGACTGCTAGCTCCTTACCTGAGCAAGCCTTAATACACCAAGAGCTGAAAGGAGACCCAGTCAGGGCTCTGTTCCTATTCTGCTATCCATCTTTGGTGCCAGCCAGTTCATACCAGCCACAGCCAATGAAAAGGATATATATGTTGTTAGCAGATGCATGTGGATGTCTGCTCAGTGACTGTGTTTGTCTTTTTCCCAGGATATCCTGGGATAACCTGCAAGCTTATGTATTTCTTGGACTTCAGGTTAGGTCCACTAATTTAGCCTCAATTAGTGGCTCTTTCCTATAAATTTTTATAATTAGCACATGAATCTGCTTGTGCTTTTGGTATTTGCACTGTCCAGTGGCAATGAGTTCCACAGTTTAACTTGGTGCTTTGTGAAAATGTACTTCTTTTTCTCCTTTTTACCCTGCAGCCTGATGATTTCTGTGACAACCCCCACAGTTCTGGACTGTGAAGAATGGTAAATAATATTCCCCGCTGAGTTTTTAAAAGCATTTCTGATAATCATTCTTGACCTCTTGCATGAGTTTTTTCAGCCACATATCTTCTTTTTCAAGCTAAGGTGCCCTACGCTGTTTAATCTTTTCTTGTATGCCAGCCTTATCACTGATGGTAATTTCATATGTAGTAAAAAATCCAGGTACCATCAAGAACTAATAAATTGCCCAAACAGACCAAGAGAAGAATTTTGTTTTCCAGCCTGGTCCAACAGAAGCTGCATTCAAGGCAGAAGGATATGCAGCACAAAATGTAACAGAAGTTTCTCTGGAACATAACTGCCTTAGGAGTATAAGGTATTGCACTTTTCAGAAACCACAGTTTTCACTACCAGTTCAACAGCACAGAAATCTGAGCAACTGCCCTAAAATTATTATCTTAAATTACATATTTCTGAGCCTTTTGGTGGTGTGATCTGAAATGAGAATTAGTACTTTTCAAGTGTTTCACAGGATAGGTGCTCATGAGAGCAAATTACATGTGCTGTACCTACAAATACCCATGGCTATGCATTTTTAATTTAACTCGGATACTGATGTCAGTAACCAGAAAGACAACACAGATGCTTTGGGTCCCAGACCCAGATGTTTTGGTCGCTGTGACAACACCTGTGCTGACTCTGTTGGCAGCATTAGCAGCCCCAACACAACTGCTGTTGCTGCATGGCCCTCAGAGAAGCAAACAAGCCTGGTCCTCACACAGCAGGGGCCTGGGCAGCAGCCTGAGCAGGATGCAGAGGCTTTTCTGTGTTGCAAAGTTACCTCAGGAGCCCAAGGGAAAGCAAGAGTGAAGTTGCTAATATTTTACTCCCTTTGTTCTCTGAATAGCAGGTGAAGAAGGGCACAGCTTGTTGCTTACAACAAAGCGCATGAGCTTTGGACTTTTTCTCTATGTGTTGCTTACAACAAAGGAGATGAGCTTTGGGATTTTTCTCTATGCACATTAGAATTTGCAACACGGGAAGGGGCAGAGATAGGTACATCCCAGATGGGCTCCTGTGCCAAAGTGGGGGAGAGGTAGTTCAGAAGTTTTGGCAATCAGTGATACGGGGAATTCACCTAAACTACAACCTAGGGAGTGGGCTCCCCTGCCTAACCGAATCTTTCACACTGGAGTGATATAATCACTGGAGTGATTTAATGTCAGTGGTTTCATTTCACACTTGTTAATAAGGTTAATAAGGCTTTTAATGACTTTGCAAGTATACCTTAAGAAAGGCAGGATGGAGAAGCACTTTAAATACACTAGTTACAGACCACTTCTTTTTATTTGTGTGTTGGTAAACATTTTATTTCAGTTTCAATGTATTGTATCTGCATGAGCACTGGTGCCAAACAGTGTTGTTTATACATACCTTTCAGAGAGGAGCAATGCTTGATGATTCAGTGAGACATCAGTGCTTTGTTAAAATTCTCCAGGTATAACTGGGGACTTTCCTGTAATCAAATGAGTGGGTGGAATATACAGGGTTTTGTTTTGAGGATTTTTTTTTCCACAGACAGGCTATTATTGTTGCTGAGAAGATGGGAGATGTAATGCAAATGAAAAAATGTAGATGATGGCTGCATTACCAAGAAGCAGAAAGCACAATCAAATGGAAAAGTACTAGGACAAGTGTCTCAACAAGGTCAGACTGTGAGCCAAAGGAGCTGCATGGCCAGTATGATGCATCACACTCAACCCAATTAACAAGGCTGTTTAAATTTTAAAAATTCTTGCTTTGGTCAAAAATTGACTGAAAGCATTTGAAGAAAGGTGGCCGTTAAAGATTAGCACAGAGAGCAGGAAGGAAAATGTATATGTATTTTCGTCGTCAGCAAAGTATTTTCCAGTCATAAGAGTGCCTTGTGCAGCATGCTGATCTCACAGATGGTGCAGTAAATCAAGGCTAACTCTGAACGTGCCAGTGGAATTATCTCTCTGTATAAATGTTATCTGAATTGCTCCCTAGCTGTGAAAGACAGGGATTGCCTTGGGGCATAACTGCAGATAGAAGAACTAAAAGGATTTTTTTCCTTTTTTTTTTTCCTTTTTTTTTTCCTTTTTTTTTTTTTTTTTTTTTGAGTCTGACTCACTTTGTGGCTTTGAGCATTTTGCATAATTCTTTTGCCTTGGTTTCCTCCTTGCAAAGTCAGCTGATAGTTCCAGAGGAGCTCTTGAGTGGAGAACCTTTGATTATGGAAATTGCTACGGAAATGCTTGTTTATTACCGTTAATGGAAATTATATAATACACGAGAAAATTTTAGCTTAGCCAAGGGACTTGGAGGGCAAAAGACACCACAGATTCACCAGTGGCTGGTTTTTGAAGTATGAACTATTATTCCATATGATGAAGAGAACTTTCAGCTTTAAGGGAAAGACACCACTAAGAATACAATCTCTTAACTGCACAGGTCAGACTTCAAAACTCAGTACAAGTTCCTTGTGACTCGCAAATGAATTCAATGTCAGGCAGTAGTGACCACAAGCTCTTCTTTTTTAATGTCTGTTTGGCTTATATATTAGATTTGAGGGTGTTCTGCAATATTGCTCTACATGTGTAGAATTTGGAGGTCTAAGGAGAGACTGTGGGCTTATAAATCCCACTGCACTCCTCTCCCTCATTCCTCTTCCAAAAGACACATCTAACTTCTAGTTAAAGATTGTAAGCAGTGGGGTCTGTATGGTTGCCTATACAGTGTGAGGAATATTCATTAAAGTATATGGGCATGTTATCACAATGATCTCATTTGAACTTGAGGAAAGGGATGCTCACAGAAAAAAAAACCCACCTGTGTACTACATAGGGGCTGACATACTGCCAAAAGGGAGCAAGCTGGCAACCTAGTAGCAGTGATAGATCAAAGCCAGAGAGTGATGTTTTCCTAATCTCACAAATAATCAAGGGCTAAGTAAAAGAAAAGAGAGCTTCTGAACTTACACTGTTTCTGGAGAGAAAAATTCAGAAGCCTACTCACCATGAATGCTCCTTCAGCTTTCTAACAGTGGAATCTGGATATGTCAGCAACAGAAGATTCCTGGACTTTACTATGACCCTGGAGATTGAAAATGGAATGAATTTTGCCCAAATATGTCCCAGTGTCTGGCCTTCTACAATCAGTGGAGGAAAAGTTGGTGATTAATGCAACCTCGCCCTGTCCCTGGGCTATAGAGGCAACCTAGGTAGACCAGATACTAACTTACAGACAGCTAAAATTAAGAAGATGAATTGCCCTTTTACTGCTTCATATGTTTAACAAATTGCACGCTTTCCCCACAGTTGTGTAAAAGGTTTCCATTTTACAGGGAAAGAGGAAAGTGAGGCTGAGATGAGCCGACTTCCCCAAGGACAGCCAGCAACAGAACTGAGATTCAAACACGTGCATCCAACTTCAGCCTTCTCCTGTTTCCCCTTCTTTCAGATTATACTGCCTCCCAAAGACAGCAAAATTCTAGATTCTGTGCAGGAAACCACTTCCACTTCTCCACATGGGCATAAAGGAGGGTCAAAAAATATGGCTAAATGGCCAAACACAGCCAGCTCTGTCAGGCGAGTTCTGAGATTGAGGGTTGCTTGTGGGACATGCAGGGCGCATTACCAGCCTCTGCTAATTTCAGTTTCCTAAAGTTGAGTAGCAAGGGTCAGAAAATTTGTCTTGTGAAGAAATACACAGTGATTTACCTGCCTTGCCTGACAACAGCATTGCATAGTTGTTGTTGTTCCCTTTGTTGAGCATATGGAAGCTGAGTGCTCTCTGGCTAGTATCCAGACATCCAAAAGTTAAATTGATGGGAATTGCCATGAGGGTTCTAGCTAATGAGAGACATAAAGAGTAAAGCCTGTTTTATTTTGGTTGTTTCTTTTCTTATGAGAATTTTCTTCACAGAACAAACCTAGATACAATTGCATGCAGCATGTTTTTTCTGTGTCTCCCTCCTGGGGATGATTTACGCCAAGTTGTGATCTGTTTTGCTGTTCCAACCCATTTGGCTCATCAGTTTATTCAACTGACTTTTTAAATGACCTTATTTTTCCTGACTTTGGAAAAAGTGGGAAGAATCTAATTGCACTTCTGGGCATGGGGAGTAATGTCAAGGTGGTGGGATGGACAAGAGGACTCTGCTTCTCAAACGGAAAAGCTCACTGGGCAAACCTATTGGGGTGGCTTGAGTGATTTGCGCATTAGTCATCAGTATACAGGATATGCTTTAAGCTACTTAGCTGGTGTCTGCACAATCCAGTGCGGGATGCTTAATGGTTTCTTATCCACAGGGACAGATGTTACAGAGAAGCTTAGATATGCACCTGTAGTTTGATTAAACATTTGAGGGCCTATCTTCTTCAAGCTATTAGCGCTTGGGGTCCCTCTTCACAGACTGCTGTATATGAACTCTCTGGACCAAGCTGTAGATTAATAGCTCTGCAGATGGAGAAATATTTTTCCCCCTAAATCGCAGTTCTATTTCATTTTATGTTGCTTGCTAGATTAAGTTTTAGAGCTCTCTGAGTTTTGAGGATTTTTATGCAAATTGAGACCAGAAATTTTTACTGTTGTACAGTTTTGAAAGGTTTTTTTTTTCCTCTTGTTGCCATAAGCAAAACTCTGTAAATCAAAGGTGATTCATCTTTAAGCAGCAAGAGATTTAAACCAAACAATGCTTTTTGATTTATGATAATGACAAAGATTGCAGAATGATGATGGGTCAGATGAAAACTCACACTGCACTGATTCTTATGCTAAATATTATATTCATACACTCAACTAATTCTTCACTATCAGTTTTATTTGTGGCTTTTATTTATTTTAAAGGTTTTTATTTAGGGAATTTATTGGCAGAGTGCGATTGACAGCCTTGGAAAAAGAAGTCTGGAGTTCAGAGAATGGGTGTAAAATTGCCTCATGCAGCCCTGCCAGTATGGCTCAGCTCATCAGGAACACAATGAAAGAGTAAAAGAAGCATGAGACCATCTTTCTGTGGTGAGATTAAAAGTCTGGCCTGTAGCCTGTCTTCAACAATGACCCATAAGAATTCTCTGGTGGGGAGGAGGAATGTGCCATGAAAGAAGAGGACATGCAGGGTGGTAGTTGCTCCCAATTATTCCCCTAGACACCAATAATTCATGGCTTTTAGGGTTCCCGCACCGAAGGTTCACACATATAGGCACACTTACAGCATCACCAGGCACACACACAAGATACACAGCATCCTGTGGCAAGACGTTCCACTTTCTTAATTGTATTTCTTGTGAGAACAAAATATTCTTGGCTTTTGGGTTTTGTTTGTTTTGTTGTTTGGTTGGTTAGTTGACTTTTTGTCACCTGCTTGTTTCATTGGAAGGGAAAGGGGGCATCTCTATGCCACTTAGTGGAAAGGACTTTTAGTTTCTGAGCCTTTTCTTCAGCGACACTATTTTCTGTTTTGCTGACTTCAGTCCCAGACTAAAACATTAATGAACACTAAAAAATGGAGTCAGTCAATCATAAGTTTTTTTTTTTCTTTTGAATCAACCTCTTTTTGATTTTTTTAAGATAAAAAATGCGTTTTACCACTCTTGTGGATTGATAACTGCTGGAAGTACTTCTCTGTCATGCTTTTAATGTGTTTGATTTCATTTTTTCCTGCACCATAAATTTAGGCAGCATTTTGCTTACTTAAGCTAAGCTTCCATGAATCTGCTTGACTCCAGGAGCCACAGTTTTAAAAATGGGTCAAGTACAGTGAGACTGAAGACAAAACCATAAGAGCTTGCAGGACTAGGATTTTTTTATTGTTGTAGTTGTTTTGTTTTCAGAAAACTCATTCAAGAAACATTTAAACCATGCTGTACTTCACCCAGGCTGCTCCAGAGAGTCACAGATGGATTTTATGGCTAGGACAGAGAATCAGAGAAAAGTAGGTCTGGAAGGGGCGGGTTAATATAATGTGGCTCATCCCCCTTTATAAGACAGATTTCTGTGTCATTTGTTTGTCCAAGCTGGCCTTAAATTTCCTCCCGCGACAGGGAGCCTGCAGCCTTGCTAGATAACCTATTCCAGTGCTTAACTGTCTTTATCACTAGAAAGTTTTCCTAATATCTAAATTAAGTTGCTCTTGCTGCAGCCTAAGCTCAGTATTTCTTATCCTACCCTCCCTAGAGCTGAACAACATTTATTTGCCTTTTCTTTGCAGCAGCCTTTTAGAAAAGAGCTATGTCTTTCCTTGGTCCTCCCTTCCCTACACTAAACAACCACCTTCCTCCTCTCTCTTCTCACTGACTATCATCTGTAGACCTCTGACTGTTCACCCTTGCAAACTTTCAACTCTGTTGGCTTAGCACGTGTCTTTATTGATGCATGAAAGTGGACCCACTGTTTCTTTGGAGAGGACATCACGCCTGGGATGGTGCTGTGAAGAGGAGATGGATCATTTCTCACTTCCTACTAACACAGACTCTCTGCTCATCCCACAATGACATTCTACTTTCACCCAAGCAGCATCATGTTGTGTCCTGAGCCAAGAGCTGTTTTACCTCTGTGCCTACCCCTTCCTGCAAAGCTGCTGCCCTGCTAACCCCACTACCTACGCCTACATAAGGGTAGGATTTTGCACTTACCCCTATGGAATTGCACCTCTGTGTGGATCAGGATCCCCTGCCTCAGTACACAGCTGCCCCACACCTTGACTGAGAGAGCTTTGAGCTTCAGCTTCGCCCCTTGGGAACACCACAATGTAGTACACAGATGTAGCAGAGATCTGTATGACCACAGTCACTGTATTAGTGAAAGCACTTGCAAAACACTCGAGGCCCTGACCTCTCCTGTAGCTCACCTCTCTTGCCCATGGGCAGCGCCACAGGATAACATTTTTTGCTTCTGTCCTACAAGCCATGATTCCAAGCAATGGCCAGTGACTTGCTTTCCTGATAACTACCTGTACTTGGAACTAGTGTCTCTCTGGTCATGCATTCAGCCACGAGATTACAGCTCCCATTTCATCCAAGCTTGTTCCACCTCTTCGTGGGGGCTCATCTATTAGTTGAGAGCATCTCTGTACTGCCGCCTTTTAAGGATAATCCTCCAATGTGCTCAGGCATTTTTTCAGGGCCAATCTGTCTGGAATGCACTACAGTCATGGTTCTCATACATCCTGACACGTGTCCAAAATACCATAAGGGCTGGAGTTCACTGATGGCCACCAATACATTTCACTCTTCACAGTAACTTCAGTATGCTTGTCAATTTTTCACTTCATGCACTGTGGCTTTAAAAATGCATTGAAACAGCATTTATTGTATCTTAATGATGATGTTAGCAATATCTTGAAACTATATCTCCTTCTTTCCTGCACTGATTAAAGGCATTAAAAAGATTTACTCATAACTTCTTTATCTAATTTGATAAGCTGGTTCAGGCAGCCAGTGGTTTTTACCTCTGTCCGACCATTGTTTCACGAACTGCTCCATGCTGGTCTTGCACTGTGGAGCATACGCCACACTCACTACTTCTTCCTACTGTGCAATCCAGACATCTTTGGGCCATCAATGAGTCACCGTGGTAGTACTCTCCATGCTGCCACAGCTCCCAGTTATCAGCAGAGCTTCCTAGCAGAATATTTGGTGGCTTTGACAAGTCTGAAAGAATTAAGTGTGGACCTGTTACTACTGTCCATTGCCAGAACACCAACAAACTGACACAATCTCATTCCTATACAAGCACAGAACCTACAACCTTATGTCAAGGATTAAAAGAAATCCTGGAAAATTTGTGTACTGATGCTGTTTTGCCTTTTCCTTCTTGTTACTTCTTCAAGTCCTCTCTCCTTGGCCTCTTCCCACTCCTGCTTTAAAAAGAACACAAAAGAGGTGAGGAAGATCTGACCTCAAATGATTGAAATAGCTTTATATAAGACACCTGGTAAACTTTATTCAGTTAAGCAGATAAAGCTGTCCTTTATGAAAGGAGTGTTAATGAGATCCATCGATGTCAGGTGTGCTGCTCTTCATGGGTTCTTTTGTTTTGTTTAGCTGTTTTGTTTATTGCCAGGAAGAACATAGACCTGCTGCATGGGTAACAGGACAAAAGAAAGGGAGAATGGATGAGGAGTAGATATCTGGTTTTAGATAAGACTGCCTGGAGTATATAGGTTACAAGTTTCATGATTTTCTGCAGCGATTGAGACTAATCTGGGACAGCAACTGTATTACTTTGAACTAAAACCACCTCATTGACATTTGTATTCTGCAGACCTGTCAATTGTGAAATTAGACCATGTAACTTTTTTTAGCTTGATATCTGGAGAGGTATCTCAGCCATTAGAAAATGTAGTTAAAACTACATCAAATGATTTGTATGTAACATAACATTGCTGTTGTGTTGCCAACACAATGCTAGAAAACTTTCTGATGACACTTCCAGTGCCTTGCTTCCAACTAAGTAGTAGCTTTTAATACAAAATAAAAGCCATTTGCAATGCTATGTGCTAACGTGCTTAGAAACTAGCCTTACTCACATTTTGTTTAGTTGCCAATAGCTTTAATAAGAATTACCTTCCCTGAGTCATCAGTGTGACTAATACTCTTGTGAGGCCACTTAGAATAGTCTTCCTCTGAAATCATTTGTCCTCTTCCCACCAAACTACCTCTGATCCATAGAGGCAACTTTGGCAAATCCTTTTGGCCATCCATTGTATCACAGTCTATATCATAAAAAAGAGAGAGGTAAAAATATTGATGTATTTCCCTGGGGACATCATTAAGTGTTCTGTTGAAAGGAATTGTTTGTCATTTCTGATACAAAATAATAATAATAAAGTAGCTTGCCCAAACTCCCATTCTGAATCAGTGACAAAGCTAGGATCAGGATGAATCACCTGAATCCCAATACTAGGATTTATTCACTAAAAAGAAATAATCTTGGCTTTTCTAAACCCATCAAATTCGATTCTCAATTTGAGTCTTATTGGGAATATTGATATATAATTCTAAATATTTCACCCTTTTTATACCCCTGCCCCAGAACAGCTCATTTACAGCATTTCCATATTCATGGATGATGTGTTAATTGTTAAAAAAAATTAATTCATCAGGATTGAATCTTTTTCATAGGTGTGGCAAACAGAAGAGTTGTATTACCAGACACTGACCTTTCCTTCAGAGTCAAGAGGAAATCGGTCAAGAGGATCCCTTCTGTCCTTGGTGAAAAGTGCAGTAGAAGCCTTTCCCTGCAGGTAGGCTATTTGGAGATTAAGGATATTTTAAGAAACTTTTTTACTGGGTTCAGTTTCTCTGGGGGATGGGTTTTATGTGACAAACCCATACGAGTCCTTGATCTTGTTATAGATAGCCAAGGCATTTGTGTACTATGAGTGGTTTGAGAATTTCTTGTAGCATCTTAGGGATGTTATTTTTAACCTTTTCAGTTATAATGGTGCAAAGGTATCAGTGAGCCTCATATGTCTAGCTGCCATGATACAAATGTTGCTCAAACCTTTGTGTGCAACTGCGTGTTATTAGAGTCTTAGGAGACCCATTCTTTTGTGCATAACAACATAGTGTCATGAGCATATATTTTAATGGGAGTATTACGTTAAGCATATCTCTCCCCCGCCTTTGTTCAGGTACAAGCCAGTGCAACCCAGGGACTACTCAGGCTAAAACTCCGTTTGTTTGTGTACTGCTGTTAATCTAGCATACAATGAGAATTATTTTCATTGGATTGGCACATGGTCTCACAAAACCAGCTGTGCAAGCAACACTGAGTCAGGGGCCACAGGAAAGGCAGGACAAGGAGGAAGTGTGAGGGGCGACAGAGAGGAATGGTCATGGGGCTTATTGAAGACTACCTTAATAATCACAAGGTCACGGAATGGTTGAGGCTGGAATCAGGTATCAGAGGACATTGAGTCAAGCCTCCCTGCTCAAGCAGGGTCACCTAAAGCACATTACTCAGGACTGTGTTCAGATGGCTCTTGAATATTTCCAGAAAAGGAGACTCCACAATCTCTCTGGAAAACCTATTCCAATACTCAGCCATCCTCAGAGTATAGAAATTTTTCCTCATGTTCAGGTGGAACTTCCTATAGTTTAGTTTATGCCTGTTGCCTCTTGTCCTGTCGCCTGGCACCATCAAGAAGAGTCTGGCTAAATTACCTTGACACCATCCCTTCAGATACTTCTATACATTGATAAGATCCCCCCTGAGCCTTCTCTAGGATGAACAGGCTCATCTCCCTCAGCACTTCCTCATAAAAGAGATGCTCCAGACCCTTAATCATTCTAGTAGCCCTTTGATGGACTTGCTCCAGGAACTCCATTTCCTTTCTACTGGGGAGTGCAGAATTGGACAACAATATTGGCTGATACAAATGCATATATAACTGTGCATATGTATGTATATGCCACTTAAAAAAGCAGTATGTCTTCTGCCTTCAACAATACTTCAGAACAGAAAATTGCAGACATGTTTGTATCTAATTAAATAGCTTCTGATCTAGGATTACTTATTCTTCTCCCTCTACTTAATGAAATTCTTCTACCAAGATCTGGGAAACAGTGATTTTTCTCTTTTTCCTTTGTGTTTCTAAGTAACCTCTATACTTCCATATGGGTCTCATGGCTCAGGCTTTATCATTTACAGATTACAAAGTCACAATTATATTTCTAGGTAAGACTAATGAGTTCAGCATGGCAGAGGGAAGCACTTTTTCTTTTTAAAATGAAATCCAAACAAAATTTTAAATCCGCAAGGAAGGCACAAATTCACTGTACAGTATGGATTACAAAGAGTCAATTTGTCCAATGAACCAATTCTGAACAATTCTGTGATGACTAACAGATAAAGATGGCCTGGCTTGGTGTGATCATGTCTTTCCCCACCCTCTGCTCCATCATGCCATGAAAACTAAGTTATTCTTGATAATGATGCTAAATAAATTTTCTAAGGACTCATTCTTATAATCAGAATATTTTTTGACTGCATCTTACTCTGGATACTTATATGCTGATTTTGCAGTTGTCATTCAGCAGTTTTGCATTTTCTGCTCTTGGTGGGAAATGTTCACCCAACTCTGATTTACTATTATTAGCAATAAAAATATGTTGTTCTCCAGTAAAAGAATATATTTTCACAATACTAATCCGAGACATGCTTTTCACTTTTATATTAAACTTTCATTACCTGAGGTCATGTAATCCTAACCAGGTGGGTACACTTCAGTGCAGAATGAAAGGAGGCAAAAGGCTGTTCTGTGGCTGGAGGGTGAGGTGCACTCCTGACAAACTACTCTACCTTTATGTGTTTTCTTGAACCAAGATATCTGGACATTGTCAAATGTATTTTCTCTTTTTTTTTTTGCTAAATGTAACCTTGTTTATCCAAGCAGCAGCTCTCAAGAGTCCACACCACTCTTTCTTAGGTGGATGAATAGGCTAATATATTAGTTTATGTATGTATGACTTTTTTTATTGGAATGAGTACAGATTACGACAAGGAGAAAGAAAAACTCCCACAAAAGCTGGTAGAAAGTCCTGCAGAGGAGAAGGTTCGGTGGTGCACAGATCCTTGAATTCCCACATGCGCTGGACTTTAACTCCCCAGAACTATGAAAAGCAGAGTCTTGGGTGACATGGTTGAGTGCGTGGTGTCCCCGTCCATGGCAGGGGGGTTGGAACTAGGTGATCTTAAGGTCCTTTCTAACCCAGATCATTCTATGATTCTATGATAAGTAAAGGGAAAAGGGACTACAGAAGCGAAAAAACTTCAGGAAAATGCATGCTTGTGACACCCTGTACTACTAGTTAGGGGGCAGAGCTCTGCTTCTCATGGAAGCTCAGGTCCTTCCATGAAGTCTCCTAAGTACTCTGGAATATCCACGTGAGATGGTAGGTTCAAGAGCTACTGAAATTTGAGTGCAAGTTTTACATTCTTCCTCTGTCAGATAGGCATGTATTCATTCAAGTTGCTTTAAATTACTTTTTATTGATCCAGATATTTCATACTCAGGCTAAAACACAAAAAAGGTCATGTGCAGTAATTAAAAATACATTCTCCTCATGAAAACTGAAGGGGAAATTTAAGCTTTAATTAAGTTAGAAAAAATGCGCAAAGCATGATTTTCTTATTCAACAGCTTTTCCTTGAATGTACTTTGCTTTAGGCACACGCTCACGGATACAGTCATGCATTTGTTTATTTTTTAAAACCATTATGAAATATGTTACAAGCTCTTATCCCTGTGTTCAATCAGCAGAGCTTTTACCTTGTTCATCTTTGCAAAGTCTTCCTTTCCAGTAATGATCTGTGAGCCTGGAAGGAATTGTGGTAACAAATTTTAAAGTTGCTGTAACCTGAAGAGAGTGATATACAATTCAAAAGATGCATGTATACATGGATTGAGATAGGTCAATGTGAAGATTTTAGCAGGGGGATGACTATAATGTACATCTTTAAAAGCAAGTCCTCAGGTATTTAGTAAAATACATAATTTTTTTATGTAACTACATATAACCTGTCTCCCAGAAGGGGGTGGCCCTAGATGATGCAGGGCTTCAGATGAGCATTCTGGAGTATTTAAAACAAAATAAATACCATTTGCTAGTCTCCACTCATTCCCAAATCCCTGCCTGAGATCGTGTCCCGTACCTCTGACAGCCTCCAAACACAAACCTCATTTCTGCAAAACCCGATCCCATACCTCATCTAGCCCCATTACTCATCTGCCCTGTGCCCACATGTTTTGATTTAAGAAGTCCTCTTCTTTTGCTTTGTCATGTCTGTTGAACATCAGTTATGAAGGTGATATTTAGCAATATTCATCTTGGGGGAATTTTGGGGAGCATCATTGCTTCCTTGCCTCTGACCCAAGGACAGCTGACTCCTTTTCCTTATCTAGGAATTACTGAAGAATAAAATCAACTAAAATCTGTTGCTTTTACAGCTGTCAAGTGCATCAGACAATATGTGTCCTTATATTCACATGCATGCTGCAGAAGGATGCAAACCACAGATGCTTTATCCACTTTTTTCCCTGATCTTAGATCCCCAGGAGGTAAAAGATAATTAAATAGACTGTAGAAAAACTTTAGCATCAGAGGCTTCAATATTGTTAAGGGGTTTTATACAATGTAATTGTTCAAGATTCTCTTTCTCCCTCACAATGATTAAGTTCATGGTGAAGTCTAGATGAATATGACAATTAATGCAATCTTGTTCTTGCTGCTGTGGAGACGCTTTGTAGAGTGTGTCTACTTCAGTTTGGTCTACCACAGCATGATAAGTTCAGCATGCTTCTGCCAGATCTTCCTAGCTCCCTGTCTTTGTTGTTAATAGCTTAACATGCATGGAAGTATAATACTTGGCAACTTAACACAACATTTGTCTTCATTATAGTGCTTCTCAGACCTCAGTTAATGAAGCCCTGTCAACGTGGTTTTAGTTGGGAAAGACCTTTTACAACAAGGAAATATGGTGAAATTGAGGGACAGTGACACTTCGCTCCAAGGTGCTCAGGGACCCAGGAGCTGGGTTTTGTGTTACAGTCTCTCCAGTCTTTTCTTCCCCTTCCCACAGCTCCACCTGCAGTTTTTCCTTCCTCTCAGCCACACCAGTTCTGCTGTTTGTGGGGCCTTCTGGAAAGCAGATTAGTAGTAACATGTTGCTAAGAGTGCATCCTGGCCCCATCTCCTTATCCAGCCCTTAATGATGGCTGATACCTGTGGGAATTTTCATTTGTTGAAGACAGAAGCAAAACCAAACCAGGACTTCAGATAGGGTGACCGTCCGTTTCAAAAGAAGCGTGTACTTCTTGCTGTACATGCATAGAGGGAGACAAGCTTTCACCCTGCCTAAGGTGAATAAATATTTTGTAAGGGTAAAACAATACAAACAGCCCTTTCCAAATTTCCATGTTGTGTTTTGTTGTTTTCTGTGTTTGTTCAATGACCTTCTTAAGCCATGACTTCCCAAACAGGAGACAGGGAGAAGTAAGTATTAGTGCCTAAAACTGGAGAGAGGGCAAGAACTTTATTGACCAGCTTTGTCAAAAAAATAATGAATATTTTGGAACTAATGGAGATTAATGGGTATTTAGTATAGACAACCTAGAGGGCTCTCAACCTAGGCAGTATACATCCAGTTCTACCCATGTTAGGTCAACATGAATACTAAAATCACTTTATTTTCTAGTTGGTCACAGCCCTGTGCTTAACATCTTAGCAGGCTGGGATATGAGTTCCTGTACTTGACTTGCTGCTTAAATTTGGAAATCTAGTTCCCCCAGGAAAGCAAGGGCAAACTCCCATGAAGCCAGCATGTTACACTGCCTACACAATGAAGTCCATGTCTGGTGTCAGTTTCATGCATTGCAATTTTTATTTTTGCCCTCTCCATACAGGTTTTAATAAAAGACATGTTAATGGGGACTGAATAGCATTTATTATCCAGACAGCATATCTAAGCTAGTTAGCCTGATGGATTGGTAAGAACATATCTTAGCTCCATACCATTATTCAGTCCTTACTTGGAGAATTTTTCCTCAGTAAGGGTGGAACCGTGACACAATGCAAGGCTTTCAGATTTACCTCGTGTTGCTCATAAGGAGCAAGTACATTTTGTGCGCACTGTAGAGGAGGTAGTCTTCCTCCAAGATTCATGAAGGGCTTTGCTTGAATTTCTCATCCAGCAGACTTCAGTGCACGAGGGCTGTGTCTGCACACAGGAGAAGACCCAGGCAGATATAGGTGCTCTAGTCCTTTAACTCCTTTAATTTTAAGATGTGTTAAAGGTACTTTATTTCTCCAAATATGGGGATCAGGGTATGCCTGCTTTACTAGTTAAGCTACAGTACATTCTCAGGAGTTACCTCTAAATGGGTTCATCTGCTTTAAATTCCTAGTCCTATTAATTTGGGTTTCTTTCTTTTTCCTGGGCCAGCAAACCTCCAGTTACAGAGTCAGAGACTTGCCAAACTGTTGTGAATGCTGAGCTCCATCTTTTAATGGGGTGTGAACAAGATGCTTGTCCTCCCAAAAAGACCACTATGGGCATGTCTGGTCAAGATAAAACCCTGGTGGCATGGACAGTTACTGCATCAGAATTAAAATGCAAAGAATATTTCTTTCAGTGATGCAAAAGGACTGAGAGCAAACAGATAACAAGCACTCAGTGCCTTTCATCAAATGAAAGAAAAATGTACTTTGATCCTTTGGGAGATGCATTTGTGCCTAGTTAGTCATGGAATATTTAAAGGAGCCTTGAGGGGAATTTCTGTTAAGAGAGTTTAGTTTGCAGCCACTACCTGTGGTAGCTGCAAACTGCCGAGTTTATTTTTCCTCTCCTGGGGAGAAAAAAACAATGCCTGTTTTCAGTGACAGTGGGGGCTTGCCCTGTAAAACAATTCTCTATGGCTGTTGTGTAATATTTGTAGGGAGGCAAAACTGAGTAAATCAGATTTGTTTACAGCAAACAGGACTTGCTCCTCAGAGGCTGTCGTGATGCAGCTTCCCCAGTTCAAAATGATGCTAATTGTCTCCCACTTAGTTACCAAAGGGAGGCTCTGTGATTTCAGATATGTCACCTGCTGGAACTGACTAGAAGACTGAAAATGTATTCAGTTCCTCAGGGAGTGTTTTTTATCCTTTTAAATGAGTTTTTGTGTGAAGAGGTATTTGATAGAATGTCCCCTGTGTAAGATAAATAGTTTCCCTGAGTTGAGGACTAATTATCCTCAGGGACACAACAGACTGAACAGCTAGATGAGCCAGAAATAAAATGGTATCTTGTGGCTATAGTGGAAAGCAGGCAGTTACACTCCTACCATACACGATTAGATGGCTATCAAGCTTGTTATTGTCAGAGAGAAAATGACTGGCTTCCTCACACAGAGCCTCCACAAATAACAGAGTACATGTGCACTGCAGCAGCACTCACTTTGTGTCATGCATAGGTAGATGTACATCACTGGCAGTTGTGGCTGATTTAATGCATTTCAGACCAGACAGGGTCTTTACACAGTCAAAAGGAAGAACTTTTTGCATATGTGGCATTGCATGTATGCAATAACATAGAATAATAGAATAGTTAGGGTTGCAAAGACCCTTAGGATCATCTATGTATTTAAAATATATGTCTCTTGGTGAAGGATGAGAGACCATGCTTTTGTTGTTCCTTACAAATACAGGAATAAAATAAGGTTTTGTTATATTTGTCCAGTGATTGCTATCTTGTTCTGTTTTCTTCATCTCTTAATATTTTCTCATATATTTTTCATTGACACTTATTTTGACGTTCAAGGCTGCGGGTTGTGACTGGAAACAGAAGAGTAAATGAGTGTTGAAATTTTTCTTGTAGCCTGAACAAATGTCATGAGAATTTCAGTCGAATTTTGCAGGGGTTAAGGTGTTTTGTTGTTGTTTTTTTCTCTCCTCAGTCAGAGCTCCCATTAAAGCCAGCTGCAATTTTACCTGAATAAGGACCGCGAGACCTAGCCAGATTTTGCAGGATAAAATATTCATCTGCTCCTTAAACTCTGGATACACATCTGAACTCTGTGCCATGTTCCTAAATTAGATCATTCCCAGCACGAGCCTCACTCCAGGGGTTCCAATCCCCACCAGGTCATGCTGCTGGGCTGTGCTGGTTGAAGCTCCTGCAGGGCAAAGACTTTGGTCTGTGGAGCAAAGCGGGATGTGTGGGGAACACCAAGACCTCACAGCACAGGATATGGCAGAAGGGAGGATGGTGGGAGAGGCAAGGGCAGAGTTAACTGCCTAAGGCAGGCAGTTCACTGGATTTATCAGGATTTGTTGCATATCACATCACCCACCAGTGCTGCCACATGTAGCCTGGAGCTGAGAAAACCCTATAGCATCCCAGCACTGGCCCCAGCAGGGACGGATGGCTGCAATCTCTTGGCTGACTGAGGGTATGTCTTGCTGAGGCTGTTATTTATATCTGGGGGAGATGGGCTGTGACAGGACACAGAGACTCCATGCCACTCACTCTGTTTGAAGGGCAAATGCCTCCAGTGGAGAGGGCAGTTTCTCTCATAGCTATCTCAGGTGTCACTTGGAAAATGTCCTTTCTAATAAGACTTAACTTGTATCAGCTTGCTGACACTGCGCTTGTGTGAGAATGCAGGCCTGCAGCAGCAAACAGCCCCATTGGTCCTCCACCCTCCTCCTGGGGTAGAACAAACACACGAGCAATGAATTCCTCTAAAAGACTATTTGTAAGTGATTATTGCTGAAGTTTCTAAATAGGCATAAAAAGGAGAAAAGTCCCAGCTCTAGCCAATGGTTTTGTGCTTAGCATAGCATTTTAACCAACTGTTGTGTCTGAGAGCTCTGAGTGCCTTTGAGAGCAAGGTGGGCCAGGGCAAGTGTGAAAACAGGGCTTGTCTGGCTAAAGGAGTAACCATTTCTGCATCATCCCTTCCTCCAGGCCCTCCAGATGATGCTGCTGGTAGTACTTGTGGAGCTGCCTCCCACCGTCCGATGGATTCTGAAATTTTAGATGTGTTGTGAAAGTGAAAGTGGTATTCATAAATTAGGGGTCTCTAAACAGGGTGCTTGTGACTTGTGCATTCACATAGTGTAGTCACAAAGCTATGAATTTTCTGATTTTTGTCACACTCTGATAAGATTAAAACCCCACAGTTACTTTCGTTCCTGCTGACTGAGTTGCCGAAGTAATTTCTTGTTCAATTGAAATCTAAAACTTTGGAGAATTCATGTCCACTATGATGGAAAGTAATTTATCAATCCCCATTAACTTCAGCCACCAATCAGGGAAGTTTTTCTTTTCATTTTAGCAGAAAGGATGATGTATACTACCTACATTTTATGCGCTGACAGGAATCTCAGAACGCAAGTGGCTAAAGCTGGGCTCTCTGCCTGTTTTGAAGAAAACACCCTTTTCTAAGGAAAACAGAACTTCATATTTAGTCTGCCACTTTTACGAGAGGAGGTTTAAAAAGTCTAAACCTGTATGTTTTGAGACTTGCCTACCTTAAGTTACTTTAGATAGCTTTACAGGAGCTTGTGGCCTTTCAAGCCTCTTATTTTGGTATGTGCACATCTGCATTTCTTTTGGGAGTTGCTCTTCTAATACACAAACGTTTACTAATGGTTTTACAGTGACTGCAGATTGCATTTATTCCAAGGCCTGCAGGCAGAAAAAGAGAGGTTGTCAATCCCTTGCAAAAACAAGAACAGTGACATGAGCCAGTGTTCATTTCTGGTAAAGATAAATAAAACACAAGAAATGCAAGGAAGAGGCATTTTGAAGGTTATTTTAATTCCCTGAAATTCCTATGTTAGAACATTTGGAAGAAGGAGAGACTTGCTATTAGTCAACTGTATTGATTTCTGCCACAAAGGAAAGTGGAAGAAAAAACATTTACTGTGCTAAACTGTTGGAGCTTTCAACCAGTTCACATAGAAAACAGTCTTGTACAGACTTCACTCCCTGGCTTTCCCTCTGCAGAAGGGAGGTCTGGAAAAGGTAGCAGGGAAGAACAATGAGAGGGAAATGCTCTCTGCCCATCAGCCTCCTGAAGGGAAACTATTGCCTTCTCCTCACTGCTAGCAATGGGTCATGAAATTATTTTTATGATCCTGACAAATCAAATACTGCTGTGTTTAAACAGTGATCTCTTTTCGATCTGTACCTGCAAGCATAGTTGTTAAAATGGCCAGAAAAATAGTTGTAGTTGATTTATTTCAAGCTGCTTGATATTTAGGTTGAGTTTTATGGAAAATTATGTGGTGTTGTGTTTGGGAAAACTGGAATAAGTGCTCTAGTTTTTAGGTTTTTGTGATTTTTTTTCAGTTACATTTACAAATATTAAACATTAAACGTATGCTGTTTGCTTTCATAACAAAAATGCAAGCAAAACCAAGCTCAGCTGTTTCACTAAACTCTTAAACATGAAGGTTGATAGATGGATAGATGTATTTTACAGTGTGGGTCTACTCAGAAAAGCAGCTGGGTAATGATGGTATATTTCTTCCTCAGCATGACTGTTACTTGTGTGCATTCAGTCAGATCTTCGACTTTATGACAGAAATAAGTCTTGACTGCTTTTTACTCTTGTTAGCCCTGCAAAGACTACATAGCTAAGCATCCAAAATAGCTAAGAGATAATGAGCTAGATCTTTCAGTGATGAGCATTAAAGGCTCAGCAGCTGAGACTTCAGCAGACTATTGATTACTCCTTACAATCAAGGGGGTAGTAATTTCCAATCAATTGTGTCTATACAAGCCAAATGAAAACAGGGGACAATGGGCAGGTATAGGCAAAGGCCTAATTTATGTGACAGATTGTGGTTTTATTTCTCATGATATTTGAAATGGAAAGGGCAAAGTTTCATTGTCAATGTCCAGGTAGAACTTAAAGGAATTGTTTTCCTTGTGCATTTGAGACTGAAAAACTGTTAAGAATAGGACCTCACAGTATTTGGTAAGTGCTTGTCAGGACAGAAAATACAATGTAAACACATTGCCAGATAGGGGTGAAAACTTGATGGGAGTAAAAGGATCTTTAGCAATCATATCCAGTAGGACTGATTTTTGCTAGAAGGAAAGAATGGCAACTATTAACGATTAATAGTGGTGTGGATCAGCTAAATGCTGACAAATATAAAGGAACCAGAAAGGTTCTAATGGACATATTAGCAAAGTTGATAGAGTAATAAATGAGTAAATCCTTTTTTTTGTTTTTCTTTTCAGAATTTATGAATATATTTAAAGACATATATTTTCTCAGGAAGACTAGGCTATTGTGGATAGGTTAAAACATAAATAATACCAGCACCCAATTTTTGCCTGTGCTGAAAGAAAAGCTCACTTTGCTCCATAAGTGTTCCCAATCTCAGATTAAAAAGAAAAAAATCCAGCCACAAAACCATACTTCTCAAAAGAAATGAACCCCAAAGAAATCCAAACAGACTGCCCATGTACCTGACTTCTAAGTTTTAATGCAATTCTAGGTCTGAGACATCAAAATGAAGCAGTAATAAAATGGCTGAACTTAAAAGATTAAACTTAGGTTTACCTTTTCAGGGCTATACTTTGACACATAATTTCTTTTTATCATTATTAATTTTTTGGTAATGAATAGTTTTTTAATACTAATTGGATATCACATTGAAACTAAATAGATGAAATATTATATATAACACTTCCTAGAATTCATTCTTAGAGTTTTGGCTATAAGAGCTCAATGCTGCGTCATTAGAGTTTGAAACTGTAGTACATGGTAAATTGCCCTAATAGCTTTTCTGAGATGTTCCTGAAATTAGCCCATGAATATGTAAACTCTTTTCAAATAGCTGAAAATGACTGCTGTGGTGACTGTAGAAATCTGAGGTGGAGACTGAAAAGAAGATATGGTATTTTGTAATTTTTGAAACCGATGAAAGTACAAATGTGAGAGCCTGGGAAGCTGTCATGGGAACTGCGCCTAAGTCCATTTTTCATGAATAAAAAATAATGAAGCAAATGTTAAAGGATCAGAGTTGATGAGCAATAACACCTTTATACATACATAAAATAATCTCTGACATACTGAGTTGACATGTATTTTTCTAAAAAATACTGAATTTGTAGCCAATGGTAATGATGGCATGGCAGAAATACAACTATTTCTCAGTATTATTAAAGGATTTGATATAATGCCTCCCACCCTGAACAATTACTTCTTAGCAACTTGGATGTAAGCCTTGTCTTATGCATGGAAAGAGTCTAAATAAATGGTGGTGATTTGCAGCAAAATACAGAATCATGGGAGGTGTCCAAGTGAGGTGGTGCTGGGCACTGTGATGTTAAGGTTCTTTTTTATGGTGTTTATCAATTTTTGCGAGGGAAGTGTAAACTGCACATTAATTATGTTCCACAGGGACTAAATGGGAGGTGTAGCAGAAGATGGACTAATCACTTTATCACTTGCTGGGCATTCCGAGCTGGTATAATTTAATACAGTCCAACTAAAAGTGGGAATAAATTCTTCCTGATAAGAAATTTATTTCCTAGGCTGGTATGTGGACCTGTGTTTTATTCCCTTCAGACACTATATATCTATTCTTATATGCCAAAGCTACAGGCTTTTCTCTTATTCTTGGTGCCAGGATCACTGAATGCTTCTTAAATTACTTATAGATGATGATAAGTGCAACTAAAACAATTTTATCAATGATGAAAAAAGGAAGCAGGTAAATATTTAGGATCATGAAGCAATACAAAAACATCCAGAAAAGGCTGGCAGAGTGGAGACAGGCTGCTTCTAAATTAAACACGACTTTACTCTTTGTGTACCACATATTTACAGGGTGTGCTCAGTGCCATCCTGTGAAGAGAGAGAAGGCCATAGCCACCCATGGAAAAGTCTCACACAACGGATACAGTATGATGCTGTGCTGATTTTTGTAGGAAAATTTCTCTAGTTCTTTTAATTCTGTTTCCACCCTAGCAAGGACCCTCTGACTGTGCACTGAAGAGATCCTGCTCTTTCTTGGGAGAGAGGAGGAGGAAGTGGAAGATAGAAAATGCCCTGCATAGGCATAGCAGGCCTCTGGAAGACACTCAAGTTATTGGTCTGGAAGGTAGATGTGTTTCTCAACCAGAACACCCTGGACAGGAGCTGTTTTCCTGTCAAAATAAGTTTTAAGGAATTATAGAATGTGCAAGGCCACAGCAGCCTTTGGGTATGCTTGCACAATGCAGAGTTACAGGGGTGACTGCAGCAAGAGCAGTCTAGCTAAGCTGGCTTCCATCAAAGCGGCTCAGATGTCAACAGTACTGAAGTTTCAGGGTACAATCTTCAGCTTTTGCTGAAGCCGATCAAACTACAAAGTAGCAGCTACCTGTGCTCTGACTGCACGGAGGCTGACTCTTGATGCAGGCCGGTACAAGCTTTCTTGACCTTGATTATGTTTTCTGTAAGGAAGAAGTTTGGAAAGGCGAGTTCGAAGGCAGTCCAGACAGGCAAGGCCAATGCATTTGAGGCTGCTGAGAATGGCGCCTATAGCGGTAGCAGTATTCATCACATTGCAGTGGAAATGAGAACCCTGTGATATATTCCGTAGATCCTTAAGATGCTTAGAGACAAAACAAAGTTTTGATTTTAACCATTGGCTGAAATTACTTTAAGCAAGAAGAGTGCCTTGAAATAGTGTAGAATGGGCATGCATTTCGTCCTCTTGCCTCTGCTGTCATCGTGAAAACTTTTAGGAGGGTGGATGAGACGATTGGAGTGGGTATATGATAAACCTCTAGAAGAAGATCTTGCTTGCCAACAACTAAATAGCTCCGTGTTACCAGTGGTTTGAGACAGTGAGATATGTTCATTTTTCTGTTAAGAGTTTTCCATGTTGATTTGGCTTAAACATGCTCCTTTTACAAAAATGATCATCAGAGTGGTTAAGTCTTGCATAAAGGTGCCATAAACTTTTTCTGGCTCCAAAAGCCTCTTCAGTCATTTGGCATGAGTGGGCCCTCCCCAGCACTCTGTAAATCAACTACTATCTGGCAATTTTGAGTTAGTTCCCCTTCCTTGTCTATCCTTTGAGCAAGTGCTGGAGATAACTGCATTTCGTTACATGCACAGTCATCTGCAATATACCTTGTAACTTTACAACTGGAAAACTTGAAAACCAGAGGACATTGGGATGGGGATTGAAAGCCTCCCTCCTGCTGCCTCCAGCCTCCAATCCAAACCCAAGGAAAAGCAGCTGCTGGAACAAACAGTACAAAAACGTGGTGGATTCACATTGTGGCTGCCGCAGGGCAGTGTTAGCCTCACGGAGCTTGGGGGACATCCACCTAGCAGTGCAGGGGATGTGCCTTGGGTTTCTCTATATACAGGGAATGATCAGTCAGTATAGTGCCTCCTTCTGTGGCATCTCCTAGGCTTCTAACTCAGACCTAGGGAGCCTAAATGTGATCACTTGCTCTTAATTGCCATGTGGGACACCACCTACGCAAAGAGGAGTGAGAAAGGAGATATTTGTGACCTTCTTTCAACAAGAAGATTGCAACTGTTCTTTTCCTGGGCCTCCAATGCCAGGAGTCACGTTGTTCCCTCTTCTCACAGACATAAAGACCATCAAACTCTACTTCTCAATCATGATGGTGGTATTTAATGGGGTGCCTTGTATTTTCATTGACAGAGAACCCATGAACCAAAGTGCCTATGCCATTGGATCCATTTAGCCATGCCTAAGATGCGCTTGACAAGATGCTAGTGTGCCACCAGCACCCATCTGATTTTCTCCTGCTTCTTTGCTGTTGCAGCACAGATTACACGGCTGAAGGCGTTTCATAGTTCTTGGACTCAGATCTATCCTGCAAATGTTAAATATGATCTGATTATTAAATGCTCCCCCACAGTCTGATTTAACATGCTTTTGTTGAGCAAACCTACTAGTAACACTAAATGACTCCCTAAGTGAGGAAAAGTGGATTTTAGAGGATAAATTGTTTAAAACATTTACTGCAAAGCTACTTTGAGAAGAATAACAAGGGGAAACCATTTTGTCTGGAAAACTTCAAATTCCTGAATAAATTATATAGCAATTTTCATTTAAGGTTTTATATATATTTTATATGTATAATAAATATATATACTCCTCTTGAAGGCAAGACTTGGGGATTTCAGGCTTCTCTGTCAAGGGCAGAAGTGCATAAGTTGTGATTTTTGGATCACTACTTCCCTGCTGAGCTAGTCTAACTCAGGAAGGTAGTAAAGGTCTTAAACTAGCAGAGATATGCCTGAGGCAAGCTTCAGGCATATTGGCATCACAGCTGTCTGTCTGATTTGCCAGCAGAAAAGTGGTACCATATAGACTGATTAGAGGAACATGGATAAAGGAATGGCTAGAGTATTCCAGATAGAATAAACAAATAAAACCTTCAGGAAAAAGCCAGGTTTTTTTGGAGGTTGTTGGTTTTCTTTTTTTTTTATTTCCTGGAAAGACGTTCTACTGTTCTGAGTTTGCTGTCAACTGGTATGCTAGTTTAGCCTGAAATTATGTGACTTGGCAAGTTTTAAATGGGACTACTCCTGGTTTACTCTCATGTGAATGAGGTGCCTCGCACATGAAATCATAAACATTTCTTGTGGAAGCCATAGTTTTATGTCAGGTTCTTAATTATACGTAATAAGCCAGGTGGGAGAGCTTTTTGTACCTGGTTCTTGGATGACACATGTTCCATCACAAGGCATTTGTGAAATTTACATCCAGATTATGATTTCTAAAATTTTATGATATTTTAGACTTCCTACTCTTTGATTTGGACCTAGCCAGACATTAAACATTGACATACAATGCTTTGTATATATAAGCATACTTTTTACTTTCATTTTCCAGTAACCACAGGGAGGTTATCAACAAGATGGAGCTAAGTTCATCACAGTATTACATGTAGGGTGGGGTAAGGAAAATAGGCATTAATTGCAATGAGAGGTTCAGATGGTATAAGGGAAGCAGTGGAGCAGGTTGTCCAGAGAGGCTGTGCAGTTTCCATCCTTGAAGGTCTTCAAGACCCAGCTGGAGAAAGCCTTGAACACCATGGTCTGATCTCATAGCTGTCCCTACTTTGAGCAGAAATTTGGACCAGAGACCATCTATGGTCCCTTCCAATATGAATTATCCTAGGATATTATGATTATTAGTTGCTAGTTTGAGCAGTCTAATTCCAAAATTATTATGGGCAGTGTTAGATGAAGATGGAAGGCCTTTCCTAAACTGGAAATAATTTATAAATATGGAAGGGCAGCTGGGATGCTGTCATTGCCTGATGAAGATTGGTGTTCGGGAATACATGTTTATAAATCATCAGGATGGGAGCTGAACTCCCTCTGGCACTGGTTGAAATGTTATTTCTACATATTTTTAATGCAGTTCTTCTGACAGCTTAGCCAGAGCCTATGAAGGAGATGGGTGGTTCAGCTCCATGTGTCTTCATTTCCTGGTCTCTCCAGGACAGCAGTGAAGAGATTAATCAGTTGTAAGCAGTTTTGTTGGGTTTACATGTTAGTAAAAGTGAGGACAAACCAGGTAAGGCAGGATTTACACTAACTCTCAGCTGTGTTACAGTTATTCCCCTGGGACTTTATTTCTTGAAATCTTAGAACTTTCTAAAGAAACGTCTTAGCTTTTGGCTGTTTGCTGCCAATAAAAAGGACATTCAGATCCCCTTCTCAAGGCTTTTTCCCTCTCCTGTTTCACTTCTGCTGGTTGAGCTGTGATTTCCACTTTTCTTAGCAACACCCCAGATCTCCTCCTACTCCTCCCTCTGGCTCTGCAGGCAATGCTAATGAACCATTTGCTGAGAGCAGCTTTAGCAGCATCCCAAATGACATCTTCAGGGAGCCCTTTGGGAAGACCACCACTTTTTCATGTTTTGTTGCTTGATTAGAAATCCCTGTTCTGAACTCCCATCCAAGACCCTTGTGCTTTGCTTTTCCTCCAAACGGCAAGTTAATTCTAGCTCTTATCCCTCTGATTTTAGTGGATTTACCACTGGAACATGAATATCTTACTGTCACCCACTCCTGAGTACTACTGGTACTAAGATAACTACAATTTTACGAGCTCTACATTTAGAGACTGCCATTAGAAAAGCAGCACTTTAGTGCCCTCTGGTACTTTTACTGTGGTGTTCATAGTATCTTCTATAGCAAGAACAAGAAGTACTGCAGTAAAGACAGAATTTGAGGTACTGTAAATGTTAAATTTCTTTTAAACAATCCACTGCAAGCTGACAAGTAAGATATACTTAATACTTCAGTCTATAAATATAAAAATTGATCCAAGACTATGTCCCAGGAAAGTGAGAAAAAAGTTTAATTTCTCTCTCACAGAAGTTGCCTCTTGTGTGAATGATTTACCTCAAAACCTTCCAATTTTTAGGTTATTTCATGATTAGTGACCTTCAGTGGCAGTATCACCATAAGTGTCATTTTTTTCTTCTAACCAAGTGTACTGTTAGGGGAAGACCATCTTTGTAGAGGGCTTGACCTTGTGACATGGGGAGGAGCTTGCACCTCTGAACTGTGATTGCTACAAGCCTGAAGAAAAAGCTCATTGTCTGATGATTTCAACTGAAAACTCTAAGCAACTGTAACTTCTGCTGATTTAAATCTGGAGTATAAATAGATCAGCTTCAGAAGTTTATAGCTGGCTACCAGCAGAGGGGACCTAATTTTTAAAGCTGCTGGCATAGGTGAAAACTTATCTCAGAATAAATTCCCAAGACTTCTGAAAATTAGAAGGAACTTTGTAAACATTCTTCACGAGAAGATTTTTGCATGTATTTCTTCTTTGGAGGGAAGACAAACCGGTTGGTCTACTAATGAAAAAAAAAATTGTGTTTAGGAAGAAATTGCTGATATATAGCCAAAACCCTCCCTTTGTTGGTGCAAGAATACAGTGTTGTGGTCACAAACCCATGGAACATCTATGGAATTTTTCTACCCGTACTGAATGTGATAAGAAGAAGGGAGGTGATAGTCCTCCGTCCCTCCTTCCCTTTGCTGCTAGCGCCCTTGGGAGCCACAAACGCTACTTTACTCTGCTAAGTGCAACTGTATGTCCCCATTTAGATCTTTGTCTTCTGCTTCAACCTTGTATCACATTGACACTGCCTGGACATGTTGGCCTCTGAGGATCAATGTGCTGCCGTGTTTCCACCTCCTTATCTACAGCCCATGCCAAGATCAGCATCTAGGCAGCCATAACAGCATGTGTTAGCAGTTGGGCAAGTGTAGCAGTGCATAGTGAACCCTGTTATACATGTTTGGGTTCCTCCTGTGCCCTAGAATTTTGCCACTTCTTTTTTTTACCCTGTGCTGAAGTGCTGTGAGACAGGAACTGCATGGAGATCTGAATAGGCTGCTGCAGTGCTGAGTGCTTCATGGGTTGCATCATGTTAGCAGTCCCCTGGTGCTAAAAGTTACCGTGAAAAGCAAATGAAAATAAAATGTGATTGTAGAGGAAAGTTTTATGAATGGAGTACTGATTTCCACTAGATGTATTTTTAGTGTCAGGAGGGGGGCTATATAAAATGATTTCTCTTGTTTTGAGCCGGCAAGGTGGCTTCTTTTGTGATGGTTTTAATCCAAGGTTGTGAAAGGAAGCTAAAATTTTGGTGCTCAAATGAAAACATTTTAGAGAGGTCTAATTTTCAGAACAGAGGTACAGAACATGTTTAGGAAACTGGGAAGTTAGGGGCATCTCAGAGTATGCTCTGTGAATCTACCACCCTTTCATCAAAAACTAGACCATAGGAGAAGTATCTATGTCTATTGTTTATATAAGCAAGTTGGCTGGTAATACTAACCACACAATTTCTCTAGGATCCTTTTGTAAGGACTGAAGATACTATTGTTCGTTACACAACCAGTGCAGAGGAATGACAAAGTCTATTTGGAGCCCAGAGAGAATAGCCAGCTACCACAAATGGCTGAGTTAAGTGAGTGGGCAGTACAAGCACATCTGAGAACTTCTTTAGGTGTATGGTTCCCGGATAGCAGCATTGTTGCTTTTAATAATTAATTATGCATTTACGTGTAAACCTGAATATAGTTGCATATCCTAAAATTAGGAAACACAGTAAATGGAGGTGGAATTTGAATGGTGTACCAGATTCTACATTTTAATGTTACAGTGTGCTTAATTATTCTCAGTCATTAAGGAAATTCCTTGTGTCCATGTGCATGCATGCACATTAAGCTCTTTCCAGAGCCCAACTGGTTAACTCTGTTGCTTCTTCAAAGATTATAGGGTGTATTTAAAAATTCTGTTATGCCACATTTATTTTATTTGCCTTTTTATAAAGGAAATATTCTTTTAAACTTAAAAAAAATCCAACTTTGAAAAGTGCCTTTCCATAAATCTCAAGGGTCTCTTGAGATGTTTAAAAGTTCAAAACAACAAAAACAGCAATAAAAACAAACCCAGCGATTTTCTCTGAATGGGGGTATGGAGAAAAATCCTTCCATTGCAGGCACAAGTCTCAGCTGTATCATGTTCCGTGCCCTATTCTTTTCCTCTCCCATTGGACACTTGAGGAAAGAAAGGTGCTTGCAACATGAAGGAGAGAAAATCTTGTTCAAGTTAATATTAACCAAATGTGAGGGAAGAAGCAGGGAATGATTTCTGAAGTCTGAAATGCTTTCTGGAAAGGACTATGACAGCTTCTTTTACACCAGCAAATGGAAGACATTTTAGGCCAGTGCTGCTTCTGACCAAATGCTTCTGTAATGAAGCCATGGAGCCTCTCCCTTGTCCTAATGGTGGGAATTTGTAGCTTAAGTATCAATTTCAACTGGATCTTCTGTTAAGGCCTCCCAAGTTCTTGTACTTAGAGGCCAGAAAGGCCTATGCTGACCTCCTAAATAAAGCAAGGAATGGAATTCAATCCACTGGTCTGCATAAAATCCCTATCTTCTATTTGAGCTTAGGCTTCAGTAGTTATCCAGTTTTGTTCTAAACATATCAGATAATGAGAAATCTACTGTATCCCACAGGAAGCTGTTCAAATAGTTTTCTCTCTCAAAAGCACACGTTTCATGTTATGTTTGAACATTTCTAATTTCAGCTCCCTGGTGTTTTGTATCTCATTATCTAAAGATGTTAATATCCATTCAACATTGGGCTTAGACGAGATCACCAGAGCAACTGTTCCCCAGCTACTCACTGACCCCCTTCCCAGAGGTTGCTGCCCAACAGAGCAGGGATGGCTAAAGGCCTTCTGAAATAATGCTGTTTACAATGCTAAACTGCTCCTGGGCAGCAACTTGCAAGAAATAAAACCCACACTGGTTCTTGCTGCAACCATGCATATCAGTATTTTAATGCATTAGGCTGAGGTACCTCTTATCTCTGCAGTTGCAGTTATGACCAAATATCTTCTTAATCTTGTCTTTGAGTACACAGTCCTCTGAATCTTTCACTGTAAAATGTGCATTTGAGACTTTGAATCAATTTTGTAATTCTTTTCTGAATTACATTTCAACATGGGGATATAAGACTTGGATATCCATTTCTGGACAATCATTTTGCAAGCTGTGTTAATCTACATAGACCTCTTCTCAATGACAAAAGGTGAGCCCTCACACAGAGGCTTCTTTCCAAATGAAGTTCCTAATCCTGCAAGTGTGACATGATGCCAGACTCCTCCAGAAACACATGGGTACTGAAGCTTTGATATTTTAACCCCCCATTTATATATCTCTGAGAAAGAAAAAGGAAATGGTAAAATTAGATTAATTTGAATTACTTTTTTTTCCCCGCTGATCTAGTGGAAAAAGTTAACAGAATACAAAATCTCAGCATTGAAAGCACATTTTTATTTGATTTTTAAAGAGAAGTATTTTCTTCCCACAAGGAGCTGGCAATTTAAAGCAGGATATTAGGACTGTTCATTTCCACACAGTTCACTGCAGTAGCTGCAATACATTGTGTGATCAAATTAATATGTATGAGGAATGTCCAATATGTGCATGCAAAACCTCATTGTTTTTATGGCAGCTTGTTATGCATCAATTCAATGAAGTCAGCAGTGTACTCTGAATTCAAGTTACTTTGCAGTGAATTGGAAATCCTTGCATTGCTGGAGTAGGTGAAGTTCATTAATGTTCATTTTGGGAATGATTTAATGATGAGCGGTTGATACATTGCCAGGTCATAGTCAGCTCAATATCAACTCATTAGGAAGGATCTGAACTCTGTCTAAGTTGTTCTGAGACATATACCTCAAACGCCACTTACGGGAGAATCATAATTTTATTAAAAGAAAAAAAGTCCTCGATGTAAGAAGCAATTTTTAAAATAAGGTGACAGTTGATAGAAGTAATGTTGGAACTGCCTTGAAATTGCTTTCCAGCAAAGCTGTCACCCTTAAAAAATACAACATGAATAGCAAGGTATGTCAGTGTCTTTCTCATGGCAACACAAAACCACTATGCTTTGTAACTGCTGAAAGCTGCTTATGTAGAAGGCCTGCTATTTTATAATTTTAGATCTAGGAAATCAACACTGAATTTAATTTAAACCCCGTATACAAAAACAAATCAGTAACACCACATCAAAAGCACAGACTACATCTGGTCTCAATCAATTTATGTACAACATTCAATGCACTTGAAAGCACACCACCCACAGCAGCATCTCCGAGTGTGCAGAGATCTTCTAACACTACCTTCCTTGCTTTCTTTTCCTCATTTAGAGTGTGTTCTTTAAAAACAGATAAACAGAATTCATTTTCATAATTCACATTTTCAATAATCTGCTGGCTCCACCTTTTTAAAGCTATTTCTGCATTCCTTCATTTATTGTCCCAGTCACCAAACAATGTGATCCATAAATTCCATTGATTTGGCATGTACTTTGCAGTTCCTAAGACATTTGGACCCCATAGACTCACATCTCTTGCCAAATATGTTTTTTTGGGTTCCCAAATACCTGGGATTAACTAAAGTACTGATGTATTGACTTAATCATGTCTGTTCTCATTTATCTGCTTAAACAGCAAGAAATACTAAAAGATAACAACATTGTTGATTGATTTGACTGTGTGACGTTTGATGCAATCCATATGGGCCACAAAGTCAGCATTAGGTTTGCAATTACAAGAAGTCATCTCTAAAATCTCAAGGAAGAGGAAAGCTGTTGGCGCTAGGAAGAAATTCAATTCCTGTAGTAAAGAATCATTTGTTTTGGTTTATTCACCCCAGTGACATATGAAGGCAATGTCAGTAAATCAGCTGTCAGCTGAGAGCAAACAACTTAGCTCCAAAAAACAAGAAATTGCAAACTAGGATCTGCCAGCTTCACGCCTGGTAGTTTAAAAATACTAAAAAACATAGGGAAACCTGTGACAGAAAACTGATTTATACAAAACCCAGCAAACCTCTGTTTTTTGTCATGTGCAGCTTTCCACCTCTTAGAAATGATCCCTGAGAAAATTTCATTGCCTTAAGATCTCGTTATCCTGTGGATTTTTCAAGATGTCTGTGTCCAGGTGTGGACTTTTTTGCAGCTAGAGTTAAAACAGTGGATTCTTAGCTGGTTTTTGCCTCTCAGAAACCTAGCCAGCTCCTTAGCTTAAGAAGAGAGGGCAGAAGCTGATCATGTTTTTGATGCAGAGGTGTTGCAGTTTACCTTTGCAGGCAAGCCAGAAGCCAGGGAAAAAATGGAAAGAGAGGAGAGAAGCGGAGCCATGAAGTCTCATGCAGAATACATGGGAAATTCTTGCTGATTTTTTTTTTTTTTTGATGACTGTATCAATTTTGTGCAACTTGGAAAAAGCTATTTTGTTTTTCTCATGGTATATTGCATTTGTTCAAGTAGAGCCATTAAAAGCATAGGCATAATGATTTGTGAGGCAGCTTGTGACCCATGCTGCTTTTTCTTGCCTTCTTCACCCTAGTTAAACTTTAAAAGCTTCCCACATTATTGTCAAATGTTTCTTGCAGCTAAGGGGATAAATGCAGCACATCATCTTCTGTTAACAGGTGAATTACAGATTCTCCCTACTGGAAGAACTAGCAAGCATACTCTGTACAAGGTAACAGTTTATTTTCATTGAACTTGGAATGGAAAATGCAGGTAAACTCTGCAAACTGAAAATATAAGGAACAGAAAAATGGGAATATTAGGAACTTAATGTTTTGGTGTGTACCAAGAATTGTTATTATATTATGCCAGGCACTTTAATGAAGAAATTAACAATAAACATTTAGGACTGCACAAGCAGCTTAAGCGTACTAAATATTTGTGGCAGAGGCAGTGAAAGGTAAGCTAAGGAAGAAAAGATATAGTGTTGCACCCAGACTAGGTAAATTGTTCAGGGAAAGAGAGAATGCGGGTTTCTACCTGGCCTGGCTTCTGTCACGTCTGTTCTGCAACTGGTAAATTTTTCCTCAGTTGAATAGTCTCATCTAGGCTCCAGGGTCTCCTTAAGGCAATAGGAAGTGCCTAATGATCAGGAACATACTTCATAATAAGGAGATTTGTGTTTACAGCTGTCTCTTTTCTATGCCTAAAATGTGCTGTTTTTCCAGAAATAACAAAGGGTTATGGTGACAGACAAGTGTTAGTTTCTTGCAGGATCCAGATGTTTGATGTTGGTGTTAGACACTGTGCATACAAAGCTGCTGGCTCAGCTAGAAGTGGCACCTGGCCATGTCAGCTAGGGCTCCAGAAAGCCAGAGGCCACCATACCTCCTTGTCTTCCTTGCTACCTCCTTGTCTGTCAGCTGCTGTTCAATGCAGCCTGGCTTGGCTGCATCTTCAACCTCAGCTTCATCAGAAAGTATTGTTTTCATGGCTGCTGTGGGAGGTTCTCATAATGGAGCTAAATACTGCTTTTCTTAGTTTTGTGAGATACTCTTGTTATTCAGAGCAAAGCAAGCAGAATCTCCAGCAGTTGCTCTGCTATTTTCCAATCCTCCTTTATAATTTTTAACCTTTTCACTATCCCCTTCTGGCTTGAGTTGGGCTGGGAATCAGTGCTTCCTGTTTGCTAATGCCAGTCTGTAATGAATGAGTGTTTTACACCATGTTGCAGCCTTTCTGCTGGACTTGGTTCTGATATAAGCTGATTGAATAAGCTGTCACTTGTCACTCGCATGATGTTTTCCTTGTGAATGGGTTCTTTGGCATCCTTTTGCCCAAAGGACAGTCAGACACTCTTGCCTACTCTGTCTGATTTCTTCAGTGCTTATTGCTTGCTTGTGCCTAATGCAGAGAGGCAGTTAATACCCTTTAGAAATTTGCAATAGGCATTAACCTAGAGCACTGACACTGGTGGTTTTGTGATCCAAGAAAGATGTTACACAGCTGAGGTAGGAGGGAGAGGATGGCTGTACCTCTGAATGGAGCTGATGCACTATGGAAACCTTAGCTAATTACCTCTGGATGAAGAAACTGTCAAGGTCCACTGGCAGAGATGTTGGAGGCTGTTACCTGAGCAGTTCCATGGGCCCTGGGCAATAAGCCAGCACAGCTTTCAGCCTCTGCCAGCCCATTAGCTACAAGCTACAAATATGACACATCCCTCACGACTTGTGTCCTTTATAGCCAGCGCTGGATTCAGTCCCAGATCAGAGCTCCTACATCATGCATTTTTTTCCAGAGTTTCTTTTTTTTTTTTTTTTATTAGAAACAAACCAGTAGACACAAAAGCCTAACCACTCCTTGCTGCTTAATAACCACACACACTTGGTGCTGTGGTGCCTGCTTTGGTGTATAGCAGTACTAGTGAGAGTTGTGAGCGCATTGGGAACCTCACTATAGTGCTGATGCTATGGCCCAAAGATACCTGAGACCCTTCCTAAATCACCTTGCGAGAAATCTGCGTGAAAAAGACATAGCAGCCCCAAGCTTACTCTTTCAGGAAGATACCATTACAGGACTGAACAAATATTGAAGTAAGTGGAAAGAGTTTCATAGCATCATAGAATAGTTAGAGTTGGAATGGACCTTAAAGATCATCTTTAAGGTAGTTCCAGCTACTTATGGGATAGTTCCAACATCCCTGCCATGGGCAGGGATACCTTCCACTAGACCAGGTTGCTCTAAGTCCTGTCCAAACTGGCCTTGAACACTGCCAGGGATGGGGCAGCCACAGCTTCTCTGGGAAACCTGTGCCAGTGCCTCATCACTAGTTTGCCTAGACTTTGCTTGGCTGGAATGGGGGAGTAACTGCTGATGCTAGTGTTTACTTGGGGGTGTCATCAGGCAGCAGCTCCAGCACAGCATCACCTGGCAGTGCTATTGCAGCAAAAGGAGTAGCTTAGTCTGGTGCAGTGGGCTTCTCACTGGTACAACCAACATGCGTTTTCTATAAGGACACCTCTCCACCTGCATAAGACAGCTCAAAGCTATTTTAAGCAGGCACCAACATTGTCCAGTAAAGCCCAAACAACAGTGACATCTCTAAAGATGGGAGAAAAGCAGCTAATATGAGTGAACACATTAGCAAAGGGTCGGTAGATAAGCCAGCCAAAAGGCACAGCATCCGTCTCACACTGTGAGCCATTGATCTCCTGAAGTAATGAGTGTCTGGGGAAGCTCCTTCCTTCCTCTGGTGGAAGGAGGCAGCTGGGCATAGCCCTGCCAGAAACTCGGTGCTGGTTGGGCCATGGGTGTCAGACACCTGCAGAATGAGTAGAAGTCTTCTGAAAGAAAGCAGACTCGTGCCAGAGCTGGCAGCTGTGCTGGAGCACCATGGCATGGGCTGACAGCACTGCTGGGCCTAGGTTGGGGCTGACAGCGCTGCTGGGCCTAGGTTGCTTTGCTTTGAAGAAACGAGGAAGTGTTCACCAATCTGCATGACAGCTGAGACAGGCCAGCCTGAAACAGCCTTGCAGCCATCCAAATCACTGCTGTGTCAAAACATCAGTCACCTTTGGATTTTGTAGTTTTGCTTTCTATGGAATTGTTTTTCACTGAAGGATGAATGTCTGCCTCACCTGATAGCTTTTACCCAACTTTTCCTCTCTGAAAACCACTGCACAGGAAATCACACAGTATGAGCAGAAGAAGCTGGTGCCATGTCTGCATTCGGGCTTCAGACTCAGGCCAGTCACCCACACATTGTAACAGCCTAGCATTTTTGGGCCAAAAGTGCGTGTGCTGTTTTTTTTTTTACCAGTCTTCATAACCCAGCAAAACCCATTCTACAAACCTCTTCATACCAATGCAAAGATGCTGTATGTAAGTACTGCCTGAAATCCTGCCCATCCCTGTAATGGCAGGGCAGCCCCATCTGGGTACATCGTGCTCTTCAACTCTAACAGATAAGCTGCTGTATAGGCAGCAGGTGGCAATACGTCTCTCACCTGAGGTAATTCTGCTGTTAACAATGGAAAAAGCTGGGCCTATTTGTGGTCTTTCATTCCTTAGGTTATTTGTCACTGTTCCTCAACAATTGGCTGTTAAACCTTCACCTGACCTGTTGGAGAAGCTTGAGAGAAATCCTTGGTGATCCTGTATTGAGCCCTTGGGGCACACTGGTTGCTTTTCTGTGGTGAGTGAAGCTAATCTGGATGGGGTGGGAAGAGAATTGGCCCAGTAATCAATTTTGCTAGCTCTATTTCATCAATTTGGATCTTCAGCAGAGGCATAATAACCTATAGTGAGCATGCAAATATGTTTTAATGTGCAGCTTTCTGCAATAAGTGACAATGAGCTAAGAAAGGAGGGAATTTGATTCATGAGTTATTTCAATTTTCTCTGAATACACTTATGTTGTTATTTAGCCTTGTTTTTGATTTTCTGGTACCTGGAGTCCTTTAATATTTGGACATATTGGTTTATACTCAGAAGCAGACTGTGTGCATAGTTCTTTCTGTACCACCATAGTTTTCAACCCAGGACAAGGCTAACATACACTAGTATGACTTTCATTTGACTCTGGCAGATTAGATTATAAACTTGGACAACTTGGTAAAGGATATATGTCCTATTCAGCCATTGTTCTTGTGTTTTGGTATCACCTGAGCGAGGAAGCAGACTGGTGCAGAAGGCACCTAGTGCTACCATCAGGGTCACTCTGTCCTACAACCCTGCTGTACACCCAGAGTTGGCAGCTGACTTAACAGTGTAGCAGAGAGAGTAAAGAAATACTCGCTTCTGAGCCCCTTTGTGCTAGCTGAAGATACCTGTGCTCCCAACTGCCCATCAGGCAGCATAACCACATCCGCAACTTGCTTGGTGGAAGCTCCCTACTTCCGCTGAAACTTAACTGTTCAGATTACAACCACAGTCTACCTGGTGCTTTGGTGTTTAGATACCTAGGGGAATAAAGCTTGCATTTTTTTGTACATGTGTATTTCTGAGTGAAGTGTGCCATTAACATTTTTCTGGCTACGTGAACAATTAGATACAAGATTCTGGTGATGTTATGTAGTTTTCATAAGAGCACTCTTCTGTTTTGTGGTAGCTTTCACAATTTTTACAGTCACTGCTTTGTTTGGGTCAGGCTGTAATCTTTCTGAAGAAACTCAGTGTCAGAAGAGTTATGGGTCTATCAAAAAGCAGCAGTTTAATTTTATAGGCACACCTGTGAATTTAATTCTCTCTCTAAAACTTCTTTTAGGTCCTAAAAGGGCCATTCCAAACTTGAAGGGGGAAGCTTTGATTGCATAGTCTCAGTAAACTGCACGATATATAGACATACTGAACCTGACAAGTGAGTGTTCATTAATCCTGAAACCTGGCCAAGTAACTAAATTCCAAAAGGCACTGCATTAAAAAATGAAAAGTTCCCCTTATGATAAAGGCCCATTTATTATTTTTTTTATTTCTTACTGCTGTCGTCCATTAGTAAATGCCAACAGCTGCTAGTAAGGTCACTGGTAGTTAAAAGTTTTCCTCACTTGATGAATATCAGTGAACTATAAGTTCAAGGACATGGACATTCTTTCCCCTTCCCTTTCTTAAACCGAAGTATAAAAACTTTTACAGACTTCATCAAATCAGCTGATAGAAGGAGTAATCTCTGCCATCCTGAGGGCTATACTAAAGGAGAGCGGGACTTCTGAGCTGAAGCAAACCTGCCTTCTAGTGCAGCCTCCCAGCTTGCTTTTAAATAAGGTGCATTTGAAACTATCATTGTGTTGCATATAGCAACAATAGGGTTTTTTTCTAGGTTTTCACAGAAAAAGACCCCAACCTTTTGTATCTCATGCAGTAAGGTGAGATAACCCTTTATTCTGAAAAAGTTGAGGTAGCTGTTTAAAGTTATCTTGCATGGTACTGGCTTTTCAAGTCCACTTTTCTTAACAGTGGCCTAAGCCAAGTCATGCTTCAGATTTATCCAGAAGTTTGTTAGAAAGGAGAAAAAGAAGAAAGCAGAAGGAGAAAATGTATTTGTCAGCACAGGCAGCACCTAAAAATCTGATGACTATGATAACACAGAGTAAGTTACTTAAACACTATTTTAAATTCTGACTAAAACTTTTTATCCTTTTTTGCAGGGAAGTTAATGATTACATGTATCTTATTGTGTTCTCTTTTTTCATTAAAGCAAAAATACTTACAAGCTGTGGCCAAACATCTTTATCACATACTGATAACATGACTAAACAAAAGTACCTGAAATCTCTGGAGGGTGTATTCTCAAAGATATTCACTGCAATTTTGTAATTTCTGGCAATTCAGGGAAAGTAAAATTGCCATTCTGAAGTCAATGTGAGCTCTGACACTTATTTTAGTAGGGCTAGTCTTTCCAAGAGAGTCCATTAGCTGAGGAGCTCCCTCCTCATGGATGATGGGTAGCCAATGTGCTTATGTGAACCTGTTGAGGTTTTCCTGTCACTAGATATGAAGCACATCAATCCTGCTGCTTTTTGATGGAGATTTTTTTTTTTATTGTTTCTGAAAAGCCAAAGGGAGAGAATCACCACTATTAGATGTGCACCTTGGGGAAGCTTGAGTACCAATCCACCTAAGTATTTATGCTAGCTCAAGCTGAGGGGTTGCCTGAGACCATCCACAGGACAATCTGCATTGTAGGCAAACCCCCTGCTTACAGAACTTGGTTATATAGAAGCTCTTTAAAGCTATTACTAGGCATAACAATTTACTTTGTATTCAGTGACAAGAAAGCAGTTTTTAACATAGGACATCTTGTACCACAGCTGTTATACAATGAAAAGACAGTGGATATACTGAGGCATTTTGGTTTTACTGGGAAGTGTATTTGCTGAGGTTGAATCATGAGGGTCTAGAATACTGCTGACCATGCCTAGCTGTTAGTAAAACTTGCAAGCACCTGTGGCCCCTTGCATTTTACAGCAAGATAACCATCCCAAGTTTATCTTGGCTCAACTCAAAAAGGCAAATATCCTCTCCCCTCCTAACACCTTTGTGGTAGAGAAGACCTTGCTCTCAAGTCCTGAGAGACCTGCTAGTTGTCTGTCCTCAATAAAAAATTCTCTTTATATTCTCTGTAACTGAATCTTGTCTCTGTGACAGAAGAAGTGAAGGAAGAAAGACTGTAGGATTGGAAAAAGAGAGGCAAGTGCAAAGGAATGGAAGAGGGGAGAGAGACAGAAAACCTGATTAATATAAAATACGAAAATGCTGGAAAGCCTTGAAGTATTCTGAGTGCTACTTTGTCTTATTCATCTTAACACTGTTTTCTGTTTGCTCTTTAGCTCTAGAAAATTATAATAGCTCAATACTTTGCAAATACTAATGGCTTTAATAGATTAAATCTGTAGTAATATCTATGCAACCTAACAAAGCTAGGTAGTTTTTGATGCAGTACATTAGGATTTCTATTCTTATTGTGTTGGCAAGAGGGAATATGACAACAAGGGAAACAATTCTAAGAGCATGCAAACAAAACCCAGGAAAGACTTTAGTCTTTTGACTCAGAGTAAAATGAATTTATAATGAAACAGTCTTCACAAAAGGGAGCTTTTATTTCTTCCCTGAATGTTATTTTCTAGAGGTATTTGACAGTGTTGCTCATATCTTGGAATCTAAAGAACAAAGAGAAATTATTTTCATTTCTCTTCCACTAAAAATTTCCCCTGATGTTTCAGCTCAGTTTTGGTAATACCCTAATAGGTTGCACTTATATACTGCTCTCCATTTTAAAATCTGGAGTATCATACATATACTGAACCAAACCTTGCATACCCTCATGGTGTTGGGCAGTAATAATATCCCTAAATCACAGCTGAAACTGAGGCTTGGAATGTATTGATAGTGTTGCCCAATACATCTATGGCAGAATTGAGAAGACAGCCAAATAAATCTCATACTGGCTTTTTTTCCTCCATGTCTGCTGTGAAGGTGGATACCCACTTAACTTCCTTGGATCCCCTCTGCCTGGGTGGATTTTTTTCTTTCCCAGAGGAAGAGGCTAGGATTGCTAGGATTGCAGAAACATATTGGTGAAGAGCAGCAATGAAAAATATTGATAAACTTGACCATGGGTTGACACTGGGTGAGAGTAAGGACAGAACATGACATGGAGACTGGGATTTTGAGATGTATTGGTGGATCTTCTGGAAGCAGTTCAGGGAAGTACTTGAGCCAGGCATTTAGTTTGAACCAGCGTGAGGACTCTTATTGTCTGTGGATGCTACTGTCTCTTGCTGTCCTTCCTGTACCTGCAAAGGAGGAAGACTTACCCTTGCATCAGCTGCTCCTTTACAAACTGTGTGGAACAAACCAAAAAAAGCCAGTTTGTGAACAGGTGTTGGCTAAACAAGGCATCTTGTCCTCTCAACAGACCCCTATAGAGGGACCAGCTTCTGGTAGAAAGTGTGGATAGCTGGAAATAATAGTATGTTAATGTGTTTTGTGTGGAGCTTGCAGAATAGAAAAATGATGTGTTCAACCCTCCAACCCCCCAGTCTTGTGTTATGTCTCAATGAATCATTTTATGTCTGTCTCCTGGGCTTCTTTTTTTATTAAGGTAGGGTTTTGACTTTGCAGAATTCTGAAGAAGAGATACAAATAAGTTTGTAGGTGTACTGGGCGGGGGACAGAAACAAAAACTGCTGAAATATACATAATTGAAGTTATACAATGCATTTGAAGAAGCTTTCTGAGTTGCTACTTCCTTGCCTGTAAATCTGCCCATCAAATCCCCTTTATATGCCTTTATATACACCAAAAAAGATATGGTGTAACTATTATGCTCTTTGCTTTCTCTGTTGTATACCTATAAATGCCTACTGACTGTCTTTCTGAAAAGACAACAGGTCATTTTGTATAAGTCTCAGTTCAGGCAGGAGATCTAAAATGGAATGGTCTCTTGTGTAGTGTTCTTTTGTAACATACAACATAGTTATCTTAGCAGGAGGAATAATTTTGGTCTTCTGTGATAGAATTGAAATCTGAGTCTGCATCCACAATACCTAGAATATTGCATAAAATTTAATAACATATAGGACTTGATGGACAAAAACCTTTCTGATCTTCTTCCATTAATTTTACTCATTATGAAGCCTAAAGCAGGTGTTTCCTCAATATTTGAGTGGCTGTTTCGCTGTTTTTACTCAATGATGCTTTGCTGCAGTGCAAGTGGATGCCAGCACTTGATCTTTTGCATCTGAGCTTAAGGATCAATGAGAAGAGTTAGCAAGAAGTTGTTTATATTGTGTTAGCTCTCATTAGGAGTTTAGTCCCTATCATAGAAATGATAAATATCTTATAGGAACAGATAATTTGCAGCCAGGAACAATTATATGTAGGAAGCCAGAATAAGGGTTTGTCTACTGGTAGGTATGGCTGCCAAAGGTTCACTCACTGATTACCTCCTCCTTTTTGCTCTTCCAAAATAATGTTAGTGGAAAAAAAGAAGCTGTAGCTCCTTATAGGAAACACAAAAGTGTAATTTCAATGGTTGCTGTCTGGATGTCTACTAAATGGGATCTGTTCATTTCCATTTTCATGATGCCTGCTGAGGAATAGTGGTATGGCTGCTGCCTGGCTGAACCCTAGGGGGTTATTGAGCTGGGGCTAGCTAGTGATGTCAGTGCAGGCATAAAATAGCAAGGTTCATTCACTGAAAAGTGTCTCTTTTGATGCACAATTCCTGTGTGTATACCTGTGCTTCAGCTGACCTCTGGAAGTACTCAAATGCTCTTCCGTTTACAATGCTTAGGCTCTTACAAGTTTTGAATTCAATAAAATTCCCTTCACCAGATTTAACTGTTTCTTTCCTACATCATCTACAGTTAGATTCTCTTATTAATGAAAAAAGTAATTTAGCATTGTTAATTCCTTCATCTTGTTACTCTTCAATTGATTGAATAATAAGAACCCATTGCGCTCATTATGGTTTTTGTGGGTAATAATAGAACTAATAGTTATTTGTAAAATACTTTTTCTAGTAATAGATCCTCACCTCCACCCACAGTTTTTAATGCTTAGATGACATAGGAAGAAGTGAGACACCATTATCATGCTAATGCAATTTCTAATAAGTTCACAGGGACACATGAGCTTCTTAAGCTTTTATTACCTTGTGGCAGTACACATATCCTATAACTATATTTAAAAGTTTATACTACTTTTACCTTGATTAAATTTATTGGGCAGGTCAGCTGTTTGTGGGCCTAACATAAAACTAGAAAATGCGCATGAGTAGGTACTTTATTTTTTTTTTAACCATGGATAAAATATAGCTGGATATTCATGCAATGGTTTTAGTTGGTTGCATCATTTTAGATGGTGAGTATAGCAGAACAAGAGCCTGAAAGAAGGGACTGCATGACTATGGGACTTGGAAGAGAGTCTTGTAAGTACCACAAGAGTGCTCAAAAAGCAGGGCTAACTAGAAAATGTGTGGGACTACAACCTCTTTTCTTCTCTCATTCAGTTAACACTTCAGTGTTCAGAAGTATTCATAAGTTCTTTGTTGGTTTCTTTGTGGGTTGGTTTTTTTTTTTGTTTTTTTTTTTGTTTGTTTGTTTTGTTTTGTTTTTAATTCTAGGTAATCTACTGTCACTTTTCTGATTATAGATGGAAAAATATGACTAAGCACCAAGTCAAGGCTACACGGGTCTGAACAAAAATCCTTCAGGCTTCAAATTCATCAGAAACTCTGATCTGAGGTTGCATGCTACCTAACCTAGGTTCTTGAAAGCTTTGCAAGTGTGGTCCATTTAATAATAAAACTTGAACATCTCTTGCTTTAAGATTTTGCTTTGGCAGTTTCATGGTGTGATCATGTCTTTTGTTCCCATTTTCATCCTGACAGATGAGCTTTATATGCAAAAAAGACAAATGGCTTTTTGGACCCTCCGTGGAACTTTGCTTGATCTTTTGCTTGTGGCAAGCAAGCCAGAGAAGTCCTGGCATGGTTTCTCTTCCTGCTTCCTTCTTTTGGCAGCAGTACCTGGTGGGAAGCAGTACATCAAGTTTGCTTTCCTTTCAAACTATGATCTACAGCTCAAGGGCTAAATACTGCGGTTCAGCCTGTTGTAACTCTACTTTTCTCCTCTTTACACCATTCCCTCATGGAAAAACTACCAAACATCTGCCTTTGTTATACTGAACCTCTGAAGAGTAGGTTTCCAGTACTTGGGAAAGCCAGAAGTCACTCATAAGTGAGGAGATAATGCCTTTATATTACAGCCCTTTGCTGTTAGATTTCTTTAGCCCAGGCTTAACATGAAGATCTGAAGATTACTACTACTATGATACAGGATTCTGCCCTGGCAACCAGCTGCATCATGTTTATTGTTGAAATGAAGCCTTCACTTTCTCATCCTCTGGGACATTTTGGAGAGGAAAAAGTCTGTTCTGGATTGAAGCAGACTTTCTGAAACATTTGTTGAAAAAAAAATCTGAAAAAAAAGATCTGAAGACTTGGAAATAGAGTTTTAGCACAGCTTCCAAATCCAAAGCTAGGGTTTGGTTCAGCTGGACTCTGGGCTGCCAGCCTTTATGATGAGCAGGACTGGAGCCCGAAACTCCTGGGACTCCCATCATCCCACTAAGGATTACTGTCTTCATCTGGGACCTCAGTGCTCTGTCTTAGGGAGCCTAGAAGGTATCTGGGCTTGCTCCAGAAGCATTCAGCCAAATAGTTCACAGGGGTCCTGTGTTGACAGTTTGGCACTGAATTTGGCAAGTTCATATTTGTCATGGGTTCAGCAGTAGCAGTCATTTTTCTCCTTCTTGGTAGCTGGTGCAGCGCTGTGTTTTTGATTTTGGGCCTGGGAACAGCGCTGATAACACCAGTGTTTTCAGTTACTGCTTGGGAATGTTTTGGTTTGACCAAGGACTTTCTGAGCCTCATGCTCTGCCAGGGAGGAGGGGAAGCCGGGAGGAAGCAGAGACAGGACACCTGACCCAAACTGACCAAAGAGGTTATTCCATACCACAGCATGTCATGCCCAGGATGTGAAAACGGAGAGCAGAAACCCGGAAGGGTGGGGGGGGGGGTGGGGGGGTGGGATATCAGATGTGGATATGGATTTGTACCTGGCTGCCCGGATAGCTCAGTCAGTAGAGTGTGAGACTCTTAATCTCAGGGTGTGGGGTTCACTGTTGGGTGGTGCACTGGCTGGGTCAGGCTTGGTGAGCAGTTGTATTCTCTTTCCTTGTATTTCTCTTGTATTATTACTGGTGGTAGCAGTAGTGATTTGTGCTATACTTCAGTTACTATACTGTTCTTATCTCAACCTGTGGGAGTTGCATTCTTTCGATTCTCCTCCCCATCCCCCCGGGACTGGGGGAAGAAAGAGGGGAAGTGAGTGAGAGACTGCGTGAGTTATTGAGGGACTTAAACCACAATAATACTTTTCCATTGGTAGTTGTCTGAAATTTCTTCATTCCTACAGATGTTTTGATTTACAGAGAATTACTGGTTTTCAGCAACAACAAAATTTTTAATCGAAGTAGGTCTTCTGCTCATAATTATGATGTCCCAAACCACAGAAATGGAAGCAGCATTAAACTGCTGTTATGTTTTGGGTAACGAAGGGAACTTTTACTAAGTGCCTCATTGTTTTCTATTCTGTTTTCTTTTTACCATTATAATAAATATGGTCTACTCTAATATGTCTTTTGCAATTCATTCTGAAAGGAAAGATGATTATTGAAAACTAGTTCTTTGCTATTCGTAAAAATTTAACACCCTACAGATCTATATGACCTCAACATTTCTGTTGTCCCAGGTGAAAAATTAATCTTATTCGATTTGCCTTCCTAGGAAGAGAAGCTTCTCCAGAAAGATATCAGATCTGTTGTTTCCCAGCTGCTGCTAGGTAAAAATCAGTATCTGAACACACAAGGGAAAACTAGCTGTTCTAGTTGTTTAGATCAATGAAAATATTCCTTAGAAAAACCTGTAAAAATAATATGAGCCAACCTGGGCATAATATGTGACTGCATCTCTGAGCCTTTGAAGGGAAAAGGCCATAGCACAAAATTGATTACACTTATGGAGGTGAACAATAGCAGTCAAGTAGGGTGGTTTTTGGGTACTTGAGAGTTAAGACTTAATTTGCTGTCTGCCTGTTCTCAGAATGTGGGTAGATGGTACAGGGTTAGAAAGTCTTTCCCTTGGTAGGCAAGTAACTTGTTTTCTCACTTCATGTACAAATGGAGACAGCATGTGGTCAGCCTGCACAATAGACTAACTCCATTAATCATTTTAATTCCCCATGAATAAAGTAGCTGATGTTTGGCTAGTAGGGCCTTATGCTGTAGTCACGTTTTCAGGGTTGGGGCAGAAGTGGCATGTGAGATGAGAATCTATTTGGATAAATCAGGCTGAAATAGCAGGACAATAGTTTAGTCCTTTAAACACTTCATTTAAATGACATGCATTGCTTGACTCCACTGAACTGAGTTATGACTTTACAACTTCTCCCAGCATTAGACTGAGGTGAGACTTCTCAGCCTTGTCATTGCGTCCCTTTTTCTTATAGTGCCAAGCTGCAAATGAGTGCAGTGAGAAGATTTTGTTTCATTATTCTGGCCCACTTGATAAAAGGCAGGAAGAGACTGCATTGAGCCAAGGTTCTCATCACCTGTAAAAGGAGAGAATGGTTTCTCCTTCACTCAGAAATGTAGATTTTATGTGTAGGCAGTTTGTGGAATAAGGACACTTCTTGTCTCACCTTTCTCGCCAAAAGAGGTCCTAATAGGTATGCCCAAGTTAGTCTTGGAAGCTTCAAAACAATGCTGGAATCCTCTGAAGATAGCATATAACTATATTCTATTATCACAGCCTATGCTTATTTACTGCTCCCTGCAAAACAGCTGAGAGGAAAAACATTTCTCTATGTTTTTTAAACAAAACTATTGCAGTTAATGGAATTTGAAACTAAAGAAATAGTCTTTTGAGAAAAGTTTGTAATTAACTCTCATTCATTCTCTCCTCATTAATGTCTTCCGCCCCTCCAGTGCACACAACTAAACATGTAGCCCTCCTTCCCCAGCTCATACTAAATTCTGTTCTCTGGTGAAATGCAATATAAAGTAGGATATAGAGCATGAATCTAGTAAGGCTGTACTTGGTAATCCAATTCTGGATTGTTTGTTTCTTGTCCTTTATTGCTCCATTTTGTTCTTATTGAAACTCCAAAATGTTGCCTGTGTTATTTTATATTCCCCAGGTTTGCTCTCTAATGGCTGGGTATGCCCAGCAGTTACCACCTCTCAGTTACATTCTTTTCCTTCAGAAGACAGTTCAGGTTTTTGGTAGGCTGTGAAAGTTGCACTGTTTATAGTCTTCCAACTTATTGATTGCAATGATCGCCTACTGGATGACTTTGCAATATCAGGGCTTGTATGAAAGTATCCCATGAGGACCAGGCAGAGATGATTTCTTTAGATTCAAGTTGGACAGTTCTCTGACTATTGCTTCTTAGAGGATAGTGAATGTGGAGGGCTGTCTTCTACTATATAGTAAGTCCTTAAAATTAATTCCCTGTCATTTTGTGTAACTTTACATTTTGTGCTACTTTTTGTCTGAAAGACAGTTCAGATCGTGATCTAAGATACAGGGTATTATTCAGCTTCAAAGGTACATCATATGATGTTGGGAATTCAGATATGAGGTTGCTGACAATAAGCTTTTGTAGATTAGTTTAGAGAGAGAACTTTATTTTAATTAAAAATAATTATCATGAAATCAGCGTTTTTGCTCACAAATTGTCCACAAAATTACTGGAAATCTTGAAACTTTGTGTACGGAACAAAAGCTCTGTCCACTGGCATTCAGTAGGCATGGCTCAATGAATTACTTTAAGATGATGTTCCAGTTTCTCAATTTGCATTGCATGAAATCACTAAATGTTGTGGAAAAAAAGCGGAAGATAAATACTGAAGGTGCACATTTATTGCGAAGTTGAGGTAATATATCTCTTCATTAAGTCAATACAGCTTGAGGTTGAGGATGCACTGAAATTTCACTCAGGTGGCTGCATCCATGCCTGTACTGTGCTCACTTATGTATGTATGAGACTGAGATTTCTGGGGTGCTTATTATCACCATTATTAAATGAGCTGAGCTCAATGTGGTGTGCTCTCTCTCTGATCCCACTGGAGCATTAGGGGAAGAATTGGAGCTGATGGCTTTGCAGTGATGCTAGTTTCCTTCAACTCTAAAGTGTGATTATGCAAGTGGCTCATTTGTACTGTTTGAGCTGTCTTGTTTAAGTTAAAAGTGCTACAAAAGCTGAGGGTTGGTTTTTTTTTCTTTTTAATGTCAGCTGAGTCCTCATGGAAGTCCTCATGGACAAGTTGCTCAGCAGAGCTTGCTAGAAAGACACAGACCAAGGCTGCCTTCATGCTGTGCAGCAGCATTAGCAGAGACACCTGAAACTCATCTTCAATAACAAGGTTCAGCTTGACTCAGGCTTGTGTTTGGAAGAGAAAGCACTCTCATCATGACTGCTTTTTAATTTTATCATTTTCTAACTTTATTCAGACACGTGAGCTCTGATGTTGCGTGTGCAGGAGAAGTTTTGTTGTCATTGTCTGTGAGTAATTATAGTTCCCCTGCAGTTACTGGCAAACACAAATCTTTCTTAAATTTTGGGCATGTATCTCACATCACAGCCCAAGGTCTCTTGGGCTGCCAACCTCAGGTATGCCCTTAGCATACATGCTGAGCTGAGAAGTCATGCCTTTTTTCGTTTATGTTTTTTCTTCTGTACTCCATGGTTTGAAGTGTTTCATTTCATGTTTGCAGCTCTTCTCCCTGAAAGCTAGAAAACCTGCTAGAAAAGAAATAACGAACATGAAAGATGCTGATGTAAGCCCTCAGCTACAGCTGTGATTAGAGCAGTAGATTAATGATGTAGCCCTAAGAGCTGGGAATGCAAAGGAAGTATGGCAAAGTCAACAGGCTATGACATTAGAAGAAAATGTGGGGATGGTACCAACAAGAATGTAGCATGTCATTACATTAAAAGAGACAAGCTCTGAAGCTGTCCCTGTGGGTCAACAGCTTGTACTAGGAAGAGATAGCCTAAGACTTAAATATATCTGTCCACAGAATTGTGGTCCACTGTGGTACCTCTGTGCTCATCTGCTTCATAATACAGCCCATGCTGAACATAATTTCCATTTGAACAGAAGGTTTCTAGAGTTCCTAAAGAAATAGACCAGTAATGAGTGATGTCCCTCAGGGATCGGTGTTGGGACCAGTCTTGTTCAACATCTTTGTCGGTGACATGGACAGTGGGATTGAGTGCACCCTCTGCAAGATTGCTGATGATTCCAAGCTGTGTGGTTCAGTTGAAAGCTGGAGGGAAGGAATGGCATCCACAGGGACCTTGACACGCTTGTGAGGTGGGCTGGTGCCAACCTGATGAAGTTTTACCGTGCCAAATACAAGGTCTTACACCTGGGTGGGAGCAATCCCAGGCACAGCTACAGGTTGGGCAGAGAAGAGAGTCAGAGCAGCCCTGCAGAGAAGGACTGGGAGGTGTTGGTCAATGAGAAACTTAGCATGAGCCAGCTTCAGTGTGCGCTTGCAGCCCAGAAAGCCAACCGTATCCTGGGCTGCATCAAAAGGAGAGTGACCAAGGGAGTCAAGGGAGGTGATCCTACCCCTCTACTCTGCTCTTGTGAGACCTCACTTGGAGTATTGTGTGCAGTTCTGGTGTCCTCAACAGAAAAAGGACATGGAACTGTTGGAACAAGTCCAGAGGAGGGCCATGAGGATGCTCAGGGAACTGGAGCACCTTCTGTATGAAGATAGGCTGAGCAAGTTGGGGCTGTTGAGCCTGGAGAAGAGAAGGCTGTGTGGAGACATCATAGCAGCCTTCCAGCAGCTGAAGGGGGTCTATAGGGATGCTGGGGAGGGACTCTTCATTAGGGACTGTAGCGACAGAACAAGGGGTAATGGGTTCAAACTTAAACAGGGGAAGTTTAGAATGGATATAAGGAAGAAGTTCTTTCCTGTAAGGGTGGTGAGGCACTGGAATGGGTTGCCCAGGGAGGGAAGTTGTGAATGCTCCATTGCTGGCAATGTTCAAGGCTGGGTTGGACATAGCCTTGGGTGGCATGGTTTAGTGGGAGGTGTTCCTGCCACTGGCAGGGGGTTTGGAACTAGATGATCTTAAGGTCCTTTCCAACCCTAACTATTCTATGATTCTATGATTCTGTGATTCTAAATAATGGAACTTCTGGAGAGAGGAGACAATGAAACTCAGGGAGCAGAGGGTTCTCCAGATTTTCAAGAACTTTGGGAATCCATGGTTGCAGCTCAATCTCCCACACCCAATCTCTTCCAAAACCACCTTGCTGTCTTCTTATCCCTGAGGGCACTGCCCCCCACTGCCTCTCTTGCTTGACACAGCTTTTCTGGCAAGTCAGAAGGAACCGTGCCTTTTTCCCTGCTCCCCATACCCTGCTTACCACTAGTGCAGCTGTTGGGTTGGAGAGATGCTGGGATGCAGGGCTCGGTCCTGCTGTGCTCTGGTGAGGAGGAGCGAGGCTGGGATGCAGGTGTTAAGGGAAGACGTCAGTTGTGCTGCTGCTGGTAGGGTTTCCCACACACGTGAAAATGCTTCTCTTGGCAGTGGCAGCTCTGTAAGCCAGTGACAGCTATTCAGGCCGGAATGAAAATTTCCTGTGTCCTCAGATCCAAAACAGGAAGATCACTGCTCACTGCAGGGTGCTGATCTGTGGTGGTGGCTTGCTCCAGGTTTGTGAAGTTTCTTTTTTTGTTGTTGTTTGGTTGTTTTTTGGTGCCAGTAATTAATATTAATGCTATTTATTAAGGAAAATAAAAGTGGCAAAAATCATATAGGTCACCAAGTCTACTTTCTCCTGACTGCAGGCAGCCGATGAAGAGCTGTCAGTCTGGAGAACATCTGCTTTTCCAGCTTCACAAACACTCTGTCGCAAGCAAGGTGGCTTTGGTAATGAGGGTCAAGATTAATTTGTCTGGTGTTCAACAGTTCTAATGATTTCACAATACAGATAGTCTCTTCATTTAAATGTTAATAAGATTCCTGTTTTGTTTTGAAATGTAGAGGGTCTTGCTTCTTTACCCTTTATTTCCCTTTCTCCTTTTATTTGTAATCTTACTTTAGCAGTTCAATCTGGTTTTGCAGATAAGAAACATTCTTGGTTTGGCCAGGGTGAAAGCCTTTTCTAGACGTACTTTTCAGAGGAGCACGTGCTGGATGTGAGCACTTCAAGGAGGGGCAGCAGAGCCCTCTCCACCTCTTTGGACTTGCTCCATCCAGGACACCAGCTTTTGTTTTACTTTCAGAGCTCCAGTTCTGGGGACAAAGGTCATTTTAACTGAGGCAGGCTCTTACAAAGACAGAAAATTCACCTTTAAGGCCTCCACAAGTGGCCACTGGGGACCTACTGCTTGGGGAAGGTGCATCCAAGATAACAGCATAGTTTCTGTGGGAGCCTGACTCCACTTAGGAAAAGATGGTGCTTTCCCCATGATGTCAAGCTTGTACCAGAAATAGAAGCAGGCTGTCTCTGTGTACCACGTGGTTTTAATAACTTCATAACAATGACATGAGTAACGCTGTGAGTATGCTGTAATGGTGACAAGAACCTGGAGATAGTGGTGTACATGGTTTTCTCATTACCTGTGCTAGATACAGGAGGTAACAGAAGATGAGTCCAAAAGTATATGATTCAAAGAAGACCCAAACTATTCTAAACCACACACTATTCTCTTGGGAATATATATTAGCATTAAGAGAGGGTATTGGAAAAATCCTGTTAATATTAATAGTTATGCCTTTATTCATTGTAGTGATCCAGAGGTCCCTATTTATTTTGGTCCAATCTATGACCACGAGCATGCATTAAAAGTGTTCCTGTCACCACAGCCTCAGATTGTAGCATGACCCAATGATGGCTCTATTTTGAGTTAAGGACAGCTGCTGTCCTCCTCTTCAAACAGTAGAAGCAGCTAAACCCTTTGGGGCATTGTGATGCTTCTCAGGTGGTGGTCTATAGGCATATTAATGCCCACATCAGAGGAACATTTGCGTAACCATGGCACATAAGAACCACTGAGTCTCAGAAACAGCAGGAGAATAATACAGAGGAAAACTTTGAGCACAGCTATCTTGTGTAACCTCATAAAGGCTAAAAGAGTGGTTTTGGATTGCTTGCTGATAGGAAGATACAAATGAAGATGTGATCTTTTGTTACATGACCCCCTCACACCCTGCAAATAAGAGTTGGTGTTCTTTGTAGAATCATAGAATGGTTAGGGTTGGAAAGGATGTTAGGATCATCTAGTTCTAACCCCCTTGCCATGGGCAGAGACACCGCACACCATCAGAAAGAGGGGTTTCTAGAACAGAAACTGGAAAATGCTTCCTCCTCATAGAACAATTTTCAAGATCCCAAATTTATGGGAATTGTTAAGTTCAGAGAGAGTAGCAACACAGCTGAAAGTGTTATGTAAACAACATATGCTAGATGTCTGATGTGCAGAGCTGGCTTGCTCCACACAGAGCACTAAAAACTGCATAGATCATAGGAGCCTAGTCTCCCACTTTAACAGTGCAGAAGAGCACTAAAAAAGAGAAAAGTAAACCTCTATTTAATTTTATAGTAAGATCACAAGGTTTTTTCTTGTATTCTGTTGGATGTTTGCACAAGGGAAACCAGTACGTGAGTTGGATTTCAATGAAAAGGCCCAATGAGAACATAGGCTCTATAATTAGGCTTGGATTCCTTTAAATGATTTTTGCTATCTAAGATGCAGACATCAGGCTTAAGGCAGATGCCTAGACATCCTCTATAGCTAAAAGAGGGGTATCTCCTGAGGGCAACTCAGCTCTCTTAGAAGGACTTCTAAAAGAAGCAGGATGATTTGCCATCCAAAGGTGATTTTTCTATGTTACAGAGAAAGCTTTAGATGACTTGTTTACTTTTTTGTGCTTACCCTTTATATAGACAGAGTTACCTGAGAGATATCTTGCCCTAAATTGCCCAACAAGCCTCTGTTTAGGGCAGTGTCTGGGCAAGACTGATCAGAGATCAGTTGCAGCCTGAGCAGAGTCCTTTATTTTCATGACATCTAATAAGGAGTTACTGTAACAGTGCTAAAAATCCCTCTGCAAACTGTTGTTCATTTCCTCCCCCCCCCCCGTCTTGACTTGAATGTTCTCAATCAATTGCAGTTTCTGCTTTGTCTCCAGATTCATATTCAAGTGCTGTTGTATTTGCTGGTTTTCTTATGAATTGTGTTGCTGGTTCTCTGACAGTTGAGTGGTGCCTTGGTGGTGGCATTACTGCAGGGCATTTGTGCTGTGCCTACAATGACAGAGCCTGACATCCAAAGCTTGGCTTCATCCAGTTGCTTGAGGGCGGTCAAGCCTGAATTCTTGCCTTTGAGCTGCAGCCTTGATGCCAAATCTTTTAAGGAAGTCTGTATCTCAGAGGTGAGAGCTCCCCTACTTCCTGCTCATTAGGTGGTAGGATCTGCTACAGACGTTTGGCTTTTACAATGCCACAGGCAAGAGCTGCTGCTGCTTTTTGCATTTATACCTGAATCATTGGTATTCTGCCTCTCTGCATCTAAGGCTTGGATTAGGTATCAGATTCAAGAGGAGACTGCAAGACACAGAAACGTGCTGACTGCTTTCTAAATCAACCCCGATTAGAGATGAAAAATTCACTTATCTTTTATATATATAATATTTATTTATGAAAGTTATTCTCTCTATGAACATTAGCATTTCTACCAACTTATTTTAAGTCAGCCAAAATGGATCATTCTTTGTGTTTGTGAGTATTGTTAGACCTGCCTGCCTGGTTGGTTTTTTTTTTTTTTTTTATTTCTGAATGTTTTTTTCTGTCTTTTTTTTGTTGTTGTTGTTGGTTTTGTTTGGTTTTGGTGTTTGAGTTTTTTTCATTTGGTACAATAGATCTTAGTGCCTTGCTTCCAACACCTAGCACTTGCAGTGCAGAGGAGAGAGACAGAAACAGAATGTCAGATCCCTGCTTGGTTGAGAAGGCATTTATGCCCTTGCAGTGACAAAGAGGATGACAGTACTCAAATGGTGATGAGGGAGTGAGCAGATGTGTGAGGGAAAACCCAAGCTGGCTGTCACTGCAAAGATACTGTGATGGTAGAAACCTTATGTACCAAACCAGTACAAAGAATTATAATATAGATCAAAACTTCATGCATTCCCTCTGCCCAAGTAAAAATCTTGTATAAACATTGATCTTAGGCTCCTGGTGACTCTGAGTCTCCTCAATGGGCTCGCTTCCTGTCATGCTTCATTTCCTTGCTACTTCCTACTCCTTCCTTGCTCTCTTAGGGGAGGAGAAAGGATTTGCTTCCTCTTAAGTTGCACACACTTTACTTCCACTAACCAGTTAAGTCATCAATAGTTCCTCATTTCTGCTTGAATAATTGCCCCCTTTAATAACTCACAGAGATACAGATTTCCTCTAGTTTTTTACGTCTGAGACCAAACATAATTTTAGACCATAAGTAATGCTTTCATACAAATTTTCAGAACTTAACTTTTTGATTGCTTCACTTCCTCCTTTCTCATGGTTATTCTCTACAGCTCTAGATGGTGTATGATCAAAGGCAAAATGAAATGCTTGAGATTCTGTCTTTTTTTTGTTAGCATTTTGAACACACTAGTACATTTTGAGTCTGTAATTGGCCTTGCAGCTTATGGATATATTTCAAATATCTACAGATAGAAGGAATTTCTACAGCTCATGTCCTTGAGCTGCAGAACTTGTGCTGAATGAGTTCAGGGTTTGTTTTGTGTAAGGTGATCTGTGATGGGATCTGTCTTTTAAGACTGCTTTTGGAGGGCTTCAACTAAACCACACACAGTTCAACTCACTACTCAGTGTCCCCTGTGCTACTTCTGCCTAGCCCTGCATGGAATGAGGTAAAAAGGTGAAATTTTTCCCTGAGGGTAAGAAATGCCCAGAATGGTTTTACTGGAGCAAGAGAAATGGGAGGCAGAGGTGGTTGGGTACTGTCATGTTGTGGGTATAGGATTCGAGCGCCCGATAGCAGGAGTGAGTGGAAAATGGGTTTGGGAAAAATAAGTCACCACCACCCCTGAAGCTCTGCTGCTGGCGCTTGCTGTGGCAGTATTTCGGGGCTGTACTATCCCTGTTGCTGGTGTAGTTTGGCAGGATTTGGCAGTAGGACTTCACAGGGACTCAGGAGAATGTCATGAACTCCTCTAGCTGTTGCTCCATATATTCAATAAGGCCTTTGGGGCCTGTGTCTTCCATACTTCCTATCTTCCTGCCGGTAGTTGAGTAATTGAGAGCCCTGCTTATTCCATGTTGGATCTTCAGCAGGCCTTCCTCCATGCTGTGTGATAATGTCAGCAAACAGCTAAAAAGGGCACAGTTAAACCACAGCTAATTAGTATATAAAATGGGAATTTTGAGATACCTGCAAAAGATGTCAGAAAGGAATGAGCACAAGTTCTTAAATCATACCAGCAATCACAGGCTCCTATGGCTGGGACAGGTGTTACTTTCATCATGTTTGGAGGTCCTGGTCAGAAACCAGTGCACCACTTTGCAAGCCAGCATCAGCACTCCAAGATCACCCCCATGCACATGGAGGAATAGGACTTGGTTTAACCCTTGTAGAAAGATTTTTTTTCCTAAGAATTGCCCTACTGTGAGTGCATAGAGCTAACTAAAGTATTTGTACAGCTCCTCACAGGCCAGGTCCTGGTGGAGGCACCATTGTTTATGCCCGTCAAACATCAGCAGTTTTCCTGAAGGGACAAAAAGACTGCTCTCAAAGGGTTGCCTTACCTAAATTTGCTCAGGTTTGTGTCATGAAAGAAACATGGGTATAATGGCCTGTTTCAGCCTTTGTTTGTGGGGAAGCTGAATCATGGGTAAAGCATATGAACAAGGAGTCACACAAAATCAAGATAACCCAATATTTGCTGAGTGGAGCTGGTGTGGCTTTTGTTGGGTGGTGTGTGTGTGAAAAAAGCTTGCAGCCCCAGCAAGATTTCAGAGTAGTTCTGCACTATCAGGGAGGCCACTGGTATCTTGCTTGAGAAGCAGAATTTCTCTGTTGTGTTTATCATCTCTTTGTTTGATAAGCAAACAGAGGTATTTGAAACTCTGCTGTATCCTTGTGATTTTCTCATGGCTGTAGTCTTACATACAGAGCAAAGGGTCCAACAGACGCTTTGTCTCACTGTCAGATAACCAGTGAGTGCTGGGTATACACAAAGAGATGGGGCTGGGGTCAGATTGAACTGAAGTTTTCACTTTAGACCTGAATTAGAACAGTCGAAACAACAATTTTTCAAGTCTTCTCTGCTATAAAATAGGGAGAAGATGGATCTGTCCTTGCAAAACTTGGTATTAAGTACTGTTAGAAAGTATCTTGTTATGGCAGTATTTTTTCACTCTGGCATTAAATGATTTCTTTTTCTTATTTCCGTTTGTTAAAGCAATTTCATGCCTTGATAAAATACAGTAATTTTTCTATGTTGTATGTAGCAGAGTAGCCACTCTTGAGCAGACCGAATATATTTTGTTCCCTCCCTGTCCTCACTGCCATACAAAATAGCAAAAGTAATTAGTCCACAGTATGGACGAATTGATTAGATTTTCAGGTTGGGGAACAGATACATTTTAAAGCTAAAGCCTCTGGAGCAATATCTCCCTCCCTAGCACAAAAGTTGACTGAGATTCACAACAGCACTATATTCCTGAAATTATTTTTAATTTAGTATTTTATTTTTTTTTTATCTTTAATTTAGTGTGAAATTTAACTGAAGCTTTTAAACTCCCTGGCCTCGATTTATTGTGTGCTCTGTTCCACCTAGGCAAAATAGAGCTGCATGGAGCAGGGGTTCAGCATACAGTGAATATGCAGCAACCCCTCTTGGCAGACGGAGTGCTCTGGGTTGGGCTGGGGTGGCAGGAAAGGGGCTAGTGATTGGGACCCTCACTGTGCTCATTCTGTGCTCCCCACTGTCTGTCCATGGTGGCTTCTGAATCAGCTGGATATTGAAAAACAGTGCAAAGAGCCTTGGGCAGCCTGTTTGAGGGATTCCCAGGCCAGCAACACCCTGTTCCAGCTCTGGGTAGAGTGCAAGGGCAAATGAACCTCCTGACTCTGCTCTGCAGCTAATGTGATGCCTCAATACTTAAAGATCTTTGGATAAAAGGTGCAATTGAGTCCTGGCATTATTCTGAAACTTAAAAATGGTCGAAACTCTGCTTTAAATCCAAATTTAATTAATTTTGTTTTAAACAAAGATTATTGTAAAACCTTTCTCCAGCTGAAGCTTTATCTGCCAAGTTTCACGCAGGCTATGCATTTGCATGGCAGAATTTTACACACTGCTGAAATTTGTGGTTTGCAGTGGAAAAACTGGCAGACTTGGTTATATCAGCATTAGCAGGCATTCAGGATAATTGAAAATACCATTCCTTGCCAAAAATTGTATCACAGTTTAATAGATTTTTTTGCTTCAGGTCCTTTTACTTTAGCAATGGAGACTGCTCCAGAATTTATGCCTGGGCAATACACAGCTATGACTTCCCCTTCCTGTATCTTCTGCCCATGAGCCTGGGGGGGAACACAGCCCTCCAATTTAAGAATTGCTGTACTTCTGCCTATTTTCCTGGCATGGCCATGTGTATGTGATCAATGGCTAGAGACATTTTAGAACATCCCATCTCTTAGATCAAGCGGCATGATACCCTTTGAAAATCCTTATGTCAGGGAAGAAGGGTGGAGGGAGGCAGGAGGGATACTCATGTTTCACAAAGTCCACAAACTGCAGCCAGACTAAAAAGTGTTTAAGCACAGCCTGACTGCAAAAGGAATTCAATATTCCATTCTCCAGAGTGAATGACGCTGATCAAAGAAGCTATGTCTTAAAAGACAAACTCTCTCTCCTGTCCCCTTCACTTCCAGACTTGAAGGGGAAGTATGAAAGATCACTGTGCTGTAAGAATTTCTAACCCCCATTTTCATGGGAAAAATCCTTTTTTTTCTTTTTATTTATTTATCCCCCCCCCCCCCCCCCGCCTTCCGTTCTTATCAAAATAGTATTTATTTTTGAAAAGGGAAACAGTTAACTTTGCTTGTACCGCAAAACTGGCTTCAAAATGTTAGGACAAATTCAGGGTAGAAAAGTGCATCAGGAGCTGCTAAGTAGCTCTAAATAGAGCTGCAAGTGCAGTCTTCAGATAGACACTGGGAGGATATAGGACGGAAGTGGAACTCTGTGCCTGCCCTCCTGCTTCCAACCACACGATGATACCTACACTCATCCCTGGGTCACTGCTGCTGTTGTCAGAGACCAGCAAAGCAGATCTTTGGTTTGACTGAGGGCAGACATCATGTTTCCTTTCTCTAGAAAATATGGAACAAGATGTTTTTCCCCTCTGCAAGGAAGGGACAGATCCACCATGTCATGGTCCTGCCCACGTCATCTCTTCCCCTGAGGATGCATCCTGCACACTTAGCTTGCATAAGTTGATAAAGATGTTTGTGCTGAGCACCTTCCCGAGGAGAATCCTTCTCTCTCTGCTGAGCAGCTGCTGCTCAGGGATGCTGTTTGTGGCCACCTCTGTGGCCGCTTGAGGTGGACGATTTCAAACACTTCATCCCTGCACAAGAGTGCTGAGTACTGAAATGCTTCTGTGTTGAGAGCCAGATATAATGCTCTAGGCCACAGAAGGACCCTCAGAGAGCTTTACATTCAAAACATCAATGCTGAAAATATAAAAGTGTAAAACTGCATCAGATCAAATAGTCATAATTATAGCAAGCATATGAGACAAAATCCATTGTCATTTATCTCTCTGGGGACACCACATTTTTTTGTTTGAGTACTATTATTAGTGAAGTATGGGTTCTAAAATTATAATAATTAAAAAGATGATTATAAAGTGTCAGGGATTGTATTTTTTTTTTAATAGCTGGGAACAGTCTGTTCATTATTGAAGCAGAGATTTGTCTTTAAATTCACATCATTTTAAAAGACAGTGAGAGAGGGAGCATGTTGATGTGAATGAAGCAAGCATGCCTGAGTGCTGAGGCCTCATCGTGTGGTACGGAATGGGATCCCCTTTCTTCTCTCTCAGGCATGGAGAAGGGAGCTGTGGTGACGGACAGTCCCTGAGCAGTGGGCTAGAAATGTGCCACTGCTTGGCCTTCTGGGAGCCTACTGGTAATTTCTGCTGTTTTGTAAGCACAGGCTGGTTAGCTGCTGCAGCCCAGTGCTGGGACGTGGGAATGGGCAATACATTATTCCCATTTTCTGGAAAGAGAAGCTGAAGATGCAAATTTGAAGAAAACCATTGGAGACATCAGTGTGTGGAGCACAGGAGACCCTTAACGTCAAATGCACCTTCAGTTCATCCTTTTATGCTGTGCGAGTTATGCTGGAGAATGCTTTTTGTTGTGAAGTCCAGGCTCTGTCTCAGGGCAGAAGGTAGGGTGTCCCTGGCCAGGGCAGAAGCCTCTGCAAAATGTTGTGGATCTCAAGGAGTTGGCTTTAAGCTTTGTAGGTTGTCAGCGCTAGACTGGATAGCTCAAATGAGACAACATCTTGAGTGCTTGAGATTCAAAATACTCTGCGTTTTCAGATCTGCTCAACTTTTGGGATGAAATGGCCCCAAAATGTCATCTATGTCTGTTCAGTGTCAGAAATAAATAAAAGCTGAGATGAATGTTAGCTTTGGGCACCCCTCCAAGGCTGTGGGAGAGAAGAGGAAATCTATACCACAGATTTCAGAGAACCCATATGTCTGATCTAGGACTTGCTGCCTGTCCTTCCCTGGATTTGGCCCGCCTCTGTGAAGAAGAGGGTGGGTAGCAGCTTGGGGGATGGAGGGGAAGAGGAGGAAAAAGGAAAGGGAATCAGAGAAACATTGATACACTCTATTTAGTGAATAACACAATGCATGTAGCAGTACAATGGCCTTTTCTGCAGGCAGACTATCCCAGCCAGAGTCTTTGCTGTATGAAAAAGAGGGGGGAAAAATAGAGCACCAAAGGAAAGGCGGGCTGTACAGCAGCAATCAATGATGCCGTTTGTGTTGCCTGACATTTGAGGGACTTGTTATCAACGATTGCTGGCTGCTTTATCTAAATGTATCTCCCCAGCTGCCAGGCACAGCACTGATAGGCAGCGGTACTTGCCGATGGTCCCAGCTGATACTGCCACCGCCCAGTTCACCCTCCTGCCTTTCTCTCAGGAGCCCAATGACTTCTGTGGCTCCACTGCTGGCATACTTATGCTGAACCCATAAAGGGGAGAGAGAGGGTGTTTTCCCTATTGCTCCTTTTCCTCATCAGCTACTTCTTTGCCTTTTTAAAGGAGAAGGAAGGAAAAAAGGACCAAAATGGGCCAAAAAAAAAAAAACCCAAAAAACAAACAAACCAAAAAATACTTAGGACGAGGGAGGGATGTGTTGACGAAAGGAAAATTTACTTTATTCTTTGACCTGCAACAGCTCCATCATCTGCTGCTCTGGCAGAAATTGCCTCATATGTGCTTGCCTTCTCTCTGCTTTACTGCAGAAGAGTGATAAGAATAATCTACTGCTTGGCTGCTAGGTTGTCGCTTAGTGTGGAAAATGCCTCTCTAATATTTTTTGTTTGTTTATGCAACATATGTGCTTGTGCCTATGTAATGCAGGGAGCTGTACTCACAAGTTTGCATGCAACTGCCATTAATTTTTATGTCGAGAAGATGGTGAATGGGCATAACACAAAGGTTGGCTTGTAGCATCTCCTAAATTCTGAAGTGTGTATCTTTTTTTCCTTAAAAAAACAAAAGGCCTGTTGCAGTCCAGTTCCAGCCAGAAAGATGTGCAAGCCGCCTACGGGAAGTTTAATTCTTGCTAAAATGTAGCCAGTTATTGACAGGTTTTAAAGTACAAAGGCTCTGGATTGGTGCGGCCTCTTATTTCAAAAGACAACCTAAATTATTACCTTTGCTGCTAAAAAGGTTTTGAGGTCTGCATGGAAATGTCAGCTCATAGGTTTGCATGTATATTTATTCTTGCTTGGTGCTAATGAAGCCATTAAAAATGCAATATGGCACAGCTGAAAGACTTCCCTACAAATGAGAATTTTCTGCTGTCTATGACTTCTTCTGAAGAAGCATCTGGAAAAAACGGTAATACATAAGAACAGTAATACAGAGGACACAGTATTAACTGATTTGCTTTCAACAGTTCTTCACCAAAATCTGAAAGTAATTAGAGCTCTCAAAAAATAGATGGTTCCTGAAGAATAGAATAAATTCGTATCTGTCTCATGTTCAGCGTCTTATGTTAATTTGTATATTTAGCATATATTTATCAGTTACAGACTCAATTTTAAAGTGTGTGCAAATTGCTACCTCTGCCATAATTGAAAGCCCCACATGCATGTAGTGAAAATTAATCTTGATAGTGTATTTTGAGGAAATTCAGGCCTATTTAAGTACCACATTTTACTTTTGATCATCACTGTCTCAGGGAAAGACTTCTGTCACTGTTGTCCTTGCATTTCTTCTGCAGTGTGTTTCACCTGCTTACATCAAAGACCCAATGAGGAGAAAAGCAAATGTGTGAAGGGCGCTACAGACCTTAAAATCCTTCTGGAAGGCTAGAGCCAAAGCTCAAATACCACTATATACCTGCTTAACAGAAGAATAGCAAAAAAAAATTAATAAAATACAAGATTTTGCTTTCAGAAGTGAGACATTAGTGCTTCAAGTGCCCAAGATACATGGATGGTGGTAAGGGGTCTTTGATAAAGCTCTGGCTGAGAAAGCAGAAAGTTAAGAGTGCTGCCCTGACCTGGGAACTGAATAGTCCCACTCTCCTCTACAGCTCCTGTTTTTGGCTGGGTTGCAGAATTCTTTGTGAAAGCAGCACTTCTGTTCTGTACGAGAAACAGGAACAATTTCACTATGCAGTGTGGAGCAATGATAAATGGTGCCTGTTCTGCCTACCTTTGTGAGTCATCCAAAATATGACAGAAGGATTTTAATTCATAAATGCTGGTCAATGCCAAATCCATTTGTTTTGCTGCCTGACCTCACTGAACCAGGGGAGGATAACCCACACACCCTGTTACTCAGCCCTTTGTAGGCAACACAGCTCATGGAGCACAAGCTCAGATGTGCACATAGTATAACCTTCCTGAACATTTCTCTCTCTGTGGCATTAGGAAGCCAGTTCCTCCCAAGAGCATGTTTATATCAATTTAAAATTCATTTTGGCTGAAATATTTATGACTGGGGGGGGGGGGGGGAGCAAGAGGTCTGGATGTTGAGCGTGGTCAGATCAAGTTAGCTTCAACTGGCAAGGTTGACAAAAGTAGTAATCTCGCAGTCTCTCCTCCTGTGCCTGAATGAGCATTTATTCCAAGCCCTGTCTTAATGCTGTAACATAATTCATTAGGACAGCCTTAATGAGCTGGTAATTAGTCTGGTGGGAGGGGGTGAGGAGGGGAAATAGAAATGCTAGACAGAGAGAAAGTCGAGCAGGCTGGGGCACCTTAAAGAGCCCTGAGAGAGCCTTTTGTCAACAAAATGGATCGGGCTTGCAGGCAGTAAAACTTTCAAATGACCTTCGTGTCAAAATATTAGGCTGCTATTTTTCGCTAGATGGTGGTTTCATAAACATAAAAAGCGCACATATCATTCACATCGCTGTAAAATTTGTTTCAAAGATGCTGTATTTACTTCTCTTCCCTCTTTTTCCCTTTTTTTTTTTTGTTGCAAGATAAATATCACCTCTCTGCTGTATGAGTTGGGGGATGGGGTAAGGGAATGGCATCTCATATCACAAACTTCTGCTTAGTCTGAAAGTAATGTAATAGCACCTCATCTTTGTTCAGATGGTTTTGAGGGTTTGCTCTATTTTTTTTTTTCTGAATGAAAAAAGTAAAACGTATCAGTATATACATGCTAGGGACAGATATTGAGAGATGGCGACGTTTTCACTTGTAAAATTCAGGAAAATTACTTAGATGTTCACAATTTATGGCAAAAGTTAATGTTAATATTGCTCTGTGATTTAGAAGACAGATGTGGTATAATAAGTATATCAAAACCAGCAGCTCATTTCTGGAGAAGTGAAGCATCAAAACAGTTTGCTGTTAAAGAGCTTTTCCTTCTGTGAAATCTTTATTTCCAAGGTCAAATTTTGACAAGGGGGTAGAGGATCAAGGGGCAACTATTTTCTGGAAGGCGAGGAAACAATTACTTAAAGCATCCACTCGCTCTGTGCTGTACTTGTCTTTAGCTTTCTTCCCTTTCTGTCCTTATCTAACAAGCCCCAGAGCGGTTGGACTTGTGTAAGTTGAATAAGTAGCAGAAGGCTGATAAGACACCACTTAAGTTGAACCATAGGTATGTGCCAGAGAGACAAGTAGCCAACTTAGCAAAAGCAAACCCGAAGGAGACAGCAGAAAGGCAGAAAGCTTACTAATCTGTTGTGAGGTTAGCTGTTTGTTTCTTTCTTTGACATCCCATCACACCATGCAGAAATGACAAGTTGTTCCCTCTCTGCCTCCTGTCTCTCACTTGTATTTCTCCTCTGCACACCTGAACCATTTATGGCTTGTGAAAATTTGTTGCATGTGATGCACTGGCAGCCAGGCCGCTGCTGGGAAGCCAGGTCTTCCCTCAGAAGTGGCTGTGACTGCTGATCACAGAACTTGGATAAGGGAAAGCCAGGGCTCAGCTTAATAGACACCTTTCCTAGCTGTCCGGCCACTGGTTTCTGACCTGGTGTAATTACTCACTATTTAGAAGTCATGATATGAAATATTTCTGATGTGGCTGAAAGTATCAGTACCCTATCTTAGGAATTTCCTTTAGTGTGTCAAACAGATTTGCCTAAGGCCAGTTTGTGGTTGAGGCTGGAGTCTCCCTGGGTGTGTGCTCCTGTGCAAAAGCTGTCCTGAGCTGGCAGCCTTGTAGATCTGTGGTTTGATGAGCTTTCCCTTTGAGATTTAAGGCCATCTTTCCCACAAAACCTGTTACGTTAAAAGAGAAATCTAGATAAGGTTGCAAAGATAACTCACTTCTCATGAACTCAAACAGAATAGGAAATTCTGTTTGCACTTGTGAAAAGTTAAAGTTTGGAGTTTCACATTTTTTTTATTATCCATTCTGTGGAATAGAAAACAACTTGGACTTCTTATTTTCCCTCACTACTGGAATTAATCTCAAGTACTTTGCCAGTGTTGTAGTTGTACTCCATCAGAAGAGCTGAATATAGATCACAGTAATGTCTGAAGAGCAAATTGTTGAGTTAGTAGATGAGGATTTTTATTTATTTATTTATTTATTTATTTATTTATTTAAAGTAACCAGGAAGAGACACTGTATCTTACAGCATCTGTAGCGTACAGATCCATTCAGGTAGGCTCCAGGTGTGATCAGCTTAGCATGGGGCAAAACATTGGTGCTGCCCTCCGGTGACATTGAATCCTACTGGCTGGCTACATAAAATCTGCTGCTGAAACTCTATTTCTTCCCTTCCTTGTTTGTTTGCTTTTCTTTTTTTTCTTTTTTCTTTCCTATTTTCTTCCTTTTTTTCTTTTTTTTCCCCAACCTCTGGCTGGAAGAGGCAACAACACTTCTTTCAACAACCCTCTCGCACACTCTATTCAGGATGCTTCAGGCACACAGTGCAGTAGTAAAGTGCCAAAACTCAGTAAAGAAACTGGATCTGTTCAAAAGATGCAATGCAATCTTTCTGGTATATAACGTGCTATATGACCCCAGAAATATGTCTTCTAGAACCTGCTTTTTACAGCACAGTTGAGACTTGAAAGGCTCTAGCATGTAAATAACTGGTGAGCCTGCAAACTCTGCCTATTTTCCTTATTAGAAGGTTCTTTCCTTTTTCTCCCCCCCCCTTTTTTTTTTTAATGCTTATTCTTAAACCACGATTGGGGCTGAAATTTCGACTCTGCAACAGACATACAGCAGAGAAGTTCATCATTTTCAGGAAAAACATATTTTAGCAGGGTTAAGGGAAAAGTGTGTGCTAAATTCTGGAGACTTCTCTTTGCAAAGTCCTACCATCACCACTGAGAACTAAAAGGCAGTATTTTGAATAGGGGCTTACATAGTTTTTAGAAGGATATCTTCCTCTCTCATTCCGATGATTTGGAAAATTTAGCCGAATTCTAAAGCTTGAGGTTGTTTTTTTTTAAAATCTGCAGCATATATAAGCTCCGTAAACGTTTCTCATGTGACAGAAGTATGTCCTAAAAAGAGGGGAAATAAAGCTGTATAGGAGAGCGGGGCTTATAGAAGAGCTCAAACAAAGGAGTTGAAATGTTGCAGAGAAGGAGGCTGGGACAATATTTGTAGGATCAGGCAGGTTTTGAGGAATATACAGGAGATGGATCTGGGGGCCTGGCTTGCCAGGCAGGAATTAATTGTCTGTGTTTAAGTGCCTGAGAAGCAGAAGGAGGAAGAAAGCACCTTGGTGAAGAGAGGGATAGTGTAAGGGAAAGGCTGGGCAGATTAGAGCAGAAATGAGGAAGAAAGTAATGTGTTGTGTCAGTAAATACGGAGTTATTTGTGTCCATAGTAGCAAATACATCCCTCCCTGCTCCAGAGTACCTGGAACAGCATCTTGGGTGCTTAAGTTCCAGGATTTGTCTGCTAGCAATAAATAGCCACTGCATTGATTGGAAAAGCCTTCCACTCCCTCTGAAAAATCAAATCAAGTCCCAAATTAGTGTTTCCTTTTGGCTTAATATACTTGTGAGTTGCCTCTATGTACTGTGGAAGTAAATTAACTGTGAATTAGTGCCAGAGCCATAAGGAACTTGCACTGAAGTTAATAGTTCTGTCTTCATAGCAGGGACTGAATAATGTGCAGCAGAGTAAGAGCTAGGTGAGTACATAGAACACTACAAACCAAATATTGAAGAAATGTGGTCTGTGCTGAGGCAAAATATATGATTACATAATTAAGAGTGGTATTCTGATGCAGAGGCAGTGGGTAAAGGCTTTGTCGGCATCCTTCATTCCAGCATGTCCTAGCTCTGCTTTGCCCCCTGAATAATACTTAACTTACACATTTTGTGAGATATATTTATCACTGACTTTTCATCTACCTACTGCACAGTGTTGAGTGTCAGCAATTCACTGTAAACCATCCCTCAGTAGCAGTGTTCTTTTCCTTGCTCTGGAAATGCCAAAGCTAAAGTTACCTACATAACCACAACTCCAGTCCCCTGTGTAAACACATTACAAGACAGTCTTTAATTACACAAGTGCTTTTTTTTTTTTCTTCCTTTTTTTTTCTTTATTTTTCCCTGCTGCATTATGCTCAGAGACATATGCCCATACCATACAAAGTGTGGCCCAGGCCTTATTTACCTCACACCATCCAAACAGTGAGCCGAATACAAAATTATTGATTTTTCTCTTGGGTATTTCAGTTGGGCTCTCAACAAAGCATTTGAGAACTTTATAGGCACTTGTGGATTTTAATTCACAGCAGCCTTGTAAGGCAAAAGGGTGACAGTATTCCCATTTTACAGATGGGGAGCTGAGTCACAGGGAGATTAAGGTCAAAGGACCCACTGATTTTGGAGCCCCAGTTTGGTGTTTCTGAGTACTTAGTGTTTTTATAGCTCAATATATGTTCAAAGCACAGCTCCCAGAGACTTCAATTACAGCTTCCAGCACTCAGCACTTTGCAAATCAGCCCCCAGGGTTTCAAGTCAGGCATCCAGAAAATGAGGAACACACAGTTAGTGACCACCTGTGGTTTATAACTTGGCCAAATGTGTGTGGATTGTCATGGTAATAGCAAAAGGCACCTCTCTTATTCCTCGGTGATGCTTTTCTCTCTCTGTTGAGCCAACCTATCCCTGAAGTAAAAGCAGAGTGCTGGTAGGGTCTCCCAGTGGAGCAGTCCCACACCTTGCGGAGGAGGGATGTAGAAGGAAACCATTGTCATTACTAACAAAACAATACTGTTTTTTTATATATCATTTATGATTCCAGCTGAAATCACCCTTGTAAAAATTTTATCATGGCTTTTCAGTTTCTAACATGCAGCAACTCGCCTCAAAAGTCTTAAGCCTCAACACTAGAACTGGCAAAGTTATGGGAGATTAAAAGTATGATCTTAGACTGGGAAGTACTGGGCACTCCATTGCCAGAGTTGCTGCCTGCTCTACTTCTAATGCTCTCCAGAAGTATACTGAAGGTGAAGGAGTGATAAACTGAGGCCAGTGCTCTGCTTCTACATAGCACTGGTGTGGGAAAGAAATATCTTTTAGCTGTGTTCAGCCAGGGGCAAAATTTTATGGCAGAGTGATGAAACCACTAGAAGTGATATTTTTAATGGATACCTCCCTGATAGACAACAATTATAGCTACTGCAAGTGGCTCTCATTAAAAGCATTTAAAATTTGAGTAACATGGATCTGGAATGCCCAGATACAGGTCACTACCTTTGATAGTATTAACAATAGAAAGATAACGGTGAGCATGATAGGGAGGATGCATTATATAAATGAAATAATAAATATGATTTGTCTCCTTGAAATGCAGAGAGGTAAAACTGGATTAATCTCATGGTTTTATCTCTCTTCCACACCTTGTTCTCTGCGCTGGCTGAATAAGGTGAAACACAGATGATGAAATGAGCTTCAGGTTGCTTCAATTTCACAAGGAGAGAAATACTTGAAATATCAGCTCATAAAATTGTGTAAACTAGGGGTGCTCCAGTGTGGAGAGAAGAGGAGGTGTGATGCGCTGAAAGATGCAGGTGTTTTGGACTGAAAGAGGAAACCTACCTCAAGAATTGATTCCTGGGAACTGGTGAGACCCTAGTGAAACTCAGAAATTATTTCCAAAGAAACCAGTAAAGGCAAAAGAAAGATGTAAGACACTGGAATGGACTGCTAAGTAGTCACAAGAATCCAACTTCCTTAGAGGAGCAGCAATACATGTGAAGAAATGGCTGTTTTTAATCTCCTGGCTTTCTTGTTTGCTGTGATTTTATGGTGCTGATGATGAGCCTGCTCCTTAGCAGCAGCATTTTTTGCTTATTTGTTTTTGCACTGTTCCACAAGAAAACTGAGAGGAGATTGCTGGTGAACAGAGTCAGATCACAAGGCTCTTCCTGCTCTCACAGTAATTAGTCCTGCTAGTATGTTCATGCTTGCTGTTACCATTGCAGGCATTTCAAGGTGCAATGGACTATCCAGCATCATATCTGATTATCATAAATGCTTGGTTATGACAAAGAAACCTTAGACCTTGAAGAAAAGCAGATTTCTACCTGCTGTTTCCAAATAATTCCCCTTGCTGTTTCTAGGTTGGAAGGTATGTTTTGCAAAAACCAACATTTGAGAACATCCTTTACAAATATGGAAAAAAAGAGAGGAAAGATACCTGCAAGAAATGGAACAAGGAAGAAAGCACCTTCCTTACCTAAGTCTGGCTGAATCCTGCTCACCTTTCATAAGCAGCTACCTTATATCAGTGAAATTATTTGTACCAGGTAGTTGAGCAGTATTTGTTCCCTGGCAGCATTCAGAGGGTTCAGAGGAGAAGCAGACTATACCCAAAGGAAATGAAAACAAACACAAAAGAAACTTCCCAGCTTCTTTTATCAGCAGTCTTTTACAGGTCACCTTTAAAAGGTTTGCATTTATGACATCCGTATTTGAACCTTCTTTCTGTACAATCTGTGTGTGTAGGCTGAAGCAAGACTAAGAGTGTCTGAAAAATGCAGAGGCTAATTACAGCAGTGTGAAAGTAAAATAAGGAGAGCTTTAGAATGTGACTGATAAGCAGTTAGATAATAGACTAACAAGCAGGATGTCTGTAGTCCATCAAGGGGCTAATGAAGGTCTCTGTGTCCTCTGCTATTGCCTGAAGAGGATGTGCAGATAGCAAATATCCCAGAAATGGCATTTAAAGATATACACCAGGTACTGACCCAGTGGCAATATAATGATCGGCTTCAGTGAGCACTTAACCTATGGATAAAGTAATTACTCAGTTAAAAAGTGCACACTAGATGCTGATAACCAAGTCCTTTTGACATGCTCGAAACCAATGTTTACAAAGAAGGTTCTACTTGGTTTCTTTGCACTGATTCTGCTGCCTGCAGTCTGGCCACCTGCCTGCTGAGCTGGGCTTGCAACCTGCAGTGCTACATCGGTTTCAGTGCCCCAGAAAGGTGGCATGGAAAGACTGGGGGGACTGATGGCTTGGGACGCATGGCTTGGGAACAGCCATACACCCTGAGCTAGGTACAATGGGGCTGCTGGTTTTGGAGTTAAAAGGGGCATCTGGTGCACATGTGTCCTCTCATGTGTCACAGTAATGCAAGAAGGCGTTTACTGATAACAGCTTTGTGAACATTGATGCCTCTGCTGTATTTTCAACCTCTGTCAGCTGGCTGACTTTTCTTGGTAAACATGCAAATTCTGACCCTTTGGAGTGAGATGTTCAAGGCAGGGAAACTTGGGAGTTGAGCACTCTGCCAGGCGCAGAAAATGGCAAGATAACAAAAGAACAAGCAAGCAAACTCATGACCAGGAAAGATTAATAAAAAAAGACATTTTGGCCATTTTGTCATAAATAGTACTGTTCAATGGCACAAGAAATCATGGAGACTGTGCAGGGAGACATAAAACCACTGAATTATGTATAAATATGTCATATAAAAGGAAAAAATACTAAAGAAATATTGTAGGAAAAATAAATAAAACCACCATTAAAAGTGAACATGTCCCGTTTGGTCAGTTATGCCAAACATAAAACAACAGAAAGCACCGTTAGGAAGTTAACAACACTTTTAATTTTACTACTGACTTTTCCATTATAAGCCACACAAAGGTGTGGTTAGACCATAGACTCAGGAATTGATTTTATGTCTGCTCACATCTAAGTCAGTGGGCTTTTAAAATATATATCTAGTATATGTTCTAGATCTGTACCTCTTTGTATGAAAGAAGAGTGGAAGAAAGAAGATGGAAAGCTAGGAATGGGTGTGCTGGTTGATGTTAAGGTGGAGCTGATACCTTCTCAAAGAGGCTGTTTGGGTGAAAGAAGGCAGAGTTGAAATCTGTTGGCAATGGCCACGAGGCCTATGTTTTCCAGCCGTTTGGTCTGTGGAGGTGGGATGCATGCACACATGGAAAAGTGATGTCGTGCTTGCAGCAGCCCTGGCTGTCCTGTACAGGGGAAGCACTGTTCAACAGTGCTCATGGGGGCAGCTCAGCCCAGCTCAGGTTGCAGATTTTATTTCACTCTGTCCCTCAAATGTCCCTGGCTTTAATGTGAGATGACAGGTGCCATGGCTGGCTGGTCTTGTGGAGCTAGCCCTGGAAGAGTAGCAGGATGCAGGAAAGGGGCTGCCCACATTTGCACAACTGGGCATCAGGACTGTCAGTTCATCCACTGAGCTCCCCAGCACATTGCTGAGCAAGCCCTAGCTGCCCCCTTTCATACAGCAGGGCATGCCACTGGGGGTGGCTGTGAAATGTATCCGTCAAGGCCAGGCTGCTCAGATCTGGAGGCTGCTTTGAGACCATCAGCCATTGTAAACCTTTCCTTTGCTGTGAGAGACAGGGCAGCAGAGCACTGGGTGAAGTTGCCTGGTCACAGTCAACTGAGGAGCCCCTGGATCAGCTGTGTGCACCAGGGTCTCCTCTCACACACACAAACCACTGGAATGAAAAATGAAAAATAAAAAACAAAAGGGAGTGTGGGAGAAGGGGGCGGGGGAGATTTTGCTAGCAGGAAGAGTAAATGACATGGAAACTGCTGTGCCACGGCTTCATTAAATACACTGGCCTGCTAGAGCTGCATTGCAGATATCCTCTCTGTGTATTTTGAGCAGCAAAATTCCCTTTGGCCAACTCCGCTGTGATTTGCCTGCCTCTCTCAGTCTGCCCACAGCAATTCTGGTAACATCTTTGTTGGGAGGGGAGAGCCTGAGACCTGTGTGGTGATGGCTGGGGCTGGGCCCAGTGCTCCAGCACCTGCGCTAGGGCTGCCTCCATCTGCCACCACCACTGTGTCCCTGCTACCCATCTATGTCCTGATGGGGATGGGCTGCCTGCACTGGTGGCAGACGATAGACCAGCACCAAACAAGGCAGCAAGGCCTCGTGGGGATATGGGAATACTGTAAAATGTGCTGCAGTGAATGTGTCACCTCTGCAGAGGGAAAAGGGCCTGGCTTGGCTTTGGTGTGAGAATGCATGGAACCAGGTTTTCAGGGTCCTTTTCAGCAGAGCCCACCTCCAGCACTGGGAAAACACTGAGCTTTGGTACTGTTTTGCTTTAATTTTATAAGCTCAGGGTAATCTTATAGAACTGTAGAGAAGGAAAGACTAGTAGGCAAGTATGTAAATAATCACAATTAATCTGAAGGTCTAATGGTCTGCCTGCCTTCCTACTGTAATTTACCATATGCTTTAGTACTTGTGTGAGATTCCCCAGCTCACGTGTTGTTAGTTTATGTAAGTGTGAGCAGATCTTTGGCAAATTTGTATTTTTATTATGTAGAACCTAACATTTAGCTTTCTTGTTGCGGGTGTGTTGTAGCATATGTTAGTGTTTATGTTGCAGGGAAAATGAATCTCTTGGCTGTAAAAATATCTTCCAGTATTCTAGCAATTTATTTTGTCCTTTTTTGTAATGATGTTTTGTCAATAGCAAAGCTGAGTGGTAGTCTGGGTAAAGGCTAGCCATTTGTGTGTGACACCCATGGTACATTATTTCTTCTGGGTCCTTGAGGGGATAATCACATCCACGTATTCTTCAGAAGGTCAACCTGAATTGGAGGGAAACGATTTCTCAGAAGTAGGCATGAAATGGGAAGTGAGATTTTTTTCTGTTATTTTTTCCTGTGTTTCAGTTGGAACAAAGCTATGTATAGCAGGGATTCTACACACTTTTCTTAGTTTTCTACATTACCCTTTGCAAGTTTTCTTCAAGGCAAATTTATTTTTAGCTTTGTCATGACAGAATCTTCAATGTTTTCAGTGGGAAGTATGTTTACATCACTGATATCTGTTTTCTCCAGGGCCAGCAAAGTGGAGCTTACAGTATGTTATTACTGGACCAAGGCCAGTAGATATCATGCTGTGATTTTCCACAATTAATGATGAAAAACTGAGTTCTAGCAGCAGTTTGAAGTGTTTCAAAATCTGGGCTCTACTTTTAATTCCAAAAGCCTGTATGAGAAACATCAGAATGTTTCTGAGCTCCATTGTACCTGGATTTGGGCTGAAGCTTGAGCTAGTTGCAATGGTTGGCGCTGCAGCCAAACCAGGAAGGAAGTCCCTGCTCCTGTTGCACCCTCAGACCAATGCCTGTTCTCTGCAGTTCCAGGACTGGAGTGAGCAGACATAGATCGGACAAGCTCTCTGAGGCTGCTCCCATGTCTGGAAAAGCCATGTGCATGCTAAAGGGAGTGGTCTGCTTTTTAACTTGGTTCCCATTAATTTCATTTTACATCAGTCCCACGTGCTGTGGGCCTGACCCTTGGTTTGTTTTTGGAAATATGTCTTCTGCATTCCCAGAAATGTCTGATTTGATTATCTTCAGCCCTGTGACTTTGTATGCTGTGTTCAGGTCAGGTTCAGTAATTATTGTCTTTAAGTTAATAGCTGTGAGGTTTTATGACCTCATGTGATGTCTCAGGCAATAAATTTGAATTTGTAATGAACAGTGATAAGGGGCGTTTTTGTCTGTCTGAATATTAGGTTCTGCATTTTCAAAACTGTGAACATTGCTGCTTGTGAGTTCCATGCAAACTGGATGAGGAAAAAGCAAGGATTTTTTTTCAGTTCAGAAATAAAGTCTCCTTGGAGTCCATGTGACAGACTGTATGGGAAATTTTCCCTTTACTTATGCAGCCTCGCTTTGACTGCAACATTTTATGTACATGACTAAAACTACGCTGTGTTGAAAATAATGGGGGTTATTATGATTGAAGCTTAAATAATTACTACTACAAGGATTAGAAAAGAAATTATTGTTGAAATATGCTTTTAACCTTGATGTGACAGTATTTTCAGAATTGATGTTTCCTGAATCTCTATAAGCGGTATGTTCCAGGGCTGCTGGACATAATACAGAAAGAGTCTGACACTTAATGATTTATAGCACTACAGTGGTTTTGTATAAGCTGCAGCCCAATATCTACCAAGTACAGAACATGACCTGGGCAACAGGGAACTAAAACCTCATTTAGTTATATGAAAGCCTAAATTGAGCATAGCTTTAAAAATCAACAGGACCTTAAAATGAGTCTTGTAATCAATTCAGCAGCAAGTGAAAGACTTGGGTGTGAGGAGGGTATTTCTGACCAGCTTTAGGTTGCAGTGAAGCTGGGACAGCTGGATTCTGTTCAGCTCCCACTCCAGGGAAGCCTGTGAGAAAAGACATATCCGTAATTTGGTAACTGTCCCTGTTCTCATTTTTAGCTGTTTTGTCTCTGGATGGTACATCAATAACAGATTTTGTTTCTTTCCAGCCAGTTTCATTGCAGCCACCCCTTCAGTGCTCTCTAATGTGATACTTAGCAAGGAGAAATTTTGCTTCCAAGTGATTTGCCAAAAATGGCAAGAAACCAGAAAATGTTATGTTCTCTGGCATAAAGCTATCCATATGCATTCTCGTTCAATAAGGTTTTCTGGGTTTTGGTTTTGTTTCTTTTTAAGTGAGAAGTCTGACCTGCTGAAAATAAGGTGTCACAAAGTGCCCTAACTGACATATAATAGAAATGTTGAGATGACCTCTCTGCCCTAGATGGGCAAAAAATACATATGGGAGGAAATATCTGCACAACTATGACAGTTTTCTGTATGATGCATGGCTAGCATCCATTCACACTGTGAAAGCATGAGAAAGGAAACAAGAATCTTCAATATTTTTGCTATGAGAGATTTCCAACAGTATTGGTTTTGTTTGTTTGTTTGTTTGTTTTCTTTACTTGAGTGCTTTCTGACATGTACCACAAAGACAGGGGGATGTTTACCTAGGAAAGGCTAAATGATCTTGTGAGTGAAATACTAAGGAAAAGGACAAGATCTTCACTGTGGAAACCCTGCACTTTCCAGTCACCGGTGTCTTCAAAGCACTTCCAGGTGCTGCAAGTCAGCAGCTATTAAAAATGCACTGTCACAGCCTGCTCAGGCTCTCCCTCTTGGATGCATCAGCATGCTCTGGGTGTATACCCCAAATTGGAGCCACGTGTCTTCAAGCTGTCTTAATCTGGGCAGAGTCCAGAGATTGCCTCTGATCAGGGTTTCTAGGAACAATCTTTTGAAATGGAGTCTTTGTAGGACTGCTTTCTGAACTGAGATCCTAGAAGCATAAAGTTGTTTTTTCTTAACATCTGCAGTCCAGCTTTCCCTACGAGCAACTCTGTTAGCTTTCCTGCAGGAGAAAGTGTGTCCTGCAGTACAAGCAAATGTCTTCTGATGTCCCTCTCCTGCCTGAGATTTATCTCATCCCATACTTTCCCTCACTGTGCTCCATTCTTCAAAGCCATTGTGGAAAAATGTTTCTTTATGAATTTGTTCTACATAGTCAAGGCCGATGCTGGTGCTGATAGTTCTTACTGAGCAATCTATTCTGATGCAGAGATGTAGCAACCACTCAAAAAATTACAGAGCAAGGATTCATAGGAAATATTCATGAACATTTTAATGTGCAAAAAGTCCGCAATCTCAAAGGGAATTCACAAGCTGCACCTCGATTCCTTGATCCGTGGCACAGAGATACTTACTCTGTGTCTGCTCCACAGTAGCTGTGGCTTTTAGAAACCTGTGTTTGTAGACAGATTTTTATGTGTTTTCTGAGCACATCTTAAAGAGGTTTTGGTTCAGAATAACCAGCCACATCAACAAACCAAGCTATTGCATGTCTCTACTTCTGTGGAAATACAGTACATGCTGGGAAGTCTGCCCTAATAGGTGCTACTTAGTGCTGTTAAAATGTTCCCATGTAGGATTTCTTCTGGGTAAAGTCCAGTTTTCTGCGGAACAAAATATATTTGAATTGGAATAGATTGCTCCTTCTCAGTCTATCAGTAAAACCATTGCAGTAGTGTGGTGTAGCTGGAAACAGCTCTATAACATCTTTAAGCCACAAAGATCTGAAGTTGACAAAGTATTTGTGGCATCTCTTGTTTCTTGTATTTTTCTTGATAACAAGGTTCTGGGGAAAAGTCTTCAAATCTTTAAACAAGAAGAGAATCACTGCCTCTGATCTGCACTCCTCAGTGGAAGCTCCTCACTGCTTGCTCCATAGCTGGACGAGCCACACATGGGTTAGCCATGGCTGTTCCACCTACAGAAAGGCTACTTGCTGCAGAAAAAGGGCCCAGTGGCTGCACTGGCTCAGTAGGACGGATTTTTGTCTCTTTCATGAAGCTTCATTGGCTTGAGCAAAAGAAATGTATGTTTCCAGAAAAGCCTGGAAGGATGCCTGGTCTGAAAAAATAAGTATTCCATATTCTGGTTTCTTCCATTTTCTAGGGAAAAACTGAGGAATCGATATAGCTAATGCTATATGCACAGCAGTGTCAAACGCTAGCCGCTCTTTTCTCTCCAAGAATGAGCATAACTGCTATGATTTGGCACAATATATGTAAATGTTCCTATTTTTGCTTTTTATGATCTATCTGAACTTTTATACCAAACTTGCTACCATGAATTCTAAATATAAATTTGGTTATGGGCCAGTTAAATACAACATATATAGCTACTTGGAAACTTCTATTACAAAACACTTGCTTAACTTCTTACTGCACATATGCCATTAGAACAAATGAATCACAGTAATATTTTGCGTCATGGTTGCACCTGGCAACTGAGGATCTTGAAGCATTTACAAAGTAAGTAGATTTGCTCTTATTATATTTTGCCAGATATCTGGATGTTTGTTCAATCTGTCTAAGATCTCAGTGAATTATTACTTTTTACAGGTTTGAGCTTTTTGTCTTTGTGAGGAGTCCAGTCCAATACTTCCTCCACTTCCTTGGTGGGTCTTGTGAAGAATTATTGCTGAGCAATTATTGATCTTTATACTAATCAGATGTATAAGTAACTCAATGTGACTAGGGGTCTGATTTAAAAAAAAAAAACACTGCTCAGTAGCATTTACTGTGCATTTTTCTTTCAATTAATGTTGATTCTAAACTAATTTTCATCATAAACTAATAACAAAGAATACTTGCCTAAAATTGAAACTATATCATGATAAGGGAGCACAGAATGTGCACACATTTTTGAAATTGTTGAGGCATTTGCATAACAATATTTATGAAACATATGCTGAGAAACCTGATGCCCAGGCATGGCACACTTTTGTTTTTCCTTTTATTGTTTAATATCATACGGCAGTTCTGTGATAAAGTTGGAATAGACTTCAAACTTGAACTCTTTATCACTGGACAGTAATTCTTCTTCTGGAAGAGCTGGAAGGAGAACAAATACATACAGAAAATGCACAAGGAACGGTTTCTTAATCTTTCTGTGCACATTAAGGGCTAGCAACACATTAAGGACCCTGCAGGATTCTCCAGGCAATGCTTCTGCCCTGTAACTGAGCCAATCCTCCAGCTCTCACTGCTGAAGGAGATCTTTCCTGTTACTTCTCCCCTTTTTCATCTATGGGGAATCACAGTCAAAGAACATCATTAAAAACTCTGGAGCACTTGAACATTTCTGTAAAGGAAAAGATGCCAGTTAGTAACAGTACCTCACTGCAAACAGTCATATATACGTATGTGTGACCTTGACACATATCAGAAACCTCAGAAAGCCGTTCATAGTAACATGTCTCATTTTTTCCTGAAGGCAGAGAACAAATTGGCAGTTCAGCTTTTAGGAATTGCTTTAAGTTGGGAAGAGCCAACGTACCAAGCTGCATTGTGCTGCAGGTGGGTGAAGTTCCTTTGAAAGAAGCACTTGCTCTCTTCAGTGGTTTTGTTCCTGCAGTACTGAATTTGTTCCACTCTTCCTGCCTCATGAGACCACCTTCTCTTTTCCTAGTCTCTTTTTCCCCACCTCCCTTATGTCTTAATTTACTGCTGTCATGATTTATACTAGCAATGCGATGTTCAAGACATGAAAATCTATACATTTATCATACCCCTGTCTGAACACTGGGACATGACATTTCAAAATTATTTTGTCCCTATACATTTATCATACATTTATTTTTTTCTTTCAGAAGGAGACACTCTTTTCTGTGGATTTAAGCAGGCTGAAAAGGGTCCAGCAGCTCTACTATCCTATTTCATGTACTTCATGTGGCTCATGGGGTGAAAAAAGAGCAGCAGTACTGCTCTGCTGTCGTTCTCTGTTCCTTTGGCCAAAACTGTGGAGCTAAATATTTTATGATTCTTGCACAGGTGAAGTTATGTATGTTATCTGTCAGTGGCAATTTCAGGTTTAGTGTAAACGTAATTTGTTCTTTAGGGAAGAGTAAGGATCTGTGATGGCTTGTTCCTGCAACTGGCTGATCTTTATCAGCCTTTTGACAGTCTCATGGGGTCAACTGGTTGTAATTAGACAAACAGTCTTTAGACAATTAATCAGAATTAATCAGGGTTCAGAGGTGTTTTAGAAGTCTGAAAATACGTATGTAAGAGCTAGGGCTGCCTGAGCATGCTGCAAGAAACATGAGGTGGATGCTGTTCGGGAACTGACTGCAATTCTGCCTCTTTCAGGGTCTGAAAACAGGTAGCTTCCTCTGCCTCATCCTTATTTCCCTATACAGTGTAACTCTGGGAGAGGCTGAGCGTGAATGACAAAGCATACTGAGAGAAATGGTTCTTAAAAGAATTCTGTCTCAATCTTAGATCCTTCTTCCCTGGTCACTCCCTCTGCAGGCGAAGTCCTGCCTCCTAGAAGCTATAAGGCACTGGAGCCTGAAATTAGCTGTTTGATCTTATTACTGCAGCCCTTGTGCTTTTTTCCACTCATCCACATATTGGTAGTTACTCTTGTTCTTTATAATTTAATTTTAGACATAACATAATCTTGCTGGAGTAAATGCTTGCGTCTTTGTGTTGTGGTTTTCTTTTTTTCTTTTGGCAAAACATGAACTGTACTGGTAAGACAGTTGGTGCAGGGTAAAGACCAGATAAAAACATACTGTAAAATCTTTAAACGCTTTAATTGCTTGTTAAAAACGGTCACAATTTTTGACTGGAAAATGAAGGTCTTCGACATACCTGGGATCTGGTTAGAGTTTTTCCACGTAAAATTATTCTTTTTTCTTCCTCCCTCTCCATGTGGTGCTTCTGAACACAATGGAAATTTATATTTTATTTCCTCTGATAACCGTGTGGTTTAGAAATGAAAACTTTTTTTTTTTAAGTGTAAACATGTTTCTGAGTTAGGAAAATAAGCCATTATCTGTCTTCATTTCAGAGTGCTTCTTATAAAAGCTTTTAATGTACATTTTTCACAAAAGAAATTACCTCCTCTTCTCCCCACTCCCATCTCTTTTTGACTAACTTACAATTGAATTGGAAATATCCTGAAAAAATAATTTTTGGTTTTGCAGGCAGTGTGATAAGTAACTTGGAAAGAAGAAGGACAACCGACTAATGCTATAAAAATGTTATTATTAAAAGTTAATATTTCCTGTATGTGCATTAATTCTGTTTATATCAGATTTAAGCTAAGTACTAATTTTATTAGCAGCAGTAAGTCTAAAATTCAAATATATGTGGAGCAAGTCAATGTCTGTTATTGGAACAAGAGTAATTAGTTGAGTAATTAATCGAACCATGCTTGAGGCCTTTTTTTTATTTATTCAGTCAAGGTATTTAAACTGAATACATTGTTCTTTATCCCATCATAACCAACTGCTCACAGAATGTATATGTAACATTCTGCCACCGACATATGGATTCTACCTAATGTCATTAATGCAGTGGTTAACAGCCACAATTAATTAAACAGTTTTGGCACACTATCTTGTCCAAGTCAATGAGCAGAACCAGATATAATTTGAAGATTCAGTGCATTCACCTGTGTGTTTGAATATTCCTCTGAAGGAGGTGGAGGTGCCCAGATGAAGCTAAAGTTTTGTTGAACTTCTTCCATTCTTGAGTTAAAATACCTTGACATGCAATTAAGGCTGAGGCATTCATGTGTTATAAATTTATTACCAATGACACATAATATTTGAGCTTAATTTAGCCATAGGTCTTGTTGTCTGAAAGATTTAAGAGTAACATTTTAAATTAGAGTCCCAACTATACATTTAATTTAGATTTAATATGACAGTTATTTGTTCTGCTAATAAAAGCCCTATTACATATTAAAAACATATTAATTGAAGATTAACACAGAGGTAGCAGATATAGAAATCTTTGATGAAAACATTTTAAAGCATCAGTTGATATTTGTGAATACTGTAAATATATTAACAGTCTTATTGTGACCATCTACTTAAAAATCTAGCAGATTTTGCTCCATTCAGAACAGAATGCTTCTGGTGCTATGGTCAGCCATCTCATTGATCTTTTTATACAGTGTTTAAATTATTGCCTTTTCACTTCTGTTTGTAGGTGCTGCCACTGCAGACATGCAGTTGCTTTCATGGTCTGTGAATGGAAAAGGTAATTGTGCACTGACTGGTGATAACATACAATCAAGATATTTCAAAACAGACATTTCAGACGACTCTGGAGGCTGGAAGCCATTGGAAGGGGTGGGGATAATGTTTTCTTTCTCTGTGTGTGTGTCTGAAAGCCTCAAGGTAGGAGCTGTTCATGAATTTGCATGTACATAATGATTGTATCACTCGACTGGAGTTGTATGCAGGAAGTTGCTGCAGCTTCATTGCAGCATGGAAAAGGTCAGCCTGGGGCATCCCACTACCTTGCCTCAGTGGCATGCTCTGATGCTGTGCAGGGAATATCATTAATCCTGGAGATAGCTGTCACTGATATCTAGTTCATATTTTTCTATGAAATGGCTGCTGGGGAAAGCCTCTGTGCTAATTGACAGGGTAAGGTCAACTGTTGGAGCTGTTGGTGGAGTCTGGCTCTGCTGGTCAGTTAATGCCTCAGCAGCACCCTGTCCTATCATTCTTCTACTGCTCAACAAGCTGTGAGCCAATTTCAGGAGGGCACCAAATTTGATCTGATGACAGCAGCATTTCCTAGCACACTGCAAGACACTGGGCAAGCATCATGCATGGTCTTGCCTTGAGGGCTGTAATGCAGCCTGGTAGTAGGATCTAGTAAAGATGCATTGTTATAAATCCCTATCATGTTTATTTCACTTTTCATTCACATTCCTTCCAGTCTTTTGATATTTAGCCCCAGGCAGATTCAGCTATATATCCAAAGATGCAACTTTACATTGAATTAATATGTATCTCTATGCCAGTTAAGAAGTTAACAAAGAAGGAATAGGTGTCACTACTTTGCTTATGGTGGGAATTTGACAACGCATTGAACCAAGCACAGCGCACTTCCAGAATCTTAACTAGTTTGATTGCACCATCGACACTCCTATTTCGACAGCCCCGCTCTCCTGGCATCTGGCATAATTGGAAGCAGCAGCCAGCAGGTATCAGATGTCAGTATGAATTGTCTCCTGCTGTGTGAGCGCTGACTATGAAATTGATTTGCTGTCTTTTTTACGCAGTTTTGTAATGAAAGTAACGTGAAGTCCCAAACAGACAAAGTCCATATTTGTGTACGTAGAGTTAGAATAGGCATATAGATAAAACCCAGAAAGAGCAAAATATATCATCAGGAAAGCAGTATGGCACCATCAGGCCCTGCTTCCTCACAGGTGGTTGTGGTGGCAGTCTCCCCTGTGTTTCCAGAGAAGCTGAGCTAAACCAATAGCTGGAAACCAATTTCTTTGAGTACTTGCATGGATTGAAAGCATAAAACATGACAAAGAAGAACCCTTCAGTGGGTGAATTTATATATATATATTATTCATCAGCAAGAACAAGGCAAGACAGAGACACTGTGGAAAACAAATCTCCAACCTGGAGCAAATTTTCCCCTGATTTATCATCAGGATGATAGAGACCCCTAAGATAAAAAAAATGGCCTAAGCAAAGTCAATGGCAAATTTCTGTTGATATACTATAGCCGGGATGTTGCCTTAGGGCACATCAGAAATAAATGACTGTCTCAGTGCGTTCAAAATGCTGTCATACAGAACAATTTCACACCTATAAAGGTAATGTTTGTAGGACTGGGATTTTGAACACTGATTCAAGGAAGGATTAGACCAGGTAATAAAAGTGGTGCCATTAACCTGAGCCTTGAAAAAAGCCTTTGAGCACTTCTTAAGGATTGCTGACACCTAGCTGATGGCAGTAGGAGCATGCGAGGCCAGGCTTTGCTGGCAAGAACTGATGCCTCTTCTCAAGCAGCGTTACATCCTGCTACAAAACAACCTTGTTCATGGGCCTCTTTCTCAGCTTGAGGCAATATTTGGCTTTGACACAAGGCGGCTTAATCAGCTTCTACTGTAATCAAATTATTGAAGGTTTTTCAAAGAGCAAATTACAACATCTTCCCTTCCCAAGAAGTCAGGGTCAAAAACCTTGTTAGAAAAATTAGCTTGAGCATTGATTACTGCACTTGGCCTCTTTCTAGATGAGCGCAATGGTGAAAAACATTCTCAACATCTGGTTCAGTGGGGCCCAAGTTCAGTGTTTAATTGTGTTTTTGCTCTGACACCCAGTTGCATAGCAATAAGGGGGAGCACATGATACAATAATCTATATATAGGATAGGTGGGGCCAAAACTTTGACTGGAGGCCAGCTAGTCTGGTATTCCAATCTTGGTGCTGACACGAAGGCAGCCAGTAACCTTTGACGGGTCACTTGAAGCTCTTCCTGGATTTCAGAACCCCTGTTGACAAGGGACCAGTCTGTAACTGTCTTGGGATTGACAGTTGTTGTAACATGATCCAACAGGCCGTTTCATGCAGAGCCAGATCCCAAGTGCCCAGAAAAACCTTTCTCCACCCTGGATAAGCACAAGATAATTTACAGGGAGCTGGCTGCTCTGCTTAGAGGGTAGTCTCCTCATAGAAGCAGCAATATACTGCAGTTTTCTTCCCTCCAGAAGCAACCAACATGGTCTGAATCTGATCTCAAGAGCAGATAGAGGGCAGTCATTTTAGCAGCTGGTTCCCTTCTTTTACCCCACACAAGGCACAAGCAATAGTGGTTTGGGTCCTTGCGATGTCTGGACTGTTCCCTTTCTTCAGTCACTTCCTGCTGTAGGTAACACCACACTTTATTTCTGAAGCTAGGTCTGATTCCAACATCAAGGCTACAAATGGATGCTTACCATATCTGACAGACTTAGGCCCTTTTCTACAGAATCAGAGTTTCCATCAGCTTTTAACCCTATAATTCAAACCCAAGGGTAAATTATAATTCTGCCTGTAAGAGGGTGTGGTTATAGGGATGCTCTCTGCAGCTTACTCCTCAGAGGTACATGGTAGAAAGAAATCCTCCCACCTCCATTCTGAAGCATTGTGCAGGCTTGCTGAAACACAAGAAGCTGCTGACTCAGACAGCTCAATTTGCTGCTGTTCTTCCCCTCATTTTCTTGGGAAGCTTCCCTAGTGTATGCAGACCTCCAATGGCAAGGAGGAGGAGGAGGAAGAGGACTCTACTCCTCTTCCTACTAGTGCAAAAAAAAAATTGTACGTTGCACTAGAGAAGCTGTGGCTACTACTCTGGCTTTCATTGAAATCCAGAGAGGAACAGGGATGTGACCCAGCAACACCTCCTCTCCTGTGTTTAGGAAGATAAGTCCCATCATTTGTTTAAAGGGTGCTGTTACCAGAGTCAACAAAATTCTTTGTGTCAATGTATTCATTGATGGAGAAAGAGGATTCCTGCAAGAATGAAACACTACTCTGGATAAATTAAACAACAGTCTTAGATCAGTGTGTTTAATAATGCATTTAGCAGATTCTTCCAAGCTGTGTCCTTCCAGTCTGTTTCCTTCCCTTCATTGTTGTGCTGTGGAGGTGAGTGAGCGGTTACTCTGGGCATCATGGTTCCTACGAGCCTATATCCACCCCTCTCCAGAACACATTGCTGCATTTTACAGTGACTTTTCTTGGCTTCCAACTCCATCAGACCCTTTATGGGGATTCAGTAACCTGAATTTCTCAATAGAAGTCGAATAGCTAAGTCCAGTAGGGTAGGTGAAGTCTCTTCCAGAAGTGGCTCAGGAAGACCTTAATGTACTTTCCCTCACTTCTCTCAGGCAACTGTTCAACTACTGCTGCTTTTTTCCCCCAGTTAATTTCTCTTAATACGAACAGGCCAGTTTGGCCCTCCATTCTTGGATTATCTTATAGAGAAATTTCAGGGTGATTAGTGTAAGCAGCATAGTTACATTCCTGTCTGCTTCTTGCAGAAAACTTACTTTTCAACTGTTGTTTTAGTAGCAGTTGAAAGCTGCTAAGTTGAAAGCAGTTGAAAGCAAACTTTTGCAACTGAATGACTTTTTTGGGAATGTTTTACTGTCCCCTTTATAGCAAATGTTACAGCATGCGCATATGATGTCAAGTTCCTCTTGTGAATACTTGATTTTTAGTGACATGAATAAGACACAGATGGACATGAGAACCCAGCTGTTGACTCCCTCTCTCAGTGCCCTTTTGTTTTTTTTCTGTGACCTGGTCACATAGTACAAAGAGTTTCCTGCTGAACTACATGCAGCTGCCTGGCTGAAAAGCATGTGAGAGCTTTATTTGTCCTGCCTGCAGTCCCAGATCTTCTTGGAACCGGCTCCCAGATCCCTCCTGCTGTGGAAGTGGGTGATATCACCAGATAGCCTTCCCAAGGATCCTGTCCTCTCTGGAATCCACTGCCAGGGATCTGCAGGGCATTACAGCCTGCATTTCAGCATGCTGCTCCAAATAAACTGCCTGAGTTCAGCTCTGGGCTCCCTGGGGCTTCAGAGCAGTGCCACCCCTTTTTGTCAAGGAGAGTACATGTTAGTGACGCACAGGGAACATAAACTGAGGCTTGACTGATTTATGTCATTTTTCTAAATGTATTTCTTTTATCAGATTTACATATCTCCATGCACCCAGCCTCCTTGGATTCTGTTATGTTGTCATGAAAATTGCTCAGGCCTGTGTATTCAGTTTTGGCTGATATGAAAGACTTAAAGATCTGTCTTGATCCAGATGCTTCTTGAGACAGCTGCACCACAGACCACCCACAGCAAGGTAGGTGCACAGCCCATGGTCAGAAGGAGCCAGAGACGTTTGGGTCATTACATGGTCTGCAGGTCTGGAGCACCAGCAGGTGGACATTGTTTTACCTACAAGTGAAATGCAGCGTGCTCCGCAACTGCTCACCACAACCTCAAGTGCCCAAATGTCAGAATGGTGTGTTGCTTAGGCAGCACAGGTGTTTATTAACTAGTCTGTCGAGAGCTGCTTTTACTGAAATTACATCTCTTCCACTAAATATCTGACAGCACACCCTAGGGCCCAGGCTTCACCCTGTTAGGTGAGCAGTCACCCTCCTCTGTACACTGTACCTAGTCCCAGCATAAGATGAGGTAACAGATATAGACAGAAGAAAATGTAAAAAACCTCACCAAACCATAAAGCCAATCTACACACTTCTCAACAGCCTTAACTGAAATGATATAATTTCCCAGTACAATCAGTTGTTTTGCCTGTTTTCTGTAATTGGGAGTCTGGTTTTGCAACTCACATTTCCCTGGTGTGATCCATGCCTCCCTTTACCATCTCCTGACCTATGGAGCACCACTCTTCCACCTCTCACATCTTTGGTTTTCTAACATCACCATCTCAACACTAGCTAGTGATCACATGGGAACTCAATATTAGGAAACCATTTGGTATATTTTTAGCGGTACTCGGGCTGAAGTAGCAATGAGCAGGGAGGAGTGCCAGCCACATGTGACCAACCAGCTGTCTGTGGCCCACATTTTGGAAATCACTGATTGAAGTAACTGGCAATAGGTTATGGAAAATTTCTCTTTTAGATTGCTATTTCAAAATTATCCCCAACTAAACAAGGTAGGAAGGTCATCTTGGCTATAAACAACTTTACAATGTGTGAGCAGTTGTAATCTAGTTTCTTTGCCTTTTAATGGAAGAGAAATACTTCAATTGGAAGTGAGTCTCATATGTGCCTCTAGCTACAAAAGCAGCCAAAACACTGCTACGGCTGGGATGAAGAGGCTGTGTAGCTGCTATGTGCTTCTTCCCCACTCTTGGGCACTTGGTCGAGCTGTCCTAAGTGCTGAGGTCTTGTCCTCTATTGCGTGGAAAGAGGGGAAACCATCAAGCAGGTCTATCTTTATAAATCTTAATGTGACAGCTATGTAACAAAAAAAACCCTCCATTAAACATATGAATCTTCCTTCTCCAACCTGCTGTCATGCATATCTGTTGGCTATGACTTCCAGCTCACCTCCTTTCCTGTCTTCTTAATCCATGAGTATTTTAGGAGTCAATAACTTCTTGTCAGCTGGCACCTATATGCATCAAAGGCAGCTGCTTGCTAGAGTTCTGCATGCTTCTGGGGTTATTTAACTGCACATATGAGCAGATCTTGCATTCCTTTTATGTCACCCATCTGTGAAAAAGCCTGCACCTATTTCAGCCAGGCTTGCTTTATCACATTCCCTCCTTGCCAGCCTAGCAACCTGCACCAGTCTGTTCCCTGTCCCACTGAGGAAGGGGAGACTGTGCCATTAATATGTGTTGCCTTGTATCTTACAGTTTTCAGCTTGATCTCTCTTGCCGTCTCTCAGGCCATCTCTGAACACAGCAGAAAGCGGCATCAGCACTGGTCCAGGCCCCAGCACATGTACAAGGTGGGGTGAAGAATGACTCGCATATGCTAGCCACCCCCAAATCCTGAGGCCAATAATCAGCCAGGTCTGCTTATGAGAACAAGACCCCAGCCTCCAGCTGACATGGGGGAGCAATCAGAGCAGCCCAGTGGGCACCCTGCTAGGGCTGCACCATCCCAGTGTGAGATTCCATCCTTTTGTAGACCTAAAGATTTTGCCAAGCTCCCTGTTCCACATTGCCTGCCAAGGGGGTGACAAGCACCATGTACCAGCTGTGATGGACGTTGTGGGACTGAGTACCTAATTTTTTTTGACTGGAGCCAGTTTGATTCCAAAGAAATGCCCCCAGAAACAATATTTCAATCCCCAAGGAGACTGTTTTATTTTTTTAGGAATGGATTTTGTAAATCACTCGGTGATGGCAAGTTTATGTATTTGGATAGCAAATTTATGTTGCACTATTAGTTTCAAGGAAATCCAATTGAGTATGTGGATTTTGGACTTTTGACCTTTAAGCAGAATGAGCTTTTTGAAGAACTGTGAAGTAACTTGTTCATCTCCATGCAGTGTACTCTGATGAATGAAAATGCCTTCTGCAGAGACACAGAGAGGATGTAAGGGGTGGTGAGTGCCTGCATTCATCTCAGTCAGTGGTTTCTCCCTTCCCAACCTGTTGCCAGTGATTGGGACACTGTGCTAAGCACTGACCTGATGCATTTTCAGTCCTGCACTTTGTGTTTTGCAGTCACTACCAGGAAGGTAGGAAAGGGTTGCCCTACTGCTGGATCTCATGGGGAATGAGGGAGTCACCACCTGCACTACATGGGACTCAGGATAAGGGTTGCATAGGTCACGCTGGAAACAGGAAAGATGCAGGGAGGAAAGATAGGCTTTATTTTTTTTTGCCTCACAGCTCAGTAGGTCTAGGAACATGGCTGTGCATTTGCAAGTCGTGTTCCCTGTGTCCCTCCCGCCACCCTACTGCCCTTTCCCCAGACATCCCCTGCCTCCCTGCTCAGCCCCACACTTCTCCCCCTTTCCCACTACATGTGCTATTTATTTAGTTTCACCGCCTTCTGAGCTTTCTGCTCTGCTGGTTTGATTTCTCTCAAACTACAAATCGCTTTGACAGAGGCAGACCATGACAACTGTGCCTCACTTCTCTTCCTTTTTTTTCCCTGTTTTCTGCCAATGGTGAGGTTTGAACTGACTTTGGCTGGTTGTAGGTCAGGTTCAAAGGCATCAAGCACTGTCTGAACATCCCTTTGAGCTATGTGCTCATGTGAAAATGTGTAGTCTAGAAAACCTCTGTGACTGCACAGAGTAATCCACTTTATGGGTGAGCTCCTAGGGTTGGCAGACTTCTCATTTAATGTGGGGTTTCTCATATTTTAGCCAGAAATCCTGCATCCTGTGGTAAAGGACAGGCTTACTACCTGCCCTAGTATGTTTTCAATAAATCATGCAGAATTCTAGCCTGAAGTATGGAAAACAGTCCCACCTTACTCTTTTCTTCACAGATTCGTAGATTGCCTCAGAGCTGCTATCTTGCCCTGCAAACAGAGGTGGCTATATGGCAGGAACAGGGAAGGGTGGATGCATGAATGATAAATGGGGAGCTCCACAGAGGAAAAGTGCTGTAGGAGGGGGGTGGAAACATCCCTTATTTAAAAAAAATGCTTTCTTTTAAGGATACTTATTCCCATTTTATTTCTCAAAAATTAATGGATGCCATAGAGCAGCTAGTGGGTGTGTTAAGACCTGATGAAAAGGGAGAGACAAGAATCATAGTCACATTTTCTAACCACTGAAACAGTCCCTCCCTTCCTCCCGCCATTTGTTCTGCACTCTTCTTAGGACCCGCTTACATAAATGTCCCCAAATCTGGTGTACACAGCCTACACTGATGTCCACAAAATTCCCAGTCTTTGTGAGCATGTGGACTTTAAAGCCTTTGTAAAACGGTTTAAACAAAGATGAGCTTCTAGCTGCAGTTGTGGGGGAGAGATTGTTCTGCTTCAGTAAGGGCGCACACCTTTAGCATGTTTAATTCAGCATCAGCTTGAATGAGACTCTACTAACTGACAGCAGCTGAGGATCTGGCCTTCATTTTAAGGAACTTGGGGTAAAGGGAAATGATAGGCAGTGGCTTAGAACTCAATACCCAGCTCCTGTGTGCTTTCAGTATGCAGCACTCATAAGCCGTCACTTGATGAATATGGCCTGAAGTGATGCAGGCAACTTATTGTAATTTTTTGCTGTGCTCCGTTCAGATTTATTTCCTAGTTTGTCAAGTGGGACACCCTGTAGATTAAGACTTAGCATACACATTTTGAATCTGTAGACTTGTACTTGAGGTGAAATAGGAATTGCTTTATGTTTCAGAGCAATAATGGCCTGAATTGCCAGAAATAACCATAATAACAAACTGCTTGTTTCCTGAGTCAGGCACACAGTGCAAACAGCCATAGTCTCAGAGCACCAATGCTCTCCCTGTTTTCTAATGAAATTAACAGGGATGGGAAGCAGTCCAAGAAGACTTTGTTCCCTTGGCTCCTCTGATACTTTTTTAAAAGCTGTCTGCTGCTATGAAGAAATACAATTACAGAACCATTTAAAATGCGTGGCTCTTCTGAGGAGAAAAGTGGATGGGTTGTATGTAAACAGAGCTGTACACCACACGTAGACAAACCAAAAAGCATGCAGATGCTGAAATTTCTGTTTTCTGGGAGGTCTTTGGGTGACTCTCCTAATTTTATTAGAGCCATTATGTAGAATCAAACTTTCCATCTGACAGTCCCTCCCTTGCTTGAGTGTCTGTCTCAGACACCCTCCCCTCTTTAATGCACCTTTGTGTAAGATGGTTTATCCTGTCACTTGCTTCACAAGGACTTTTCAGGATTCTGTGTTCAGATCAGCAGCCTGGGTGTCTTTGGAGATGCCTGCCAGCCTTCTGAAGAAGAGTTCGCATCAGAGGATTTTGTTGCATTCCTGTTCAAAGTCCTCACCTTATAAGAAAGTCTTCTCCTACTCTGTGTCTTTCCTTTCTTCCAAGGACTTTCTGCATTCCTGTCTCATTTCATGCATTGGCTGTGAGACTTCTGTCTTTTCACCACTAAAATGTCAGTAGTGTTCTTCTTAGACAGGCTCATGAAGGCACCAATAAAGTACAGGCATGACCATCCAGGCATGCATCTCTGCTGACAAATGTAGTGCCTAAAACTGGCAGCAGTGATGGAGATGGCAATGCAGATATGTGATGTCTGATGTGTTTATCACTGTGGCGTAACCGCCATGTGTCAAAGCACCACTCAATCCCAGCAGAAGTGGGACAGACCCATCCACATTCCCAAAGAAGCTAAAGGCTTGCTCAGGGAGTGTTTCGGGATGCAGAGATTTTGACTTCACTGGTTTCTGACAGCTTGAAACAGGGATTCCTTCTTGCTTCATGATAGACTGTGAAAAAATCAGGTCTGATTCCACATGAGTGTGAGTTTGTATCACTGTTGTGGTTTAAGTCCAGTCAACCATGAAGTTTTCTCACTCACTCACTCGCCTCTCTTTCTTCCCCCAGTCCTGGGGGGATGGGGAGGAGAATCGAATGAATGCAATTCTCACAGGTTGAGATAAGAACAGTTTAGTAACTAAGGTATAACACAAATCACTACTGCTACCACCAGTAATAATACAAGAGAAATACAAGGAAAGAGAATACAACTGCTCACCAAGCCTGACCCAGCCAGTGCACCCGCCAGCAGCAAACCCCCCAATGCACCACCACACCCTTCCGGGTCTCTGCTCTCTGGTTTTACATCCTGGACATGACGTGCTGTGGTATGGAATAACTTCTTTGGCTAGTTTGCATCAGGTGTTCTGTCTCTGCTTCCTCCCGGCTTCCCCTCCTCCCTGGCATAGTATGAGACTCAGAAAGACCTTGGTCAAACCAAAACATTACCAAGCAGTAACTGAAAACACTGGTGTTATCAAAATCACAGCACTGCACCAGCTACCAAGAAGGAGAAAAATGACTGCTGCTGCTGAACCCATGACAATCACACAAACATATACCACAGTGTCCTGGGTTCAGCAGTAGCAGTCATTTTTCTCCTCCTTAGTAGCTGGTGCAGTGCTGTGTTTTGGACTTTCGGCCTGGGAACAGTGCCGATAACACTGATGTTTTTAGTTGTTGCTCAGTAATGTTTAGTCTGACCAAGGACTTTCTGAGTCTCATGCTCTGCCAGGAAGGAGGGGAAGCTGGGAGGAAGCAGAGACAGGACACCTGACCCAAACTAGCCAAAGAGGTATTCCATACCACAGCACGTCATGCCCACTATATAAACTGAAGGCAGTTACCTGGAAGGGTTAGTTCACTGCTCAGTCTGGCTGGGTATCGGGTGGCAGGTGGTGAGCGGTTTTATTCTCTTCCCCTGTTATTTCCCTTATCATTATTATTATTGGTGGTAGCAGCAGTGATTTGTGTTATACCTTAGTTACTAAACTGTTCTTAACCTGTGGGAGTTACATTTTTTTGATTCTCCTCCCCATTCCTCCAGGAGTGGGGAGGAGAAAAGGGGGGAGTGAGAGAAAGACTGTGTGAGTTACAGCTGGGCTTAAACCATGACACACTGACTCTTGTGACAGAAGTGGTGGTTCATGTCAACTGAGATTGAGGGAGGGAGGATCCCAAGGAATGAGCCCTCTTGTCAGCTGTCTTGTCAATTGTGATTGGTCAGCTGCTGCTTATGATGAAACTGGTCTTTGGGGGATTTCATTCTGCATGGCTAGCCAGCTGGTATGTGTTTGTGTCTGGGATCTGAAGCCCTGGCCCTCGTTTGAGGAGACAGGCCTTTTGTTCCCTATCAGGCTTCAAATAGTTCGGCATTTGTTGGTTTATGTTGTCTGCTTGACCATTTGTTGGGTTAGCAAGCTTCCTTCTAACCACAGCTCTGAAGCAGTCTGCTCCCCTGTGATGGTTTTGGCTTTAGAAAGTAGATATGTGCTGGCTGTGAATTCCTGAACCTGCTCTTGTTTGAGAGGTGAAGACATTTGCACACAGAAGAGAGAAACTGGCTACAGGGGTTTGCTTTTAATTAACTGTTTGGTCACACTATGGTTTCTTTCTATCAGGGCATGTTAGTGGCAAAAAGTACAAGTTGTGTAATCTGTACGTTGTTTTGCAAGCAGCAGAGCTGATGGGCAGAAAGGAGTGGTAGCGATTAGATCCACAGCAGTGATTCACAGCCTGGGATTATAGTTTCTGCAATTTGCTTGAGTTTGTACAACCCAAATATCAGATAACGTTGTGATTTACATTTTCCATGGAACACTGTCTCAAGAACATATTGATCTGTGTTGCATCAGATTACTCAGATGTTGGAGAAAGCCAAAAGGAGAATTTTACCTTTTTCCTTCTGACATTTGAAAAACAGGATCATACAACTTTGCATCTAGCTCTGTGTAACCTTCAATAGCCAGCCTTGGAAAGTCTCTTAAGAATTACACATATTTTTAAGCTTTCTTTAAACAGTTAAGAACTCTCTTCAAATCCCTTGAAGACAAGCATTAGCCTGTTCCTTCATCTTAGCCACAGGCAACATGCAGAGCAAGGCAGGGGGAAAAGAAGGTCAATTATTGCAATTTACCCTTTGGGCTCAGTGTTACCATCTTTCTGCCTCAGATGGATTCAGAGCACACTGGAGGTTTGCTCATTCACATCCCTGAGCTTCTGGATGATCAGCCCTGACATGAAAAGTTACCATCTTTAGTATTGGTGAGCTACCTGGAGAAGGAAGAGTACTGCTCAGAAAGGGTTTCTGGGAGCTGAGCGGGATCAGTTCCCCATAGTGATACTCAGAGTGCTTAATGCTACAGACACCAGACATTTGGTGTTTGATTTTTTTTTTTAAATTATTATTTATTCAGTATTCATTTGTCTATATTCTCAAATTAAACTGTTTCCAGAAGAACAAAATAAGAGATTGAAACATTAAAACCCCTAATATTAAGGCATCTGTTCAAATGTACCCAATTTTCAGAGGAACTGAGCTTCTGTGTTCCTCAGGAAACAGTTTTCAAGCAGTAATGTAAGTGCTGAGTACCTCCCCTAAATCAGGTCACTCTTAGTTATATGCCTGCTTTAGTCAATGGATTTTGGCCTCAGATCTAACGTGTGCGTGGAAATGAGTGGAGAAGGGAAAGCTAAGATTATTTTTTTTTTTAACTTCTCAGCTGCTTTGCTTAGAAGCCACAGACTGTTCTTTGTAAGCGTGCAGCTGTGGCTAGTCCGTCACACAGGATTGTATTTAAGGATGAGACAAGCACCGAGCCAACGTAGCTCCTATTGTTACTTGTCTGTCATCCTATGTTAGCAGAACTCAATGCATGCAGTGTTTGCCAAGGAGATGTGGCATTAGAGCCGCATATGTAGATGAAGGCTCTCCAGATGTGTTGTACTGAAAAGTTCAGAGCCCAGAGCACGCAGCAGTTACTTTTTTTTCCCTTTGGAATCTGTATAATTCAATGAGGCACCACAGACTTGATAGTCTCAAAGGAAGTAATAGTCTCTGCCACAGCAGGTCACTCTGATGCAATAGGAGGGGACAGTGCCGCACCAGGAGTTATGCAACCTAAAATGCCAACTTGAAACATGTCCAAACACTACTTAAGGCTGTAGCATTGAACACTCAGGTGCAGGAGATGGGTATTCAGAGAAGATGGTGGTTCCGCAAAATGACTTTTGACGTGCCTAAGAAAACAATGGCACTTGCAGAAATTGAGCTATCGAGAGATTCAATTTGCAGGGAAGGAGAAGGAAATTACCTAATTGTTCCAATGCACTAGAAGAGGAATGTATTTCTTGGTTGGGAGAACTCTTTTCTTGATGTAATGGTGTTGTTAAAGTCTCTTTCCAAGGAGGGATATCATGAGTCTCTGTAGGTTCAGTGAACTTTTCATTCACTTTCCAATGTTAGTTGTGGGGTATATTCGCTTCCTTCACAAAGGATGTTGATGTGTGGGCTCTTGTAACAGTTAATACCATCTCCTTTCTTGCTTCCCAGTTCACTTCTTCACCATACTCCATTGCAAGGACAAAGCATGGGGACCCTGCATGATTCTGGGGTAAGGTAGAGAATGTAACCAGTTCAGATTTGATGCTCTCATAATACAGGTCTCTCTAGTTTTGTTGCATAGGGCATTTTCTTTGCTTCAAAGGATTTTTCAGGATAATGAAACAGCTCCATGGGGAAAAATGTTTCTGTGACATTTGCTTCTGTATACCAGGTATTATCGTAACATCTCTCACTAGAGTAACTGTGTTCAAGTATTTAATGTCAGGCATTTGAGTCACCCTTCACCAGTTCTTTTGTAGGGTTCACAGAAGTATAGGCAACATTGAATTGCTAAAGAGGAGGGTATGGAAAGGTGTCATGGTAAGGTCAGCAAAAGCTAAGGGTTAAAGAAAAAGGTCCAAAATAAGCTGGGTAGGGCTGGCTCCAGAAACCAGAAGAAAAGCCTCAATGGGCTGGACTACAGCTCCAGAAGCCATTGAAGAGGTATAATGGTGGATCCTGAAAATGGAGCAATGGATCTTAAAACTAGAGACACCAACTGTGGCTGCTGCTTCACATACTGCCACCTCCTTCTCAGTAGTAGCTGTAACAGAAAGTTTGATTTTCTTTGGCTTATACCAGAAAAAGCAGGGGAAGTGGCAGTCTTGTGGCCCAGAGCATTGCCTATCATTGGAGGAGCAATGTGTAGCCTTGTGTCTCACGTTCAACAGCTCTTTTCCTGGGCTTATTTAAGAGTTAAAGGAAACTCAAGCAGTTACAAACCCAGTTACTAAAGGGAATTCAGGAGATAGCAGATGATGGAAGAGGGAGACCATCAAGGTCAGCTCTTGCTGTTCAACAGATGAATGTGTGAAGCAGTCTGTGGTGCTGCATGTCTGCCGGACAGGCACATGGAGGTCTCCCAGTGTTCTTCCAAAGCTCTGGCACAGGAACTTGGGTTTTTAAAGATGCCAGAGCAGAGTGAGGTTACATCCTTTCAGATAGGTGCTCACCAATGCAAATGGCTTGGGAAGAATCTGAGGGGTGGAAAAAGATAGGTAAATCCCACTAGTCTGTAAATGGAATTTGCCTTTTCTCTCTGGATGAATGATGAAGGAATGTTCTGCTTTGGGATCTGATGGCACATAATTGGCTGAGTGACAAGTGGTTGCGGTTATTGTGTGGAAGGATGGCATAAAAAGACGTGAAGTGACATCCCTTATCTTTATCCAAAGTGACTCTGAGAGATTCAAAACTCTGGTAAATACTTTTTTGACTTTGCAAGTCAGGCAGTGAATTACAAAGTAGAGATAATACACATAATTCTTAATGCCAAGTGATTGACAACTCACAGTAGCTAAGCATCTGGAATGATCACTTTGTGAATTCATTGTCTAAACTCTGTTTTTACAAACCATCCCTGAGGTAGTTAGGGACATGAGAATAAATTCATAGTGAGAATGAACTGTTTGCAGGTAATTTCTTTAAATAAAAAAGAAAGTCGATTTAGACAATTTAAGAGAAAACAACTATCCTGTAATGAATTATTTGCTTATATCTGTCTCTGAGACATCTCCTCCCATAGATTTCTAAGTCTTTATGCATGAGTCACTAGTGAAATGATGAAACAAGGAATTTGCATGAAAAAAGAAGTTCCTCCGTCTTTCAAAAAACACATTTAATCACTTCTTCTGTGCTTCCAGCTTTTCTCTCTACAGCAGATCAGGATAGGAAAAATATATATAGACTAGATACCTAATGATATCCTGCGCAGTTTTTTGTTTCCATTGAACATTCATAATATCCATGCTGTTATTTCTGAAGCTCTTACTGATCAGGAGATTTTAAAACAATTTTTCATCAGAAACATGTGCAATATGTTAAGGATATGTTTTGGAGTGCTTACTTTCTACTAGATTTCTCATCAGTGGATCATTTCAAATATTATAATGTGGTATTTTTATTCTTCGCCAAAGTATCTTTTTTTTTTTTCCAGAGAAGACTGACAATAACTCAGCCTGCAGTTCTCTGTTTACATAGCTTCTAACTGCGTTTTTTTTGTAGTGGTGTGCTGTGCATGCCATACATGGATACAAAAATACAACAATACAGTAAATTAAGGAAAGATGATGATTAAGAAAGCTATTGTTTTTACCACACGCTGCTACTGGCATACCAGGACTGCAGTTTTAACCAGGCATGCCACTGCTATCAGTATCTTTCAGATAAACTTTAAATAACCACTGGAAAAAAATTCCTGACAGCTTCCTGAAGATAATAGCAGCAATTAAATCACTATTCTTCTTGGAGAAACCTTAGCAAACCACAGATGAAAATTTCTCAGTGAGATCCCCTCCATTGGGTGCACAGAGGCAGAGAAACCCACCACATGTGCAGGATTAATAGTGCCCTTTTTGGGCTGCAGCTGGTGTCGTGCCCCAGCAGGTGGGAAGGATTTGGGCCACTTGCCTCCATCAGACACCCATGCTCTTGCCTGCCTCTCTCCCCATCCTTCTGGCAACTGGAGGGGGCTTTCCTGCTGCTCCTCTCCTGGAACCTGGCAGCTGTGCAAAGGCTGTGAGGAGCTCTGCTCCCTGCGAACACGCAAAAATCGCTGTTCATGTGTAAGGCAGAGAATGGCAGCCCTGAGATAGACAGTAACTGTATGCTGGGGTGTTTCTTGTCTGGGGAGGGGGAGTGCCCCCTGCTCTCTGGCAAGGCAAACAGCTCCCCAGGCACAGCACACCCTACTTTGCTGATTACAAGGGTGTGGATGTGTTTACTTGCTTGCACAGCTGCTTTCTTTCAAGGTCAGCTTGCATGTCAAACAGCTACTAAAGCCTTACTGCAATGATCTGCCTCCTGTTTTCTGGTGGGTTATGCTGGGCTTGAGTCATTTGAGGCTCTGGGTTGCAGACGTGGGGACCCTGCAATTAGACCCACACCTTTGCGGGAGGCTTCTGCACAAAATGTGAGGATGGGCACTGATGTAGCTGTGGTGATGCTAGAGACTTTACTCCTTTTTTTTTTTTTTTCCTCTGCTCTTTGGAGGGTTGCCCCTTCTCAGGGCTAACAGCAGGAAATACGTGGTGGTTCCTTGCTGGTGCCAAGGCATGGCCTCCCATAGCAGTGCAGGAGGCTGAGTTGGCACTGTCTGGCACACTGGCTGTGGAGGAGGTAACATCTCCTTACCTTGCCCATGTGATCCCAGTGGAAGAATGTTGCTGTGGACAGCAAGGGATGCGTGTATCCTAAAGTACCTGCTGGACTGAGGGCAATGAGGCACGGTGAAGTCCTGTCTCTGCCTGGACAGACAACCTGACAGCTTCCCCTGTGGTAAAGTACTTTGCACTGTTCCCAGGAATTGTGATCCCTATCATTTGCTCTTTACTTTTTCTAGGACAGTATTGGAAGTGGGGCTCACCATCTGTGTAACCCCCTAGGTTTCTTTGCCCCTGGGTCCCCTGCTGCCTGTTGCAGCTACAGAGTGAGACCCAAGTCCAGTCTGCATTTCTGTGTGGAGACATCCAAATGTGTGTCCTGCGTTAAAAATCTGCCTGTTTCTTTGACAGGCCCTGGGCAGGAATGGGTTCCCCTCAGTGGTGATGTCCCGCTGTTCTCCAGCAATTTATTGAGAGATGCTACCTAGCCCAGCCAGTAGCCCACCTGCCAGGAGTGCAGACTACTTTATTACAGCTGCCAGTTGATAGCTAATGAGTTTGTGTAAAGAACAAGTAACAGTGGTGGAAATGGATCCCTGGCTTTTCCTACTCTGGACAATATAGCCCCACAGAAATGGGAAAAACAGTGACAAGCTGCAGTCTTGTTTCAGGCCTCATGTGAATACTGAGATGCAGAGTAGTAGAAAGTGAGTTTCTGAACCAGAAAAGCTTCTACAGAGAAGTAGGAGGGAACACCATATGCGGAGTGGGAATATTGAATAAACACGAATATCTGTTCCCGATAGGTACAATTGCCTAAGTCATTGCTTCATTTATATTCCTCCCACACCTACCTGAGTGTTCACTGATTTCATGGTGGCCTCCTAAATGTCTGAAGAGTTGTCACTTTGCTAGCTTCTTCTGGGAATAAATAGAACTGAGCAGTTAATGTGGAGTTGTGGCTATCTGAGGATTGCTACTATTGTGGGAAAAAGCTCAAGATTATGCATGTAGACAGCGAGCCAGCAGTGAAGCCAAAGTAGGGAATAATGGTGCCTTTAGAACTTCTTTTCCAAATGCCTGCCATTAGGGTTTTCAGTTCTGAAAGGCGCTTATTACTTTCAGGCAGCACTGTTTTACCACAAGAAAATTGGAAAAAGGAGGAAGAAAGAAGAGGGGAGGGGAAAGGAAAGAAAAGGAGTTCTGTATTGCACAAAAACAATTGGAACTTAGTGGAAAGTGGAATTGGTTACTAATGATCTGTGGCTAAGAAAGCATTAAACACACTTAAACTCCTGCCTCTGTGATGATAATACTCAGTGGGTGAGAGGAAGGCAACATGAATGTCAGCGAAGTAGGAAAGGGCTATAATACTGCCGCAGCACGGTGTGACTGCTTCCCTGGTTTCACCGTTCAGCCGAAGCCTGCCTGCCTGATGCCCGCTGGGTACCAGTGATGCAGTTCTACACTAGCGATTAGCAACTGCTTTCCTGGCTGTTCCTTTGGAAGAGCAAACAAATTTTTGCCTAATAACTGCCCATTCCTCTCAGAGCCCTGCTGAGAGTTTATTTGAAAGAGGGTTGCAGGCAGCCTCCCCTGCAGCAGGGAAGAGCAGGCGTTACTGCAGCAGAGACTGAAACAGTAACCTATGACTGAAGCAGGAAATCCTATGGCTTGTGTTACTCAGGAGTTCAGGCTGCATGATGATGGTAGCAGTTCTTGCTGGCCGTAAAATCTACAGCGTTCTCTGCTTCAGCAGGGCTGACTTGGAGCCTAGAGGCTGAAACAGAGGTTGATTTTTTTTATTTTATTTTATTTTTTTTTATTTTTGTGAAATGCTGATGTTTGACTCTTCCTGTTGCCCACTACACGTGATTTTAATTTATGCTACTTGGAAGAGTTCACTGGGTTGATACAAACTGCTTCGGTTTCCATTTTGTTTTAAATGTTTGTAATGCCAGGTATCTTTGTTGTGGCCACAGCCACTGTGAGCAGAGAACACATGACATGGTTCTTTGCACCCCCCCTCTGTGGGACATCCTCTCTTTTACTGTCTAAGTAGACCAGTTGCCTTGCACAGCCCTTCTGAGAACTGGGTCCTGAGAATGCTTCTGCATTATCCTGGTGTCCCTGCATTACTTAATCCCTCAGCCAGTATCACGACAGTGAGAAGAGCAATCTTTCTGTGGTCATTAGGTTCCCTGCCTGCAAATGTGTCAGGCAGCAGTGAAGAAGATGAAGGCAAAGGTGTTTTATTTCCCAGTTCTGCAGGCAGGCATGGCTGTACAGGGCTAAGTGCAAAATCTGACTCACGCTATTGTGGCAGCCACTGCACCCCCTCAGGTAAGGGAAAAGCTCATAAATAGGTCCCAGCATCACTTTACAGTTTACACAGTGATGTGCTGCCAGACAGACAGGCTTTTTTTGTCAAAACCTCAATCCAGTCCCAAGAACTGAAGACATCTGAAGTAACTGTGTTTTCTGCCTATGTATATGTTCAGAGCTCAGCCCTGCGAGGCAGTGAGATTGGCTGTATATCATGAGCCAAAAGGGAAAGAATATAGGCTTTAGTTAATCAGGCTCCATTTGGAGACTCTCATTTTACTGTTTTGCTAGAATATTTTCTAGTTTGATGACTTAAGTCACAGGCTTGTTTATTTGCTCTGCTGCTAAACTGTGATTTCTGAAATCACTCCCTGTTGGCCCTTTTATAATTCTCAGCTTCCCTAATAACCTTAATTTCTGTCCCAATTTTCTTCTTCAGTGTTAACACCTGCAATTTTATTTTCCTTTGTAAACTGGAAACACTTATGGCAGAGGTCTCTTTAGTAGAGTGGCTACGGTGAACTGACTTATCTTAAAAAAATCCTGTGCTCATATGGAACTCAGGTACTCAGGAAATTTGAAGGAGGTGTAAACCAGTTTTCTAGTCAAACAATTAAAAATCATTTGGTTTTGCTAATATTTTATAGGGAATTCAACAGAAACAAATCTGTGGTCATTTCAGTCAGACTACAGCTTTTGATCTTGCTTGTTTACCTGAATTGTTAGGAAGGAAAGGAGGAAACCATTACATACAATTTCTAATTACATTAATTAATGTAAAAATTATGCAATTTTTCATTATTTGAAGAATACAACTATATGAACCAGTATACACTGAACAGTTTTTCACTCATCAGGAAAGTACTGTTGCTGGAAAATCTCTTTTTTTTTTTATGCTGTCTCAGTTACATGAGGCCTAGCTATGCTAGTTCTCACCAGAATCACGCTGGAAGAGCTGCAAAAGAAAGATTAGGGTTTTTTTTAATGGACCTGATGTGTTTCATCTTGCAGCTAAAACCAGTCTCTGTTTATGTAACTCACTAGGTTTGGGCCTGTAATTCTCATTAGGTAGTCTTGGTTTCATTTGCTTTTGTGTAAATCTAGTGAAAACTGTCTGAAAGTCCTAGGTATTGCCTGTTTTACAGTGAGGGTGCATCAGTCAGAAATGGCGCCCAAACTTAATCTTGCATCAATGTAAACTATGGCATAACTCTGGATCTGCATCAGTGGATATGAAACGGCATTTTTCCTCTCCTTTAGAGAATTCCCCCAGTCTTCAACAAAACTGCAGTCCCATGGGGCACCTGGTAATGTTTAGCTTCTCTTTTTAGCTCTGATTCAGGGAAAGTCTGTTATCTCCTGTAGGCAGGGATTGTATCTGAAGTAGATTCCCTCTTCCAGCTCTTTTGGGCCATAAACTGTAAAGGAAGAGATTTCTCACATCACCTTCCATAACAAGATGATACAAGAAATCGGAATGCAGAGAATAATGCAAAATCAAGACATATGAAAGTAGTCTCTGGACAGGATGAAAGCAGAAGGTTTTCTTCAAGCAGGCAATCTGGAAATGTCTATCTTAAGCAATGTATAAATACTCTTACCACACATGCTTATTCTTCACGTTCGTAGTTCAGCCACTGCGGTGTGTGCACTGCGGCAATACAAGAATTCATAGCTTGTCTTCTTAACATTTTCTTCTGCTCTTTGCCATGCCTGGTCTAAACTGAGACAACTTGCTGAAGACCAATGTTGTTATGATGACTTTGAATGCATGCAAAGGGGGAACTGGAAGTTATAAATTGGTCTAGTGCTTTGCTCAAGTGAAGTTCCCTATTACAAACTGACCCTTAAGTCTGCAATCAACACATACATGAAATAATTATTTTTACCTATAGCTTCAAGAAGTCCAATTTAGGGACTTTGGACCTGAAGAGGCATATACAGAACAACATGAAGTCCTTGCTCCACAAAAAAGACACTTTGGATATTGAACAATATGTGTCAAGTGATACAGATACCTGTTCTGTGAGAGCCATCTCTGCTTTAAGTCTAGCTCTTATAAGCTTCATTTAACTCTTTTTGCTTCTTGCAGTGGATAGACTGCAAGGAGTCATTTCCTGTTCACTCATTAAACATTATTAATGAATGTTCAGAACTCTATAAAACATTCCATAATTTATCATGGTTTCTCTGAAGTTTTCAAACTCAAATGTGTCCTTTTTGAGATGAGGGAACCCTAATTGGAAAAAAACCAAGCTGTAGATAAACAGAGCCATAATAATGTTTTTAGTTTTCTTTTTATTCCTGGCATATTTTTTTTTTTGTCTACTGCTGTCCACTGAGTTGATACTTCCATGGAGCTGCTTATTGTACCCAAAATCACCCACTATGAAATGGTAATTATCATCTCAGAGTTTGCCATTTTATTTCATTGTGAAGAGTATTTGTTCTGTTGCAAGAACAGACCTTCTGTTTCATGTCTTTTGGCCAATTATCTGTTCCTACCAGGTCCTTCCCTCTTACCCATGGCTACTAAGTTTCTTTAGAAATCGTTTATGGGACACTTTGTCAAAAGCATTTTAAAAGTCCAGTTGTACTTTGCTTGATTGGCTCACCTGACCTGTTTGCTTGTTAACTTCAAAAAACTCTAATGGATTTTACAAGGCAGAATTGCCTGCTACAGAACTGACATTGGCTCTTCCACATAGACTGCATTTAGACACATATCTTAGGTAAAGTCTGTCCTTTATTGTAGCCTTTACAATTTTATGCACTAGAGTTACTAGCTTGCAGGCCTATAGCTCTCTAGATCCTCACTGGCATCACATTCGCTAGACTTCAGTGTTCATAGTGCCCAAAAAGTTAATGTGGGAGATCACATATTAGTGAGTAGTTAACGTGGGAGGCCCTTCTTAGTGATTCAGCTATTGCCTCCTCTGGTTTTCTCAGTACTCTTGGCCAAACACTATCCAATGCAGATGAGTTGTTAGCTCTTGTGCTAATGTTACAATAGTCTCTTCACAGTCACTTTTGTTGCAAATGGATCCTCTGCACCATTGCCCACCAGAAAGGCTTCTAGTGAGGAGATATCCTGTTTCTTCTACAGCGAACAGTGATGCAAGTGTTCATTCTGCTTTTCTGCAACAGCCTTGCCCTCTCTGGGTACTCAACCCGGCTGTCAGTGGGTTCCACAGACTGCCTGGCAGGCTTTTTGCTCTGGTATGCTGGAAGAGGAATTTAGTATTACTTTTGATTGCTCCAGCCAACTGTTCCTCAAAAAAAAAATTTTTTTTTTGCCTGCCTAATTATATTTTTGCATTTAATCTGCCAGAGTTTATGACCCTTTTTATTTTCTTCATTTGGATACAGCTTCTGTTTTTTGAATGACGCCTTCTCAATTCTAATAAACCCTTTTACTTCCCAAATCTTTAGCTCACTGCTCCACCCTGCTTGCTTCTTTTTATTGCTTCTCAGCTTCTCCTAACAGTACACACTGAAGCTCTCCTTTCAGTAGGGTGTTTCTTGTTAGTCCCTGTGCTGTCAAGCAGAGGAGAGGAGATGATGGATGAGGAAGCAGTACTTAGAATGGATTCAAAAGGTGATCAAGCAACCTGTTATAATTGCAGGGTGTTGCACAAGGAGATAATATGACCTTTTTCCATAGTAATTCCTTTATGCAAACAAAGCTTCCTCTATGCTAACTGGGTCAACATCCTGAATGCATTTGGACAAATGAGCCCCTATCTGGACCACTTCATATATTAAAGACTGATTCAAACTTTATAAAGTGTTAACCTGAATAATGCATGACAGAAATTAAGTATTAGAAGTTGTGAGTAGGGCTGATAGCCTTGAAAATGTGCAATGCTATGAGATTACTTGTGCCATACTGCTTAGAAGATCCTCCAGGAAAAGAAAAATTAGGAGAAAAACCTTAGGTCAAAAATGGTAGCAGAAGGCTAATCCTTCAATTAATTAAATCATTGCAGATGAACCTTCTTTAGGCAAAGGGAGCAAGTAATTTTGCATTACTGTTTTGCACATGTAGGGTTTATTCAGTGAGGAAATGTAATCATCAGTCCAGGCAGTGCTTTTCTCCTTCCCTCCCAGCCCCTAGCTTAGGAATGAATGTGTCAAGAATTGGATGTGTGTGGTAGTATCTATATTCTTTTTCCCTGATTTATTTGGCTCCATACACACTGAATACATCAGGAGTTTGTTTAAGTGTGGACTTACCTTTCTGGGTAACTGTGGACTGGAGGAGCATTGAACTTGATATAATACGAATCTCTCAATAAATAAAAAATCTCCTACTAAATCTCCTTTTATAAAGGCTGAGAAGAGAGATCCGTAGCGTTCCATCCGTGTATGAATTGATTCCAATCAGCCTGTAGGAGGTTTCAGGCTGAGTTAGCTGTAGGATAGCATAGCCCAGCAGCAAAACTGCCCTCACTTTCCTTATTGACAGGTTTCTTATGAAACACAGAATATTTAGATTGAAGAGATTCATCCCAGTATTTCAGACACCCAGCGCTGTTATCTTCACTTCAAATCTATTGTAATAACATCCAGAAGCACACCAGCTTCGCCATCCCTTGCAAAAGGACACAGACTTCTCTGAGTAAGCATCTTGTGATAACTGATTAGCACTTTAAAGGGGCAGGGGAAGTAGATATTTTCTGGTTGCATTTTTTAAGAGTAATTTCTGTGTTTAGGAAAATGGGCCAACTTTCCCATTTCAGAGTCCTCTGATTCAGATATGGGCAAGGTGAGAGGTTGGAGGCCTTGTTGATAATGAGAGAGGCAGCCTCTGATTTTTTACACTAATTGAGGCATTTACATTTTTCAGCAGAACTAAAATGCAAAACTAACACATTCCTTGGAGGTTTATAACCCCATGATGGATTCTCCTATCCTCTCTCCCTTAATTATCCCAAATTATCTGAACTCTCATGAAGACGAAAGAAATTAATATTAATATTCCATTTAGAATATACTCTAAAATGCAGTAGAAAATGGAGGCAATAATAATGATAAAGCGGGTAGCTGAGATGATTTGGAATATATAATCTTTCTTCTCTTCTTTGCATCTTCCTTAAACCTAGAGTAAGCCAGGAAAATGCTGTCTTGTGTTCATTTATTAAAGCAATCTTTGTGCTGCACTGACTTTCAGTATATAAGTAAAAGCTTGGTAAAATGTTGCTCTGCCTGTTAAATGTAATATTTTGGCTTTGTGCCTTGATCAGAAAAAAAAAAAAAAAAAAGGATAAATAAAATTGGATAACTTTTTCTGAACAGTGTACATGGGGGGCAAATAGACAGGTAAGGCTCATCATTAGAAAGTAGACAGGAAAAATAGAAGAAAAATGCAGCTATAAACTGAACATGAAGTAGAGCAGTAATTATAGTTTATGCTGAAAGAAAGGAGGGAATAACAGTTATCCAAAGAGCAAACAGTGGGGTCAAATTTGTCAGAAGTGGCAAATGTTGAATCTGTGTATTCACTAGAGGGGAGGGTCTGCTTGCATGAAAGAGACAAAGAGGTGCTACAGGGAAGGGTGGGAGGGGAAAAGGAAGAATGTCTCTTCATTTGGATGGAGAGACCAAAGTACCTGACAAATCTCCAGTTAGCCACTGACTAAATACTGGTGATGAGTTAAAGGTTTGTAATTGGCCTTTACTGCTCAGAGATGGCTCCCAACTTCTGCAGCAGATTCATTGTTCCCAGCTCTACAGCACTGGCTTTCGGTTCTCAGTGTCCTGGAAGCTGCTAGTTATGAGTGGAAGAAGAGGCCTAGTTTCGGTTTAGAAGTGCCCTAAGAAGGAAAACAGCCTCGAGAACCATCCTCAGAGGTGGGATACCATTCACACTGGATGTAAATGTAAACCCAAGTTGAGCTTTAAAACTGAAGGCAGATTATTAATCTGAGTCCCCTAACCACTTCCTCATCTTGTTCTGTGTAAACCTGTCTGGGATTTCCACTCATTGAGAGAAGCCAGAGACTTTCCACCTCACCACCTGTGAGCATCTTACTTTACAACTTCCTAGTGTTACGCTCTTGGCTGTACTTAGAACTGCGTTATCCCATGAAAGTAATGTTTGATTCCTCAAACAATATTTTGTGCCAAAACCATAAGTTTTTAAAGACAGAAGGGATATAGAGTAACCCCATACTCTCTTATTTTTATGAACACTTTGTTTTTCACTGTCTTAGTACAATGCTGGCAGGTTGCTGTGAGGGTGGAAGGCATCATGCAAAGTGAAGCCCATCTGCAAAGCTGTTGCATACGGCATCACATATTGGGCTTGAGGATGGATTGCGGGAGAAAAAACTGTCATATTAAAAAAACCCCAACAGCCCACAACAGAGAATGATGCCAAAAATAGTGAGCAGACTTGAGATCAGCTGTGAACCAGAAAAGCCATTTTGCTGTTCCATTTTAGCTTGAAAATAGCCTTTCCTGTTTTTGCAACACTTTGCCTGCTCTGTTTTGTTTGCTCAGCTTTCAGAGGCTGAAGAAATGTTTGTAAGGAGTACTGAGATATGGAGCTAACTCTAGGTATAGAAGCTGGTTATATATATGTATATATAGGTAAAGATATATATAGAGAGAAGCTGTTCATGGTCAACATCTGGTACAGTTGAGTATGTTACATATACTTACTGTTGCAGGTAGCCCTACCTCATCACCATCTCAAGGTAATAATACATAGAAAGTAAATGGAAAATGATGTGGACTTCTACTGCAACACCATGTGATGTGATGAGGCAGGTGCCACGGAGCTAGACCCTGGATTGTGTATGGCAGAGTCCATAGTGCATATGCAAAATTACACCTGGGTAAGTGCTGCACAGGGCTGCATATTTATGGCAAAACTGCATCCCTGCACATTGATGGTACAACTGCATACCTGCACATGGCAACTCTGAGTTATCATATGCTGTGCTGATATGGTTTTAGTGTACTAGGGGATATTGTGGGTTGGATATTTTGGGTTCATTTTCAGTCTGGAGCATCTGTGAGAGGAGATTGTTTCTCATCCTTCTCCAACAGGCCAAATATTTGGGAAGAAACACTAGGTCCTAATGCAGTGTTTTGTTATTCTGTTTAATGTAGTGACATTCAGTCTCAGGCAAAGCGATTTTGTGATCCTTCCTCTTTGGCTTTATTTAAAAGTGAAAAGGAAAATTAAACTAAAACCCACTCCTAAAGATGTTAGTAGTAGCTACAGGTTTTTTGGTATGAATGTGTGTTTTGAATAGTTACTAGCAAATATGTGACCTTTAAACATAATGGAATGAGGAAATTAGATTTTATTCCATTTAGCCTGATGTAACAATTTCAATGTTATGCATTACAAGAACATTTGCAATCCACCATTGAGAAACAGTAATGTGATGGATAAAGCACTGGACTAGGATTTTATTCTAGGCATAGCTGTAGACATTCTGCATCAATTTGTCCAAGAAAATTAACTGGCCCCCTTAGACAGGGCTTTTTATCTGTGAAATGAGAATGACAATCCCACAGTACCAGTCTGTGACAAATACATGATTAGTACTTGTATTTACTACAAAGTTTTAGATTAATTTTTTTCTCTTGTCCAGTTATTTCATGAAACAGCTCTCAAGAAAACCCAACTAAAGAAATGAAAACTGTTACATTACATGTCTAATGTGAATTAGCTGACACAAGCAGCAAGCTCACTGCCCTGGACTTCAAGAGAGCAGACTTTGGCCTCTTCAGGAACCTGCTCAGTAAGGTTCCATGGGATATAGCCCTAGAGGGTAGGGGGACCCAAGACTGTTGGTGGATATTCAAGGATCACCTGCTGCAAGCTCAGGAGCGATACATCCCTACTAGAAGGAAGTGCTGCAGGAGGGCCAGGAGACCTCCTTGGATGGATCAAGAGCTGCTGAGGAAACTTTGAAGGAAAAAAGAGGCTTATAAAAGGTGGAAGCAAGGACAGGCGGCCTGGGAAGAATACAGGGATGTTGTCTGGGAAGCTAGGGACCAGGTAAGGAAAGCTAAGGCCCACTTAGAATTAAACTTGGCTAGGGATGTGAAAGATAACAGGAAGGGATTCTACAGGTACAGTGCAAATAAAAGACAGATTAGGGACAATGTGGGCCCCCTCCGGAAGCTATCAGGAGAACTGGCTACCCTGGATTTGGAGAAGGCTGAGGTTCTTAATGACTTCTTTGTCTCGGTCTTCACTGGCAAATGCTCTGACCACACCACCCAAGTCTTAGAAGGCAGACGCAGAGACAGTGAGAATGGAGATCCCAGGCCCACTGCAGGAGAGGATCTGGTTCGAGACCATCTTAGGAACCTGAACGCATACAAGTCCATGGGACCACATGAAATCCATCCGCAGGTCCTGAAGGAGCTGGCAAATGGAGTTGCTAAGCCACTGTCCATCATATTTGAAAAATCATGACAGTCAGGTGAAGTTCCCAAGGACTGGAAAAAGGGAAATATAACCCCCATTTTCAAGAAGGGGAAAATGGATGACCCAGGGAATTACAGACCGGTCAGTCTCACCTCTGTGCCTAGCAAAATCTTGGAGCAGATACTCCTGGAAGGCATGTTAAGGCACATGAAAAACAAGAAGGTGGTTGGTGCCAGCCAGCATGGCTTCACTAAGGGGAAATCCTGCCTGACCAATCTGGTGGCCTTCTGTGATGGGGCTATGGAACTGATGGACAGGGGTAGAGCAGTGATGTCATCTACCTGGACTTGTGCAAAGCGTTTGACACTGTCTCACACGACATCCTTGTCTCTAAATTGGAGAGACATCAATTTGACAGATAGACCACTCGGTGGATAAAGAACTGGCTGGATGGCCTCACGCAAAGAGTTGTGGTCAATGGCTCAATGTCCAGCTGGAGACCAGTAACGAGTGGTGTCCCTCAGGGATTGGTTTTGGGACGGGTCTTGTTCAACATCTCTGTTGGTGACATGGGCAGTGGGATTGAGTGCTCCCTCAGCAAGTTTGCCAATGGCACCAAGTTGTGTGGTTCGGTTGATATGTTGGAGGGAAGGAATGCCATCCACAGGGACCTTGACACACTTGTGAGGTGGGCTGATGCCAACCTGATGAAGTTTAACCATGCCAAGTGCAAGGTCCTACACCTGGGTGGGAGAAATCCCAGGCACAGCTACAGGTTGTATCTCAGAGAAGAGAGTCAGAGCAGCCCTGCCGAGAAGCACTGGGAGGTGTTGGTCAATGAGAAACTTAGCATGAGCCAGCTTCAGTGTGCACTTGCAGCCCAGATAGCCAACCATATCCTGGGCTGCATCAAAAGGAACGTGACCAGCAGGTTGAGGGAGGTGATCCTGCCCCTCTACTCTGCTCTTGGGAGACCTCACTTGGAGTATTGTGTGCAGTTCTGGTGTCCTCAACATCAAAAGGACATGAAACTGTTGGAACAAGTCCAGAGGAGGGTCACGAGGATGCTTAGGGGACTGGAGCACCTCCCGTATGATGATAGGCTGAGCAAGTTGGGGCTGTTGAGCCTGGAGAAGAGAAGGCTGCGTGGAGACCTCATAGCAGCCTTCCAGCATCTGAAGGGGGCCTATAAGGATGGTGGAGATGGACTCTTCATTAGGGACTGTAGCGAGAGGACAAGGGGTAACAGATTCAAACTTAAACAGAGGAAGTTTAGATTGGATATAAGGAAGAAATTCTTTCCTGTAAGGGTGGTGAGGCACTGGAATGGGTTGCCCAGGGAGGGAAGTTGTGAATGCTCCATCGCTGGCAATGTTCAAGGCTGGGTTGGACATAGCCTTGGGTGGCATGGTTTAGTGGGAGGTGTCCCGGCCGCTGGTAAGGGGTTTGGAGCTAGATGATCTTAAGGTCCTTTCCAACCCAAAATATTCTATGATTCTATGCTAGACTATTAAGTGTTCCAGGATGAGAAATTAAAATAATTTGTTTAAATTATTGAACAACTGATTGCTAAAAGTGTCATATGACCAAACACCTCTTACAGGCTTCATAATCACTGAAAATTTCTGCACTAGTAATAAAAAATGATACATTTCAGTTAGATTCCTCATTAATTTTGTTCATTAAGTAGGAGATACGAGGCTAAAATGAGACAATTTTATTATTAGAACTACAATTTAATTTCCAAATATATTTTTTTTGTTCTGTGGCAAACATTTTATGGATTGCTTTCTTGTTCATCATTTAATGAGCAGCAAACTACCCTGCAAATTGCTACAGAAGAAAATAATACATATGAGAGGACGAGGAAAGAAATAAAACAACACATGCCAGAAACTGAACAAAATAAATGCAAGGTATCTATGCATGCCTTTTGTTACATATATTTTTCTGTATTGCTCTGGGTGAAAAGAAATATTCTACGTTTCTTCATGTGAATTAGAATATGACACTGCTTTCCAGAAGCAGTAGTACCTTTTCTTAATGCAGAATAGCGAAGTCTGTCTTTCTCCGTTCTTGTTTTCACTACCTTAAAGCTATCTCCTGTGCATCACATATCAAACCTGCAGTATTGTTCATCTCAAAGGAAGGTGCCACATGCGTGTGCACGATCGTCTGATTGCAAAAGGGTTGCCTTCCTTCCCCTTTCTTGACATCTCAAAGGCCACATTTGTCATATAGTCACTTGGTTATGAGTGTGTAATTAAATGTAAAGCACTTTGGGAGGTTTAGCGGTATAAAGTATTGCTATTGAAATGCAAGTTCTTTTTCTGCAGAAAAATACAAAAGAAAAAAAACCAAATAAACAGCAACAAGAAAGAAATTAAAAGGTTTCTAAGGATAAAAATGTGAACATGGTTAGATAAATAAAACATTAGAAAGAAAGGAAAATACTTCCGGAAAAGAAAAATCAATAAGATTAAAAAAAAGAGAAAGATTTATTTGAGAAAGTTGACAGGCTTGCAGAATTTTCTAGCTTACATGCTATTTACAGAGAAAAAATATGATGAATCAAGACACAATCATCAAAGTAAAAACCCTAGGTATTAAGATTTTAACTTTAACTTGTAAAGAGTACAAATCTTTTCCTTTGTGACATAAATTTGCACAGGCAGTAGGAGCTTCCAATTACAGAGTTTTTTTCTCTATTTTACATCCTTAGAGATAATGTTTGTCCTTTTGTGAAACATGTGTGAGATTCTGTCCTCCCCAGTTTATGACTCCTATATGACATATTAGGAACTGGAATTATTTATAAAACCAGAAAAGAATTAGGCTTAACAAGCTCTTTGGTGGATAGTTCTAGTTATTCACTGCAAAATGACATTTTTGCCATGAACAAACAGTGGCAGGATTTACCCTGAGTTGTGATTCAGTCATGGACTAGACCCCAGGCATGAAACCTTTCAAGTAAACGACCACGTGGTTGTAGAAGTATAGGCATAATCATGTATCTTCTCTTTCCATTGGTTCTGGGTACAAAAGAAGAGGCAGCTGCATGGAGGTCTTCTCTTCCAGGGGAGCACCCCAGCCCTCACACTGCTAACTAGGCAGACAAAAACCAAATACCACCACATCCTACACCTCTGCTGTTTTTAGAAAGGGACCCTTTGTCTAATATCAGGCATATTCACCTGCTTCTTCTTTCATCCAGGTTGTTTAGGAGGTTACTGCTTCACCTCCTCAAAACCCTTCTCAGCGGAGGTTACCATCCCTGCATAATCCTCTGAAGGAGCTCTTGTGTCAGGGATGTGGGGGACAGCTCTTGAAACAGGCAGAGGCAAAAGGCGTCCTCTGACTCCAGCTGTGGTTAAGTGACTTTTTTTTTTTTTTTTTTTTACAGGAAGTGTCTGGGGAAAAAAGTGAAACTCTAACATAAACAGTTGCGGTTAACTAGTTTGGCATTAAATACAGTGAGGCGCAGCCTGTACTGTACATGTATTTCCCAGATAACTTAATAACCAAAACAGTTAACTATCAATAAATGTTCTCTATTACACTCTAGCATTGTTTCAGCCTTTAATTAAGACTTATCATCAAAATTCATGTTCTGAGAGTCCTGGGTTACTTTAGCTTTGGTAGCTTTTTTGTACTGGACCATATTAACTCTTATTATCTCCCAGTGGGTCCATGTTGAATTGAAACTAATGGGTTGATGGTGGCTGTCCATGCTTTTCAGTTTTGGACTGTTATGCGTTGGAGGCCAAACAATTACAGAAGAAGGAATTGCCCTTCAGTTTTCTAGTTATCCTCTGCGCTTTTAGTTATTTATGATAAAATGTCTCAAGTGTGTCAATTCGTCTAATCTTAGAAGTATGATTTCATGAAAACTACATCTTCCCCCTGGTTTACAGAATACATAGCAAGAAAAGTTTCCAGGCTAGGAGGACTTCATAGTAAGAAGTTGGACTACCCTTTCATGCTTGCTTAAACTTAGAATCATAGAATAGTTAGGGTTGGAAAGGACCTTAAGATCATCTAATTCCAATCCCCCCACCATGGGCAGGGGCACCTCACACTAAACCATGTCACCCAAGGCTCTGTCCAACCTGGACTTGAACACTGTCGGGGATAGAGTATTCACAACTTCCCTGGGCAACCCATTCCAGTGCTTAATTAATCCGTTATTTCCAGAATGTTCACATAGGTCTTTGAATCTGTAGAAGTATGGACTGTGTATTGGGTTTGTATGGAAAGTTTTGGTAGCAGGGGACTACAAGGGTAGCTTCTGTGAGAAGATGCCAAAAGCTGCCCTTGTGTCCAACCGAACCAATGCCATCCGGCTCTGAGATGGACCTACCACTAACTGAAGCTGATCCCATCGGCAATGGTGCTAGTGCCTCTGGGATAACATATTCAAGTGGGGGGAGTGTGGGGAGCTTATGCGTGTGCAAACTGTGCAATTGCAGCCAGAGAGAGGGGTGAAAATATGTAACTGAAGCAGCCCTGCAGACACCAGGGTCAGTGCAGAAGTAGGGCAGGAGGTGTTCCAGGCACCAGAGCAGAGATTCCCCTGCAGCCCATGGTGCAGCCCATGGTGAGGCAGGCTGTGCCTCTGCAACCCATGGAGGACCCCATGCCAGAGCAGGGGGATGCCTGGAAGAAGCTGTGAAACTGAAGGAAGCCTTGCCCAGTTTGGCTAAAGTGATTCTCCTGGAATTTAGTACTTAGCTTGAGGAACTACTGTTAGAGTGCTGTGCACTCTCATTTTATTATTAGGTATATGAAATTGTCTCTGTTAGGGCTGGCAAATTCTGAATATTAACTTTGTGTTTCCCATTTGTTTGGGGAAATAAATCAGTATGTTTGTTTTCCTGAAACACATAATAATAATCTGTGAAGAAAACATATCTTGCTGGTTGATTTGCTTCTGCCCTGGACTGAAATGCAGTATGAAGGTTGGAAAATGCCTCAGCTAAGCTGAAATTTGAGAGAAAAAAAAACCACACTTGCACCACTGAAACCTGGATCCATGAAATGTAGTTTTTACGGTAGCTTTATTATTCATGCATTTCTAATAACAATCTCATTTCATCTTATTGTGAGTAAGGGGAGAGGATATACTGCCATAAATGCTAGCGCATGGTCTGAGCTCCAGCTTTCATTGTTACTTCCAGAATCACAATGGATTTTCATTGGCCTGAATTGCTAACATGCTTATAGGAATAAGACTAAAATGGCTCTACCTGCCATTCACTGATGTGTGAATCGACAATCAAATGATTGATTAATTTTTCTGTGCTTCAATAGCTTCTTTCAAGCTATGCATCTGGAGTTACTGTATAAAATGCTGCAGTTCCAGCTAAGTTTTCTAAGGGATAGATGAAGTAAATTAGGCAATTAGACCTAATCTCAGATTTAAAAAATGAAAATCCATCAGTATCCCTGTCTTGCAAAGAAAATGCATTTCAAAATCTGAATGGAAAAAGTAACCTCACAAAGGAAAACTGTAGTCCCAACAGCTTGCCTGTGAATAGCTTACATGAATTTCTAATACATTTTTCTTTTGTTCATTTTTTCAAAAAACTTTGGGCCCTAGAAGCTTTTAAGGAGGAGTTTTGAAAGCGGAGTCATAGGAAGAACTAAATATTTCATTAGCGATTTATGAAAACATGTTTTTGCTTTATTCCTTTAACAGAAAAAAATCATGACAGCAAAATGATGAGGATTAATTTATGAAAATGTATTGCATGGCAGTTTCTGAGCAATGGTTTTATAAACAGTTTCTTTTTTCAAAATTTTATGTCAAGATGGATCACAAGAAGACTAGCAAATTATTGTAGTCAGATCAAACAGAATATGCAGTCCATGAGTTTTCCTGTAACATCTGCTGCATCCTGACTGAGATCACCAAGTTTTCATCTATTTCCTTCTCTAACAGGAATGATGTATTACTTTTGTTCACTTCCTTGGTTTAAAGCACATGAACCTCTACAGAGTTGAATGTAGGAAAAATGCTTCTTGATTCAAGTTAGGCTTCATCCAAAATCTCTTTTTCAGTCTATTTAGTCCTTTTTGCAATTGTTGGTGAACCTGCACACTTCATGGTGTACAGGTAATGATTCACTTTTAAACACTGCTGAGACCCGAGTTGTATGTTCTACATGATCTATCAAAACTAAGAAACAATAAAATGCTGCAGAAGGAAAAACAAATGAACAAACCCCAAACAAATAAACAGAAAAAAAAGCCCACCCAACAAAACCCAAATAAACAAGCAAACCAACCAGAAAATCCAGACCAAAACCCAAACCAAAGATAAAGGACAAAAGTGAGACAGAACCCATCAAAATAGAAAAGTTGAGACAGACAAAGACTGGGCAACCATCTTGACAAGCTGACTGGAAGCCACTGTACTTTATGCTGTGAGGGCTTCATCCAAGTTTCACTGGTAGCATAGAAAAGCTTAAGAGGACTTCGATGCAAGCCTAATTCAGCCAATTTATTGAATGATTTCTTCATATTTGTGACACCGGTCTTGTTGCTGAGCAGGGATGAGGAAGACGGGGACTAGGGGGAGGCCAAAGGAAAGCTGACCACACAAATGTAATGTTGGAGACATTAGACTGCATGGGGCTGTTCAGCCTTCACAAAGAGCCAAACTTATTTCCATGGAAACCAATGTTCAAAGATGAATAAGTAGCCTGGCTCTCAGCAGTTCCCTTTCCTTTTTCTCTTTTCTTCTCTCTTGGGATGTTTTGTTGTTGTTTTTGGTAAAGGGAAAGAAAGAGGCTCTTCACCTCCAAGCAGCTTGAGAAAAGACTGGCAACATTCATTCCACTAATAAGCTGGCAATTAATGCAAAGAGGAATGTCCTGGATTTTTCAAAGAGAAGTATTTTTCAACAGGAGCTAGTCAAGATGTTGATGAGGTTTTGTTTCTCTCTCTCTTTTTTTGTTGTTGTTTTGCTTAAGTACATTTTCTGGAAAAAGGGGTTGCTAAACTGGTGTTGTAAGTCTGCCCTCACGTGTTGGATTTTAACTCTTCAGGAAAGAAAGTGTAAGTGAGCTCAATGGAATCCGCCAGATGTATTATGGCACCACCCAGATCCTCAGAGCTGCTAGATTTTTCAATATTTATTTTTAGGTGCTGATGTACACTTAGCAATGGGTTACACACAGGGAATACACAGAGGTATGTACTATCCATTTGATGTAGCAGATATGGGTCATTATCATTCCTGTGCTAAGTAGATAATGAATTCAAAGGGAATGTTACAAAGGTGCTGCTGATGCTATCAGTGTTATAATGTGTTGCACCTATTGACTGACATAAAAAGAGACATCCAGAAGCAGGCAGAAAACCAGAATTACCAACTACGTTTCAGTAAATAAGGAAGATATTCTCAGCAGTCTTAAAGAAATCCTTTGCATTTGGCTTCTTGTGAAGAGAGTTTCTGAGAATGGGAAATATATCAGACAATACCGTCATATGGGAAATTTCCAGCGTGAGTCAGAATGTAACTGTGCCTAGATGGGACACAGGTGTTTCTTTAGGCTTTGAAACCGACGAAGCCAGGTTTTCTGCAGGCTTGTATCTGTGGCTGACTGACTTTGGTGCCTCTAAAAGTGTCAATGCCCATTGAACTTTCTGTGTAACAAGCATCTATAGAAGGTCGCTTCTGCCCAAAGAAAGACCTCTTCCATGTGAATCCTCTGATACCTAAATGATGATTTCGTTTAGCAGAGAATAAATTTTGGTTGCTCTCCCTTTTCCCTCTCCAAACATCTGTAAACATTTTGCAAAAAACAAAACTTGTAGGAATATAACTGTCTTTGAGAGCTCTGTCCCTCTATTCCACTTGGCTGACATCAGTCAGTAGGCTCAAAATTATTAGGGAAACCAGCCAGACAAAATGATTGCCTAAGCCTCATTTCCTCAGGAAACTAGGCTAAAAAGTTAATGTTAGCAATAACTCCTGAATTGGAGCTACCACTGGAGGAATGCAGCGTGGCACCAAAGCTGTGTACGCCTGTACAAAGTGCAGTCTGATGTGTTGCTCCCATTGTGCTTTTGCTGTAAACTTTCTCTTGGACCCTGCTAGCAAACAAACCTTAATTCTGCTGCTCTGTGGATGAACGGCCATAGCAGTGTCCTCACCAGGGGGAATTCAGAGGCTCTTCACTCGTTGGCTTACCCACTGGGTATGTGGATGTGGACCCCTGCTCACTGGAAAGTGATGAAGACCACACATCTAGTTAATCCAGACATTCCCTGGCCTTCTGAACATTTTGGTCCTGCACTCAAATCAGCAGTTTGCAATGGATTTTATCTACTGTTACTAGGTAATTAATTTCCATGGCTTTTTTCTTTTTTCTTTTTTTTAATCTTTTGAAAGGAAAAATCCCATTTCACAGCAGACTCTTTCTTCTTCACCACATATCATTGGTGATAGTCACCTCAGTAAGATGTCATTCAACTCTCAGTGTATTCTAAGATGTTCTTTATATATTAAGAAAGGCATATGGCCGAAGCTGCTTGTGGTGAGATTTTTACTGTGTGAATATGAAGTGGGGCAATGGCGTTGTAACTGCTTTCCAGCATGAGCTTATCTTCAGTATTTTGTTTTATCCTGAGGCATTGTCCTTTCTGTTATCAGCCTCTCTGAAAGGCAGGAGTACAACCATGTCTTGTCTATATCATCTTGTTTATGGTTTATATGTGGCTGGAAGTTCTGCCAGAAACTTAGTGTCATTTTACTGCTTGGTTTTACATTCTGGCTGTGATGTACTAATTATCAGGGTGTGACAGAGCACTTATTTCCTATCATAAACCAGGGCTGTTATCCAGGAATGAAATTTTGTGCAAGTCATGAAAGGATGTAACAATATGAAATATTCTCTGAGAGCCATATTCCGATCCTGTTGACATTGCTGGGAATGTTACTTTTGTCTTCACTGTGAGGGCCACATAATGAAAGATAATGGTATCACAATGCCTGCTTTTATTATTTTTACCTTTTTTTTTTTTTAAGAAATATTTCCACACAGTACTGTGAGCACTGGACAGTTGTACACCTCAGCTGACTACTTGGTGCAGCAGTAACACAGGGTACTTAATATGCTAGAGAGCCAGAGTCTTTGTAGATGCAAATCAGTGTAGTTCCTTTCACATCAGGGCAGTGTGCTGTTTTATATTACGGGGAAATCTTGCTCTCAGCTTCAAGCTGCTATTTCCTTCCCCTTTTAGAATGGAAAAAGCAAAGAGACTACACTTTTAATCCATTCCCAGGGAGGATGGGAGGAAAGAAATAAAACAATTCAGAGACTCTGTAGTAGTCTTCTAGTTCCCTACTAGTAGCACACAGTTAATGCACAGGACTTAATGGGAACACACTTGCACTCAGCCTCAGGAGCCTATGGCAAAAGAGATAATGAAGTATTTCTGCTTATACCATCACAAACCCTCACTTGAACAGCACAAGTACAGACCAGCCTCAAACCAAGAGCAAGGGTGAACAGAGTGTAGCCTTCAGCCTGGCCATGGCTGCTCAACACGGCTTTTGGAAATTCTGGGTTTTGTTAGACACATATGCATCATGTTAGAGACTTGCATTGCTATCAGTATTGGTGTTTTGTATGCTCATAGGCTGATGGCTATTTATTCCTCCTCTGTGGAAGAGATGATACAATTAAAGACAAGTAAGAAAGTTGGTCTTTTAGCCAAATTCTGCCAGACTAAACAGCCCACAGTGTTCAGAATACGTGAGATATTCTATTACAGACATTTATGGTTGTGAGAGCTGAATTCAACCCTGAACTCATTTGCATGATTAAAATGAAGCCAGGCTGTCCCACCATACTGGAATGCAAATTTTGATTTACAGTTAACTCAGTTCCTTTTCTTACTGATATATATCCCTCCCCCCCCCCCCCCCCTTTCCTTTACCCACCTCCTGGAAGAAAAAAAAAGCATTTGCATCTTTTACTTCTATCTTAAGCATCTCTTTCTGATCTACAGATTGAACCTTGGCAATTTGGTAAGGAAATAGATGGTTCTTCTGATCTACACATCCCATAATTTATTGGCTTCTTGCACCTGTCAGATGCCACATTTCCTTTCCTCTGGGAGCATACCCCTATTCATGTAACTCTCCTTTCCCTGTAACTAGAGAAAAAGATAGTTACAGATGTCAGTTAAGCCATGACTGTTTCTTTGATCTTTCCTAGTTCCGTTTTTATTGGAATGTTTCTTCCTAATGTTTTTCCTGTGTACCTTTACTTTTAAATAGAGCAGCATTTGTTTTGTTTTCAGTAAGACTGGATTCCCAATTCTGCTCTTGAATCAGTGAAAAATGGAAGTGATTCCCTGATCTTAGCAGATCACGCTGGTTTAAACCTCATCCGCACAAAGTGTTCTGATCTCCCTGTCATCTTCTTTAGAAATGAGATCCCTGTCTGTGAATAACTCTTCAATGTGCGCTTCAAATCCACCCCTTATTTGAGAAAGCACTCAAATACTCTCCTGAACTGGGACTATGGAAAAAACTCACTTTTTTTGACAGGATGGTTTCATAAAGACCACAAACAAACAGATATATTAGGGGAGAACCAGATACTCAATTATTTTCTGTGGCAGTGACATATCCTTTGTCAGGTCTGGATCTAACTGATGCTCTGAAACAGAAGATGGAAGTATGAAGAACACATTACTGGGACCATTTCCTAGCACTGTTCAAGAGGTTGGCTGCTAGATCTCTCTACATTACTAAAATGCAAACAGCTGGGCTCATCTCTGTGCCTTCCAGCCCAGACATTCAGACACTTCAGTAGTAATAAAACCTGAAAAGCACATTTTAAAAACTAACACTATTAGCCAAGGCAGGCATTTGTACAGGCTGAACTGGGCACCTCACCTGACCACTTTCATTTTTTATTATGATCTTCCTTTCTCCCTCTGGTTCTCCTGTCCTTGCAACAAGATGCTGCTGCTGCTGTGAAATGGGAGGAGATTGTCTGTGTTTCTAAAATAATTTATTACCTTGAGGTTTTCAAAAGCACTGAAAACATTTCTGCATAGTTATTTTTTTTAATTCTTGGTAGTGCTTTTCTTTTCTTGCTTTGTTGAAGCATTCAGTTTGGAGCAGAGCCTGGATCATTCTTCTCAGGCTTTCTTTTGGTGCAGCTTGCCATGCCTTTTACTCCCTGCCCTGCTGAAAATGCCCCTTCAAATGGTGCTGCATTCCCAGCACAACTCTCCAGGGCTCCCCCAGCCACCATCCCTATTTTCACCATCCTCTGTTTTCCCTACCAGCCCATGCCCATGCACCGGGGCTGAGGGGAACAGCCATGCCCCTTTTCCATGACACCACTATGCCCACCCGCCTCTGTCTACCAGAGCCTCCCAAGGTGTATATGCAGATGTGTGCATATATATATATATACACATGTATGTATGTTTTAACCTACTGTGAAATGAATTTCTACCTCCTTTCAGCATGACATGATGGAATTTAGATTTCATCTCGTTGGTTTTCCTGCATTTTCCTATACTTTAACACCTCTATATCACTAGAGGTGGTGGGGCGACACTAGCTGGAGGTTCTTGGTAGCATATGTTTTCTCATCTCAGCCTATTGAACTATTATCTTTAAAATATTTCTGTAATATCTCTTTGGAAATACATGTTTAAAAAATGTAAGGAGGATGTGTGAGCTTTCTGCTAGGTTTATTCAATTTTCAACCCTCCAAACACTTGAGAATTCAAATTATTCAGCTAGGCTTAATGAGGCTGACTCAGAGTAAAGTTATGTGCATAAAAGTCAAGGGTAGGAGGCCTTGATATTATGCATTTTTAGGTGGTTATGGGGTTTTCAATATTAATATTTATTACTGAACGGTTTGAAGGAGAAGTCAGACTGTATCTTTTCATCAGTGCTCACTACTTCCTACCTGGCTGCAAAGGAGTTCTTTGGAGGAGTCAGGGATGTGGAAGGTTGTTTGTGAAAGGACTGCAATCTGTCAGTGCGAATCTGAGGGCTCCATTAGCCACACCAACCTCAGACTTTGCTAACACCTACAACTGCTAGCCCTGTTTAGGTTCATACCACTAAACACTAAGCTCTTAAGTCAAAGACTTTCCCTTTGCCTCCATTTTCCAGTTAATAGCATGGGGAAAAACACTTTGGATGTCTAAAATGACCAGCATGAAGCACCACCATGGGCCCTACTGTTATCCCTAACACAAAACACAAAAAAATGGGAAAAAATTTGACTGAAGAGCCTGCCCATTCTCATGTCCCAGCTTGTTTGAGCATTGTAAGTTTGGCTTTTTTTAATTCAGCTGCCTCTGACCATTCTTTTTCTGGTCTTGAGAGTACAAGAAAGCAAATCTGCTTGTGGCCTTAGTGGTTCTGGACAGTGGGACTGAGGGAGGGACTGCTGGCCTTGTGCTGGAGGCCTGAAGAAGACAATCTGTTGTATGCCTCTGGAGAGGAAGTTGTTCAGATAGTCTGGCAAAGACACACATGGCCATGGGAATTTTTCAGTGCTTTTCTGAACTAAACCTCTGGAGACTCCTTGCAATTAATCTTACAAGGTTCTCTGGTTTATCCTGGCCTCATCCTTGCTCCCATTCACACATATAGGGTGAATTCCTGTTGAGTCACCCTTAGGAAATGTTTAGAAGAAAACTCACTTTTTTTTTTTTTTTTTTCCCCCTAGGTGTACATTTTGCGGTGCTGAAGCAGACTCTGGACAAAACCAGGTGCCATCCTAGCTATGCTATGTGGAGGATTTTGTTGGAGAGCAAAAGTCTCTTCTGGCTTGCCATGACTGCAACTCTCTTCATTTCATTTACATGGTATGAGAAAGGCCTTAGCATCTCTGCTCTGAGAGCAAAGGAACAGGTACCTTTTATTTTCCTAATGATTTTTATTCTGATGTTACTCAGACCTTCAGATGCCTTTCTGTGTGTTTGTTTTTGTAATTTTCATCTGGTAAAGGAATTTGGTCAGAAAATGCTGACTGCAGGAAATGGAAACTTTTTGCAGAAACACCTCACTTTAATGAAGTAAACATCATGTTATACTTGGATCACTCCCTTGAAACTGAGTATTTGTCCTCCACAGCATGGTTTTGGGTTTTATGCTGTGTTGCAATATTCATACTGCAATTATAAAAAATGCATAAACATAGAATTGCTTTTGGAATATTTTTTTCACAGTAAAGTTATGAGATTATTGACTTTTTATTCCTTTTCTACTTGAAGGAAAATTGAAGAATCTGAGAATTCTTCATAAAATAGAAATTAAAAATTTTAAATAGCTTACTAAAGTGACCATCTTCCCCACCTTGCATTACAGGATTTTGGGAAGAAAGTCCCACCTGTTTCTACACAGCATGTTGTGTAAAGATGGCAATTAGGACAGGAGAGAGAGGTGTGTTTGCTGGTGATCTAAAACATTAGCAGCACCCTTCATTCCAGATTTACCTACAAAATCCTCTCTGCTGTGAGACAGCGGCTGCCTCTGAAGTCTTCTACATATCTCTTAAAATCCCAAGGATCCTTCTTTTTTTAACCTGTATTGTACCCCTATTGCCCTTGAGATCTTCTATTACAGCTGCTTTCCTCAGAAGGATTTGGTAAGAGTATCTCTTTTGGACCATGTCAGTGTTAGAGATTTGCTGTCAAGCATCAAGAGATGCTCTGTCTCTTCCCCTGGGGCTTTAAAGATGCTATTCTAAAATTAAAGTGTTTGGTATAGATAAGGTGCTCAGGGTTATAATGAGGTCAAGAGTTACTGGCAGTTTCCAACTAGATTTTTTTTTCTGTAGGTTGATCAGATCTCTTGCTGTGTTATTTTTCATTTTAGACAGATAAATGTAGACAGACCAGGTAGAGCAATAGCCAGGAACAGGAAGCTTTTGAAAAATATTTGGAAATTATTCTGATAGCATTGTCTAAATCAAGTTGTCCCATTTGATTATGCTGGCATCCTCTGCAATGCAATGTGACATGGAATACGTGATGTAATGAGATATGCCCGCCAAAACGCAATGTACTTTATTTTAGTCACAATGTATTAATCCACTTACTGAATAATTGACCCAAAGAGATTCTGTCAAACAGTATTAAATTATTCACTGGATATCCAAACCAGAAGACAGTGTCTTTTAAATATTTAAGAATAATGTCAAATAATTTTCCACACCAAAAATATCCTTTTTTTTTATGTTTATTGAGGTCCCCTGTCTTTTCTGTTGTTTAAGGAGGGCAGGTTAATTAAAAACAAGTATGCCCTTTCGAGGTGCTGTGTGAGTGGAAGGGCGAGGCTCTCCCACCTACCAGCTCCTCCAGAAGGAAAAGAAAATGCTCCCCTGGTTTGATCATCAGACCCGGCCAGATGCCATACCATTAGAACAGTCTCACTGCCTTATCCATGCGTTTCAAAGCCAAACCCAAGCTCTTCACACGCAAGTACATATATTTGACTAGGTAGCCTGTGCCTCAGCAGCGAGTTCCCCCAGAGAGGGTGCAGCATTGCAGGCAGCTTGGCTGAGGCTGTGAAATGCCCTGCTATTCCCTACCCTCAGGCCTTGCAGTACCTCTCTAGGTGTGCATTATGAGATAATAACCTTGCCGGATCAATTTTGGTGTGGCAAATAGGTTTCCTTAAAAAACGGACACCAGGATAGCAGCATTCAAGTTCTACCGATTACAGTGTCTGACACCTTTCCCCTTGATGGTTGCACGAAGAACGAATGCAGGGTATATCTCTGGCTCATTTAAAAAGGATGAGGACAGGCATCTGATACCTTACCTTAATTATTCCATTTCCTCCTCCCTATATACATTTCCAAAAATCTAATTATAGTGCTTGTAGCCCCTGCTATCAGCCAGTACTCAGAGATTAATATAAAGCCGTAAGAAGGACAGCTACCACCCTTCACACTTTCCACAACACTGCAAATATATTCCATCAGTCTTTTGATACTAATATTTTGATACATTTATCATTGTGTTAGCATCGACAGTGAGCAGTATTTACAGTTTATAAGCTCTTCCAGGACCAACTGTTCATATTATTCCTATTAAGTCCATTCAATTTTCCATCTGAAATACCACATTTGTCTAGTCAGAGTTTGACATCTATTTTCGGAGGGATGATTTGCTTTTAATAATGAATTTTATTTAATTTTATGTTCTTCTCCCAAGGAAAACACTAAAGCAATCTGTTATGTGTTGTCAATCAACGAAGATGCACTTGGCTGCATTCTCAGGTTTATTATCTAGGTCCTGATAAGGGGACATATTTGTGTGAATGCATCTGTGTGTGTTGAGATACAATTTCTTATCTGTTCTTCTGTGGCTTTATTTAGACTGGAATTTGCTGCAATGTCCTCATGAGTGCAGGAATGCTGTCCAAGGGTGTGCTCTGTGTGCAGTTAGTGGGCAGCAGGCAACCCTCCTCAGTATGTTTGCTATTCCAAGCCACAAGTATTGTCACACCCTGTTTCTTTTTGTGAACAATCAGACTCTTTATATGTCAAAATAAATAAATACAGTAATGATTCTCTTCCAGCTGCTCTCTTAAAGGCATTTAGATCTGTTTTCAGGAGACAGCAAAACCTATGACTCTGCTCAGCCACAGTTTAGTAAGTGGAAGCAAAGCCCAAACAGAAAAAAACTATATAGAAAATTCTTCTTCATCTTCTTCTTCTTAATATTATTATTACTGTTACTTAAGGGGAGGGGGACAAATTATAACGGCATTGAAAATGAACCCCAACTCCTGCAAGGACTAAACTCAAGGCTTACATAGTTCACTGGGCTTTCAATACTAGAGTTGTCACAGACATCCTGCAATTCAGTATTTTGGCACTATGGAAGAGCAACAGCAAACAAAGACTTGGCCAAAGAATGTATTGGTCTGTCAGTCTGCCTGACAGTTGTCATCTGGTGGGGTTCCCTGCTATAGCCCCAACACACTGCACAGGGAAATTCACCTGCAGAGTGAGTGCTTGTGTGAGACATCATTCTGCATCAGACTTCCACCTTTTTCTCATACTTCCTGTGTGCAGAAATGCCAGGGTTTGTGTCTGGCCACAATGTGCAAAGAGTTATATCCAAGATCTCTGTTAGCAGTCACTGAATGCAGCACAGGTGATGGACAGAGCTTGTTAGGAATTAAGTTGCTGTTTTATGAGAAATTCTGCAGTTGCAGAGGATTTCTTTATAAATGGAGCAGGAACAAATAAAGCTATAGTAATTTCCAGGAAAAACATAAAAGGAAAAGGAAATTAGGGTCATACCAAAAGCTTAACAGAATCAAAATCTTTGATTCTAATTTCAGCTTTTTAAAAATTCTGTATAATAAATGTCAGCATATAAAGTAATTTAAAGCCATAATATTGAAACAGAAAATCAAAATCTTCTTTTTCAGAAATGACATGCTAAAGACCTCTCCTTTTCCTTGGATGGTGAACTTTTCTATGCATCAGGTTTCACTTCTGTGCAGCCTTTTTCCTTGCTGGTCTACTGCTATCTCAGGTGGCTCAAGCCCAGGCTTCTCCCTCAGATGCTGCTCATGCCACAGCTGTTGAAAACAGGGCAGTGCACAGCTGCGGCAATGACTGCTGTTTTGAGCAACATTCACCACTGTCAAGATGGAGCAGACAGGAGAGGAGGGGACAGCAGTGTCCCAGGGACCTGCCCCAAATCGTACTCTTCTCACAGGAGTGTGCCTGGGTGACTAAAGGCTCTCCTTCAGCCCTAGTGTGAAGGAGAAAAGGAAGAGCAGGGCTGGCGAAGGTCAGGAGGTGGATCCGCCTACTGTTCCCTTGGGCAGAGGACCACAGGTGTTGTGCAGTCCTTCCAATAGATCAAAAGGAGAATTTCTCCCTTTCAGCACTGGGGGAAAGATCTGGGGCTAACAGACATCCCCTGTATGACCTTGCCATGATGAGGAGCTTACAAGTGTAATTCTCTGTCCATATCTGAATATCAAGAGGTGGAATGGTTTTCCCCAGTCATGCAGCTAATGGCCATCAGAGCTGGGGTAGAACCTTTTACCTTCAAGTTCCCATCTGAAGCAACAAACCCCATATTTTTCCTAGAACATGCTGTGAGGCAGAGCCTACAGTATGACGTTCTATAGGTGACATTAATTGTGCTGATTGACATATACTGTAAAGCTTGCATAAGACCAATCAGATGAGTTTGGAGGCCTGGCCTTGCCTTGCCTGCAATGCCAGCAGGACACTGAAATGTTGCGAACTTGGTGGCAGTCCTGCAAACCAAGCTTTCAGAAGAAAGTCTATTGAAGTTTTACAGAAAAGCCCCTTGATTCTCAGGTGCCACAGCATTAGCAGGCAAGGCGGTGACATGCTGGAGTATGCTGTGTGTATGTGTTTTGCTGTGTGTATGTGTTTTTCTGTGTGTGCGTGCTGGTGGGCTAGCACCAGCATGAAGCAAATGTCTTTTGAAAGACTTGGTGCTGGAGGGGACATGCACAGCATCCCAAGGCAGCCTCAGCAAGACATCTGACTGATTAGATATTGAGGTCAGGCGCTGAGATACCAAGGTTGTGCCATGTCCTGATTTCCTCATCCAGCTGGGCCCTGATAAAATAGCAGCTGGCAAGACCACCAATCAGATAAGGTGGCAATTTTCAACAGCCTCAAATTATTGTTGCAGCAAGGCAGGTCCAGATAAGATCAATCAGACTCTGGAACAATTTGGCCATTCCTGATTTTTCTTTTCCCCTCCTTTTTCTTTTTTCCCTTCTTTTTGAAGACACAGCCTGTCTTGTGAATGTGAACACAGGGATTACTTACACAGTCCCTCACCATTCTCAGAACAAAACGTGAGGGCTGATTTATGGCCTGGATTAGTGGGAAACAGTAATTCTTTGCTCTTTATGATGTTTTGTCAGAAGGTGCAGTACCCTGCAGTCAGAGCAGCAGGATTGCAATGAGGTTTTTGCAAAAGGGGCAAGAGAAGGGGGGGTTGTGTGAGTACAGCAGCACATCTAACACAGGAGTTAATAAGACACCAGCACATTAATCATGTGATAGGTATTGAGTCTAACAGGGCAAGGCAATAGTTTTTAAAAACAGCCAGTAAAATTACTACCCAGTGGAAAAAGGCTGACTGAATGCCACAGCTTTTATGCCACTATTTGCAATTAAAATTGATTAGGGTTTTTTTTGTTTGGTTGGTTTTTGTTTGTTTTTTTTTTTTCTTTGGTTTTCTTTTTTTTTCCTGTTTGGAAGTTTTTACATGCCTTTTTGGACCTGTTAAAAAATCAGAGACAAATCACGCAGGGCTGTAACAGAGGTCTGCACAGTTTCTTTCCTCTTGACCCACTGCGCCCCAGGCTGTACCTCAGGCATTTGCACTCTCCTGCACAGTGACCCCAAATGCTAGACACAGCTGAATGATCACTGAGAGTCACAGTACAGAAGAGAGACACCAGTGCTTTGATACAGCTGGGGTATATTCCTGATCAAACGAGACTTGATTCTCAGCTGCAGCCTAGAAATGTGGCTCCCCTCTTTCATCCAACTCTCCAGGTGGCTTTATTGTACCAGACTATGTGTGCCTCAGACACTTTTATCACCACTCGCCTGATTAGAATTGGCAAAGTCAAAGGGGAGGAAGAGTTGGGGTAATCTGATGCACCACTAAAGATGTGTCCCATATGTCCTTGGTGTCCTTTATTTAAAGGAATTCCAGTCACTTTAATCTCTTAGTTACTGATGTTATAGTGCAACTTACTTTTCATTGATAAAAACCTGTTCATTATCACAAACACTATAAAACACAGGCAGAGAACATGACTAAACAAATTATTCCCATGAATTTGTAGGCTTCCTGCATGTGCACATGCCCTACATTTGAGCCTTTGTCAAACGCTGCTTGCCATGACAAATAGGGAGCACTGGCAAGACCAAAGTAGGCAGAGTAGTCTTATATGACTAGGTAAAGTTTTGTCTTGCTTCCCATATGACAAATAAAGATTTCCAGGACCTGTCTCTTGGCCACTGCTGTGTGATGAAATAGGCCCTTAAAGTAGAATGCAGATGTCGCCATTGAAAAATAATCATAAGAACTGCCTTCCCAGAGGACTTCAAAAGTCCATCTTGCTCATTAATCAGTCCTTATCACTGATCAAAGCCTGATGTTTCCAGGGAAGGTAAAAAAATAATTGCAAGAAACAGAGAGAAAACACACCTTGATCTGATCTGGTACTACGGGAAAAATACGTTGTCTTAACTCTGGGCTAATCATCAGCAAATGCCAAGCAGCAAAAGGTGAACAGCATAATTATGTGGCTCTGCTGCTGAGAATCAGAAAATAGAGTTTCATGATCATTGCTGGCAGTGACTACAGTAAGTACAGCTTCCAGGGGATGACTACATGTTCAAGATGTAGCACATAAATTTTGGGTAGATAATATAGGTAAGCCAGCTGATTTGCCTGAGACTCACCAGTTACAGGAGGGATTGTGGTCTGGTCCTAGGGGCTTCCTTTATTACAGTGGGTATAATGACTGGTGCAACTCACTACAGCTTTTTTTGAGCTGATATATATGAGCATTGCTTCATTGGAGTAAAGGAAACCATAGTGATTCTCAGCAGCTGAAGACCTGAAAGACAGTTTTCAGGTGTTCTTTAATTTTGTTTTGCCTTTTAAAGGTTGCATATTACATTTGGAGTTGTGCTTGGTTTTATGGATTCAAGAAGACATTTGGCAGTAGCAGTGCTGAGTAATGGCTGCATGGATTTCATGATGCTAATCAGATTATTTTTTTCTTTGGTTTGCTTTTTACATAATTTTTTGTGCTAAAGAGTTGTGCTGAGACTAGGAAAGTTGTGCTTAGGAAATAATTTCTCTAGCAAGTTCTGATATAGTTTTCTGGAAAATAATTCTAAATTTACTCTATGTTCTCCCAGCTGTTTCCTCTCTGCAATTCTTCTTCACCTTATAGCATCAGAATATACTGCAGGTTACAAGGTAACTGAAGGAGACACTGAGCTAGTTTTAACAGGGTGGTGGTTTTAAATAACACTCCTGCAGCTATATTTCTTCTGGTATCTAAGCCAGTTTAAAGCACTTGGCTATCTCTACTTCACACTGCTGTCTAGGATGTAGATCTATGCTTCCAACCCTTGGTCAATTGCAGAAAATACTGATAAACATTCTCACACTTTGATATTTGTTTCTCAGTGAAAAATCCTTCCTTATGTAGACTATGGTGTAATTTCACTTGTAGCTGGCTAAATACAAATATAACTCATGCAGTGATGTTTGCCACCCACCTCTGTCTCTGCAGAGCTCTATTGGCAAATGGAGGGACACTCCAGTTCATGAGAGCAGCATGGTGGGCTGATACTGCTGCTGCCAGCCTGCCCACCCATTCCTAGCCAAAGAAAAATCCTGGCCCATTGAACTTACTGACAAAAATCCCATTGGTTATTTGTGGGACAAAACATGTGTTTCAGCAAGTACTCAGAGTGCACAAAGACGGAGAACACATTTTCTCTCCCAGAAACAGCTGGACTTGCCGCCAGACTGTCACTTTGAGTGTTGGTGCTAAACAAATCCCTTCTCTCAGTCGTCTTCTCACTCTTGCCTAATGTAGCTCCTTTTTCACTGTGTTGTTCTGAGCATATGATACAATTATCAACATCAAGAAGGATTTTGCTTCTTTTCGCCACACTTGGCATTTGGATTTTGTTTGCTTTTGGGTGTTTTTTTCACCAACACATACAGAAACACAGGGAAGCATGATGCTATCTTACAACTGCTGGAGCACAGATAACTTGTGAAGGGTTTAAACCCACCTGATCCCTACCCAGACTCCATCTCACCTAGAAGCCCTATCTGCAGTCCAGCCCACTGACTTTCTGGGAGCCTTTCCCTGCAAATGCTTGGAAGTGTTAGAAAATTTACTGATTAGCCTGCATGTGTTCTAATGGCTCCATTTTAGTTGCTTGGAAGCAGGTGCTCTGGTGCAACAGGCACTTTTCCCTGAGCCAGTGCTGGGGTGCAGTCAAAGCAGAGATGGACAGGCAACTCACCTCCACCTCCTTCCCCAGGGTGTTTGTGAGGTTTCCTGAGGGACTGTGCTGTGACACCACATCGGAAGGCACAACCCCACTGCTTCAGGACTGATCCCAAGGGCAACATGCACATAGCAGCTCCTACTCCTTCCGTCTCCTCTCTATGGCAACGGAATGTTTGTGGTTTAAATCTCAGGAACATCTAGAGTCCTATATAGTCAGTGAAGACTGAAGGGGTGATTGAGTTACATGGATAAATCACCCTCTGGAGACCTGTGAAGGTATCTACTTATTTGCACTTGCTAGAAAATGTAGGAATCATTTGGCATTAGAAACTTAAATTTTTCCAAGGCAGCACCTAAACAGGACACTCCCAAGTAGATAGACTGGCTTCTACTTTTGGTTAGTAAGTGAACAAATGGTCTTGAAATCTTTCAGCAGCAAAAGCCACTTTGTCTCTTGTCATTCTCAGTTCTTTGAAAACTGCCTCAAACTTTCTTTTCTTTTCCTAATTGCTATGCAAACATTTTTGATGTCTGTGCAAAAACATCTGGAAGGTTACAGTGGCATCTGGACATAAATATTAAAATATCAACAAAAACCTGATGTGAATTAGCCATGTGGATAGCCATAAAAACCACAACTACAAAAACCTGCTCCAAGTCTCTGCCTGCGAAAAGTGGATGCCTTCTTATGTGTTTTTAGTGTGTTTATGAACTGACTTTCAGAAAGGGAGCAGTTGGGGTTTGTCTCATTTTGACCAGTCCTAATCAGACTAGAAATTCCCTGGCCTGATTGAATGGGTAGGAGCTCTCTGACAAGTTTTTGGTGTTCTTTGTGAAAGTTTTGATTCTGTTTGTGAAACGTGCTTGCAAGGCTCCTCCTCCTGCCAGACATGGCCCGGATTCCCACTGAATTCTTACTGTGGAATGCAGTGCCATGGGCAGAGCTACTTGAGAGTAATTGCCATGGGCAGTGGCCCTGTATTATGAGAACAGCAGTTTAAGCGTACTCAGGTCCTGCTTTCGAAATTCCCACTAGGGAGATATGCTGTGAGGAAAGAAATGTGACTCTTAAGGTCCATCTCACATAGGGCAGATGAAGGAAAACAGTAGTCCCCATCCAACTCTCACAATGTCAAAAAAAACAAGCTAAAATGGTTATTTATGGAGTCTAGTTCCGTGACCTTTGAGCCCCTGAGGTTGGCAGCATTGTGAGTCACTTGTTCAAAGGTGGCAAGGACATGATGACAACTAAATCTCTTTGCCTTTTAATGAGTATCTGCAGTGTAGATAACCAAAGGGTTTAGAAGCTGGCTAGAGTCAAGCATGTAAATGGGTTCGATAATCCAGGTCTTATTACCTTGATTTTCTCCTGGTAAAAACAGAATTAATAGCTTTTCCTGTCCAGAAGTGAATACATGAATGACTGAGCAGTGCCAGCATATTAGAGATCCTTTTCATTTTCCAAAGAGAGCTGTAAAACAGTTCAGTGGATATGGATTAACTAAGCAGTGCTGGATCTTCTAAGAGCCATCATTTGCTCTTACCTCATCTTTTTCTCATTCTTGCTGTTTTCTTACTGGTCTTTTAGCTCTGTTTGCTGTCACTGCAGACTTCAGTGCTATGTGGGTCATTTCCCCAGGTGAGCAGCTCCTGAGAGGAGCCTTCGGCACCTCAGCGAGGGCAAACACCATGTGCAGGAGCCTCAGTTCTGAGCGGCGAAGAGCCACCACGGGAGCCTCGAGCCTCCCCCAGACCTTGCCCGAGAGCCGGCAGCTCCTCTGAGGGGAGCAGGGACTCACAGGCGGTGGTCTGGCACCGCCCTTAGCACGGAAAACCCGCCCTAGGGAGCACAGGAACAGGGCAGGCAGTTGGCCTTCGATGGTCAGGGGACTGGAGCACCTCCCATATGAGGCTGAGAAAGTTGGGGCTCTTCAGGCTGGAGAAGAGAAGGCTGCTTGGAGACCTCATAGCAACCTTCCAGTATCTGAAGGGGGCCTATAGGGGTGCTGGGGAGGGACTCTTCATGAGGGACTGTAGTGAGAGGAGAAGGGGTAATGGGTTCAAACTTAAACAGGGGAAGTTTAGATTGGATATAAGGAAGAAGTTCTTTACTGTGAGGGTGGTGAGGCACTGGAATGGGTTGCCCATGAGAAGTTGTGAATGCTCCATAACTGGTGGTGTTCAAGGCTGGGTTGGACAGAGCCTTGAGTGACATGGTTTAGTGTGAGTTGTCCCTGCCTATGGCGGGGGGGGGGGGGTGTTGCGACTTTATGATCTTAAGGTCCTCTCCAACCCTAGCCATTCTATAATGATTCTATTCACCTCATTCTCAGGAGTGGTCATATATAAGTCATATATATCCCACCACCTGAGCTGGACTGCTTATGGAGTTGGAGTTGGTTTTATAAAGATATTTTTGTTTCTTTATTTTCTGAAGGCATACACAGTATTTCGTGATGGAAACAGAAATGTTGTGAATGGCCACTGCCCCCTTCAGTTGGTAACCCACTGGGATATTCTGGATAGGACCAACTGCAAGGTGAACAAATTGCTCTGAAAGGCTCTCAAGAATGGAAACACAGATGTTTGTATTTGATTTCTACCCTAATATTTGGCGAGGACTCTATAATTTAAATAAAAGGGCTCATTTTTCCCCAATTTAATCTCTTTTAAACAGTGTGGGAGTTATAAACATTATAATAATTTTACCACTTTCATATTTAAAAATATGCCCTCTAAGCATTTACATTCAAGATTTGTTTTCCTTCAGATGTGTAAATAACGCATAGCAATTTGCATCTCATGCATAAATCTTTCTCCTGTTGAATGCAAATTTAAAAATAATAATGCTCCAGCCCCCAACCCCTTTCATTTGCCTTTTTGCCACCTCCTCATATTTATGGCAAGTTAGCTGGGTAATTCTTCCAAGGAGAATTTGGGGATTTTATGTGTGCTTAAAAAATTATCTGACTGAAGTTTTCTTCCACTGAGTAACAAGAAGCCTGGAGCTGATTAATAGTGTTTCCTTTCCCAGTCCTAATGAACATTATTTCAGGTTTTATGCATCCCAGATGAACCTGTTTTAAATAGTGTGTGCGTATGCATGCATGAGTGTTGCTTTTTTCTTGGGATTTATCCCAAATGAATTTAGTTTCTCTGTAACTTGTAGGACAATATCAATGCTGGCTTAATCAATTTCAATTTGCTGTTAAACCAGAAACGAAGCATTTATCATGATGAGCCAGGAAGGGCTGAATGGACGCTTCGTGTTGCTGAGTGCTCTTTGTGAAATTTGCTCAAGGATGTTGCTGAAGCTCCACATTTACAAGAAGCTCTTCTCTGGCTTGCACTTAACACTTTGTCTGGATACTCCCTCAGAGTGCTTTTACTCTGCAAGTTTCCTGCACTGGCAGCTTCTGTGCTACTGATCAGTATCATGGGTCTCAACCCACTAAAAATACCTTCTTTGGAAAGTCTTGCTGCCTTCATAAAAATGCAACCAAAATATCTCATTGAATCATCTTCCTCAGCTCACACTAGCTCTGCTATTTATGTCTGTAGAGTCACTTCTGTCTCCCTGGCTGCTTCACACCAAGAGCCAGAGCCAGCCCAGGCAGACATGCCATGGTGCCAGCAGCAGCAGTGGGAGCTCTCTGGATGGGTGAGAGCCTTCTGCTCTTGTGGTGAGCCCTGGCCCTGGGCTGTTGCCGATATGGGGTGTTGCAAACTCCCCAGCTCCTGGAGGCAAGTGTTGCTTTAGTGATCAGCTCTGAGTGCCATGGCAAGTGGTGGGTGAGCATTTCTTCTGCTGCCACCTGATCACAGTGAGCGATGCTAATTTTAAAATGGTGAGGAAGACCAGGGAGGTGATAGCAGGGTGGTCCCAGCTGTTCATCCTAGGGAGGCGAGCAGCACTTCTATTTGGGAAGGCAGGAACTCTCATTTCACTGCACTGGAGGGAGGAGTGGGGAAAGGAGGGGAAACTTTCCATAGGTTCCTGTTTCGCTTCAGAGAACTGTTTTCAAAGACTCATCCTCTCTTCCCCTCCTGCAGGTTATATTTAGTTTTAAGCTCTCTTGGCTGCTGCATTGATAGCTCTTTACCATTTCCACAACAATTAATCAGAGCAAGGTTGATTATGCATTTGTCTCTGATTGTATAAATCAGGATACTTCCCTCTGAAATAAGGAGACCTTTTCTGCCTGGGCACCCTGCTGCCCACCCCACCCCACCCCACCCCATCCCATCCCATCCCATCCCATTCCTCCAGCATGGCCAGGCAGCCAGATATGGCTGGATTAATGTGGGGGCAGTTGCTCCTCTGCTGAAATGATGTGAAGGAGGGATGAGGTGAAGGATGAGGCAAGCATTGTGACTTTGGTGTGAGGAGCTGTGAGATGGATGAAGCTACCATTTTAGAGAGCCTGTAACCTGGTTTTGTGCTGTGATATGAGGGGGAGATGAGTGGCTGAAGGGGTTTCTCCTGCCTGCCCTGCAGCACAGCCTGTCTCATTACTATCAGCATTTCATCAAAAGCTGCTTGAATATTGTATAGGGTAGTGCTCGTGTAGTATGAACTGAGAAGAAAGAGTAGTTTTGGTTAGAAAAAACTATTCACAGTCAAGTGAGAGTCCCAAGGAGCTCCAGGTCCCAACTGCTGCTTCTAACAGCTCATGGGTTGCTTTTGCTCCCATTTCACAAGGAGCAGTGAGCGTGGGAGTTTAGGGGAAAATCTTAAGGGCTTTGGGCCTTGCCATGGGCCTGTCTGGGTCACCCTGAGGCAGCTAGGCTCTCACTGACATCAGTGGTCTTTTGGGGAGAGTATGAGCGCAGGAACAGCTGTGAGAATGAGTGACATTTTCTGTGTGTTTGGAAAGGTTGATCAAAAGAACAAACTGTAATTGTAGGAGTCCCCAGCATAGCCAAGCTATAGCTATTAGCTTTGCTGGCTCCTCAGTGTTTGCTCATTTCCTTGATACTTCACAGACCAGGAATCTGTCTAGAAGATATCTGCCATTTTAGAGTAAGGTATGCCTGCAAGTCTCAAAGCACTTTAAAAATACGTATTTAAACTCAGCACTCAGGTAGGAATGGCTGCTTCACAGGTTTGTAGTGTGAGATGGGGAAGGGTTAATGTTATTTGCCCAAAGACTTAAGAGGCAAAGCTGAGCAGACAGCAGGGCTGAGGAGATGCAGTTCTTAATATGCCACTCCAAGCACTTGTTTATAATCCCTTCTTTTAAGTTAGTAGCAAATGATAATCCGTAATATTGCCTCTTAGAAAAACAAGTGCAGTGCTGCTCTCCAAAGCAACCCAGGTCAGAAATCTTCCTGTTAAACAAGCTAAACCAGCAGAAAATATTTGTGAAGGACAGACACATTATGCATCTTTTTCTTCCACCTGCCTAAACACTGTGCTGTGTGTTTCTGTCCAGGTTTTAAACAGAACTGGTGAGTTGCAACTCCAGCTTACAGGGTGTAACATTTGATTTTACTGTGTCTTTGGTTAGCAGATCACATCCTTAATACACTCACTCTTACTTGTCAGGGTACAGCTCTGTAGGCAGAGAGGAAAGTAGCCAGAGAGAACACATTTCTTTTGCTCATATAGGAGAAGATGAGAGGTAACATTATCTTGACCTCTGAAAGTCAGGGACAGCTCTGAGGGTAGATGACTAGAGCCAGGACTTCTGATGATCATATAACAACAACACATGCTAGTGCTGGGCATGGATTAACTCTTTGGAGGGGTTGTGTTTTCCCACTTGACACTCAATTACATGGGCTCCTAACCCCTGTAAAGAGAGAATTAACTAGATAAGGGTATTTTGCATTGTTTATAATTTAGATTTTTAATAAGAAAAAAGCAAGACGATTCTTAGTAGACTGCATTGCTAATTTTTTGGGTGGAGAAGCAGAAACTCCTTGGGTGAATTACATCTTCAGATGATGTCACAAGGATCATCACTTCAGGGTTTTATTGCTGCCTAAGTAACATACTATCTGCCTTTTCCCAGGAATCTAGTTTTATACTGTCAACAAACAGCAGGGGAATGAAAAATGTCATCTGAAGGACATGGTAAACTCACACAAGTAAATGTGGTCATAAACTAGAAGCTAGCTAGTGCATTTACAGATGTTCATTCTGATGCAGATGCAGCTACTGCACTTCAGAGGTCTCACAGACAGTGTAGAGGCTGCTATTTGTCATGTTACGTGGAGAATTGATGAGGTCACGAGATACTGTTATTACCATCTCTTTTTTTTTTTCCCCAGCTGCTAAATTACATTATAACGCACTAAATAGACCCTCAATATTTTCCTCATATAAATTTATCATGTAGCAATTACTGCAGTTAAGCTCAGTGTGGGTATGTGATTGTAAATGGGAGGTGGCAATCAATGTAATTAGAAAAGGAAAAGATGTGCTTGCAAAACAACCTCTGCGTTACAGTATTGCCCATGCTATAAACACCCTACCACGTGGTGCGTCCCTTCTCAGTTACACTGGGTAAGTCCTGTGTTGATTCAGGCTTGAATTACACAGTAAATCTTGTTTGTGAATTTATAGACTGTCCCTTTGAAGGCAGAATTGTGCCAGCCTATTTATTTAAAGTCCTTTTTTCACTGCAGCAGTATGCTTTTGAGATACAATACCTTATGCACAAAATCCCTGAGTGACAGCAGCTCCACAAGCTCATGGTACTTATAATACATTACATATTATCAATAAAATGTCGCAAGACATATCATAGGTCTTATTAACATAACTTTAAATTATGGGTATGAGTTTGACTTATCTGTTGATGGATTAGAAATAAAGCCTGGATTGTTAAACAGAAGTAAAAGGTTCAGGGCATCATTAAACAAACTGTTTCAAGTAAAATGTCTGTATTTCAATGTAAAAAGTCAAAGCATGCCTGAAAAGTTAGCTGTCCCCAAGACAACTTAGAGAGTTTAAAGAGAACCAGAAACAGCTTTCGAGTATTTTTTTTTCTTTAAAATTGCAATTGCCAGTGCTCTTATATTAATTATGATCCAAATCACTCCCAGAGACCTTGACTGCCCTAAAATAGTTTGCCCTGTGTCTCTTCCCATTGCCCAAAGCAAACCCAAGAAAATAAGCTCTGAACAGCCAGAAGATCTAGGCAACCAAACCTGTGGTACCAGCGTCATATAAGTTGCCTGCCTGTTGTGTCCCATTTCTGAGTTGAGATTCATTATGTCAAGCTAGAGAGTGCAGTGACAAGGAGGATCCAAGGAGAGATTTAGAAGTGAATCCTCAGACATGCAGGAGTCTGTACTGGCAGATGCAGCTGCAGAACTTAGACCTTAGGTCAAAACAAATCTTTTACAGATTTTATGAGAAATTTCTAGGATGTTCGTGCAGAAGGTAGCTTGTGCGTTTAGGTAGCTTGACGAGTTTTAATTCATGGAGTGGCTTTTGTTGTTTTAATTGTGGATCCGTTGCCACATCTCTTTGTGGTCTATTTGTGTTGGCACTGTTCTCACTTTGGCAACAGGGAAAAAATTAAGGCAAGTCATTTACGTGGCTTGCCTTAAATTACACAGAAGAACAAGGATAGGGCCAAGAACAGCTTATAGATGGCCTGTCTCCTACCTTTACCCTTTATCCTGGAAATATTCTTTTTCTTCTGAGTGTCATTAAGAGTGGCCTTCTATAGGAGGATAAATAAAGCTTCCCTCTTCTCCCTCTCCCTCCCCCATTTTGACTGGTTTAAACATTGAATTTTATTTTTTAAGGGTAGTGGTGGTGCTTCCTTAATCTTGTAGAGCTGAGAGGTGGAAGGCAAGAAGCCCAGAAATGACTGCCTTTTTGCATTATTTCTATAATAGCATTTCTGGATTGAGTACAAAACCAGGACTGAGAGAGACCTCTTCCATCGTCTTGGGAGGGAATGGGGAGAGACATTTAAAAGAAATGTGTCCAGCTGGTGAGTAAGCTGGCACGCACCACTGACTTGTTAGTAATGTTTATTCTATTAGAGTGGACAGGCTTTTGCTGTTGATGAGAAAGCTAACTCAGTCCACTGCACATTAAATTAAGAGAACACACACATGGTGCGTAATCACAACTCTCCCTCCCTAAGCACTGATCAGTAATAATTACCTTTTGAGTACGGGGTGGAAGAAGATAACCTAAATACTTTCAGGTTAATTATTACTCTCCTGTGCTCAGGAAAATCCTAGCATTTTAACAAACTTTCTGTGCCTGATGTCCCTTGAGACCTGGAATTGGAAACAACAACAAAGGACATATATCTTTGAGCAACAGTGCTACAAGTCATTCTGTGGCTTTGTTTTTGGTTCTGTTTGTTGTTTGTGTTTTGGATTGGTTTGGTTTTTTTAATCTCTCCCAAAGTGATGTAAAAAGCTTTCTTTGATGAGTTACAAAAAATTTTCACTCTTACAGTCTTGTAAGTATAAAGGCAGGCGCAAATAGGAGCAGCTTGAGCCCTGAACTGGACTTCCCTGACTCTTTTCTGTTAACCTTCAAGTTCACTGTGCTGAAAACTAATAGTGTCTAGTTGTCAAGAATCCAGAATAATGACATTTTGTGCCATTATTCTAATGTGCTTTTCACTGTGCAATTTCTGTAATTATTTGCATGAGTAATATCATTATGCATTCATGCCAATACAATTCTGATAATTAATTTACATGATGGCAATTTCTTAATGATCTTGATGTCAAAGTTAATATCAACATCTGATAGCTGATCTGTTGGTGCTGACATAAATTTAACTTTTAATGTATGAATGCCAAAACCGACAGCAGTATCAAATTACATTGAAGAAAAATAAACATCCACTGGGTAAAAACTTTGGTGGAAAAGTCTTGATCCTTACCTGACATATATAGGTTCAAATAAAACTAAGGCCCTTAGGCATGATACATGTCAGATTTTTACTTTATCATGCTTTACTTACTTATTTACATCAGTAATATTATTAATATGTAGTATTTAAGAGACCAAGTTAAATGATATCATATAAAATATGATGTTTTCTTGCCTTTATCTTGGTGCATATATTCCATGTATTAAAATGGAAAAAATGCATTAATGAACCTTTTGTCTTTCTGGCTCTTTAAACACGAACTCTAAAATGCTCTGCAGCAGAGGAATTTAGGACTGCTGTCTGAACCTTGTATCTTATTTTGTGATTTCAGTTTGCACCATGAGGTAAATAATATCAGTGAAATAGACTTTATGTGAGGCAAATATTATTAATATCAATAAAACAAGAAAAAGAGCAATGAATAATAAGGTTTTAGATCAATGTTTTTAGTGTATTTATTCTCTATGGAAGTGATGCATGAATGAAGAGATAATTGCATGTAACTATATATGTACCTATCTTTTTATATAGGCTCATGCAAATATTACAAGACAATTAACACAGAATAAAACCACATTCTTCAGTCTTTGTTCAGGTGCTCTGAAGATCTCCTTAGAGGTTTATAGGCATTTTTATTTACCACTTAAATATTTTATTACACCCTAGTATTGAAAAAATGTATGGGAAACAAATTATATCCATAAAATAGTGATGGCTGTTTTCTCTTTAGTTTTTTAATCAAAAGCAAAGCCTTGTTCCATGGCACAGTTGCTAACATAATATTTGTTTCAACCTGATTCAGCCAGTTAAATTAGTAGATGAATGTTAAAAAACATTACAAATAAAATTGATCCTGCCATGTATTTCAGCCTTTTCACCAATTGGCTTTTCATCAAAGATATCCACTGAGGGAGTGTACATTTCATTCTATATAGTGAGGAGGCAATTATACAGCCTCAATTAGAACTTCCATTGCTGGACAGTAAAGAGCTGCTAATGCAGACCCAGATCATTTGCCTCTAAAATGCACTCACTACCTTTCCTTCTTCAGTGTCCACAAGCAGGCTCTCTGTCCCTACCTGCTGAAGAAGCAGCCTGCATGTCTGATTGCTTTTATCCTGTCTTATCCTCACTCTCAAAGCCATGAGAACACATACATGCTTGAAACCAGCCCCTCAAAATTCATACGTGTTGGGGTGGGTGACCTTTTTGCCATGCTCATCCTGTGGAGAAGAACATTGTGCTACCCTGAGACAGTTTTTGTTGAATGATTTTATGAGTCCTTCTGGTGATGGTGAAGGTGCAAAGAGAGGGCGCAAGCAAACCAAGGTAAATAGGTTGCCTTTTAAATGGCTGCTTAATATAATTTACAACGAAAAGCCAACTTTGGCCCTAATGCACAGCTGTCTGAAGGCATGTAAAGTGTGCAGCTGCATGGCAGACTTTGGACACAAACACATCTTATCTGCTGGTGGCAGTGCAGCTGCTGACCCCACTTTCCTGCACCACTTACTGCTTGCCGCTGCCGAACCAGCACCTGAAATGCAGCGCCTGGCACCTAGCATGGAGAAGGACCCAATAGCAGGGGCTTAGGTCCTGAAGAGCTGAGAAGGGGAAAGGATAGGAGAAGCAGCAGGCGAAGACAGATGTGCGAACAGGAGGTACCTCTACTGGGAAGAAATAGTCCCATGTAAGAGGCCTTCCAGTAACGAAAGCAGATGATGTGGGCAAATCCAACTGGCTACTTGTGATACTTGCACCTTTGGAAATGCCCATGCATGTGCCATCTGTGGATGCAAACTATGCATATGACCATGGCCCCTTCCTTCTCCTTTGCTCTTTGTTTTTGGAGAGCATGCTAGGAAGTAATGGTCTGGTGCTTAATTCCTCACACATGCACCAGGGGAGTTGTACTTTGGAAGAAGCCTGTGGGTTGAGAGGGGCTTTGCCCAGAATTTTAAGCTGTCCTATGCAGTATACCATGAATGTAGCTGTGTAGCTGCACAACTGCAAACTCCTGTAAATGCAGTGCTCTAGTGGAGTGCAGGAGAAGACCATGGATGAGAGATGTCTGAGAGCCCTTGGACTCCAAATACCCTTTGTCAGAACACACATATGTTGTAGCACATCCAGATGTTTAGACATAATCTGAGTCCCCCTTAACCTTTTGTCTGAAAGGACCATTGGGCTGAAGCAGGTAGTAGACATACAAGTGAGGACAGTGAGGGAGGAGGCTGGAAAACAGTCAGATAAATATATTTTTTTGTTATGCAGGTTTTATCAAATGCACTTCCTCCTCATGCGTTTGTCTGTGGTGAAGATCTGGAGGTGCTTTCCTCTACCAGAATAATTTCATTTCAGGGCCTGGTTTTGGGGTAGAGGAGAAAAAAAAAGTTTCTTTCTGTGTAGCAGTACCCTGTACTAATTAAAATTATTTTAATAATAAATTTTTAAAATAATAGCATTTCACATTATAAGACTTTGAGAAAGGGGTGGAATACTAGTTGATTGGTCTTTTTCCTTGGTCTGCAGAAGGCATGGATTTTATCTGCTCAAGTTTCCTTTAGAAATATGTTAGTCAAGAACACATCTTAGGTTTAAGAATAGCTGCTCAACAAGAAACAGCAGTGTAAATGTTATCTTTATTCCAGGTGAGTAGAAAATCTCTTAAAAGCATTTCTGAGGAGTGTTAGCTTTGTGGGTTGATCGTTAGAAGGTGTAAGAAAAATGGCTCTGATGGTGGTTTGCACACTGAGTGACTCTCCCCCACAACCCAAATGACTTTCTTGTGTGGCATTTCAGAAACCCTTTTTTTTTTGTTTGTTTTTTCTTCCAAGCATGTGCAATGCCTGTGCAGAAAATATTGTTTTGGTGCAGGGCTTGTCATGAGTTGGACACAACATGCCTGAAATGTAGCGTAGGAGTTAGAAAGGGAGGTTTCAAAAATTCAGAGCTGTCTGATGACTGGTAGCATTACTAATGAAAATATGTTTAACACTGAAACTAAATGTCCCACGGAAAAGAAAGACATTAATTTCTTCCCTCCCCAGAATGCATACTGGAGTTTACATTGCTTTAGATCTGTCCCAGAGAACTTAGCCTCTGAGTCAAAAACTCTTCCCTGTGCCTCACATAAACTCCCACACCCAGGCATCTTATACTATCTTCCATTTCTTCAGTCTGCCAATTATTTGCTACACCCAGTTATTGTGGACTGTCTTAAATTAGCTCCCCAGTGACTCAAACATTTATTAACTGCTCAGGTGCCAGGAGTTCAGCATGTAATAAAAGCTCTGGACACTGGGATGCTGCAATAGAGGTTGTTTAGGACACAAATAGTGGTTTTCTTGTACTCTGAAGCATGGCAGAGACAGCAGGGTACCACCAGGGCATGGGGATGTGCATGGGATGTCACAGCCACCCTGAGGTCTCTGGCTGCTTTGGCCATGGGGCTGTTGGCAGAGTCAGGCTTGCTACCTAGATAATTTTGGAGAGTGAGTCCCACTGAAGGCAGCAGATCCCTTGTCCATCTCCTCTTGGCTGTGCTGGTCAGCTCTGCCTCCCAAAGCAGGGGGACTTCAACTCATCCCCTCCATCACGGAGATGTGGGATGCTACACAGGAGGTGGGATGCACCTTATTAACAGCGTCCTTTTTAGTCATGAAGCCTGAGGGAGGTGGCCACAATCCACTCACTACTCACTTTCTTTAATCAGTTTTGAGAACAGAGGTGTGACTGTGGATATGATCTAACTGCTTTGGTCCCTAATGCAGGCCTCAGGCGCAGGTGCTGATTTCTGCAAAGGCAGTAATTAGTCAGTAGGCAGCCTAACTACTAAGTACAATGCTCATTTTTTCTCTCCTTGACAGCAAGCTCAGGCCGGTTATTAACACGAAAAAAAAACCCTTTCACTTTTAAAGTCTTTGTTCCCTCCATCCTCCACCACTATATTTCCTTTGTATAAACCATGCTGAATTACATTATGCTGTGGTTAGGGTTGTGGAGTCTCTTTAAGGTGACATTTGACAACTGATCCTGAAGTCTTTGGCTGGACTAAGACTGGAAGTGGTGTGTTTTGGTGGAGGTAGTTCCCATTGCATGCACTGCTGCACATTGAGCTGGGAAAAACTTTTGCAGAACCTCGACATCATGTTACGTGGCAGATTTCTAACAACAGGAAAATTATTTCCTCTGGTGCTTGTTGTTGAACTGGGATTGATTATGCTGAGTCCTGTAACTGTTTGGATGTCTTAAGCCTGCAGAGTGCAAAGAGCTTTCACTGTAACTGAACAGTCACTAATGTCCATTTATTCCACTGTCTTTATCACACAAAGCTTTCAGTCACACAGTTTACTGACTAATTTTACCGAGCAATGTGGTTTTAATACAATGTGTATTTACTGTCTGTAATACTAGAATAAATAAAACCTTAAAAAATATGCTATATTTGACTCCTAAATCATATGATTTTTATAAGGGATTGTGTATATTTTTGCATCCACTTTATACTCACACACATACAGTATTTCAAATTGTTTACATATGTTAGAATCTCTTGCATTTAAATAGCTCATTATGCAAATATTTACAAAATACATGGATATTTATTTTTACTGTACCCTCTATTCAATCACTGAGCTGAGATTTAACGTCTAAACGTTGTCTGCAGTTGCATGTGCAGTAATGAATTATGAGTAATTATGTCCTATGTACAATTATACAATGAACATTACAGATTCAAAAAATATTAAAGCTGCAAAACCAAGCACTCTAATTTATGGGGCATCAGAGGTAAGCTGTAATCCTAGCTCAACCCCCAGTTATGCATATGTGCCTTATAATGTAGCTTTTACTAGCCACACTCTGGTTGTCCCCCAGCTGCCTTCAGCTGCAACAGGGGCTTGATCATGCTGCAGGACAGGGCTCCAGGCTCTGTCCAAGCCTTGGGATCAGACCAAGGCCAAATTTACAGTGTTTCCCAGGCAAGAACTTTCCCTGGATTTGGTCACCTAAGCAACTGACCTGGCTCAGCGAGCATGTTTCTGATTTTCCCACCCCAACAGCAAGAGCTTGCAGCAAGAGAATGCCCTGCACTAATTCACTTCTCAGCCTAGAGCCATACACAGAGCAGGACTAATTTTGCATTTGAGACATTTGAAAGAGCACTGTGTTCTTGTATAATCAAAGACGGAGCCTGAAGTACATTTTGTTGAAAGGTTTTTTTGACTGGAATATCTTCCACCAGGAAATGCTGCTTTGTCAGAATTGAAATGTTTTGTAGGAACATTTTGTTGGCGGTGATTCTTTTGAGAAAAAAAGATATGAGCAATTCGAAATCTGAAGAAAGCTTTTCTGCCTGCCAGTTTTTTCACTGTATACCTCATTTCTTTTCTTTGGTTTCAGAGCACACATTATTTATATTTACTATTCAAGAGTTAAATATTATCAAATCACCTGCGCAATGATGTTGAAATGTTTCCATACTGTTAATTAAGACATTGGATAATTTGATTATTGGAAGAATTCAATAGGTTTGGTTTTTAACAGGTATGTTTTTTAATGGCCTTTGTGCATGCACAGTGCTTTCCTATATTTTCAAAAAGCAAACAAATCACAGAAACTTAATTTCAGCAGAATTTATAACTACTGTGAGGATAGCACCCCATCTAAGTAAAACATAAAATGAGCCAGTTCAAGGGGATAAAGTTTTCCCAAGTTATAAGCAGACAAATTGAATTTACGGATTAAGTTGAGTGATCTCAATAATAGATGGCATACTTTGTTCCATCTATTACATTGCAAACAATTTGTCCTTGGAAGTTACTCTGAAGACAGTAACTGTATTTTTTTAATAATACAATTTATAGAGAATTTGTAACACAAGGAGAGAATATTTGAAGCCAGATTTTTTTAGTGTTAAATGAATCAGTGAAGAATATAAAATACACAACTGTCTAGAGACAAAAATTATTTCCTAAGATAATTCATAGCCATATGCATCCTGCCTTTTAATAGCAATATGCATCTTGCTTTTTAATAGAAACCAGACTAAAGAGAAGCGTTTTTGAAGTGCAGGCATGTTGGACTACGTTCATAAGATTTGGATAAAGATTTCTCAGGACGTTAAAATGAACTTGATCCCAAATCTTTTATTTCCAGTTCACAAAACATTTTATAACTTCCTGGGGTATATATGTTAGTTGACTTGTAGCTCAGTGCATTCTGGCTGTGGAAAAAGGTAAAGCAAAACAGTAACGAAGAAGACTCTTATGAAAACAAGCTTCAGAAGATATTAAAAATCGCATTTGAGAAGGCATCAACCCAAGCATTTCTACATCCTCAGCTTGCTTTGCTCTAAACTGAAGACTCTCATTCTGTTCCCTGATCCCCTCTCCCATGACTGGGTTAGATCTCCCATCACACAAGCTCTGTTTCAGGTGGGAAGCAGAATGCCTTTAAAAAGAAAAAGGAAAGTAAAAGAACAGACACACCTGTGCATTTAAAATGTGACTTCCACTCACCCCCTGTCATATTGCTACAGAAATGTTGTGTTTGTTTATATATAAATCAACACACTTTTTTATCAGTGCAACTTGTAAATAGGAAATGAAGTCACAATCCTCCAAATTATAATGGCAGGCACACAAAGACACAGTTACTGGCATGGAATTCAATTAACAGATAGCAATCACCCTTGGGTGACTGTGTGAGGTGGAAATATACAGGCATGCTAATAAGTAATATCTTAAAGCCAAGGCGTTTATCAGCCAGCAGCCAGACATGGGCATAAGTGTGGGCAGGCAGCAGTGCTCTGGGATATTTAATAAAACCCACTCTCTTCATTTGAGGATTTGTGTTTAATCATTTGGTAACATTTTAGAAACATCCAGGCTGGGAAGCTTCTCAAATGAAACTCCTTAGGTCAGAAAACGTAGAGAGTTATTTACTGATACTAAAATAGCTAAAGGAACAGAGTGGATTCTAGGTAATATTAACAGAATTCTTTGTTGCCATCTTTTTGGCCTTTCGAGTTTCTGGGTCATGCCTGCTATGCGAATCGCAGCCTTATCTGGGGAAACATGCAGACGGTGTTCATTAGTACTGGGAAAGCAAATGATTGAACTGCTGCTTGAAATAAAATTTTTAACTCTTTTTTGCTTGGTTGAAAGCCTAAAGCTAAAATAGTTTTCTTCTAGGCTGCTTGAACTTTAATTTGCATTGCATTTTGGGCTTTCAAAGGCTTCAGACAGGCCAAGATTTGTCATCCTCTGAAAGATGTTCAATTTAAACTTTCTCATCATGGCTGTCTTTGTGCCACAGCATCCAGGTGAATTCGCAGGGCTGTTTTGCATGGCTAAATACCACTGCTTGGAGGAAAGGCAAACTCAGAAGCCAAGTCATGGGTTTCTTTAAAGGAAGACAGTTCAATTTAGTAAGATGCTTGTTAAGAGCTTCATGCAGAAGAAATGTAAGGCGTGGTGTTAGGATATTCTTGGATAACTCTCTAGGGTTAAAGCTTTCATCAAATGAAAGCGGTTTGGAGCAAGGCAAATGGAGGTCAGCCAGCCTAGTCCTGGGACATACAGGAAGCAGCATATGTCAGTCATTACCAAAGCAGGCTGGAAGCTTTTTGTTATGAAGCCCATGGTATTGCCGATAGATGCCCTCACTGCTTTTGGTTTTGCCTCTGTTCTGAGTAAGCAGTCATGTCTTTTGTGCTTGCCATCTCTGCCCCTACAACTGGGCTGGTGGCAGCAGGAGGTCTCCAGTGCTTCCACTCTTGCCCCAAGAGTAGGGAGCACCCCTCTGAGCATGCTGCACGTTGTCCCTCTCATTGGTGTGGCTGTCTACTTTGCTTTGGTTCAAACATTTCCGATGTCCACACAGGCTCTGGTGCTCACCAATAGCTACATGGCAGCTAAAGCAGTGGAGTGATTGTCCAGTTTGCATAGTCTTACTAATTTTGATTTGCCAAGGGAATCAGCAAAGGCAAAGGTGGGCTGAAACAAATGTTAAAGACGGACTCTGGGCATGCTACTGGACCCTCTAGCAGGTACTCTCAGTGCCTGTTTCTTTACCCTGGGGTATTCATGTGATCTCCAAATCAGTGGCCAAAGCCTCCTCTCCCATCCATTTTCCACACTGTTGGCATTCAGCCCAGCCTGGGCTGTGCTCAGGAAGCTGTAAAGTGGCTCTGAATAGCTGCTGTGAAGCCGTCCCTGTGTTGCTCCTGTCACAAAGAGTTTTCAGTGCCTGCCTCGCTAATGGATGAGTTTCTCTTATACAGAGTGCTGAACAATGCGGTGATACATTCAGGTCTTATTAGTGTGAGTTTAGCATGGCCGCATTATTCATAATGGAAACAGCACAAGAGAACCGCATTGTTCATCCCAAACCATAAATCCTGTAAACCACGCAACGCTGTTGGATTGTGTGTTTTCACCACTTATTTTGCAGGAAAGCTATTTGTATTCCCTCTGTATGTAAACCCAAGCTGTCTTAATATTGCAAGCCCAAACTGTGTTGGTGGAGGTAATAGCAACAAAAAATTGCAACCAGTACATTTCAGGAAACTCAGTCATAACTCTGCTATACCAAGGCTCAGTACCTGCTGCCAAGTGAGAGGGGAGTGATGCTGTGGCACAGTGGCATGGGGCTGAGCCCCTGTGTGCTGCTGGATTTGGGGCTCAGCCTTTATCCACCTGCGAGCTATGGCAGTGGAGTCCTGCAGTTACTTGAGGTCTGAACATTGATCTCCTTTGCTATGAAGTGTGAATGCACGGGTCTGCGTGTATACAGGACAAGGAGGTAGTTTGTGCTTCTGCTTGCTTGGTTTCCTTTTACAGAGAGCAGCTGCAATAGTGGGACATGTGAAGTATGCTCAGTGGAGATATAACAGAGCATAGGTAAGTTGGTCAGAAGTTCAAGACAATTGTAATTTATTGTCAGGAGGACATATCACCTGCCTGACATATATCAGGCTTTGCAGGTGTTGGGAAGCAGTTCAAGCTATATGTCGATTTGCTGCCATGCTTTCCTATGGATACTGTCACCCAGGGAGCCATCCTGCATTTGCAGTGAGAGCAAGCAGCTGCTCCGGAGGAGCTGTGCTGAAGCAACTGCTTTCCTTCACCTAGGCATCAGGTGACTGCTAGAGAGATGAAGCTGACTTTTGTGTGCTTCTGCATTCAATCCAGTGACGCATAAATGAAGGGCTACACAAGCTATTACCAGTCTTTTTATCTACCACCTCTTGCCAGACTCCTGTTGCTGCTACAGCAGCTTTTGCAGGGCCTGGAAGCCAGGCAGTGTCTGCTCCCAAACCACCCACAGCCAGAGCACTTTTCCTGTGGTACCACACAGCACCCAGTAAAGGAAATGTTCATTAGGAGATCTGTGAACACTCTAGATGGTGTTACTACTTGACCAGATGGCTCAGGTGAATTACAGAGTGGATTCTTGCTACTTCTGCAGGAAACACTGCCTGAGCTTGTGGAGAACCTTCCTTTCTCTCCTGCATCTGACCCTTTTGGGTGTGACCATTACAACAATTAACCCTGAGCTGAGAGAGGAACCTCTCATTTTCAAAGCCTTACATGTGAAGCAAGCTCTCTGCACTCCTCCAGGTACTTTGTTCACTGTTGGTATTAACACTGGAAATGCTGACAGCAGCTACTAAACGTTCAGTGTGTTTGTAGAAAATCAAAGGCATGGTGCTCCCTTCTCCTCTCCTCTCAGAGTTTCAGGGAGAAAATGCCCCCTGGATAGATGCAGAGTATAAGTTAACATTTCTCTAACTCAGAACACGTGCACTTATGCAAAAGACCGAAAGGATATCTTTTACAATCCTAGTACAGCGCTGCTCCTCTTCATTCACTTCTTGGAAGAGCATCTGAGGCTTCCGCAGCATTGGTTATTATGCAGGGCATGTGTTTTAAAAAGTTAAGTACCTTGATTGTCTCTTGCATAGCTAGTGCTGTCAGCAGTTTGCACAGAGCTTTTATGTGTCTTTTTCCTCCCTGAGATACCTGTGTTCAGTTCAGAACCGATTCTGCTTCTGAAGCAATTCATTAAACATCTTCAGTGCTTCACTTCTGTGAAGAGGTCAATTTGTTATTTCTGCCTAGAGATGCAAAACTCTAAGCTTCAGTTGTAAAGGCAAGTACTAGACACATTTCTTGCTGTTTTACTCGTACTTCCCTCCAATCTGTCCTCTCTAGTGATCCCTTCCTTTAACACAGGCATTTATTATTCATGAAATGTGGAGACTGATGCTACTGTATCAGTCTAGGGCAGGTGCAGTTGGGTAGCCTGGCATGCACACACTGCTCCATTCACCCTCTTCCAGAGGAGACATTTTTTAAAGGAGACAAAGTAGCTGCTTCTTTCTCCTGCGTTCCTTTGTCCTCCTTACAAGTTGCCCGCATGGTGGTGGGTTGGTATGTTCTCATGGGATAAGGTTCCCGGAGCATGGCCAGCCTGAAGGTGATTCTTAATGCAGTTCATGCGCTGGCTGCTGGATACCTGTTTGGAGTTTCTGGCTTTTGGTCCTCTCTGAGGTGGCTTCTCTGATAGTTAAAAATGGGACTCTGGGAACTAGTCCTGTCTCCAGCACCAATTTGGTAAGGTTTTTTCCTGCTGTACTGCTTGAAAAGTGGATTCATCCATAAGTCTATAGGTAGTTGTTACCTATAAATCTCCACCCTCCCAGGTCCAAATGCCCCTTTGACCAATACAATAGTTGTTGTTGGACATTGTTAGATTTGTTTTGTTTGAGTTTGCTTTAATCCAGTTATATTCTAATATGGAAAATCTGGTTCTTATCTGCACATACCAGATATAATAGGCTAATTATTAAAACACAGTTTTTAGGGTGAAGGTGGACCAAAAGTAAACCTTGCCTTGACCTTGTGAGGTTCCTAGGTAAACAGGGTTTTTCACTTTCTTCCATAATTCTTACCATTCATTTTTATTTTACTGTTGCAGCTAGGAATATGGCTCAAGGTGTTTGGCTAGCCCACCAGCTCTGGAGGGAGCACATTTGCTGACATAAAAATTGGTAGGTCTTAAAGTTATCCTTAGGTATTTGGTAAATATTTAATGACTAGGCCTGGAACAGCAGATCATGAAGTAAATGGGACCATTTATACTGGAATATCAGACATATTAATTAAACTGATATCCAAAGACAAGTATGGGAATATGGGATTATTTTCTCTTAACAGTGATTTCTTCGGTTAAATTCTTATTGTACTTATTGCAGTAGTTACAGCTTATTTATTTATTTATTTATTTATTTATTTATTTTGGCAAGGCTTTTATGTAATGTGATTGAATATGATTTTTTGGGCTGTATTTTGCATATGAAATTGTTTCTGTCTGGAAAACTGGTTTCTTTTTTCTTTTTTCCCATTTTTTTTAAAGGCAAAATCAGACTGTGTATTTAAGAAGCAAAACTGATTGCAAAAAGTAGCTGGAGAGCATAAATCAGAGGGATCTTCAGGAGCAACAGACTCTCAGAGCTAGCAGCTTGTGAAAACTTTGCAATTATATTCCTCCCTATATAATAGTATTTTCTTTCTTTTATCGTAGAAAGGATCTGCAGAAATGTGTACTCAAATCACTAAAAATGTCCAGTTCTGAAGGATGCTGATCAACTCATTATTCTTTGTTTTGATTCATATGAAGTATTTTCAGCCTGTGGTTCATTTCCAAAAAACAAAACCAAAAAAGCTTGAACAGTAAGTGATGCCTCACATCTTCTGTTGGAAAAGATTTCAAAAGCTCGTAAAATGTCTCCAGCCCATACAGTATATCATGTCATATTAATTTATGGTAGTCAATGAACAGTAGGAAATGGTGGAGGAGAGAGATGGAGAGGCTGCAATATTCTGCTTTATTCAGAATTGTATATCAGAGGGCTTTTTTTTTCCTTTACACACAACTCTGGCACAGCATCTCCTCTTCCTTGCTTCAGGAAAAAAAGAAAAAATCCTCATATTTGTATTATATTATGTTCTCTAAGTCAAAAATTCCCTCTGCCAACTATCTGTGGGTGTGCAGCCCTTCCTCGGGAACATGCTGTATCTTCTGAGTTCCTGTATTTGCGATATCACAGTGCTTTTGCTCTGCAAAGCCATGAATGGGGCCATTATGAGGGGCCCCTAGATAATTAGGATTCTGAGAGGGGTAGGCTGCTAAAAGCATGTTTAGTGAGGAAATTACAAGGCCAATAAAAAAAAATGTCTTTGCAAGTTCCGATTGTATTCTTTTCTTCTGTGGGTCTCATTTTTCAAGGTCTGGCTGGATCATGTTGAGGTTTTCTTTCATCCCTTTTTTTTCTTTCCACAACAGGAGCTGAGACTGAAATCTAAGTCCAAGTTAATGAAGCTGCCTCAAAGTTGAGGAGGGAGAGAATAAACCACAGCTCTGAGGCACAGACCACTGGAGATTCCTCTTTCAAACCCTGCCTCTGCCGCTCACTGGAGTTATTTGATTTGGGAACAAGATGAGAATTCACAATATCTGATTTGTAGAAATAACCCGGAGGAGCGAGAAACAGTCAAAAATACTAATTTCAGATATCATTTTGTCTCTCTGTTTCCTAATACTCTTTCTCAGCATTAATAGCATTTACCAAATATAAAGCTCAGACTTGGGGGAAGTTGTGCTCTGACTAACAAATGTATCTCCAAATAGCCCACAGTTCAACACTTCTTATTCCGTCGATACTCCATGACCAGGGGAGGTTTGGAGTATAATTCTCTCCTACTTATTCATCTTCTCACTTTCTTTTTATTTTTCCTTCCGTGGTAAGAAATGCACCTGACAATTCATTGCTGATTTCTCAGGAGTGTTATTCATGCCCCTTTATTTATGTATTTATTATTCAAGTGCAAACTACTGAAGATCCTTGTAGTAACCTGCAAATCAGGTTTTATAGAGCTGCCCATCACACCAAGTGCTGTAGAGCCAAATGCAGGCATTCTGGTTGCTATTACCCTGCAGTGAGGGGCTGTGAGCCTGCTTGATGCTCAGGACTGCCCAGGCCTTGACTAGAGCTGGGAGAGGAAAGTAGTCAGCAACCTTATATTAAGCAAAGTCTCTGCTATAAATACCCAATTGTGGCAGTGGAACAGCTTGTCGTCTTTCTTTGATGTTGGTAATGTATCATGGCAGCCAACGGGTGTGCATTTATGGCTGACTCCTTCACATGCTCTGACTTCAGGCTTCAGATTTGAGTTGATTGAAGTCAGATTGATGAGTGAGAAAGCAAGGCCACTGTGCCATTTATCCGTTATCCTGCTTCCCTCCAGGGGTGGTGGTGCAGCCAGGTGTTTCCATGCCTCTCTTGATGCTGAGCCCCTACAGCCAAGGGGGACCAGGAGGCAGTGTCTCTCAGCACTGGACAACCCAAGGAAGGTTTGTGGGGTGGGCATGTGTCCTGCAGGTAATGGCTTGGGGGAAAACCACGTTTCCCAAGCCAGGCACATGGTGGCTGTTGCCTATGGTGACCGTAGTCGTGCTCTTTCTCTGAAACACAAGACATCCTTCCCCCTTCAGAGGTTTGGATGCACGTGCTGCCTGTTGTCACACACAGAATTTCGGCTTCAAATTTTATGTTGATTACAGTTATTTATTAAGATTACATTTTAATAATTTTCCCTGGCATCTTGTTCCGTGTGCCTTCACAAGGATTTAATTGTCTTCAACAGGCCATTTGATACAACTATGTTTTAGCTTGTTAGTGTAATAATTTATTGTGTTAAAGTGTCAGAACTGCAACTTGGGGAAATCTACATTAAGGCTGATAAGAAACAGACAAAGTCAACTTGGAATGTGGTCAATTGCAAAATAAAAAGTATCTCTATTATAGTCCTTGTTTCTATGCTCCCTTCTTCCTATTGCTAACTTTTTCACCAATATTTCTGAAGATTTATGTACATCCATGTTACACATTCCTTTGTTACTCTGAAAAACCTACACAAATGAGGTTCATTGATTACACAGAGGAAGAAGTGAAATTCCTGTCAAATGCTTAAAAAAATGGAATCAAGAGCTGTCATTTTTCTTTATTGACTTATTATTGTTCCCTTTCACAACAAAAGATTGAAAGGTAATTTTGATATTGCTGTGTTCATTTGCATGCTATATTGCTTTCCATATGGCAGGAATCTCAGTGGGAATATGCTGATTTATGGTAGCAGAAGTCCTAGCTGTTTATTTGAATACCGTCTTGCTATGTTATCTTACAGATAACATAGAGACATTATTTATAGAGACATAATGTTCCTGTGTTTTTCATATGACCTTGTCTCATCTGCAAAGTTCAAATTTCATCACCATTCCAGGAAAAGTTACTGGTGAGAAAAGTTTGAACTTTAAATGGATTTTCAATTTTGAATAAGACCCATTTTTTTATGTGTTGAAAACCAGGCTTAGATCCAAACATTTCTGAAAATTCAGATTCAAACTTGGATCTAGACTGAATCGTGCAACTTAAATCTATTTCTGATATAGAGATAATTCAGTGTGCAGAGTGTACATGCACATGCAGATTCATGCATGTACACATATAGACACAACACATGTATATTGATGCATAACCCCACAAATATGTGCTTCAGGGTTGTACTCGGAAATAATAAGTGATTTATTTATCTTCCAGTAGAATACTGTCAGTGTTGACTATAATTGCTAAAAATGAATTCAAATTTGAAAAGTTTTAAAATAATTTCTTGAGTAGCTAAAGAAGTTACTGACGGAAAAAAAAAAAAAAAACAAAACAAGGGAATCAATTGTGGGTTTTTTGAAAATATATTTTATTGCCCATATGCTAGATTTTAGACATGTCTAAATCACTTTTACATAACTAAGGTATTTTAAAATGTTTATTAGTTCCTTACCATTGTTCTGTATTGATATTGAGATGAAGTTTTGGGTTGAGGAGAACCGTAATAAGAAGGAGGACCCTTTTTATGTAGCTAATGCAAGGTAAAGGATTCATATGTTGGAAATATAAAGCAGTGATTGGCAGGAGGAGGGAGAGTATGTTGTGTGGAATAGGTAGGAATCAAAACATGGAAATGAAGCAGACATACAAACATTCTGGTTATTTTGGAGCAAATCACTGTCTGATATTTGGTTTTGCAGAAACAAAGACAGGGTAGCCTGGATTTGAGTCCTGTTTTACCAGCAAATCCAGTGTTCAGGATCGTTTGGATAACCAATTCCAGTTTTGGCTCACGTCTGTTCTGAATAGGCAGTTTGGGTATTTTTCAGTTCCCTGTGGGCTGGCAGAGAAGAAGATATGCAGCACAGAGGACTGAAAGAGGTGATATGTTTAACTTCTGCTAGCTTGTATATGGTCCCTGTCCCTGAAGGTAGCAATATTCAGCCACCCTGATTCCCGATACTGACTGGTGTACTAGGCAGAAAAGTACTGCTGTCATCAGAGGGAAGATATTCAGTGCTTAGAGCTTTGAACACCTATTTACAAAGGTTTTAAATAACTTAGGAGCATATTAGAGCTGTCTGTTAAAGCCAGGGAAAGCTCTGAAAATGGTGCAGGTTCCAGCTTGGCAAGGTAGGGCTCCAGCTGACACAGAAAAAACAAGGAAAGCAGCCAAGTGTTATATGCCTCCCCAAACCCTCATCTATAAGCTGGTGCTAAACGTCTGCTGTACTGCAGACTTTTCCTGTGAGGATACACAAATGTACAGTTAGCACCCCAAATCACAGGAGCTGACTTTTGTCAGCAGGTTTGTGGCCTTAGGGGGGTTTGGAGGTTGGTTTGTTTGTGTGTTTGGCGGGTTTGTGTTGTTCTTTTCTCCATCTGGATGTGAGTTCAGAGCAAGACACGAGCCTTAAAAATGGAGAAAGGCAACCTTTGGCTGCATTTTCTCTCTCACCTGTGGACATATGCAAGTTTAATTAAAAAATGGCTGTGCTGATATTTGGTTAATGCTGGCATTCCAAAGACCCACGCAAGACTGCATCTACCTGGTACAAAATGCTCTGCAAATACAAGGTGTGAGGCAGCTCCTGCCCCCAGGTATTTGCCTTCTGCGTTCAAAAACTGTACAGAGGGAGGATATCATGCTTGAGTAGATGCAAGGGGCTAACAGGAAAGCTGAAAGCAGAACCCAGTTCTCTCTGTCCCAGTGCCTTGCATGATGAGCTTTGCTCTGGGCTGCTTACTGCTTTCCCACAGCAGCACTCTGCTGCACTAATTGGGATTAGGTCCCCATTGCACTTAATGCTTCCTGAGCACAGAGGAGGAAGCAAACCCAGTCATGAAAAGCTCAGCAGTTGTAGCTGCTTAATTGATGGGGTTATTTTAAATCCAGTCAGTTAAATTTCTGCGGACACCCTTTATTATAGCCTAGGCAATTTTATTTCAAGTTAGCTTTAATCAATTAGGAATTGATTTTAGCTAAGTCAGTATAGGAACATCTGATCCAGTTTAATAAAATTGGTTTTCGAGAAGTGAAATGGGTGCAGATTCAGCACAGGTCCAAGGAAAGCTTTCTGGTTTTGCCTGCTGATGATTAGGTAGAGGATGTCCTAGTAAAACCCCAGATCCTACATAATCACAGCAGACCTTATCCGAATCTTAAGTCCTGCTGAAATAAAATATATAGAAAGGGAGACAAGAGGATTTGCCAGAATGAAGGACCGTCCTCACAGCAATTTGTGCATATATGCACAATCACACCCTCATCCTGACTGCACTGGTCAGTGGAGGAGATTTGGGAGCTGCAAGTGAAGTGCAAGCTAAGAGCTTCCTAATTGCCCTGGCCAGGCTGTGGCTCTCAAGGCAGCTGAGGCAGCAAAACACCTTGCTCTTGCTCCACCTGTTTTTAATGCACTTATTTTCTGCCAGGTTAGTGTTTTAAAGAGGTCTGGAAAGATGGCTAAGCTGAAGGTGGAAAGTGGCTGGGGAGTTTGGCTGGGAACAGCAGCAGGAGGAGCTGAAGCAGGAGCTCTGTTTTTTGGCAGAGGTGAGTGAGTTATCGTATTGTGAAAATGGAAATGCTAGGAGAACTGGTAATTGTCAATGGGCAATTTTAAGATGTGACTGATTTCTAATGCTGTTGCATCTTCAGGACTGTGAAATATTTGTAAGGTTACATTCTTCTTTTGATGCTTTTCCCCCTGAAAGATTATTCTGATATTTTAAGCATACTGTAAAATTGGTACTATGTTTAAAAAAAAACCCATCCTGTTATCTTCAATTTGCTGCTGTTGTTTTTATCATGATTGTTATGAGTTTTCATATGGGAACTCTTTATCACTGAATGTTGAAATCTCATTTCTGCTTCCATAAATGGTAAGAACCAAGCTACTGCAATCAAGGACCTGCTACTTCTAGTATTATCTGAAGAAAAAAGTAAGATTTCTACCTAGGACTTGTTTACTTTGTGCCAGAGCTGTTCCCACGCTTGATTCCTTCTGTAGGTACAAGTAGTGTTAATGAGGTGCTAATGTGTATGTAGGCAATGCAGTCATAGATTTGCCTTTGATCAATCAGTGTTAGTTCCTTTTTTTCTTTTTTTCCTTTCCCCTTTCCTTTTTTTTTTTAACCTGGAAAAGCTGTTTGCACCATGTGAGCCTGTTGGCTTAGCAGAAATTTCTCTGGGAGCTGAAAGGACTTCTGACAACAATGCACAGTAAAACTCCCACTGACTGCAGTGGGGTCAGTATTGTTCCTTTGATTATAACTGTTTGAAGAGTAAAAACATATTCCCAAGGGTTTGCCTACATGCAGTTTTTGTACTGCTTTAAATATAGCCTTGAAACTAGTATACGAAAGCAGCATAAAAACCTTAGTACAACACAGTTGTGTTGGGATGTTTATGCCACTCTTGCCTGATCTCACAAATGCAGAGGAGTTCATAGTGCCTCATTATCTGTATCAATACCATAACATCAATGGTTCTTAATAAATGCACCCTTAGGGAGCTAACTTGGCACAAAAACTGGGTGCATTAGGTTTACATTTCTAGGCTTAAAATTATTAACAAACATGAAAAATGAAAGCAAGACACTTAAAACAGGAAAGCTTCAGAAAATAGGAATCTGATGTTTTTATCTTACTGATGTGGGCTTCCTTATCCTGTGGCCTTTGTTGTCACTCTTGCTGACAGAAAGTAGCATTGCTTCATGTTTATCTGATTCGCATGAACAAACAAACAATCATGGTGTCTGTATATATATATGTGTGTGATCTTCATAAAGCGAACATGTACAAAGTGGAGTTAAAAAGATGCTCAGTTCAACATTCATGCCTTCTTTCGTGGACTCCTCAGGCATCTTCTTAAGACTCTCATGCATGGAACAGCCATGCTGTTGAGGGGACAGTTGTGTGGGTTTCTGCATGTGCTGTTCCTGGGGGATCCCATTTGCTACAGTTGTCTCACGAGCTGCCAAGAATGGGCTCCACCATTCTGGGTGCTGCACAACCAAGACAGCAGACAGGTCCTGAGCTCCACACAGCAGTCCATGCTGTGTAACTGGCTTGGTCATGCACAGAAAAAGGAGACATAAAGTGCAGAACAGGAGGCAACAGCACGGTTGCAGCAGCCAGTGTGCAGGCACTGAGGCTTGGGGAGGGTTGGACGCGAGTAGTTTCCTGATGAGAAGTGGAGCTCAAATGGAAAAGAGGAGAAAGTGAAGTTGAAAGAGAAGCCAGGAAAGATGGATGCTCAAAAAAAACCTGTGCAGGAGGTTGGAGGAAGCAGCCCGCCAGCACAAATTGACAGAAGTGTAAAAAAGTTCCAGGAGCAGCTGGAAGCTCCTGGTGCTGATGGCTATGTATCTTTCCCTTCTGGCTGGGGTCTTGCTCTCATGGCAGTTTTTCCCCACAGGCCACATGGCAGGTAGAGGAATTGGGCTTGAATCAGAGAGAAGCGATTTGAATTCGACAAGTTGGGCTCCTGTTCCAAGTCCTACTTTAAATTATACCTCCCTTGGAACTACAGAAAGCCCTGGATAAATTATCCTTGCCAGACTAAAGTCAACCTTTGGAAATTACTCTCTTCCTCCTCTCTCCTAATTCACCTAAGAAAGGTGGCTCATTGCATAAAGCTATGTCTAGGGGTGATGGAGATGTAAAATACCTGGGAGACTTGTTTCCAGTCTACCCTGCTCCCTGGGTTCGGAGGTTTCCACCTTATCTGTCTCTGATGACTCCAGTTCTGCCTGTTTACTTGTTGTTTGGAAGAATACACAAGCTCCTAAAATAGGGGAGGGAACGTTTAAACATACTAGCAAAGAGGAGGTGTAGTGAACTATGCACCTCCTATGTATAATGTTTATTTATAAGTCTGAGCAGGGCATCCAAGTTTGCTAACTGAGCCCGAGGAAGCCTGCCACAGCAGAGGCAGATGCCTTGCAAGGCAAAAACAGTGGCCCTAGAAGTGTTGGCTGTTTGAGAGAGCAGCTTCAGAAGCAGCTGCTATAAATTTCCCGATGTTCTATTTCTTCCTCCCCCAGCCGTGTTTGTTTTGTTCCAGTTGGGGTTTAATGTGCTTTCTAGTTTCCTCTATTTTTCTTTTTGAGTGTTTTGGTTTTTTCATCTTGAAGTTGCTGTCGACAAAAGGTGCCAGCCTATTTAACAGCTGCCTGGTGATAAGTGCTCAGTGGATGCAGACAGCAGGAGCAGCATGGGTGGCAGTGTCGGAGGCCAGCCAAGACGTCATTTGGGCAAGCAGCACTGTATCTCCTTGGCCTCTCCGTGTTCATTTGACCCTACAGCTGGGCTGCTCAGAGCATGTCACGGGCAATGCTGATTTTCATTAGCGGGGACATGCAAACATGCTTTGGATGTGAAAGCATGCCATACGTTTTCACACCTGGAAGCTTTTCAAGGAGAAATCTGAGATGTTTCCTTTTATGTGCATACATTGAACTTTCTCTGCCTGGCTTCAGCCTTTTTCTTTTTTAACACATATGGTGATTTCTTCCAATATGTGCTTATAGAAACTGGAGACATTTGCATTCCTAGTTTAAGAGAAGATGGGGATTTGACAGATATTTGATTTGAGTTGGCTTGTTATTTCTAGTTCTGGCTTATTGCAACCACAGTGCCTACTGCTGTATCTCTATTGATTGCAGACAGACATCCTGAGGGATAGCTCTGTCTTTCCTTTCATTTAAAAAGGAAGAAAAGCATGTCTCCAGCCCTGCTACTTGTGAAGACAGACACAAATATGTAATTCAGACTGCTTGGCGAGATGGAAAGTGTTTCACTGTGAGCTCTAAAAAGTCGTCATTTATTCACCCTGTCTTCTCTGTCCTTCTCTGAGGTGCCCCTGGTGACCCACAGCACTGGTGTGCAGAGCTGTGCTGGGAAGGCTGCAAAACATAAGTGCTTGCCACTGCTTGGGTTAAACAAGTGAGAAAGTGCTGAAGTGAAACCGTGAAGGATATCCAGTCTGAATTCAAAACCTTGACCATTCCAGAGAAAAATTGTTGCCATCCCCCTGCTCCTACACCCTTATTTGTGTCCAGCCAGGCAAAATCCACCTGAGCCCTGCGTTTAGCAGGTTTGGGATAGTTTTCTTGAGACTCTTCCAGAGAGGAAGTGGCTAGATGGCTTGGTTTATATTTGCATCTCTAGGGCACTACAGTCCCTGAGAGTTTCCCTGGCAGCCCAAATGTTCCTAGCAGAGAAAGTCCCTGACCGTGTCCCGTTATCTGAGTAATGCAGGAGGAAAGGACAAATATGAGCATCTGCTGGCACTGAAAATCTTGCCTCTGTCACTACTGACACTGAATCAAAGACTGGCTCTTCAGCATTGCTTTCTCTTTGGCTGATGTACCTGAGCTGCTACTCTGACCTTCCTTTAAGACACTGTAGGGTTTGACTGCTCTGAAAATGAAGGCAGCTTATGTGGGTAAAAGTGCACTAGATTAAAGTCCTCTAGAGTGGGTACTGGGACAGTGCAACACTTGTGGCTTGACAATCGGCACAGATTGGTATCTCAGGAGTTTATCTCTGGCCTTCCTGTTCCATGTTGCCTGAGTGCCTGTGTGGTCTCCACTTGCGTTACCCCTATGACTCCTCATTTGAAGGCTTCATGGTCAAGTTCTCAAAATCATTGAGGATTCCCACAAATACAGGTCTTCACCCCACAGATGAAAAGACGGTTGGTCTTCAGCTTTTGTACCTCATACCCTACAGCTCCTAGAAGTGAAAATTAGGGTAGGAGAAATGGAGAACATCACACTACAAACCTGAAAACTGCAGTTGCCAGGGTACAAATCTCTGAAGCAATGTACTTACTAAGTTTCATTTAGTGAATTGATCTGATGGCTTATGTTACTGTGAAGCCACTAACTCACTTGTGCAATTTCCGTCCCACCCCACAAGCACATAGACTTTTCTAAGCAAACTATCTTGTCTGTTGGAAGAAGACCTCTGCTCATTCCTGCCAAAAGAGAGAAAATCAAAATCTTTGTTGAACATCCGTAAAACGGCAATGTTGCAGCCTGGAATTGCATCAGGAGCTCCTTGCTTATTAGGCCTTATAACTACTGTAGGGAAACAAGTAGCTGAGCCTATTCAAAACCCAATGGATTTTTTCTTGCCTTAAGTTAATGAGAAATGAAACGGGCAGCTAATGTATGAAAGAAAGGGTTTGGTATCTTGTATCTTAGTAGCTCAATGGAATTGCAAGGAAAAGCACATACTACTTGTCCCTGGTAAGAAGGAAGTTTTTATGCTTGTTTTAATTTAGAGCCAAATTCACTGTGTTACCTGTTGATGGACAGAGAACATTCAGTTGCTGAGGTAAATGTGTTAACAACTAGAGAAACTAGTGCTCTGCCACAGTCCTGTCTGAAACACTTGTGACTGAGAAACACCAACTCCTAATCCCCTTCTTCACTCAATCGAACAGGAGGATGCAGGGAGTAGGAAACTCACAAATGAGCACACTCACTCCTCCTCAGCACTTAGCAGCACCATGAAAATAAGGCAAACAGATGGGAGCCAATGTATCATCCAAATGAAATCCCACCCTTCATGAAAATATGCCAGCTGAAGAGGAGACAGGATTCTTATTGGCATCCTTTGCCATAGATAGCAAATGTGACCTTTTTGGCTCAAAGGTAGCTAGTAAGTGCTTTGCCCTTTTCCTCCTTTGGGTGCTTGTCATCTTGGCCAGTTGGCCTCTGAAGCTTGGGATGGAGGAGTATGAGACTTCCCAGAGAAAGCTCCAGATGCCTTTGGCAAACTTTTTGTTTCCCCTAAATCCTGCTTTCCTGCTGAGTCTGTGACTGGGTTTTGCCCAGGAAGACTAGCTGTATTTTACACGGGCAGTATGCATTTTCATCTTGAGTTGCAGTGGCAGGTTTTCCTTTCCTTGCTGACAGACTTTATGTTATCATGAATAAAACTTGCTTTAATGGGTATTGGGATCCCTCTTCCCTTCATGTGTTTCAGTTGTGACATTTGGAAGTATTACTCAGGAAGTCTCTCACCATCTGGGCCTCCAGCAGCCTCAACGCCTGCATCACTGACACTCAGCAACAAGCCCATCTCTGCAGCTGTCCCCTTCAGACTCTATTCCTCAGCCTGTCAGCAGCTTCCCCAACAGCAACTGGCTTGTGGATCCTAACCAGCCCTTTTTGTAGCATATAAATGTAATGGGAGATTTCTCCACTTGCAGTCAGTATTTAAGTTCTATCACTTGCCACGAAGTGAAGAAGCCTCCTGCAGCATTTGAGTAGGTACGAATTTACCTGAAGATCTCACCACCTGCTTAGTGGTAACAAGCTGTTGCTTATCTATGAAACTTCCAATCCAAGTGCTGCTTTAGCCTGAGATTTGAAGGGGCAGCTTAGGGCTGTCTCCTTCCATTTTCAGCTACAGTGCAGGCTCATTGCATCAATGCAAAAGGCTCTTGCCCTCAGCTTCAGCATCAGTTCTGCTTTGCTGCATGTCTTCATCAGCAGTAAGCAGTCTGCTGAACAGCACTCTTGCTCTTACTTGCTCCTAACCCCACAGAGGATGAAGCAGAGTTTGCCTGCCAGCTCTGAAAGTGCAAGGTTGATCTCGTATCTTATGGTGGAGCTGAGGTCATCCTGCAAGGTACGTAAAATCATAGAATGGTTTGGGTTGGAAGGGATGTTAAAGGTCATCCAGTTCCAACCCCCCTGCCATGGACAGGGCACCTTCCACTAGACCAGGTTGCTCAAAGCCCCTTCCAACCTGGTCTTGAACACTTCCAGGGATGGGACATCCACAATCTCGCTAGGCACTGTTCCAGTTTCTCAGCACCCCCACAATTAAAGAAAAAAAAATCTTACTAATGTCTAATCTAACATCAGGCTCCTTCCGTTTAAAGCCATTCCCCCTTGTCCTGTCACTACATGTCCTTGTAAGAAGTCTCTCTCCAGATTTCTTGTAGGCCCTTTTTAGGTACTGGAAGGCTGCTGTAAGGTCTCCTGAAAGCCACCTTTTCTCCAGGCTGAACATGCCCACATCTCTCAGCTTGTCTTCATAGGAGAGGTGCTCTGGCTCTCTGAGCATCTTTGCTGTCCTCCTCTGGACTTGCTTTTGTAGGTTCATGAACCTCTTGTGTTTGGGGTGTTATAGTTGAGTGCAGAACTCCAGGTGGGGGTCTCAGGAGAGCAGAGTTGACGGGTAGAATCACTTCCCTTGACCTGCTGGTCGCACTTTTTTTTTTGATGCAGCCCAGCGTATGGTTGGCTTTTTCTGGGCTGCGAGTGCATGCTTCCAGGTTACATTGAGCTTCTTGTCAAGCAACGCCCCCAAGTCATTCTCCTTGGGGCTGCTCTCAGTCTATCCCCCATCCAGCTTGTATTTGTGCTTGGGATTGCCCTGACCCAGGTGCAGGACATTGCACTTGACCTTGTTGAACTTCATGAGGTTGGCATTGGCCTCTCAGGCCTATCAAGGTCCCTGTGGATGGCGTCCCTTCCCTGCAGCATGTTGACCACACCACGCATCTACACACTCATTCACTACAGCTAGCATCAGCAGCCTGCTATGACCTTCACTCATTGTGGGAGCTCCCTGATCTAGCTAAGCTCAGAAGGGCTTATCGATTCCTAAGTAAAGCTAGGAGTTGGCTGGCAGCCTTTACTACCTGGGCTCCTGAGATCTGCACCCACAGTCTCAAGCAGGGAAAGCTATCAGGCTAAAAGTAGTTAAGTGGATATGCACAGTTCTAAGTTTTATACTTACTTATATGTACAATACTTTAAATATATGTATGTATATTTACTGAGGAAAACTGTGAGTGTATCACTTGGGAACAATCCAAATTATAACACCAAAGTAGAAAGCTGGAGCAGCTCTCCTGAAACCAATGGAGCAATGAATCAGGTTAATATTCCCTTTTACTGGAGTAAGGAAGGGTATTTACATAAAGCACAGAATTTCACAATGGTCAAAGTTTAAGTCTTTGAAAGATTGCTGTTAAAATGTATGTGATGCAAGATTTCCTTTTCTAGCTGATAAGGGTTGCTAGAAAGCTTACTAGCATGAGTGTTCTTTTCCAAGTTACATTTATACTTTAAATACTGTACAGCTAGAAGACAGAGAGAATATAGAATGAACATTGAGTTCTTCTCTCTAGGTTTCACAGATAAATATCATGCACTGAAACGGTGGACAGACTGTGGGAGTCCTACATACTGCTAGTGATTCTATCTAGCTAGTCAGTTTATGTAAAATCATTGACCTTGATCCGAGGATAGACCTCTTTAACACAATCAATACAGCTGCAATCAGATAAGAACATTCTACTGTTTTATTAAAGTGCATCTAATTCAAAACTCAATAACTCTCACAAATCCTTAATCAGAGAAGACATCCTGGGAGGTATTCAGGTGAATGATCTTATAACTCCTTCTCTCTCCTTGTTATGATGACATTTTACAAATAGACATGTCTGTTTCCTCTTTACCCTCCCTGCTGTAATTCTTTCACTGTACAGTTGTGTTGATTATCATGCATTTATCAAGTCTTTTTTCCTTCATTTATTTAGAGAGATTGAGTCAAGTGACAGCTTCTGCTTACCCTGTCCCCCAGCATCACTGTTGCCAAGCATATAAATGCAAATGTGGCTCCCTTGCTGGCACACTGGGTCCTATGTTCTAGTCCATGGCTTTGATGTGTTGTGCTATAGGAGGTGAAGTGTTAATGCATGTTGTCTAACTCTGGGTGGCCTGAGATAATGAAAGAAAACAGACCATGTGCAGCACTATGCGATAGTTTAAGTAGAATGAAAGCCAAAGGCAATGACTATTTTTTAGAAATGATTTTAGATCAAAATGATACATACTGAATAAGGCAAAATAAGCACACGGTAGAGAGCTCTGAGAGCACTGCTTACAATGAGGTAATTATTATTCTTTCCAGGTGATCCTCAGCATGTTCCTCAATAATGCAAAATAAATTGTAATTTGGAGCAGTTGAGCTGAGGGTTTTTTCAGTCTTTTAAGTTCATATACTGCAAGCTGAGGGGATTAGGTCGTTAGTGATACTGTGAATCGCTGCACATGCTTAACTAGACCGCTGGTTCTCTGCAGTACGAAAAAGAACACTAAGCTAGTCTATATGATAAAATAAGAAAAATTCAAATAGCATTGTAACTATACAGCAAGAATGGCAGTACTGCTACAGCCTCTTTAACATATTTGTCCAGTGACAAGAGAAAGTGTCTAGATTGTGACTCCTCATGGACAGGAGTCCTCCAGTTGTAATTCTGTTCCTCTTACTCCCTCAGACTTGAACCTTGTTATTTGAAGTCTCATAATTTTAAAGTTATGAAAAATTACTGTGCAAATATTTTGGGTCTTCAACCTTTTCCCTTGTTCTGTTTCAATCAAGGTCTAGCCTTTAAAGCATCTGATACAATTTCAGTTGTATTCATTAGGGCTGGGAGCATAACCTGTGTGCAGGAAATGTGAGATGGATCAGAGGAAAAGTGTCTGTGTTATGCTAAAGTGAAAAGATGAGCCTGTAGCCAAAATGTAACTGAAGGAGTTATTGCCTGTTAGTCAGATTGCAAAAGCTACCATTAGATAACTTTAAAGAATGGGTTTATTTTTAAGAACAAACACAAGAACAGTGACAATGTAACCAACTGCTGGGCCAAATATGAAGAAAGATGGTGTCTTTGTCATCCGAATCAGCCCTGGATACAGCTCTCTGAAGGGGAAATACAAATATGATGTTTTAGTCAAGCAGAGACTGTTGACCTCAACAGCTTGAAATGTAGGGACTGAGATAGTTGTGTACTTCTAGAGTTTTCTCATCCAGGAAAACCTTAAATGGCAATCTCCAACAAGGAGTGTGGCCTAGGCCAGCAGCTTCTGTTATAAGGTTACAGGTAGAGAACAAGAGTGGGAAGGGCAGAAGGCCGGGGAGCCCTCCTGAAACTGCCTTGGTGATGCTAGCACAGCTACTGAGGGATGTGTAACAAAAGAGTTGATCCTTCTTGCCCAGCCAACACAGTAGTAGTTGTCATCATAGATATTCTGCCCTTCCCTTCTATTCACACCAAGAGCATGAATTTCCAGGGCCCTGCTGTAGGCAAAAGCAGGGCTTATTGTTACTCTGCTGTTTCTGGCTGCCTGCTAACCTAGACAGGCTGCTTGGTTGGCTTGCACCTCATCTCTGCAGTCTCTGTTGTTCTCCATGACCAGGAGTGTAACTTGCTGCGTTCAATGGAGGTGATGCAGCAATTCACCTCTGATACAGCATAATATTGTGTTGTCTTAGCTTGGGTCCTGAGGTTATTGAAGTATTATCAATGCACTGTGCAGCCCCTACTCACTCTCTCACTCTATCATTAGTACTGTCATCTTCAAAAGGCCAAGTTGATTTATCGGATTCCACATGATGAATGGAATTAAAGGAGTGATGAAAGTGTTTTTTTTTTGTTTTTTTTTTTTTTTTGGGGGGGTGTGTGTTTTTTTTTTTTTTTTAAATTATTGGGCTTGGTGGGTTTGTTTTGTTTTTTTTTTTTTTTTTTCTGGTTTTGGGGGTTTTTTTTTGTTAGTTGTGGGTTTTTTTTTTTGTTGTTTTTACATTACTGAGCAGAATTTATTGAACATATGTCTTCAAAACACAGCTTCAGAAGAAGATGTCCTTGATAGTGGAGTGGCTAAATGTAAAGGCATGCTAAGTGTCTTGGCCTTTGCCACAAAAAGCATTGCTGATTCAAGTCATTACATAAAAACAAGGACTTTCACTGTTTCTGCAGTACTGCAGACTCTCAGTAGTTACTGTACCTGGTCTTGTTGCACTCCTGCAAAGCAAAATAATACCCTCCTTTAATTTGGTAACCAGAAGTGATATCCTGTCGTCTCTGAAAGGTGTTTCTTGTATGTTTCTGCTTTGATAAACATAGCTCCGTCATTAGTGAAACAGAAATAAAACAAAGTTATCTTGGCAGATTTTTGTGTGCTGGGCCCGCAGTTCCCGAACAGCTTCTATTTGGGGAGCAAGGGAAGGGGAGAAGCTGGTGTACAGATGTACACAATGCTTTAGATAAGGATTTAAAAAGGAAAATACTGTTTCTTAATGCTAACAGGAGAAAGAACAGAGAAAGAGAAGGGAAAAACAGTCCAGATGCTGCACTATGCCCACTATAGTATTTAACAAGGCTGTATTAATTGAATAAAGCCATGGGCTGTGAGGAAGTTTTGTGCTTTTGCCAGACGGGTTTGGCTCAGAAGGATTCCCACACCCAGTGGAAAACAAGGATGCAAGAGATCTAATTAAAAATGGGAGCTTGAGATGCACAACAAGACTTTAAACTCTTCTCATATTTATTGGAATTTGCTGTGGTGCTAAAATAGTATTCCCCCCTGTCATTCTGACATGAAAAACATTAGTGAATATTTGATTTTACTGTGGAACAAATTATGGCAATAATGAGTCTTTGAGAGGGGAAAAAAAATGCTCAAACTGGTGCAGTCTCATTTAAAATGTGCGTGTTAAAAATAGAGCAGATACACAAAATATTGTCTGCTGCTTCATCAACAGACTGTTATTTTATGAGATGCATGGCCTTACAGTGTAGTGCTTGACACTTAACATTTACCTGTCTCAACCTCACTCTTATTGCAAACTCTATTATTTATGTAATTTGGGCATTGGGAATGTACGAACAGTCAGGTTCCAGCTCCTGCTCAGCAATTCAAAACTTCAAGGTCAGATGTCAGCGGGCAGAAAATCCTGTCTGTGCAACTGATTCCCAGAATTAGATTTGGTATGAACAATCATGTCCAGCCAAACAATGTAAATAGCTAAGCAACAATTTGTGCTGAATTTCTTAAACTTGTTTATTTTAATTTGCACTTGATTTCATAATGATGGTTGGACTCCAGGCAAGAAAACAAGGAAGACCTAGAACTTTTTCGTTATTTTTTTTTTTAGTAATGAGGTTAGCAATTCACCCATTGCTGAAGTGGGTGCTGTCACCATGTGAACGTCTCTTGCTGCCCTTTTGCTTTTAATGTTGTACTGATTCTAGAAAAGCTGGTGAGACAAAAGCTTCCGCTTTCTACTTGGAGATAAGAGGAAGAATCACTAGCTTCTGAAATCCAGCTCTAGCGAGGAAATTCTCTATGATCTTGATCAAAGGTCTTTCCACTTCACTTTCACTTCTTCCTTGGTAAAATGAAAATAACATTGGGCTTGCAAGATTTATTAAGGGGCATGTTTCAATGAAGGTAGGAGTCACTTTAGTGTACACTGAGATCAATAGAAAAACTTTCAGACATTCCAGTAGGTTGGGTCACATTGTCAGTGTGAGAAGGTGCAAAATAAGTTTATTTGTCCAAGTAAGCCCAGTGGATTACTTAGGAGAGCCTCTGGAAAGGCAAAGGGATGGTTCTCCTGTCACATCTTCTAAGCAGTAACTGCTTTGCAGCTTTCATGGGAAGAGGCTGTAGGAGGATGTGTTGAATATGTATATATGCTTTATACACTGTTTCAGCCTTGGCACTCTCTTTCCAGCGGACGCTGCCTACTTTCCAGAATGTCCTGGCCCTTTTATATATCTGTAATTATGATTTTAGAGACGTGTGGGTGTGTGTGTGGCAGGGATGGGAAGAGAGCAACTTTTTACCCTCAAACTCCTCTTCATCGTAATTCCCACTATGATGACCTCTATCATAGGACACCTTCAGAAAACTTCAGGGTGAGCCTGGTTCAGCCTTTACTAATTTCCTTGTGCATCTTCAGCATTAACACTATTTGTCTCTTGCTGGTTATGAATGAATATTCCCTGAAGGTCATAACAGAAAGGGGGGAAAAAAAGAAATCAATGATTTTTTCATCAGCAGGAGAGGATGACCTTGTTTTTCTGTCTTTAAAAATCAGAAGTATGTGTATGTTTTCTGTGGCTTGGATCACGTTAAACAAAAATGTAGGTGGCACAGCAGGGATGCAATTTTCCTGCAGATGTTATTAAGGTGAATTTTACTCTCTTTTGAGAGCCAGTGGTTGCTCTCAATATCAGTGAGTTAATGACAAATGAATGTGAATGATGAATGTCAAATGAAAGACCTGTTTGTTATAGCTGGATTAGCTTGCTTTTTAAAAAAAAGCATCTAAAAAAAGAAAAATCAAGCAGGGTGTAAGCATGCGTTCATTTCCTAGGGATGCATCATATAAGCCCTTTTCACTGTATTGAGTGAATAAATGAAAAAGTTGGGCACCAAATTCACTGTTTCACACAGCTAGCAGCATCGTGTCTAAACAGAGTTTGTTTGGGATAGTGGGTTACTGTGAGAGACTCTTGCCCACATGTGCAGCACAAAAATGTAGGTTAAAGAAAACAATAAATGAGAGTTGTTAGGAGATCTTCTGAAAAGAATTTGCACAAGATCTTACTTCTAAATAGGACAGAGAAAGGAAACGTCTCACAATCAGAGATTCAACTATCTTCACAGATGTCCTACATTTTTGGCTGGAACAGAGGCTATGTTTAATCTCACTGTATAATGTAATCAGACTGTCTGAGGGACATCTTTTGCTACTCTGATAGTCAACAATCAAGTGTGGTCAAGGACAGTCAAATTGTTTTATTGCACATAACTTGGCAAAGGCTAAGGAAAAACATGTATGAATTTAATGGCTCAAGGCTTTTATTACTTACCCAATAGGTGATTTTAAAAATGTACTTCCTTGCCTTCATGTCAAATGCAAAGTGAAATGGATGGCTTTAAAAATCATTAGTTGGGCAGAGGGAAAGAAAGAACATCATTCCTCTGAAGTCAGCTTACAAATTTGTCTAAAGAGGACTTGAAGGCTAGTAAGGAAAATCCTAGAAGACTCAGGAGAGCTGTAAAGGGTGGCACTACAGGGCACATGTCAATTCATGTACAACAACCTTGAGATTAGAAGACGGGCTCATGGAAGGTTTGGTGACCACATGACTGAATAACAGACTCTTGCACTGCAAGACTGTGTGCTGTTTAATGGGACCTCAAGATTAAACCTGCTAAGATTGGCATGCTGTAGAGGTACTCTAGATTCCCAGTCCTCCTAATTTAATTTTCCTTTAATAGAGATCATTCCACAGGAATGACTCGGGAAAACAAGGAATTTGCATGGCTTTTGTATGAGAATAAGAATAAATGCTTGATTTAGGAGAAAAATAACAGGTTTAGGGAAATGCATTCTTATGCTGTGAAATGGAAGGTTTTTTCCCCCAAATCATTATCAGATTATCAGAATATAGGAAGCAAGTCAGAAGTAATTTTTCCCCCTTCAATTACAAAGCTCAGGATACAGTATCTATGAAGTGAAATTTTAACAAGTGATTTAATCTTTATTACAATTCTGGTAGCACAACAGAAATAGAAATAATGTTGAAATTAGAATGTAAAAATAATTATATTTTGACCAATATCTTGCACTTTCTAAGCATTTATAAATGTCCTGTTTTATGTATGTTAGATAGCCATACTGGGAGTGGCCAGAACAATTCATTTGGCAACCCATAGCAATGTCTACAGTTTACGGAGTATTTTGTTGATTTGAGATGGTATGGAGTGTGAATGGCTGAAGTTACAGCCACCTGAAGTATGATTAAAACAGAAGGTCATAGATGCTATGATACAACTTGTGCATTAGTGCCACACAGACTCAGGATGTTGTGGAAAACAAGGAAAGCCTCCTGCTTAAGGGTCTCTGTACTCATGACATACAAATATAAGCAGCTTGGGAGCATGCTGTACCCCAGCCAGGGCAGCAGTAACTGCTCTCTGCTGGGTGTGGAGGTGATTTCAGAGACCGCAGCATTTCAGAGATGGACTGTTAGAAGACTGGTGTTCCTGTTGAATCCTCTGCTCAAGGAGGGGTGGAGATAAAAGGACGCAACTGGAAGGCCTTATTCTGCCTGGGCAGACCACCCCTTTGCTGATTACCCTCTCTGTAAAGAAATGTTTCCGAATATCTAAGCTAAACCTCCCCTGGTGCAGCTTGAGGCTGTTACCTTTTGTTCTCTTGCTTGTTGCTTGGTAGATGAGACCAACCCCCATCTCACTACAACTTTCTCTCAGGTAGTTGTCATCCTGCTCTTCCTGCCAGGGGAATGCTTTTTTGTAGGAGCTCCATCTGCTAGCTTTTCACCACTGACTTACTGCTGAAATTTTCTTTTTTGCGCTTTCTGTAAACGTGCAAAGGAGAACTAAAAAAAAAGTGTATTGAAATTATACTGAGTATATTTCTTTTGAAGCTCTAATCTATAAAAATGAGTACATATAATTTTGCAATTATAAATACGTGAAATAAACACATTAGTTAAGAAGTTAGGCTTTCAGAAGTGCTAATTAGTAACCAAATGCATTTTACAGTGTTTTAATGAGCACTTTTTCATATCATATTAGTATCCATTAGCTATATTCATACTAGTAATGCTAATAATGTGCAAAGCCATTAGTTAGCTACAAAGTCAATAATGGATAATACTGATTCAAGCTTCCATTGCACTAAAAGATTCATGCTTTTTTTTTTTTTTTTATAGACTGGGAAAGTTAACTTGCATTTTCATCCACCTGTTGTGAATGATGTTCATGTTGATTACACAGATGAATGTGTGGTCAGTTATTGAGGACCTATGAACCAAACCAGGCATACTGCTCTGCCTCTGCACTCTAGAAAGCAGAAATTGGCTTCAAAGCCAATTACCTGGCCTCCTGAAGAGGATTCTGAATATTTCTATTCACCTGCTCTGTCTTAACTGCCTTGTAGACTCCTTCATTAGCAATTACAAATTAAGAAGTTTCAGCAAAACTTCCTAGCCAAGACGATTTTAAAGGTAACTCAGAAATATTTATTTTGATATGATGTCTGAATGGATATTCAGGCAGATTATCCTGTTATTCTTCATTTGGAAACATTCACTGCTATTTTGCCAAACATGTCTATGAGATGTAATTATTGTTTGGGTGGTGAATTGAACCAGAAATTTTTGGTTATGTGAAGGAATTCCAGTTGAAGTTGCGCTACATTTGCAGCCAAATTTTACTGCTCACTTTAGGAAAGCATTTATAAGCTTATTTGCAAGTAAAATATTTTATTATACTAATATCAGAACCATTTTATGCTACTAGTAAAACGCATGCATTGTTTAAGAGACTGTTCCTGTGTTGTGAAACTAACCATATATCTTATAAATCAGCAGAGAGAAGAAACCTCAGTGGTGTCTCAGATATTAAGCATGCAGATTTTAATAATAATGTGTTCCTGTTTAATTTTTAATTTATTTAACCACAACATCTATTCTAACTTAAGGACTACAAAATGCAAATATTGACAACTTCTTTAATTCAGAATACACACATTTGACTTCCTGCTTATTGTCTTTCATCTACTTTATCTTTTTTTGCAGGGTGTTAACTTTTGTTCTTGCCTCTAAAAATGAGCTCTTAGTCCACGTGTTCATGAAATGGATTGAGCTCATTGTGGTGCTGATTGAGTGCAATTAGATATAAGATTGATGCCTCCAGAAGAAACTGTTCTGTGTATTTATTCTGTCTCTGTTACTATCTCTTTAATCTCTTTGCCAGATTTGATTTTTCCCTGACAAACCAAGATATACCTCTTGAGCAGGTGAAATTATTCTTTCAGTGAAAGATTAAGATGGGATAAACAGGGTGAGTGTGAACAGGACAAATTAAAATCTCTCAACTCAGTGTAAGCACCAGCAGAAATGAGTTTGAGGCAAAATTCTTGTGCTTTCTTATTTCTACAGCACTGAGAGCCACAACCAACAAGAAAGTGGAAGGTAAGATAACAGCTCATGCTGCTTTCTCTTCCAGTGATCCTGGTACTTCTTGTCTTTGTCCCTTTTCAGACCTTGATGTGAGGACTGACTGATGGTGGGACTCTCATTGAGGGGGAGAATTTGGGCCAGGAATGCCCCTAAGGAAAAGCAATACGCAGCACAATTAGGGAGTCAAAACCCAATACAGCTCTGCAGAGGCTTGAGTCATGATTTTTTGCTGAAGTGAGCTAAATCAGAAGTAACTCCATTAGAGAAGGCAGATTAAAACTTGTGTGAAGGAGATCAGAAGTGGGCTCTGTGTGCGAAAACACAAAGCACTTTAGATAATTATATGGAGAGCAGGGAGCATAAAAAAACCCCAATATCCTACCTGACAGAAATCTTGATAACCTGGAGAATTAGGTGAAATCTGGAAACATAAACATCCTGTCTTGAGAAAAACAAAAAACCCCAGACAATCTCTTGACATTTATGAAAGACTCGATCCCTTAACGAAATTAAATACTGAAGAAAACCTAACATAGCTGAAGAGTACTTATAGGGATTCCCCAGGGAAGGAAGAGGACTCATAAAAGTGATCATCCTTATGGTGCTGAAAGGTAGAGGACTGCAGACTTGGGAAGTGAAACTGAAGGAATCAGGTAGAAGGACAATAACCTTTTATTTGGTCCTGTGATGTCAGTGACCTGGGTTCAGAGGAAAGAATTTATTCCCAAAAAGTGCTCCTACAGAAGAAGGAGCAGTGGTGTTAATCTCCTGCAGATCAAAGGTATACTTGAGAAACAGAAGGCAAGTCTCACAGAGCTTGGATTCTAAAAACAAGTTCTTCTTTGGAAAAAAAGGCCCTCAAGCTGGGCTTAATCCATGTACTGCCGTTTAGGGACTGACTGTAATCTGTTTAGGCCCGTATCCTGTGTTTACATGTAGCAGAATCAAATGCTCACAGTATTCAGTAGTACATAATTAAATTTTTACTCACTGAAGTCATTGGCAAAACTTTCACTGACTTCAATACTGCTGGATTAATCTTTCACTGAATGGCATGAGAATTTGAAAAGCAAAATCAGTCCAGATTTTGCAAATGGTCCCTTTTCTTTATGGTGGATCAAACCGAAGATATAACCTAAAAAATACCCAAAACCCAAACAACTTTACTGTGAATTACATAAGGGTAAGGATTCATATTGTGTGTCCTTAACACTCTTCTAGAAGACATGCAAAGCTGAGTCACTTGGGTGACTACAGGGATAATAAGAATTGTGTAAATACCATGTAGCAAAAAATATTCCTTGGTTAGTCTGCTGGTTTTGGCACAATTCTTCTGTCAGATACATACATTTATTTCATAGTTGTAGCTTGAGAGCTCCTGGTGAGTAATTCCTGCTCTGCATATGGTATATGATGTAGATGATTCTTGAAGTCCAGTTTCAAGCTGTAGCATTGTGGTTCATCACAAAGTGTTTTGCTGTAGTCTGATGGCAGGAACTCTGAGAAGCCAGTTTCCTGTGTTAAGCTTCAAATAAATTCAGTTGCTTTCTAACTCACTATTAGGAATGCCTGACCAGGGAGTAAGTTCTTCCCTTCCAAGCCCCATCTACACTAAAACAAATTCACTAGAACATACTACCTTTATATAGAAATAGCAAATGTATTCAGATCACTAATGAACCACAGCTAAAGATGTGTGGAATAGAAGGTGACCTGGGTTTCCCTTGATGGTTTAGGGGATTATTCTGGTGCTCACTGGATAGACGTTTATCAATAACTGTTATTCCCATATTACAGTGGCTTTTTTAGAGCCTTGACCTCTTGTCCTTGCTGCAGTTCCCTTAGGATCAGAAGGAAATTCTTTACTTCCTACTAGGGAAGATGAAGGGTCCATTTCTTCAGAGAAGCAACAGTTCACCCAAAAAACAGAAGTTGCCCCTGCTCTGTTGTTGTTACTGCCCAGAAGAGGACTAGACTTTTCACTCTCACCTTTTGAGCTATGTTGGTAACACTTCATCCTTCAGTCCTGCCTTTGACTAGTCAACATTTTTCTTTGACCTTAGTAGTAACATAATGGGCTAAGTAGGGCTTAAGCAGATGCCGCATTTCTATGGCGGCCCCAGAATAGGACTGCAACTGCTGTGATCGCTCACCAGCATGCCAGACCTGGACTGCCCTTGTCTGGATACATGCTTTCTCTCCTGCCCCCCACTGCCCCAATATTGCTAGCTCCCCTTTCCTTGGACAAAAGCTGTCTGCCTCTGACCTGGCTATGCCTTAGTCTCCTTTTGCTTTGCCATGGTCCAAGGGTTCCTGTTGTGTGGAGTCAGTGTGTGAAGAGTGAATAGTGGATTCAGTGGGTGTCATTATGCTTTTTTGACACTTCTCATGAAACAATATGAGCAGTATCTTTTTTCTCAGTGATTTTTTGATTACACTTGAAGGTTTGAAAACATGTATGCAGTCAAAATGTTTTTACTTTGTGTGTTTTGCTTGCTGAGACAACTTATTTTTCCTTTTATTCCTACTACATTTCCACAGTTTTCTGGCAGGTCTCTTCTTTTTTAGTAAGTGTGGGAATTTTACCAATCAGATTTCACTGGAGAAGAAACCCTATCTTTTCAAATATTTATGGGAATAAAATAATAATGCTATTATCTACACTCTTGATTACCAGGATTATCTCATTGTGTATATACAGATCCTCCAGATAGGCAGATTATGTGATCAGAAGGTTCTTAGTGGGCCCCAGGCTCAGAGTGCACATGAAAGCGGATCAAGACTGCTTTAATTTATGTGCTGCTTCACTAATGCTCCTGCTCTTTCTCAGGAGAATTTCTGAAATATGTTACTGATGTGGGGCCCAACGTAATGCCCACTCTGGTGGATGCACAGCCATCGGCTTTGATGGACACTAAAGTGGGGCTGGCTTGAAACAACAAAGTGGAAAGAAACACTCATTTCATATTTCTGGGGCTAGAGGCATCTTAGTTTTTTACATGTGTTGATGGACCTAGGCTGTCTTGCTCTGCTTTTTTTTTTTTTTAACATTGTTAACAAATGCCTCTAGAATCTAGTAAGCACGTCTTTTCCTAGCTATGCACAAATCTGAGGTGTTTAAGGGAACATAGCGAGGGCCAGCTACGTTCCTTAGAGAACAGAAACGAAGTGGAACAAATGCTATGGCTGACTGATTGAACAGTTTTCAGGCAGGCAATGAGACTTTCTTATAAAGCGGGTTTCCAAGAAGCTGACATCTCTTCATGACTCAGATGGTATGTAGCAGTTTGAGCAGTGAATGGTGGAAAACACCCTCCAAATATACTGTGGTCATCGGCAGTCTTTTAAGTGATGTGAGTGCTTTTTTACTAGGTTATGTGCTCTGAAATACTTATGCATTTTGAGAAACTTCTTTTAGAGTTTGAAAACACAATAATGCAGACATGAAAAACTTCTTTAGAATTAATGAAGGGGACAGAACTGAAGTGACATCCATGCTGAAATGCCACTGTCTTAAAATTTTCTTTTCTACTTGCTGTGTTTCTGAATGTGCCAGTGGCTCCCACTCTTTGTCATGTCTGCTGGCAAATAACAGAGCTAGAAGATGCCAAGAAATGTGAAATTCAGCAGTGGAGAGTGTTATGGTACAGGAATAAGTTTTTGATATTGAGTCTGAGAAAAGTAAAGGTGGGAGAGAAGTGGAAAGGTCTTTTTACTTAAGAATATAAAAGAATATGAAAATTGTAGGTGGTAAATGAGAGACAAGAATAAATGAATAGATAAGGTGCCTCATAATGACCAATTGGGATAATTGGTGTGCCTCAAACAGAGGTAGAAGTCTTGAGTTTAAAATTCAAGGATAAAAAATCATTAGAAAAGGGCTGTAGAAAGCTGTGGCAGCCAAGAAGAAATGATAGTACGGTGAGCTCTGTAGCAATGTTTTGAAAGGATTAGCCTCTAGTGATTTCATTAGGTAATATTCCTTTCTTCACTCCACTTCTTTCACAAAGAGGAGGGCAATCTATCATTTATTTATATTTAAAATTTAACTATCCCATGTGTGAGATGAAAATCAGATCTGATCATATTCAGCCACAGAGTCGTTCACAGGTATAGGCCCCTATGAGAAATCCTTTACTTGCCAAGTACAGAATTTCTCATATTTCTTTTTTCTCATATTTGGTTTCATCTACTTGACAAGTAGAGGTCTGACAGACCTCTAATTTTATACTCTGAGAACATTATGCCATTATAGGCTAATCTTCCCTGGGACTCAGCGACTGTCCCGGTTGCAATGCCAAGCTGCCCAGTTTAATTTGGTCTTCACCGAACACCAGCTTTCAGCATAGGAACAGTGCTATGAAGCAGAGACGCACTTGTGTGACTACATCCACAGAGCAAAACCACAGCCTTCCAAAATAGCTTCTGTATGTCCTTTTGATGGTGTGCTTAATGTCCTGGCACAAATAAAAGGAATCTACCTTCCAAAAGGATTATTTTGGAGGCAGACAGCAGTGTGCTTTCCCAAGGGCAAAGCCGAGAAGCAAAAGAGAATACTGTTAGACAAGAGCCTTCTTTTTGTGTTTAATTTAAGGACGGCCTTTTTGGTTAGGGTTGGGCTGGATGGCTTTCACATGCAAATCCTCCAGGCTACTTGAGGCGAACCTGATTCGTCTTTTGGGTCAGGCTAGTCTTCTAAAATGCAGCAGGACCAAAAAAGGACTTGTGATTAAGGAGACTGTACATTGTTGGAGTCCTGGAAGCCTGCCAGGGTATGAGATGATATTTCAGTCCTTTGCATTCCTAAGAATGTCCTTTTGTCCCATGAAATGCTGACATCTTCCTGTGTCATAACGAAATGATGAGCCAGGGAGGGAGGTGTCTGTCTAATGAATCAGTCTGGAGACCAGCTAGCAGGATCCTGGTAGGCTGATTGGCTGCTGCTTTTTCTGGGCTCTGAAATGAAGGGGTGTCAGGCTCTGACGCTAATTCCTGTCCTCTGGCTGCCCCCTGTTGGCTGATTCAGCCAGGTCTGGAGTTCCCCATGTCATACAGTACTTGCAAGGGCTGGATATAAAGGGAAAAGATGTATGTTCGAGGAAAGTCGCTACTGAATGACAAAATTATCTTTTTATGTCTCCATTAATGTGACACAAAGTGTTGTTTGGTCTTGTTTTGGTTTTTTTTTCCTCTTACCAAGCTTATGCATTAATTTTAAATGGGTGATGACTGCAAAGTTAATCTTTCAGGATATTGTGATGGAAGCTGGCAGCTACTTTCATTTCTGGTTAAATTTACTTCCATTTCTGGTTCATATTTTCTTTCTGTGGCTTTCTTGCACATAAAATCTCCTGTGCCATGGCTATCTTCATAAGCATGAAATGGCTACATTTGCTAAAAATCACATTTGTATGAAGCAACTGCATCCAAACTTCCAGATAGGTAAGCTATTCTCATTGTAGGTTAAGCATACAGAAATGTGAATGCCAGAAGATGTGCCCTCAGCTCTTCAAATACAAGTTGTGCTGCAGTGGGTGGGGACTCCAGCTAGCTTACTGAGGGCAGAATTGAAACATCTCTGCTGTAAAGCAGCTGGGAAAAGTATGTCATTTTTCTGCCACAGCAACTTATCCCCCCACAGGCCCATCTTTAGAAAGGCATAAGAGCTCTCCTCCTAGACTAGATGCCCGTCTAGCTCAATATACAAGGCTGACAGGGTTACCAGCAGGTGCTTAGGAAACGTATGTGAGCACAGGGCACCTATAGCATGACCTTTCCTTTGGTGCATCCTCTTGCAACACAGAAGCCACCATTTTGGAGAGTTATTGTACAGAGGCTGTGCAAGGGTTGTCACATTCATGGCCACTGATATAGCCACTGATGGACTAACTCTTTGTCTAAACGTTGCATATTCATGTCTAGCCTGCTAACTTTTTGAAGTGCCTGCATCTGTAGATGCTTGTCTCTACCATTTTTTGACTAGTAACTCATATGCAATGCAGTGAACTAACCTTGCATTCTGAAGCTATTTCCAGTTCTATTTTCACAGGTAGGATTGCCAAGTGCTCCCCCTCTTCTTTGCCATGGTGTGTGTGCAAATAACACCCAGAAAATGGCAATTGGTCTACCTCACAAGGCAGCTGTGTGCAGCTGTCTTTTCAAGAGATGCCAGGTGGTCAGTCAGTTGACAGACTGTCCAGAATGTTGTTAGCTATGGGCAAAAATAGCATTCCACGAGTCTATGCATGGGATGACTCTCTTGTTTTAGCTCTTCAAGCATGCAGCAGGAGCAGGAGGAACCCTCTGTCATAGCTCCATGCAGCAGGATTACAGATGTCAAGGTGGCTATAGTAATGACCATAGTAACTTAGAAGTGAACCCATCAGCCTTGTCTTGTATGACCACATTACAAGGTCTAGAACTGTTTTACAAGATCAATTAGATTGATGCTGTCTGCAGCAAGGCAAGTTGCAAAATTTTCCCAGGCCTCTAATTGAAGATGATCATGACATAAAATGGAGCCAAGAGCAGAAAGTCCAAAGACAAAGCAACAGTGAGGGTGGAGGATGCAGGGAGGTTAAGAGGCTACACAGGGAGAAGAGACAAGTCAGAACCTCCAACAACTCAGGCTGTCAGAACAGAGCATGTCCTTCCACCAGAAGATGTAGAAGAGTTGAAGAGAAGTTAGATAAGCAACAGTGCTATGATAATGTCTAAGCATTAGCTGCTTTTTAGGCATTCTAGGAGCCCCCTTTGCAGCTGTGCCTGTATTTTCTGCACTTCACCCCAAATCTGCTGAAGGCCAGATTATCTGGTCTACCAATCAGTAACAATGTGAGGACTTTTCAGGAGCTGTTGACTGCAAAAGACAAAGATCACCGTGTAAGGCAGAATTACTCTCTTAAGACAGGGGACAGAAAGAAATAGGATTTGAGGCCTGTGTCCAGCTAAGGTAATGGAAAAACTCATGCACACTAGCTACAAGCATGGAGCATGGATTCTTTCTTTCCAGCATGTGCCAGTTTGTTGCATTCGCAGATGGTGTATCAAGGGAGACCCAATGGCCTGTTACAGCAATTCCTGCACTAATATGAACAGAGGTTTTGATTTCATGGTTTGAAATAAAATGACCCAAATATAATTACACAAGCTTTTATTAATTTATTTGTTATGGGTCGGTAACCCTTCATAGTCTATAGGCACCAGTTACAAGAAGGCCAGTGGGATTAAAGCTTGAATTTAACAGTCAGATTCCTATATGGAAATTGGGAGAAACGAAGCACTAAATTGCATGTTTTATGATGATATCTTATTAAGGAACAATTAATGCCCAACTTTGAAAGCAACAAATCTATCCTGAATGGAAGCAGTGTACAGAGAACAGCCTCATGAAGATTTGAACTGAATGATATATACACTGGTTATGCCCATCTATCCAGTGCTGGAAATGTGAATAGATGTTGCAAGTTACCCGTGCAGAATATGCGTGGCCACTATAACATGGAAACATACTATATATTCCAAAATAACCTTCTCTCTGCACAGGGAATTTCTGCAGTGGTGCTGGCATTACTGGCAGATTTAGTACAGTCAGGGAACTTTATAAAGCACGGCAGCCCACGTTTGTCCTGATGACATCTGACGCTTTTTCCTCGGAGGTCAAGTAACATTTCAGGTTTCATTATTGCAAGATATTAAGATTAGTCTTCTACAACATAAAAAGGAGGTTGTTGGATCAGACTTCTTCTATACCCAGTGCATTAGGCTGCTATCATATGAGATGTGCAGTCATTGAGTAAATGACTATGGTCTAAGCACGTTACTGTATCTGGGGGCTTAAATGAAACAAAGAGGCTGTCCTACTCAACTTCAAACAGAACAGAGGTGAAGGGAGTCAGATGTTTGATCTGTCTGATTGGGTGCTGCCAAACTCATGTAGGGTTTTTGTCAGTGCTCTCAGGGAATTATTAATTCTGTATGCCAGAGTGGAGAAGCTATTCAATCAATGCATGTCGAAGTTACAGTATGATTTTCTGGCATGTAAAAGGTGGCGTTTGCCTTATAAGTTAAACCTAGAGCTAGTTGTGACCTTCACATAGACCACCTCACAAAAGGACAAACTTTGACCCTTGTGTACTGGATTTGAGCCCAAGACCCAGAAGCACACTGATTAAACTCCTCAAACTACCTCTTAAAGGCTTTTATTTTACATGGCAATACAAAACATTGCCTCATATCTCTTCCTTGAAAACTGGATTGATGTGATTCAAAATTGAGGGTAAAACTGTTTAGCATGGATAAAAATGAAACCTCATTAATTCTTTTCTCTCTATTTGGTTCATGAGGAGGATGCATACGGTGGCTATGTTAGTGTAAATGGTGGTCTACGAGCACAACTTCAGCTCAAAAGTCATTTAAGCCTGAGTGATTGTCTGCTGGCTTCCATGACTTAGGCCTGATGATAAGCTTAGTATTAAATAACATAGCCAGGTGTTTTTCCTCAGCAGTGGGAGCTCTAAGGTTGAACCCTTTTAGGTGAGAAGCATCTCAACCTGGATCCTGTTTCCTGGGTAAGCATCCTAAGGTGATGGGAAGGGAATACAGTTAAGATGGGACACTCTTTCAATTCCTTTTCCAGACTTTGTACTAGATTCTTTTGTTAAAGTACATACATCCAGTGGGAGATGGCAACTTTCAAACTACAGTGCAAGTGTGATTATTTATAGAATTTTTCCTGCCATATGTGATAATTAAGAAAAACCTGGATAATGGTGATATCTCTAGCCTTTTGATGGTAAAAATCCTTGCTGTTAAATTTAATGACTGTTACATTTTGTTTTAAAGGATCTGGGCTATTACACATGGCTGTAAAGCTTTTTCTAAATTGGAGTAAAGATGATGCATTTGTCTAAGGCAATAAAACTGAATCCTGCAGGTGATTATTTGATTGGAATTCATAGAAGCTTATTATGGAAATGTAAGAAGGAATCAGGGCATCATTTCAGAAGAAGAAAAAAAAACCTGACCCTAACCTTCTCTCAGCACTGACATGAAACTCAAAGTTACTCCACATTAATTTTATAGGAGTCTTATCAGGTCTCTATTCATGCTTGACATTTTGCCAAGTTCTTTCCCTCTTCATGGTTTTTTTACAAGATACCATGAAATTCAGCCTTCATAACTTGCCTAGGGCTTCCTTCAAAATCCCAACCCATGATTTCAGGACCTGCTTTTCTCATTCTGAAGATCTTGTTGTTGAACTCAGATTTCTTATCAGTGTCTAGCAAATGACACACCTTCCAGGGCAGCTGAGGATACTTCATTATCGCGTGACACAGTGAGCAATAGACTTGTTGAAGGAGGTGATAAAGGGCATCTAGAGAAATGTGAAGACCGGTTCACACCTCGGTGACACCTGTGCAATATAGAATCATAGAATAGAATCATTTTTGTTACAAAAGACCCTTAAGACCATCAAATCCAGCTATGAGGACATCCATAAGAGGACATACAGTATTCATTAGCAGTCATTTACCTTACTACTCTAAGTAGCATAGATACAGCAGGGCATGGATTGCACCTCAGGCTGCAGGTGCTGAAGTAGCTCACACTCAGATCTATGCTACATCAGCTTCACCCATTAGGGGTATATGAGCTGCCTGGTTTAAAGTTAGTTTAGCTCTGCCTGCATGATCTCTGCCTTCAGTGTTGTTAGTTGCATTAATATGCCTCATAGTTGAAAAGGAACAGTGGGAACAGGGATAGTAGCAGCCACTGGAGACGAAGAGAGCCTTCAGGCTTTGTTAGGCATTGAGGTAAGGAATCGATGAAGGCCAAGAGATTCAATTTTTTCCTGGCTCTTGAGATACTCAGTGTTACTGCTCAGCTTGTACAAAGGAAGTTGAAGGAAACCTCTTAGAAAAGAGGGGGGGGGGGAGGGGGGAAATGACCCTACTAGAGAAACAAGTTGGGCTGGCAACGGTTAGGTCAAAACCTCGCTCTCAAGAGAACACTTAGGAGAAGCCCACTCAACATGGCTGTGTTGCAGAGCTGGTAATTTTAAAAGTTAAATTCTTAAGTGATAGCCTTTCTACATTTTTTTTATCTGCAGTCTGCATTTGGCTACTGAAGTACAGCTGAAATGCTGGTGCTGCAGACCCCACAATGCCACAGCCATAGCTCTTCTTTCTGTTGCATTATACAACTCCTCATCAAGACTTTATGGCTGCTGTGTCAGGATTTAATTAAAACATCATAAAGAAGTCTGGGTAACTGGAGATGAGATTATTCTGAACACAAGAATTATAGGATACATGCCTCTGACTACTTGTAGATAGATATTCAGGGCAGAACTGAGGTGACCAAGAAAGACTAGCCAAGACATTTAGGATCAGGCAGATGCTATACAGTAAACCTGGTTTCTTTGAAATAGCATAGGGGTGCTAATATCTGGTATACTTCTGTGAGTAACATTGCTTGACTTCTACAAGAAAATAAAAGTAGGCTGTTAAAACCCAGAGTGCTGAGGCCTGAGGAGGGGAAGGAGTAAAAAGCAGTCTACCTACTACAAAGCTTGTTTGAAACACCTTAAAAGATTTCTGATGTCAGGTAGAGGTTATAAACAGAACTTACTTCTGAATTCTAGCAATTAATATTTATATATAATTAGTGACTATTTTAGTTAGTTTCACTTTGCCATAAAATACCAGAATATAAAGTGGAGCATGACAAAATCCACCTTGCCTTAGCCTGAAAAATTACAAAGACTATATTTATTTCTGTCCTTGGTTCACTCTGTTAAGCTGGATATACAGTGTCTCCTATACCCTGTTCTTGTGTTTTATTCCTGAAAGATTTGATTTGCCAACAGATTACTTCCATTTTATGCTAGGATAATTCCACTGATTTCAGCTAAAAATAGTGACGTTATTCTGGAATGATAAAGCAGTGATTTCAAAAAATTATCTTGTAATAGTCCTTATGGCCCCTCTTTGATTTATAAATGGGGCATTTCAGCGGTTATGGCTCTTAAGAATTAGAACAGTCAAATGAACAGATTAATAACAATGCTTCTGTCACCCTTTTTTGTGTGTGCCTCTATTTGTGTATGTGAGAAGGGGTCCCTTTTGTTGCATTATCTGTTTCCCACTGCTCACTAGTCCAGCAGAAGTGTTAGTTCAATGCGAATAGTATAATGGCTTTAAGCAAGAGCTACAGACCGCCAAGAAAGGCAAGGACCTGATGCTGCCTCCTGTTGCTGCAAATGAGGATAACTTGATTTCAGCAGTACTGGGCAGCTTCAGAGCCAGAGAGGACCCTGGCCTGTTTGGATTGGTTCTTATGTGGGGAAGGACACCTTTATTCTCCTGACATCCATTGAGTATATACATGAAATTAAGCAAAGAAATGCTGGAGAAAGAGAAGGCGAGGTGTCAGATCTCTGGGACTAGCAGTGCATTTTGTATGATATTTACTACCTTTTCCCTTGACGTGCCTGAAAGGAAAAACTGAAGAACAGAGTGCTTCCTTTCTACTTCAAATTAAGGCTCATGGCCAAGTTTTTAAACACACATATTTAAATTCAACTGTTTAGGAAATCCATAGCATAGGCAAGCCGACCCTCACCAAACCAAATTTCATCTAATGCAAAAAAATAGACCTGTGGGGGCAATATTTCATTTGTTAGGTTCCCAGGGAAAATAAGGGATAAAAACTATAAAGATGAAGTTGGCAGCCAAGGCTGAGGGTAAGGACTTGAAAGAATCTCATCAGTTTCAGAGAGGATGTGCAGATTCTTCTAATAGGCCCGCATCATCTTTACTGGAAGCTGTTTAAACATGACTAACATTGTGAACCGTTTGGCTGTACAACCTTGCCTCTGTTAGAGCTTAATAGTGGTTTCCATGGGTCAAACGACTGACATAATTGCAGCTTGGGTTCCGGGTGTTTTGGAGGGCTTTTCACATCCTTTATGAAACTTCTCCCATGCCACAGTGATGAATGGCTACTTGACATTCTCAACATTGCCAGTACTTTGCTGCCACCAGCCAAGGGACTGTTTCTCTGCTCCATTGAGTCTGAAGGATTTGAAGTGGAGGCTTTTTCCAGATCTCCACAAAATGCCTTTCTGCTCCCAGAACTTCTTAATAGACCATCACTGGTGAACCTCTCTTTCATCACATACAACTCCACTCCCAGTACATAGATTCCTTGAGCCTCAGCATGTGTGCATTCTGAGGCATTAAAATGCAAGCCCCAGTGTGGGACTCTTGAGGGTCATGTGTCATTTTTGCTGTCATTGCCTTCCTCAGGCTTTTTATACTAACGCTGTGATGTTTTTTCTGGCACCATAATATGTGAACTTGGGCATTAAACTTTATATTCATTGGATTTTGCTTCCTCCTCTCTCATGTGCAGCTCTTTTCCAAAAGTTATTGTTCGTTTTATGAGAGATTCTGCTTCATATTTTCCTGATTATATTACTATTCTAGTTAATAGGCGATGTTAACTATATTAACATAATGACAGCTGCATTGTTTTTTTTCATATTATACACATTGCTTTACTCATTTGGCTTGCCTCTAAGCAGAAGTTGGCTTTACATGCTCCTGAAGGGGTATTTTGTTTGGTTGGTTGATTGTTTTGGTAGGTTTAGTAAGGAGAAAATGTTTTCTTTATCAGGTGAGCTGGCTTGGAGAATATGAAATCACCTGTACACACAATACTTCTTTATCTGTATTCATAATTAAGTCCACAGACAAGAGACATCCATCTGTCAAACCTGGCCTTAAGAACTGCCAGGGTTTGGGCATTTACCACTTCTTTGGGCAGCCTGTTCCAGTGCCTCACCACTCTCACAGTAAAGAACTTTTTCCTTATATCTAACCTGAACTTCCCTTGTTTAAGTTTGGGCCCATTACCCCTTGTCCTATCACTATTGTCCCTCTCCAGCATCCCTGTAAGCCCCTTTCAGATATTGCTTAACCTTCTCTGTAGCACCCAAAGTCCCAGACATCTGATATTTCATGGTCCTGAAAACAGTTCCAAATTTACTTTCTGAAGTAACATATTGGTAATCTTTTCCCAGAGTTTTTTTTGTTTCTGTGTGTTTTCCTGAATTTGCAACTCTTTAGGAGGCCAGAGAGTAAACAACTCATGCCTATCTTATCTTCCCTCCCCCCTTCTGTCCCCCTCTCAGGATAGATTCTTTCCAGTACCTACTTTTGCTTTTTCTTGCTGATTTTTGCAGAAATACAAAAGAGATGGAGAGAAATATAAAGGTGACTATACTTTCTGAGATTAAAAAGGAATCCCCATTTTTTAAAACAGAATACTGGAATAAAGAGGTTTCTTTTCTGCATATGTAGAGAGAGTTTGAGACCTCATCCATCCCCTGTGAATCTACTTTTTATTACCTCTGAATCTTTCTCTGGGAAGATGCTTTAAAGATGAATATGGTGCTGTCACAGGAATAAGTAGTTTTTCTAAGCTTTGTTTTCTATTAAGAATCCAGCCTGGCACTTGTAGTCTAAACAATGCAGGAATTTTAGAGGTGCTGACCATCAAAATCTCTTACTGGCTTCACTTGCAGTTCTGATGCTTCAGGACTAAACTAACTGAGATAAGTCCTGGAGCTATCTTACTAACTTAAGTAAGTCCTGAATTGTGTAGCTGAAAGAACACACATTTGAAGCCTTAGCTCCTGGTGATTCCAAGTCATAAGTGAAGTTTCTCCATATAAGCTAGAATTACAGCAATTCCAACTAAAAAAAGGAGACTGAATACTGTCTCTAGATGCTGCTAATCCATTTACCACTGCAAAAATCCAGCACTGAAATAAGGATAAAGGGTTTGCTTGGTATTCTTTCACATTTAAACTTTTTATTACTTTCAGTAAAAAACACGAACATAACAAATAAATAACATTGAATGTTGGTACAAATTGAAAAACAAAATGCTTCCAATGCAATAAAGCCGTGATAAAACTGACAAAACACTCAGATATAAAAGATTAAAAAGGAGAAAACACAACAAATATAAAACTGTATTTGATGAAATATTAGGGTAATCTCAAAATAAATAGTATCACAAGTATGATAGTAAGCCCCTGGCTGGGCTTAAACCACAACACACACTGGATCACTCTTTCTGTTTTTATATGACATTATTGCCCCCATAATCCTGTTGACATCTTGCCAGAATAAACCATATGTAAGGAGGCCAGAGATCTGTTGTACATTGCGAGAGGGATTTTATGAAGTATGTCTCCAACGGTAAAGTAAAAACAAAACCAGAAACAACCAAAGCAGCCGACAGCTGAAATACTGTTGCCTAACTTGTATTAACTGGTTACCCTTGGAGCTTCACCCACACAATTTCCACCTTTAGAGAATTTTTACTGAAACTTGGTTTTTGGACTGACTTCAGATTGGCCAGCCAAGTCCTGCTTCTGTCTTGGTTGTCTCTCCATTGCAGTCCACTTTGTAATGCAGACCTGCTTAGAGATCACATCATGTGCTTGGCAGCTTGCTTCAACATCAGAGTAAGCTGTCTTTCTCAAATTTACTTTCAGTTTTAGGGTGAGTATTCACAAGGGAAGTGACCATTGGGTGCTGTAAATTGCCTCCTGTAAGCAAGCTTCCCTTGCAGAAAAGCTCATGAAACCTCACTCTTCCAATCAAAAGTAGCTGTTGGACCTGTGTTTTGAGGTCTTCATGCCCTTATGAAGGACTGAAAGATATGCTGCAGTTCAGCTTGGGCTTTTTTCCTTAAGCCATTACATGGCAAATAAGAAATTCCTTTCCCTTAATCCCCACACTTTCAATCCAAGTCAAGATCCTTCTTGCATATTTTCTCAATGGATCTTTTTTAGTGAATAAGGCTTTAAGTAACTTATGTTACTTTCTGCAGAGTGACGCAAGTTGAGATTGGGCAAAGGTGGGCAGTGCTCCTCTCCTACTCACATAGTTGAAGCTAGGTTAAAGCCTGGTGCTCCAGCAAAGTGCAGAGTGAACCTCACCTTCCAGCCTCTCACCCAGGCTGAAAATGGTAGTTTTTACTGCTGGAGATGTTGTATTTCCAAACGAATTTAGTGTTGTCAAGGTATCTAACAGACTTGGTGTAAATACCTTATCACCCAGCTCCAGCGCACGAGAGGTAGGCCTGTGGCTGATACTGTCTGCACACCCTGCCCTGGGGATGAGTGGGACTTCCAAAGCAGGGGCTGTGGGAGACTGCTCCATGCAGTGGCAGCGCTGACTGGCTAGGGTACTTCCAGGGTCAGAGAGACTGAATCACTCTGTGACACCTTGGAGCAAGGGAGGAAATCTGGTGTTTGCTCTGTTCCAAAGGCGAAGAAAAAAATCTTGAAAAAGCAATATTGACCTGGCTTCTACCTGTCTATTTGTATAATATGAAACTAGATATTGTCTGTCAGTACTTGTATTGTAGATCTCACAAGCAGTGCCAGATACCTTTTGCATACTAGGCAGATGCTCTGACTTTATACGGATAAAAGCTCCCTAAGGGGAGCCATGGCCCACATCTGATAAAATATTCAGGTTTCTGACTTCCCACTTAAATCAATGATCAGCTATTAACTGCCAAGCATTTCAGAAGTACTCCTAGTGCCTTGGAAAGATCAAAGAGGTGCAAGACCTTAACCTGGTAGTGAGCTATTTGTACAAGGAATGAAGTATTTCCAGAGAACGAAGCAGTTGACTGTAAGCAGCATATTCAATAAAGCTGAAGGTGAAAAGGAAGAAAATAGGAGAGGGTGTGTGCGGAGAAGCAGCATCAAGAGTTATAGGGTTTTGTTTGTTTGTTTATTTCTTCCTCTAAGATAAGACTGTGAAGAAAGAGTCAGTTGAGTCTAAGATTCTGAAAAGTATGCTATGGGGCAATCATATAAGATTTTGTGTCATGACATGAAGCATCTGGGGCAGGTGGTGTGCTCAGAGAAGAGAGTAGGTAAGAAATGTTTGTAGATGAAGGTTTAGTGTGTGTTGTCCCTGCCCATGGCAGGGGGATTGGAGCTAGATTATCTTAAGGTCCCTTCCAACCCTAGCTATTCTACGATTCTGTGAAATGAGAGAAAAGTTATGAGTGAGGAAGATAGAAGACAAAGCCAATAAAAAGGAAGAAAAAGTTCAAAGTATATGTTGATAATTTTCTTCGATGATGATTTGACAAGATCATGGATGGAAGTAGAAATAAAATCTGGGAAAGCAAAGGTAGCAAAATGGCAAGAGTTCTTTATTTCCCTCCTTTCCCATTGCTCCCAGTATGCCACATACCACAGTGAGTCTCCACACTGAATCCTCTTCTTCTACTCAGAAAATCTCCCCCAGCTGTTGCAGTTGCTGTGGCAGCATTAGATATCTGCACTGTAATAGGCAATGTAAAGATGACAATTGCTGATGGATCTTAGATGCATTTGTCTTCTTTTAGTAACACACTTGTGCTACTCTTGCTCTTCCTGCTCAAAAGACCATGTCAATGGAAGGAAGAGGAACCACAAGCAAGGGGGAGAGCAGGAGAAGCAGATGAAACAATAATGCAGATGGGATTTAAGAGAAAAAATAAAAATAGCTAATAGGAATTAAGATGAGTGGTCCTTTCCACTGGCCTGAGATGTTATGAAGAAAGTAAAAGTGTAATCAAACCATGAGGGAACAGTAAATGAAGCTGGAAATCAAGGTCATTAAAGCTAAAGTTTCAGGTAAAAAATTGTGATGAAAAAACCTGAGAGAATCCAGGGGTAACATTAGAGGGAAGGCTGATGGGGAAGAGTTGGAGGGACAAGAGATGGCAACATGGATAAAGGGGAGAAGAAGTATCAGCTACGGTGTTGAGTGGAAGATAAAGAATAGGAAAGGGGAAAGGACTTAGAGAAGAAGCCCAACTTTTCCACTACGACCAAAACCCCGAAGGAAAGAAAAGAGGAGGAAAGCCCTTTGTAAGTGAATGTGGCTGCAGACAACTGTCAGACCTAATTTTTGCCAAAGCCAGATTTTCACAGCTCTCACTGGAAAACTGGAAAAGCTTGCTTCCTCAGCTCATGGAGGATGAGGGAAGGGAGGGAGACAGAATAAACTAATCAGTGCCTGTAAAGAACTTAGATAGAAGGTGATGGGAATGTTACATAAGGAAAGAAGGCAGATTATATTCCTAAAGATTTTCTTTCCAGAATCTAATTAACCATATTCACAGCAAAGCTGTGAGAGATCAAAGCATAGAAGGGAAGGTTTCAGCAGAGACTACTTTAAAATACACCTGCCAGGAGCCAGCTCTTAGAAAATCATTTTAATTTCCCTGATCTTTTCTGGAGAGAGTTCAAGAACCTTTTAAATCTTGTTTTGGCTTTCTGCCTTCATGGCTGTTTATTTCCTATGATTTTTATCCAATTCAAACTTTGGGGGCCATTTCACTGAGCTGGTTGAAATTTTAGCTGATTCATTCCTTCTTTCCTAGACCAATATCTTAAATGACTGGAAATTTGTAATGATATGAGCTTTTCTGTTATTAAATGAAGAAAAAAATGTAATGTTGGTTGCTTACTAAGAGCCTGGTGCCAGACAGGACAGTCCAACCTTTAGGAAAACTTCAAGCAGAGCTGACAGAAGATAGGACTTTCTGTTCTACAGATTTTTGGAATAGTTTCGCATATATTTTCATCTAGAATCAGGAGAAAAAAAAAAAAAAGTAAAATCTGAAAGTTCTTTCAGCAGTAAAGTCCTGAAAAAAGTTGCTGTAATTCAAAGTTTCAAAACATTGACCTTTACTTAGTCACACATTTATCTCCACAAGTGCTTGAACACCCACAGAGTCTCATGAGAGTTGCACTTCAGCTGCCTGTGATTTCTTCTTGTTGGGCCTCTGTCCCACTGCTCACAGAGTCCACTGGAGCCCATGAGGCAGAGCAATACATCTGCTGTGGGTGAGACCACACAGCTTCAGAGGAGAGGGTTTTCTAAGTGTTGCGATGGGGAATTGTTGGTACATCATAGTAGTTATGTGGCTTATTGAGCAGATGAGGGGCTTCTAAACACAGAAAAATATTGTTCTGTAAGGGTTTGTGGAAACAAAGTTTTTTTGTAGGGGAACTTTTCTGCATAGCTTCAACTAGAGGCCTTTTCTACCCAAGAAAGAGTACCCTTTCCCACAGGGGCTCTGCTTGATTCACCCAGTGCTGGATGATATATGAGTCCTCACACTTTGGAGATTGGGGCTTTCCAGTGCTTTTGAGCACTGGACTGATTAGGCTTGCTTGGAGCCATAATGGGAATTAAAGGTGACTGGGAAAATAGAGTGGTGCCCTTTTGTTGTTTGTTTTGTTGTTGGTTGTTTGTTTTTTTTTTTTCCTAAGGCATAGAAATAAGGCCTGAAGAGTATTTTCATTTTTCAACTCTTTACATTGACAAATTCTTTTTATAGTGGTCATTCAAGCCTATTGTGAACAAGAAAAGAGCTAATGAAATAGTGAAATCAGAAGACCCAAATGGAGGGAAGCTGAGGAGTGAGAACACCTCAGGCAGGCAGATTAAAATTCTGCTGTTTTTCTTAACATGTATTTATCTTCAGTGGTTTAACAATTTAGGTAAATGGCACCAGTGTTAAGGAGTTACCACCTCAATCCCGCCAGCTGTGGAGACACTTGGACCACAGACATTCTCAGTGGGCAGTGCCTATGTGACTGATGATACTGAAACACTTATATCAATTATAAGTCCTGCTGTTTTCATTTTGGCTACAATCTGTGTGAAGGAACTTTCCTTTTGGTACTGTGTAATTTTATTGAAGCCAGTGAATTGATTTATAATGAACTGGAATGTTCATAATAGCATTATTCACACCAGCATGCAGTAGGTGAGGAAGCAAAAGATGGCTAAAAGAGGATTTCATAATCAGTGTAAGTTCATCGGATATTGTCCTCCCATCAGGATAGGTTTGCCCCCTGCAAGCAAAGGCACAGCATGTGTTCAGGGCTGAGTGTCCCTCTGGTGGCAGATTAATCTCAGACTGGCCTAAACCAGTTGTGAAACCACAGACTCATGTTTTCCTTGGTCCTTTGATTTTACTGCATGGACAAGAGCTGAGACCCGAGGTCCCTTGCTAAAGCAGAACAAGATATGGTATTGGTAGCCTTTTAAAGAAAAGGAAGAGGAAGAAATACTGCCTCAGGAAAACAAATGTCTCCTTGCTTTATCTCATAGAACTGGTTAGGAATACCCTTAGTGGATCATCTTTATGTCAGAAACTTTCAGAAGCACCTCAGGAGTGGGGATCTCACAAGGTCAGAAAGTAAGTTTCATACTGTGATGCTGGCTGTAGGTGGTTCAGCGAGTGTCGGTTGTTTTAGGGAAGACAGGGCTTGTGTTTGCCTTCTTAAGCTCTGGCATAAAAGTTTGGTTTGGCTTCATCCAGACAACGAAGTGGTGAAGGTACCACACTGCTAAATCCTGTCTGGAGACAGGGGGCTTGTGTTTAGTATGAGGTAGCCACAGGCCTTTCCTTTTATGCATAAAAAGCTGTGTCTCTTACCATATATGAGTTATTCCACAATAAAAACAGTGAAGACAAGGCTCTTCAGTAAGTTTTCCTCTGGTAAAACTTAAGTCAGCCTCACATGGGGTGCAGGGCTGTTCTTGGTAAATGTACCTTAAGGCAAAACTAAAGCACTTTGCCTGTGCTGTGCTTTTAACCCTGGCTACACATGCGTATTGCCTGACTGGGGGCAACAGAAAGCACCAATATAAAGACAATTTAGGTGAAGCCAGCAGTCTCTTCTTGCCTATTTTACCGCACAATAAGTCTGTCTCAGTCTCTACAAGTATTTTTGCAGCAGGATTTTGAATCTGTCTTAATTACCTAAAAAAAGCTACTTTTTTTGCCTGTAAAGATAGTCTTGGTGAAACAAGATTGCAGCTGAGGCAAAGGGAACGACAGCCTCCAGGAGGGGATTGCTGCTAAGGCACACTTGTGCATGCAGCACGTACATCTGCATTCTTAGACACATTAGCGTCAAAACCCCCAGCACACTGGGAACTTAGTGTGGGCTCAGCTGTAATGCTCAGTCTCTGCGCAATGCTGTTATCCGATAATTTTGCCTCAGGACAGGCTTAGCCGAGCCTGCATACATTTATCTGTATGAATAGCAAGTATTTCATGGAAAGCAGGAAGCAAACCTGGTGGGCTTGCTGGCCAGGAGAGTCATGGTTTTATTTACAAGGAGTGAGTACATATTGAGTGCCTTGCTCCATATTCCCTTGTTACTTACACGTCCAGCTGGATTTTGCAAAGACAGTTTCCAGGGCTTATTGCTTGAAGCCTGCATGTTGCTGACTTGGGCAGGCCCAGAATGGTGGGCCACACTGGTCTGGAGTATGTCAGTGTAGCTGCTCTTTGCTTGCTGTTGCGGGCAAATGCACTAAGGAGCCTTCTCTTTCACTCCTCTGCTGTTTTTTTTTGTTTGTTTGTTTTGTTTTGTTTGTTTTTTTTTTTTTTTTATTTATTTTATTTTTTATTTTGGTCGAGGACATAGGAGCTTTTGAAAGCTTTTGATAAACGTATGTAATTGGGTGTGTTTTCCAAAGCACGGCTCTGTTCTTTCCGAGGCCTTAGCTAAGAACATTATTCTGATTCATCCCTAGGCCTTCAAAAGTGCCGACCCTTTCAAGCATGTGCAGTGTGAAGGATTACAAATTTGTTTTTCAAAGGACTCCAAATCCCTGCTGCTTTCATCAGGTCCTCTCCTTGTGCTCCCAGTTTTCCTTTCCCACCAACAGCCTCATAGCCCCAGCTTCAACTGCAGGATGCTGACACTCCCTCTTCTCCTATCCCTCCACCTCTCACTTTTCATCCTCTCCTTAGCTCCCCCCTCTCCAACTGTACCCCCCAATATATTTTATATGCAAACAAAAGTGCAGAGGAACATTGCCATGACAGCAGTGCCACAGTGGGCCCTCCCCTCCATGTGGATTTGAGCTCTAAACTTTTGAAAGAATGTCCTGAAAAGAACAGGAAGGGGACAGATTGAGGCAGAGAAAGAGAGCGAGGGAGAGTGCAAAAGCAATGAGAAGTGGGACAAAACCATTGGAAATGCATTCAGGCTGACATCACCACCCTTTCCCACAGTGGTCATTCACTTAGGAGGCTCCAGTGTCCATTCACTGTCTTAAAGCTAGCTTTCTAGAGCCCTGGGAGACCATCTTTCCCGCCCTGAATGCCTTTTTTGTTGTGAAACAGTGAACTGTTTCTGAAACCCTGCATAAAGGGCTGAGTAATTCACTGTAGTTGCCAGGAAGTCTGAGCCACTTGTGAGCTAACAATAGTTAACTTTATCTGCTGGCCCAAGCCCCCCTTCCAGCTGTAGGTCCTGAATTCTAATAAGGGCTTTACTCATGCCTCTGAGGTTATGGTAATATTTTATACATCTTTTTTCATTAAGACACAGTCATAGCTACTGTTGAGGCACCGGAGGCAAGTGCTGTCGATTGACAAGGGGGTGGGGGGAGTGGGGGAAAGAAAGAAAATAGCTTTTTATATCAGGCAGGCAGTTTGGCTGTTTTGTACTAGAAATATAATCGTGGGTTTGGGGGAAACTCGGGAATGTAATTTTTAAAAAAATCACATTAGAAACCCCAGAGCCAAGCAAGACTTTATGATTGTTTTCTATCTGGGAAACAGCCTCAGCTTTTCATATTTTGGGGTTGTTCTTTTTATTGTTTGCTCTCCTTCTTCTCTGTCCCTGCACTGCAAGTGTGATGGTGACAAGGAAGTAGGTGAATCATAAGGGAAGTAGATGAATTTGTTTGGGTTTCCCTGTTTCCCTTTTAATCCGGACAGCACAACTGTGTGTAAGTGGTGATACAAAGCAGTGATTCACACAGTGGTTTTGCAATCCGGTAGCCATGGCATGCCTTTGAAAGATGTGGATCATCAATTTTCCTCCTTACCTTCTGAACTAGATGCTTTCTTGAGAACTAATTAAATCAAGTGCAGTGTAAGAAAAGTTCTAAATCATCTCTTTGGCCTACACTGTTTTGAGAAAGAAAAAAATATTGCTTATTCCTCACTTTTAAGCAAATAATCTCTCGGAGCAGAATTCATTTCAGAGCATGTGACTGTGTCTGGTCCAGCTCACGGTAAAAGATGTCACAGCTTGAGCAACTCTCCCATGTCTCTGGTGCATGTGTCTTGCTTGCCATACTTTGAGAAATAGCATTAGAAATGCCTTGATGAAAATAAAAGCACATCTTTCAAAGTTCCACTCAATACTTTAGTAATGTTTACAAAAAGTGACTGAAAGACGCATACAGGTCTTGTAAAACTAAACCACAGAGATGTACTTGATATATTCCCCTAAAGCAGCAATGCTGTTTTCTTGATCTGTACTCATGACACCAACTGATGCCAGTGGGAGCTGTATATGCTGTGGATGAGGTCACTACAGGGTCACTGCATAGTAAATAAGTTGCTTGACTTTTTGGGTAAGTTCAAGTACTGAATAGCTTTCATATCTTCTCTCCAAGTGACCTTTACCAGGGGGGAATACCATGCTCTGATGGAGTGACAGATTTGAACTGGTCCTTTTCCTGTCACAGCAATGACTTCTGAACTTCACTGTGGGTTTGTCTTGACGAGAATGAAAAGCTGCTTTGAGGGGGTGGAAGCTCACAAGCTATGTGTTGTCTATGCACACACATGGGTGTGCATGCATCCCCTCTTCCCCAAATACTCTCTTTTGTCCTAATCCAAGCCAACTGCGAAGGCAGTCAGACATCAGAAATGGCAGAACTCACAGGTAGCAGGCAGAGAGGAGAGACGGAATGCAGGAGAGCTATTTTACAAAAGACGTGTATTAATCATGAACTAACTATAAAGCCATCAAAGCTACCCCCGTGGCCCTGACTGAAAGCTCTGATCTACTGGTAGTGCAACTTTCTCTCAGCATGGACTGCTCCTGCTCATGAGCTGAAGCACAAGCTGAAGCTGACTGTGTTGTATTTTGAAAATGCATTTAAATATAACGAATTTATTTGCTAATCATTTGGGGGGAGGGAGTATAAATTAGGGGGACATATGACTGAGAGAAAAGGAATCCAGTTTTTTAATTTACAATGACCTTCAGGATTCACCATAAAACTTTATCACCCCCAAATGAATATTTCATCTTGTACTGAAGATATGTAAAAAACCTGTGCAAAATATCTGACTGCTTTTTTACATGTCCAAATGCAGATCAAGCTCTTTTGAAAGCCATGACCTGTAATAGGACTTTAAATTTGTCCCTTAATATATTCATTTGCTGCATGTGTCTGTATAATGTAATCCCTCTGTAGTCATCTCCTCCCTTCCAGAGCACCCCAAAGCAGCTCTGTTCCTCAACTAGATGCAGCAGGATTTCATCCTCTCACTCACTTGGGCTATCTACCCACCCAAATGTGTGATACTGAGGAATCACCATCAAATTTGGGCATGATAGGATGCCAGGAAAGAATAGAACAAAACCAGAAAGAATTAAAAATATACCGTAGCACTCCTGTATTTCAGGAGGAATTTCTGGTAGACAGGATTTCTTTTTTAGACAACCAGGTCAAACATTTTACATGCTGTGTTGTGAAACCTCAAACCTCAGCTGTGGAGTTACCTGGGATGGAATGGCTTTTATGTTTTACTTGTTTTTTCGAGTTCCATAAAGCAGTCTCTTTGATCTCAGTGCCCTGCTCAGACCCTTTTGGCTCCTAATGCTTTGTCCTCTGCTTTTAGTGACTTCTTTTTTCCCCCTCTTTATAAGCCTGGTCTCTCTTTCCTTCTGTTCAGGCAGACCTGTCCCTCACTGCCTGAGTTTTCATTATTTAGTCGGATTCTTTCTCCCCTTCTGTCACCTGGCCTATGTCTCGTTTGTTCTTGTTCATTCCTCCTTCAAAGGTTTCCTTGTTTCCCAGCTATTTCTATTGGACTTGGCTGTCTTTTTTTTTGTTAAAAAGTTCTGGCTCAGAAAGCCTCAGCATCCTGTTAAGGACTCTGTTAGCCCATTGTAGTGTGTCCTACAGCCTTAGAGCTGCCTGGAGTTACACTGGGATCCAAAACTGTGAAAAACAAATGGCTGACAGCACACAGCTCATTCAGACAGTGCACTGCTCTTCTAACAGCCTCTGTCCTGGAAGTGGCAAGGTGAGACATCCTCCGTATTCACAGCATGGGTTTGACTTGCTATGAGGCTCCTGTGAGAAAAGATCTGACAGCTTCCCACCCATCTGTGTCTTGGGGATAGCATGAAATCCCGGAAGCTGAGCTGTAAGAGCAGGCTGTAACTTTGCTGGCCCAGATCTTTCACTGGACTTCAATGACTACCCAATCTTTTCTGTATCAAGCTTAAGAGAATCTGCTGAATCAGAAATGGCTAGGCACCCTTAGCATTGGTACCTGACACTGAAGTCCACAGCACTCCTTCTCACTTTCTTCCTCACGCAAGGACTGAGGAAAGTGGTGTGAAATCTGTGAGAGAGTTGTATATGTGAAGAAAGGGCTGTTTCATACCTATGCCAGTTCTCAGCTAGAATACCTATTACAAGATAAAGTTGAGGCAGGAGAAAAGGCCCTTACTCTTTTTACATCTTTAGAAAGCAAATTTTCTGTAATAAAAGTTCAGAAGAGACAGTTAACCCAATGCAAGTCTCAGTTATATCCAACATTAGCATACCAAACTCACCAGCATGAATCCAGCACTCTGTGTTTGCCTGTTCATTAGCTGGATTGCTCTATTTTGGCAGTGCACAGATTTAGCACTGATGTAACATCTTCACAGTCAAGCACTATGAGCCCAGTTTGAAAGACTGTAATCATTTCCTTCAGGTGGCCAGGCAAGCAAAGCAAAACAAAAACTACTGGTGGGCGAAAGGAATAAAAAACCAGGATGAGAGAGCATGATACTTCTCAGAACCACACTCTGAACACTGCAGGAACCCATCCAAGCTGAAAGGAGAGAGGATCAATTTTTGGAGGGAGTTGGTGCAAACTATTACTGCACAAGCACTGAGAGCATGTCTGCCTTTTTTTTAAGGGCTGAGGGAATAGATTAGGCCACAGAGTAGCACAAGGTAACTCTTTTGTATTTTTAAATGCTTGCTTGTCTGTGTAATACAACCAGAAAGCATCATTTCCACACCGGGAAATGTAATTTCAAAATTGAGCCATTGGTCCTTCATTCAGAAACCTGATGTTTGCCTTGCTATTCTCTCTTCTTTGCCAGTGTAGTCTAATTTGAACTGCATGTGTCTTTATCTTTTCTGAAGCAGGAAATATTAATCATTAAATCTGATTGGTCTCACTGCTGCTTACCCCAGGGCAGCTTTTTTAGCTCATGAAAACTGGTGTCAGTTGACATTGTCATCCATATGGCTTGATGAGTAAGAGCCAAAGCTGAGCTATTTCCATTTTAACTAGACAATAAAGCAAGGAAGCTAATAAATGCTGAGGTAGGGTAGATTCAGCAGGGAGGTTTTAAGAAATAAAGTTTTCTCATTGGCCTCATACCCATCCTATTACTGGAAATGGAACTGTCTATGCTTATCCTTTTAATGTTTTTATTAAGAGATCTTGTCAAAAGACAGGAGAAGACAGTGCAGCCAGCTGAGAAAATTAACAGGGAAAAGGCTTTTTGTTATATAAATGTCCCTTCCTCCCACTTTTGCAGAGCTGCTCTTGATCCCTTCAAAGAAGTCTCCCTTTGAGAAAAGAAGATGCCTTTAGCTCAAATCATGCAAAGAAGAAATTACAACGGTTAGTCTTTTATGTTAGTATTTTAGTCCATTAATGCCATTATTACTTATCTAGCACAAACTGAATGCTAGAGGCTTTTCAGATAGCAAACTCTGTGTCTCAGTGTAGGGGTGATACATGCAAGAGGATGTGTGAGTTGTAATCAAATTAGGTGATGGCCTGCACCTGAGGAGACAGGCACTGGGATCCCAGCTCTGTGGCACTGGGGTGAGCCTGATTAAACACACTTTTCAAAGTTGGTCAGCTCTCCCCTTTGAGGCATGAGGCCTGATCTCAGTGCGTTACTTTTCCTGCTGGCAAAAGAGAAGCCACTGTGCTTTGTTGTGGTGCCTTAAGATTTCAGAAGGTGTCAGGAAATGCAACTTCCCATGTAGATAAGGACTGCTTAGCATACTGGAACCTGCTTTCATTAGAGGCCCCTCTGCACTGCTACAGCATGATACCTCAATAAATGCGTTTCTTCCTTTGCAGAACACTTTTTTATTTTCTGTACTCAGTTCCGCAAACAAGCAGTGGAAATTCAACTGTATTTTTAACAAGCTTGCTCCATACCTCCTTTCAAAGCTCTTTTTTTCTTTCAAAGGATGAATTTTTAAAATTAAACAGAAAATGTAAGGGGAAGCTGAAGGGTAGGGGTAAAGCTTACAATTTTAGGCATAAGTTTATTGTAATTTCTTCCATTTTTGCTCCTCCTGTGCTTCCTTGGAGCGAAGTTTGAATGGAAAGTCAGGCAGCATTGATTCTTGATTTCTCTGGATACCACTGTAGAGGAAAAATCACCTCACTTAATTGCCTTAGCAATTGCTTAAGCAGGTAACACCTTCTGCTCTCAATAGATAGGAGTTTCTATGCACTCCCCTATGCTCTTACAATGTGTCTGAAAGCTGGAGAGAAGAGCCTGACCTGGTCCAGAGGGTTTTCTGCATTTTTGGTGAGAGGGCTGAGGTTAAACACCTCCGTGGGTCAATGCCATACATCCAGGCTTCAGAGAGAAGCAACAGGTTAAACACAGGGCAGAAAGGCTGTGTATTTTCTCTGGTCCTTCCCAAGTGCCCCAGGCCTTATGTGTGCCAAAACAGATGTGACACAGACACTGCAGAATGGGACTACTCTTTCCTCTTGAGGAGCAGCAGGTCTGGTCCTGATGAGCTGGAAAGAGCTTTTTGATGTGCTCTGGGGCATCTTGTGGCTTCACAGACAGCAAAATACTCAACAGAGATGTGCCTGAGTTTGGGTTTTACACAGCCCATTCCGGAGCAAATGCCTGCATGACATTTTGCTATAAACTATGACGTTAAAGACCCCATGACCCAAGGTCCTTTGTAGGGGGTACCATGGGGAATCATCTCTCACACCTCTGCCAACTTTCCTGGTATTAGTTGCTCACATATCAGAGGGTATGAGTTGGCAGGTCAGTGGCCCCAGGTATACCAACTCTATATGGACCTAGGAGATATACATATATAAACATATAGCCTGTGCCAAAGCTGAACATCTCTGAAGCCTTTGGGTATATATTTAGAATTAGGTTTAGCTGAAACAATGAAAAGGTCCAGCAAGAACCACATTATAATTTTGGTCCAAGTGTATCTCTATGTCTAGCTGCAAACTTAATCTTCCTTTATACATAAGTTGATGCCTGTGTGCACACATGAGCAAATACACAGATATCTCTGGAGAAGACAGACAGTCAAGTGGGGAATCCTGCACACTGGGAGCCTACATGGAGCCCAGCTGATGAAAAAATAAAGGAGTGCTGTCTTCCAATGGTGTCAGTTTCTTAACCTTTGGGATCATTAGTGAATTCTCCCTTCCACTGGAAAAAAAAGCCTGCAGTTCCTACATTTTTCAGAGAGACAAGCAAAGCATTTAACACCATGAATAAGTTTGTAATTTGACAGGCAAGATGCCAGGAAAAGTGAAAATGGATTACACTCTCCAAGGCCCTGAATATCTTAGTGATCCTTGGTTTTCAAATGCTATTTCCTTTTTGATTAATCATGGGTTTGGGTCAAGGCACTCTTCAAAATATCATGCCTTGTCCACGTGCATTTTCTTAACCTTCAGGATATTCACAGTTTCCTGCTTTGCCAGCCAAAACAAACACAGCACAGAAATGTCTACACACGTCCAGAGCAGCCACTGAGCAACTCTCATTTACCATCCATCCACGTATATTTTTCCTTATGTACAAAACCAGCACCCACTCAGTTGGCATAACAAGTATTCAATAAGCTGTATTTGCTGTGAAACATCAAAAGGAATTAGCTGCAGTTACGTGAACAAAAAATTCAGATGGCAGGGCTACAAAAAGAGCTGAGGCTGATAAAGGCCATAGGCGGGGAGGATATTCAAGTCCCTTGAAAACAAAATAATGCTGTGTCTTATCAAAGAGACTTCCAGCCAAGGAACCCAGTGAGTTTTCAGAAATACCTGATAAGCTGGTAGCACCCTTTGATAGAGTCTGTCTGCCCTGGGCTCCTTGTTGGAGAAGAGCCTTTGGGTGCTCTTTTGGGGATGATATGAGAGTATGGGACTATTCTCCATCCTCTACTCACTCTCCGAAGGACCTGTCCTAGCTGTCCATACAGTCCTGCATAAACATGATGCTTCAACACAGTGGGTGTCCCAGCATTCTCCTTATCTAGGGAGAAGGTTCAAGGAAGACAATAACATAGCATAGGGCTTTGCTGCGTTTCTGTGGGACTCCTGCCACACCAGAGCAAGGTGATACTGGCAGCATTTGCATCAAGTCACAGTAAGTGAAATTCTGACTGAGTATAGGGAGAAAAAGATCACCGTAAGAGTAGTGCAGCACTGAAGCAAGTGTCCAGCAAGGCTGTTGACTTCCCATCTCTGAAAACAGTCAACACTCAACTGGACAGGGCTGAACAACCTGCTCTAAGTTTGGACTGGAGACACTCAAGGCACCCTCCAGCCTAAGCTATGATCCTATGACAAGGAAGGGTAAGATGAGTTTCTCTCCCTATCTTCCTCTCCCTCCTCTTCTCCCTTTCCTTTTTCCTCTGTCCTCTTTTCTCTCTCCTTTCTCCTCCCCAATATTCATCTTTTGATTGGCACTTGGCTGTTTCTCCACTGGGAATAAAAGTTTTGAAGGTACCTCATCATTCTGCATGCACGTGTGATTTCGAGGAGAAGCTCACATCCTGGCAACAATTTTATGCAATTTTTTCGAAGTTAAATGACTTGTTGAAGATCATGCAGTACATTGGCAGGAGAGCCTGACTGTGTCCTGCTAGTCTGAGCACTAACGTTTTGTAGCCAGGGGACGCGCTCTTCCCCGGTCCCCCTAAGCAAAGGGAAAGAACATTTCTGTGGGCAGGCTCTGCGAGAAACCTGTCACCATAGTGAAATGCCGGTTGCGATTATGCTATGTAAATCTCCTGAAATCCACCTGTCAAGTGGCAAAAAGTTGACCTAAAAATTAATCCCTACCAATCACATTAAAGGGAGAATAATTACATATTTAATTTTGCTTAGGACTCAAAAGGGAGAGAATGGACTCCAGCTTTGTTCATTAATATTTAATAAGATCTTTATTAATTTTCTTAAATAGAAGGTTTAATGTTGGACTTGCACCCACCTCTTGGACCCCAGTGGAACTCATCTTCTTTATTATCAGCTTTTGCATTTATTTTGGGGATCTTTTCTTAAAAAAATATTCTTTTTTCCTCCTCTTCTTCTTGACAATGAATCCTAGGGAAGTTAGCCACACTGCAGGACAAAGACACCACTACGGCTGGAATAGCTGTGAGAGTGAGAGACGGATACTGGTTGAGTTGCAAATAGACATGTGCCTGTTTCTTTTGCAGCCTGTAGCATGATGTGGAGGGGTCAGCTTCTGTGGAGCCCCAGAGCTGCTTTTATGGCCCACTCAAGGCAAAGAGGTAGCTAGCAGCACCACACCATAATTAATTAATTAATCAATCATGCCGTGATGAGATTCACGGCTGAGGTGACTGCTGCAGGCATCTGGGACCAAATACAAAACCAAGCCCTGCTGCCTTGCAGGCATTGTCTCATGAGGAGGCCACGTACTGTGCAGAGAAGGCAGTCTGCTTGGTGTATCCCAGGGGGTGACCTGGGAGCCTGGCTGGCATCCTAGCACTCCCTACGTAGGACTGAAGAGGAAGGGTACAGGGAGAGTCCCCTTCAGAGCCAGCACTTCTTGCTGGTGGGAGGCTGCCTGCCCTGCATGCCACTGGGCAGAGGGGAGGGGCAGCCTTTGAGACCCCACCTCAGCCCATGGCCACAGCCATCAGCCCAGGAAAGAAGTGTATCAGTTCCCAGCGTGTTCTTAGTCCTTAGCACAGCTTTTGTTTAATTTAACACCAAACCGGATTTGACTCCTGGTTGATTCTTGGCATTTATTCATCCTGGTGCAGACACAGACAGACCAAAAGGGGAGCAGGAGGGCTGCCTCACCTTGGCTGAGGCCACCCCAAGAAGAGTGGAAGGATAGAAGAGAGGTTTTTTTGGTGCAGTCTTTGAGCTGCAGAATTTGAAATGGTCTCTTGCTGTTCTGGATTTTCTTTCCCCAGAGCTGTGAAGTTTCCTGACTTATGGAAAACACAGGTCTTTACTCAGTTTTTCAGGGCAGCATGGAATTTTTGATCATTTACAATGAAATCACTGTGACTTTTCCCCGGTTTTGTTTGTGATATATGCCACACACAGAGAATGCATCTCATGCACCTTTGGAGCTGAAAGATGAAGTGTAGGGAATGGTTGCAGATTTGCTTTCATGTCACAGTGGCTAATTTGGCCAAAAGCCTGTGACAAGCAATCACAAATGATTTCTGAAGTTGATTGTATTATTCCACCACACAGAAAAGGGAAACTACAGGCCTACTTTTCTTTCACAGGATGTGATTAATTTCCACTGATTTAATCACTGCTGGTGTGTACGTGTGTGTGTGTCAGGCAGGCACAGAGCAGGAGGAGGAGGTAGGACACAATAGCAGAAAACCAAGTGTTACCACTAATCCTAAATTTTCCTTGCTAGAAGTTACCGAAGGACCTTGCCTACAGGATAATGTTCATACTCCCATTTTTTTTTTATGATGTAAACAACAAAACATTCTATGAACAGAGTGGGGAATATGGATAGTCAAGTCACGACTCCAAGATTACTTCACTGCTCAGAGTAAAGCACAGCAAGTTTGGATTGGAGAGGCTGCTAGTATCATGCTGAAGGGTCTTCAAAAAGCAAACAAATCTCAGGGAAAATAGAAGCACCTTCCCTGTGACAGGAGTGTCACTGCCTACACAGCTATTGGCAGTTTGCAAAGCCTGTGTAATCTGTCATGGGACTAAAGGACAGAAATATTTCTAGATGCAGCACTTTTCTGCTGATTTCAGGATTGCCCTGCTTATATGACCCCTCTCACAAATTCAGCTCTCGTGTATTGCTTGTTTCTTCTTGAGGACTATCTTTCCCTGAAAAAGACCAGTGTCTGTCAAGAACACCCTATCCCTCTTCCTTGCTCTCAGGGGGTTCATTCATGTGGAAAGTAAGACCACAGTTTAGCTGAGTGAAAGTGGGCTGAAGTTCTGAATTTGTTCTTCTACTTTCCTTTTGTTTTGCAGTCTATTTAAGATTATAAACTTTCTCAGGTGGTGTAGTTCTCCTGAAATGGAGTTTCTATGAAAAAAATGTAGGGATAAGGGAAAACCTTAAAAGTTTGAAATTTCTTGTTTCAGCAGTCTTTAATGGAGTAGTTCTTAAAAAAAAATGAAAATGCTTTTATTTTGACATTTTCTAAATGAAATTTTTTGACCTTTTGTATCAAAATGGCATTTTTAATTTTAAAAGTGACCTAAACTAAAAGGAAAAAAGTTTAACAGGAGAGCTAAACACCTGGATGATGAAACGTACATTTCATTTTGGGTTGAAAAGTTTAGTCTGAATTACCCCATCAAGAAACCCTGAATAGTTGACTGTAGTCAGAATGGTATTAACCTGATTTGCCGACACAGGACAAAACCAATAAAGCCATCTCTTATACACCTCAGCTTTAAGCTGAATATGTTTTATCATTTGATTTGAAGTGACAGCAAAACCTTGAATAACAAAAAGACTGGACAAAAAGTAGCCTAAGGTGCTTCTAGTTTCTCTGGTTGGAGCAGGTCAGTTGCAAAACCCCAGTAGAAGCACACCTAGTTTGCTACTTTCTGGTGATGTGAGAACTATAGCCACGGATATTAAACCAAATAGTGAAAAGTAATTAAGTTGATGGTCAGACCTGAAAAGGACCAGCTGCAACTAAATTTCTGAACCAAGCACTGCTACCAGCTCTTTTGAACTGTTAACTTCTTTCATCAAAACACATCCCTATGACCTTTAATTTTATCAGTGAAGCTCTGCATTGCTAAGCCGGCCACCCCAAGCAGCTTCCTTAAAGCTCTTATCACATCCCTCTCCGTGCTGGGCCTGTTGCCCATGTGCACTGAGCTAGGAGGCTAAAAATACCCTCAGTTACAAATGCTACTGCATAGCAGAAGCATTTCTTTCTCCCTGTGAAATCCCCCCATGTGGACTGTATTACAATCCCGACTCAGTTTGCTCATGCCATCTGGGATTAACTGGCCTGTAAACCCTAGACCTGCCAGGGGACAGTGCAAACCCAATTCTGCCCCTAGAATGGAGTCCTCCTTGAGAGCAGGTTAGAGACTCAGACATGTTTTTCTCATGTGCCTCTTCCCTCCGAGGAGTCAGCATCTGTTTTACTTCCCCTCTTTAAGGATAGTACAGAAGTGGCAAGAGGTGGTAGTCAGTGCCCCCCCTCCCTGGTCTCCATCATGACTTGCCTTTCATGTTCTCTGGCATTTGAGCTCTGTTGCAGTTTTCATGCTTTGTACTGCCACCCAAGCCTTCCTTTCACATGGGGGATTTCCTCCTCCTTTCCTTTTGGAAGGCTTTCAAATCTTTGAGGGATGAGAAGGGGCTTGGTGAGGCCTCTGTCAGCAGTACGTGGATAGAGCAGGGGACAAGTGTGCAGGAAACTTAACTGTGTAGGCTATACTAACCAGACACTCTGGCTGTCACTCCTTACTCTGTAAACCCAGTGTAATCTTAGCAGCATGAGTAGAGCTTCCTTTTTTATCTGTGCATGAGGTCAACATTTGGCTTAGAGTCTGTCCTTGCCATTGTGTACATATATATATTATGTAAAAATAGCTGTGTAGATACATATAAATTAATGAAGTTCAGCACTCTGTGAAATGAGGAACACAAATGTCACTGTAGTAGCTTGAAAAAATTAGTGATGCAAGGCTTAGCCCTTTCAGGCTGCCCTTTTGTACAACAGCTGCTGCAAACAGGGTGTCAGGAGGGAGTGGATGACTGAAGAAGTTTGTGATGAGACATGGAGCCCTTCACCCATGTCTGTCTGGATGAGATATGACTCCATGCAACACTGCCTGAAGCTTGCTTCCATCAAGAGCAGTTTGTTATTTCTGTTTCTTTTCTGCTTCCATTCAGTGGACACAGTCCTCTTAGAAACTGCCAGGTTCTTCTATTTGATCTGAGGTTCCCATTGGAAAAAAGGCTGTGAATTTAATAGGTGAAAGCTGGTATTTCTTTCTCTCTCCTGGTTCAGGGCCAAGGTAGACTGCCATGGCACTGAACGCATAGCTGCATTTCCCCTGCCCTATACAACAGTGGCTTCGGGATCCTAGATATACTTGCAGCATGTTTCCTTGGCACTATTGCTGGGCATTTAAAAGAGCAGTTTATTAGAAGCAGAAGCTCTGCTGATAGCACGGTGCCTGCAGCGCACTCACAGGGATGGCTGGATTATTAGGGGATGTAAAAAGAGCCTTTTAGATGTGCCACTCCTACACACCAGGGTACAGCAGGAGGCACACAGCAGTGGTCTGTGTGTCTCTCAACATGGGCATTGCTGGCACAATGAATTCCAGTTTTTCTGCCTGTTCAGTATTATTTGTTTTATGTTGATACTGTTGATGCACTTAAAGAGATTATATATTTTTCCCATGGCATAAACAAAATGACTTGCATTTTGCAAGGAGAGTAATGGTAATGAGAAGCCAGGCTTCAAGGGGGAATGATGGTAAGGTTGACGTCAAGGATGTATAAATCTCTTATGCTCAACTTGGTTTGAGCTGACTGCTTTTTCCTTAAGTAAATTAATAAAGTCAAGTCCCCATGTTCTTACCTTATGGGGAGAGAGAGAAGAGAGAATGAGCTATGACCTCACAGTGGGCAGCTTTTTTAGTAGCTGGTCTCTTACCATTAGCTTGAATCCAGCTTCAAACAAGACACGAGTTTGGTGGCTCTCCTCAGGCTTATGTCAAACCTTTGCCCCCCGATTTTTCCATCCCATGCCTCGAAGCAGCCCAGAGCTAGACATGATCACAGAGATGGAGGATGATGTAAGAACTGCTCTGAGGCCAGAGGGTTTAAAAGTTCACTTTGGGAGCAGCTCTGGCCCTTCTCTCCCCAATCCATGTCAGTTCTCCCACCATGGCTCAAGTGGGTAGACATGAACTAGATTGAAATGGAAAGGGGAAATCATGCTATTAATAAGTCCAAATTATTGCTCCCTGGAAGGTGCTTGAGCTGTCATTTCTCCTTTGTTCCCAGGGGACTACATACTGTACCAACCATCTGTTGTTTAGGAGGTTTTTTTTCCCCACCCAAATACAGAACAGTGGCAGCTGAGCCGCTGTATGAGAATAGCATTAAAATGTGTAATGCACCATAAATAAACAGAAATAGACAGCCAGGAAGCTGCGGTAATCACTGCTTTGATGTAACATGAATTATGGTGTGCGTATATGTGTGTGTGAGTGCTCAGAGGTGGGGTTTAAAGGCTTCATGTTTCTGGCTGCGCTTGTTTTGACTCAGCTGCTGTTGCTCTGGGAAGAGAGTGAACCCAGCCTGTTATTTACATTTCTCCACCTTTGCACTGACAGCTGCTGTACCTTGACTCAGAGGAAAGGGATCTCAGCCTCCACTGCCTGTTCCCTTGGAGTCCTTCCCTCCTCCTCCTTCTCCTCCTTGTCCCCTCTTCCCCTGTAGCAAGGCAGAAGGGGCATCCTGGCTATCTCCCAGGGACTGGTTCACTTCTGCCACCTAGGGAGGCTCCTGTAATAGCCTGGTCTTCAACATTGCCTTCCAGAAGAATGTTTTTTGTGTCTTCATTAGGCAGTTTTTCATTAGGCATTTGTTTTTTTCCCCTGCTGACTTCCCACTGCTATCAGGATAGTGAAAGCAGCAGTGGACGTGTTAGAGTGGGCAGGTGAGGTTATTAACAGCTCAGTGTCATGTTTCTCTCAAGATCTGGAACATTAGAAAGGTGTCTGTTGAATCCTAGCGCTCTGAGATCAGCAAGGTGCCCGCAGTAGGTGGAAAGAGAGGAAAGCCAGCAGAAAGAACCTTAGCGCAGGTGTCTCCTTGTTGATTATCTCCTATTGGCATCTCAGGGACTCCTTTGTCTGGCACAGCAAGCAGCTTGTTTGGAATGATCTCCTGTCCACTCCCGCTACAGCAGCAAGACAGCTTCTTAAAGCAGACTAGCTTTCTTTTTATGCCCTTTGCATTAATGTTTTACCTGAAGCTAATAGTCTCCCTCTGAAAAACATGTTTGGCCTGAATAGCCACAAATGAGTCCAACAGTGCTTAAGTGCTGCTCGGGTTCAATGAATTCTCTGACCTTATGATAATTTAAGTGTCACAGGGCACCAATAAATGCCAAAACCTGTCTTCCAGGCATAACCACCACAGAGTGCCACGGTATTTAGCCAGCCTGCAAGGCCCATTAATGAACCATGAGTAGCAGAGTCCTCCCAGGCTGTATCCGCACACCCCATCCCGCATCCCCCTGGCTGGGGAGAGGCCACTGCCCTCAGTGGCACGTTATTGCACCCACCTGCTTCAGCTACAGGCTCTACTCTCAACCCAGGAGTGAAAACATCAACTGAAAGGTTCATTCCTCCTCATATAAAAAGCGCTATTTCCTAGCTGGGGGGAGGCAGACAAAGCTTGGCTCTGCTCACAAGCAGCCATTTCAAACGGGGAAACTTAAATATTGACAATTTTTTCAGTTGATCCAGTCAAGTCTGACTGGCTCAAAGAGTTATAATGAACTGCTGAAAATGGGTAAAGATTTCTTGAAATGGTGATATTCTGACATAACCAAAGTCCACGTGCAAACAATCCGAGTGAAAGAGTGGGTTTAGCTAGAAAATTTCAATGGCAATTTGCCACCTAAATATTTCCGAGTATCTCAAGCTGTATTTTTCCTATTGTCACTTAACAGAGCTACTTTTTATTTTATTATCATTTTAGCGAGGAGGGAAGGTTGTACAGAAGGGAAGGTTGTACATTGTAGTCTTTCTACATATAGGGGCTACAATGCATAAAAGCAGCAGGCAGCCCTGCTATTTTACTCTGAGGAATAAAAATGCACCTTGGTGGAGCTGAGTGAAGGCTGTAACTAATCTCTTCCCGACACAGCGAGGAGCTGAAGGATGTGCTTAACTTTATCCACAAGCTTTAAAAAGTTTGTGGAATAGACGAAGCCTTGTGACTGCGTGGCATAACTGCACATTAAAGGATGCATTAGAAAATGCTGTCACAGCACACATATATTGCCACACATGGTAATTACTCAAATTGCGAGACAATTACCATTTGAGTACTGAGATAGCTGACTTGCACTTGCTTCATAAGTACTAGAAACACCTTCTTCATTCAGACCTAGTAAGCCTAATTCTGTATTATGTTGTAGCTCCATTGCCCTCCAGCAACACAAAAGGTCTAAAGAGGCCAGAAATAGCCTCTGGGGAGCAATATCCAACATAAGATGCTCATCCCGGCCCATCTGTTTGCATACCACAGTGCCTCAACACTAGCTCACTCCAACTGTCTCATAAAAACCTCTGCCCAGAGCCCCTGTTGGGAAGGGGCCATATGTTTGACATGTGCAAGCAGAGAGCACTGTCTAGCAGTTACTCAAAAGAAGCTTATGGTCCTAGGGGCTAAATTAAACTTAGTTCAGGAGATGACGATAATTCATGAAGCACTCCTTTTTTCCCCTCCTAGCCCCAAAATACCTCTCCTCCTCCCCACCTGTTTGCTGTATTTTTCCCCTGACAGACCCTTGCGTTAAGTCATTCTCCCAGCAGAGAAGTTGAGTTGGAGCAAGGGGGACAGTGCAGGACCTGACAGGGAGCTAGCAGGGGTGTATTTTGGAGTTTGTGGTGAGCAGGAGAGGGAAAGGAAAAGCAGGCGGTGGCTCCTTTGTCTCAATGACCAGATCCATGCAAAAAGGGGTAGGATGAACCCCGGGAAGCCCATGGTGTGCCAGCCCCTGTTTCTGCAGATAGCATAGTGAAGTGGGATGTCTCTGCCTTCGTCCGGTGGTGCCAACTCACAGTGAATGTGCAGAGGGTCTTGGGCAGAGGCGGGTCTCCTTGTCTTGCAGAGCTACAACCTCTCCTCACCTTTTGCTCAGAACAGAAATGCTCTCCTATTGGGTTTTTCAAGTTCTCTGTGGTCGTGTCCTCCAGCAGGACTGAAGCTGATGGGTGTTTCCTCCATGGGGCTGCGATGGCCCTGGGTATTCCAACCCTGCCACTCTAGTGCAGAGCAGAAGGTTCCCCCTCTGCACTCCTGACACCCAACAATGCTTCAGACACTGGGTACCCTCTTCTCTTCCTTTATTTGGGTGTTGCTGTCATCATAAATCACACTTCTGTTGTGTACAATATTCTCAAAACTGTTACACTACTGCAAAAATTATATAAACATGAGAAATATCATCTGCCCTCATCGTGAGATTGCCTTTTGCTCTTTGTAAAGGGCAGGCTTGATAAAATAAAAGTACAAAATGGTTTCTCCTAAGTCATATCTATTTTTTGTTAGCTTTAGAGGTTCAAATAATCCAGTAAGACCATAAGTGTTTTTAATACTCTTCCTTGATCAGAGGAAAAAAGAAGTGTTAAACTTCAAATGAACATAAGGGGAATTTTCAATGCAAGAGTTATTTGACAATGCAAGCCTGACTATAACAAATTATTCTGATGATTTCTGTAAGTATGTAAAACATACTTAAACCAGCCCAAATATCAGTATATCCAGACTTCAGAGAGTCTATTTCCTTTGCATTGCAGAAGAAAAATAGATTTCTTTTTTTTTGATGGAAAATTATTGACATTTCAGCTCTCCCTGACTAAAGTTAATGGAAGGTTTGTCATCGTCTTAAATGAAGTCAAAATCACACCTGCTGCAGTCCTGTTTAGTGTCATAAAATCTTCAAGCTGCCAGTTTCGTGTTGCCTCGTTAATGACTTTTTGATTATAGTTAAAGCAGATAAATTATTTCTGTAGTGATTTATTCTACTTTGCAATTAATTGCAATCATTGGATTATATTTTGTCTTACACTGGGATTTTATTTCAAATTCTGAGGCCATTATATTTTCATTTTTTACTGTATTTGAGAGCTTTGCATTTGTCCAAAATATGTAAGTATGCCAGTGAATGACTGGACACAAACTCAGCATTCTGCTTTCAGACAGTTTATGGTGTTTTGTCAGTGCCTCTGCTGAGTAGATGTTTACATTTTAAGGCTTTTTACTTTTTCTCTTTTCCTTTTTTTTATTTTTTTATTTTTATTTGTAAAGTTTCTGACACATTATTCCTAGGAGTTCAGGTAAATCTAGTATTATATCACTAAACATTTTTTGGTCATATTTGCTGGGTTATTTTTTGTTGTCAAGGAATAATAAGAATGAAATGTGTATAAAAAACCATGGTACATCATAAACCATTTCACATTTGCACAAAGATACTACTAACATGAAAATATTAGCAGTTATAAATCCATCTCCAAGAAAAATTACTGTATTTCTCTGCATTCAACCAGCTGTTCATTAAATAGAAAGATATTTTCTCTAAATTATCTAAGTCTCAGGGTCATGTATCTCCTTTTAATGGCTCAGTCTTTGAAGGAGCATTCTTCCAGTTGTTAAACTAGCTCTCACATAAAGTCTTTTCTACTGTTTATGTGTATGAGGATGAAATTTGTATTCACACAGAGAGCTAAATCAAGACTTGCATGCTTCTTCCCCTGAAAATATATTCTACCACCTTTAAGATGCTTATTCTCTTGAGGTGTAGGAGTGCCTGTGAGCCACAGAAATCACCAAAGCAGCCAGAAGTGCAGATTTTTTGTATCCCTGTGTCCTTTGTATTTTAAAGTCTTCTCTGGGCTCCTGACCTTGATAGAAGCTTGACTGTGTTTACTGTGAATGTCTGAAACTAGGAAAGCTATAAAACATGGAAATTAAGATGTGCTACTCCTTGAGTGACTGTTCATAATGTACGGACAAAAATAGAGTGCTATAAGGAAGGTCAGTGTGTCTACTAGAGGTTCCATGGGATTGAGTGACTGACCTTAGTGCAATGACATTGCACTCCTGTTCAAATACTGCACTGTTCAAAGAGCTGCACCTCCACCTTATCAAAGACAGCTTGCCTGGTAGAACTGAAAGTAAAAACTGGAGGTTTTAAGCTTTCATTATATATGTCCCTTTAAAATTATTCTCACTTCCACTCATGGCAGCCTGCCAAGAGTAAGCTTGCTTTCTTTTAGCCACCAATTGCCACCCCAAACAAATGGCCACCTGTGAATGTCCATAAGCCTGTAAATCATGGTCTGAAAACCCAAGCCAAAATAAAGGAGAGACGGCGCAAGTCAGTAAACGAAGGATACATGATCTGGTTTGATAAAGCCTCTGGAGGGTCTAGAAGACAGCTCAGCTGAAGCCAGAACTTTTGTTTCAGCCTATGCTTTCACCTTAAAAACAATTTTCCTCTCACTTTCCAAGAAATGCGTATCTAGGTAACAACTTCTGGATACTTTGTTCAGGATCAGCAGACGAATTAATCAACAGCTCAAAAAGAAACCCTCCACCAAAATAAAGGTATATGTGACTCAGTTGTGGAGTAGTTTTGGTAATTCCTATATGCTTTGCACTCGCTGGTCAATATGACTCAAAATTAATGACATGAAACAGGTTGTGCAGAATTCTGTTAACCTAAGAGCAGTTAGTATGCTCATGAATAGATATCAGTAGTGTCTAAAGCATTCATATTGATGCAGGTGACACAGATGTGATAAGACTCCTAGTTCCTGCTGTCAATGTCCTAGCTATAATCAACCTACTGTTTGCATTCAAATTCCCTAAATAATGTGGGAGTTTTCATGGTATTTTTGCAGTAAATATGGTTGAGTGACAATTTACCCCCAAAAGTGAGATTAGTATTTATTCAGGAATACTTTTCTATTTAGTAGTTTTTAAATGAACACATAAATTAATAGATAAGCTTGTTAAGAACTCTGAAATATAATTAGTTTGCTGATGAAAATTGTTACTCAGCAGGAAATTCAGGTCTGCACAGTTTTAGTTGCTGACAGTCACAGTGCCTTAAATAAGTTATTTCCACAAGTTCCATCAAGCAGCTTCTAGATATTTTTATTTAATTTGATTATTTTATATTACTCTGACAGTAACATTTGGTCTTCTTACATAAAACATCATCTCTCAGGCACAAGATATCTGGGAAAATCTGAAAACAAAATCTCCTCAAAGCCACTCACTCATCAGCCTTTTATCATGGTGTTAAAATTCAGAGACAACAGTAAACTGTTGAAAAATTCTTGAGACTAAGCTTTGACAGACAGAAACAGTAATTTCTATATATTAAAGCAAGTTTAGCCATGTGGCAGCAACTGATGTCTGAATGTCGTAGCAAATGAATTCTCTCTGAATTGTAGAAATGAAAGGTCAGTCACTAAAGCACCAGTTATTTTATTTGACTTTAATAATTAGTGGCCATTACCACCCATTTCAGCTGACTGGTAAATGTTTACTTACTTTTGCTTCACGTCCTCTGAGCAACACAAAACAGTATCAACACTCTGATGCATGTAGCAGCAAAAAACACCTACGTTGTCATCAGAGGTGTCACTGCAGCAAGGGCAGAGACACCTCTGGTACAGTTAGCCTGGGTACCACAAGTTGGATGCTCTGTAGCATGGCCCTTAGTGCATAACAGCTGTCTCAGCATGTACCTATCATTTCAGGGCAGATTAACCTGAACTCTCAGCACCATAGTGTGCTGCTGCTGCTGCCCAAATTGGTTTTCTCAGTGCCAGTGCAAATATGTCTGTTTCTGCTGAAATCATGACTCTTGCCTTTGGTAACGCGCCCATGGAAACAGGGATGCACCAACTCTCCCTTTTTAAAATGTTCATGTAGGAAGTTTGTGGGGTAGGGATTGCTGGTGAAAGAAGGTTTCGGTCAACAGAAAGCGCAAACACTAAAGAGAGCAGCACAAGTGCAGGAACTTACCTACTGGACTTACCTACTGACATCATGGTTGTGCAGATCTTGAAGACAGTTCAATTGCTTTAAATGAGACTGCTTGCATACAGGGTGGTATTTTCATGAGACAGACAGCTAAACTTTAGGAATTGGATGGGATCTAAAGTTACTTGACGTAGATACAGTCAAATGTCTAACAGGATTAAACAGTGTGAACTCAAGTGCTACACTTGGCTGGTGACAGCTCTCTGTGAGGACTGGAAGGGCAAGGCACACAAATAGATAACATTTTATAAAACCAATTTTTTATTATTTATTCTTTTTATTTCATTACCAGTAGAAGATAAGGTGAAATAAATGATTCAGCTCATCTTCCATATCACTGCAATCCTTTCTTGGGCTCACTAGTGATATAGTTAATGTTTGTTTCTCCATTTACTACGATTGCCTTGTATCAGAATTTAGCATGTACCTTGCTGACTAATTCTGATAGCTGAAAATAATACAAGGAGGTTGTTTTAAAAGTAAATTATTACAGGGAAAAAGGAAATCGAAAAATTACAGGGAAAAGGAAAAAATTCTATCACCATGCTGGTGACTGCAAAGAGGATCTAAATTATCTTTCAATCACTACCCTAACTGCTTAAATCCTCTCACTTCTATGAATATCCATGAATACAATAACTGGGGTTATCTTGTCTGTTACCCCAAAAGACAAACACATTGATAAGGCAGTATTAAACAAAAAAGCAGTTTTGTCTTGAGAATTTCTTCCCTAAGTTAGGCACATGCAGAGAAACAGCTATGAAACTAGCTGAAGTAATAAGCTTAATAAGCTTAACTTAACAAGCTTCAATACCAGGGTCATATCTGTGCCTGGTGTTAAAGGGATGGTGTTCAACAGTGGCAGATGAACATGCTGGCCTCTTCTGGTGTTAAAAATCTATGAAAACAGGTCTCTCAGGTCTGGAAAAGTGCAGCTGTTTTCTCTGAGCAGGCAGAGCTACAGGAAAGCATGTCAGACCAAGTCCTTACAGAGTACCTTGAAGCAGGCAAAGGGAACTGTGGTAGCATCACATTAGCTCAGTCAGTGGGAGTATTACTGACGTGACATTTGTACAGCTCAAAGTGGTCTGTGAAGGCAACACAAGGAGAAATGGTCCTGGGTATTTCATGAAAATTTGCTTTCCTAGCTCCTGTTGGCAATAGTCCTATGGGCTGGGTAACTAGTCTGGCTGTGGATCTTCAAGGAGAGCAGCTGCTCTTGGCCACGTTTTGTGTTTACTTGGATTTGCATCTGAATTTGTTGCACTGAATCTGGAGATGCATTCCAATCTCAGCCTCCCAGCTCAGGCCTGGCACCAAGGACACAATGACAAGGAGGGGGCACTCAGCACGGTGTGGGGGTGATACAGCCAGGTGCATGGTGGGGACAAGAGGCCACAGAAAAAATGGCTGGCCACGTCCTTTCTTCTGGCAAGCCACAGATTTGCAGACATTATTCCCAAGCAACAAGAGATGGGCTGGCCAGCTGAAATTTGGCTAGTTCAGGTGATATGACACTTTGCAGCTGCAGAGTTCATTATGAACCTCACAGACCTTTCTGGACCTAGGAGTTAAACAAGGGAATTTGTTGAATGCATTGGCTTATTAAGGGTGACTTACCTACCTTCAAGATTCAATGTTCTTCATTTGTTAACTGTCACAGGTAATTGTAGATGATTAAGGAACATGAGGGCTATCAGTTTTACAGGTATCGGCTAACACCACTGTCCTTGTGTCTTAGCTTATTTATTTTAGATAGGTGACTTCAGATTTACAGTGACATACAATATTTTTAACCCTCCTCCCCTTTTTTTTTTCTTTGCATCTGTGTTGTCAAAGACACAGGAAGGTGATTTTACTTCTAATGACAGTACACAGCAAATTTCAACTCTTAGTTCACCTTCAGTATCAGTATCTGGATTCTGAGGTACAAAACCTGGAGTCCTTGGAGCTAGTCCTTGAAACAACTAATCCAAAAAGCCCAAAAGGAATGAAAACCAAATACATTTTCTCTGAAGCAGTGAATGGGTTCTGGGCCAAAATGTAAATACTTACGTCAACTGAACAGGACTGAAAACGTGAAAAAATTTAATGATGATCGTGTTTAAGTTATAAAAATGAAAAACTACATGAAAGTGAGAGAAATAGTTAAAGGACTGGGCAAATTAATTAAATGCTTTGGAGAATTTTATGCTTTATTAGAATCGCAGAGTCAGGACATCAAATGTACTTGCAAAAAAAAAAAAAAAAAGAAAAAAAGAAAACCAAACAAGCCCCCAAATATTTTGAAAAAGCCAGCATCTTTAAACCGAATAGGAGCGAAATACTCATCCATTTGAATGAGGAAATCCTGTACAAATGAGGAAAATAAAAGGCAAGTTAAACTCATCCTGTCAAACACTGAGCTCTAATGAAGCAAGCAAAAGAAAAAAAGATTTTTAAGAGCAACTTCCTACAGGCATAAAAGTGACTAATATGAACTTTCTCAGAAACAGGAAGCCTGTGGGAAAGTCAATGGGCTGAGAGATGATTAAGGTGCAAATGGGATACTCCAGGAAGCTATGGCCCTGGTGAGAAAGCTAAATGAATGATTTGCATCAATGTTCTCTTCAGAAGAGGTCACCAGGGTTTCCACACCAGAACTGTTCTTTACAGGAACAAGCCTGAAGAGCAGTCTGAAATCGAAGTGTCAACAGAAGAGATTTTCAAGCAATTCAATAAAACGAACAGTATCAAATCTCAAGGACCAGGTAGCATTCAACCAAGCATTCTAAAGAAGCTAAAATATGAGACTGCTAAACTACTAATTTCTGAAATCACTCTTGAAAGCAGAGAAATAGAAAGTGGCAAATGTGATGTTATTAAAAATTAAAAAAGAAAAATGTTTAAAAAGCAGAGTTGAAAAACTACTGACCAGTAAAATTAATTTCTGCACCAGACAAATTGGTAGAGATTGTAGGAAATAGAATTGGTAAACACGTCATTTTGTAGAGAGAAAACATGCCTCACAAATCCGTTAGCATCCTTTGAAGGAGTTAATGAGACTCAGGCTAAGGGTGTGGTGCCTGATAGACACTGGACTTGGGTTTTCAAAAAATGATTCACATCACCAAAGGGTCTTAAAAAATTAAACCATCATGGGATAAAAGGGACGTCCCTTCACATGGTTTATTGCATGGCTAGAAGAAAAGAAACAAAGATTAAGGATAAGCTGCCAGCCTTACACAGTGAAGGAATGAGGCCTGGTTGAATCCCACATGGCCCCTGCTGGGACCCATGCTGTTCTGAATTAGACTTGATACAGAAATGGTGATGTAGCCAGGCTATGCTCCAACTCTGTAGCTTTCAACTGTTTCCTTTGATCAGGAAAACAATTTAATTTGAGTGCAGATTGAGCAGCTCAGTGCATAGGCCTTTATGACCAGGAGACCATTGCTGGGTTTGTGTTGCTGATATATTGTGGGTTGGCAAGCAGGCTTGCAGAGGAAGGAAGAAACTCTTTCTTTCTTAAGAAGCTGCAATAATGGCAGGCATCAGGGATTATGTTGTGTATGCCTCAGACTTGACAGAGCTGGCAGATATTCCTCATGTGTATGTCAAACAATTAAATACTAATATTGACCCACCACCAGCAAAGATGTTTGTTGTCTGAGGGTAACAGAAAAGAAGTGATTTGCCAATCTGTAGGCCAAGATGTTTGAGCTATGGTACTATAATAAGGAACAATTTTTTATCATTGAAACCTCATATTTTCCCAAATTGTCACACTTAAATAGTTTTATTAACCTCTTGTATGAGTCGAAGCTCTCTCTGTTAAATTTGGCAATCCAGGAAATCTAGGTAACTTTTTACTGTAGGTATATGGAAATAATTGACTGTCAAAAGCTAATCATACCTGGTCACAAGTAGAAAGGTTTTCCCTGCTCTAATTATAAAGTGAGTCTTTTCAGACACTTACAGTCTTCAGCCCCTGGGAGCCTTAGGGAAAAGACAACCTTTGTATCGGCAGCTACATGTATATGTTTTTTCTTTGATATTAAATAACTGTAACATTTCTCTTTTGGAAATGTTATAGTCCCATTAAATAAGATGATAATCTTTATGATTAAAACGTATCTTTCCAATAAACTGCACTATAACTGTTGCTTACAATGATCATAATTCTGCACTAAGAAACTGTTCACAAACTATATTGATGACACTTAGGGTTATATTTCTAAGTCTTTCTAAGTCTTTTGCCTACATAACAATCTGTTTTGGGTATGATAGTTGGCATGGTTATGTAACTTCTATTTCCAAGTGGATTCATAACAGCCTAAAAGCAAGTCTTTTGTGTAAGAAATGCCTGTATCTCACTTTCAGTGGAGCTGTCAGTGAAGAACAGGTTAACAAACCTTTAGTTTGGTGTCAGTTGCATACATATACACTCTCATATTCTCATACACACTGCATATCTTGGGGGGTGCGGGGTATAAGCACGTATGGCAGGTACTGCATACTTGCATTGTGTAACCTGCCCAGAAAAACTGCTGTATGGGAAAGACTGATTTACAGGACTGAAATTGATGAAAGTCCAAGAAACCACAGAAAAAAAACTTGTCATGATAGCTATAAAAATCTGCTTTCCTAGTTTTACTATGATAGTGAAGGTAATGAAATTGATAAAATTAATGATTGCCTGATTGGGCTGTTTGGCACTGCCTCGTGCTTTGTATAATAACAGCCACCACCATCAAATTGCTCCAAACTCTTGTTAGAGCAAGTCAGCTCACATCAATTGACATGAACGGTCCTATGACAGGTTGCACCATCTGAAATGTGGAGTTAATGTGTAAGGCAATGACAGTCTGATCTGACAGTGGCCTATAGTTAGTGAGCAGCTATCAAGGACACAAGCGCATGGAGACAGAAAGCCTTGAACATCCACCAGGATTCTTCTTTTACTTGTCTTCAGTTTGCACGGATTCAGTGAAATTTTTTGCATTTGCAAGGATACCAAGAGAGAATTAGGCCAAGTAGCACAATTTTGTCCCTGAAGTATTTCCATTGAAATGGGCAGAATGGTACCCACTTCTTTCAGAGCTAAATTCAGACCGTTATTGTTTCTGATGCATTTCGCATAGCATTAATTGACCACTTGATGCACCCAGAACAGGAAGAGATAAAAAAGTACAAATCAGTTTAATGATATTGCTGTGCCATAGCTTGCTAGAGGCTGAGAGAAACTTTTGGGAAGCACCCTTAGTCTTCCACAGACCCTTGTCAGTCACTGTTGACAGCACAATGCTGGAGAAGCTGAAATTTAAGTTGAGCATTTTTGTTGGTTTTGGCTGGGGTAGAGTTAATTTCCTTCATGGTATCTAGTATGGGGCTATGTTTCAGACTTGTGCTGAAAACTGGGTTGATTATTCAGGAATGTTTTAGTTACTGCTAAACGATGCACTAGACTTCATTCTACAGAATGAAGGCCTTTTCTGATTCTCATACTGTTCCACCAGCAAATGAGAAGCTGGCAGGGGACAGCTGGGACAGCTGACCCTAACTCACAGAAAGGGATATCCCAAGACATATGGAGTCATGCTTAGCGTATAAATCTGGAGGAAGAAGGAAAGGGGAACATTCGGAGTGATGGTGTTTGTCTTCCCAAGTAACTGCAGCATGATGGACCCCTGCTGTCCTGGGGATGGCTGAACACCTACCTATTGATAGGAAGTAGTGAAAGAATTCCTTGGTTTGCTTTGCTGACACGAACGGCTTTTGCTTTACTTATTAAATTGCCTCTATCTCAATTTGGAGTTTTCTCATTTTACTCTTCCAATTCTCTCCAGGGGAGACTGAGACAGTGGCTGTGTAATGCTTAGTTGCTGGCTGCGGTTAAACCATGACAGATGTTAAAGTCATTCCTATATGTCTGATGAAAGGGCAAACCACCCACATTTCTGCATCAAAACTAGGATAAAACCCCCATGTAATTGCACCCAATTCTGCTTGTATTTCTGGGAGATTAGGGAACTGCAAAACTGACTAAAGCAGACAGCTGCCTGAACTGACATCGCATCACTGAGTGCTTCATCAGCCTTCTCTTAATACATTTGTTAATTCCTGTCCCAGCAAGACTACAATGAAGCTAAGCCCACCAGTGAGGATATAAGAATAAATATTGACTTAGTAGAAGATAGACTTTATCTAGGGAACAGATTTCATATGTTTGGACAGCGCACTTATCATTTGTGGGATATGGTGAACAGATAAAAAGTACAAATTTTTGTTAATGTAACCATCAAGTTTTACAGTTAAAATTGAAAAGGTCAAGCAAGGCAAAAATCAAGGTTTCTCTAGCAATCTTTACCTTGGCCACATTCCACAGCTGGAGTATTTTCTTTTCTTTTTTTCTTTGTTAAATGTGACATGGAATATATTCCTTTTCAATGCTAAATGTGTATAATAAATGTACAGGGCACAAATTGTGGTACAGATAACTGTTGCCATGGGAACTTCAACTTTTCCATTTGGCAATTTTGAATCTGTAATAGTGTAATAGTAAGAAATGGGTGGGGAAGGGGTTTACATCCCTCTGGTCCATTCCTTTGGAGGAATCCCTTCCTATATAACTTCCTGACAGCTCCAGGTTCTCACATGTCTGACTACCAGCAGGTTCCTGTGTCAGGGTGAAGAAACACAGGAATGTTCTTCTGCCAGGGTGATTTTTCAGAGAGGCCATTAAGGTCCCTCCTGATCCTGCACACTTCCTGATAAGCCTACAGGGGCTTGCAGGCAAAATCAGATCTGTCCTGTGTTGCCTTGTTCAAGGATTTCATTAACACAAATGCTTAGCAACATTTATCAGTTCTTTGGCAATTCCAGATGCATTTTCCCTTAGCCACTCACAGCTACAGAGCTACTATGCATCACATTTTATGTTGTGAAGAGCCAGGATGTTTATTGTATGGTAACTTCTACTGGACCCACCCAGAACTAGGAACCTTACTCTGGGGACATGAGCATGTTCCCTGAGGATTAAAACCTGCAGTTTCCTTGAGGAACACACTGTACAGAATTCTTCTTCTTTAGGCCCTTTACCTAAACTAGTCCTAAAATGGGAATTGCTGCCTTCAGAAATTCTGATGTATTAGTGTATATTTACTCCCAAATACACCTTAAAAGCTGAAATATCAAAAGCATGAAATAGAACTGCAGAGTGAAACATCTGCTTGTAGATAACAAAACTGCTTATTTCGTCAGCCTTTGAAGAGGTTCATTGCCTTGTGGGAATTTTATCCAATACCCTGTATCTTTTACTTCCTTGTGGCATAGAATTTCTGTCTGAATTTCAGCTCCTGAGAGAGCTCAGTTCATAATGGGGAGAAGCCCAAACTTGGTGCCTATTGCCTATTCGTTGGATCTTCTGAAGGAAGATCCAAGAAAAAGTGATTTAGGAATACAGTCTACTGGAGAAATGCCCAGCTACTGTTGAGATATTTTATCAGAGGCTGGTAAAGTAGCCTGGATGTCTCCACAACTCCTGTGGGTACAAAACACTTCTTTCTTGCCACTTTTCGTAGCATTAAATTGGGAAGGGCAGGGTTACAGGGGAAGGAAGGAGGGAAGGAAAGAAAAAGGGAAGGAAGGAAGGACAGAAGGAAAGAAGGAAGGAAGGATGGAAAGAAGGAAGGATGGAAAGAAAGAAAGTCACCTCTGCCTCTCCTCAACAGGAGTTGAAAGGTAGCTCCCCAAGTAGCAAGCTTGTGCTCCATCACTTGAACAAAGTGTTTATTCATTCTCTTTCGGGATGACCAGTCATGCCAGATATTCTGGCACATTCCTGAGCTTGCTATCCAAACGATATTCACTTACAAACAGGAATGTTTGTCTCTGGGTAATGCTCTAAGTTATACCAGTGGGGTTTGCAGGGCATGAGAATTTTCAGTGCTGGAAAGAGTATAAAAGACCACCTCCTTTCTCTGCAGGCAAGCAGTGACTCTGCATTCCCTCCATGTAGGCTCCTCTTTGTCTTTAGTCCAGAGATTGTCTTAGATCCAAGTCAAGCAAACAAAAGCAGATTATCTCACCTTTAAATAGAGGGATTACATGGAGTAGTTGAAGCTGGGTAACTGATCTCCCACTTGAGCAGCTGAGGGGGATAACCCTTCAGATGAAACAAATTTGAAGGAAGAAAAGAAAAAAAATTGCCAAGCTGAAGATTAATGCAGAGCCATAGCTCCAAGCACCATGGCTGACATTTGACTCCTTGTTCATTGTTATTTGTATCTATATAAAAAGGAAGCACAAATAAATTGCAATTTTCATTCCCTCTGCACTAGCCAACCAGCTTTTCCTCTAAAGAGGTTCACCATAAAGGAAACATTCTGGAGAAAAATTAAGAAAAATACCTATGTCAGTACTGATACCTCTTCTTGTCTCTTCACACAGCCCTAAAGCAATTTTTTTTTTGTTTTCCGTCATCAACATATATTTTCTCCTACTTATGCTGTAGACTTTGGATCTAAACGGGCTATAATTTAATTCCTGGAAATACCATCCCTAGAACCCTATTCTTCTAGGGGTACTGTAGAACAGGTCCCAAATTAGTACAAACTGATCAGGAGGATTCAGATGTTACATGTGTACAAAGGTAATTTCAAGCAACCCTGTCATGTCTCCAGTCCTTGTCTGCTACTGCCAGCTTCCCTGGCACAAGCTAAAGTATCTTGAAAAATATCTTTCATCTTCACTAGTAAAACACAAGGCAAGAGCACTAATGGAAGCCTGGACTTGTTGAAGGAGATTTGATGGCTCCTGGGGCTCCCTGAGGCACAGGCACGTGTAGCCCTTCCCTCTGTTTGACCATATCCCACAGTATCCTGCTGGTGGAGTTTATGAGTTATCTCACTCAGAATTAGTGTGACATTGCATTAGTATGAAAGGACTTTCATAAACCGGTACATTCTTTCTTAACTGCTGTGTTACTTTGGGCTAGTGAAGCAATGGATACTAGTCTGTTTCTTCAGAGGAGACTAACATTGAAATTGGTTAGGAAACCACAACTACACTAACACTGTTTTGACTCTGAAACGTACATACTGGTAAAGTTCCTAGGGATCAAGAGTCCTGGCAGTAAGAGAAATCAGACAGTAGCGGAGCTTGTTTCTGTTCTCTATCTAACCCACACTATTTAATGCTTGGAAATGTAACTATTGAAGACAACTTTGTCACTAGAGCAACACCTGGAAATGGGCCTTATTCTGCTTTAAGATGGTGCAATTTCAAGGCGATAATCCTGATTTATACTTAGGTAACTGAGAGGAAAATCAGATCCATTATATCCATAAGAGCACACGTGTTAAAAAGGGGCTAGAGTTCTAAGCTGTCATTTCAGCCAAGACAAATAGATTTTGTTGTCACCCATCCTCACAGCCCATGACAGTTCAGAGCTCTTGTAGATGGATTTTTGAGCTGGAGGAGGACAGGATCAAGCTATGAAAGCATCACAGAGTGTCTCTTTGGCATTTTACCTTTTCCTCTGCTTTTCTTTATATCATCATTATCTAGATAAGAAACAGTAGTGCACAATATAAGCAGCATTTTGATGGCATGCAGGCTACTAAAGAAGTGGAAGATACATCTTAGTTCAAGTGCCAGACATGCATCAGCAAGATTAATTTTCAGTGAAGCCAGAAATCTGGGCAGGTTTGAATTATGCTCCTCCATAGCAAAAAAAAAACCACCCAAAACAAAACAAAAGAAACCAACCAAAAAAACACCAAAAAAAATTCCAAAACAAACCAAAAAAGTTGCTGTATGAAAATTAATGTGATATAGTACAGAGAAGAAAGAAAAAAAACAGTTTCATTTTAATTTAGGATAACTTCAGAGTCCAGTAACAAGTCAAGCTAGTATGAATACTCAACACTAACATTAGAAGGGAAAGATATTTATCATTCCAAATCAGGCCAAATTCTACTTCCTTTAATTGCTCTGGGAAAATATGGATTTTCACCTGAACAAATAAAAGCAGGATGTAACTCCTTTTCAGCACTGCAAGAAGAGGCACGGATCACTCTGCAAAGCAGAAGGAAAGATTGCAAAGTAATTTTCACCACCAAAACACATTTTCCCTTCCAGTGTGAAGCAGTGGGGAACAGCAGTCAAAATTGATTGTTCCAGTTAAAATTCTGCATCACAATGTTACCGAAAAAGCAGCATGATGAGCTCAGCTTTTCTGACAATGTGTCGCAGTAAATATAGACAGGAGTCTGTTAAGATTAAAGAGTTCTTTGGCACATCATACATTTTCTTGATTCACTGTGCATCATTAAACTTTCTTTTTTAATGATGCTTTGTTTATTTCATGGACTAGCCATTAAATTCAAATTACATCTTGAAGGAAATTTACTTTGTTTAGGTCTTACTGTGGAAACCTCTCATTATCTGTATTTGTATTTCTGATATGGATGAATGGCTCAGATCTTAATAGCAGGTCAAACAGGTGAGATAGTCATAGCCTTATCAATAGCAGTATACATTTTTGCTTTAGCAGTTCCACCTCTATCTTTTCTGAGCAGAATCTCCAAATATTTATGTAGATATGGAAATCATGGTGATAAAAATGATAGAAAACACTTTTTTTCCTCCACCTCCTGAGCCATAATTTTATGTTTTATTGCTGATTACGGTGACATTAAACAGTCAGTAAAACAAGTATATCTGCATCACACAGTGTATAAACAGCATTTCAGATGACTGCCTAAGATGTTTAAAGTTTTCCAGTGGCATGATTTTTAAAATTGTACCTCTTCCTTAGAAATCCCTTTTCTTCTTTGGCTGCTCAGTGGTAATGAATTTTATGAGTAAAAGGCTAGAGCTGTGTAATCAATTTCATTATACTAAAATAAAAAGGCTTTATTTGCCATTAATTTGGAAAGAAATTGTGTCACTAAGTCTCTCTCTTCCTTTATTGAAAGATAAGCACTTTGTAACATTTAATAAAGTGCAAAGGTGAATGCTCAATTGAAGGTCTTGTGCAATTATTGAAAGTCTTCTAAACATGACCACAGTTTCTTCAATCAGTTTCTGACTTTTGGACCCTGAGAACCCTCCTTCTTCCCCTTCCACCCTTAGGTTAGGATTTGCCTTATGCAAATAACACAGCAAATATGCCTGGCTCAAAAATGAAAGCACTTTTCATATTTTTTTGATGGCAGCGTCTCTAGCTGGACTACGTTGAAACCCTTACTGGCTATGGAGAAACCAGTGACAAAAATGGTTTCTGATTTATGGACACTTTTTATTCAGTTTGCTAGCTTTCAAAATATTTATACTTGTAACCTCTACTGTTGCTGGCTATATTATTGTTTACTACATACGGACGCCATTTTGCAAGTTTCTGATCTTCGATGTGAACAGGAGTCTAATGTCTTAGAAGATATGCTCTGCACCTTGTAGGACCACATCCAAGTCCTAGAAACAGTCTTATTTCAGTTTACCCACAGACCACTAGTGCTGAGTGACCTTCATGATAATGCTAGGATTTAGTTTTAACTTGCTATCATTTTTATTTATTTTAATATTATTTTGTTTGCCGAAAGCCTAGTAAAATTCTGCATTATAAAGATAAAACTTTCTTTACCATTATATTATATTATTGTGCCAGGAAGAAAGAGCATTCCAAGGTTACATTCCCAGATACATCAAACTGTTGAACTGGATTACAGGTGGACTTATTATTGCATTTGATATACATTCAGGATGTCAACTTGGCCTCAGCAAGTCATGGATTCTGGGAGACCCAGAGTTAGAGGTATTTATCATGCAAAGATGTTCCAGAGATCACCTGCAGAGGACCTGATAGTCATTTGGAGGAAAACAAAAAAAAAAAACACCAAACAAAAAATGTTCATGATCTTAACTAGTAGATTCCACAAGGGAAATCATGGAAATACATGAGTAACTGTCAGCACAGAAGGCTGATAAACATCATAATTCTTGAGACAGTCACTGATTTTCATTCTGGTAAAAAACCTCATGCATATATTCTTCTAACCACCGTAAAATATTACCCATGTTATAGCCACAGATGCCAGTTTCCACCTTACCCATGGAATAGAGCTTCTCCTGGGCATCAGTCTGGTGTATCCCAAGCAGTATATTAACAGCAGGTGCACAATTACTGTGCTTGGCTTTAACCACTATAAAAAGAGGATTCTCCACCCATTTCAATCCTTCCCCTCACATTTCTTTTATATGATATTTATATTTCAACCTGAGAGGTGATAGTAAGCCTGTCTTTCATAATACAAGGATCAAGAGCATGTAGTCTGTGGAGCATGTCTCATACTTACTGCATTTAAGTCAGGACAACATTGCAGGAGAGTCATTTTATATCTGTGCAGTTAGGCAGTTTCTCATTTTCATGTTTCTTCTGACAGAATTTTATATGCCTGAAATTTTGTCAATATGGCAAATAAACGAATTTGGTTCTGCTGAGCTCATCCTTGCAATAAGTAAGCTGTTATCAGTGGGATTCCTGCCACTGTTTGAAATTCCCAAACCACAAAGACAAAATGTTAACCAACCTGAAGATCTGTATATGTTTTGTTCAACATTGTGAATATTTAAGAGCTCTGGGCACTTCTCAGAAGCAGATAGGGCAAACATTTCTCTTTTGGGGAAAGACAGAAGTTACAGTATATATACCACTTACTTTTTTACTCAAGACTCAGGAAGACCTTGCACTGCTGATCACACTTCATAACCTGGAAGTGTTCAGCTAAAGCAGTTCACCATGAGGAAGATGGCATTGTGGCATTATGCTCCACTGAGTCTTCTGTCTAAAGGTATGTCTGTATTTCTCAGTCACCTGTCACAGCATCCTATAGGGCATCTGCATAGTACAGTGTTTCTCTGAATGTTGTTACTCCAGCTATAGTCAGTATCAACAATACACATTATTCTTTAGTAAAGAAACCAGGACATACACAGGTATATGCTACAGTCACTGAATAAATGCTTCCAGGCCTTGGAAGTATCTCAAATTCAGCACCTATGGAAGATTTCCCTGAAGAAAACCTGCACAATGTGAATTTACAGGCACTTTGACAGTTAGCTTCTGTGAATATCTTAAAAATGCTAGTTCTTGACATCTACTGCTCTGAAGATGTGAAATGTTCTCCAGGGAAGAGGAGTGGTCTCCACATCCTCCAGAGACATGGACTGCAACTTGCGAGAGCTGTCCAGGGCTTTGAAAGTTTTGGCAGTTCTTTAGAGACAGCTCTGTGTCAAGGCATGCACATGTTCAGACACACTTGGAAAAAAGGCCTGTGTTTTAGTCTTTTGATAATTTAAAATTACGTTGTTCTGAGTGAAGAGCAGCAAAACACAGGCAAAACAATAAACCTTACTGTAGTGTAATTGGCTTCCTCATGAGAAGATCCTCTCTGGTCTGTTGGTATCTATGTGAGGCAAATAGCCTCCAGGTGCCTGGCAGTACACTTAGTAAATATGTTGTGATCAGTACTGAAGAGTTAGATTAGTTTGTAAACCAAGCAATTATTTATTTATTTGTGTTTTAATATGCAGCTGTGTTTAATGTGTTTAATGCAGCTGTTTCCTTATTCCCTAGAGGTTTACTTTTTATCATTGCCACTATGAAGTCCACACTGTAGTGCTGACTGAGAGTTGGTCCAGTATTGGCATGCCAGTAGCAGCTGGTTTTGCAATATGCTTTACTAGTTGTGTCTCATCAGGCCTCATCCTTATGTCTGGTCAAGGACTGGCAGGGAACAGAGTGAATTCTAACGGGGACAGGCAGAGAATAGGCTTGTTGTTGTCATCCACACCAGTCTCAGTAACGGAATTTCTTTCTTTTCTTCCTCTGCTTCTCCTCAGTCACTAGCAGACCTGATTCCTCTCTCTGGCACATCAGATGTGTTCCATCAGTCACCACAAAGTGCCACTGATCTGGGATATCACACCATAGAGTCAGCCTTCCTGCTTCCCCTGAGATCTGTCAGATTGTTCTTTTATTTTTCATAAAATCCTACTCTGTGTTCCTTCATAGGGCCATCTTCTAATGTACACATTTCAGCAAAATCACCAGATCACAAAGACTCAGAGAAGCGGTTTAGAAAAATCGTAATGGCTTGTTTCTTGCTGTTGGATTTTCCAAATGTGCTTAATTTCCTTTTTCATCACCCAGAACGCACATCTTACTTTACTACTAGCCGTTAGTCAGAAATGAGCTTTGTTTAATTCATTGGGCTTTTTGCAAAATGTTGTATTTATACTAGACTGCTTATGGTATTTATACTATGGCATAAATATTTTTGCAAGTGTACTGTAAAGCAGATTGCATCTCCGCCTCTCTCTGACTTCAGAGAAAGCTTTTGATATTTTTCTGAGTGTAGTGGTGTCCATCTATAATTTCTGAGGCCACTGATTCCAGACATAGTTGGTCATAGACACATACACACACACTTGCAGATGCAGTCGTAAGATAGATGATCATACAGACAGACATCTTTCAAAGAACTTAATATGCATTTGGGAGCCTGGATTAAAAGGCCTTTCATGGAGATTCAAAAACCTGAAGAAAGCATAAGGAATAATTAATCAAAATAAAAGTGAACAGAGAACCCTCAGGAATTGGTAAAATTTCTGAAAAATATTCCTCATCCAAGTCAAAATCAGAAATTAAAAATCTTTTCTCTTTTGAATATCTCCCATTCAGAAAAATAATACTGATGTAAAAGTCTTGATTTTGAAAGTACATGTTTTGATTGAGAGTTGCTAAAATACTTTTAGACAAAATTAGCCAAAATGTTGACACTCTCCAAGAAATAATTACAAAAAGAAAAACAGATTTTTTCTTTTAATGAGGTTGAGACCTAGTGTTGGGGATGCAGTGCTATCTGCTGGTTTAGGTTTTTAGGTTAGGAGCTGGGATTTCCAGCTGAAGGGAGCGTGATGCTGGTTCCTCACTCCAGACTGGCACCTGAGTGTGAACGCCAGTAATGGCTTGATGAAAGTGATGGCATACACAGTGTAAGGAGCAGACGATGAAAGGTCAAGCTGTCCTCATCTTAAAATGTCCTACCCACACCTTTTGCCCTCATACCTTGTACTCTTGCATGTGCTGGGGTTCAGCCCAAGAGCAAGGACTTAGGATACTACCATGTAAAGCTCTTTCTCAACACACAGCTTTAGTCTCTCCCCAGGTTCTTTTCCAGGTGGAAATCCATGTCTTTCTCTTTTTCTGGGCATGCTCTAGTACTAGATTGTACCACTGTTGTAGTGGTAAGAGCACAAACTTCTCCAGAACTTGCAGAGCTGCTAGGGACACACTGACAAGTAGATGACTCTGCTGTCTCAATCTGAGCTTTAACAAACCTTTGAGAGAGAAACATTCGTACAGAATGGGCACCTTGGAGCATGTGAAGGAAGTTAAGCAGACTAGGAGCTTTCAGCCCAAGTTGCATCTAATAGTCTCAAGTGTCCACAGCATCAAAGTCCTAGAAACCCATAAGGTTGCAATTCTTGTTTGAGGCCTCAGAGATTTTAGCACTACTGTCCACTCCAGTAAGTCAGAGTTTAGCAGGCCAGAGCCCATCACCCATCTCAAAATCATTTCAGCTGATTCATTCATAAGTACTGGCATGTGGTTAAAAAAACTGCAGAGGTATCCAGACAAGAGTAAGTGGTATTACCTGGAAGGGTCAGTGTGAAGGGAGATGAGTAAAGCACAACAGCTGGAATGTTTTAGGGCCAATCTTAGATCCCAGTCCTCTAAAGAGTTGGATTCTCATTTATTACCCTCTTTTATGTGACAGCAGAGAGGGTAAATGAAATGAATTAACAAGATTTGTAGATTGTAATAAAATGTGAGGCACTGAGAGGAGAAATAAGTACTACAAAAGGGCCTAGAGATTAGAAACATCATCAGGAGAAAAAAAGAATATTCATTTTAGGGAAATGTAAGCTAGTAGCTATGGGCAAAACCAACCAGTGAACAGATACCAGATAGGTAACTGAAGGCTTTTCATTGGCCTTCGTTATTTCTTCTGTAGAATCTCAAAAGTTGCTTTTTGGTGTTTTATTTTTTTGTTTTGTTTGGTTTGGTTTTTTGTTTTGTTGTTGCTTGTTTGTTTTGTTTTGTTTTGTTTTGTTTTCTATGGGTTCTTTTCAAACAAAGACCATGCCACTGGACCCAGATGTCCTGGCTGGCCTACTTACTACTGCTGTGAGAATAAGCATGTATTCCAGGAACAATTTCCCATGCAGTATCTATTTAAAAAGATGTGCCAGCCACACTAGATGGGCACATTTGATGGATACAATTAGTATGTCATTCTGTAGTGTTTTACAGCAATTTGAGGTGTATAAATAGTTGTTAGGCATCAGAAGAATGTATTCTCTATTAAAGTGACTATGGAATGTTAAAATGTTTTTTTTTGAGTTTGATTCAAAGACCATCAAAGTCAATAGCAGTCTCAGTGTTACTCGAGAGATTTGGTTCTGGCTTTTCAGGCTTTTTTTTTACCCTGTGTGCTTGGCTGTGAATTCAACAAAACTGTGTGTCCTTTGCACTGGGAAGGCTATTCTCACAGCTTTTCTGTTAAAGAAGACAGAGCTTGGAAGAGGAGAAACTGGTCTAGAGAAAAAAGCAGATTCTGCACTTGTGGAGTTTTCAGCAGTGCAGCGCACATTTTCTTTTGTTAGAGTGCCAAATGTGTGGTCTGTAACACAAAGCAGGACTCAGCCCTCTTCTCTTCTTTCCCAGAGGTGATTTCTTCTAGCTTATGGCACTTCCTTATTTTCTTGGAAGTCCTGCCTGCATATGAACTGCAGATTATTTCTTTAGTGCACAGGCAAGTGTGTGAGCAACTTGGCAGTGCTAAATGCAGAAGTACCAGTGGAAGGTCTTGATTTCATATGAAGGAGGGTCAGGCTGAAGTGATCTAATGCTAATTGCTATGATAGTCTGCAAAGCTTACCTTGAAATTTCTCTGTAATGCCATTTTGTTCCATTAACCAAAATAGAGTTGTCAAGAACTCTCAGAGCCGTCTGTGGTATATTTTGTAATGACTGTGCAGCAGTGATGTGTATCCCCAGAATGTGAGCAGTATAATAATTAATAGACCAGATTCCACACTACTGAGGTACCTAGGAGTCTTTCCATCAGCTTTAATGACAGCTGAAATGTGCCTTAGCTGAGCTATATTGGGAAGAAGAAACTTTCTAAAGTATATATTTCTTTAGCACTGCAAAAGGTTCTTTGGGGGTCATCGTCTGTTCTGGGTGGAATGCACATATCCAGCCACAGACAAAAGGACACTCCATGCCACCTTTCAAAGCATGTTGGCAAGATAAGAAGACAATAAAACAAACTGCAACCTCTCCAGCTCCCAGACTATTTGATCTGCAAAAGCCAGGAAGAAAAGGACATGTTTTGTGATATGACCAAAGGCTTAATAACTTAAACCTCCTGCGGTCCCAAAGGCCTTGAAGGAGAATAAATACCAAACTCAGGGATGCCTACTCCTTCAGCAGTTCCTGCTTTTACAGCAAAGGAGCTCCAGCCCAAAAGGATCAATTAATCATAACTGGGGACACAGGATCCCTCAGGCTGTTGAAACCAGGGATAAAAGCAGCAGTAACACCACAGTGGGTTATTGAGCAGAATAATGGCAACAGCATCTCCAGGCAACAGAGGTACAGATAGTAATAGAAAGTTTAATGGAGAAGAGCTGTGTCTCCTCTTCATACAGAAACTAAACTAGATTGCTTGAACAATGTCCAGGAGCAGAAGCCCAGACTCTCAATACACACCTAAATTCTCCATCTGCCTCACCAACAGCAGTTAGTCCCACAGTGAGCAGCAGGGATGGAAACTCTGGCAAGGACTTCTCCCTGTCACTTGCAAATAGCCAGCTCCCCTGAAAGCTTCAAGCATGTCTAGACATTGACTAATCCCTTCCCTTGTGCCAGCTGGGTGACATCAGCATACTGAGTATCGCTACAAATCTCTGCACAAGCCAGGTCTCCTGGTATGTGTATCATGTGCCTTTCCCAGTGGCATTTTGCTGGAGTCACTGCAGACAGAGGAATGTTGCTAATGGCTACCTGTATGGTGTCTCTGAAGTATAAAGGTGACAGCTTCAGAGAGCAACTCTGGGCATTGATGATGGTCTCTCCAAATGAGTAATCAAACCTCATGCTCATTGCTGTCCTCCTTGAGGAACCACTGTGGATTCCGTTTCTTTGTACTTAACAGGAGTTAACCAAAATGTTTCAAATGGATTTATAGCTGCATTAATTACATTTTGAGGCCTATAACCTTTGATCACATCGAGGTAAACCTGAGGATTCAGGAAGCTGCTACTTGCCACAACATTAACTCCAGTGATCTCCTGGCACCTGGCTGATTGTTTACCACTACACAAGGCTGTCAGCATCAAAGGGTCTGCCTGCTGAGCACTGGCTTCCTGAAAGCTGTTCTAAGTTCAATGGCATTCTCAGTCTCTATTATGTATAAAAGAAAAAAGAGAGCTTGTCAGAATAAAGCTATTTAATGCATACTCAGAAATACCTTTAATTGTTGCATGGCACTTAAATGCTTAAAAAATCTTGAGATCAATAGATTGATTGTACTGAGTCATCTGTCTCCCACCTATTCAAATGTTCATGCTCAGCATTGTAATTATCTCAGCACCTGTTAAGAGTATCAGAATACCAAAATGACGCCTGCACCCCTTTTTCTAAATAAGACTGTTGTGGCTCAGTTTGCTGTGGCAGAGAACAGGGACAGTGCTGCAGAGGGGGAATATCTGGGGAAGAGGACACCAACTTTCACAGGAATGGAGTGGATCTCTGCTGTGTTGCTGAATGGATAAAAATCACCTTTTTTTTTCCAAGAGACAATGTTCATGCATGATATGCAGTACTTGTAAGTTACACAAGAAAACAGAGCCTGTCACTGTCTCCTCAGCTCATTGATCTGTCTAGCAGTCTACTATCCCGACTGCAAAAGTTGCCAATATTCAAATCTTCAGAAGATGCAAGATCCCCACATTGCACTTCACCAATTGTTCAGCAGTGCATAAGGGAAAAAAAAATCTCCCTGATGATCACCTACCATGATCAATTCATGACTTGGGGTATGAGATTTTGTTGCCTTTAACACTGTCTTTAGTTTGAAGAAATGTCATTTGTAAAAATGATCTCTTAGCTTTGTCTTACTCCACATTGAAGGGCAGTGGACGTCAGAATCAGAATAAACACTTCAAGCACCAATGTCTGAGGTAATTAGGTTCTAAATGAATATATACTGGTTTAATCAAATAACAAATGACTTTCATATCCATATAATAAGAAAAATAGATTTTTATTATCATCTTTTTTTCACCAAAAAAAAAATAACCAAACAAAAAAGGTGCTATCCATGCTTGTGACTGAACACTGCAGTTTTCCAGTATTAACACATTTTTTCCCCTTTCTTTTTCCTAGAAGGTCCTCAACCTTTGTTATCTGAGACCTCCAAAGCAATATATTTTAATGAACAAAATTAGGCAGATGTATCATCCACTGTGGGATTTGAAGCCATTGTCACTGGGGAGAAAGCTGCAATTTAATAGATGAAGATGTCAAACCATATTATAGGATCTTTTGCAACTGCATATTTATCACAGTATTAGGGGTCCCTGGCAAAAGGAAAGATTTCACTGTTTATTCACAGTGAAGACACTTAATTAATGACTAAGCCTAATCAGCCTGTTTTATTATTTACAGGGATTCCAACATGCCTTAGCTCAACTGATATGCAAACAAACCATCCTCAGCCTGCTCTAATAATTCTGAACCAGACTCACAGAGTGTCACTGTCAAGTAGCTCTTTGGTGATTTACAACACCTCCTCTGCGACATTCACATTGCTTGCATGCAAATGAGCTGTCATCCCTGCAAATCTTTCATTTTAAAATACAATGTGCCATCTTGTTGACTACAGGAATGCCCTTATCTTCACACATGACTTAATGGAGACAAATGTCTGTCTTGGGCAGATTTGTGGAGACCTTCATGGACACACACCTACACAGGATGTCATTTCGGAAATGTTTAGGAGGTTGAAGAAGAAAAATCCCCTATTGCGCCTGGCGCAGTTACTGCAGCTATATTCTTTTACCAAGTTGTCAGCCCAGCCTCTCTAAAAAGGGATGGATTACCCATTGTCTTGCATTTGCTAAATGCATTTCCATTGCTGCTAAATAGATTAAAGGCAAGGAAAATGTGTTACAGTGGGTGGAAAGTTGTTACTAAATGAGGTGACTCCAATGTCACACATAGGTACTTGGTGATCTCACTAGGTGATCAAATGCCATACCGGTCTGAAGATGGGAAGAATCAGATTTTCTTCTAGAAGAGTTTGGGAATAAAATCACCATAAAATACAAATGGGAATAATGGGAGTCATTTGCATGTTCAAGTGATTGAATAATGTTTCATGCTTTCAGGTGAATTTTATATTTGCAATGGAGAAACTGAGGAAAAGAGAAGGTGGATTATTCAGTCAGGAATACATGATGCCGATGCCAGCTGGGGATGACACCCATGGATTCACACCAGTAGACCTCATTTTCTCTGACAGAGTCTTCTGAATAAAGAGGAAAAACATTATTATCAGAGCAATATAAACCAGATAAAAATAGCTCATGAGTGTGAGTCATCCCACTTTTGACTGCCTCCTATTCCATAGTGAGCCATGCTTGAGAAACACTGTGAAGAAACACATCAGTCAGAGAAAAGATCTCCCTCAAACCTATTAGCCTGAATGCAAAGCCAGTGTTACTTAGGTATTTATAGGATATAGGAACCACACATGTGGTTTTGGGCCTGAAAGGTGGAAGTTCTGTACCAGGAAGCATATATACACATATGCATGGGTGTGTACATGTTCCCAGGCAAAGATGGCTGTAGTGTAAGGTCAGGAGGGTTTAAACTTAAACTTGGGAACACAAAATAAATTATCTGTTACACAGTATAGGCAGGAAGCTCTGTAGCTTCTGGAAGGTAGATGTTTCTCCAGGCTCCACATTGCACTGGGCACCTCATCCTTCTCAAACATGGTACTGAAAGGAGGTTATTATTAAAGGCTTACTGTCAAATTGAACTGAAGTTCTCTATGCAGGTTCCACCAAGGTGTTTCCTACTCAGTAAACTCATTAATGAGAGGGATAATAGAATGGATTGAGTTTGTATAAGATGAAGATGATACCAGCATGGAAGAAGCTGCACCACATTGGAGTACAGGATGAAAGCTCAAGATTATCATGATAAATTGGAGAAATGGTCTGAGGAAGAAAAAGAATCAATTAATTCACTAAAAGTACGTGTGGAGTGCTACATTTAAAGTATTGTACAGAAATAATGAACAGCACAAACCCAAGGTAGGAAATTAATCTCTCTGCAATCATTCTGCAGAAGAGGATCTGGGCTTTACAGTAGAATAGAAACTATAACTGCAGAGGACAAGAAAAGGAAAGCATCATACTGGGAAGTAGAAATGCAAGCACCGCAAGTGAAACAGTCATAGTAGATCTGTCATTTTAGTCAGTTCTGGTAAAGTTTTAGCTTAGGTAATCTTTCCATCTTCAGCACCACACTTTGACTGGTGAAAGTCCAAAGAGGATTAATGATCTGGAAATTAAGGGTCTTGAGGGAAGACCACGAAAACAAACAAACAAACAATCAAAACCCCCTGAACAAAACCAGGCTGCATAATTCTGAAAAGACTGGAAGAGAGAGATCATGGTTATCTTCAGGAGAAGTTTACTGGAAAGGAATAGAACAGATTGTTTCTGTCTTCACTGGTAATAAAACAAGGAACAATAGGTTTACTCCTAGGTGAAGCAAATTTAAGCCAGGCATCAAAAAAGGCCTTTAACTTGGAAAGATAATTTAACACTGGAATAGGCTTCCTTGAGAGACTAGAAAAAGGAAGAAGTCACAGGGGCACAGTTTTTACCAGGACTAGTTTAGGCCTACTTAACTCTGCAGTGGGTCAGGGGAATGAAATCAAAGACATCATGGCATCCCTTGCTTCCTTTCATCTAGTACAGATTATGACAGAAAGTGGATCATACGACAGAGAGCGATTGCTATATGATCTCTTTGTGGTAAAGGGTCAGAAGGACTTTCACAGGCAAGGATGACTGCAGTCAGTACATGTGAGAGTTGCTATGGGACCTCTGAATATTTATCTTCCTTCAAATGTACTTTGACATGAGAAAGAGCCTGAAAATCACAAACTGCTTTTCAAGTGTAGAAATCTATGCCTTAGATGACATTTGTTTTCTGTTAAGAAATTTGTTGAGAAACAAATGCAAAAGGTCTTTTTCCATATGTGATTAAGTACAGAACATTCACATTATTTTTATGAATACAATGTCAAATTTTTATTTTTTATGTTAGGGAATAAGCTACAGCATTAATTCAAAGAGGTTTCCTAAAGCTCTCTGATAACTGTGTCTGGTTTAATCAACTGTGTATCATAACCTGTACTAGATGCAAGAAAAACAATGGACCAGAGGAGGTGGATGTTCACCAACAGAGCAACTAGCTAGCTATAATTATCAGCAGAGATATCAAAGGTAATAATGAAGCATTATAAGCCTGGGCACTAGAAACAAAAAAAAAAGAAGTCAAATTATTAGGAAGAGGGTTCTCAAGTGGTATCTGCAAAGGGATGTGAGCTGGATGGGGATGTGTCCTGAAGAATGAAGAGACAGAGGAGGCAAGTATGCAATCTGCCTTCTAGGCCAGTCAAGGAATGGTCCAGCTGACTTAACACAAACAAGCTGTCAAATCTGGAGGAAGATACTTGGTTAGGCTTTGTATTGCCTTTCTAGCCTGAAAGTACTAATGATTCCAGACTTTCTGTCCAGAAGATGAAGCTTATTTTTGGAAAGTCTATCATGTGTCACTGCAAACCTCTTTTGTCTGTGTTATTGATGGCACAGTAGGGCTGGTATTGTAGGTATTCTGGGGCATCTGAGATGGACTGAAAGATCCTACAAGAGCTGAGGTATAACAGTGAAAAATACTTGTAAGTTAAAGGTATTGAACTATACAGTAAAGATACAAGTCTGCAATGACATGAGAAAAAGGAGGAAATTAAAAAGACAAAAATAATGTGGAAACTGTCTATACATACAATGTTCTTTTTATTCAGCGGCTCAGGGATACCTATTACAATAGAATACATGAAAAGCATTGGGGTATCTGGGTTTTAAATAGCTTTTTCTATCACTTATGTGTGAAAGTTATTATTCTTATATGAAAGTTATTAGTCAACTTATGGACGGAGTTTCCTTAGATTTAGAAAGGAAACGGCACAGCTGGATAAAGCAGACAGGCAAATGGACAATTTATCAAAATGTTATGCACTCAACTACATAAAAATTATTAATTTGTAACTGGGCTATTAAGAACTGTCAAGCCTCAAGTCAGCTTGGCAATTCTCAGGTTTGAGAATTCAATTTGTAGTCTGCAACATTAAATTAAAAAGTTCCCCGTTATGTCAGTCTTCACTAATCTTTGTAGATGTAACTGGGATGTCTGGCATCAGTGAGCTTGCTTCTCAGTTATTGCTCTTCTTGGCTTACAGCAAGGTTGAAAAGGAAGCAGAAATACAAAGATTCCTCTTCTGCTTGAGATTTTTAGTATTCTGAGACACTGGAGAGGGCTGTCTAAACTCCCAGTCAGACTCAAAGTCTGCCACACTCACAGCATCATCCCTGGGCACCACTCTGTTCCTCTGCAAACTCAGGACCTGAGAGGGTGACATAGGCATTTCTCTGCCGTCAGGGACCTCCCATGGCCAGGATGGTAGAAATAGAGAGCCAGAGCTTTCCTTCTTCCATTTGTTGTGAAGAGGTCAATAGCCACAGGTCCTCCAAATCCAGTGAAAAGGGACAATTCCACAGGCATCATATACATTAGGTAATGGAGAGCATAAAGGGGGGAGAAGGGACCCTTCCTCCTGTGTGCCTTTGTGAAGGATCATCCCAAAAACTGATGAGTTGTCTTTAGTAAAGGTTTGAATAGTCGATGGACTCAACAACTCCTCTTGCAGCAGGACTGGCAACAGATTTATCCACAGGTATGTGGAGTAGGTGGAGAGTTGCAATATCAACATCACTCTTGCATTAGTGAGATCTAGTTAGGTTTTAAACATGCTTAGGGTCCTTGCTGGGTGTTAATAACAAGTTTACAGGAGTAATTTAAGAAAACAAATGCTTTTAATTTTGTACATAAATGTGAGAAAACCAGGTGATAACAAACACTTATCTACATTGTGCAAAACGTGATATGGCAGGTCGGGTTTTTGTTTGCTTTTGCAGGGACTCTGGGAGCATTCAATAGTTTACGGAAAGGGAAAACTCTTTAGTGTGTGCAGGAATGACTCTTACCTTGGGAATAATGGATCTATCCCCAACAGTACTTACTGTTACAACTCCCTAAAATCTTTACCATTCTGCCCTAATAGTGCTGTCTAGTAGAAGCATAACCAGCTGTTACTTATCACTTACTGTGTGAAGTTTTCATAGAGATTCTTTCTCTCTAAATGCAAAAACTCCTTAGAATTGTCTTGTGTTTACCCATACTCTCAGCAGAAAAAGCTATAGCAATCCTTTCAAGGGAATTTTTCTGTTTCAGAGTATAAAAAATGAATATTATCTAAGTAACGAACACCGTTCATTGTTCTAGTTGTATGCAGTAATCTTCCCTTAAACTTTCATTGTGTTATATGCACAAGCATGTGGGCACGTACAAAGTACATGTATTATAAAAATTTTATGCTGAGATCTCCACCAACTATAAAGCATTTGAGCTGCCACTGTGTATGTGTGCTAAAGAGTCATGTTCTCATCATAGATACCAAGCTGACTGTCTTGGAGATACCATGTTCTCTTACTTACCTAAGGGACAGTAAAACCAGTGGAGAGCAATAGATCTGTATGTAGGCTTCTCTGCAGCCCTGAGTGATTACTACTGCATCAGATGGGGCAGCTTATTTTCCATGGTTCTTTTGATTGATAGTGTCTGAGCTGAACTCAATCAGATGATGGCATCTGCCACAGTGGCTATCCACTGCACTCCCAAATTTTCTCCATAGAGACTGTATGAACACTCTTAGAAAATACAGAAGTGTTTTTCATGGGATCCAGAATCTAAGGGTGGAAGCAAGAGGCCACAAAAAGCCCTTACCATTATTTGGTAGTTTGCAGGAATAAGGACAGCATGAGTTCTTGGGTGCAAAGCAAGGTGCTGCTGTGAGGTCAGCCATGGTCACACTACTGCAGCTGGTGGGAGAGCAATGCTGCAGTCTCTTAGCTGGTATTCAGTCACATATACCTCCTGGTAGCCCTGTGGCAATGACGCTTCTTGGGCTTTGGAGTGAAAAGTATTCTTCTCTTACAGATAGCTTGCAGAGAGCTTGCTGATAACTCTATATCAGCAACACACTGATTTAGTACTTACTGTATAATTTTATTCTTGTAGATCCAGCATCTGATTCCTTAACTCCTTTTCAGGAAACCTTCCATTAATTTCTGTTAGTCTATTCTGAGTGATGTTGATGAGATACCTCTCCTTTTCTGGAAATGTCATACTTTATTACATCTGATGACAAAAGCTCTCCAAGAGAAAGAAACTTCAAAAGCTAGGTTCCCTGCTATGGGACACTGGTGTGACTCCACTGGTTCCAATAAAGCTCTTCCAGTTAAAGCCAACAGAATTGGTGCATATTGAAGGAAGTGGTGAGGAAGAGGACAATTTTTATTTTTAGTTCTTATGTAATTTCCTACATGAATTTCCGATTTCTAGGTCCTCACCAGACAAGACAGCTCTGTGTGACAATGCCCTCCTGTAAATTTTAATTTAATATATATCACCATCACTTTTTTCTATCAGGTTATTACATATATGATAAACAGATATATAAATGTTTTCATAGAATAAATTAAAAAGGACAGTAGCCATTAAAAATGCATTACGTGGTTATGGTCAAAGCTAACTTTGATTACATCTGGGGCAAAATCATATTTAATATCATGCTAATTAAAATATGTAATGTAGTTTCCCAAAATAAACAGAGCTTGCATCTACAGGAAGTACTACTTCAGGCTTTCTATCAACCTTTACAAATTGGTTTCCCTTTTATATATAAAATTCAATATTACTATGAAAAGAAAAATTACATAGCAACCACAACTGAGACTGTATCAATTCTGTAGTCTACTTTTCTGTGCAATGCGTGTTTATAGTTACATGACTATGCTTAATTATTCTTGAAGAAATGCAATCTTAACAATTATATTCTTACAGAGCCTTTCAAAGTTGCATATGTAAAAATACTAAAAATAATTGCCCCAAGAAATGGCTGTATTCACATAATCCCACAAAGGATAATAAAGCACAAAATGGCTGATAAAATCACAAAACTTATTTCAGAATTCCTTTCATAGAGATTAAAACCAACAATGATAGTTTACATTTGTTCTTTTAAATGCAAAAAAACCTTTATTTCTTACAAGATAGATGACATTTTAAAAATAATTTCTCACCTATTCAGAACAAACTCCTTACCTGTGAGACTCAGGGTGGATATTGTTGTGAATTTGAACAGGAGACAAATCATGGCAAATGCATCTTTGGAAATCCAATCCCCAAATAATCTTCACTTTTTCTTTTTTTTTTTTTTTTTTTTTTGGTGGAGCATCAGCTGCTGACAGTAAATAAATGCTAAATACCCATTACTTAATCACATTCTATTGGGATGAACTTATAAACCTCACATAGGCAACATGGGTGATGTACCTTTAGCAGATGCTGCTCTATGTCTGTCTGTCCTTTTGAGGGGTTATCAAAACGCTGGAAAGGACTGAGAAGAAAAGCTTGGGCAGAAGGCAGAAGCTCTGAGGAGACCTTGCAGGGGGACACTTCCTGGTGCCCCACCAAACACAAAGGCTAAAAAAAATAGCAAAGTGCAAGGAGCTGCCAGATAGACCTGGCAGAATCATCACAGAGTAAAATCAAGAAGACTTGAAACTGGAGGGCTGAGTTGGGGAGCAAGCAGGAGGAAGAGGGAAGAAAGGACAGGCTCTAATAGCTCAGGAAGCTGTTAGAGTCATGCTCAGCTGCCGGGCAGCCTCTACATGAATCAGTCCATCAGCAATGGTCTATGGGCAAGTAGCCAGATAAATCCTTGTCTCCTCCCTGGAGTGAGAAATGGCCATCAGACCTGAGAAACTGCAATGGGTGACTAGAAAAAATACTTAGAGAGACGCCCTGTTCATCAGAACACCCACTGCTGCAGGCAGAATGTTGCTAATTGCTCACATTTTCTGAGGACCTGAGAACAAGGTGCTTGAAGGGAGTCACTCACAGAAGCATAAAGAGAGTCTGGGGTTTTGTAAATCCCACTTGTGATGAGAACCCATCAGAAAAGACAGGACAAGAGAGATGCTACTCCACGAGACAAGTACTTTTTAAAAGTTGACTAAACAGTTGAGAGACCCATGAACTTCCCCCTTGCAAACAGTCTGGGTTTGTAGCACTTTGAAGCCATTGCTTGCAGATTAGACCTAAACTACTAGCCTTAGTGAAAAGGTTACATGTTTTCACTGATTGGCCTTGTATATTCCAGTTCCTTTTCTTTTCCTCGGATGTAAGAAAGGCAGCATTTCACATATTCTTTTTGAGACCTTGAAGAGACATATGAATCCCAGCTGGGAAAAACACCTAAATATGAAGACCACGTATACATCAGTCTAGTTTGTGATTTTAAAAGAATTTTCTCTGAATAGCTAAGAGAGGCAGTTATGTCTCTTTGTCTGATGGATAAAATAGTTTGACTTTATAGGGAGCACCTTGGTTGTACAAATTACTGATGTCAGCATTTTGAATACATCCTGAAGCATGCACGTTGTACTGAAGTGCACAGCACTCTGAAGCATATCTCACTGCCTTTAAGAGACTGAATCAGCCACAGTCATTACAGGATCATAGATATGCCTGAGATATGACCTGCAGAACAGCTTGGTAGACATTTTTGCTGATGAAGAGCTGTCCCTACTACCAGAACTCGCAGTTGGCCATCAGATAGCTTAGAGAGGACTAAAGACTGAGCAAGGCTGGCACATGCCATCTGTGAGTGATAGTTACGGTACCTGAAAACGTAAGAACTGAAGAAGTGAGAACTAAGATGAGGTGCCATAGGTGGCTTTGAATGAGATTCCTTATTTACATCAGCTTTAAAAAACCCTATAAAACTAAATTTGAGGGTCATGAAGGAAACATGATGGAATCAGCAAACTGATAAAGGTAAACAAAATACTGTGAGAGATTTCATTTCCTCCTACAGAGCACAACTAGTTTTATTAAGTCTATGAATGTCAGCCATTATTTATTTATGCATATAATTTTCTAAAGGGTAAGACAAGGACTTCATGTTACCATTAGTGTTATGTTAATTAAAATATTTTTTTTTCCTTCTGGTTGCTGTCTGGATTATGTAGCAGAGAGCTGTATGCTTGCGCCAGGAGGTTTGATGGGCTATTGAATTAGTTCAGCATTACAAGACAGCAGCATTCCAGACTTCTTAAACCTTTCCCCCTCCTTCAGTATTTCCTGCTACATTTGTCTGAATCTGTTTTCGCTCAAGGTATTGACACAAAAAAAAAACAAGTTTTGCCAAGGTTATTTCCTTAAGCCTAATAAATTCCAAAACCTCTTAAATGTCTTGGTCTTTAGATGAGTTTTCTTCTGGTTTAAAAAAAAGAAAAAAAAAAAAAAGGCATTTCAAGAGCAAGATCTTTGTGTGGTATTAATTTCCTTCCCAGAGTAAATCTTTGCTAACAGTTCTGTCCCACATAAGCACCATCAAAACCATTGATGATAGTGAACCTTACTGGACACAGTACCTCCTGCTATGTTCAGCACCTGCACATCTAAGTAGAGAGGTCTGGGAATTTCTCAAGGAAAGGAATCTTATTTGAAAGTGGCCAGTCACAGAGAAAGGACACACAGAAAGTCAGCCCTGCCTGCCCTAGAATCATAACTGCCATAGCTGACCTTTTTGGGAAGGAGGTCTTTCCCATTTCAAGTCTCACCTTGCCCAGTTCAGTTACAGCCCAGCTGATTGTACAAAAAGCTCAATTAAAATATGGCAGGTCTCCATTTTTGAGGTCTTTGGCTGTCAAAAAGCCCATCTTCATCTATGCATGGATTACAGTCCAAATGAATGGGCCTTGAAACCCACTGCTTTAGTTGCTCAGCAAAGGTTGTTACAAGTTCTGCAACCTTCACCCACAGTCAGCATCACATATTGGCATCCATGGCCCCTTTAATACTGAATTTTTCTCTACTTTCTTAAGGACTGCTAGAAGATATTCTTTCTTCCACTTCTTAAGGAGTGTTTGAAACTCCCTTCCTTCCACTCCCACTCTTGCAATCTTACAAGGTGAGACTCTACTAATCAATCAGATGAGTTGCTAGTAGAAGTGTAGTCATATTTATCTTTAATAAAGTTATACTTGATCCTACTGGCGATCTGAATTCCAAGTGCATTTAGATAGTAGAATTTTCTACTGGAAACAGTGACTTCTGGCAGTAGAAAGTACAACTCTAACAGTTATCAGACTGTCCTTTACCGGGAGCTTGCTTTTTGGAACTGATGGACTCTCAGCTTGCTCATCAGTACTCAAAATATTTGATTTTGCTGGTGAGACAACCATGGTGAGAAATGGAAATAGGTGTAGGGGGCATACACACATAAAAACATGTTCCTATGAGCAAGGCCTGAGGCATGTGTACACCTTGACTGATATCCTGACTCAAATTAAATCAATGATAAAGCTAACCTTGTTTTCATCAGGAAATGGTTTTCACCTCTGCCTGTTATATATAGACCATCTCAGTCTTCACTGCAGATTTTATTGTGGCCAAGCTCTAGATCCATGTTTTTCTGTCTAGCTGCACAGACTGTAGAAAAGTTATTTTTGTAAATATATGAAGGTATATGAAAAGTCAACATATCACAGGAAAAAGATGATAACATTGTATATTTAACATCACTGTTTAGTTAGGTAGTCAAATTAACATTTCTATCATGTTCTTATAAAAAACCTCACACAACTCTGTTTAATACTGATCAAAAGTTCATATTCTGCCACAGATATCAGTGTGTGGACTGGAATCAATGAATAGGATTAAGAGAGGACTGTGATTCTGAAAATCCTGTGTGTAACAGCAAGATTGTTCCTTCAGCAGTGAGCATTGCCAGTTGGATTATGAGAAGATTCAGACACAGGTAACTACAGAACTTTCTCAATACACTGAAAGCAAAGGTTTCCAGAGAGCAGTGACAGCTTTTGAAGATTAAAACTAGTTTTGGGTCTTGATCCCATAAAGTTTAGTAAATTTTTGAGAGAAACAGTTAACCCTGAGCCCTAAGACATTCCTTATGATATTTTCAAAGAAACTGACACAGTATTACAGAGCGTGACCAGCCACCCCAATCTAATGGTGCAGATCAAACAAGCAGGGTAAAGAAACACTGGAAACAAGGAAAGACCCTACTTTTATGGAAGCTCCTTTCTTTAAGTGGTGTGTTCATGGGCTGTTTGTTTTTATATTCCTGGTGAGAAATGGAAACGAGATCAGGGCATCAGGAAAGGAGCTGGACCCTTCAATCAGATGGGATTTTTCTCAAAAGGTCTTACCCAGCAGCTAGATTTGGACAATTCAACATCTCTATAGGTCAGCAAGTGATGGGTCTGGTTGGGGAAGACAATAAGCAGGAACTTGCTAAAGGGAGAATCTGAAGTATTATTCATCTACTTTGGGTAGGAGGGAGTGGAGCAGAGAGAAAAGGCACCTATCATAGATTGTTTCTCTATGTTGTTCTGTTTCTCTTCTCTCCTTTTATTCTTTCCCAAATAATGTGCTGTTTGAATAAGCCTATTTGATTCACTGCTTGTGAGCAAGGAATACACTGTTCACTAACTGTTCTGACAGCTTGGTTTGGTTTCTCTGTGGTTTTGGATGGTGTCTCAAGATGATGCTAAAATTGGACATCTTGATGCAGAACCTGGTCCTTGTTGCTGCCAGTTGGGGCTTGGCAAAAGGGTTACCCAGCAAAGTAGTGTACGTCAAATGAAGCTGTCTCTGATGTGCCAGGCAGCTATACTAAGTGTCCCATTAGAAATCCATCCAGTATCTTTAATTCCAAAGAATCTTTTACAAACACAACCTAATACACAGGAAAGCATTCACCTACAGTAATGAAGTCACCTCTAGGGTGCAACACAAGAGCTGTAACCATCTGAAGCTTCAGGAGGAGGTAATATATCAGCAGCACACAGCTGATTCTTCTCATTTTCTACACACTAACATGCCAAAATTTCTACAGCTAAGCAAATAATATCAGACAACATTGTATGGCATCTTCTTCATGTGGGTGGCAACACACAGCATAACATAAGGGTTATTGAAAATATTATGAATCTATTTGAAAAAGAAGTCTCTTACATTAATGTTCTGAAGCCTATTAAGTTAATATGACTATTACATTTTTCCAAATACCTTTCCAGCACCATGAAAAAGAGCCAAGAAATTAATTTTTCTCAATATGTAGCACTTGTCATACACTGAGGTCTGCAGGCAGTTTACTAGAAATATCCCTGTAAATACTCACAGATCTGAGTGAAGACTTTGTGGAAGTAGCCCTGTGAAATCTTGTGTTGGTTTCAGACATGCATGCTAGAGTTGTCTCACTGGGCTCTGCTCACAGGGGTTTGCATTTTGATCTGCAGGCTTCAAGCAGCCTCAGCAAAAATCCATTTTAACCTATTTAAATTGGTGCAGTTTTTTCTTAACCCGCTGTCATTAACAAATACCTGAAAAAGCCAAGTTCTACATTTTTCTTACAAGGACCTCACTGGTTTTATCCTAGAGGCCTTTTAATCCCCTCTTCTCAGCTCTTGTCACGGTAGAGATTTTCCCACATATGACTGTGGTCCCATCCCCACATGGCACTGTGATGCGGGGAGGACTGCTAGGCTTCGTCTGTACCTTGCTTTTCATTTGTAGGAAAAGCAGTGATGGATCCTGCTGCAGAACTATCATCTGAGTTATCAATCTTTAAAATCTTCCTCTGAGAGAAAGAAAGGAAGGAAGGAAGGAAGGAAGGAAGGAAGGAAGGAAGGAAGGAAGGAAGGAAGGAAGGGAAGGGAGGGAGGGAGGGAGGGAGGGAGGGAAATAATGAAAGAGATAAAGAAAAAGGAAGGAAGGGAGGGAGGGAAGGAAGGGAGGGAGTGAGAGAGGGAAGGAGGATGGAGGGAGGGAGGAAGGAAGAAAGGGAGAAAGGGAGGAAGGAGTGAGCCTTTTCAGAGAAGAAGACTTTGTGCCAGGTTCTCCGCCAGACATTGTGGAGTGTTTCAAATGAGTGACAAGAGACAGATCACCTCTCGGCAGGTCTGAGCACTGGCATCCACACTGTTGTGCCATGGAAGCACATCACGTGTAACAGGTTGTCAGCTCAGAGGATGCAACATTCTCTTTTCTTCCCCACCCCTCACCCCCGTTCCCTTTCACCACCTGCTCTAAATATGTCTGACAGTCCCTGCTTAACACCCCTGCCCTAGTAAAATCCCTCTCTGCAGGAGAGAGAAGCAAACCTGAACTCTCTCCCAAGTCCAACAGCACTGCTTATTAATCAACCAGGCAGTTCACGTCTGAGAGACATAAGAGCATCCCTCTCAGGGGAGAAAACATGTTGCTCCCAGGGAGCTCTCTTCCGCCATCTGCCCCTGTGAAATCTAAGAAATGGGATATTGGGAAGCAAATTCAGTGCAGATGTATAACATGTGAAGGTCCGTTGACTTCAGGGTATATTGTACTGCATTTAGCCTCAGGAATTTAAACCACAGAGTCTTTCCTCCCCTCCCTGGTACCACTCTGATGCAGACGTTAGTATTTACACATTATGCCACCTAATTCAGATTTCAGCATGATCATCAGTGGAGTTGCATTATGTTTTGTCATTTATTATTTGGGTTTTTACTTCTGCAAAGAAATAGTTTACGTGGTACACGAGACAGGAGACCATTACATAAACTGTGTAATTTTACCAGATTGAAATTCCCAGCCAGCTGTGTGACTTGGGAGGGTCACTACGCTCTGCCTGACCGGAAAATACTCTTGATATACTTCGGGCTGCAGGTGGGAGAAGCCAAAGAACTGCAACAACATAAAAAGCTCATTAATATATAACTTCAGTAAAATGTGTTTGGAAAAGCACTTCTAAATTACTTCTTACTCCATGCCATCATCCATGGCAACATAATCAATGTAATGCTATCATGATTGGTATATCTCTGGGTTTGATTATAGAGTATAGCAGATTGTTGTCAACTAATGCTTGTTTGGAAGAAGGAGGGAGAGTGCCATACGTTCCTTCTCTCAGGCCATCTATTTAAGGAGTAAGAAGCATCCTTGTCTCTTCTTAGACAGTACTGAAGATATGGTTTTAGGGCTGTGCTCATTTAGTCCACCACAGAGGAATCCACACGCATTTACCTAGTTCAAAATGCTCCTCTCTTTCCTCTCAAACACATGAATGAATTGTACCACAAAGACTAAATCTAAGCAAATGTGAAGGGAAGGGTTCTTTTTGAAACACCTGAACATGCTAAGGTTTCTCCGGTTAGTGCCACTGAATTAAAATATGTGGAAACTAACTGGGAAGTACTAGCTTTCTGTTATAGATTTAGTCCCTTATCCCTGCAAAAAGCAGGTGCTTTTTCCACTTCACCAAACCTTCAGCAAAAACAAAGGTAGAACTCAATATTCTTAATCGATCTTGGATAAAAAGTAGGCAGGAAAGAAAACTTTTCAGACTGGTTTTATGGGCTGGAAAGAAACAGTACTGCATATCTATCTTGTCTTTTCTCAACTCTTAGTGACACAGAGTGACCTCTGGCAAAGTCTGCTAAAGCCAATGGAGTTGTACCAGTGGTTGTTCTGGCTCATGCTCTGAAACTGCCAGTAAATAAAAGGCAAAATCTATATTTCTTCACTCTTTAATGTTAAACATCTTCTTGCATATGACAATAGGACAATATGATAATGGGAACCTTCCTCTTACTCATTTTCACAAAACTTCCTACAAGCAGAGAAACATCAGGGTTTGGCAGACATTTGGCAGTCTGTATGAATTCAGCAGCTTTATAGGGATTGGTCCATGGACTAAGGAATGATATCGCTCTCTCTCTGTGTGTGTGGGGGTGTATATATATATATGTGAGACAAAAGTGATGGGCTTTCAGAACAGGAGTGGTGCAAGGCTGCAAGTGACCTCCACCAGTGACTCCCCTCGGCTGTTTCTCTCCTAGGAGTAGATGGGAGGCAAGAAGCAGACTATATGCTTCATGGTGTGCAGATGGGGCATATGATCACACAGCTCACCCTTTTCCGTGCCTGTGACAATTTAGCTCATACTTGAATATAGATAAGGTGTTCTCTTGTTCCAAAGTAAGGATTCACAGGAGCACAAGATTAATGGACACCATCTATTCACCTAAGATATACTGTGCCCCTATCTCTAAATTTTCTTTATTAAATAAGATTTTTGACTAGCAAGCAAAGTGATACCTAATCTTCAAAAGAAGGATCAAGAAGCAACAAAATAAGTTTGACTTCCAAAATTTGTGTAATCACAATCCTATGGCCTTTTGGGGGGAAGGGTGCCTTTGCAGTTCCAGAAACACTGGGAGTGGCACACTGCCTGGAATAACTGAAGGAGGCAGCAGAACAAGAGAGAACTTTCAGCACCCAAGATTTATGTGTCAAAAATGCCTTAGCTCTTGTACATGTTTTATGAGAGTTAAAATAGAAAGCATAGTCCCTATGTCTCAGGTGGTAAATGAGCAATACTTCTGTAAGATTTAGCTCTTTACAGTCAATTCTTGAAATTCCTTAAACCCCTGAAATTATGAGCAATTGCTCTCAAGGGGTGTGAAGCCTGTAACCGGACTGAGTTGCAGTTGCTGGCTGTAATTGCAGTGGAATTTTTGGTGCCAGAGAGATCCATGGGAAAAAGGAGAGAAAGAAAAAAAAGGCATCTGTATTTTGAAACACAGTTGTTTAATAAACTTGGTTTTCCAATAAATAAGTCTGGAAACCTCTTCTGCTCTACTGTGCCAGTGTGGGTAGGCCTGCGTTTACACACAGAGGCTTGGCAGCATGGGTGCTTGACTCACCAAATATACAGCATCTGCTGAGTGTGCCAAGCTAAGAGGCAGATTCTGACAGCTTTGTTCCTGATGAGTAGGACTGTGCTCTGCAGGCAGCAGCTGACTACTTGAGAAGGAAACTACTACACAACGGAGGATGGTTGTCAGTGTTGACAAAATAAGCATGGGGTTTTTTTCTTAACTGCTAATGGGGGCAGTTTCCTGAAAGGAAGGATATTTTTCAATGTCTTTGAAGACTCATTCATTTTAATTTGTTTTCCATGTCTATCTTATTTTAAGCCAGTATCTGCTTGCTGCTCACCTTTTGCAGCCATATTCTTAAACACCCTGTATACTAACAATTGTCACAAGCATGCTGCTCTGGTTGTAACAGGGTGCATGACCATGTAGAGATTCATTTTTAGAGCAGGATGATACTCCAGGAACTGTTCTTTCAGCTTCATGAGTGGGCTCAAACAGAGAATATGCAGGCTGAAAAAAGAGGGAGGGCTCAATTAACTGCCTTCAGAGAGCCTAGTGTACTCAATTGCACCCATTTACGGCAAGTTGCTCTGCAGTTTAACAGGAAATCTTTTCAGCAGTTTTAGTCAAGCTCTTCAGTAGAATTTTATGAAGAATTAGATCTGTGGTTCAGCATTTTAAATAGTCATTTAAGTTCTAATTTTAAGAATAAAATGCTGGTTTTTGTTCTATTAAGATCAATAGTACCTTTGCTTAGGACTTCATATTGTTGGAATACATAAAGGTCTGTTAACTGAAGGTGGAGAATCCTAATTAAAAAATGCTTGTGTTGCTGGTTCACCTGAGGAACAGAGGTGGAAGGAGCAGGGGTTCATCCAGTCTGACTGACTTCCTCATGACTGTAAGTGATCCTTGCTTAAGATGTTAGGATGGCTTTGTAGGCATATTTCAGAAAGGGTGGAAAGACACTTAATGAACAACTTTTTTTTTTTTTTCCTAATAGGATACATAAAAAGAAACCAAGTTCAGGCTTCACCTCCCTGCGTCCCATGCATATCCATGGATGACAGAAGACATCCACCTTGCTTGCTTCATCCCTCCTCACTGCTTGGGAACCACAAGTAGTTAGGGGCAGTTCTGCAGCAAGTGGTGGTGTCTGACTAGTGAGTGCTTACTTTTTACCTGATATGCACATCAGGTTTCTTCAGTTATGCTGTTTCAGACAGTAACAGTTTCTTAAGTGTCTTTGTAATTGGGATGGTATGTCCTTTTGTTTGTATGAGGTGATCAGCAAAGGGAATACCCCAATTAATGATCATCAACTCACTCCTGTATGAAGGGACACACACAAGTTTGGGCCATTTCCTGACTGTAACTCTTGCTGTAAAAAAAAAAAAAAAAGAGGCTTTTCTTGTGTGTAGAAGTGTGAGCTATTCTTGGATTTAGGGGCCCAGTAGATTCTTTATATTCAAAGACCAAACACAGCCACTATCATTATGAATCACTATTCCTGATGAGTCTAATTCTTTTTACTGCCATTACAGCACATGTTCACATATCTATCCTCAGTGTCCAAATCAATCTTCCCAAACCCCTCATAAACATTCCAAGAAGAATACTAGATATAATAACAGCATCTCTTGACCTTGGCAGGAGAAGATAGAGCTGTTCCTTCAAGGCGGCTTTTCAGGCAGCTTACATGCAAAGCCTAGGGGGACACCCGATATGTATCCCTTGCCGAACATTGCTGCTATACAGGCAGATACTCACAGTGACAGCATATTTCGCTGTTAAAAGCCTTCACTACAGTATTCCTCTGTTGCTATGTCTCTTCTTTCAGCTTCATCCATCTTCAAGTGTGTGAGCTCTGATATGGTCGATTATAAACTTTGGGGATTTTTAACATGAGGAATTTTTCAGAACACAAAGCAAGAAAACACACAGAAATCCCCTGATAGACCCTGAAAAATAGAAAGCCTAGTGAAATAAAACATATGGGTTGCTCAAAACAATAGCTCTTTAAAAGAGGTTATATTCATAATCTCCCAAACTAGGTGGATTATCTGCAAATAGATTTCTCCTTACCTGTTAATTCCTTTCTCCCTGTCATCTCCTTTTCCCTTCAGGTGATAACCATCATCAGTGTGTCTCCTAGCATAGCCATTCCTGCTTTGCCATCTCCTCCTCAAAATCCTCTTTCCTGAGGTCTTTTCCTGTACCTGGCAAGTCACAGAGAACTAGAAAAAACAATATTTCCCATAAACTTGTGGGCTCCTGGCCTTAGCTTCTACCCTTCCTGCAACTCTGTTGAATGTCCATTTGATGTCATGTTTCCTCTACTCTTTTATTGACTCTTCCGTAAGAAACAAGAGGTCTTACAGGAACTAAGAGTTGAGACTTGTCTAGGGATGAACCTATGGAAAGAGGGCAGGTACATGAAACAAACAGTTCCAGCCCTGGGAGGCTGTTAGTCAGTGTAGGTGAGGCTGGAAAAGGGTGGGACAGGAAAAAACATGGGGTCATTTGGCTAGGGCAAGGCAGCTGCCAGTCAGCTGAGTCAAGCCCTGCTCTTAAGTCAGTTTATTGTTTCTTATGTACTAGACAGAACTGCCTCTGAAATGCTTTGGAATAAAATAGATGAATGAAATGCTACCATACAGATAATTTTTTTTTTTGTATCTTCCATGTTCTTGTGTTTTGAAATGGTTCAAGGCTGCCTGAAGCCTTGGATTGGGTGCTTTTTGGCACAGTTTGAATAAGATTGAAACCTAGTTAAATATATACAGTAAGATTCTGAACTGGTTGAATTCTTCTTAAGATTTGTTCATGTTTAGCTATAGTTCCATTTATAAAATACTTGTGAGGATTAGCATACGACAGCCCAAGAGAAGCATATATTATGAGACAGGAGTATACTTTAGGTCCCACAGTTGCTACGGGAGATTTCCTCCCTCATTATTTCTTAATTTTGCTGTGCTTTCTTTCAGCCAAAAGGAGGCCTTTGGTGGTGCTAATAGTGTTTTCAGAAAGTTATCTTACCCACTGTCCTGCAGCGTGACAGCAGAGCACACATAGCAGATGGGGTTTACAAGGACATACCACTATGTGCACCAAAAAACATTTGATTCCTCTTGCATTCAGTGCATACCAAACCCTATGAATTTGAAAAGTCCATCCAGTTTAGGATGTGGCACAGCTGGATGAATATGAGAAAATAATGTATATCCAGTGGGGCTCACAAGGCTCACTCTAAGTTCCAGTGACCTCAATCAAATCTCTCTCTGCCACAGAAAAATCGATCTGAACCTTTACAGCCTAAAGACATTGCCCTTGGGCAAAGAGTTGATTCCTGGAGATCAAATAATGATGGATCAGCACTGGACATTATCAGGGCAAAGAAAATATTTTCATTTTGTAAAATCAGGGTGCTTATCATAAACTAAATAACTTTTTCGACTGTGCCACTCCACAGTGCCACAGTAACCTGGCTGTGGAGAATGGAGGACCCAAGTCATTTAGGTTTGTATTTTCTTGTACTGCTGGATAGATGTCTCTTCCTCCCATCCTTCTGACAAGCAAACAGCTTGATTCATTTTCCAGAGCGATTGTCTTCCTTTGGAAAACAAATCCCTTCTTCTTCTTGTGATTTTTGGGTTTCCAAAGATTGGATGAACAATGTTGGAAAGAGTGTTATGTGGGACACTAAAACTAACCAGGCAAGTTGTACCTAAAACCAAGGGAAAGACTAAGGCTCATCTTTACCTGGTACAATGTGTAAATACCACACATTCCATGCTTACACCAGTCTTTCAAAGTAGATTAATTAAAATATTCTCATAATACCTTTTAAAAACCACCCTTATTTAGAAATCCTCTCCATTCATCACAAACATCATAGTTAGGTGGCAGGAGTTTCCAATGAGGATTTTCCATCTATTACTTTGGACACTTGAAAGATTTTTTTTGCCATTGACAGTATGTAATCATTACTGTTGTGGTACAATGTGATTTTAGGAATGCTTTTAGGTTCCCAGTGGCATGAAAAGATTCATGACTCTGAGTTAAATGTGTAGGCTTCTTGTGAGGTATAAAGAGTCTGCTGTCTAAGAATTAGATCCACAAAAGACAGTGTACTAAGGGGGAAGCAGGACTTGTAATAGGAAAAGCCAGAAATGAGGTGGAGGAGGTAACAGTGGTGACTTTCTTCCCACAAAAATGCTCTAACCACAGCACGTCTTTTCATTTTTGGATGTTTCCTAACTTGAGCTGTGCACAGAGCTCAATAGAGGCAGGTTCCTGTCTGCCTGCCAAAATTGAGACAGATGAGCTCATAGCTGTATATTCGGGGCTAGACTAACTTTAATGTAAAGATTGGAGAAACCTCCCATGGCACCTCTAGTCAGCTTAGCCAAGAATTTAAGGATTTCACATTTAGACCGAGCCACACAGCTATGGGTTGGGCTCCTAAGTCTTATGCAGATGTCTTTACGAATGCAGAGCAAAGGCTTCCTCTGCCTCTTCTCAAAAGGAACAATCCATGTGTAGGCCAATCAACATAACGGAAATGTTTCAGATGGCATTACCAGCCACAAGATAAAGTCACCTGAGCTCAAGCAGTGTGGCAGAATGTCCATTTCAAGGAAGCCATCTGTCAATCATAAAGAGACTGGAATTACAAATCAATATTTCAGTATTAATTTCTCAAGCAAGAGAGCTGAATTAAGACTGCAGATCCTGGAAATTAGTATGTCAAAATTCTTTTCAGTTACCATCAACATTATGAAATTGTATAGGTACACTCCAAGTTACAGAATACAATATAAATCAAACATGTAAATATTCCATGGTCTAGCTGTACCTAATTTTTCTGAAGAAGCCCAAAGGAAGAAAAGGTGCTTCACCAGGTATGTAACCAATTTCACTGTATGCATGCAAGTAGGACCCCTTTCTCATTACTGTGGCAACCTTCTAAAATCCTAAAGCTTAGAGGCTAATTACAGCTGTCTACAAAAGCAGCTGACAATCCCTTCTGCAGTGATTTTAAAATATATATCTTTGGCAGGATACCAATAATAAGCTCAGTGAAACAAGTGGAATTTGCTAACATGTCACAAACAGCATCCATAGGAAATCCACATCAATACAGTTGATATGTACTTATATTTAGAGGTGAGATGGTATACGCCATTCAATATTTCTTGTTAAGGGTACTTCTTATTTCTTTCTATTTTTCCCTAGCCTTCATTAAAATCTGCAATTCATAAAAAGGAGCAAAAGTCCTGTCTGAAAATAGCATAAAGCAACAACATGTTATTCATAAATTTCAAAACCTTTGCACCATCCAGAGCCTCTTTAAGTGGGGACCATTTTGAGTCTTTACTGTCTCAGCCTGTTGCTGATCATAATCTTCTGTCCTGGTATTCATTTTCTAAGAGCAATGCTCTGCTGTAAATCAGAGTTTGGATCCTAAGTGGGTACACTGCCAAATCTTGCAGGGCAAAATCCCCCTTTCTTTGCAGAAGCACAGCCTCTTGTACTCCTTATTAACATTACAGAGGGCAGTGGACCAAACCCCAGGGCCACAGCAGATCTCTCGGACCAGAGTAAGGCAAAAGAACTTTTCCATTCCAGCATACCAATGAGGAAGTTAAGTTACGTATTCATCAAATGTCCTATCTAGACATCACAGAATTAAATAAAAATCCCATTGTAGGAATAAGTTTATATTTTTAAATCAAGAGCTCGTGTGTGGTTTCAAAATTCTTTCATTCAGTTATTCACAGCAAAAGAACTCCTCCTAATAATGTTTAGAGAACAGATAAGGGCAAGCAGGAGGCTGCAAGTAATGGATGTCTAGGAAAGCTGTCTTAAAAAACAAGTGCACCTGTGAGAAACAATTGGCAGACTGTTGGGACTTTTATGGATAATTACATTACGCACGCTCTCATAATGTCAGATGCAATACAATAAATAGGTTGCTTGATTTGGTGTCCCTATAGTCAGTTGGAGCTACCTGGAAGACAAGTCTTCATTTCTCTGGTTTGTGTGAAAATTGCATCGTTTTGTCAGGAGCTCTTTACTTTGCAGAACACCTCACAGCCCAGCAGTTGCTCCTCACAATTGTAATTAGATTATATCAAACTGGCAGTGTTGAAACAGATGTGCTTGCCTTCTTTCACTCAGCTCTAAATCTTGACCTCCTCCAAAGCGCTGAGCCTGCTGCAAAGATGCCTGCTGAGGCCAGTGAGGGTGGACCCCACCCTTGGAGGTGTTAAATACACCAGTTATCACCTCTCAGTCTGAGGCTGTCTTTTGTAGTTGGAGGCGGTCTGTACCTTGCAGAGATTACTGAGGATCTGGTAAGACATGCTCTAACCTGTTACTTTCTTACGGAACCAATTAAATGCTACTGGAATTCTATATGTATCTATATATAAAATGTATGTATGTATGTTTAAAGCAGTATAAGGTTTTTAGTTACAAAAAAAAAAAAAAAAAGCTCTTAGGAAATATATATGGAGCTCATCAGCATTTTACCCTGCCCTGTGTACAGACAGCTCATTGGGTCTTTCAGTAAAGTATCAAGGGGAAAAAAAAGCGGCAGTTTTTAAGCTGCTGTGAGCTAAGAATTGTGGAGAGGCAAATCTCGGGCCTATGCTTCTCAGTTTATCCACCCCTGCATGCCTCAGTGGAGGATATCCATGTTAAAAAGGCATTGCTGGTAGGCCCTGAATTTGTCTGATCTCTCTTTCTCATCTGAATGTTAAAAGGTTTGATCCTGGGAAGCTGCCTATCCGTGCAGGAAGGAAAGTGCAGCATCCAGCTTCAGGCAGAGGTCAGCCAGTGTATGCTGATGCCTGAACTGCTGCTCGGACATGCACGAACAAAAGACATGGGGATGGGGTTGATTTTGTCTACAGCACCCCTGCTCACACAAGGCAGTGCTGGCAAAATGGCAAATATCTCCTGCATGGTCTTTTTCTCCCAGCTTTTCCGAAACAGTCAAAATGGTCATGTTCCCATGATGTAGAGGATCAGCTCTTTCCTGTCAAGTTTGTCTCTCTGAAATGGTGGTGCTGAGTCTGATGGATTAGAAATAAGCTGGACACTTAAGTATGGAGTACTTCCCTGCATTTATGGATACAGCTTGAAGCAAGTGGATCTTTTCAAGCAGTTGGGGTGAGGAAAGCTCTGGTGAGGTTTGATTGGTTGGATATAATTTTTGCTTGTGTGTTTTTTAATTCCCCAACCCCAGCCAAGTGCCAGTGTTGGTGATAGGTCAGCAAAAGGAGAAAGATCCCAGTTTGCCCAATATTTACCAGGAACAGAATATTACTTTAGGCATTTTTAGTAGTCATCTGAGGAAGAGAGCAAAGGAAACGCAGCCATCTTTCAGAGTCTGTTTGAGGAGCCAGTCTTTTTATGTTGTAATGACATGTGCATTTAATAAAGATATAGAGTATTCTAAGGAGAGTAAATCTACACCCTTATCTTAGAGACATTTAGAATGAAGATTTCATTTAATTGTGGCTCACTGCTGAGCACAATTTACCAAAATGGCAGTAAACTGCTATTGAACTGTAACATCTAAAGATGTCTAAGTGCTTGGATAATTTGTGGGGCTTTTATCCTTAGGAAGATGGTAATAAAATAGCTAAAAATGGGAAGGAAAGGTAGCAGTAAATCCTTCAAAGAAAGAAGTGGTCACATATTCAGGGGTTTTAATACAAGTAAAAGCGATGTATCTTGACCCCCAAAAGTGGTATATCTTGACCCCCACTATCTTTGTTCAAAGAGCCATTGTAACACAATGATCATTGCAAATAAATAAAGCCATGCAGTTGCCCCCTGGAGAGGTGCAATCCAGCACTACTGTTGCCTTTGTAAATTTACAAGCCATTAAGAAATTTCCCATAGGTAACTTATGGGCTTAGCTTTCCTCAACTGGGTTTCACAGAACCCTTAAGAGTAGCATGTGGCCCCCTCCTCTCACTCCCCACCCTGTTCTACAGGCTGAACTAAAAGACAATGGCTGTAGTTGTGCAGGATTTGTGTCCACAGCTGAAGCCTTTTATTGTCCCTTAATGTAGCTCTGAGGGTCTTGACTGGTGGCCCTGGGAGCTCCATTTGATCCCTGTCCATTAATGGAATCCCTGGAAGATCAGACAAACACCATCGACTTGCCTGTGACAATTATTTGGTTGTGAGCCCTATAGGGCTGACAGAATCCTTTTCATGTCCTAAGCGTCTCCAGTGGAGCCTTTGGTTCAAAATTACTCATAAAACATAGGTCGATGGAGTTGTCAAGGTCTTGTTTAAGTGTAAAATGCAGAAAAGACATGCCATACCTAGGCCTAGCAGAGTGGACTTCAGCTTTGAGATGCAATGATGAGGAGGCATAGCATTCAAGTGACCAAAATCCATTTGCCTCCTCAGTATCAGACAGGTACAAGTGGTACAAGATGAGACTGGGAGAAGATCCAAACAGGCAACCAGGAGAGGAGTCAGGAACAGTATAGGTAGCAGGAAGGAAGAGTGAGAAACCAAAGCAAAGATGCTGGGAAGGAAATAGAGTCCTGAGTTTTACCCAGGCTTTTCTATTTTATACCAACCTTGCTGTCTTGGTTTTGGTTGGGTTTGTTGTTTGTTCGTTTGTTTGTTTTTTGCTTGTTTGTTCTGGGGTTATTCTGTGATTTTTAAGTCTATTGGGCACAGAAAGCGTTAGTCATAGCTGCAGCAGATTTTGTTAGGCTAAGCAATAGGCTCCTTTTCTTTGGAATAGGCAACTGAAGGATTCCTATTAGTCACTGCTCCACAGGGATAAAGCACAGGGAGCAGAGATTTAGTAGATTGAGGTGTTACAGCATCAGTGCTGAGCTACCTGCTTACAGTGACTAACTAAACTAGCACCAAGGTAATGTTTTTCAAGGGTATTATGTTGAAGCACAGTTCCAGGACTGTGCATCTTTCCTTATTTTTATTAATAGAAAGTGTAATCTACCTCTAGGAGATAACAAGTAAAGTTCATAGTTATTATTAGCTTCAGATAGGTTCAGTATGAGTATTGTGCACTGGAAGTTATCTCACATTCATGTAAAATACATTGACTAGAAAATACTAATTCTCTCCTCAAGATAACAAATATATATGTAAAATATTCTAATCTAGTGATGCTAATGTGTCTAGGGAGGGTTATTATAATATGAAATTTAAAAGAAATTGAATGCTGGATGAATTTCCAGCTAGTGATGTCTTTGGCTCTGTGCCCAGGCAGGTGAATGGCAAAATGCAGAAATGAAGAACTTGCTCTGCCATGAAAATCCATCTTTCAACCATCATTCAAATGCAGGACTGTCCACTTTTGTCTGGATTTGACAGCAGGATCAATGAAAGACAACAGTTTTTTTCTTTTCGTTTAGAATTTAATTTTGTATATTTGTTTTGCTGTACATATTGAGTTGCTCATCTCTGCCACTTCTGTTAGCAAGGAATGAATAAGTAAAGTCAAATGAGCTGAATGAGTTGTCTGAAGAATGGTGTGAAATTTACTTGAAAAATCATTCAGCAGTTGTTTGGGACAACAAAGAAAACTGGGGAAAGTCAGATGCATATTTATAGAAGTCCTGTCAGCGCCTTTCAGGTCTGTCTGTCGCTTCTCTCCTGTTCTGCACACACGCAAGCAGGAGATCTCGCAATTTTTGCTAGGCAGCTCTGCAGCCACCCACTATACTGAGGCTGTGCTGGCCCCAGGAAAGCTGCTCCAGAGCTCAGAGGAAAGATTTACAAATGCATTTTCTTAATGTGCTACTTCCTAAATGACTTTTTCACTTAATTTCCCTCTGGGGACTGAGAGTTCAGAGCTCATGCCCATTGGCCACACTGTAAAGTAAAATAATTCCCAGCCAAACTGCTGGGACAATGAGGAGAAATGATTCTCCTCCATTCCTTTGTGTGCAACTCACTATATTTCTAATGGAGATGAAAGGTGTTGGGCTGGCAACCTTGGAGAAATAAAATCCTTCTCTGGTTTGTGTTACCTCAGTGCAAGATATCGCACCAGTTTCACCAATGAGCCACATTTCTGGCCAGAAGGGGCTACCCCAGAGATGCCCAAGTAATTCCATCATCTGCATCTTACTCATTCCTGGACTGCCTGGAAGCTCCCAGAGTTGTTAGTTAATGTTATCTCTGGTCATTTTTTTTGTAGAATAGGTCAGCAGCTCCCTAGGACTGCACTGAATCTGTCAGGTGTTACACACTGATCCAAATGGCTGCCAAATGGTAATGGTGTTCAATCACTGCTGAGCTTGACCAGCCCTGAGACAATAACCTTGAGAGCTATGGCTCAGGCATGCGTTTTCAGCCCTCGTGCAGAGGAGAAAATTATTGAGAGCAATAGAAGAAAAACGCTTTTAGCTAATAATGAAAGGCAAGTACTATGAAAAATGACCAAAAACATTGATTCCATTTCTAAATGTTTGCTTAGTTGACAAACATAGTCTTTCCCCTTTCTAATTTGTTGTTCACAAAATCATGATGAACTGAGATTGGCCTTGTATCAAAAGATACAGATATTTGAATGTTCACATCAGCAAAATTGCAAAGAACAAGGACTGAAATCTTGGCCTGTTAAGGTGAATGGAGTTTCGACAGTCAACTGAGGCAGTCTTCTTCCCCAGGCACACTGTGAATTTAGAATAGGGCATTAATCCTCTGATTTAATTTTTTTAGTCTTCTGTGGTTCAGAAAACATACTTATCAATATGGGCCTTTAACAAAAGGAAGTGGTTTATGAGGAATTGAAACATGCTTCTCCAAGATTTACAAAAAGAATAAACTAGCAAAACCAGTATTATCCATGAATAATTCTGGCCAGAAAAAAAGGTTGAACAGAAACCAGAACTCACAGTATTTAAAAGATGTATTGGAAATCTCCCCAAATTTCTTTAAATGTTAGAACAAAACTTGCTTTCACCTGGGTTATTTTATATGTTATTTCTGAAAAATTTGACTCCATCCAGCAAATACACATAAAAGAAATAAAAATAACTTTTTATTTCTATGCTTTTTATACTTTAATTTCAGTTTTAATCATCAGTCTATCCTCCAAACTCTTTTGATCTCATTAATAGTAGAGAAGAATTAAACCATGATTCTTGAATATTATGTCTTTCTCTTAAGACAATTTTTTTTTTTTCAAATATGCTGCATTGCATTCCTTCTCCCCCCCACCCCCATCTTAGGCTCTTCATATGTGCCATTTACTTTGAAAAAGCCTCTAATCCTTATCCTTCCTTCTCTCATTTTTCTGGCTCTTTTAATGTTTTGACTACAGAAAGGGAAAGAATTTTCCATTTTTCTAGACTGATTCATGAAAATGATGTCTATTTAGAAGCATTTGAAAGAGATCTGTCTGTTATTCTTGCTGTCGTGGTTTAAGTCCAGTCAACCACGAAGTTTTCTCACTCGCTCACGGCCCTCTCTTTCTTCCCCCAGTCCCGGGGGGATGGGGAGGAGAATCGAAAGAATGCAACTCGCACAGGTTGAGATAAGAACAGTTCAGTAACTAAGGTATAACGCAAATGACTACTTCTACCACCAGTAATAATACAAGAGAAATACAAAGAAAGAGAATACAGCTGCTCACCAAGCCCGACCCAGCCAGTGCATCCCCCCCAGCAGCGAACCCCCCCAGTGCTCCAACACACCCTTCCAGGTCTCTGCTCTCCATTTTCACATCCTGGACAGGATGTGCTGTGGTATGGAATAACCTCTTTGGTCAGTTCAGGTCAGGTGTCCTGTCTCTGCTTCCTCCTGGCTTCCCCTCCTCCCTGGCAGAGCATGAGGCTCAGGAAGTCCTTGGCCAGACCAAAACACTACCAAGCAGTAACCGAAAACACTGATGTTATCAGCGCTGCTCCCAGACTCAAAATCACAGCACTGCACCAGCTACCAAGAAGGAGAAAAATGACTGCAACTGCTGAACCCATGACACTTGCCTTCGAAAATTAGTCTATTTACTCTTACAGCTGACATCTTAGTTGCAGATACATGATCTGTTGTGTGTGGGTTTTTTTAAAGATTTGGTTACCTTTCCTTATTCCCCTACAATTCCCAAAGTCTGGAGCAGAAGCACGAAGTGCAGATGTAGGGCCTTGGCTAAATCAGTGGTATCATGGCATCCATGAACAGTATGCATCTGTACTCAGGCAGAGGTTGCCAAAGGAATGGTAACCTATTCTAGGGACTTGGGCCCAAGAAGAAAGCAGAGGGCGCTGGGGAATTATAGCAGGAGCAACCAGGATGCCTGTAAAGGTGTGAAAGTGAAAGCCTGTAGAAATAGTACGTTTAATTTTATTTGTTTTTAACTCTGTACTCGTTTAAACGCCACTTAGCAGTTACGCTCCTTCCTTAAGATGGTCAGCATGAAGTGATTGGTCTTCAGTACGTATTTTCACCAATAATTACTCCTAAGATAGGTGGTCAAGAATCCAGGCTCACAATAGATTGCTGTAGAATAGTAAGTAACTGCTTATCAGCTGAGTTGCAGCAACCATTCACCTCTGTGCTTATGGCCTATGAGAAAGTGAAGAGCAGCAGAAACTGGGGATAGAGGTTTGTTGTAGAAATGGTTGTGTCACTTCTATATGTAACCATTGGCCCTCCTCTCACCTGATGCTACTAAGTCTCTGCTGGAAGATACTGCTCCCAAAGCAGCACTTACTCTCTTGTTTCTGTGAGCACTCCTCATCTGTTCCACTGCAAAATCAAACAGTTTACCCTAAACTGCCAGTGACAGCACTGATGAGAGGAAAGCTACTCATATAACCTGTTCTCAATTTGCTGGGAGATAGGGCTGACTTGAGCCACAGTGAAAAAATGCAATCTAACTTCAACTGATCATTTATATGTCCACTGTTGGTGACTTTACACTGATTTAGTTGAATTAGTATAAAACACTTCACAAGACATTATTTTTAAGGTAAATCAAAGGCAAAATTATCTAAACCAAGAGTGCTACAATGGCTTGCACACTAATTTAAAACGTATTTTAAAATTTTCAGGTTTGTTGACAGTGAGAAGCAAGCTGAAAAAGAGTGAGAGAAATAAGGGAAGTAATGGAGAATTTTTTTTATTTACCATTCTGACTTTAAATGTACATAATCTGCTGCACCATGCAGTATGATACAGTGCTAGCAAAAGCAGACCTAAAATACCAGGGCCTTAACAGCTAATGAAATGAAATTTCCCCACTGTATTGCCAGAAACAGTGAAGACAGCTTTAAACAGCACAGCCAGATAAAGAAGGCAGCACTTCTCAGCCCTCCAGGGGAAATAAGATGCACGATTACTTGTAAATTCCTAAACAGGAGCAAATAAGTAACATAGAGTAGACAATTTCACACCCAACTGCAGGATGTATAACATCAAGCCATTTTCTAATGCACAGATGTTTTTGGGCTACGCAGGATGTTATCATATTTATGAAGATTTTTGACCTTTCAAAAATTTGGTTGGTCTTCTGAGGGTAGTTAGCAAAAACCTCTCTGGTCCACCACAAAGCCTGTATTACTTACAGGAACTGTATGAATGCATGTGTCTTGATTTGCCCTTTTGAGTCATCTTCAACTTACCACCATTCAAAAAAGAATGTTACCAAGTTGTTTACTTAGGGTCAATTTCATTCTAGTAGAACCCATACATTTCAATGAATAACTATAAGTAGTCCATAACAACAGTTATCAATATCTATTGATAGATGCCACAATTGATAGGCATTGATGCCCACAGATATGGAAAGGCCTCACTGCTGATTGGTCATGGTATCTAATAATACCAAGAAATTTTTGAGACTGACAGGTGTAGATGCCTATGTATATCAAAAGGTATCAACGCCTGTCACTAGATACTGATATTGATGCTTACAGATAGGTCTTGAAATGGATAGATGTGGATAACTTTTTATCTCAACTGGTGTCTATTCCTATCAGTCTTGAGACTGATTTTGACAAAGTTAGCATCAACGTCTATCAACAGTGAGACCTTTCACTATCATTATTAATTCATGCCTATCAATTTCAGCACCTATGAATGGATATCAATGTCCATTGATAGATATCATTATTTTTTGAGCTCAATAGACACCTACATCTACTGATCCAGAGACTGCTTTTGAGTAAGCACTGATATCTGTAGATAGTAAGACTTTCATATTCATAGGCATCAATACCTTTCAGTCTCTATAGGAATCCAAACACTTCTGTCTCAACAAACTTTTTGATACTGGTAGCAATCAAGACCCATAGATAGTGAGTTCGTTTGATGTAGATAGGCATCAAGGCCTATTGATTATGACACCTGTCTAAAGGTGCTTATATCAATAGGTTATTACCACATCAATATCTATCATAAACATTGATACCTTCTTGTCTCAATAGGCATTTATTTCCTTCAGTCTCAAGAAAACGTTTGATTTTGGTATGAATCAAGACCTGGAGATAGAAAGACCTTTCAATATTGGTAGACTTCAATACCTATTGATTGCTGACTTCATATTAAAAGACATTACATTTTCTACAAAACTTTAATGATCATCTCATACTGTAATAATAGTTGAGTAATACTGTATGCTCCCCAGTTAACTATGGCTTCAAGTTGGTATTTCAAAAAAAACTTCAGGGCTTAATAAGAAATTATGTGAATTAATGGAAGTTATTCTTAGAATAAGAAAATTACTGAATATACTTCTTAATGATCAATTTTCAGGAATAATTATTATCTAAGTGCATATTAATTTCCTGAAAAGTATCAGTATAATTGTAAAATATTAAATCCTATAACATGTTAGAGCAATTGTAATGTAATTAATCACTGATCACTTAATTTTTTCTGTTATGCATGTGTATAGGTAGACAGAACAATTAACAAGTTATTAAACAGTTCACATTGATTTGTATAGCTCTGGTTCAAAGAGCAGCAAAATCCCAGATGGGCAGCGAAAATTAAAATTGCACTGTAGCAAAATAAAATGAATGTACTTTGTTCCATTTTTTTGCCCTACTTTTTCTGAAAGCCTGTAAATTAGCTGCTACTTAGGGCTTTAATACAGAGCAAAGCATTTGTTATCCACTTAGTAGTGCTACTCATCTCTGCTATAGAAAATATCAATGTTACTGCACTTCCACTAAAAAGCACTCTAGTATTTAAAAATCCAGAAACAATTAGCTTTGATCTAAAATCCAGCCTTTATATGAGAAATATAACTTGAAGCTTACAAATGCATTTTCTTTGTCTCTTTTATTTGTATTGAAATAAAAAATAACTTCATAGGAAATGCACTTACTAGTTTCTCTTGTAGCTGTGTTCTTTTCAGGAGGAGCTTCATTTCTTGCTAATTTTGTCATGTTTGTTAAGGTTTGCATTTTCTGGGCTCCACTTGACAATGCTTCAATACAATAATACTGAAACAGCATAACCTAGCATTGTCTGTGAATCAATGCCTTTAACTCATTAGTTGCTCCAAAGGCAGTGATATTGTTCTTTCACCATTGCAATTTCTTGAGATGCTGAAAAAACCTAGAAACTCTCCAGTACCTAGATATACTGGAGAGTGAGAGCATTAGGTTGGATCTTGAAAAGGTAGGAGCATTCACAGCTGGCAGAGCTTTGCAGGGGCTCAGCTCCTTCAGGCACCAGTCAGCTCACAACCCACTTGTTGGAATGCATATAAATTATTCATTTAAACTGTTTTGGTTCCAAATAAACACCGATTTTGGAGGTGTTTTCTTTCTCTCTCTCCCTTTTTTTTTTTTTTTTTGTGTGTTTTTTTCGTGGTTTTTTTGTTTGTTTGTTTTTTTTGTTTTTTTCTTTTTGTTTTGTTTTGTGGTTTTTTGTTTGTTTGTTTGTTTGTTTTACTTCAAGCTAGTTTTTGACCCGCAAAACTGCATGTGATTGAAGAAAGAGTCCTAAATCCTGAGAGGGGTTTATGCTTCAGTGGATTTTCTTCACCATTTCTTTTTATTTCACTCTTTTTATCCTTTTAATTAAATTAGGTACTTACTGGAGCTGTTCACCTCAAAGGTTTTGACCCCTGATATGTTGAAGAAAATGTAACTTCTGCCTTATTGTCTCCTCAGCAAGCCTGATTGCTGACTGGGAGAGATCACATGCAGTGACCCAGTTTACAGACTGTAAAGGCACACTTTGCTCCTGGGTCTCAGCTGTGGTGGCTAACAGCAGACACACCAGGGTGCATCAGTGCTGGACACTGTAGTCTCACAGGCTGTGCAAAGATTTAGAGGGCACTTCCACGAATATGACTTGTCATCAGATGTCAGCCTTTAGGCACCATGAACTCAGAAACTTGGATCAGGATGAGGTCTGTAGTCATCTATCATCCTCTCACAAAATTGCTTCCTCAGCATCCCATTTGTATTGGGATATCATGGAGGGAACATATATGCCAGTAGTTAACTATGTTTACTATGTTTCCAAACAGAGGACTTGTTCACTCTGGTTATAACAAGAGCATCAGGCCTGTTCCTGCAATCTCAGCTAACAGGTCTGCCTACACACTTAAATCAAGTGTGGTTTGTCTCTCTCTCCCCTCAGCCTGTGTGTCCACTGTGAATTGCACATCATCCTTATTTACAGTTTGTACAAACAGTATCAAGCCCCTGTACATTACTTTGAATCCTGAGAGGCTTGCTCTTCTGAGGATGTTAGCTAATCCCCTGAGCCGTTCCATATGACTCATTCTGTCACTTGCTAATTTTGATTCACCATCTGACTGCTCCAAGAGCATGGATAGTCAGGCTGTGTGCATATTTTTTATTTTATTTAACTACTAAGACATGCTGCAGCTACCTGAAAGGAGGATGGAGGGAGGAGGCGGCTGGTCTCTTCTCGCAAGTAACAAGTGACAGCACAAGAGGAAACATTTTTTCACAAAGTGGGTGATCAGGCATAGGAACAGGCTTCCCAGGAAGTGGTGGAATCACCATCCCTGGAAGTGCTCAGAAACTGCGTAGATGAGGCCCTTAGTGATATGTTTTAGTGATGGTCTTGGCAGTCCCAGGGTAATGATTGGACTTGATCTTAAAGGCCTTTCCCAATCTAGTTTTTTCTATTATTCTTTGACTATCTGTTATTTTTCTCTGGATATATTACATGAAAAAGCATAAACAAATCACTGGTAATAAATTATGGTATCTGAATGAGTTCTGCAAGGCTTTCTCAGCACATAAAGAAAGCCTGTCCACTTCATTTGCACAATGGATTTACAGCTGCTCTAGGTTTATTTGCCAGGAGCTGTGACAAAGTCTGTACAGCAGAAAGGTATACAGACTCCAGCACTTTGGAATGACTGAAGGAGAAACTGTTGGCTTCAATTGCAATGTGCATGTCTAACATGTCCCTTCAGTTTATGAGAAGGTGCTGCATAATGCAGATCCTTCAGGTGAACCTCCTCTGCCTTGCTTCCCATTTGAAAGTGACATACACATACGCATAATGAAGAGCACATTATGAAAAGCCAATCTGTAGCTGACAGAAACATGAGTGGCTGTAGCATGGTCAGCATTAAAAAGGTAAATCCAAGTCGTTTTGTTCAGAGACATATGGAGACACCACTCAGTCTGGACCTGTTTAACTTGGCTGATAGTGCAGACTCATCCAAATGAACACATGGCAAGTCTGTCACTGCACATGGGCATAAACTTTCCAATTGGTTAAGTTGCCCCTGACTTCTGGGGGTGTCACAGGTCACACATATCCCATTTCCCTTGACATATGAGAGTGTGATGGGTCAGAGCTCAGCAGGACATGGCCCTCAAGGAAGAGGAGCAATTTCTTGAGTCCATCCTCTACAATTTCCCATCAAGAAAGCCAGAAGGCAGTGATTCCCTTTCCTTCAGTCTGCTTGCGAGAGTTAAAATATACACCTACTCATCCAGAACAAATACTGAAGAATCCATGTGGCCGTGGGTACATGACCTTTACCTGTTGCTCCAGTGAGAGACTTGCAGAGTCTTTAATATGCCAGATATCACTGTGAATTATGGTTACTTAACTGGTGCACTGAAGAAGCAGCTAGTGTCCTCTACTGAGCTTGGGAACCAACTCGAGTTGGGTGCTGTGCAAGCACCTTCGGAAACAAAGTCTCTGCAACAACTAACTCATTTAATGAGGTAAGTCATGTTATGCCTGCAGCTGAAAGGTACAGCAGTGGTTTCCAGCTCTTAGTGCTTTAAAATTTTGTCACTAGTTAAATAAAAGCAAACTGAAGTTTTCATCTAAATTAAGCTTATCATTTTGTGGGACTCAGTGGCTACATTTTTCACATGGGAATGAAATCTCTGGACAGCACTTATTATCTATTCTCCTAGGTATTCATTCCATATTCTGATAAAGATCAGACTTGGGTTTTCTGGCTATTGATTGCAGCCAAAAGGCAGATCTCTCAACTCTAACAAGTGTTTTTGCTAATATATTTTCTTTCCAACATTAATACTCTTTCTAATGTCAGCCTCAAGAAGCAACAATAAATTGAAGTCTGTGGCTTCAGCTTGTAAAAGCAGAGTGGACCATATGAATATGTGTTGGACAGCTTGTCACAGCCTGCCACAAATTCCAATTATTTCTGAGGTTATTATGCCTTCCTTTGCTACAGCTATTCTAATTGTGAGCGAGTAAGTTTGACTGTCCACCCCAGTGTTAGAAAACCACCAAATATTAATTAATTAGCTGAGATCTCTACAGTATCTGCTGAAATCCACTGAGGTGTTAAAGCTTGTTGTCTAAGCTTATAGGCAGAAAATGATCAGTATTCGTCTATAAGTCAATGAAAGCTATCTTTAAATATAATCAAGTATTTTAAGTGCCTTGATGGGGCAAGTTCTGCCTTCCTCATTGGCCAGGACTGTTACAAACTTGTGTTTGTTCTAGTGGGCTATTTCTCCACAGGTATGATGTCCTCCCCACATGAACTGTTTGTGCCGCTGGGTTACATGTCTGACTGGGAAGGCAACACAACTGGGAATGTTGACCCAACCTCCCCACACAGTCCCACAAGGAGAAAAGGGTCTGTACCCTGCCAAAGGAAGGTGCAGCATTGCACCTAAGGTAGAGAAGAGATGACGTTGGCTGGAGTAGAGGACACCAAATCAAGATTTTATTGTTGGTTTTCTCCTGTTGCAGTGAATCCATGCCATTGCTTCCTTGGGGCCCTGTCCAGATACCTGAGGTTTTATTCCATCTCAAATATTTAGCAAATCAATTAAAAGCACATGAAGATAGGACAGAAAAGGGAAGAGAGCCTGCTCTTCAGTGAGTCTGATACGAAAAAAAGTGCAAAATCTTTATTCTGTTTTAAACAGCTTTCTGAATTACTTCTTAAATATCTGGAGTAATGTGTACCTCTTCCTACAGCCAGATTTAAGGATCAAATCACACCTTACCTGCATACATTGTTTATTATGTGCACTAGTATTATAGAATCTCTGTTAAAGACTGTGAATTATTTTCTTATTATTGCTCTTTGAAATTTATAAACCAGAGATCAAGTCTAAAAAAATCTTTTTGATCTTTTAATCGACTTTTTAAAGGCAAGAGTAAGAAAATCTCATCTGTATTTCTACATATTTGAGCATTATTAGAGTTGAGTTTTTCTTAAGCTGATGATGCAGAAAGAAAGGAAATTTCATTTCCATAAGCTACAGAGCAAGTATCAAACCTAGCATTAAATGCAGTTACACAACTCTGTGGATAATAGCAACCCTTTGTTTCATTATAGACCTGACATTAGTTTTTCTAGAGAATACTAAACAAAATGTTTCGGAAGCAGTTAGAGTTAAACGAATGGTCTGGCTCTTGGGTGACATTAGCTAATCAGATATAAAAAAGGGTTTGAAAAATAGAATAGAAGCAACTTAATTTGTAAACTGAATATAAGTCAAATGGCTTTTGCTTGCCCTTTATATTCTGGAGGAGTTTTCTCAGAAACAAACTAGCTAGATGAAGAAAGAGGACAATGACATTTGTCTGGATCTTTTCATATTCACTTGAATCTATATGCACCATATATAATTTTAATTTTTATTATGCAGTTCAAGCTCAGTCTTGAAGAAATTGAAAGACTGGAGCTATCTTCTGGCCATGGGCTACAAAATCAGCTCAGGGGCATGCAGGCAGCCTTAGATTAACAACTTCATGATTGAAGGACCAAGAGCAGACCAGGGCTGGAAAGTTTCTGGTGTGGAAAAGGCAGTAGGCACTAATTGAAACCCAGGAGGCTCTGACTGAACATTAGGAAACACTTTTTTCTTACTGTGAAGGTGTCTGGAACAGGTTGCCCAGAGAGGTTGTGCAGTCTCTCTTCTTGGAGATACTCAAAAGCCGTCTGGACACAGTCTTGGGTAACTGGCTCTAGGTGGGCCAGCTTGAGCAAGAAAATGGACCAGATGACTTCCACAGGTCCCTTCCAACCTCGTCAACTCTGTGTTTCTGTAAAGAGGGGTAAGGACTGGGGGAAAGAATCCTCAGTTGCTGCTACCTTGGAGCTAGAGATATAAAAAGTCCAAAGCTTGGCAGGGCAACTCTGACAGGAGTTGTGCTGTTCCCACAGCCCTCTCTTTCTCAGCAGGAGAAGCCAGCTTGGCTGTCAATGGTTCTGACATAGGAGCCATTGGTAGAGACAAAATTTGTTGGCATAGGCAAAATATCAGCAGCCTACTACCCTAAGCAGCTGCCCACCCTGCCAATGGTTCAACAGTCCAGTCTACAGCTCATTCAGATTATGTTCTTATGCATTCAAATGTTGTTTCTTCTTGACTGCATGACTTTTCACAGCTCACAGGAGCCTTTCAACTACATTTTTTTTTTTGTAGTAGCTTCAGGGTGCACTGCCTGACAGGATAATTTTTATATTTTTTTTTTTAGCAGAAGCATAACTAGAAACGTATTATTATAAGGAATGGCACTTTTAAAAAATTGGAGTAACTGCAGTGAATGCTTATCCTGACAAAGTTCAAAGGGTTACTAAAGCCTTTTTATAACCTGTAATTGGGTGACATATTTACCACAAACTCATTATACTGTATCTGTGAGAAACAATTTAGTGGTGGATGTGACAGTGCTAGGTTAATAGTTCTTAAAGGTCTTTTCCAACCTAAACGATTTTATGATTCTATGATTTTGAAGCAAATAACATGAGCACCCTTCATGCTGAGTCCATGCATAATACAGTGATGCCAATCACAGCACAAATTGCTGCAGCCAACTGAATTTATTGGTGATAATTCATGACAAGCTGAGTTCAGATTTGTTGTGCAATGCAAGGAATTGATAAAAAGTGATCTCTGGGTAGGTGTGACCTCAAATGAGCTTAATAATGTTCACATTCAAGAAGTTTTTCAACATAAATATTTACAGTTCTAAGGAGAAAGAAAGAGCGTGTTGTGGTTTAGGCTGTAAATCTCACGCAACCTGTTAACTCACTTCTCCCTCTCTCTTCTCCCCCTCCACTCCGATGGTGGGGGGGGAATGGGGAGAAGAATCGAAAGAATGTAACTCCCACGGGTGGAGATAAGAATACTCCAGTAACTGAGGTATAATACAAATCACTGCTGCTACCACCAATAATAATAATGACAAGGCAAATACAAGGGAAGAGGACACAACCGTTCACCACCCGAATGAGCCGAGAGCGAGAGAGACTTCTAGGTTCCTGCCCCCACTATTTTACATCCTGGGCATGATGTGCTGTGGCATGGAATAGCTCTTTGGTCAGTTTGGGTCAGGTGTCCTGTCTCTGCTTCCTCCCGGCTTCCCCTCCTCCCTGGCATAGCATGAGACTCAGAAAGTCCTTGGTCAGACCAAAACATTACCAAGCAGTAACTGAAAACACTGGTGTTATCAGCGCTGCTCCAGCTACCAAGGAGAAAAGTGACTGCTGCTGCCGAACCCAGGAGAGAGTGTAATCTAGGGAGTGCTGCCAAGTTCTCAGTAGGCTGTTAGAAATTGAATGACATCTCCAGCCTAACCTCTTCATCACTTAGACCCTGTGAAGCTCTGAAGCCAGCCCTGCTTAGGCTTGGATTCCTGACAGTTAGTCCTGTCTGTTGATGGTAACCCTGATGAGAAATATCCTTAGACTGCCCACATCCAAAAATATCATGGGCTGTAGGTGGTATCTGATCTATGCTCTTTATCAGCTTGGGACCTTCAATGTAGGCATCTACTTCAGGGATGTTTCTACATTGTTCTCAATATGCAGCAAAAATATGTTAGTGCATCTAGCAGGACTAAAAAAAGGCTAAACAAATCTTGCTGTGCTTGCACTGTGCTCTGGTGTTCAAGCTCACTCATGTCCCTTATGTCTGCTCCCACAGACACCTGCCATTTCACAATTATTTCCCATGAAAGTACTCATGTAGGTAAACATTATAAATCCTAGCTTTATATATTGTAGACATTGAATACTTACCTGGGTTCAAAGAGAGACTGGCAAATTAGTGGGGGTCTCTAAATCTGTACAAACCACAGACATATCAGGAAGCCCATGTGATATTTATACTGGTGATGGGTGAAAAAGTAACTGAGAAAGTGGATTTAGATATGAATATCCTACTCTTCTGTTCTTCCCTAAACATCTCCTGCTGGCTATGTCAGAATGGTGGCTTAGCTGGCTCCATGGTCCAACCCAGCTTATCTGTATTCATGCTAAAGAGCTTTCTTAACTCAAAGGTAAGACAGGCATTCTTTACTTACACACCCTGAATTGTTCCAACAGTAAATATGCAGAGGACCTGGGTACCAGTGTTAGTTGACTGAAGTTTGAATGTATGCTTCTACTGCAGGAACCTTGGGGAATGAAGAGATTACAGCAGAAGAATGGCTCTTCTCAGTTTGACCTGGCATTCTGATGAAGTTCTGCACGAAATGATTTATCCTGGATTTTACTTAGTGGCATGAAATATTCCTTCACTTTATAAGTTGCCTCATCCTCCCTGCTTTGGACCTGCTGTCAATGAGTATGAGATAGACCTGAGCCCTGGTTCTGTTTCTGTGACTCAAAGCTGCAGGAACACTATTCATCAGAGCATCACTCAGACAAGGCAGGGATCGAGATGTCTCTTGACTCTAGACAGTGTGTCAGCTCACACACTCAGGTCAGGAACATGTTTCCCCTGTGATGTGAACTGATGGAGTTTTATATAAAAATCTCATCTCCCTTCTTTAAGGCTAGACAGCAATGAGGCAAGGTTTTCCAGCACTGAAAGTTCAGATTTATAAATCTAAATTTGAATGTTTGTGACTCAGTCTTTTACGGGAATTATTGGTAAGTAAATTAATTTAATTTTTAATAAAACATTAGCCTCCCAAGACAATGAATAAGAACGATTTAAACAAGATGACTTAGATGACATTATTCTGGGAATAAAATTCAGCTTAATTGTGATTTGTGGGTTTAAATAGAAAGACCTTTAAATCCTGGTTAATCTTATATAAACTCGTATTGCCATTCACAAGCGATGCAAAATGTTGAGGCAGAGTCCAAGCATCCCTGATGTAGTTTCAAACACTGTTAGCTCTGTATTTTCTTAAGCAATAGTTTATTTTTTAATTTCCTTTCTCTTTGATTACTTTAGCTTAGAGAGATCATATTTTCATGCTCTTCTCTAATATCAAGGAAGCCAAAGAAAAAAAGGCCAAACTCTCATATTGGCAATTGAAGTTTCTTGGGGGAGTAAGGGGGAAACAAAGAGAAAAAAGAGTATTGCAAGATTTGTGATAAGCATTGAAAAGAGTAAAATATTTATGGAAATCTGACAGTATGGTTATCCTCTGAATTGGAAAACTTCCTTTTCTGGTACTAGCATAAGTTATCCTAGGACATGTGTTTTGCAGACAGGCTTCAGCACGTGATGCAGAGACTTTTTCTTCACTCTTTTTCCACAGATGCATCAAGCTAACCAGTCACAAAGAAAGGAAGATGACACGTGTCACCCCGATAAGATCTGAGCTATGCTATTGGAAACACTCTTGCTTTATACCCATACTTATTTAGTTAGTTTATGCAGTTACACATACAGAAATGCTTATTGTTGAGTCACTTGCAGAGTATTTAAACACATGATGATAGCATAACCTCAGCTCTTGTGTTAATTTTGTGTTGGTTGGAAGATAAGAATAATGAGTCATTTTAATGAGTTAAAAGATGAGGAAGATGAAGGTAGGTTGTGTTTATTTGGCCTCCTGGAGGCAGCCCTGCCACAGACTTGATTCTGCAGGGGAGAGGATGGCCTGATTTCAGCACATAGAGTGGGTGGTTTCTTTACTGAGATTGCTGCTGTGGTCCCTCCAGCAATTAATGGCACTGAGGTCACCAAGCAGACATGAGGTGGCAAGGACTTTCAGTTGCCACTGACCTGCCTGGATCTTAGCCAAAGACCTAGAAACAGAAAGTAATTTTTTTAGGCTGCTACCAGTCCCCTTAGCTACCTTTTACTTACCATATTTCAAGCCATGGAACAACAGAAGGGGGGGGGGGGGGGGGGAATCAAAGGCAAGCAAATGTTGCAAGAATGATGAAGAAAGAGGAAAGAGCAATGGGAAATTGGGTTGGCAGGGAAATAATGTGGAGATATAGAGAGCTAGAAAGGAGTAGTTTCAGAAGTCTATCTATCACTGGTTATCGGTTGCACACCAATCCCATATGGTTTTAATATTGAAAGATTATGTGCAGTGTCTGGTTATCAAATATATAGGAATATTTTCTGCAGCTGATTCCCTAATATGCAAAGCTAAAGACATTTTTTGTTGGCAATTAGTAGTGCTATGGTGAGTCACTCCTTTACTGGTGGTTCACTCCCTCCCTCGCTCCCATAAATGCTTCTAAGAATAGTTGCTATAGAAATATCTTTCATCTAGGGGAATAAACCAAAATAGCAAATTCTGTCCCTAAAAGTTAGAGTCCACTAAAAGTTCTGGTTAGTGGCTGGTTAGTAATTAGCAGACTATTAGATTAGAAAGAACAAAAGCCTTAAAGTACCTAACTTTCCTTATCAGGTTTTTTTTTCCTTATCAGTTTATTTTTTGCTATGATTTATGCTTAAAAAGTGAAAAAAAAATTTCATAGAGAAAAGGAGGTTGATTTCTTTGAGATCAACACATTGTTAAGGTCATATATTGACAACATTTTGCTTATAAACGAACTATCATTCTCTCACAAGAAAGAAAATATCTGAGTCACAATATATCCTGATCCTGATGGGTGAGTTTAAAAAGCTGTACATGGGCCAGAAAGAGGGGCAGAAACTGTCCTATGACAGTAGGCACATGTTACTTCCATGATTTTGCAGTGAGCTCTACTGCTATAATAACTCAAGTCACTCCAAACAGTGACACCATCAGAACTGGCAGACACATTTCACCTGAAAATCTCAACATTGTAATCTTTTTCTTTGCCTTTTTTTTGGGGGGAGGTCTTTTTTTTTTTTTTTTTTTGGGGGGGGGGGTTGGGGTTTTTTTTTTAGTGGTGTTTTTTATATAAATTTTTTTTTTTTTTTTTTTGGTACTACGATGTCAATGAGATGACAGAAATTGTGCTTTATGTAACAGAAAGAGTAGTACCCAATTGACTGAGCTTATGAACTTAGCTCGTCTGGATCGATGTAGTATTGCATGGTCCTATGCAGTTCAGTGGGCTTGACAGTCTCTTTAGACCTTGTGCTTTAGAAAACAGGGATGATTTTTCACAGTGATATCTGGCAACTGGTTAACCTCCAGAGATTTAAATACAATGACAATGCAGGTGGCACTCCTGTTAGTTTGCTTACCCCCTTGAACAAGTTTAAGTGTAGCTAATAGGCCTGGATTCTTTATTTAGCTGGCTAAGAACTTCAGAGTTCTCTACTCTTCCTCTGGATTTTCACAAATAAAAAGCCTAGATTACGCCGTCACATGCACTGGGATCTCAATTCTGCTGTGTGCAAGTTCAACTGTGCCTTCTTTTGCAAGTAGCTCCTCAAAAGCCAGACACAGTGAAGAAATAGCCCCATCTTCTTCTTACAAGAAGCAAGCTGTGCATGTTATAAAAAAAAAATAAATATTTGAGTCAAAGCAGCTGATGCCAGCAGAAGAGCCTTTTCTTCCAGAAGAGAGAGAGGAGCAGCAAATGAACAAATGTGGGTAAATGCATTGAAGAGTATGGGCTGGCTCATTTTCCCTATGCTCTACAAAATGCATGTCATGTTCCTGGGAATCTGGGCTCAGGAGCCTGTGGGAAGTTTCAACCAGGAAAAAAAATAACAAAAACAGAAAACAAACCCAAACCCCAAAACCAACCAAAAAATCACAAAAAGGAGAAATATATAATTCTGGGCTATTTTTATGACCTAGTCTCTTTTCTGAACATACTCTGAATTGCAGTCCTGCTTAGTATTGTTGAGTGTGGTAGCAGTACTGGTTGTCACCAACTGCTCAGTTCTCCATTCTGTCTTGCTGTCCCCTCAGACATGCTTCTGACACAGACTGGCACCATCCTGGGCAAACAGAGCTGAATTTAATTTCTAACATCATGATTTATTCATTGCAGTGTTGAACAGTGGTATGGACTGACAAGCCTGAAGTTTGCATCTTGTGATGCCTTTTAAAGGCAGGTTTACTTGTTTCTGTGCTCACTTGGCTTGGCAGCCCTGTTCACAGGGTTGTGATATGTACAGCCAGGCTAGCTGATGTGAATCATCAGCCGGTTTGCTGCTGTGTCTCTTATTTCCTGAATCACAGTGCTTGCTGCTATAACAAATTCCGATACAAGTGTCTTCTCACAGACCAAACATAATGCTGTCCTAGTAGCTTCCTCAGTGCAATTTCCTGATATGGGAATGCGTATAAACTTATTAAGAAAGGACTTCCAGGACTGCAGGTAATAGGTGGTCATTCCCTCAAAAAAATTAAGGACTGGTCAAGGTAAGGGAAGACTAAGGCAGCAGATGAGCTGTGATATTGAGGAAAACTATGGCAGGATGAATAGCATTTGTTCAAGGCGCCAACAGGATCAATCCCAAAGGTGTGTTGAGTTATAGCTAGAGAGTGAAGGGAAGTACAGTTGAGATCATTCATGCCACCAGATTTTTTATGCAGCCTGTATAAAGTAGTTAATAGGATCCTTAAATGCCGTATCACTGCAACCATTTTATCATAGTTCTTCATCCAAAACCTGGAAATTAAGGCCTGTCTCTGTATTATCCCTGGGGACAGCACTGACATATTTGTTTTCTTTTAATTAGTCATGGCTGGCTCCAGGTTGAGTTGGGAAGCTGGAAGTGTGAATCTCAGAGTGAGCATTTAAATCCAGTCTGCTGCACAGGGATAAACCGAAGGATATCTCTGACACTCTGACCTCTGACACTGTGTGTACTCTCCTAAGAATTAATTCCTAGTGCAGCATTTACTAGAAAAGGGTATGCACACCAATAATTCTCAGGCAGAAAGGCAGTCTGCAAATGACAGCAGAACATGCATGTACATTTATTTTTGGTTACAGAAAAAGTGAGGCAGGCAGGACATGCCTATGCTACCCCTTCCCATTCCCACTATGCTGGTGGAAGGTTGCCCTTGCTGCTCTGTCTCCAACACAGTCAGGCACAATTCCACTCACAGGTCTGTACCAGTATAGGGTTCTTGTCTCAACCATTGGCAGGCAGACGTGCCAGATAGATAGCTATCCCGTCTCACTATGTCTGCAGTATGTGGAGGAACTGCAGTATCAACAGTACATCAAGGGAAGGAGCCTTTCCAGGTGGCACAGCAGGGGTTGAAAAGGCCATTTTACCTACATTATCCCATTCATTACAAGTTCACCCTCAATGCTGATGTCATATGGGGGGGCTTCACTCTCCTCTGGTGAAGGGGAAATGGAGAGGGGAGCATATAATAACTTACATAATGAAATCCTCTGTGAATCTGTTAGGTTGGCAGAGAAGGGACCAAGTGGAAATTTCTCTCTGTGCCTTCATTTGCACAGAGATAAATTTCAAAATGGAAAAATTAATTGCTACAGGGATAATTAGAATATGGCTTTGGTTAATGTCCTCAAATAAAACAATTAGAATAGGGATTTTGCTCTAAGTGGCTGAAGAAGATCATGAATTATTGCAGTGTCCTGGGTTCAGCAGTAGCAGTCATTTTTCTCCTTCTTGGTAGCTGGTGCAGTGCTGTGTTTCGGACTTTCAGCCTGGGAACAGCGCTGATAACACCAATGTTTTCAGCTGCTGCTCAGTAATGTTTAGTCTGACTAAGGACTTTCTGAGGCTCATGCTCTGCCAGAGAGGAGGGGAAGCCGGGAGGAAGCAGAGACAGGACACTTGACCCAAACTAACCAAAGAGGTTATTCCATACCACAGCATGTCATGCCCACTATATAAACTGGGGGCAGTTACCCAGAAGGGTTAGATCACTGCTTGGTCAGGCTGGCTATTGGTCGGTGGGTGGTGATCGGTTGTATTCTCTTCCCTTGCAATTTCTCTTATCATTATTATTCTTGGTGGTAGCAGCAGTGGTTTGTGTTATACCTTAGTTACCAGACTGTTCTTATCTCAACCCATGGGAGTTACATTCTTTTGATTCTCCTCCCCATCCCTCTGGGAGTGGGGGGAAGAAGGGGAGGGGGGGAGTGAGAGAGCAACTGCGTGATTTTCTGAGTTACTGCTGGGCTTAAACCACCACATGCAACTACATGGGGAAAACAAAACAAAACAAAACAAAACAAACAAACAAAAAAAAAACCACAAACAAACACACACACATATGCACACACACACACACACACACACAAAAAAACCCAAAAACAAACCTGGAAAGATTTCTTCAGGTTTTTAAATAAATATGCTTTGACAGTGTTTGTATCCATTTTGTTTGCTTTCTATGAGTACTCTGGCATAAATGTTTCCTGGCAAGAATGTACTTCAAAACAGTCAATATTTTAAGTATTTACTGATAGCAGATTTGGAATCCCTGAAATTTGCACCAAATATATTCTCAGAGACATAATTATCCACTAGAAGCAAAAATCTGCTCACAAACTGCAGTTTTTTTGAAATTACCCTCAGAGCAAGCTAAAATGAACAGTCAGGTAGGTAACATCATAGGCTGTTCCAGGAAATTCCTGGACAAGAGAGAAATGGATTACATGACCGAGTAAACGATTTAAATTTTTGTTGCTAGAAACTTAGCTATTCAACTGTACTGGCAATTATCCATCTGTGTAGTATTCATGTCCCAATATTCTTCCTACTTTTTCCACGAAGCTTGCACTTAGCAAAGTGAAGGTATAAACAAATGCAGGAAAATAGAAATTACTCCCTTGCCACCATTTTAATGACACTACTTTCTCATGTTTTTCAACAGTGACTTTTAGGCCAAACCTGTTCTACAGTTGTTGCATATCATTAAACTGCCTTAAACTGTTGCTCCACACAGTGCACTGAACAGCACATGCTCTCTGCTACGCATGCCCTGATCCTACCAGCTGTCCCATCATGGTCACTGCTTAGTCTTCTAATATTTGAACTTGCAACTAGTTGGTCTATTTCCCTTGCCATGTCTTTGACCCTTGCTGTAATGCATAAGCATTATAATGGATTTTCTCTGAGCTTATGTGGCTTTGGTATAGATCTGTCATTATATCTGTCTTATAACTGACTGCTGATCCCACAAGAGCAGTGCTTCCTTCTGTGTAGTGTTGAACATATTAGGATTTTCTCCCTCCCTCCCCACCCGCTTTTTTTTCCTGACCTTTTTACTGATTCATTTTTTCTTCTTTTCCATTGTATTAAAACGAGCCTAGGGGATGAGCCTCCTATTTCTGTTTCTTATTTTAAAACTCTTCTTGTTGAGTTGGGCAGCCTTGACAACTGAAGCATAGCAATTCCAGATAAAAGGCAACCACGGAAGAGAGGCATCCGTATATAATAACGCATCGTGCCATAGAGATCTTTTAGAAACCTCTGCAATGTGGCTTCTGATGGAGTAGATAAACCAAACAAGACAAACAGAATCATAGAATCATAGAATAGTTAGGGTTGGAAAGGACCTTAAGATCATCTAGTTCCAATCCCCCTGCCAGGGGCAGGGACACCTCACACTAACCATGCAACCCAACGTTCTATCCAACCTGGCCTTGAGCACTGCCAGCGATGGAGCATTCAGAGCATCCCTGGGCAATCCATTCCAGTGCCTCACCACACTTAAAGAACTTCTTCTTTATATCCAATCATCTAAACTTCCCCTGTTTAACTTGTTACTCCTTGTCCTATCACTACAGTCCCTCATGAAGAGTCCCTCCCCAGCATCCCTATAGGCCCCCTTCAGGTATTGGAAGGCTGCTATGAGGTCTCCACGCAGCCTTTTCTTCTCCAGGCTCAACAGCCCCAACTTTCTCAGCCTATCTTCATACGGGAGGTGCTCCAGTACCCTGATCCTCCTCGTGGCCCTCCTCTGGACTTGTTCCAACAGTTCCATGTCCCTTTTATGTTGAGGACACCAGAACTGCACACAATACTCCAAGTGAGGTCTCACAAGAGCAGAGTAGAGTGGCAGGATCATCTCATTCAACCTGCTGGTCACGCTCTTTTTGATGCAGCCCAGGATACCGTTGGCTTTCTGGGCTGCGAGCACCTCATGTTAAGTTTCTCATAGCCCAACACCCCCGAGTCCTTCTCTGCAGGGCTGCTCTGAGTCTCTTCTCTGCCCAACCTGTAGCTGTGCCTGGGATTGCTCCCACCCAGCTGTAGGACCTTGCACTTGGCATGGTAAAACTTCATCAGGTTGGCACCAGCCCACTTCACAAGTGTGTCAAGGTCCCTCTGGATGCCATTCCTTCCCTCCAATGTATCAACTGAACCGCACAGCTTGGTGTTGTCGGCAAACTTGCTGAGGGCGCACTCAATCCCACTGTCCATGTCACCAACAAAGATGTTGAACAAGACCGGTCCCAACACCGATCCCTGAGGGACACCACTCATTACTGGTCTCCAGCTGGACATTGAGCCATTGACTACAACTCTTTGTGTGTGGTCATCCAGCCAGTTCTTTACCCACCGAGTGTTCCACCTATCAAATTGATGTCTCTCCAATTTAGAGACAAGGATGTCATGCAGGACAGTGTCGAACGTCTTGCACAAGTCCAGGTAGGTGACATCAACTGCTCTACCCCTGCCCTTTGGTTCTGTAGCCCCATCATAGAAGGCCACGAAATTGGTCAGGCAATGACCAAATGAAATATGCATGAGAATAGATGACAACAGACATGAGAAATAGGATTTTGAAAAGTAGACAGCTTGCATCCAAGCCAAGTAATTGAAGCTGCCAATTTCAATAAATATATAAAAAAATGGAAAAAAGAATATTAGCTAGATCTTCGCACTCCCATATTCCATGCATGTAGACACCCACACACTTTATCATATATATTGAGTGCTACTTTTCTGGAAAATAGCCTAGAATTTAAAATAATAAGTGACTTGATAGCTTATTTTAGGCTATATACATGCATATAGGAGGCTGACTATTGAAACGCTGCTCTTACCTAGCCACTCTGTATATGCATTGAATAGCTTTGTACAACACAGACAGTGACAGCATTGAACACTATGAATTTGAGGAAGCAGCCTCCTCATGGCAAAAACTGTGGGAGTGAGCTAATACAGCTTTGGGATGGATAGCAGAAGTTTAATGATGTGACTTGTGTTCTGAAAATTATTCTGACTATTGAAGCTATTTGTGCTTCTCTGCATGTTAAAAACAGGACAAAAACTTAAAAAAAATACATCAAGTTCAATTTGTGTTTTACTTCCTCTCTAATAAAAGAAAATGATTCCTTCCTGTTTTCAGTTGCACCACATGGAATTGCACAATTTTTTGTGAATTTACCCCCTCCCCATATTCCTCTAATCATTTCTGTGTGACTTGGGCTAGCGGTAGAGGGGTTAGAGAAATAACCTGCAAAGAAAACTTTAAGTAAGTAAGTCAGCCACGATTTTGTTGCCCCACAGAAGTCAGTTCTGTGCCCCTTCTGCACAGGAAAAGCCCTCGAAGGGCAGAAAAAAGTTCCTCATGCTTTTCATAAAATAGAATCACTGCATCATTTAAGTTGGAAATCCAGTCGCCAGCTGGATTTAACTCTACTCACCAACATTCCTTGGGCCTGGACATCTAGCCAGTTCTTTACCCAGCAAATAGTACAATTGCCCAGGCCATAAGCAGCCAGTTTCTCCAGGAGAATGCTATGGGAAACAATGTCAAAGGCTTTACTAAAGTCCATGTAAGTAACATCTATAGCCTTTCCTTCGTCCACTAAGCAGGTCATCTTGTCATGGAAGGAGACCAGGTAAATCAAGCTTTTTCTGTTCCCCTCCAAAGTGACTTCTTGCCTTACTTGATTTTGGCCACAAAATTAATTCATTCACAGCCTGGCCTCCTGCCATATTGCAAGTAGGAAGAAGAGCTCAAATACCTCCTAATTGTCCTTAGTTTAGTTCTGGTTCTTTTGTTGGAAGGCTTTTATTTCTATAGCTAGTGTTACAGTTGTCTCACTTCTGCCCTGCATGCTAGTCCAAGGCTTCCACAGTCCACTGGGCATATCAAGCTTGATCTTGTGCCATTGAAGTCAATAGGAATTTTCCCATCAAATGAGCAGAAGCAGGAGGCAATCCATAATTAGTCAACTCTGCTGCTGGATGCAACTTGCTCTATAACGGCCACTGAATCATTACTCTCTGTTAATCTGTATCTGATTAAACACTCTTGGCCAGGTATTCCTGAGTACTCTCCATTTCCAGAGGGGTAATCAAATGACAATCACTGCTCTTTTATGTCAGAAAGAGAGAATGAGATGACATAAACCCCACAAAATATAAGCTAACTAAAAGGCCCAAAAAGACCAAAACCTTGGCTTACCATGGGTGTCTACCCTGGCCACAATAGTCAGTAACACCAGGGCTGTCCACACATCTGAGTTTATCACGAACAGCAGCAGCAGCTCCGAACTGCTTCAACACCCCCGCTACTGCAGCACTGATCACCTCCTGCCTGCATCGTGTCTGCTTAACAGACAACTGCCTCAGCCCTGTGCTTGGGAAGGACCATATAAAAATTCATTTAGAATAGGTGCTCATTACTCTCAGAGTCCTCTCTTGGTGCAGCACAGTGTGACATTGTGACTACGGATTATTTGGTTTTAATTAACATTGCTGATATTTGGGAGAGAAGGAGAAAGAACAAGGTTTCCTCTGAAGCCTTTAATGTGGCTCCAGCGAGACGTTGTTATATATTGGGCTGTGTCTCAGTATAGGGTCTTATTTGACAGGGCCTGTCATCATGTACCTCTAAGATTATCATTCATGCTGCTGGAAAGACAACCTTATTGGACCGAATATTGTCATGTGTCTGTGTGGCCCTGCAGGTAAAGACTCTCCCCGGGCCTCATCGGTGTCTCTGAGTCACTGCGTGTGGGTGTAACAACTGCACTAGTTATCATTAATCTCTCTGAAACCTCTTTACATTGATTAAGGGAGTACTGTATGAAAGCAGTCTGCTTCATGGGCTCTAGCCAAGGAAGACCCACTAAGCAGATTTTTGTTGGATACTTCAGCCAAACTGCTCTTTTCTTGGCAACTGAAATGTGCATCAACATAAATGTAATGTAAATTTCCTTTTTTTTTTAAAATTTTAATGTACTTTATTCATGTTTTTTGGACGCTACACAAGCCACTAAAGTCAATGTACAGTAGTTAACATAGCCAGTCACTTCAGTCACTTTTCCGATATGCCAATGTATCAGTAAACCTGAGCAAGAGACAAGGTCACATTAGAAAGACAGAAAGAATGTAAAGGCATGTGGGCTGTTGCCTCCAATAACCTTTGCATGAAGAAGGGACTTCAGCGAGGGTCTTCAGTATGAGACAAATGACAAGTGTGTATTGGCAGATGCTTGACCTCCCCCAAGCCATAACCAGCACAGCTGAGCAAATTGCCAGGGATCTGTTCTGCTTTTTCTCCATGCTGACTGCTAAAGGCTGAGCATTTAGCAAATAGAAAAGCTGAGCTCTCCCTGAACTAGCTGTGAAGATGAGATCATGCAACAACGGCCTGAAGCTACATGGAAGGTCAGGCAACCCTGGATTTGGGTGAAAATAATGATCACATAGGAGGTTTTAACCTCTGTATGTCACTAAATAGGGCTGGTAGCTAGTTTCCTCAGGGAGAGGGGGACTTGTATTCTCTAGAGGAAGACTCTAGTAGGCTTCATCTGACCCAAAATGAAATATTTTCTTTGAGCTGTGGTATCTTTCACTTCTGTTTGCTACTGTATACATTTTTTCAAAAGCTCCCCATATTTCTGGCAAATGATCAAAGCTTGGCTTTCCTATTCCACTACACGCCTGACGACATCTTGTCCTCATACACCAGAAAGTGACTGTCTCTAAAGCAACTTTATGAGGCTAGGTAAAGCAGAGTAAAATAGAAGCAAACTGAAGTTTTTCCAGCTTAGTCTGTCCCAGGAGGATTAGGCTGGGGAAACACAAGACACTGTGAAGGAAGCAAAAAATAAGAATAAAAAAGAAGCCAGTCAGTTTTGGGAAGGAAGAAAATAAAAAAGGAATTTAACCTGAAGCAGAATGTCAAATAGATATTTGGAGTTCAGACTGTTACACCAGCCTGACTATACTCAACTTTGACTACCTACAGCAGCTTTTACATCACCAGCTTTGTGTCATTAAGCAATTAATGTTGTGGTTATGCGCCCTTTTCTTCTGTCTCACTGCACTCGCTCCACATCATATGGTCATCATCTCAGCTTCTACTTCATTAAAATATTTACAGGTATTATTTCCTCTCTGATTTGATCTATTCTGTGTACATGGGTTGTGTTTGGGTTTTTTTCTCCATTCCAGAGACAAAGAGATCTAATATGACCAACAGGCCTCTGAAGCTAATTTCTTCCATCTATAAGGCCAACAAGCTTACCCTTAAGAAAACAGAAGAGAACTGTGATACAGGACACTCTTTGTTAGCTTAATTTTGTGCCCCATGCAAAACAAGTCATATCATTCTGCCTTTGCATACATAACCATAAAATGACATTGACTAGACGAGGTTTTTTACACTCAGAGGCATATTTGGCTGTATAAAACTACGCATCCATGAGTGATTTTCAGAGGGCTGCATAGTCACAGTATCACCCTGCCTCTACCGAAGGTAAAGGAACCATCCTTGCTTTTCCATGTTTGAGATGGCACCAGTTATCCTGTTTTAGTTCCATCTGTTCTGGCAATCTGCACCAAGAGGCTACCTTGCCACTCTATAGGGCCCACAGAGTGATGTATAGTCATTGCTGCAGTAAGATGAAATAGCTTCTCCATTGTGGAGCTGGTTCTTGCAATAGAAAGCAAGATGATGGTGGGCAAACATCCTTTCTTCCCCTTAGAACCTCTGCAAGGGCTGGAAATGGTAAGGTCTTTCTTTAGCGGGGCTTTAAACTGATTCTATTAAGATGAAAGGCAATTTATAAACTTCAGATACTATTAAAGAAGCAGGATGATGAAGACTTGGCTAAAAGAAAAAAAAGGGCAAAAAAAAGCAAGTATGTGCATGAATGAAATCATAGCACCCAGCAACACCAGTCCTTGCTTGGTTGGCCTGTATTAATGGCAGCGGAGGAGGTGAAGCGCTAATGACCCCTTGCCCTCCCCAGTAAATCCACACTTGAAAGGGATTGGATTAAAATGTCTTAAAAATCATGTGATGGCAAATGAGAGAGCTTAACATTTTACTTATTTATGCTGATGTCAGATGACGTTCACAGCCCCTGCATCTGTTATATATACTACAGAAAGTCAAACCAGCAGCACAGGAATGTTGATATGATAAGGTAAGATTGCTTATAACAAACTTCAGGTTTCTTATCTTGGCATGGCTCCACCTTGCTGTTTTTGTTGAGGGACTGCTATTGAACATCTGAACTGCCTCCACAGATTATCATGAACCTCTTCTCCTTTTGAATACTCCATTTTCTATAGGACTGAGTGCATGAACACGTGACAAGAAATTAAAAAGAGAAAATATAAGCATAGCTGTAACCCACCTGGTGAAAGAGAAAATACAAAACTCTATTAAGTAGTTAAAAAAAATGTAAAAGTTCAGTGTGGTAAAAGAGGAAGAGTTAACAATCAGTATGCCAGAATGAGATGTGATAATAACCACAAGGGAATATTTAATAAGATCCAACAAAAATAAAATCTAAAAGAGAAACTCAAATTACCTAAACCCAGAATCTCCCAGAAAAAAAATCATGTTATTAACAAATCCGTACGTGACACCTATAAAATGCTGTCTGATATTGCAATAAATATGAAAAGGAGATAGCATTACTCAAAACCATCAGCAATCTGCCTCTGTTCAGTCTTCCAGTAATCCAGTTCTAACTTCTGTGACTAACATGAATGAGTGAAGGTTTTTACAGCCACTGTCTGCCAAAGACACAACTGCAATGAAATTGTCTTCTTACTCCAGAGAGACACAAAATGTAACTTGTGGCTATCTGAGACCTGCCTGTAGAACTGCATATGTACTGGAGAAAAAAAAAGAGAAAAGCAAACTAGGCTCATATTTGTGGTTCCTATCCTCCAAATTCTTGTTAAAATATATCCACAGGAGCTTGGAAAAGTAATTTACTACTTTGTGGCACTTGATATATATAAATATATATAAATATTATATTGTAATTGTTATATAGCTATAATTGAGCAGTAGTTTTGCCTGATTCCTTGAGGAACTCCTCCACTGCCATCCACTGAGTTTGAAACCAGCAGCTGCTTCCTCCCCACATTGGAGGAAGATTCAAATCTTGTTGCCCTAAACATATTTCCAAGGTAGACTCAACTACTCCAAAGCCTTAAGCAGAATTCATAACACCTGTTGGGCTCTTATGATATATTCAATCTATACATCAGCTTATGGGCTGTTATGGCTCAGTGGCTGATACTTAGAAGCAGTTTAGCCACCTACAGTCAACTCAAATAACATCTCGCTGTGTGAATAAAGTGACCACCTGTAGGCTCTAGAGCAGTGTTTGCAGAATCCTGGAATGAGATCATCCTGGCGGGGGGCCTGAGCGCTCAGCTACTATGGATGTTAACCAGCACATGCAGAGAAGCATATTTTTGGCTCAAAAGTCTGGTTGCAGAGTCTGAACCAGGAAAGTCTGTGGGTAAGGCCACATGAAGCTGCATTGTGAAAAGGACTGTCCAGTGTGCCAACAGCTTTAGGAGGCAAAATAAAAATGGGTTATATTTTAAGCAGCAAGATCTTGATTATGCTTTAAAAGATGGTTTTTGCAATTAATCTACTTCCCATTTCTAGTGGGGTCAAAAATATTTTCAATATAAGAGCAATCTTGCAAATAGAAAAGTTATTTATACCTCTGATACTCTCTCTATATAAGGTGTTTGCATTTCTGAACAAGGCACTGTAATATACAACATGCCAGAAACAATACATGTATCTCAGTAAGGCTGCAGGACAACAGACTTCTGAATTCTTCAAAGAAACTTGGACTTAATGTTTAGGATGCTAAATATTTTTCTTGTTTGGAAACTCAGTATGTTTTGCTGTTTGTGCAAGAGAGGTGGGGGACTGGAAATGGCTTACTTAGCCACACTGTCAACTGTGGGCAATAAACCCAAAAATAAATAAAAAAAAAAAAACAGTACTCTAAAGCCTAGCAGTATTGTAAATCATATATTTGGCAAAAAAAAAAAGAAAAAAAAGTAACTGTGTCTCTCTCTGACAACCATCCATCTTCAGTATTAGTCATCTTCAAAAAGTCACACAGGATCAGTTTATCTGATATTCCTTTGAAGAGCTGTCTGGCTGCCTACATGAGAAGACTTGGCCCACTCTGCTACGCAAATGCATTGCAGTGCAACCTGCACTTGTGAGGAAATTATAGAAACATAGAATAGTTAGGGTTGGAAAGGACCTTAAGATCATCTAGTTCCAATCCCCCTGCCAGGGGCAGGGACACCTCACACTAACCATGCAACCCAACGCTCTATCCAACCTGGCCTTGAGCACTGCCAGCGATGGAGCATTCAGAGCATCCCTGGGCAATCCATTCCAGTGCCTCACCACACTTAGAGTAAAGAACTTCTTCTTTATATCCAATCATCTAAACTTCCCCTGTTTAAGTTTTAACTTGCTACTCCTTGTCCTATCACTACAGTCCCTCATGAAGAGTCCCTCCCCACCATCCCTATAGGTCCCCTTCAGGTATTGGAAGGCTGCTATAAGGTCTCCACGCAGCCTTCTCTTCTCCAGGCTGAACAGCCCCAACTTTCTCAGCCTATCTATCTTCAAACACTAGGTATTACTTCAGTTTATTTGTGTACTAATGTCATTGCCTAGTGAAGTGATATTCTTCACTTTACCTAAGGACACATACATTTGACCTCCAAAAGAAATCAGATTACAACAGAGCCTTACACCAAATTTAAATAAAACAGAAAACCTTCTTTAACTGAGCAAGATGGAGCTTCACCTGAATGGTGCTCAAATGTCTGAAGGTTTGAGAAGTGGCTCCCATAGACCTTGGGAAGCTGGAAAGGGTGTCTCACAGCCATCTCTGAAAGAAGGATAGTGACATCCGTGGAGCACTGGGCTGTGTGTAGCCCAAAGTCCTTCAGCTCCATTGCTTCCCTTGCTGCCTGGTGAGGAATGGGTGGAAGCATCCTACATGTACAGCAAAGCATGATGGACACAGCAGTCAAAATATCTCATCAAATATGAAAAGTCTATTTGTGTACAGTACTTTACTCCATACTAGTGCTAATTCTCTTCTACCTTGCACTCTTCCCAGTGCACAATAGCTATGAAAATACGCGGAGGATTCTACAGGAGAAAAACCCTTATCACTGCTTCAAGTCTGAGTTATGAAAGCAGGCAGGAGTCTTTGTTTTCAACCTCAGGGAGATGCATCTCTGTCTTGGAAAAGAATTAAAGGAAAACCCTTCCAGCTACAAAATTGTTAAAACTCCATAGGAGTCCAGCTGTTCTTTTTTTTTTTTTTTTTGAGATTTGAATTTCCAGTTTTGTTCTCAGACCATCACTATAATCCTATGTAATGGAATCTGTTCATGCCTCTTGTTCTGTTGTTGTTTCATTTGCAGCTGTATGGTGTACGCACCTTTTAGCTGCTGATGTACTTACATGTCGTCTCTAGTCTTTAGTGTGCTTAATTGTACTGCACATTCTCCATATGCCATAGAAAGCCAGTCCAAGTCCTAATCTTCTTACACAAAAAATAACTGAGCTGCTAAGTCTGGCAGTGGTATTAAAATGCTTGATAGAATTTCTGTGCATTTGCACTTGTATATGAGTGAGTGTAGATGTGTGTGTGTGTGTGTGCGTGTGTGTGTGTGTGTGTGTGTATGTGTCTCCATGTGTGCCAGGGGAGGAGGAGAGAGGAAAAACATTCTTTCAAATCCACCTGAGCAATTCAGGAGAGCATACTCATTAGTGCATTTGGCAAATATACTAAAGTGGATTAAAGAAACAAATTTAGTTTGTATCTGCAAGTTTCAAACGCTTATCTTTTTCTGAAGGTAAGTTTTCATAATAAGCATGCATATTCTTCCACAGCAATGTGAGCAAACAACAGCAGAGCCTCAGCCTTGCGTTAATTTTTGTGATACATTTTTGTGCCTTGTAAACAACTATTTATTGCCATGTTTAAACCAAGAATGTGGGAATAGGGAACTGTGACAGATTAAGAATTTCAAAAATTAGGAAAAAGGCTAGAACCTTAATAATGAAGAATACGGTCAACAGGACGACTTTCATGAACAAGGTTTTAGAGCAAAATATAGACACACTCAGTAATTTGGACGAACTCCTGGTCCAACCAGAGAAAGTAGCAAAACTAATTTCTTAATGTGTTATATGAAAGCACAAAAATTTTCAGTATTGCTTCCTTGTACTGGGACAAGAAATGATTTTTTAAAAAAGGGTTTTAGTAAAAATATTGAGTTTTGGCAAAATTAAAACCTCCTACTTATAACACAAACTGAAATTATATATGGTTTTGCTGGAACTTTAGTTTTTGTGTGTGCGTGATAGAGATCAATGTAATCAAAGTGAGGTAATTTCAATAAAAAGGAATCCAGATGACATTCTACATCAAGCTCCCTTTCCATTGTCTCCTCTGACAATAATTCCACAATATTTCTAATTTCTGCCAACATACATCTGAGACTTCTCTTGAGGAACTTCACCATTCAGAAAGCCTGAGGTTTCCGTTTTGCCTTTGCTGTATCACTTACTTCATGATCTAAGCATGTTACTAACAAGCCAGAAAGAAGATGAGGCCGCAGAGGTGACTCTCTGGGTTCCTCATGAATGTGGTATTGAATGCAAGTGCCACAGCCAGAGGAATTCCTCCCTGACACCTTTTTGGAGAGCAGCTCATCATGTTTGATAGGAGTTCCCCTGCCTTTCTCACCTCCCCAAAGAGGAAGCTTTATTTTTCTTCTCAAAAATGAGAGCTGAAGAAAACCAGGAAGCTAATATTTATAGGCCCTTGGAGATCTCTCCTGTCTCTGCATCTGTTTTAGCAAAGTGGGTGGAAAGGGCTTGTGGCACGGAGTTTGCACTGGGCACAGCCATGTTACTTACTACCCCTAGCAGCACTGCTACACAGGAGGGATGGGCCTGGGCTGGTTCACCCTTCTGTAAAACCAGGCACAAGCTGATACTGTTCTTGGCAGACGATCCATGTACCCAAAGTCCTTTCTCACCTCCAGATCCATCTCGTGGAACTCAGCTCAGGCGCTAGCAGGAAACTGCAGTGTTGCTCACTGCACCAGCAGTGTGGGTTGCCAGCAGTCCCCCAGTGCCCTCAGGAACATGAACATTACAGTAAGTACTGAATGGAAAGACTGAGTTTTAGGTAACATTTTTTTTGGATGTTTGATTATTTTGTGTCTGCAAGAAAGGCTGTCATACTCAAGCAAGGCAGCCACAAGAAGTTGCTTAGTTGTATGTCAGGATCACAAGCTACAGGCAAAAAATGCGGACTCCAGCTCTGCTTTTGTCAGTAGCCCCCATCCTTCTTCCTCCTGATAATTTTCATTTAGATCACAATTAATTTGCTTTCTTCAGTCACTTTACTTTGTTTCCCACTCTTCTTCTTCCTGTGTTCTCCGTTGCCAGAAGAACGTTCAGTTTTGCAGATGGAAAAAACAAATTTTCAATTGCAGACAACAGCAGGAAAATCCTGCTCGTCTTTCCCCTTCCCAACCCAGAAAAGCAGACAGGAAGAACGAATCATCCCACACTTCTGAATGGCTGTGTCAACCCTACCTGGATTTGAGTGCAGTTTGTGTCGTGTTCTCCTGACATTCCCGCAGCAAGTCAATTCACAAAGAAGCAGAAGAAAATTAGACCAGCTTGGACATCGTCTTACAGTCACAGTGATGGACCATCTCTCCGAAGAGATCAGCTATGCCCTGTCTGGTGTCCTAGTAATGTTCATCACTCCCACTTGGGAGCAAGAGGAGGATTGAGAAGGCACCAAGAGTCCCCTCTGAACTTCAGGTCTCTCCAGGCACTCTAATCCCTTCTATTTTGCAGGATTTTCATGCTATCATATCTGTCTGCCCAGTTTTTTCTCCTTTTCCCGTTTCCATTCTCTCCTCATGCGCCCTTCTAGCATCCCCTTCCCAGCAAAATGTACAGGGAGGCAGAGAAGCCTGGTATTGGCCTTTCAATATATTTAAACACTAGAAATTCACTGAGCTGGAAAATTGTAAATCTGCAATTTTATTGAAAAAGGTGGTCACCCTGTTCTTTGGAGCCATGTTCAGAGACAGCAGGATAATTAATGGACCCTTATGCGAAACAGAGGCAAAGAATGGCAAATTTTAATGAAACTAGTAAGATAACTTTTCAATTTCTAAGAAACAGACTTTCTATGTCTAGTTTTGCTTATTGTTAAAAGAAAAGAAAGGCTGATAAAACCATCCTGTGCAGGTGAAAAGATTGTCACACAACCCTTTTTTCCTCTGAACTAACATGGAGGAGGACAGCAACTGGCAGTGAGGAATTAGTAATGTCTGCTAACAGTGTGCATGCGGTGCCTACCCTGCACCATGTCTAGACACCTTCCTAGCATTTCATGTAACAGCATTTCAAATCAAAACAGAGACAGACCAGAGCTGTCAGCACAGCTCATTTCAGTTTTAAAGTGCACCTTACTTGATGTGCTGCTGGGAAAGTTAAGCAAGACACACACAGGTAAAAAAGCCTACAAGTGGGCAGTATAGAAGGGGAGGCAAAGGCCACCAAAAAAGAAAATGAAGGTTAACGGTTTCAAAGGTAGGACAGGAGTCTCTCACACAGAGAGGGAGTATAAACTTAGAGTGGAATACCTCCTCCAGAATAACTAAATGTACATGTCTTACTGGATTGGATTAGAATACTTTTTCTGAATTAGCAAAGCCATGCTACCAGGAAGATGTCTTCCAGAATAAGTCATTCAGCAGCTAAGCACTATGAGAAAAGAAGTGCTCTGTATAGAGGATGGGGAATATGGCAGCTGTAGAGCAAGGTCTTGCTTGCTGATGGTCACTTGCCTTTGATAGGTAATTAAGATTTCCTAACATCCAAATGAAATGGTTGGCTGGGGCCTGAGCCTTCAGTGCTGTTAGGAGGAGCTTTGCCAAGTAAAGATAATTGAAATGCCAGGTTAGAAACAGATTTCTTCCACACTTTGTTCTCCTTATTCTGCCAGCTCTGTCATTCCGTCTCTTTAATACATCCATCATTCACGAGCTGAGTCATGTGCTTAGTCCCTCATTTACACAGCAAGCCCTGCAAACACTGGGTATAGCTGGAAAGGGCATGAGCTAGTGATATCTGTCAAGAGTAACTATTAATTCAACCCCATGATATTTAAAAATAAAGTAGAAGAGCATATCAATTTGTTTCCCTACTTAAATTAAGCTGCATCATTTATGAATATAGTCTGTGTACTAATAGAAAAGCATCTGCTGTGAGCTTGGAAAACAAATTATTATTGCCCGTTAACATCTTTACATAAATATTTGGGAAATGCGTTTATTAATGTTGTATTTTTAAAGAATTCTCTCTCTTGTTAGCCCCACAGCCACTTCAGCTTCTTATTGTCTGTTCTCCCAGCAGTTGCACATATTTATAGCAAATCAGGCCTGACAAACCACAGGCATTTTCACACTTGTTTCCATAGCTGGGTGCAGCACTTAGTGAGAGGAGCCACTCAGGCATATGGCCTGTAATAAGCTGAGCTCCAGCGAGTTGGAACCTCCTGCCTCAACAGCTATTTGGCCGTTTGTTTTCTTGCTGCAGCTCTTTCATTATTTCTCTCCCTTTGACAAGATGATGAAAGCAGCCACAAGGTTTATGTGCCACCAAATGTTGCCCATATTCCAGTAATCAGGCAGAAAACTAGGAAGACAAGCATGGATGAGGCACCCACTGACTCAGAAAGTCTTGAGGACTGAAAGGCACATACTCTGCTAAAACAGAGATTAATACACACTTAAAACTTCCCAAACTAGCTATGGTGGCTTTTGGTGACTTTTCAACTGAAGTTCTGCATGCAGCAACATGTAGTCTCAATTTTCTCTCTTACACCAAAACTGGGATAATTGTTTTTACAGTATATCTCCCCATTAATAATTACAGTGTTTTGTTTAGAGACACACCAACTTTAAAGTATTTGGATACTTTAATCTATCAAGGTCTTTTCCAACCCTAACCATTCTATGATTCTATCCCAGTGAAAAATATCACTTAAGCAGGTGATGTGCCGAGTGCAATGTCAGAATTGGAAACAAGACTGAAAACCTTCAGTCAAATGAGTGAACAAACACAACGGTTTGCTCAACATAAACATGCAAGGAAGAAATGGGCATGAAGAAAAGGCTTTATTGCTGGCCTGAGGAATGGCATCTCATATCATTTTTGAGGAGAATTCAAGGGACTTTCAGCAAACTAGGCCTTCTCTCCCTTCTCTTAAGCCTGTATCTTGAGCACACAAGCTGATCGAACATGTATTGCTACCAAAGATACAGGACAACATCTTGGTTGCTTTTTGAGACCCCAGGATAGCAGAGAGAACACTTTACTTTTGTCCTAATTGGAACCAACTGAAAAGTTCTACATCAAACTGTTTGCAGTAGAGAATGGAACTTTCAGTGGCAGTGAATTATTCATGAAATGGTTCTGCTTTCCACAGAACATTTCAATTTTTCATTGAAAACCTGAGCAGGCAAACCAAGAAACTAGTTGAAATCCTTCAGTTCTGAAGGGCCATCACAGCTTGACTCCAGAGGTTTTAAGTCCATCGTCTTCCTGTTCCTTGTTGGGGACCTTCCTCCTCAGCCAAACTACATTTCCCAACAATATTCTGGTCAGGCAGCAGTGCTTATGCACACCTTTCCACCTACACAAGAGACGAATACTGTTCATCATGGAAGAAGCAATGAAGTCAAGTAATCATCAGTTTATTTGTGGGGTCATGCAATCCTCTCCACTTAACTCAGTCACTGTTGAAGGGGTAGAAAAGAAGAAAACATGAGTAAAGAGCAAATTGGAAGACAAAGGGGCATAGATAATTCGAGCCTACTCAACTGCAGCAGCTATTTTATGTAAGAAGTCAAGCAGTTCTAGAGGGCCCTCCAAATATGACGAGGAGAGTCACTGGGGTATGAACAAAAAATTGAGCAGAAAAAGAGGCAATGCAGTCTTGCACAGTGACAGCTGTAGGATATGTCAGCCAGCTTTCACATAGAGATCAGCTCAGCACCCAGTCTGAAAGCCAAGGTGCAAAAGAAATGAGTCCTTTCCAACCCTAACTATTCTATGATTCTATGTTGGGTGAAGGGAACTGTCCTGGGTTCAGCAGTAGCAGTCATTTTTCTCCTTAGTAGCTGGTGCAGTGTTGTGTTTTGGACTTTCAGCCTGGGAACAGCACTGATAACACCGATGTTTTTAGTTGTTGCTAAGTAATGTTTAGTCTGACCAAGGACTTTCTGAGTCTCATGTTCTGCCAGAGAGGAGGGGAAGCCGGGAGGAAGAAGAGACAGGACACCTGACCCAAACTAACCAAAGAGGTATTCCATACCACTGCACGTCATGCCCAATACACAAACTGGGGGCAGTTACCCAGAAGGGTTAAACCACTGCTTGGTCGGGCTGGGTATTGGTCGGTGGGTGGTTATCGGTTGTATTCTCTTCCCTTGTTACTTCCCTTATCATTATTATTCTTGGTGGTAACAACAGTGATTTGTGTTATACCTTAGTTACTGGAGTGTTCTTATCTCAACCTGTGAGAGTTACATTCTTCTCAGGGAGCAGGGGTGGAGGAAGGGGGGTGAGTGGGCTAACGACTGCGTGGCTGATTTGCCTACAGGACTTAAACCATTGCAGGAACTTTAAACACAAATAGGACAAAGAGAATCACAAAAAAGTAAAGAAAAGTTTCAGAAAAGAAGTCTTGATATCCTCAAGCAGGAAGTGCTCATTGTCAAGAAAAGTAATTTAAAGTCAACTGGTGACTGTACTTACTTTCCAGAGAGGCTTGCTTTTGATTTCTCCAAGCAAAGTTTCAGCTGGTATAACTTAGGTAGCTGATTTCAGTAAAATCCATGTCAATTTGCCTGTTGAGTCTCTTGCCTTTAGAGAATTGGTATATTATCTAAGGTGAAAAATACATGCTTTGGCTACGCTTAAACTTCTTCTCAAGCAGAAAATATAGTGAACTAGAGGCTTCGTAACTGACGTTTCCCCCAGCTATTCAAAAAACAGAGGTAAAAAGTTACTTTCACTCCTGAGATAAAAAAAAAAAAAAAAACACAAAAACACAAAAAAACAAACCAAAACAAAACAAAAAAAACCCACCAAAACTCTGACATTTAGTTTTGAAAAGAAAAGGGAATCTTCTGAAGCGAGGTGAAGAGTAGGGACGTTAATGTAGCAAAGCTCTTAAACATATCTGCAAAGAGGATCAGAAATAAACATGCAAAAGGAACTCAAGGCATTTCTCAAAGGGAGAAGTTATGACTGATTTGGTATGTTTGAAACTTGTTGAGATGGCTTTCAGAACAGAAAAATCAAGAGTCTCCTGATCAAGGGAATCTAGGAGAAGCAGATAGAGAAGCAGAAGTGAAGGATTATAAGCCCATAACAAAAAAATATTTTCTTGCTATGTTTCAGGCCCTTTTTCTTTTGGGTTAGAGCTGTTCTGGAAGGAAAGGACAGAAATACATGAGCATCTCTCTTTTAAAACTGGGTAACATCCACTGAGCCTCATACAAAGGTTTGGTTTCGGTGCTGAGGAACAAACTCTGATCACTTCTTATATTAGTGTTTCTCATTTAGACATCCTCCTGTACAAGGGAAAATAATTGTTGAGCTGATCAGGTAGGGAAATGCCAAACAGGGCACCAAATTATAGCAGAGAGTTGATCTACGGGAAGAATTAGCCTCTGGGTTCTCTTCAGTCACATAGAAAACTGGAGAAAAATAAAGAAATTATCAGGCTCTGATGAGGAGTTTACTGTATTGTTTAGAATGTGCCAAGTGTTTTGCAGGGCAGTATGTTCAGCCGTGTTTCTAGTGTTGCTCCAAAAAAGGCTTGCTTATGGTCTTCCCTTAGCTTAACATCGGTGGGCAAGCATGCATATGGACAACCTGGGTGACTTGGTCATTGACAGGAGCTCGGCGATTATACACAGAGTAGCAACAGATCCATGACTACCCCGCCTTTATCCATGCCTGCTACCCCAGTACTGGTGATGCAGAAACTAACTGTAACAGCAGAGAAGTGCCTACTATGGCTGGAAGGGCATGCACCACCTCCATGTGCTATTGAGATCTTCACCTGTCAGCTCCATCCTGATGGGAGGTCTCACTAGTGCAGTTGATGTAGCTGCCTGCAGCTACTGCTGTGCTCATCTTTGATCAGCTGAACTTAAAATACAAGTTGCTATTGAGGCAGGCAGTGACTTTTCTTTCTCCAAGGTGTGGATGCTGGCAACTACTTAAAATTTCCATGTTAAATATTTCCATGTGTGTGTCCACACTCTGTTATTTGCAATATCTGCTTTGAAGCGTTAAAGCAAAATGCCTTTGTCAGCTTTGTCTTTTTCTATTTGACAACTGTTGATGTCATTTTACTTCTGTTTGTAAATCTCAGCCTGCTTGCTGCTGAGTCACAGAAGAAAGCAACAGCCAATAAGTATAACTGCTTATCAACTCAGAAAGATGTAGACCACTGGTATGGCAATCAGGAAGGGAATCTTTTTTAACCAGTAATAGCAAAACAGAAGGATCCTTTTTCCTTAGAAGATTTCCCTGACACTCACAATCTTTGATTGATGTGGGCTGCATCCTCCAAACCAGAGATGTGAATGTCAAGAGTCAGTAGCAGAGACTGCCCTATCAATAGGAATAGAAGCAGAGGAAACATAAGCATTCCCATACATACTGCCTAAAACAGCTGTCTGCTGCTAGAAATTATAAAATGCATACCAGGAAGCTGAAACATAGAAAGATGGTTGAACTTTTCACATCCATGTTCTGATTACCAGAGGATTAATCTCTCATCCAGCAGTCTTCAGTCTTTCAGCTATCTTGACCAGGGCATGAAATACTCAAATCATTGTCCAAATTTTTTTAAGTTTAGGAAAGTTTTACTATTGTTAAGACCACATTTCAGATTCACTGAAGGATGATGGCATCACAGGAGATGACTGCGTATTCACATGGTGTTACAGTCATTGCTACTTGGTTCTCTGAGACTGAGAGAACAGGTCCACATAGCATGTGATGATACAATTCTTAGAAAATTGGCAGGATATAGAGTCCACTGACACACACCACCATCCTTGAAACCACAGAGTCAGGTGAAGTGATGACTACAATGGGAACTTTGAGCTTCTGGATGAATTAAAAACCCAGAGAAGTAGAACTGTACCGCTGTGTCATGGTGGAGATTACATGGTTGTCCAGCTGGTAGTTTGAGAGATGGAGTGAGACAAGATGTATATCTTCTTCTATATGAAAGGCTTTCTGGGACATCTGCAAAGTGAGAGAATAATATGACTAACCCATATAGACCCCTTGATGTTCTTTGCCAACACAGTCAGAAATATTTTTATCAATTGTAACAGCTTAAAACCAGCCACCACAAACTCATGCTTGTTTTCCTGGGGAAAGGGTGTTTCTGAAACACTGTGGGGACTCACAAGACTGATTGTAGCATACCACTGAAAAAAGTTGGTCACCAATGGAGTAACCACTGGATCAAAGTGTAAGTAGGCTAGGTAAGATCCCTGGAATTAAACTCTCACTATGAACACAAATCTCTTCATGCATGTTTTGGCTTGAATATATTCTCTGTTTTTCACGGCCTAGTTTATTTTACTAAAAAGGATTCACTCAGGCAGGCAGCAGGGTAGTGCACAGAGATCTCCCTCAGGGAACACAGAGCAAAGAAGTACCATTTCCAAAACAGTGATTGGCAAACCACATCAGCTGAAAGTTGCAGTGCTAATGTAGACTCTCACACACACACAGCTAGCAACACAGTGAGTTTGGGAGGCTTCCACCACCTATTATTCTCAGCTTTCTACTTTCCTCTCTTTTCAAAGTTGCATCACATACAATACCGTGTGGGTACATCCAAAGCCCAATCCCCCAAAGAAGCCCAGAAAATCATTCAATTGTTCCCCATTTTATATGCATCCACAATAATTAATCAGGCAGTAATTGAAGGGACTTTGAATATTTATGAAAACTACATCAAAGCTGCAACACTGTTTTTTCTTCTTATATGACCTGCAAGGAAACAGAAAAAAAAAAGCAACCCTGACAATTCCATTCAAGTTCAAGTTATTTAGCCCCATAGCTTTTATCAGGGTATTTTTTCTAAACAGTTATAGGCTGGGGTTTGTTGCCCTTGCCATGGCTAATTTAGTTCTCTGCATGTGTTTCAAGCATTTTGCTAAGGAGCCACACTGTTTGTAATGATATTGATGGTAAAGGAACATCAGCCCCTCTCTGAGGTCCTACACTGGCAGAGGGAAAGGCTCCCAGATTCATAATCTTGTCAGGCCAAAGGGTGCAGTATAGCCCATTTCATTCAGAAACAAATGCCAGCAGGATTGAAATCTGCAAGTTTGCCTGCTCAATGTGAGCAGGAAAAAGAGGCTGATCCCCTGCCAAGCAAGAAAGTTGAAGCAATGGAAACATTAGCCAGATAAACCACAGAGCTAGACTTGATTGCAGACTTAGCAAGGATAAAACACATTTTATTTGCTGCAAAGTGATAGCTTCCAATAGATATTAAAAATATATGACTGAAACAATTTCTCATACTTACATTCGAAAAAATAAGTCATTGCCTCAGTGCTAGTGGAGCATACTGCATTGCATATTTACCCTTCTCATGGGCTTGACATCAGTGCAACAATATACAGAGGATGGACGGTTTGTTTATTTATTTATTTATTTAGGAAAAATCCATGCATTGAATTGAAAATCACTAGTGTCAGCTGGCCTGAGGGCTTTCTAACTATATATCCTTACTAAAACACAGGTACTTTAAAAACAGAAAAAAGTAAGTATCGCTTTGTTCAGTGTGCACTATGATTTTCCTTTGTTATGGGTTATAGCAGCAAATTTAAATAGAAGCCCCTCTGAACTCAAAAGGAAACTAAAATGACAGCAATTAAAAGTTTTTCTGGTTTCAGGTGCATCAGTAACCCCAGTCCAACTTGTCTGTGGCTTGGTGTTTTGCTCCTTTAATTCAGTGTTTAAAACCCTTTAACTTTCATGGCACACAATTAAAAATTAACAGAAATGCTTACCATTGTCTGTTTCCACCTTCCACCAAGGTTGGTGCTATTGTATTTTACAAAACACAAGCAGTTTTGTTTCCCTCTTCCCCCAGCCACACGTACATAATAAGGCATTTTGACTGTACCAGCATGTCTGTTGTGTGAGAGCACTGTGTTTTTCTCATGAGCATCAGCCTGGGTCATAAGAGGGATTCTTTTCACATTACTGCAGCTGTGGAAAAAGTAAGGAGGTATCATTCATGGTATTTGGTTTTGCTCCTTTGGGAGGGCAGATCTTTCTGGTTTAAGCTGTCTTCCAAATAGCTGGGATTCATTAAGCTCTGGAGCTGCCCTTTGTGCTGGTGCCTTCAGGAGCTTGAGAGATCAGTATAGACCAGAAATCTGACTTTTTGAGAGCTGCGACTTGTGGAGATAAATCCCACTATAGGTAACATCTTCTGTCAGTTTTATGAGTCAGGGCTTGTTCCTGGTCACTTCAGCACACTGTTCTAGTTCACCATGGTTTTCGTTCCTGAAGCCCAGTCACAATCAAATCCCTCACAAGAAACACACCCACCAGAACTTTAAAACCACATCATCAGCCTCAGAAAATTGCACTTGTGTGTATTCCACTGTTATCCTTTTCTTAGTCCTCATTAAAAAATATAGTGTCATCAGGGTTAATTCTGCACGTGGCACATCTTTTCTGCAGTTCTGCATTGCCTCTTCATAGCTAGGCTTTGATGCCTGCACTAACTGAAAACTATTAAAACCATGAAGTGTTTCAAAACAAGCAGGTCAAAACAAAAACGCACTTTTTAGTATCCCCCTTGCTGTTGGCAACCGTTACTTGCACTTAACAAAGCAGATCATTTGAACCTCCTCTAGCTGTCTCCCACATTTCTAAAGCATCTCCTTCCTGATGGAACTTTAGCTTTAGCTGTCCTATTCCTTCGCTCAGGGTATTTTCTTCACATGACTCCTGTTAACATATCATGTTGAAAAATCACCCAGGGCCAAGGCATCTGACAGAGGTCTGCTGCTGTCAGTGCCTATGTCCTAACTGATTGGTTACTGGGTTACAAGAGTTGGGTGAGCTTCTGTGACACAGCTCAGCCCTTAGCTGTCAAGGACTTCCCCAATTCTGGCTCATTAGTCATAGGTATGCCAAGAACTGCAGCATATATTTTTTGAAGCTGGTATTACAAAGCAACAGGAGGTACGTTCCCTGAATAGGCACTGAGGTTAGCAGTTTCATTCTGGTATATTATGTGCTTATTAAATATTTTGGTGCAGATGTCACAGCAGGCAACTAGAAGATGAGATGGATGTTGAGATGTAACTATTTGAAATAGCACCAACCCCTCTGCACAGGACAGAGCTGCTCTGTCTGCATTGCAGTCCTTGGTACCCTGTGTGTCTGGACTGGGGAACTTACTGCAAGATGTTGTGGCTCCCTCTCCACCTCTCCACTCCCACCCAATTGTGTCAAGCTTTTTCTTTTCCTTTTTTTTTGGTTTTAATTTTTTTTCAAGAGACAGCAAGAGGTGTCAAATACTCAGGTCTTGTCATGACATTCAGGGAGGGAGGACTAAGGCTACAGAGAAGAATAGGGCATTTGAGTGAAAAATTATTATGGTGTAGACAACATCATTGTTGGGAGTAAATCCACAGGCTGTTACTAAGTTAGTCTTGTGACTCTTCACAATACAAAACTTTTGAGTTTCTAATACTTATGTAATGCAAATCCAGAATGATTCTGTTGACCTCAGTTCTGGGTGTCACTGCCATATGCTGACTTTAAATACAATTGTAGCTTTTTGACAATTCAGGGATAAATCCTATGCTGGCAGAACTGATGGGTTTACACAGAGTAGTGTAAATTATTTTAGTTTTGCACTGGCGATGAATGGTGTACAGCAAACCTTAATTGCTATTCTAATCAGGGTGCAATATATTTGATTTCTAAATCCAGTCCTCCATTTACATCACACCATACATCATTGCTACAATTGTGTTTATGTGTGTGTGCATTTATATTTATAAATACATATGCACTCAAACTATATATATGTATATTTATATACACACAAACCCTCTCTTTTATATACTCAACTGCATATATAAATGCATACACAACTGCATATATAAATACATGCACACAAGCATATATACATAAAAATCCGCAAGCTCTTGTGACTTACGATAAAGAATTACAAATTGGATAGAGGATAATGCAGTTTCCCTTTTTTTGTTTTTTTTTTCTAGAATAGGTTACACATCCTGTGAATGGAGCTAAAATAAAGCAAAATTTGCAGCACAGAAAGGAGATGGTTTTGATGTTTATGAATCACTACTGTCAAATTTGTACAAGTAAAATACAGTACACAGCAGCCCCCTTCATGTTTAAAACATTCTAGGGCTTAACAAGTGATAACCTCAGATAAGCTACCGTTGGGTCAAAGAATGAATTAAACAAGTGTTGCCTTTAGTCTTGACATGAAAGCATTTACAGAGCCAGTGTTCTAAATCTCTGCTGGCAGAATATTCAGAGGTGGAAAATGAAAGAGCACTTAAGATGCACAGGCTCTTTCAGCTATGGATTTATAACGATACTCCTGTAGAGCAGTTGTAGAACACAAAACCTGACTTGGGCAGCAAGGAAGTAATACCTCAGCTGGATATGTAAGGCCTGGAGATTAGATGTGCACCTGGAATATCTTCAAGAGCTAACAAAAGCCTGAGAATAGATCACCTTCTGAGGGACCAACAGCAATAAGAGCTGACTTAGTGACCTTTCCCTTCCCTTTGCTGCTTTCTTAAATTCAAACAGTTCCAAGTCTTTTCTTGCTTACATTTTGCAGGTACACTTCATGATTGTGCAACTGCCAGGTTGAAAGCTGGGTATCACAGGTACAATGGCAACAGACATTATTTGTCAAAGAAACTACTCCCTTTCTGTCTTGAGTGAATCAGTACGAGGCAGAGGAGAGGGGAATTTGCCCTCCTTGGCCAGTACCTGAATTTGTCTGAGCAGTTCATTGTGATGTTTTCAAGATATGGACACCTGTCAGCCAAGATTCAGAGAACTGGTAAGATCTGGGTGGATGCTCTTTCCCATACAGCATTGAAAAGCTGATAAATGGTTATGTCTTGCTCAACTGATCCCGACTCAATTCAGCTCTTTGGTGTAGACCATACTTCATTTTAGTCTCGGTTTCTTATGTTATATTGGAGTGAAACTTTCTCTCCTTCCTGAGCCCCAAAATGTGCTTTTAAATAAATGCATTCACTTTCAAAAACTCTGGTTTATTTTAAAAAAGCTTCAAAGAAAACTAATGGGCTAACAACAAAGGTAAAACTCTGAGGACATTTGGAAGTAGACAAGACTCTGGTTCTGGACAGATGCCTTTCATTGTTTAATTTCTTCATGTAAAGTGCAGTACACAGAGCCATAGACTAAATCGTCCTTCACCAAAAATTTGTTTTGTCCTATCTCCTACCATTTTGAAACAATGTGTTTCTGGAGAATTCCAACATAGAGTGGAAATACCTGGAACTGGAAGAAAGTGAATTATAAGCACTTAACTCCAGAATTGCTATCCAAATCTGACTTGCTGCCACACTCCATCATTGCCTTGGATTTCGCTTTCCTTTGCCTTGGATTTCACTTTCCTTTCTGTAAGCTCTAGAAATGCCCACAATTCTGTTTTCCTGACCACATAAAAGCACCCTCTGTCTGAGCATTTCTAGTCCAACAAGAATCTAAAAACTATGCAGACAAATACTTGTCGCTGACAAATACTTGTCACAGACAATACTTGTCCCTCAGCTGCAGGGACGGGATCAGACACACACAAAAGGGACATGTGCCTGTATTCCCTATGAGAGCCTGCTGGTTAGGAACTGGCAGGCATAGGGTATGAACCCTCTGCAGCCTGCCAGGGTTCAAGAACATGTCCCCTCCACATTGTGGAAGGGGTCCTAACCTTGTCGAGACAAGCTAGCCCAAGCAGGTACTCTCTCCACTGGGCTTACTGCCTCTGCACAGGAAAGAAAACTGAAATCGTGGGACAAGAGAAAAATGAAATGCCAGGAGGGTTTGAGTAGTTAGGACACTCACCTGCACTCCTGGAGATGTTGGGAGTTCAGGCCTTCACAAGCCAAGGATGACAGCATACCTGCAACCTTTGAACAAAAAGCTGAATTTCACAAGTCCATTCCTTTGTGTAGTCCCCACTACTATCCCCAGATCTTTGTGAGGTGCAGTAGCACCTTTACTCCACCCACCATTTCACCCGTCACTATGCTGAACAATTCTGCACATAAAAATGGCTTAAAAGGATGATGCTAATACGTATTAGAGGTTAATTGCAAAAGTCAGGAAAGCCGATGTTTCGCCTGAAAACAAACACAATGTATGTTTGTACTGGAAGTTGTAAACAAGGAGGCATGCTGGGTAGGTAGCCTCAAGCTAGCAGAAATTTTAAAAACCCTGAGACTTGTCTTTACATTATTTATAGGCTGGAGAACATTCATTGTTTGTGAAACAACAGGCAGCTCTTGTGCTACATCTATTGACACAGGGAAAACTTCTTGGATTGAAATTTCCTTTGATATCATGTCGACAGGATTTTCTTAAACAGGCTGCACTCAAGCTCACCCCTTCTCTCACATGCATGCTCTCTCACTGCATCTCATATGCTGCATACAACACTTCACAATGAACTGAACCTCACGTGATGGGAGAGAATTATCAAGAGTATACTGTATCTTGAAAGAATAAATTTGTAGAACATTGATTCTTATAAACTCAAATAAAAGCAAATTTCATGAAGGCATTAGCAAAGAGTGAAAAAAATTTTATGCACACAAAGTTGGTGTGTTCTCTGCAGAACCCAGCATGTGATAAAGATGCTATTTTTATAATATTATCAGAAACCAGGGAACAAAGCAAGAAAGAATACTGAAAGAGTAATTCCTCCCCCAGGAAAACAAGACAAAACACTGTGCTAAGAGAATAGTCTGTACTCACTGCCACCCTTTATCCTTCATGGCGAGAGCAGACAGCAAGGGCTCAGTGGGCCACATTCTATTGCATGTAACTCCTCTGAAGTCCAAGACAGTACACCAGAGATTAACAGAGCCCATTTCAGACTCAAAACCGGCTTTGCATTGTATTTGTTATTTATTGAACTGCAGTATCCCCTAGAGGCTCTCAGTAGGACTGCTGTCCTGTAGTGCTCCAAGAGCTAAGAAGAAAGGACAACGATGGGACATTTGGGCACTTACGTTGATTTCATCGGGGTCTGGCACAAGCTCAGAAGTTTTCTTGCATGCCTCCTATCCAGAGACCAGCTTCATGTCCTCCTGTTGCATATATTACTGAGAGAGATCCTCTGACAGAAGACCACGAACATTGGTGGAATTACTACTATACACAGCTTCCTGTTGTCCACACCAATTTATCTTCACCTGTTACAAGCAATAATTCATTTGCCAGAGAGAAACAATGTCCCTGCCATGTTGTAGATGGGCTTCACAGAAGAGATATTCTATTAGCCAGTCCCAAGAGCTCCAGGGGAAAAAAAAGAGAAAAGTCAAAGTTAGCAGTACAGCTGTCAGAAAAGCACTAGGATAGTCAAACATGAGATTCAGTCATTCTCCTGGGGTTGGAAAGAATAATATATTGTCATGTGGAGATGTTAAGAGAAAAGTAATTAAAAGCTAAGAAAAAAATATAATAAAAGGAGACCTGTAGGAGTACCCCCTCTAAAACAGATGTTTTAAAGTGCTAAAGACTGCTTCTTCTTTATCTGGGGAAAATTGTTTCTTTTTCTCTCTTGTTTTGTTTTGTTTTTCTTCTTTTCCTAGCCTAAGTCTTCAAGCTATAACATTGTCAGAGAAAGTAGCTTCAGTACTAAATAGACTTTATGCAATATGAATATATATATCACCATATACTGCATAGACAGTCAAAAGATGTCAGTAGATATGAGTAATGCTGGATCCCTGACCACTAAACATACCAGAAAGCAGCCTTTGGTGCAGCTGGCACTAGCTAATATGCAGTTTAACTTGCACAGTACACTCCTGAGTCCTGAATCTGCTTTGTGCACCACTGTAATTGGTCTGAATATGATTCTTCCATCCAAGGTATCCTGACATGTTTTGTATAAGTAAAATTTTCTTTTTGTACTAGGTTTCTTACAAGGATCCTAAATTGTTTTGCAGAATTTATAAAGCTCATTAAGGTCTTGTACAAACAGTAAATATATTTTAAATTAATTATAATGCAATCATTGATGGCATCAGTGTTTTGATCACTGAGATTCATCACAGAGGTGGATGTACTGTAGTATGGTTGAAATCCAGAGAAGGTTTGACATTCCAGAACACTACTTGATTAGTTGGGAAAGGATATGCAAGACAAAATCACATGTATTAAAAGGACAGCAAAGAAGGCTCTTGTTTTCAGAAAATAATCTTTCTGAGGAGAAGAACTTGGGGGTATTGGATGATTAAAAGCTCAACATGAGCTGGCAGTGTGTACTTGCAGTCCAGAAAACCAACTGTATGCTGGGCTACATCAGAAGGAGTGTGACCAGCAGGTCAGGGGAAGTGATTTTCCCCCTATACTACACTCTTGTGAGACCCCACATGGAGCACTGTGTTCAGCTCTGGGGCCCCCAACATAAGGAACTGGACCTGTTGGAGTGAGTCCAAAGGAGAGCCACAGAGGATGAGAGGGGCAGAACATCTCTCCTATGAAGACAGGCTGAGAGATTTGAGCTTGTTCAGACTACAGATGAGAAGGCACAGGGGAGATCTCAGAGCAACCTTTCAGTACCTAAAGGGGCCTACAGGAAATCTGGAGAAGGACTTTTTGCAAGGGCATGTAGTAGTAGGACAAGGGGAAATGGCTTTAAACTGAAAGAGGGCAGATTTATATTAGATATTAAGAAGAAATTCTTCACTGTGAGGGTGGTGAGACACTGGCGCAGGTTGCTCAGAGAAGCTGTGGCTGCCCCATGCCTGGCAGTGTTCAAAGACAGGTTAGACAGGGCTTTGAGCAATCTGAAGTTGAACCTAGTGGAAGGTGTCCCTGACCATGGCAGGGCGTTTGGAACTAGATGAGCTTTAAGGTCCCTTCCAACCCAAACCATTCTATGATTCTGTGAGTCTTCAAAATTAGTCTTTCTGACTAATCAAATTTGTCTGAAACAATCACAGGACCTTGGCAAAATATTTATTTTCTCCATAATCCAAATATTGAGCCTTTTAGCACATGGCTGCATACTGACCTAAAGGACTTAGGCCTCCCTAATCACCTGCCAACATCAGTTCTGCAGCTTTCCTCAGTTTTTTTTCTGTTGCATGTCTTTGCCTATCAAAATCTATTGAGGCTGGGTGGAACTTATGCCTCAGGATATTCTGTTATGGCAATTTAGCACCAATTCCTCTGCTGGCTGTGACATGAGGTCCTCAGAGAGAGACGTAGAAGACATTTCTTTGTATCTGTTTTTCACAGTATCAAGCCAAGACTTGTTTCTGCTCCATAAAGATAAGTAGCAAAAAGAGAGGATGAGACAAACAGGAATGGGAAGGAAAAAATCATCCAAGTACATTCATGGAAAGGTCGTAGTTAATGAGGAGAAAATGTGAAGAAAAGGACGTGAAAAGTACAGTGTGACTGAGCGGTGTTTTTTAGTGTGTCACTGCCACAGGCCCAGTGTAGACACATAGGAGATTAAGAAGACAGGATTTAAAGCAGTCATAACCACTTTTTCTGTGGCTTTCTTTTCCTTCCACTTAAAAAAACCCAAATGAACTCACTATTTGCCAGTTTAGTTCTCTAACAGAGGCCTTGGCCTGCGCTGACTGGGCAGAGACACCGAGGTCCCCTGTGGACTCCTCCCCAGTCACTTGCATAGATTCTAGTACCAAATTCAGCCCAGCAGTGAAGGGGAGGAAAGAGCCCCCACTTGTCTGCTGGAGGCTCAAACAGCACTGCTAGACATGGGAGGGAGCACCCACACTGGCTGGATGTTCTTTGCATATATGTTGCACAAAGCCCACTGCATACTCATTGACTAAATTTCGTACTTTGAACCACTGGGCTCAGCCAGGCTTTTGTTCTTGCTGGGAATATGGTTATTCAGCTCTTGCTCGGGTCTGACCTAAAGACCACCAACACAAAGATAGAGGCTCAAGGCAGGAAATGCTTGTAGGTTTCACTTATATATGAACTGGAACAGAATATAAAATAACTCAGAGGGTAAGGTGTACAAATAATCATTTCTCACACCAGCGTGTGCAATGGGTGGAATTAATAGCATGCCTAATATTTTTGTTAACTCAGAAAAGATGTTCTGGAGAGCTATTACTGATGACAGTGCTGCATTGTTATGTAGATGAGGCTTCCAACCCAAAAGTGATGAGAGGTGTAGTTCATACTGCATTTTTGTGGAACAAAAGACAAATCTAGCCTTTTAGTCCCTCTGTAGGGTTGACTTTTTTCATCCTTTAGACCCAGGATAATTTGTGCTAGTCTTCTGCCTTCTATGAGCAATAGAAGTTTAGCAACAGCAGTCATAATGTACTTAAGGATGCAGGGACATTAGGATCCAGACTCTCTGGATCATTTCTCATGTGCTTCCCATGAAGAAAATCTGGCTTGGAATAGGTTTTGCATACAAACTGAGCAAAACCTATGCATTATAGTTCCACCCCCACTGCTACCCTAATGAATCCACTGGGCTTCATAAATATAGTTCCTTCAAAGAGATGCTGTCAATAGAAGCAGAAATCATTCTCTTCAATGCGTGCTTAGAATTAGCCAACAGCTAACCAAAATACCCCCAGCAGCTGGTGAGCACTTGGGATCTGTATAGTTTCCAGCTCAGGGGGAGCTCACAGAGCTCCAAAACTATGCCAGAATCGATATGATGGGCCACGGCAATTTGAAGTTGAGAGCAGTACACACTATGAATTCATAAATACGTGTTTTCCTTAGGAGTTTAAATTTTCCTTCATTTCAGGCTGTGTAGCTAGCTTGCACAACACAATTAACAGAATTTGTTGCTGCAGTAGGAGTTTGCAGTAGTGGTTCAATCAGGACACATGAGTCACAATTGAATCTAATTAGTTTTTTCCTAACGCTATGGACTTCTCAATGCTAGTGCAAGTAAGGGATTGCAAAAATCCTTTTTTTTTTTTTGTCACTAAAGTAAAAACTCTGCCTATGAATACGTACACAAAGCACCCCTGTTGTAAAAGCAGCACCCATTTTACATTGTCACTTCTAGAAAAGGACGACTTCCCGGAGTGAGAGAATGCAACACAGTATGATTGTGGATTTTATTCAAACTAGTATCTTCAGCAATAAAGTAGTGGGCGTAATCCTTAGAGAGAGATCCTACCATTTTAATCACAGTGGTACAATTCTGTGTGTAGGCAAGCGATAAAAGAAATTTTGAGACCCTGTTTGAGCAATAGTATTCCTACGTTCTCACTTCATACTTTTTTTCGCAACCTCCATGAATTAGGATGATTTATAACCTAATGTTAACTTAGATGAAGGCAGAGTTTGCAAGCTGCACATGCAGAGAACAGTGTGTATATTTTGGGAGGGTGCTCTGTAGCTCAGATCCCTTCCTTCACTTCTGATTTGTATATAGCAAAACTATTTGTTATTCGGTTTTCAGAGACAGCAAAATGTGTCGGCCTGTCACACTCTGTAAGTCTGCTGTCAACAGGAACCTCTGAAACAACCCATCTTTCCTTCATGGTTAACAAATAGCTTCCAAAACCTAAACACTTGCCTTTTATGTTCTTCAGGAAACAAGAAAGCAAGAAAATTTTTGAACATTATCCTCTTCCATGAAGATTCTTTTATGTGCTGGCACTTACAAATTTTTGGAATTTTACCTTATTCTGGCTTCATTCACTGTATCACCATTAGTTTTGCATTCTGGATAATGTGGTTAAATTATTGTGAATGCTATAGTTAAATTACGAATGTTGCCTTGGTTGCTAATCCACTGCTGACTGCTTGCTACCTTGGATTGTGTGGCCTGTTACAGTTCACTGCCTTTTGTCCCTGTCTTCCCAGGGTACTATCTCTAACCAATTACCAAGTCTGATGCTTTCTTATTATTCTTGCTAGTTATTAAGCAGCAATCTTAACTTTTCCTTTGGCATCATAGCAACAGTGCTATAAAAAGTGGATTGGACCTGGGAAGTAGAAGCTATATTTTTACCCACGGTGCAAGCCCAGATCAGCCTGAAGCACAGTAGGCTTCCCTGCTTTGCCATGTCAGACCTTGGCTGAGATGTCAAAGTGAACTAATTAATTCTATTTCTGTTGCTGTCACCCACACCCAGGGAGGTAAACTCATACCACACAGCTGAAGTCATGCTATCAATTTTTTCTTGTTCCCATGCAGGCCTTCTGGATTTTAACCAGCAGCCCACGACTGACTCTATAGCCTGCACAAATTCCTAGAGCTATCTACTGCCTTTGCCATGGATTGTTTCAGCAGTGTCCAAAATAAGTCGGTAAACTGGTGGACAGAGCCAGCTGTGACTGAAAGTTTTGTTCGCAGGCTATTGTATATTTCAATAATTGTAGTTCCCAGTTAGAATAAAAACTATGCCTAAAATAACCATTTTCTCCAGTTGCCAATTCTTAAAATAGTATCAGTAAAGGACCATTAAAAATATTTTGCTCTGAATCATTTAACTTTGATTTTATACCACAATCAGTGCTGTAATAGTACATCTTTAACATGCCTAATATCATAGACAGATAATGTATAGCAATCATTTACAATACTTTAAACATCTCATCAAAACTAAATTTTCCAGCATTATATTTAGAATTTTCCCTATAAAAAGTCAAAATTTGAACTTCTGCAAAATACTCTGATTTATATGAAACCACTTTTAATGGATAATTATTTTTCATCACTCAGTGTTGTTTCTAACACTCATAGGTTAGCCATACATACCTAGAACAGCAAAGGCTACTAACTCTGGATCTGGATCTTCTCTCTTTTCTAGGTCATCCTCAGGCTTGATTTGTCTGGTTTCTGGCCCTGCTGGGTGTCACGGCCTGTGCCTCTTTTCCAAACACTGGGAGGGGGAAAGCACCGATGTGCCCATCTGAGTGGGCTGGCAGGGACCCTCCCACTTAGGGATCCTCCAGCCCCCTGACCATATGTGTCAGGCAAGCCAAACTGCCTTGCTTCAGAGTTGGAGCTAACATGAAAATTAGCAAAAGGCAGCAGACAGATGTATTGCCTCTAAGACAGCTACTAAGACACTATCAAAGATCCACTGCTTGATATCTGTGTCCATAGGAATCCCTTTTCTCTAGGTGTTGAAGCAGATGCCAGGCCTTCTTGTATCTTTGGCAAGAGAGAAGACCTTTAAACTTGACTGCCTCCTACATCTTAAATGTATTTCCTTATCATCGTGCCTCTGCAGCAATTTACTACTTTGTAAGGGGTAATAGCACCAATAAGTCAAGTAGCTTTTTACTTTGGCTTTCTCTGTGGAGTGATTGTCATGTGAAACCCGCTGCTTTCTGCAGTCTTGGCAGAACAACTGTCAATGCTGCAAGGGAACAAGGAGAGCACTTACCTGTAGAGAGGCAGGAGAAGGGATTCAACTCAGAGGGAATGTTTGTTTTGTCTACACCACAGAGAAGAGCCATGCTTAAAAAGTGGCTTACAAGGTACAGATGAGCAATGAACTAGGTTTTCCTTAGTGACAGGCAAGAGCATATCGTACTTAGTATATCTCAGTCAATATTAGATGCTACCTAGTAGTAAAGCGTTCTTTCCCATCTATACTTACAAACCAGTGCTAGGTCTGGGAAGCCATTCTTATTTCTGTGGCAAAAGACATGAAGGACTTCTCATTGCTGCCAACAAAATCACTCAGACAGGGCACTTTTTTTATAGAAGAACAGGCTGAATTTTATAACAGAAGAAAATGTTTCTACCTCACAAAAGAAAACCCAAAAACCCAATTCACTATAACATGGCATTCGACTATATTTTAGCTAAATTTGACGTAAATCTGAAGCAAAATTTAAATGCTGAATGCCATTTCAAATAGAAATTTTAATTTCATTTTTACGGTTGAAAATATTTTACTCATGAAAATGCATGATTTATAATATCATGCTGCCTGCATACCAGCTTAGGACTGCCTTCCTTAAATTTGAATCTCTTGCCTGAGTTCAGCCAAATTTGACAAAGATACAGAGTCCTCAGAAATAATGAAGGCTCAGCAGATTTCTTGACTATCTTCAGAAGAACCTTTGGGTGGCTGTGCAGAAAGTGTGAGACACTATCAGGGGCTCTGGGAAGAAGAGGCAGCAATGTGAGTTCACCTGTTGCATGTCAAAGAGTTTGCACAAGAAACAGACATTATAAAATGTTCCAGCACTTGGAGATTTTCCATCAGAGCTCTAAACAACTGCAAATCCAAATCCACTAGGCAGCAGCCACCCTATGTCTACATCTTACAGAACTATTTTTCCTCCTTTCATTATACCTTTTTTGCTTTCTATCCCTAAATGTATTACAAAAAAGAAAGGCATGTACTGTTCCCTTTCCTCCAATCTCTTTTCTTTCTCTACTCATATTTTTTCAAAATTCACCTCAGGGACAAGTTTTCGAATGAAAAAGTGAGCATGAAGGTCTGTAACTGATGCTTGCTAACTTTTGCAAACTCAAGGAATGTTTGTGAAAGAGGACTTAGCAAAAAATAAGCTTTGATTTACAGGTTTTTGGTTGGTTGGTTGGTTGTTTTTTTTTAGAGTGGGAAAAAGTAAAATTTCCAGGAGAAAGAGGAAAATAAAAATTCTTCATTTCCAAAACAAAATTACAGTGGGGAAAAAAATTAAAGAGGCCTATATGGATTCCCTGACTTGAAAATAATTTAAAATTTCTATGTTTTGATGTTTTAAGAAATGAAACTGAAAGGTCCAATAACTTGGTCATTAAGCTATTTAGGTTATTAAGTAAGTTTGTATGGTCATTCTCACACAAAAGCAGAAACATCCCTTATAGTATATTACCCATGGTAGGCTACTCTTTTAACACATATGCTTATCAGTGACACCTGAAATATGTGACTCCAGCTTTCAATCCCCGAAGGTAGTTTGTTACAAGTACACATGTTGATAATGGCTAACATGTATTTATATCTTAATTTTCAGTGCCCCAAAGGCACATAAGTCTTTCTCTATAAGCAACACTTAAATACAGTTTTGGATGCTAGCAGCTGTTTTGCCATTAACTTCTCTCAGGCCAAGAAGGCAATGAAGATTTTAATTATGCAGGTCATTTGTGGAAAGCCTTCCCAAAGCCCAGTGGGATAACTCTCGCTTATTGGAAATTTCATATTTCCACATACCTGAATGTGAGCCAATTTTTCTTTTCCCTTCTATGAGGATAGGCTATTCACATTTGGACTGCAGCAGGGACTAGGGATTTTAGACTATAGTATAACTAATTCCTGCATTCCTGTTCTTATGGGTGTCATTCTTATTTTCTGTTTTTAGTTCCCTTTGGGAATAAGATTATCTAGTGTTTTAAAAGATGATCTCGGTTTTCTGAGACCACCTCATCTGGGTAGCTTGGTGAGTTGATTTTCTAGGGAACAGTGAAGTTAGAATAGAATAAATAGAATTGCTTTAATAGTTATCAAGATGGGATCTGCATGAAATTTCCCCCACTGTCTCAGCTGTTCTCACTATATGCCAAATCACAGTTTCAGATAGCTGAAATAAATAGATTCATGTCTTCAGACTTGGATTTGGCTGCTACAGAACTCTGAGCTTTCCAAAGACAAAGGCTCCTTCCATAGCCCTATACAAATTCCAGAGAATTTGGATTTACAACCTGTGCAAAGTTTCAGAAAAACAAAGGTATATCACATTGAAAAACATTATTCTGCTCCAACTGGCATGGCTTCTGCCACAAACTGAGGGGTGTTTTTTGAAAGCAGACAGTGTGACCCACAGCTGACACTCAGAAGTCTCCCCATCTGATATCACAGTGAGAAGTAAAAAACAACAAAAAAGTATACATTTAAATTCCCAAGTGCCAGGTATAAGCAGTTCATCTGCACAATCTGAGGCTACTTCAGCCCTACAGAATTTCATTTAAGCTATCCTTCTTCCACAGCACATCTCCTGGTAGTCTCCCGGTAGTCTGCTGCAGGACAGACTGGCAGGTGTTGCCCTGTATGGGCCTCTCCACTCACATGACCTCGTCTGCACCGCTCATTTGGGATAAAGTCAACACCCCAAACAGAAGGGGTACTGGGACCTCCCAGTTCCTACTTGTGTTCTGAAACTCCGGATTAGTGGTGGGTAACATTAATCCTCACAACACCTGACATTTAGGAAGCCTGCAGGGCAAAGCATGTCCGGTCTTTACCAGCTGGTGAAAGATGGCTGAGCATTACAGACCTCCCAGAGCCCAGGACCATACCAACCTCCTCCAGACCAGGAGGAGTGGTGTCCCAGGGGCAAACCTAAACCCAGCTGAGCACCTGTCGAGAGCTGTAATTGCACGTAAGTATTGTGTACTTCCTACTACTGTGTAATCTTTGATTCAGGGAGCACCACCAGTGACTGTCCATGCAGATCCCTCTGTCACAAGCTCAGCAGAGTGTCCATGGAATGATGGGCGTGTACCACTCATCTAATAGCAGATATAAACAGACCACATTGAACACCAGCAAGTCTGTGAAGTTTTGCTCAGCTCTACTGAGCACTCTGCTGGCTATGAAGCATGTGAGTTTCACAGGTATTCTAGGTTTTGGAGTGGTTTTATTCCACTGTCATGCGTTCACCAGCTCTGTTTCCAGAAGATCATAGAATCGTAGAATAGTTAGGGATGGAAAGGACCTTAAGATCATCTAGTTCCAACCCCTGTGCCATGGGTAGGGACACTCCAAACTAAACCATGCCACCCAAGGTTCTGTCCAACCTGGCGTTGAACACTGCCAGGGGTGGAGCATTCACGACTTCCTTGGGCAACCCATTCCATCATGGAGCCCTCAAATAGCAGTGACTTTTAATTGCTACTATCCACATGGGATTTGAACCAGTGACCCAGAGATTAAAGGAATCATTCCTGATCCTATTACCCTTCTCCTTAGTCCACCAGTCCCTGAAGAATGTTATTCATTAACTGAACTGCTGTTTTGCTGACTCTATTTTTCCAGCACTTCATAACCTGCATGAAATTACAATATTTTTCCCATTCTTACTATATGTATGTCACATACTTATGTATCTCCAGTTATTTTGCTAGCTAGCCTCATAGGAGTTGTGTAAATGGCATTATCAAAATTGCATCTCCCTGATTCATTATTTCCAATTTTATAAAATAGCTGAGTTAGTGAAGACACTATCAAAGGGGGTTTTAAATAAACAAGCTTAATCTTCTGGAGATTAAAAGAGATAGTATAGGTGATATATCATGACTATTTTACCCCAAAGCCATCAGAAATACAAAGTACAAGGAAAACATATCAAACAAATAGTCACAATAGAGAGCATTTCAATGAGAAGATCATCACACTGTAGGATTTGCTTCAACTCAGTGTCCTAAATATTTCCCTATATGAAAACCAAAATGAAACAGGAATATTTTAAGAAAAACTAAACACATTTATACTCCACAGCCTGTTTAAAAAGAAAAAAAAAACAACGAAATGCAACTAATGTCTAAACTAATATATTTTAAAATTATTTCCTAGAACTTAAATTTGTCCAACAGACAAAAATTAAAATAACTTAAGAAGCTAGGGAAAAAAAATAAAAGCAAGGAGATCAATTTCTAGCATGACACAAATTTTTATTTATAAGAGTAAAATGATTAGGCAATGTGCCTCTAACCAGATATCAAGAAAATTACACTGTCTCTGATTATCTTAGTATTTTTTGGCAGAGAATGTATGGTATTCAGAAGAAACACATGGCCTGCAATGTAGAAACTCATGGGAGGCAGCATAGATTCAACTCTGTAGAAAAGGAATTAATTTAATAAATCACAAATCCTTCTGCTACTCATCCTGGTTGAAAAGGGATGGCTGATGCAAGACAATGCCCAATTTTCACACACTGTGCTGGGCTATTAGATGTACAGGTGTTATTAAGTTCAGTCCAGATCCTCTGTTGGTGTAACTGGCATAAATCAACTGAAGTAAATTGAGGTATTCAAATTTACTTAGGTAGCTGGGAGAAAATCACACATTCATTTGCAGCCTGAGAAACACAGAGAAGGGTATTTTAAGGCATATTGTGTTCTTCGAAGTTAGGAATACGATTAACTCTTTCCAACAGATGCAGCCTCTTTGTGACTAATGGCTTTTCCCCTGACTAAATATTTGGACTCGTGCTCCATAGGGCCCAAGCTTCCTGCCAGATTTTCACTAACCAAGATCTCATTTCTATTGTGTAATTATTCTGTTAATTAATTTTTCACACATTTCAGTCATGTGCACTGTGGCATTTGATCTGTCCCCAAATCATTCTACAAACACAACAAGCCAAAACAGAAAAAATTCAGAAATGGTACCTGGCTATACACTTTTGCTAAAAATTTTGGGTCATGCCTCTTGCCAGATAATCGTCCATATAGCCACCTGACTAGCACATAACCTAACTTAGTAAGGCCCAATACTTTCCAAACAGACAAAGCCAAAGACATCAAAGAACCATGGATCACACACAGCAAGTGGGAAGGAAGAGTTTTGCTCTACCCCTCTAAAAAACTGGGCTGGAATCCACTCCCTCCCTTCCTCTGTCCCCAGGCATTTTGTTTTAATAAATTTTGCTAAGATAGCTTCAAGTACTCCAAACTCAAACCCACCTGTCTAATATTTCTGTTTACCTGGCATTACAATAAAACTTCACCTTGGGTAACGGAGCCCCACCACAGACTTCGTATCAGTCACCACCTATGAACAGTACATGCTATGTTCACACCAGCATCAGGAAAGAAGAAATAAGAGGTCACCTCCCTTTTGCTTGAAGCTACAGATAAAAAAATTTTACGCTGTTTAAGTTCTTTCAGTCCAGGTTGTATGACCAACACATTTTGTATCAAACAGTGGGCAGGCTTGCAGCCGCTGCTGGAAAGGCAGCAGTTACAGACCTTTGCAAGCCAGTCTAATGCCTCTATCTGTTGAACAGCTCTTGGCTCGTTGATTCCAGATTAATTTCTGCTGAGCTATGAGGGTGTTGCCTGTAGTCTACTGCACATACTGAGACTGCACAAGTGTTGGATCAGGGTCCCAGATATCCAGAACTCCCAGTGAGTGTTTAGGCTTAAATACAGGGATGACACAGAACCTCATGGCTTTTGAACAGTACTTATTTTAGTTCTTAATATAGCTAGAACACACAAAGTTGTTCAGACTAGAAAAATGTTCTTTGCAATTGATGGTCGGGCTATACTTACAGTGTACTAAGTGTTCAATGTAATCAGGCTAGACAATTTGTGATGGCTAGTGCCTTGCTCTCCTATTAACTGAAGAGTCATAAAAAGTAGAGGGAGGTATCTGGCCCTTCAATTTAGCGTCTGTCATGGGTTCGGCTTTTCTGAGTCTCATGCTATGCCGGGGAGGAGGGGGAACTGGGAGGAGGCGGAGACAGGGCGCCTGACCCAAGCTGACCAAAGAGCTATTCCATGCCACAGCACGTCATGCCCAGGATGTAAAATACTGGGGGCGGGAACCCGGAATGGGCTCGCTCTCACGCTCTCTCGCCTCGGTCAGGCAGTGAGCGGTTATATCCTTTTCCCAGCGGTTGTATCCTTTTCCTTTGTATTTGCCTTGTCATTATTATTATTATTGGTAGTAGCAGTAGTGATTTGTATTATATCTCAGTTACTGGACCGTTCGTATCTCAACCCGTGGGAGTTACATTCTTTCGGTTCTTCTCCCCATTTCCCCCCCATCGGAGGGGGGGGGGGGGGGGAAGGGAGGGAGAGGTGAAATTTATGGCTTAAACCACGACAGTGTCAAAAAAAGTTATGCAGCTCTATGGTACCAACAGGACTTCTCAGAAATAGTAAAGTATATGACATTCTTGTTGGCATAAAAAAAATAATTAAAAAAATACCAACTGTTCGATATTCAAACATGACAGTCTCATATTTGCATTGACACGAACGAGAAAGGTTTCTCAGTCATTTCATGGGAACTTGGATGAAAGAAACAGATCTGAAGGTTTCTTCCACTGCTTTTTTTAACACTGCCTCCAAGGTACTTTTCTGTCTTCTCCTTTTTATGCAACTTATCAATATGTATTTCAGAGTTTTCTACTTTTATGTTTGAACACATCTTTTTTAAAAGGGAGAACGATCAGTTTCTAAGGATGCTACTTAGTGGTACAGAAAAGCAGCCACAGACTGGGAGGAAAGTTTTCAAAAGCCCATGGGAAGTGACAGGGATGGAAAGCTGATCTTTTCACAGCAAGTCAGTCCTTGGCAGCTTTCAGGTCACACCCAGGTGGTGTATATTGTAGCCTTTCATGGATGCCAGGTGGTGCTCTGGACTAGGATGCATCTCTATTACCAGTCCTGAAGACAAGCCCGACATTGTACATCATTACTGTCCCTCATCAAAATGAAAACCCCAGTTCTGCTTTTCACTTCAAAAAAACACTTGAGTTTATTTATCCCACCTTTTAACCAGGAAGGCATCACTTCTCATATGGCTAAAGCTTAACCTAGGGGAAAATCTGAGTACAAGTTGAGGAGAAGAATCCTACCTTACTTAAGCAAAAGAAGAGTGGTTTTAGTCTTGATTTCAGGCAAGAGGCAGTTTGGTCTTAATAATATTATGCTATAGCCTCCTTTCAAATTAGGGAACTAGATGATCTTAAAGTCCTTTCCAACCCTAACTATTCTATGATTCTATGATTCTATGACATTTAAGAGTTCTTCCACTTTTGTTTCTGCATGTCTTCGGTAGGCATTTCGGTTTTGAAATAAGATTAATAATCTGTACAAAAACACACAGCTAAGAATAAAAGAGGCAATTAGGGTTACATTCAGGTGAGCAATCCACTCTAAAATAATAAGAATTAAAATAATTATACAGTTCAAGGATAATAAAAACTAATGTCTCCCTTGAGAATCTTCAGTTCCTCTCCTGGTTCTTATTTCTAATTAATTCTTGAATCCTTTTGTAGGTTAATACAGTGAACAATAGGGATAAACTCCATAGTGTTTAGCCAATTGGATTCTCAGAACTTGCTTTTCTTTGCTATGACCAGCAGAGATCTGAGGAAACACTGCCGTCCTCTGAAACCTGACTTTGTCCTAGCGTCAGCCGATGACATTTAACACTCAGACCCCTCCTTTTAACCACAGTGACGGTACCAGAGAGGGAAAATCAGTTTAGCACAGTATTAAAAAAACCCAAATGTACCACAGAAACCATGTTTGATCCCTCCACGCACACTTCCCGTCTTCTCATTGTGCTGTGACTACCCGAAATTAATACTGCCAGCATGTCCTCAAAAATACACACTATTCTTGCAAAAAATTCAGCATTAGATTTAAATCCCAAAATGAGCATATGAAAAGCATGTTTTCCCCACAGGAATATAAATACCAAAATGTTCTGTAGGATGAAACTGTATTCAGCGTAAGACATTGATTTCTATTTTCTTCTTGTCCCACCCTTATTTTACTAGCCTGCTGCTGTTTCTATCTTTTCCAGCTCTTTCCATCTAGAGGTGAATCAGAAGCACATGGGTGATGCCTTCCCTTCCTTTGTCTCTTTTGTTACATGTTCATTAGCTTTTTAGGCGTCATGTTACAGTCACCATAGTTAAATATGCAATTCAGATTTTCCTTTTAATCACCCAAAAATGTATAGTCAGGACCCTGTGTACTTCTTTTCCTGATCACAGGTGAAATATGTATGCAATATTGGCTCCTCTGTTCCCTGTCATCTCTCCTTTTTTAGTGTCCTCTCCTTTCATGCTCATGCCACTGAGGAATCTCAACAATGGGTAACCGGCTATGGGTCCTCTAGCTTCCAGTGTCCTATTGACCTCAACACCACATCTGAACTTTGCTTTCCACCCACTATTTCATGTTCAAGGCTTTTTAGATCATGTTCTTCTCCTCTAGATAACTGCTTGTAGGTATTTACCTTCCACTGAATATCTCTACATCAACGAGGTGACAGAAAAATAAGCATTGACGGAATACCTCTGTGAAACTTGTGTTTCAAAAAAAAGAGACTGGTATCCTGGTCACATCCTGCAGATGTCCTGTGAGCATTGAAAGAGCCTGAAAGCCTGCATCCAACCCTAGATGTTATTTTCCTTTCTGCAGAGTCTCAGAAGGTTTCCAAAAGGATGCTTTTGTTTTCCAGGCCCATGGGTTTTTTAGCTTGAAATTAAAAATAAACAATAAAATGAGACCAGTTATTTTTAGCAAATAATTGATTATGGAGTATAAATAGTGTAAATTAAGAAACAAAAGAGACATTTTTAAAAGGTTTTTGATTAAATCTATATCCTCACTGTCTTCTATCACAGCATGTCCATGCCTTCTGTGGTTCCTTTCTCTATTTTTAAAAACATCCATAGATCTGTGAAGGACTTATGAAGTAAAAACCATCATCTGTGTGGTTATATATTTAAGATATGTGAATGCAGAGTGGAAGCCTGAAATGAAAGGGCTTATTAATGACATTTTTTATTCATACAGCAATAAGAAAGGCTTCATTTGTTCATCCCTTGATCGTCTTTTTCTTTTCAATTACCTTTTCTAAAAGGAAGTTTAACATTTTCTCTGGATTCCAGCAGGTCTCCAGTTAAAAAGAAAACAAGACAAAACACTTTCAATCTTGGGTAGGTTTTTCTGTGACTTTTTCTCTCTCATTTCATCTATTTGTTAATGAAGATCCTGGGATCTGGTAATCAGAATTGAGAAAAGCTAATTTTTGTGAGAGACAGCAACTCATGCCTCCTAGCCCTTGTGCCAATTCCTCATATTGACCACCTAATACCAGGACCTCCCCCCAGTTTGAAACCTCAGAGGGACCTTGATCTGTGATCACTGAGATGGAGAAATCACCCCTTCTCTTGCTCTCCTGGAGTCCTACTCTTCAGTGATCCCCACTGCAGAGCTTGCCCCAGCTGCAGAGATGTACCCTCACCACAGTGCCCAATTGGTGGCGGTGGAGCAGGAAGGCACATGGAAGCTCAGTGTGAGGTTGTGGGGCAGACCTGATCCTGCTCTAGGGTTTTGTTCTCCCCCATTCTCCTCTGTTGTGCTGCTTCTCCTACTGCCTCTGCCCGCGGATTATACTCCTAAATCCCCCAGCAGTTTTCCCTGTGGCATTCTCCAAGAGATGATTTGCCTACAATACTGTTGCACTCCAACTTCTTCCAAACTGGGTCAAAACAGTCCAGATTTTGTGAGGTTATCAAGAGATGAGAGGTTCTAAGCTGAGTCAAGCCTATACAGAAAAAAGAATGCCACCTTCTACCAGAATCCATTAGAAAAGTATCAAAGAAAGGAACATGCTCCACATATATGAGCCTTCTTTCCAATCAGCTTGTCTGCAGGACTATAAATATCAAAATCACTGCCTATAAATATGACAGTGATGTAGGTCATGCACTCACTGAGAATTAATAGCAAATCTTTCCATGATCCTTGGGCCTTGGCTGGTGTTGGAAAGGAGATTTGAGTAAAGAAGAGAGAATGCCTCTAGATAGTTTTGTACAAGTAGTAAATGATCCTTAACCCATCATTTCAAACTGAATGTACAGCCCAGGGCAGAACTTTCTAATTGTATACAAAGAAAGGCTTCTCATTTTACTGTAACATTGGAGCAGATAATCAACATTAATTTATCTTTGCATTATTTCTTGTCTAGCTTTACTGTTTATATGGAACTGACACTAATATGAGTTTACACATGTATTACAAGAGATCATCTATATTTCAGCTTGGGGACAATGTTTCTGGTAGTTGGATTTATTGAATTCTAAATAACACCAGCCTCAGAGCAAACCACTTCTTAAAAAAAGCCCCAACAAACAAAAAAATTTAAATAAGATGGTGTTTGATGGGTATAAGAGGAAATTACACTATTTTTTTAAATCAGGATTACTAGTAAAATAGTAGTAAAACACAAGCTTCTTGAATGTACGTTCAGGAAAGCAAACATAAAACCCAGAAAAATAAACAGCTATAAATGAGTTAAAAGCAGCAATCATTTGGGTGGTGCTGTAAACTCTCCAAAGACAATTTACCTTTCCCTTATCAAAGGGCTGTAAATGACCTCCTGACTGACTGGGATCAGTCAAGATAACTTTGAGACACTCTGCACTAGTAAAATAAATGGGTTTTGGCTCCTCAAAGTTTATTATTTCCTGGTTCCTACATACCAAATGGAAAAATAGGCCATTTAGAGAAGAGCTGCATGCAGTCAGATGGTTTCAGTACCTCTCAGTATCTTGCTGCTCTTGATCAATAACACAACCTTGCACACTTGGCTGGCTCGCCAATGTTGCACTTTCTCACCCAGCCCAGAAATGTGGTTCGTTAGTCTTTAAAATGTCCTGAGGGTCAGCATAGTAAAGGACAAAAAGGGGTCAGAAAACCAGCTGATTTGTGATGGGTTATTCTGTTTTCTCCCTGATCATACATTGTCAAGTTGCTGAGAAGTTCTTTTATGCAAGAGCTTTTAATAACTACCCCTTTTACATGGGCATTAAAGCTTTTCTTGGCTATGGACTTTTTTCAGGAGACTTGGTGCCCTGATGCAGGGAAATGAGTGCTTAAGCAGCTATTTTTATGGGTCTATAATTTTATCATTTTTTTTTTCCCTGTGATTTTTCTAAGTCAGATACTTTAACAAGTAACCCACCTCCTCCTTCAAGTCAGAGAGCTATTATTTTTTAACAAAGCCGACTGATTGCCGCCAGCTTTCTATTTAGCAGCTATTTCAAGTATTTATCCCAGTCAGCTGCTATTGAAAGCTTATAACATTGTAAAGAAAGACATAGCTGCATATTGAGCAGGTCTGTGTCACTGCATGCTCTCTCTGCAGTTTACTAAACCTCCCTTGCTCTCCAGTCCAGTTCGTTATAGGAAGCCCAGATTCAACCTTTTGTGCTGAGATCTGACACATCCAGGGTAAGAAAGAACACCCTCCCTTATGTCAACCTATGGGCTAGGCCACTTTCAGGCTGTCCTTACATGTACAGACAAGGAGAGAAAACACAAGGATGTCGATACCACAGAAAGGAATCTCACTGTCTCTTGTCTTAGCTGCTCATCTCCAGCATTTCCCATGTGTTATCACAAGTGCATAATCTGCCACATAGAAACATGAATCAGTGAATAAATATGGTTAAAAATCCAATATAAAAAGAATGAAACTATTTTTAACCTGAAAAGGTTTTCTCACTTTACTGTGAATGTTGCTGCACCCCAGGGAAAATTTAATCCAGGCCACTGTTAATGAGCAGTGATTGAACAGAATAATTGATTGGGCTGTGTTGACCCTCGATGGACATCTGGTGCCCATCAGAGCACTTCTCTCCTCAGCTCAACAATGGAGAGAAAATATAGGGAAAGGCTAGTGAGTTACTATAAGGACAGGGAGAGATCACTCACCGATTACTATCACAGGCAAAAAGGAGTTGACTTTGGGAAATCAATTTCTGAGTAATCAAATCAGAGTAAAATAATGAGGAATGAAATCAGATCTTAAAAAAACCTTTCCCCCACCCCTCCCTTCTTCCCGGGGTTAACTTTACTCTTGAATTCTCTACCTCCTCCCCCACAGGGGCACAGAGGGATGGAGAAAGAGAGTTGCAGTCAATTCATCACATTGCTTTTGGTGCTTTTCTTCCTCAGGGGGAGGACTCCCTACACTCTTCCCCTGCTCCAGCATGGGGTCCCTCCCATGGGAGACAGTCCTCCATGAAATTCTCCAACATGAGTCCTTGCCATGGTCTGCTGCAAGCAGCTCCAGTGTAGGGTCCCTTCCACGGGGTGCATCCTTCAGGAACAGACTACTTCAGTGTGGGTTCCCTATGGGGTTACAGGTCCTGCCAGCAAACCTGCTCCAGCATGGGCTCCTCTCTCCATGGGGCCACAGGTCCTTCTAGAAGCCTGCTCCAGCGGAGGCTTCCCACAGTGTCACAGACTCCTTTGGGCACCCCTCTGCTGTGGTGTGGGGTCCTCCATGGGCTGCAGGTGGAGATCTATTCCACCAGAGACCTCCATGGGCTCTATTTGACATGGGAGAAGCTTCTAGCAGCTTCTTACAGAAGACACCCTTGCAGTCACCTTCAGCTACAAAAACCTTGCTACACAAGCCAAATACATTAATACATACGCAGTTTCTATACCTTTTCATTTTGGCAACAAGCTTGTTTGAATACTACCTCATAATAAGAGATCTGATCTTGTGATCATGTAGCAGCAGGAATGAAAACTAAACCTTGAGAATAAAAATTGCCTTAAGAAACCAATCAGAACATGGTAATATCAAAGAAGTCCCCATGCTTTCTTGTTTCCTGACATTGGGTGTCATTGGAGTTCTCTATTCACTTTGCTTTGGGAAGCTGAGATAAATGACACTGAAACATCAAACTAATTGCTTTGCAGTCAACAGTCCCTCTGCCAGATTACTCGTTAGCTGACCATCATTTCTAAGAGACTTTACTTTCTAAAATACATTCAATTAATTGCAATTACCCTCAATTTGAATATAAGACCCCTCTCCTCAAGACATTATCCACAAAATAAAAGAAGTTTTGACACTAATCTCCCAGTGTTCCTTTTTTTTATTATTTCTTCATGCAGTAGTCCTGCATAATCCAAGCAAGAGTGTGTCATTAGATTAATTTTAGACATGCAAATCTGAATCTGTATTGAATGAGCAGGTAAGATTACCACACACAAACCCTTCTCCAACTGTGTTTTACACTTGGCCAGTTAGAACGGCAACCTTTTTGACAGGGAAAGAAAACAGTTTAAATACCAATCAAAGCTTTTGACATAATGTAGTTTGAACATCTTGGCAAGACCATTAAAAACGGAATTAGTGGTTGAGTGATAGCACAAAAGTGGTACTCTAAAGGACCTAACATTTCTGCAACTTATCTCATGCTCTGCTGAAATGCATTAAAGTATCTATACTGAAAACTCATGGGTTCAGCAATAACAGTCATTTTTCTCCTTCATAGTAGCTGGTGCAGCACTGTGTTTTTGACTTTCGGCCTGGGAACTGCACTGACAACACCAGTGTTTTCAGTTACTGCTTGGTAGTGTTTTGGTCTGATCAAGGACTTTCTGAGTCTCATGCTCTGCCAGGGGGGAGTAGGGGAAGCCGGGAGGAAGGAGAACCAGGACACCTGACCCAAACTGACCAAAGAGGTATTCCATGCCACAACATGTCATGCCCAGGATGTAAAAATGGAGGGCAGAGACCCAGAAGGGCGGGGTGTGCACTGCTTGGTTGGGCTGGGTGTAGGTGGTGAGCAATTGTATTCTTTTCCCTTGTATTTCTCTTATTATTATTACTGGTGGTAGCAGTAGTGATTTGTGTTATACCTTAGTTACTAAACTGTTCTTATCTCAACCCGTGGGAATTGCATTCTTTTGATTCTCCTCCCCATTCCCCCGGGACTGGGGGAAGAAAGAGGGGGGAGTAAGTGAGAGAGCGACTGCATGAGTTATAGAGGCTTAAACCACAACAGTGATTTTAGAGAAACTGGGATTAAGATTTTGCATACCTATTTACATGCAGATTATTGCAAAGAAATTGAATTACCAGTTGTTCCAAGAAATTTAATTTGGCCAGGAGTTCATGTCCAAGTTAAATAATTTTACCTGCAGCGTGTTCTGTATAAAATCAAGGCAGTTTGATACCACAGATTTTTCAGACAACTCTGATTATTATCTCTAATCCCAGGGTAAGGATTAAGAACCTTAGGAGACCATGGTGGCTAGAAATCAGGCTAGAACATGTTTACATTTTAAATGTCTGATTCTCACAACCTGTTTACATTCCGTATGGAGGACTAGAAACTTGAGACTAAACATAATGGGATATTTTCTTGTCATGGTACCATACACCAGCAGCAAAGAGGATCCTGCCATGTGGAGCCATTTTCTGAACCAAAGAAAATCATTAATATTTCTGATGCCGAGGCAAAAACTTTAAAAACCATGGTAGGCATGGGGCAATCATACCTCTAGAATCCCCTCCTGGTTTCAGGCATAGTTGTGATGCCAAACTATTAACTGCAACCTAGGATTCAAATTCGGGTCTCTGTCTACCTCAGGAGTAGGAAAGTTAGCCCAGATTAGACTTCATCTGACTAAGATGACCCAGTCTGGGTGGCTGGTTCTCTAAGGGGGAGCAACATACTCAGTTCTACCTATGCTCTGTTCAGCCTTCTGTGTACACCTGGGAAATTATAACAAAGAGTGGCCCTGTGAGTCTGTTTCCCTCCTTTGCACTGACACTTGCCATGTCATTAATAATGAATGCATTGGAAATGCTGCTTGCCATGTGCCACCTTTTCCCTTCTTTTCCTTGTGCTTCTGTTTTCCCATTTCTCTGGAACACAGAGCAGTCCTCAGAGCGATGACGACATATAAGAAATAATTGTATAAACTTTGTAATCTATAACAAGGAGATATACATACATAAACACATATATGTTCTTACTATCAATTTCTTTTTTTTTATTCTGCTTCATATTTCATTTTCACCATACAGGTTTCTATATCTATTTTCAAATATTTTTTACTAGGTGTCCTCATGTCCCCTTAAATTCAAATGTCAGTGTATTTGTCCAGGCCTACTCGCAGAACCAGCCAGCTGAGAAATGGAACATGAATTCATTAGCAAATCATACCTATCAGAACTGACCTTACAACCTGCATGAATCAAAAAGAAAGACTTAGCTTGGCTCACTTCAGTGGAAAATCAGAGGCTAACCAGCACAGTCAAAGAGGGCAAGATTCACAAAGAACAAAATGTTATCAATCTTGTAACATCAAATCAAAAATGATGGAAAGAAAAAGCACAGAAATAAGTCTCTGAAACTATTCCCATAAATGTGACAGTTGCTTACTAGCTTTAAAAAAAAAAAAAAAAAGTCAGCACAGGTAACAGAACTGGAGAGTCACATAATGACAGCCTATGCGTATTCACTCCAGGGAAGAACGCATTTTACAGCATAAAATAAATTGCTGTAGTGACCCAGGGCACTGCCAATGTTTCTCAGATGAGGACAATTAACCAAAATAATATTGTTAATTTTGCCACAGGTTTTATATGATCTAGAAAGCAGAATATACTTTGCCTCAGTAGACTCAATTTAGGCTCTGCAACAAAAGTGAATTTCAGTAAAACACTGCAGCAGCCAGGGCTGCAAATGAGCAACAAAGACACCTGTAGGAGTAGATATACACAATCTTAAGAGCACAACTGAAATTCTGTTAGGTTCAGAAGGGAGCAGCCTGGGCTAGCACAGGCCAGCCCTGCAATACACCCGGGTTGTCACCTCTGCTACCACTAGCATTGCAGAGTCAACAACAGTAGTAATCACTTGCACACAGTGCCTTTCATCCCTGGAAGGGTTTCCTGACATCTGCATCAAAACAGGCATTGTCCTAAGTAAATATTAACCAACTCCACACCACAGATAAGGAAGCCCCTGGTACAAGTAGTCTCCAACAACAGTCCCTGCAAGATCTTGATTCCCACACAACTGCACTTACAAAGATTTTAGAAATTAACCACAGAAGTGGTGAAACAGGAGAACAGCCCATGGCAGCCTATATTGAAAAGGTCCATAGCATTCAGACTGGTGCTACTCCAACCTGCGTCTTAGAGGCTGAGGCATACACACATCATAGCTGGCTGTAGTTGTGGTGTTTTAGGTAACTTGTGCCAGGGAATTACTGCCTGCTGCTGCTGTGTGCCAGTGGAGGATGAGGCTGTGATGGATGCATGTGCTCCATGTGGGGGCACGCCAGCCAGCTAGCACACTGCAGAGCTGCAGCAGCAAAACACCACTTGCAGAGCTTCCAGTGTCTTTGTCAGGAGCATTTTTTCTTTTCTCCTTTTTAACTAGATGACAGGGACCAATTAAAGTAATGAGCCTCACAAAGTATTTCCCTTGGCTAACAGCAGCCTGTATTAATGTTTGCAGAAGTGCAGCATTTGGGCCTTAAGCTTTCCTGTTAGATGTAAACACTTTGCAAGATGCTTCAACATTCTGTGAAGTTCTCAATCTCTTAGACTGGTGCCTTTGGCAGGAATAAAAATGTTTCTCCTGTATCCCATGGCTCACTGTATCCCAGAACTCTGGCAATGTGAGCACCAAAGCAGTACAGCTGGTACTGCCCATGGCCCATCTTCTCCCAGAAAAGCCACAGAGGTGTGAAACACAGCCAGGCAATTTCTCTTCTGTGAGCAGAGTCTAAATTTGCAATTGTCTTATCTAATGTTTTTGCTTGTGGAGTGTTTTTTTTCTGGTGGGGGATGCTTAAGCTAAAATATATAATCCCTTCAAGTCTGACCTCCCTCCACCTGCTGAATCAGTATTGGAAAGAAATCCAGAGGTTTACTTTTTTGAGATAGTTTGTTTTCATAACTGCTGCAATAAAAGATTAGGAAGAAAAATTTCTCTTTGAACTTGACAACTTTCTGCTTACAAAAGAAAAAAGAAAAAAGAAAAAGGTAACTATTGACTTTGGCATGGATTCTTCCAGCTTGCTCTAATTACCACTCTTACTATATTCTTGTAAAATGCCAGACTTTCAAATGTGTTGCAAATGCAAACAGTGAAAAGAAAATAAATGTGGAGATAGCGCCAAGAAAAACAGAGAGTTTATTAACTTTTTCAGTTCCTGTTTCAGTGCTCAGTCAAGCAGGTGCCATGTCACGAGGAATGCAGGCCCTGGAATTTGAATCCAGATATGAATCTGTTTGCCTTCCAAATTAGAGCCTTTCCAGAACTGTGGCTTCCCTCCAAGTCCGTTGCCAAAGCTAAAACTAAGACAATTTTCCAAATTCTAGTCTCAATATTCATAACTTTGTCGTCCAGTGTTAAATCCTTAGGGTGGTAAACAAGATCCCTGAGGTTGGAGGACTGCAGCAGACTAGCTACCTCAAGCTCCAGTTGTAGACTTGTGCTATAACTTTCAGGTATGACTTGGGCTTCTACTTTGTTATTTCAATGTATTCTGGTCAGCATTTCTGCCAGTGAAAACTGCTTGGACATCTTGGTGGGAAGTCAGCACAACAATGATCCAAGGCTTCCCATCTACTATCAGCTCTTGAGGACCACATGAGAACCAGGGTGGCAAAGGAGCAGACATACAAGCAAAGCACTTCATGTAGGTGGAAGGAAAGGACAAAGCACTTTAAGCACACTCCAGCGTCATGTGCAAGAAAACCAAGCTAAAGAGGAAAAAAGAAAAAGCTCAGCATACCCCCTAGTGACTAGACTTAATGTAATTCTTCAGAGCAGGAACTTCCAACTCCTTGAAAGAAAACAGTTGACTGAAATCAGTTTTCAGACTCCAAAGATGCAAAAGCAATGCAAACAAGGCTACACCACTTTTGTAAATTCAAGAACTGTAACAATCACTCCTGCTTTTCATCTTACATTAAGGTGCACAAATATTCCTCTATTAGCCATCATTATTCCCTCCTTGCTCGATGACTCCTCAGTTCTAGACAGACAGCTAAGCATTTTGAGATTGCTTCCGGTAAAACGCAACAGTGGAATGGTCCCCAGTCTTCCTCCACCTTGCAAAGGAAGGAACTTAGGATTTATATAGAAAATGCTCAGCTTTTGACCAAATAGATCAATGTGAATTCAATAACAACTTCCAAAACAGAAAACTGGGGTCCCAGCAAGCCATATGACCTTCACATCTGAAAATTATTGGTCAATATCACAGTGAAACCTTGCATTTATGCATTTATATATCACTTTGTCTCCAAACACACCAGACGGTATGAAATTATTTAACTTCACAGTATCTGCACCAGGTCATCTTGGCATTACTATCCCTGATCATAATATATATATTATATTATAATATGTATCTTCTATATTTACCAAATTCATGGACCTGTAAGAAGTTGACACTACTCTGACAACAATGACAAGAGTGTATGTCACTTGGTAGGACAATATCCTAACTGACAATGCCAAAGAGACAGAGGGCAGTGCCCAGAACACAAATTTTAATTAACTCCAGAAAGCAGCTCCATTCAGCAAAGCACTTATACATGTCCTTAAACTTGAGCATCTGCTTTTCCAGGAATAGGATGGGAGGCTCCTATTTACCAGTCTTTTGCCCAAGGTGTTATTCTTGTCATTAAGAACAATGTTGTTAAAAACTTGAAGGAAATAGCTCTTTCAGATCAATCTAAGGGGTAATTTCATCTTGGATTCTGCAGTTGCTACAGAAATCAGTGAGAGTTTTACCATTAATTTCAGTATGATAAGGATCAAGCTCTTAATGCAAACATTAACTTTTAATTGACTATGGTAATTGTTTGCTTTACACTCACCTGAGATTTTTTTGCAAAAAAACTTTCATTTTACTTCAGTGACTACCAGATGTTCTGTACCGTCTGTGCTTTTCCATCTTAAAGCTAAATATAATGCCAATTACAAAAAACCTCTCCAAAGACATTTGGCAGGCTTGAGACTCCTTTTAACAGACATTTGGTTGCAATGGCAAGTTGCTCATAACACTCTTCAATCAGTTATAGAGAAGGAGTGCTTTTACTGAAGAAAATAAAATGACCACAGTTATATTAAATAGCATTCTCTTATACTTGGAACTTGAAATTGGAGCTGTGCTGAAAGGAAAAGATAGTGCACATGTGCAAATATAATCATAGAATCATAGAATAGTTAGGGTTGGAAAGGACCTTAAAATCATCTAGTTCCAACCCCCCTGCCAGGGGCAGGAACACCTCACACTAAACCATGACACCCAAGGCCCTGTCCAACCCGGCCTTGAACACCGCCAGGGATGGAGCATTCACAACTTCCCTGGCCAACCCATTCCAGTGCCTCACTGCCATCACAGGAAAGAATTTCTTCCTCAGATCCAATCTAAACTTCCCCTGTTGAAGTTTGAACCCATTACCCCTTGTCCTCTCACTATAGTCCCTAATGAAGCGTCTCATTCCAGCATTCCTATAGGCCCCCTTCAGATATTGGAAGGCTGCTATGAGGTCTGCACGCATCCTTCTCTTCTCCAGGTTGAACAGCCCCAACTTTCTCATCCAATCCTCATACGGGAAGTGCTCCAGTCCCCTGATCATCCTCGTGGCCCTCCTCTGGACTTGTTCCAACAGTTCCATGTCCTTTTTATGTTGAGGACATCAGAACTGCACACAATACTCCACGTTGAAATTAAAAGCCACAAATTATACTAGTCATCTTTACTTACATAACTGAGTATTCCTCACTTTATCATTTGTTAATGATCATACCAAGGCAAGACAGACCCATGGCAAACACTATACTGTTGCACTAGGCCTGTCCGAATCCCAATTTAGGTAAACTAGATTAAACTCCACCAAGTTAAATTCCCCCTGTGTCTTGACCTGATGTGCTGTTTTCTTCATTTCAGCTTATTCGCTGTTATGGCATGTTGCTAAGCACTATTAAATACTTTGAGATGCTGTCCTCACATCTTCATGTCAGGTAAGATCCTCCTTAGTGCAAAATAACACCACACTGCTGCAGTCTAAGGAGCTACACCAAGCAGCTTCAAGCTGAAAATTTGACCCATTGGGTTTAGACATGCAAAAGACTTAACTGGTATAATGTAATATCTAGGAAAGTAAACTAATAACAAAAACCTCACACCATGTTCTTATAGTAACGGTTGCTCAACATCACTGCAAAGCAGGTGTATTTCTCATTTGGTTAGGAAGATAAGCTTCAAGATCCTGATGTTTGGAGTTTAGTTGCTAGTCATACTAGAGATCACGACTTCTGTAGTAACTTTTTGCAGAGACCTTTTTCAAACAAGAATTATATACAGTATGTATTTGAGCTGTTGTCCTCAGGGCTTGCTAGCACATGAACTTCCTGAAGGGTGGAGCCATTTTGAAACAAGCTTACATCAGATCCCAAAACTCTGCAGGGCATGGAGTGCCTTTTTGCACAACCTGAGGTAATGCTAAAGGCACTCATCACCGTGCAGATATATTCTATATTAAACCATAATTAAACAGTTTGCAAGACTCTGTATTTCGAGTAAATCACTGTCCCACAACGATGTATAAGCTTTTCTACAACACACTTTCTCAGCAAATTAAGCCTACAGTGTTTACCTTTCTGTACTGCAGAAGTAATTACAGTACCATTGTATATGATACAAGGCCTGCCTGTTCTGCTTATATTCCCTCTCTGCTTCACCTAGCTAGTTCAAAGATTAATTCCTTTAAAAATACAGATTCCCTAGCATATTCCTATAAATAAAAAAAAGAAAAGAAAAAAAAACTTAGTTAAAAACAGTTAAGTGTGGTGGGAGAGACCAAAGAGCAACAAGCAAACCCCAGCAATTTCTGAATAAAATGCAAGAGTCTGTGTATTAGGAGAGGATTTTCTACTGTTTTCTTTTACAGTTGCCTAATATCCTGCCCTTCTATGCTCCCCCTACTGTCAATGGGGACAAAGAGCAGAAAACCTACCTCACCTACTTTAGAAATTTGTGCAGAGGAAAGGATCAATTGATTTTTAAAGGTGCTTGGCTCTCTCTACTGGTCACAGGGAGCTGAGATAATTTACTTGGACTGGACAGCCAACTTTTACTAAGTTTTTAAGGGAAAAGCCCATCCCTGAAAGACATAATAAAAGGGTCACTGGTTAGATCAGCTTAAGTCTCTTCAGAAATATGGTAGCAGATGCACTGCATGTAACTGCACACAGTCAGTAACATCCCTCAGCTCTGTTTTCTCTCTTTGTGCCTTTGCCTGGAAAGTCTGGTAGAATTTCTTGGCCAAGTTTCTGTATCACAGCCATGAGGCTGATCCTTCAGAAGATAAGAAGGTTAAAAAGAGCCTGTTGGCATTGTTTCCTGAGGAAAGGATGCACAAAGGAGCAAACCACTCCTCAGTACATGTTCACACCTTAAAATAAGACTTGCTGGAAAGCTTTGCCTGCATAATAGATAGACTGTGCTATCAAAAGTGAAAATTGCATTCCTTGTTCCCTTTCAGCACATTTTTTGAGGGGCGTGAGGGAGGGAGCCTTCAGAATTCATTGGTTGTGAAACTCCAATTTAGTTATTTTCTCATCATTCTATTTGCTTTATAATTCACTGGTTTGCGATATTCACACCTAGCCTCTGCTTGGAAAGACCAAATATTACATGAGGTCACCCTCTCAAGGAAGCAAGAGCTTGTCTAATGCTGTTTTCTCCGATTTCCTGCAGAATCCCTAAAATCCCGCCCTTCAGAGGTATCATTTGCTATTGATCTCTGCTGCAACAGGAAGCATATCCTAGCACACACACTCAAAGAAAAGCTGAAAATTGCAGCAGGCTGGAAAACAAGAATCCGCTTTTACAAAACAGGCCAAGATTTTGCCATGTGAACTTGTTCTGTAACCAATAAAAGAAAGAGATGAGAAATTGTCTCACCAGCCAGTGCTTACAACTGTAATGGTTTAACCCCAGTCAGAAACTAAGTACTACACAGACATCTGCATGCTCACTCCCCTGCCCTCCCTGGTGGGATGGGGAGGAGATTTGAAAAAAAAATGTAAAATTCATGGCTTGAGATAAGAACAGTTTAATAATTGAAATAAAATTAATTAAAATATAATAACATTAATAATACTAATGATAATAGTAACACTAATACTAATAATTGCAGTGAAAAGGACAGAGAAAGAGGAATAAAACCCAAGAAGAACAAGTGATGCACAGTACAATTGCTCTCCACCCACTGACCAATGCCCATCCCATCCCTGAGCAACGATCAGCGGCTCCTGGCTAGATCCCCATAATTTATATACTGAGAACAACACTATGTTATGAACTATCCCTTTGGCTAGTTTGGGTCAGCTGTCCTGGCTGTGCTTCCTCCCGGTTTCTTGTGCCTCTTCTTACCTGCAGAGCATAAGAGACTGAAAAGTCCTCAATCAGGGTGAGCACTACTTGGCCAAAACTAAAACATTCGTGTGTTAACAACATGATTCTCATAGTAAATCCAAACCACAGCACTGTACCAGCTACTAAGAAGAAAATTAACTTGATCCCAGCCAAAACCAGGTCAACAACTGGCATCTGAGATGCACAAGAGCCAGCCTGAAGTCTCTAGCTGTCCTGCCCATAGCAGCTTTCTGAATCTGCCTCTTGCATGCCTGCTGGAAGCTCTGACTCCCACACAATGGATTCAACCACTCTCACCCATTACAGCTTTTCTACTTCATATAAAAAATTAACTACTTCTTGGCCTAGAAACAGCATCACAAAATGCTTGAATTTGGTCTTTATTTTCCCACATCACAGGTAAGAGGCTGAATCACCTGGCTGTGTTCAGTGAAAACTCCAGAAGAGATTAAGAGAAAGGCTGACTACAGACTGCTGGATAAAGACACTGCTATTAGGAAGATACAGGTAGAAAACTGTCTTCTTGTTTAAGATTTTAATGCCAGTTTACTATGATTCAGAACCTAAATAGTGGAGTCCTGGTAATGTTGGAGTGAGCCCATATCTCTCCCTAAGCATCCAGGATTCCACTGAAAATGTCCTGTTTTGCTGAACATCTGCTTTTCAGTGAGTGTTCAGAGGTTGAAGAGAACATGATACCAACATTTTGAGAGCCACCGAAGTGCAGTTTTGAATTGCCTCCTCTGGCAAACGCTGTACTTATATACAAGTTGCTTAGAGCAGTGCAGTACCAGTTTAGTAGCATATGGTAAAAATCACATCAGTTCCAGGATTTACATATTATTCACCTTCCCTTGCCCAGTCTTAGACAGATGGTTTGAGAGAGCCAGACACTGGAAAAGGAGTAATGCCTTTTATTCAGGTGTTCTAAGGCAAAAAGAGAAGAGAAACAATTATTATCTGCTGCTGCAGTCTGTTTTGGAAGAAATTTCTTGAGCTGAGGTGGGCTGAATCCAGGTGAGGGCAGACAAGAATATCCATAGTAACTTCAAATCCTGACAAAATGCCCTGGGAAACTTTTGTGCCTTGATGAGCAGCATGCATTTTATAAGGCTTTGAGTTTCTTGTTTGTCTTGCTCAAGATCCCTTTGGATGCTGGTGGCTTCGGTTTTATTAAAAACTACCCCTATTGTTGTGGGGGCTCCTGAGCTGATGGCCTCAGGTTGAATGCATGCCTTTACAACTGGCTTGAAATCACTCACTGTCACACTGACTCTTCTGTTTCATTTTCTGCTTACTGAGCACAGAGCGGAGATGGATGCTTTCACTGGGCCTGTCACCTGCAGAGCCTTGGAGGGAGTGCCCAGAAATAAACATGGTGATTTTTCTTTCTACCTTACTGATCCCAGGGGAAGTCAACTTTTTCCTAATCCTCTTAGAATATTCTGTGGTTAAAGGTAGGAGATCATCTCACCTATCTTTTTGCACATAAAGCCCACATGTGTATTTTTTGACACACACCCCCCCCCCCGTATGGAGATGGCTCTTTCACTTAAATGTAGCCTGAGGCACATTGAGCCATTTCCCTGGTAGTTCCAGTATTTGCCCCTTGCTGTGCTTCCTGAAGAGTTCAGATACATCTCTCTGACAATGGGAACAGAGAGTCACCTAGTGTTCTTGCATTAGCTTTCCCAGTTCCACAGTTTGCTATATCACATTTTTCTTTACTTGAATTTTTTCCTTTGAGTTAGTGTGATGCCAGTGATCAAAGCTGGCCCTCCTTTTCTTCCTCCACATGACATACTATCAGTGAATGACCCTGGAGGTGTAGAAAACAAACCCATCAAGTGCCTCTGAAACCAAGAAAAACCAAGAAACTTTTCTAGTAGATTTTCATCGGATGGTGTTAAGTTCAAAATTGAACAGAAAAAAAGTAATCTTTATTTTCTCTGGGTATGTACAGTTAAAGATCTGGAGCTTTATAAAGAAAAGAAAAGTGAGAGATGCCTTCATAGACCCCAAAGATGGAAAGAAATGGGTGAAGAGAGATGACTCCTCTGTGAAATGCTGAGTGAATAATCTACTGCTCTAGATAAGGATGAGACAGAAAAGAGCCACTCTTTATTCTGACATACTCTTATCAATAGGTACACCAGAGTCCTTGATACTGAATTCATGGTACCAGGAGCGGTGCAACCTCTGTGTTGTGCCCTCACTGCACAGTAGTGACCTACAAAGTCTTTTTTAACTCCTTAAGCATAAAATGCAGAGTCCCCCCCAGGGTTATAACTGCCTTTTCCCAAGTATTCCAATGCACAGAAATTTTAGGTGTTTCTTTTTTGACACTTCCTCTTTCCAAATAAATTTTGCTCATTTCTTGTGTTAGAAAAATTGCACAGATCATGAGATCAGAACTCTAGGATAAGCAAAATTCTTCCAAATTGACTGACACAAAACCCCCAAACTCTTGCTTTTGACTTTAACAAAAAAGAAAGTAGTTTAATTTCTATTTTTTTTTCTTTTTTTTTCTTCTATGTAGCACCTCTTTGTGTGGCAGTCACTACAGTTTGTGATGCAGTTTCTTGGTTTAGGGTTTTGTTTTTGGTGTTATATGATTTTTTTATTAAGATGAAACCCAAGAGGTACTTTCACATTCATCACCAGATAGCTTTCCCATGTAAGTCACAATTTAGAAGCAAAAAAACCTAAAAATCTTAAATGTATTCACCTGAATTTCCAGGTCCCCCACATATTTTAACACTGTTTCTCAAGCTTGTCCTAGTCACAGTAACTGCTTAATTAATCATCTCTAACAGCTAAGGTTATTACCTTTTCCATAAAACAAGGAGTTCATCTTCCAGTTTAATAAGCAAAAAGACATCAAATTTAAATAAGAAATAAAGCAATTGGATAATATCTCCAGCAATTTCTTTTTCTTTGGTAAAGGAAAAAGGATCTCAAAAGTAGTCTCAAAGAACATCAGGGACCAGTGGAAATGATCATATTTTTAGATTTAAGAAAGTATCTTCACTGAAGTTCTGGAAACCTTGGGAAAAGTGTAGTGATTGATATGCAGATGGAGGAATGAGAACCATAGAACCATAGAATCACAGCATCATTTAGGTGGGAAAAGGCTTTTAAAAGCATCGAGCTCAACTGTTAACATAACACTGCCAAGTCCACCAATAAACCATGTTCCTAAGAACCACATCTACACATCTTTTAAATACTACAAGGGATGGTGACTCAACCACTTCCTTGGACAGCTTGTTCCGGTGCTTGTCAATGAACACATTTTTCCTAATATCCAATCTATATTTCCCCTGGTGCAACTTGAGGCCATTTCCTGTTGTTCTATAGCTTGCTACCTATTATCAGCACCTTCTGCCACCTTCAACCCCCTTTTAGGTAGCTGTAGAGAGCAATAAGGTCTCTCCTGAGCCTCCTTCTCTCCAGGCTAACCAAACCAAATTCCCTCTGCTACCTCACAGGACTTGTTCCCTAGTCCCTTCACCAGCTTTGTAGTTCTTCTTTAGACTCACTCCATTATTACCTCAATGTCTTTCTTGTAGTCAGGAGACCAAAACTGAACACAGTATTCAAGGTGTGGCTTCACCACTATCAAGTACAGGGGGACAATCACTTCCCTAGTCCTGCTGGCCTCAGAATGCAGAAGTCCAAAATTATGTTCACTGCAATTGCAAAGTGAGAAAAATATAGAAAAGAGTGAAAACCTGCTACAGGAGATGCCTTTTAGGGCACTTGATACATAAAGAGAATAGCCAATATGAAGTGGTGACCATTTAGAAATCAAACTCATTATAAAGGTACTTGCTATAGTTTCAGTATTTTGTCTTCTATGTAGTCACCCTATCCCTTCTGCTTGTTTCAGTGATCAAAAAAAAAAGAGCTTCATCACACTGTATCTCTACTGCAACTGCAGAAGAGCAACTGTAGTCTAGCCTGCCTTCATACATCATTGACAAAGTTGTCAGCTGAGTCTCTGGCTGCAGAATCCTTAGTGGCGGTGATAATGTGAGAAGTAGATGGGAACACAGCTTGGCTTGCAGAGACCAGGCAGAATTCCCATTTAGAAAAATAATCCCTTTACTCATACACTGAGCAAATCTGATTAAGAGTCATCAGTAGAAAACAAATAGGGAACCCCTGCAATCAGCCATCAGTGGGTTTCTCTGACTTTACAGAGCCTGTAGTAAGGGCAAAGAGATGAAGAGAAGGAACAAATTTTGTGGGATTGTATAGCAGGTGTGTACTTTCTACATAGTAAACTATTTCAGAAAACTGTTGAAAAATCATCAATTATTAGTGTGCAGCTAGATTGAGAAAAGCAAACAATGGACACATCTGAGATATAATCATGCCTTGCTACTCATCTAAAAAGGTCAGTAAAGGATGGTGGCTCTTCAAAGTGAGGAACAGACATAGGAACCTTATGACCTGATCTATGCATGATGAATGTTTAAATGGGAGAAAAATGCAGCAAAGAGCATATATTTACATGAGTATGGCAGAGAGAAAATCTGAACAACAAAGAAGTTTATTTAGCTAAAAATATACAGTTACACAACTACAAAAAAATGTTGCTTTTTTAACATTTTGAGTTGAAAGAGAGCCTTAACAACATCCATGGCTCAGATACTCAAAGTCACCGTTGAACAGGAAGCTTTAGGAAGTAAGGATGGAGAAGAAATTCTTAGGGGATCAGTTCCCGCTACAAAATCAAGACCTAGAAACCAAGAGTTCCACCTACAGGTTAATCTCTTGGGTACAACTCTCCATAAGGCTCAGAAGGGATCAAAGGTTTTGCTGTAGCAAAAGAAGTCAAGCTCCAGCTAACAACCATATTTTCTGGTGCAAAATGGAATGTGCGGAGATTTAGATTCAGTTTTTCTTTGTTTTTCAGCTTAAGGGTGGCATTTTCAAATCTATATGCCATTTTGTTCCATTAAACTTTTCTACCTGGAGTGGAAAGGGCTACTGCACTGTTGAGTAGAAGTTTGTTTAGCTGCTTTTCAGATTGCATCTTAATGCAGTTAGCAGCCCTCCAGCCTCAATCCACTGCTGCAATGCTTGATTTGACAAGTGCTCTGTGGAGACCTGACAAATTCAATAGCACAGAAAATAGTCTATAACCTAGCTACAGTTACATTCCAGATAAATATGATCTATTCAGTTCTCGTGTTTTACTGACTAATGTTCGAATGGGCAGCAACCTGCACAGCAGAGAATTTCCATTATAAAGTTCTGTCCCATACTGTACTTTGTAGTTATAATCCCTACAGAAGTATTTATTAAAGCAGGAGAGATGTAGGTTAAAGTCTGTTTTGCCTTACCCCACTAAGTTTTTATACACGTAAACCCCTTCCATCTTACATCCCAGTGCACCAAAATCAGGCTGACTGATAACCTCATGCTCCTCATCACTAGGCAGAAGTCACAGGGATGTATACTGGACCCTATTCTTAGAGGTCTATATTAATCGCAGACAAACTATCCTGGCTGGATGACAAAAGTACAAAACTGTGCCAAAGTTAAAAATATTTCAGCCTCTTAAATAAAAGAACCTTTCTGTTTTCCCATGAACATTATAGAGAGTTACTTTTGTCTATTTAATCCCAGCCAGTTTGTCCATTTCTCTGTCAGCAGAGATACACACAGGATCAATTCACAGATCTGCAGGATCTTTCTACCTACTGTGTTTAATTTTTCTGTCTAAAGCCATTATTTAAATAAATAAAATCCTTCCTACATTTGTCTGTGTACCAAGCTACAACAGTTTTCATTAAAAACAGCAAAGGTTTTCCTGGGTAGGTTGCACCTTTAAACCTAGAAATTAATTACTGATAGGCACTCCTGCTGTCAAGCTGCCTTATGTTTCCCTGGCAAACCCCAAATAACAAAAAGGCCATTATAAAGCCATGTTTTGAACTTCTCATTTGTGTATACTCTTTTTGAGGTTTAGAATCATAGAATAGTTAGGGTTGGAAAGGACCTTAAGATCACTTAGTTCCAACCCCCCTGCCATGGAGGGACACCTCACACTAAACCATGCCACCCAAGGCTCTGTCCAACCCGGCCTTGAAAACCGCCAGTGATGGAGCATTCACAGCTTCCCTGGGCAACCCATTCCAGTGCCTCACCACCATCACATGAAAGAATTTCTTCCTCATATCCAATCTAAACTTCCCCTGTTGAAGTTTGAACCCATTACCCCTTGTCCTCTCACTACAGTCCCTAATGAAGAGTCCATCGCCAGCATCTCTATAGGCCCCCTTCAGATATTGGAGGGCTGGTATGAGGTCTGCACGCAGCCTTCTCTTCTCCATGCTGAACAGCCCCAACTTGTTCAGCCTATCTTCATACAGGAGGTGCTCCAGTCCCCTGATTATCCTCATGGCCCTCCTCTGGACTTGTCCCAACAGTTCCATGTCCTTTTTATGTTGAGGACACCAGAACTGCACACAATACTCCAAGTGAGGTCTCAGGAGAGCAGAGTAGAGGGGCAGGATCACCTTCCTCCACCTGCTGGTCACGCTCCTTTTGATGCAGCCCAGGATACCGTTGGCTTTCTGGGCTGCAAGTGCACACTGCCGGCTCATGTTCATTTTCTTATCAACCAACCCCCCAAGTGCTTCTCGGCAGGGCTGCTCTGAATCCCTTCTCTGCCCAACCTGTAGCTGTGCCTGGGATTGCTCCCACCCACGTGTAGGACCTTGCACTTGTCATGCTAAAACTTCAACAGGTTGGCACCAGCCCACCTCACAAGTGTGTCAAGGTCCCTCTGGATGGCACCCCTTCACTTCAGCATATCAACTGAACCACACAGCTTGGTTTCATCAGCAAACTTGCTGAGGGCACACTCAATCCCACTGTCTGTGTCAGCGACAAAGATGTTGAACAAGACCGCTCCCAACCCTGATCCCTGAGGTACACCACTCATTACTGGTCTCCAGCTGAACATTGAGTCATTGGGCACAACTCTTTGTGTGTGGTCATCTAGCCAGTTCTTTATCCACCCAGTGGTCCACCTATCAAATTGATGTCTCTCCAACTTAGAGACAAGGATGTCATGTGGGACAGTGTCAAATGCTTTGCACAGGTCCAGGTAGATGACATCAACTGCTCTACATCAATTCTATAGTGCCATCATAGAAGGCCACCAAATTGGTCAGGCAGGATTTTCCCTTAGTGAAGCCATGCTGGCTGTCACCAACCACCTTGTTTTTCATTTGCCTCAGCATGCCTTCCAGGAGAATCTGCTCCAAGATTTTGCCAGGCACAGAGGTAAGGCTGATTGGTCGGTAATTCCCTGGCTCATCCATTTTCCCCTTTTTGAAGATTGGGGTTACATTTCCCTTTTTCAGGTCATTGGGAACTTCACCTGACTGCAATGATTTTTCAAATGTGATGGACAGTGGCTTAGCATCTTCATTTGCCAGCTCCTTCGGGACCCATGGATGGATTTCATCAGGTCCCATGAGCTTGTGCACGTTCAGGTTCCTAAGATGGTCTCGAACCAGTTTAACCAAGTTCTTCATCTTTTTGAATGTTTCTTTAAGTCACCTTGAAATCATCCCTTTTGTGATGAAAAATTCATCAGCATTTGCTTTTCCTTTCTTCATTTCCCCTGAACAAATATTCCTCATTTATCTCAAATTGTCTGTTGCACATCACTGTCACAAAAAGTCACTCAAAAAAGTATAGAACAGACATTCCACAGCCACCTCTTGGTTAAAATATTTTTTGCTTCTTTCTCTGATTCTGAATTTTCCCAGAGCTATTTTGGGGGCTGGGCTTTTGTTGCTGTTGTAGGGATTTTTTTTTTCTTTTTTAATTGTGCCATGAATTTTTAAGCAGGTTCTTGAAGGAACTCATAGGAGAGTTTTGCAGCAACTGGCCCTAAGCTTTTGTCATTCATTGCATTTTCACTACTATAATTTGCTCAAAACTTTCTGAGTTAGCTAAAACTTAAGGCTCCTTTCACACATGGCTGTGTCTAAACAAATTATGGGTTTTGAATTGCAAGATGTTCCCTCCTTACAGCCGTGCAAATTGTTTCTAATACTATAACTGCAATTGGTACTTAAGAAGTCACTCTGCAATTATTGATGTGTACTGTGGATCTCCTTTTCTAGACAGTGACCAAGTGACACTGTCAGACAGTAAATATCTGTCTTGATACTTGGAAGCGTTCAAAAATTTCTTTGGGGAATTTTTCAAATTTCCATTCTCTCTCTCTTCTCGGAAGGGCAATTTGTGTACCATAAACAGTCACCACAGCTCACTGGAGCTGGAACTTTGAGCAGAAGCAGGACCCTTTTGCACCTGTATTTTTCCTGTTTGGTTCTTACAGGGAAAACACATAAGCGTTTATATATATGTATGTGCAGACAAACATGCATACAGGCCCTACAGCAGCTAACATCTCAAAAAGTACCATTTATAGACTAACTGCAACAGCCTACTGCTTACAGCACAGAGAACTGGTGTGTCATTTCCAACCTCACTGTTAAGCAAGGATGGGGAGATGAATATTTCTTAATGACCACCAACATATATGCATTTTCAAAAAAATCTAGATGTAATTATAAATAGTTATGTAGGAATAAGAGGACTAATTTGAGCTTAGGTCATGCCATTTCAGGAGACTGGAATTATATTAGCAACACTTTACAGGTAAGAAACACTTAGCAGATGTTACAAAGTTTTGCTGACATCTCATTTAAGACCATGAAGCTACTCTTTTCTGCAGCTTCCTGTAGAAGAGACTGGGTAGAGCCTTAAAATGGGTAACAGCAATGCAGACTGGGGCTGTGTCAGGGCAGTTTGGTTTCTGTTCTCGCTCAGATGTTTCACCTCTTCAAGATCTCTCTAAACTGTCACAATATGCCTTTGGAGAAAGTGATGCCCATTACTGGGAACTGAAGGGAGAGCCTTGCCTCTTTGCCCACTGCTCGGCAATCACATATAACCAACCGACAAGCTAAGAATAGCTCCCGTTGCTGCTGACTTGCTATGTGGTTTCTCAGAGATCAGCTTGGAAGGCACTATCAATCTTCACATAATTTCCTGTTTTAAAGATGGGAAGCTGCTCTGAAAAAGGTGGCCGTACAATTCTTCGTCATTGTGCCTCTTTTCAGTCCCTTGCATTGAAATACAACTGGCTCTTAGTACTTTGTTTTTTTTTCCTGCTTTATGGCTTCTCCAGTGTGGGCACCTCATTTAACCATATAAAAAGAATTTCATATTATTTAAAGTAAAATACAATATAAATGAACCCAAATGCTCTATTGCTTCTTTTCTTAATTACTATATTTTAAGTAGATACTCCTACCTGCCTATTTCAATAAATGTCCATTAATACATCCAAAATGGCTTCTGATTTTGTAGTTTGCAATTAAAACTAATGGTAGAAGGAAGTAATCCTTTAAATAACTACAGAAATGTGTTCCCCTCTTTTGAATGCTCATAGTGATTACCATAAACAACGTTGAAGTCATTAAACACCCCTCCCCCACGTGCATGTCCCGTCCCCTGTCCCCGTCCCCGTCCCCCACCCCCGCCCCCGAATCAAAGTTCTCACCTTACAAGCTTATCTCTAAAGACCTCTTGGATCTCTAAAGATCTATTAGCATACCCTGACTATACTCATTGTCCCAGTTTTCCACCAAGCTGTCTACACTGGGGACAGAGCTAAATTATACACCTCCTTTTACCTTGCATGTCTCATATCTCAGTAGAGAAAAGCAGGCTTTAGTTTTATATCACATTTCTTAGTCAAAGTATCAAAGCTTCTTTGCAACAAGAAGTGGAATAGTGATGACTCAGAATCCATGGCAGCAGATGAGTCAGAAATTTGATCTCCGCCTGATGTCTGGTAGCAATGGTACCAGATGATGTCTGGTAGGCCTGAGATCCCTTGAACCTGGATCAATATTTTTCACTATAAGAGATAACTGCTCTAAATGGTACTTTTCCTATATTCTTCTTTCCACAAGATTTTTAACATCCAGTGAGCTGCTTACACAAGGCACTAAGAAATGAAGTCAAATCAATTACATATTGAGAAGATGCAACTTTTAGGGCAGTAGGACTTATTCCCTGTGGTTTTTTGTTACTAGCATCTGATACAGATTCTGAATCCTAGTACAAAAAATGAAGCCACTATACCTCTGGTCAGGAAGGAAGTGGAAAGCAGTAACTCACATAACCATTTAGGCCACTGTTCCCATTATTCTTCTCCTTTGTGCTCAGTTCATCAAGTCCATTGTCAGACCTGTATAAATCAGTAAATTAAATTATGACATGGCACAGTAATCATGCCTGGCATTCTAGTCCTAACAATCTTATATTTGAAAACAGATCCTGACCAAGAATTAGATCACAATCACAGCTACCATGGTTTGGTATAACAAAATAGTTTTGTTTCTCCCTTTTCACTCTTCATTGGTTTACCTTCTAATAATTTCCTACAATGTTAACTGTTGAATATATTACTAACGCCTCTAAATTACCTCTTGGGTCCTCTTTTTTCCCTCTTAGATATTTATACACTGAATTAAAATCACAGTAGGACATCTATGTCTGCTTCTACTTGCCAAGATTTAAGTTGCCTCTGTCATCTGCTGATAGATGCACGTAGCATAATGGAAGCAGGATATTAAAAAGCTAATTCTTTTTCTTTCCTCTCTTAAAAAATTCTTGCCTTTCTTTAAGGATCAGCTAACTCGAGTAGCTCTTTTGTATTCCTTTATTAGCTTACAGCATACTTTCTTAAGCATGAAATGGCAATACAATGTAAAAATGAACATCACCTTGAAGGTTTTTTTCCAACCTAAATGATTCTATGATTCTAAGAGTGGCCATGATTAATGTGTATTTTTAAAAAAAGGCTAATCCATCATTTAGTCTGATTCCCCCCCCCCCTTTTTTTTTTTTAAATGACAAATGACAAGATTACTTAGAAGATTTCTTGGAAAACAACAATTAAAATAACAAGAACTCAGTTTATACAGTAAAAAATTGACTAGAAAGGTTATGTTGATTTTTATATCCTGAAGTAAAGCATATTTTAAGTGACTGTGTGCTACAGGGATAATTCAGTCTCATTTAGTCACTGTATGGATTTCCACTAAAGAAAGTCTTCTATATATCTTACTGTTGTTCCACTCCCAGCAAAACAAAATGAAATACAAGAGTAGTGGTAATGGTAGTGGTCCACCATTACCATCCATGCTGGGTCACTAGTATGGCACCTGTGCATTATGAGAGTAAAACACCACCAGTTCAAAATGGCAGCACCATGAAATGTTGGGCTCACAACTGGGACTACTCAAAGGCATTGCTGGATCAGTCTCCCTGGGCTATACTATTCCCAGGGGTTTCAATTCATGGCAAAAATTCTCTGGTGTAACAGTGCAATGGCTTTGATTTGATTTGAGATGCACAGATCTTCATCAGTGAAGAATCTGACATGATGAGGTTAATCATGGAAATAAATGGAGGAACTGAAGAACAGATAACAATGCTGATGTTGAAGGTCATCTAGGCTGACATTCCTGCTCAAAGCAGGTCTGCTAGAGCAGGTTGACTAGGATCATGTCCAGTCAGGTTTTGAATATCTTCAAGGATGAAGACAACTGCTCTAGGCAAACTGTTTCAATGGGACACTTCAGCAGGATGTCACCCTGTGTATTTGCAGACATGAACAAATAAATAAACACCAGAAGTATTTCCAAGCATGTACACGCATTCTTTTCTCTGGGAAACTGTCCTCATCCAGACTATAGTAACCTCAAATTTAACAGTTAGAGGCTATACTAGAATGCCATCAGTAAATTTGTTCCTTGTCCACAGAACATTTGCAATTTGTTCCACTGATTCCCCATTCACAGTTCATGCTCTGATGCTTTGTTACACAACTCAACCTCTTTGTTTCTGGATGATTTACCTAATGCTTCACCTCAGCACACAATCTAAATAGGAAATTTTACACTATGTGAAGTATTCTCTCAATAAACATTTGTGCATTTCAGCCTGATCATTACCTTACACAGTAGTAGAAGACCTCAAGCACGCAAATAATTGTGGAAGGAAGACATAAATGGCTTGCAAACAAGACCATTAAATCTGAATCCACACTCAAAGGTGAAAAAGTATTCACAGAAAAACTGGTCCTAACATTCACTGAGCACTCATCGATATTTGGAAAGTGTATTTGCTTGTGGTCAGAGTGTGTTTTTGAAAAACACCTTGTTTGCTTTTCTTGCAATTCTGCTTCTTGTAATTTATGGCAGATGAGCTTATTAACAACTGCTGTAGATATGCCCTGAGTTGCTCCTGCCCCCTTTCCTAATCAAAGACCTTAGCTCTGCAGTTGCCTGACTTCATAAGACAAAAGAGTTGGGAAGTCATTCAGGAATTTCCCTGAGCATGTTCTCTGTTATTCTGAGGAACTAAGACATGTCCTGTAAGCATTTGTCTATTCTGGGTGCATACAGCTGCAACTTTTAATCTTTTAGGCTGCAAGTTGTTTCAAAGCATGAGGCAGTGAAGACCGTGTTGGTACACAGAGCGTGTGTGTCCCAGCAGCTGACCTGAACCCCTAGTCTATGGCTGCCCACAGCTGTGTTAGGCAGGACTCAGCACCCAGGGCTCTGGATTAAGGCTGCCTTATGATACTTTGGGGAAAGTGTTTCCTGGTCCAGTTGCCCTTTTCTGTCAGCAGCAACTTTTAAAAATTTAATTCTGATTTGCTCTTCTGATGAGTTCATTACTCTCTATTTTGCTGTTTATCTCCCTCGCAGTAGCATTTTTATGGAACTATCAAATTTTAAGCAAATAAACCCTTTTTTTTTTTTTTTTTTTTTTTTTGTCTAAATACATTGAACTCTGAACTGTTCCTACCTCCACTTATTAGGCTGTTTACAACGTTTCAGCCCAGTTTAGCTTTTTTGATTCATCATGTTTGGTATCTACTGTGTTCTCTTTGGACCTCCAGCCACAAACCAAGCCTGAGGTACCTGTCCTGCACGAGCTTGGGTCCCTTGTGCAGGGTACTGAGAGCCCTCATTACATGGACAGCATCTCCATGTAGCACTGAAACAGGGTTCCACTGGTTTTGAGGTTGTTAACTCCCATTCTCTATTTTAATCTTTTCCTTAACTTATGCTTATGAACTGCACAACTGTTCTGATTTTCTACCACCCATTTAATGGGGCCACTGCACTAATTTTCATTTTGTTGTTTTCTACTTCATAGTTAGAAAAATTCCCCCCACCTTCAGTTTGCAGCTTACTCACTTCTTAAGCAACAAACCTCCCAACAACCAGTGAATAGAAATAAGAATTCTAAACAGCACTTAAGATAGATAAACAAATACATAAATACATACATATGTAGACCTGCATTCCTATGCAAAACTAACTCAGGTTATTAAGTGATTAATTAAGCAATGAATGCTCTTTCCCTAAGTGACATTAATAGAAGCTGTTGGATGTTCAGATCTATGCAAAATTAAATCTAACTTTGGCTATGTATTTTCGACAAACTTGGATAAACTCCCTGATAAGAGAGAGAAACAATGTGAACTGAGAAATGTACTGTGGCTCTAACATTCCATATTTGCAATAAAAACAATAGCAGATACCTCACAACGGGCAGGAAGAAAGACAGAAGGGCACTTCTGTCTTTATTATGTTACTTAGAGTACAAGTTTCAGGGGGCATTTTTACAAAGCTTCTAAAATATTATATGGCATTGTTGGCAATGTGCACTGACATCATTTAGAATTAACACAGCAAAATGGGAAATGGCACTTCTTTTTTTCCTCCCTCTGACTTCTCTCCATAAAAAATATTCCTATAGATCAACAGCACTTTCAGAGTAACAGCAGAAAACCAGACAGGTTTAATATTGGCTTTAAATTCACAGATGACATTCAAGTGCTGTCTTGAACTATGTAAATATTTTGACAGCAAGAGTGGGCTGGATATATCGTTAGGTCAGCATAGTTTGTAGAATTTCACATTTCCCTTTTTCTGGTTATTTTGTGAATAAGTTGTTTTCCTTCACAGATTATTGAAATCAGTGAGGTTTACACCTTCCTTGAATTTAGAAACAGCTCTAGAGTGAGCTTTCTCTGTGATATTTTGACACTTACATTTCTGTTCTCAACAGAAATACAAGTATCAGAAACTATGAATTACAAATGTGCCTTTACAGATGTACCCATAAAGACAACTTGCATTCTGGAGATTCAGGAATACTAGACTCTGGAAGATGATTGTATCTGGGCCAGGCAGCACATCCCTTATTGAGAACACACAGGTAAAGCAAAGAAAGGAGGAGATCTAATTTCACATTTCTGCTAGTACCTGTAAAATCTACCTAGTCAAGTTCAGCAGCTGAAGCACATGGATGGTCTAATTGTAATTTACAATTCCATCCTTGGGGGATTGAACCATGCAGTGATTCAGTCCGTGCACTGATAGGATTTCCATCTTGCATCAACTGCTGCAAAAGCATACTTACTTTCTGTAATAACATCTTACCTTTTTCTGAGATCCCACAAAAGAGAGAAAAAATTGCATCTCAGACATTGATCTTGTTATACAAACAAGTCCTGAGCCTCCCATATCACAAATGAAGTATCTTGAATGCCACATTCAACTGGAGCTAACTTCTTTGACCAGGTAACCCTGTTATGCTTCCTCACTGCAGTGTGATGTACTTTGCTTCACATCCCTACTGCAAATGCAGGCGCAGGCAGACACTCCAGCATCAGCTGACTCCTGATCTCATGCAGACTTGCCTTGTGAATGGAAAAGACCAATTAGCTTTTCTTCTCTTATTTTTTCAGTGAAACCTTACTTCTCAGATTAATCCATCATTAGAAAACATATGAAATCCATTGTGCAAGGAAGAAGGGAAGGCAGGAAGCAATTAATATTTGGAAAAGTTAAAGGAGAAGGATTTTCTTAAACTTGTTTAAAAATACAAGGGGAAAAACACTGAAGACAAAATGTAGTAAATGCGAAGCACATAAAACCATGTCGAGGTAGGCAAAGTATAACTTACTTCTGGAATTCACTGCTGCAGTAAGCTCTCATCTGACTCTTAAGATTAGTATTTTGGATCTGAGAGCTTCTTTGGAGTGAATCACATTAACGTCTATTAAAGTTCACACTGTGAAAAGAAAAAAGAAAAAGTGATCTATCAGGAATCATGAATATGAGCTTAAAGACTTTCTACAAAGTTGATTTTTCAGGCCCATTGTGTAGATCTATTTCAGTTCCTGGATTATTTAGCAGATAAATGAGTTCTGACCTTCTTTCTCATCAGTTTAGCTGCTAGAAGTGTGTGCTTAATTCACAGCGTGTGCTTGAAAATCCTAAGGACGTTATTGAGTATAATAACACAGCAATGCAGCCACAGTGACTTGTTTTTATGCTGCAGGAGAATGGCTGCCTTAATTAATTTTCTCAAAACATTACCAGATATCAAACTTTATTAAATTAATCACCCATTTGTGTTATTACAAATCCACTTTAAGTAATACAAATGCAATCTTAAAGTCTCTAATCTAGACTGCTATATTTTAATCTATTTATTTAGGGACATAGAGAAAGCTTAGAGTTTTGGGGGGGTGACATTTCTTTTTTTTCTTTGCCAATCCTCTTCATATACTTCTGTCTTTAAAACAACAGATGATCTTTCATTCCTTTTACAGTCAGAATATTTTTTACATTGTTTTGATCTCATCCAGGTTGTCTTATGTGTGAAAACATGGTAAAAACAGGTTACACACCTCTCAGTGGCACCAGAAGAGTCTCTAAAATAGCTGCTTCTCCAGGTCCAGAGAGAGAAAAGCAGGCCAGAAAAGCTTCCATTGCTTCTGTCTAGGCTGTTTGCTTTTGTAGATTAATCTAGGGTGGCATTTGTTGGGATCAGTATTTAATTCCTTTGTGGATTGCAATCTTCATTTGAAAGATATACCAGCTGTTTAAAAAAATAAATGTGTTTAGTAAGATTTGTCGCACTTTCTTAAAAATGCCTATGCTGGGTATTAAAAAGAAACAAAAACCAACCAACCAAACAAACAAACAAAAAAGGCAGCAAAAGCCTTCCTGGTAAGAGATTGGAATGATACATGAAATAAAGCAATTAAGATGATGAGCCCATTTTCATTCTTTAATTCAAATTTATTTTTCCCCACTTTCCTTAAATTCCTCAGGAAGAGACTAGAATGTTCCCAGAGAAACAGATCTTAATCTAAAGAACATTGGCTTATAGTATTTTACTGTATTGGATGTCATGCCATTGGCTTCCATGACTCAACATTTATGACTGAAAAAAAAGTACAAAATATTAAGCTAGTCTTGCCACCCAAAACATCAAAGGTCAGAGAGGTTTCCTGATTGTTTTCTTGTGCTCCTGATCTCAATTTATAAGAAGTAAGAAGCTGCAGATTTTGTACTCTAACTTGTTTTGTACAAGCCGCCAATAATGACAGATGTTTCTAAGCTGCAGTCAGCAAGATTGCATAGATTGAAACTCTTCCTTTTTATTATTGCTTTTGATGCGCACAAATCCTTTAAGAGGAATTTTAGCTATTGTTCTATTATTGCATGTCCCCTCTCCCCTTCAGATGAATTATTCATACTTTGTTGTCATAGCAATCCTTTCTCTTTCTGAAATGTTTAATAACTAGTCTTGACTCCAAACTAGAAAATGAGTCAAGGTGTAACAAAAGCTTTATTAACTAATGTGCTTTGAGGCAGATGCATTGTTTGTCTTCAACCTACACTTGCCTTGAGCTGTTGTCAGTCCAGTCTGGTGATATTAATGATGAGAGAAAAAACGCCTGTAGGAAATGCCCTTTACATAAACTAGTTTCTTAGATAGCGTCCATCTCCTTGCAGAGTGATGAGCCTCTACTTTTCTGTTAGCCTGACCTTTTTCAGTGCGGCAGTATGCAGCCACTACTCTCTGTAGAGAACTCCCTGTCATGATGGATATGGATGTGGGAGTTAGTGAGATATGAAGAATCACAGAAAGAGTCAGATCTTAACAGGGAGAATGGCAGAGGCATTTTTACTGTTTTAAGCACATGTCTACTTTATGTACCTGTGTTGTTTTACTCTTTAGCCATGTCCCACAATGCAGACCAAGTAGATGCTGATCTAACTTGTCTATTTTATCTAACCGCTATGGTGATGAGCCTGACTGATATTTTACATCTGAGCAATGCATTAGAGATCATCATAACTTTTCCGTCTATGACCCACTTGAGGAGGAAAAGTGAATGCAAGAAAGTATTCAGTGACTATGCAGATATGAACTTTTTCTATAATTTCTAAAAGAGTGCCTGTGGGGAATATTAGAGAAGATAAGCATTCCCTTTAATTTTTGCTTTCTCTAGCAGAAAGATGTCTGCTTCTTTAGCAATGGTGTCACCTCATTCATTAAAGAAGACTTTTTTTCCTTCCTTTGATGAATGCTGGAGAGTCAGTAAGGGTGGTAATCAGCAGCGGAGTGCTGCTTTCCTGGAAGCTTAGCTTCAGTGATTCTCAGCTTCCAAGCCCAGTCTCACTCCATCCCAACACATCTCATTCCCTGCACACTTTTGTTTTGAGATCAGCAATAAGATACTTTTGAGTTCTCTGTATGCATTCTAGTAATTTTATTCTGCCTATTATTCCCCTGATTTCATAGTCTATGAGAGCCATAGTCTTCTGCTTGCCATTCCTAAACCTGAGAATGTGGAACTGCCAATAAGGAAATGGGGACAGTCCTGCTTTTTCAGTTTGGTTCAGTTCAGTGCAGGTAACTTTATAATCCCTACTCATATTCACTTTGCAAATACACATATAATATGTACAAGTTAACCCTTGGCAGAAACACTGGACACTGTTGATCTTAAGCCACTGATATACTGTAACTCATCCAGAGCTGTAAGTGATGATGCATAGATTACGTCATGTGGATGTGTTCTTTTGTGGTGTTCTGCAGGAGCAGGTAGGGCCCAGCTCATGCTGTCAGTATCAGCCAGAATCTACCTGATAATCATAGAATAGCTAGGGTTGGAAAGGACCTTAAGATCTAGTTCCAATCCCCCTGCCATGGGCAGGGACACCTCACACTAAACCATGACACCCAAGGCTCTGTCCAACCTGACCTTGAACACTGCCAGGGATGGAGCATTCACAACTTCCCTGGCCAACCCATTCCAGTGCCTCACCACCCTTACAGGAAAGAATTTCTTCCTCAGATCCAATCTAAACTTCCCCTGTTTAAGTCTGAACCATTGCCCCTTGTCCTCTCGCTACAGTCCCTAACGAAGAGTCTCTCTCCAGCATCCCTATAGCCCCTTTCAGATACTGGAAGGCTGGTATGAGGTCTCCACGCAGCCGTCTCTTATCCATGCTGAACAGCCCCAACTTTCTCAGCCTATCTTCATACAGGAGGTGCTCCAGTCATCTGATCATACTCATGGTCCTTCCTCTGGACTTGTTCCAACAGTTCCATGTCCTTCTAATGTTGAGGACACCAGAACTGCACACAGTGCTCCAAGTGAGGTCTCACAAGATCAGAGTAGAGTGGCAGGATCACCTCCTCCTACCTGCTGGTCTCCTAGATGAGTTCAGCTATCATTATAAGAACACATGCTTATTTTTTATTGACTTACCGGAAGATCCAATCTGCTCCTTCCAGCTCATTCCCCTCTATTGTCTTGATTCTTGATCTTCGTCCAGGACTCTCTTGCTTCTTTTTCTCTGTTAGACTTGGTTTCTTTCTTTTTTCTATTTTTTTCCCCCAGATGCTTTATTCAATAAAGTACCAGAATGGTTTTACAATTCAACTCTTGCTCCGTTGCCCCAGCATTTCAACATTGCAACACCTTGGTACACTGAGTGGTTGTGGGATTTTTCTCAACAGGACATCAGGCTTCCTGTTGTTTCCATGGACCCTGCAATATCTTGTAAAATCATTACTGTAAGAAAGGACTATAAGTAATGTCCTTTGCAGTGAGTTAGATGCAATCCATCAATACCTTGGCCCTTGTTAATCCTCCCAGACAGCTCCAAAGCTGTAAGATTGAGCTAAGAGCTGAAATCTGGAAACAAGATAATTGATAGTCTCATATCACTCTTTTCCTACCTGTATGGGTGTCAACATGGATATACAGTAGACAACAACCCTTCTATGGTCTGAAATGCTCTTACCTCTGAACACACACTTCAAAATACCTTTTATCCTGTTTTTGTTTCCAAAAGCAACAAAGAAGCTCCTCAGAACAATTCTGGACTTCATAGTCTTCTGAATAACAGAAACAAGGTGCATTTCCTTGAAAAACATGTGATCAGGCATACACAGCTTTATTCTATCTATCCATTTACCCCATCCCTGATCAGTATCAAGTCCAGCTGCAAAAGCTGAAGGAGCCAAGGGCTGTGACCTGGCTATCTTCCTTTGCTGTGCTGTGTCTCCAAGGTGCAGCTTCTTACATGTAACTGAGCCCTTTCCCTTTCTCTCCCCCTGTACAGGGAGGTACCTATTGCAGCACCAAGAACTGCAGTGTTTGAGGCCCAGTTGTCCTTAACACCACAGCAATGAAACTCCAGGACTTAAATTTAGGAAATAATGTCATCCTTTCAAGACGCATTTACTTTCTTTCTCCATTAATGCTTCAGATACAAAGCTTTCCATTAAAAGCCACTAAACATTTCCTAACTAAGCGAAAGCTCAGTTCAGGGCCTTAAAAATACCTCCAAAGAAAAAACTATTTGTGAAAGTAATATGAAGAAAAGTACCACAGACACTGCATCGAGTGCCTCAGGTCTTCAGACAGACTTAAGCTTTCCCAGCCTGGAGGAGAGGCCCCACCATTTGCAGCAGCCCCTTATCTGCGTGTACTTGTTTTGGCTGGGATAGAGTTAACTTTCTTTACAGCAGCTGGTATGGGCTATGCTTCAAATTTGTGCTGAAAACAGTGTTGATAATGTAGGGAAGAAGGAGGAAGGGGGGATGTTTGGAGTTACAGCATTTGCCTTCCCAAGTAACCACTATGTGTGACTGAGCCCTGCTTTCCTGGAGATGGCTGAACCCCTGCCTACCGGAGGGAAGCAGTGAATTAATTCCTTATTGTGATTTTCTTTTGTGCACAGCTTTTGCTTTACCCGTGGAACACTTCTGAAAGAGACCCTGTTGTTTTTGGAAACTAATGTGTCTGGTTCAAAATGGAAATCCTGTGCACTTTCAGGACATTTTCTCAAAAACTTATTACTTTATAAATGAAACCATATCACTGTATTTAGTAGGGTGAAAGAGACTAGGAACACTGATTCTGTTGCCATTTCATATTTGACATGCCTTAAAACTAGCATATCTGGAAGAGCCAGAACTCAGCCTCCAAATAGTGCATGGCTAGCTATCAGCATCAGTGACTATAACAACAATTAATAGTCCTGGGCAATGCTTTGCCCTGGGCAAAGTCTCACCATAGGAAGACAACGTCACCACTTACACTGCTATAGGGCTGTGGGTGTGTAGCCCTCAGCTCCCTGTACTTTTGGAGGACTCACAAGCATGCATAGCCCCAGGATAGATTTCTGGCAGCAGCAGGGGACAGTAGAACACCAAGCTGCAGCCAGAAAAAGTGTGCTTTGGCCCTGTTCTCCAGCTGTGATCACCACTTGGACCCATCTGCATATCTGTCTCTCCCACAGAGTTTGGATGCAAACTTTCTTCCTATTTCCAGTGAAGGAAAACACTGCGGGTAGGAATGTGCTCATAAACATAAACTTTAGTCCTCCTGAACTGACTGCTCTTACGGCTTCTGCCTGCAGGATCTCTGCTGTCCCTTCTTCTCTCTCTTGCCTTCTGTCATGGGTTCAGCAGTAGCAGTCATTTTTCTCCTTCTTGGTAGCTGGTGCAGCACTGTGTTTTTGATTTTGGGCCTGGGAACAGTGCTGATAACACCAGTGTTTTCAGTTACTGCTTGGTAATGTTTTCTCTGGCCAAGGACTTTCTGAGTCTCATGCTATGACAGGAAGGAGGGGGAGCCGGGAGGAAGCAGAGACAGGACACCTGACCCAAACTGACCAAAGAGGTTATTCCATACCACAGCACATCATGTCCAGGATGTGAAAATGGAGAGCAGAGACCTGGAAGGGTGTGGTGGTGGACTGGGGGTGCACGGCATGGTCAGGTTTTTGGGATTGGGGGGTTTGCTGCTGGGGGGTGCACTGGCTGGGTGTAGGTGGTGAGCAGTTGTATTCTCTTTCCTTGTATTTCTCTTGTATTATTACTGGTGGTAGCAGTAGTGATTTGTGTTATACTTTAGTTACTAAACTGTTCTTATCTCAACCTGTGCGAGTTGCATTTTTTTTCGATTCTCCTCCCCATTCCCCCAGGACTGGGGGAAGAAAAAGGGGAGTGAGTGAGAGAGTAAAACTTCGTGAGTTATCAGCCTGGGTGTGGCTTAAACCACGACACCTTCAAAGGAAAGCTCAGTTTTTTAAACTTCTGAGTTAATGATCCAGTCTGCCTGACCTGACTGTCAGGATGAATCAGCAGGCTGCTTCTGCACCTCCATGGCATACCAACACTCTCTCTCAAGAGGATTTAATAATATTTTTTTCTATATTAGTCCAGTGGTGATTCTCTCATACCTTAGAAGCATGAGTTGATTGTTAGGATTATTTCACTTAAGGTGGGTCTCATAGTTCAGCTTCAGTCTAGGTACAAGATGGATTTTGTTCTTTGTAGTAGTCTGTACAGCTACTGGACAATGGGTAACAGTTTCTGTCTTTTTGCATGACTCTCTAAAGGGTATTCCAGAATGTAAGCCTATATTCAAATTAGGTTCACAATTTAAATTTCAGATACTTTTATTAGCAGTCATTTATGAAATTAAAACTTAAATAGTGGCAACTCACGTGCATACGTGCATTTATTGTAATTCATTAATTTTTTGTATTAAATAAACATTAATATCCCCAAAGTACATGTGAACTGCTGAAGGCAAATCCTTGTACCAGGTAACTCAGGAGTCCTGGAGGTCTAGATCTAAACCTACAAATGTACTGAACTAGTTAAAAACTACAGCTTCTCCTGAAATTACAGGGGTATTTTCTTCATTTCTGTTTGCTTAGTTACTTGAAGTCAGTAACGAATTTATTCATAGCTGAGAAATTTTTGTCTGCCAAAAAACTGGATAGCTTATTATCCCCTTCCAATCCATAAACATAAATGAGGTGTAACAGGATGAAATCTGGTAGTTCTAAAATCATGACAGACATGATGATCAGGAACTATTAGTACAATTTGTTAACCATGGGCAATACTTCCCTTGTTTAATGAATCAATTAGTTTTAAAATCCATTTCAATAAATGAAAGTTTTCCCTAAGTAACCAGCTATTTAAAGTGGTTTAATTTAACGAAAACAAACAACTTTATAATGTTGGGTTTGTGCTTTAAATTGAGTTGCAAATTCTATCCAACTGCATCTTGACAAGAGACACAAATAAGAGCATGATCATAATAGTGTAAGTAATAAATGTATCATTCACCATTTTTCTAAATTACTTTCTAATCATAATCTGACCAAGGGCATATCAGGCTATACACTGACTAAATACATATGATATATTCACTTCAATAAAATACGCACCTTATTTAACATACAGCTTCCACTTAGGTGAAATCAACATGTTCCTGTGGTTACTACTCAGGAGGATCCAGTATTCCTTTAGGAACATGACTAATAAGTAAAAATGCAAACTGAGATTAAAAATGATTATTTAAAACTAAGTTTTCTGTTTGATGGTTTAAATGATGATTAAAATTGGTAATAGAAATCAATACACAGTGGTCAACGGCATTTTATTTGAGACACAGCTTCAATTGTTTTTCTGTGGCAGAATATATCACAAATGAAGAGAAAATCACTTTCTGTGATCATATATCTATGTGGTAATTTCCTCAGTACAAAGGATTCTTTTAATGTGCTGGGGAAATTCTGTGGACTGGAAGTTAGTGGATAAGCATCTCTTATGAACAGCACCAATCCAACATGATATCATTCTGCTGCAGATTTCAAGCTTAATCTTAAGACAGCTTTAAGATCCTTCACATGTATGTATTTCTTTAATTACCAGTGGCAGCACTTTGCAACGTTAGCATAGTATCAGGCAATATTATTCACATTTCTCTCATCAATATGGATGTTTACAAACACCAAAGCATATGGAAAGCTGCCAGCTTTGACTGAGCCACTGAATCATTCTGCCTATCATTCAGGATTTTTAGCAGACATTCACAAAATAGAGGCATTTTAAAGGAGCAAATGATAGTAACCTGAATAGTAGTGTTCGAAAGACGAATCTCTGCATCTCAGCTGTCCCCTGGTCACCTCTGTGTGGTAATCTCTTCAGCATTGCTTCTCTTCTTTTCCCTCACTCTTGTGACGTGAAAGACGAAGTCTTGTCAGTTAAGGGCTGAAGTGACATCCCTGAAGACTGTAACCTCCTATAAACCAATATAATAACAGGGTTAACAGAAATTCAAACTTACTGTCACAGTCTTGCCAAGAAACAAATTATATGGGATGAACAGCCGGCTCAGATTTCAGCTTCCTTCCTCAGGACACTGAATGACACCTGTTAAATGCAATGCTTTAATGAGGCAGGGATTGTTCGTATGGAAGACATAACTGCAATTGCAAAACATAAAAGGGCAAATTCAGCATAATCCACAGGATCAAAATAAAACCCATCGGCAAGGCAATCACTACAGCCCTGCTGTGTCAGGAGTAGAGGACATGTTATATGGGGAAGGAACATGTGCATCATGCACAGCTCTATATTGTGTGTGGCCATGTGGCCATTTTCCCTGCCTTCTCCTCACCCATTGCGGGTGGCTGCAGGGAGCACAAGGCCTGAAAGCAGGAGAAATTTTTATGGGGAGCCTTTCACTTCTCTGTCCAAAACAGGGGCCTCACACAGGGGTCCTCAGTGTCATTGCACTCAGGTGCTAGAGCTAACTTATACCTGCTTCTACTCCATGGCATATTTCACTTTTCCTGTACCTAACCAACCTTGGAGAGAGATTCGCATTTTGGCTTTTCTCAAACTGAAGGAAGTGAAAGAGAATGCCTTAATTTTGGGAAGACATCAGGGAACTTGATATCAAAGTGCCCCAATATTTTTCCCACTGCTCCCAGCAAATGATCAGGAGGGTGTTACATCAGCCACTGAGGGAAATCACTGAAGCAAAATCAGAGTTTCAATCATGAGCTTCCTCTCCATTACAGCTTTCTTAGTCAATCCAGACTTAAACTTCCCTTCACTGCATCTATTGATGTTCTGGGTAGAGGCACATCTCCTACAACAGTTCTCCAACAACAACTCAAGTGAATTCACTGATACAGAAAAGAAGAAATTACATGTTGGGTACTAGCCACATTAAATTTCCAGGAAAAAATTATTAACATTCAAATAATCTTGCCCTTTAGGCCACAGGCAGCAGCACTTCAAAGCTAAGCAAACAAGAGGCTGCTCCACAGCTTGCATCTGAATTCAAGGAATGAGTAATGCATTGCAGAATCTCTGCAGCAATGTGCTGGTAATATTTAATTCTTAGAGTTAAGGAAAGAGACAGTTTTGTCCACATAAATTTACAGCCCAGTCTGAGTCATAAATTAAAAGGCAGCCCCAAGTGTCCTTTGCAGTGCTATTCAGATGGGCCTAATAAAAACAGTAATGGCTTTTGCTGCAATCTATATGTCTCAGTAGGAAAGAAACAGAAATGTTACTGAACATAAAGGATTTTGGTGTGATGTGGTCCGGTATGTATCAAACCATATCTAAGAAAGAGTTCAGAATAGGAGCTATTTTCTGCTGATTAGTTCATCTCCAGAAAATTCTGCTTTCATCCCGTCTCCTCTGTCTTCCTATCCTCAGCCTTATATTCAACAGAAATCTAAATGAAAATAGGAATATTCTTCCCATACAAAATTCCAGCATTTTGATATCTGATTTGTGTATAAATACCTAATGAGGGGACAGGAGGGGACCAGCAGGAGTAAAGAAGAGGGAGAAGGGTGGTGCCCAGCAACAGAACAAGAGAAAATTGGCACAAACTTACAGACATGAAATTCAACATAATATAAATGAAAATATTTCACTGACTAGCACAGGTTGCCCAGAGAAATTGTTAAACACTCAAATGAAAGTTTCCTTGAGCAACCCACTCACAACCCAACCTCACTTCTTTATTTCAATATTTTAGCAAGTTTCTAAGGTATCAGAAAAATACCCCACTGTGAGATTTATGACTAAAATAATCATGTTGTGTCAAGATTAAATATTTTTTATCATTCAAGAAACTGAAATATTTTAAATTAATCATGCATAATGACCAAAACTATATCATTTCAATATTCCTGCTAGAAAAAAAAAATATCTTTGAAAACATGGTTCTATTCCATTTAATTTGTAGAAACTACATTTCCCACAGAAAAATAAAACCCCACATAGAAGCAGACTACCAAAAGCACTGGGTTAACAAAGCTTAACTGGTGACTATAGTGCTTCACACTCATCTTTGCCTACCCTGCAGTAGGAAAGGGGCTGTTTCAAACTCTCACAGAGGGCTATAAAGAAAAACACTGGGTGTGGGGAGTCAATATCCCAATCCTGCTGTGTCACCCTAAAGTGTCTGGTTACTGTTATATTGTGGTAGAATTTGAGAGGTAATAGTGAGCTACATGAATCTATCCTACCTAGCAGCTTAGATAAAAAGTGTTTGTTCCTGTACACACTGACATAAAATCTAAGGTACAGTGGAGAATACAAATACCAGTGAAAAATGACAACTCACATGTTACGACAGATAAGTTTTCATAGCCCCACTCCCTGCTCTGACGCTTTGCCAGGTAACAGTTCCCCTTCTGATGCAGTAGCATGGGCAAGCTGACTCAGCCAAAAGAGCCCTGGAAAAGAGAGATCATTTTTCAAGCCTATCCACACCCTGAGCTGCCTCTTCACAGGGGAGATAGCAGGACCACACAGTCTGGAGGTGTGAGGAGCAATGACAGCCTCAAATAGATGAACGTCGGTGGCCACTGAGCAGGTCTCCGGCTCACAAAACTATGTGCATGTGTGTGTATGTTTGCATAAGGGAGACATTTATCTTTTCAAAGCAAAGAGCTGTTAATTAACTGGGCAAGTTCTGGCGCTTGGTCTAATGGAGAGAACTGGCACCTCTCAGGAAGTGAAATTATGTTTAATTCAGCCAAGAGAAAAATTGTGGAAAGGAAGATTAAATCTCTGTGTACCTCCTGGAGGACTTCAGAAGGACTGTAAAAGCTAGCAGCCCCAAGGGATTTTCTTCACAGCACACAGCCAAGGTGTTAAATACATACAGGTCCAGGATCCTTAATCAGGCACACACAAGGGAAAGCTGCAGTGGGTTAGCTGGACCTAGGAACAGGCCGTCCTGGCTGAATCTTGGGGGAGGCAAATTACACATATCTCCTCTGCTCCTGTCTTTTCTAACTGTGCTGCTTACCTTGGACGTGCACGGTCACTGGATTTTCATTCTACCTTGCACAGTTGTTCATGATGCAAGGGCTTTGCACAGCAAGGCATTCCTCACTCAAAGGCATGGACAAGCCACAAACTGCGATGCAAAACACCCACAGAAGCATCCCTGCACTCCTAGCCTCTTCCCTGAAGTGGGCAAATGGCAAGAGAGCAGCTGCTGCTATAGTCTGATGGCACAGTGTGCATTTTGTGGACATTTTTCACACCTTTGATGCACAGTCCTTTTTTCAAATGGCAGAATCCTTTTTCCTCTGCATTCATACAGTGTATACAGGGTTTTGGAAATGGAAAAAAAGTCTCCAAGTACTTCAGAGAGACAAAAATACTCAGCAGTTGATCTGTTGTGACATTTATGTACAGAACTAAAGATCAGCTGCCTCATACTAAACATAATATACATTGTAGATATATTTTATTCCTCTGCTGTTCCTGAGGACTGAAAGTGCTTCTGAGAACAGGTGTGAGAAATGAAAAGTGCTTGGATTGTGTAGGGAAAGATGGTTCTGAATAATGTTGAGTTTTTAATAACTTGTGAGTTGTGTCATCAGCAGAGCAGCAATAGATGCGAGAAAGTAGAACCACATGGAAATCTCTCCATACATATTGCTCCTGTTAACTTTAATTCTTCCCCCCACTAATCTTTTTGAAGGATGCTGCTGACTCCAAGTCTTCTGCTGTTGTGAGCCATGCTATGCTGATCACCTGCTGAAGCCAGGGAGATCTCTAGGCGAGAGGCACATGTAGGCTGGGAATAAGATCTGTTTGAAGGGAAAAGCCAGCCTCTCTTATAATTATTTTTCCTCCAGCAAAGCAAGCAGAAGTAGTGTTGATTTCTTTTTGGCAGAACTAGCTAATTCAAAACACACCTCCCTTTTTTTCACTGCTTAATAATAAAGAAATACACTATTAGTCTTCCTAGTAGAAATTAAAACAAAAACAGGTTTAGGCATTGATTGTTCTTGCATAACCAGCCGCTACAGTTATCTTCTCTCATCCTGTTAATGTAAAGAGAAAAACAAGCAACCATCTATTATACACTACTGAGACAGAAAATCTGCACAACGTGGGGTGCTTTATTCAGCTCACGCAGCTAGAGTTCACTTGACCACTTGCGTGCTGAACATCAGAGGAAGCTGACAATTGTTTAAACACAACTTCTTGCTCAGCTGGTCAATTATTCACAGGTACAGCAGAGCAGAAAACCAGCTTCTGCTAGTGTGAAATGTGCATCTACATCTATCAGCGACTTGATGTGAGATCTTTGGCTATTGCTTTATTTCTCTGTGCCTTTGTTTTTTCTCCAACTCCTCACTCTTTGCTAGCCCAGGTTTACAAGCTCTGAGCATTTGCCTTTTGCTGTGTAACATGAAGCTTGAGATCTTTGATCTCAGTCAGGGTCTTGAGATGCTGCTGTTCACAGTTAAGTAATAGCTGCTTTCTTTTTCCAGGGGAAGGATACATTATTATCCTTCCCCTGGAGGAAAGGTGCTAAGCTGGGGCTCAAGGTAAGTTAAACAATCCCCGCCCCACCACAGCTCTTCTGCACAAGCTGGGGCAGCCAGCTGAAGGCCCAGCCCAAGATAACAGTATCTCAGCACCTTTATTTACTCAGTAACTCTTGAAAACCAGAGCAAATAATTTGTCTTTCAGCTCATGACCCAACACTCTCTTTCAAAAGATAGACATTGTCTGCTGCCTTGCTTAACATGGCTTTTATAAATTCATTAGTGTTGTAGTGTTCAGAGATGACAACCAAAGGTTTAGAGGACAGCAGAAACAAAGTTTGCTAAACCACCAATCTTACATGGGTTGTTTTGTTGTTTTTTTTTTTTGGTTTTTTTTTTTTTTTTGAAGGCCTGTTTTGACACACGAAGTCCCTATTAATTCACAATGTCAATTTATTGCAGTCTCACACCTCTGCAGGAGGTCCTGTCGTATTGATGGGACTAAAAGCTCTCATGCCTTATATTTGTTTGAAGGGTTTGCAAAGATTTTTACCTGGTTTATTTATTATTTAGGGAATATTGTGAGCATGAAAGATGCTTTAAGAAATACAATAAAAGACAAGGTCTCTGACACCAAATGTCCTGTGATCTACTTCAAATACATGTAGCAAAAACAATACATGTAACATCTAAACAACAGGTTTAGTTGCAAGTGTGTGTAAAGGCATCATTTATGTGGGAAACACAACATGCAGGTTTTCATTAAAAGACAAAAGAGACTTAAACTCTCAAAACACCTCCACTGATCTTTTTCCCTTTAAATCAGGCAGTAATGCATACTCACAATTCTGCTCTTAAATCAAAGCCTTATTGAAAACTGGCAACATAGTACATTTATGCAAGTTTAGACTAACAGGCCAAAAGTTGATCCTGTAAAAAGAAGAAAAATCTATACTGAGGCAACAGTATTCATATTTAAGTGTGTTATGATCACAGGAAGAAAAGAATTAAAAAGCCTTTTTATCCTACATGCATACTATATGCGAGATTTCTAGAGGAAACAAAGGTCCTGAAGGTTTAATTGCCTTTCTTCAGTCAAAAGAATTATCTCTTGGGAGCAAGATGTAGAAACTGCTATTCCAACTCCAGACCTCCACAAAGCTCTTTTCTATTTTACTCTCTGCAAGCCCAAATAGATATGATGCTTAATACCTCCTCATGCGAAAGGTTATTATTTGGGTTATGCATGTGTTGCTCCTGTTCTTTGGAATTTTTTTCAGATCATACCACAGCTTATGCTGAATATTGTGAATGTGCATTGCACATTTGACCCTTAAAGAATATAATTATATGTTACATATTTCAATATAATATAGTACAATTAATGTAATATAATATGCAATATTTAATATATTATGATTATATATATGTTACTGTAGTGTTTTAATCCTCTAAAACTCACAAAGTCGCTCACTCACTCGCTCCTCTCTCTTTATTCCCCCAGTCCCGGGGGGATGGGGAGGAGAATTGAAGGAATGCAACTCGCACAGGTTGAGATAAGAACAGTTCAGTAACTAAGGTATAACACAAAGTCACTACTGCTACCACCAGTAATAATACAAGAGAAATACAAGGAAAGAGAATACAACTGCTCACCAAGCCCGACCCAGCCAGTGGACCCCCAAGCAGCGAACCCCCCAGTGCACCACCTCACCCTTCTGGGTCTCTACCCTCCAGTTTTACGTCCTGGACATGATGTGCTGTGGTATGGAATAACCTCTTTGGTCAGTTTGGGTCAGGTGCCCTGTCTCCACTTCCTCCCAGCTTCCCCTCCTTCCTGGCATAGTATGAGACTCAGAAAGTTCTTGGTCAGACCAAAACATTACCAAGCAGTAACTGAAAACATTGGTGTCATCAGCGCTGTTCCCAGGCCCAAAGTCAAAATCACAGCACTGCACCAGCTACCAAGAAGGAGAAAAATTACTGCTACTGCTGAACCCATGACAGTTACTCACATACAGTCTCATCAGAAGCAATGGGAACACTGTCACTTCTTGCAGAACACAGAGGAAAAGGAAAGAGTTTGGAAAGACAAAGTGTTATAATGTACTACTGACTCAGATGAAACACACTATGAGACAGACTGATATTATATTAAAAACAATATTGAATTAATATTTGGACAGATGAAATCCCTTTAAAAGACTTAAAAACACATATGGCAAGATTATTAATAAATGACTTGCCAACATATCTTTGCTGTAATTGAAAAAAAAACTACATTAGACAATGTACTAATGGCTTCACCCCTCAGATATGTTGTTGAGATCCTTATTTGTTTGCATTTGGATCAGAAAGAGGATGCTTGGGAAAAGACTGTATTGTGTCCACTCTTCTGGAGCACATTTTCCTGGATTTCATATGAAACTGCAGGCTGTTAGGAATTAAGTTGCTGTGAGCTCCAAAGGTCACAACTATTCCAATACTTCATTCAAACTAATGATGGGTACTGTTACAGACAAATGTATTAAAAAAAACCCTACATTACAAGCAACCGTCTTTACTTTATGTTCACTAGCGGTGCATCTTCAGTGTTTTTCGTACTGGAAATATTGTTTATTTTCATGGACACCAAGGACAAGCTTCTGCTTATTAGAGTAGAAGTGCCATGTAATTCCATTGAAGTTAAGCAAAGGTTACTACTGATACAGTGCCCACTCTCTTAATAAAACCTGTCTTCAGAATATAATCTGTTCTTCAAATTTTTATACACAGAACTATATATATTGAAAAAAATCTCAGCTATAAGACAGAATTAAACACTTTAGAGTCAGTTTTGACTTGAATCTTGCAATTACATTTTCTGATTGCAAGTGCACAATAATACAAACATGCAAAGATTTAACTCTGTTCTCACACAACATTGGGTAGTTTGCATGTGCATTACTCTACCCGCATGTGCTGCCTCCACATATTTGTTGTCAGTCATGCTAAATAGTAGTTTGCTGTGCTGAAGTGAGTATAGGATGCGATCTAAAAGAGGATGGGGAGCAGAGAAGCACAGCTGTTTTCCATGTCTGTACCAGATTAGGAACAAAACAAAGGAACAGAAAAATCAGATTTCATTACTAGTGGCTGAAACTAAACACATGTAATTCTATGTATAAAACAGACTCTAGTGAAAATTAAGGGTATTTGGGTGACGAGATCTTTGCAAATTGTCCTGCATTAATTAAAGAAAATAAAATCTAAGGAAATGTAAGTATACAGTTAGTAAAGCTGAGTAAATTTTTATTCTCTGAGCAATATAAAATTTTAAATGTCTGTACTCTAGGTACTCTGCAAAGTATTACTACATGACAGAAAATGCATCAATTATGCTACTTTAATGCAACTGGAAGATTGTGATGCAAACCAGAATAAAGCACCATTATGTGATATAGCTGGACTTCTGACCCTTTTGTGACAATAATTAGGCTGAATACAAGAGTTGAAAACAAGGAAGGGAAGGGCATCTGAGATGTTATTTCATATTAGACTCACTGTAGTCAGCTGGATAACTATAAGTATAATGTTCTCTTCAGTATTTGTTCACCTTTGTTACAAAGGTGAGCAGTGTCAGAAAAGTAATAGACTGTGGGGTAGCTGCATTGTACCCAATATTTTCAACAAGATCCTATAAAACACTATCTGTCTTTGCATAGATACAGGAAGATCCTGACATTTCTTCTTGGCTTTCTAGCATGGAAAAAAATTTAATGCAATTGTTTGAGACTTTCACATGTTTCCCTTTATACATGTACCCATTTGCATTGGTGGATTAAGGCCATTTACGCAAGAAGCCAAGCTACCTGTTTACCTTGAATGAGCTGTCTGATCAAGCGAATGCTTAAGCACCAGACCTGTAGAACAAAATCTGGATGAAAAAGATTTAATTCTCAAGTACTATGTTGTATGCACACACCAGGAGTTGAGACCAGTTGTAAGAGAGAATATAAGGTATCAATTTTCTGACCCTGTATAATTTTAAAAAAGTAGTCATTTATTCCTGTATGTGTTTTCTGCCTCCCTGCTAAATTGTTATAATCAGTTTCTCACTCTTTAATCCTTAATTTGCTTAATATCCTCTACTGAAAAACTCTGCCTTGTCTTAATGTCATCTTTTTAATCTGTACCATTAAGATAAAAATATCAGATTTAATCACATATTACTCACATTAGGCAGATTTGGATATCATTTACAGGGATCCTAATCAAATCTAAAACCCTTACTGAAATCAGTGGAGTAAAGACTTTTCTAAGTGATAACAAATAAGGCCACAGACAGCTCTGACTTGGTGTGGAACAGCAGTAGGCACTGGGTGGTATTGGCTTCCCTGATGCCTTGAGTTTCTGACCTTGTTGCTCCCATTGCATTTTGATTGGCTGGCCACTTTGGGGTTTCTGCTGCAATTAAGGAGGCTATTAAATAGCAGGAGGTCATGGGAAGCTGATGATTTTTGAGAATTTCAAACCTCAGAAAAATCTTCTTTCAAATTTAACTGACAGGTAAAAGTTAGTAACCAGAAACAAGCTGAGACATTACCTGCACAACTCATTTCCTTTGTGACCTCCTTGAGTATCATCACTAAAATCACTGAGAGTTTTTCTCAAATTCTGTTGCTCATAATAAATGATTTTAAATGCACAGAACTCATGCTGAGAGAATTCTGCTCTCAGGTCTGTAAATGTAATGAGAAAATCAAACCAGGAAAAAGTTTCTAATTTTGGTTGTAAGATCTAAGGACTGACATTTCCTCCCCTTTATTTCCTCCCCTTTATTTCCTCCTAGAAGACAGAACAATGGTGGAAATAATAATTTTTCAAGCATCTTCAAAGGACTGAGTTTGTTAACTTCTAAATCTTTCATGTGTAACTGAAGAATGAACTGCATTCTCTGTATCAAGCTTTTGCATCTTAAAGAAGAGCATACGGATTTCTAAAAGGAGTCTAATAAAGACCAAGTTTAGAATTATTCATCATGGTTTAATTTCCCCTTTTAAAATAACATCAGTCAATACATCAGTACTGAACTATTAAATGTAGTGTATTTCATCCACTGTTTTAATCTTTTATCATGGCAGTATGGTCCACCAGTGTGTTAATCAAAAATTAAGGACAAAGCAATCTCAGAGACTCATAGTAGCATTTTACCCATGCAGAGATTCCTGCAGAGATTAAGAGAGCAAAGCAGAATAAGATTTCTACTGAGCAAGTCTGAATTTTTATTGGATTTTACCACACCATTTCTGTGTACATTTTAGGACAATAACAGTGCTAACAGAATGCAGTGCACAAAGCATTATGTATCTGGTGAAGATGCCCTCACTATTTTTGAGCAATTCTGTACACAGAGAGCATGTTCACTGTACTTGAAGTGCCAAATCAAACTAAGGTCCATATTTTGCTCAGCTTCTAGTTATCTTTGATGTATCATAGCAGACCAGTAGGTATCACTAAAATACAAAACACCACAAATTATGTTTTTAGCAGTTATGCTTCCTGAAACAAAAGATCCTGGGGTGAGATGAGGTTTTCATTCTAAATTTATACATACCCATTGTAGTACTGCAATATCTGGTTAAATGTTTAGTCTGTGCATTATATTTTGGCTTTTGTATAACAACTTGCTCTCCTAGAGAGCAAAGCCCTTATTTCTCAGATGGACAGATTAAGAAATAGATGAAAGGGTGGTTGAGCTCTACAATAACATCACTATATCAATACCAAGAGGGAAATCAATTTGCTTTAATAAAATAAAAATGAACTTTTAGTTAATCGTCTCACAAAGTTCATGATTCTTAAGTATTTTCTTTTAATTTTCCTGTCCTTGAAGATATCATGTTTTCATAGACCATAAAGAAGGCTTTTCTGGATATTGTTTCCAACGCAGGCAAGTCATGAGCTTTTGGAAACATTGCCCATTACATTCTCATGAAATTTCACCTCAGATTTCAATCCAAATAATTTTAGACAAGTTAAGATACATTAGCTTAGATATGCTACAGCAGGTTTTTTAAGCTTCAGATTGGGAGGACTAAGATCTTCTTCAAATACAAGTCAAAAATTTGATAAAAATGTCACAGTTCATGTCCTGAAACCAACACTTTCCCTTCTGTTCAGCATATTCAAAACCAAGATCCTGTCCAGTTCTCACAGACATCAGATTTTCCATCATGTTCATTAAAAAGATGAAGAGTGCAAAAATTTTGTCATCATTGTCCTTCCCTTCCTTCAGCAAACTCTATAGATAGACTGTCCATGTAGTTTGCCTGCACAGCTGCATCCCCCAATTAATTCCTGTTGATGTGGATTTCTTAACTGACTACACCAAAACCAATGCTGCATCTGAGGTACAGGTATGTGATATACATTTGGGGTATGATGCATATTTGGAGTGGGGGTGTGCGCACAAAGATTCACCCAACCCTAGCTCTCCAAGTTATGTAATATAAAGTGTTGTAAAATGATTTGGAATGAGAAAGAAACAAAGAAAAAGGAAAATAGGATTGATTGAGCTTTTCAATATTTATATCAAAACTAAAGGGTTTCTGATGTATATGAAGCGAAATTATATGTGTGTGCATGTGTCAAAAAGTGTTTGAAGTGTTTCTAGGAAACACTTGTGAAGGAGATAGATCAATATCAAGCAGCATGGATATAGTTCGAATTCTATTAACATTTAAAGCTGATAATCCATTTGGAGAAAAAGCATGTCTAAAATTCTATTCTAGTTATGTAGCAATCCTCTCCCGTTGTGTAGGGCTCATGTGCCAGCTGCCTTTACTCCTAACTGGTAGACACAGTTCAAACTCAGAATAGTCTCTTGTCTGTTCCTGCCTATTCCAGATTCCTGGGAATTTATATTCTTTTCTGTGTTGCTTCATACATAACCTTACAGAAAGCACATTTCAGGGTTTGGGGATTTCACTTCAGAAATTTCTTTATAAAGAAGTTTTTCCTTCAGCCCCTGCTGCAGATTTCCAATGTTTTAGAAACTGCCAGAAGCCAATTAGCAGAGGACTTTCATGTTTGTATATGGCTGGGAAATCCAGTTTGTGAGGCCCTGGCATTCTTTTGCTATTTCTTATTACCATTGCTGTTTCATAAGCAAAACAAAAATCCACCCTGCCATCTGGCAGAACTTTCCCATTACTTCCAGATTACCATAGTTTGTTTCTTTCCTGCCTCTTTGTTCCTGAAGGTCACAGGGCCTTGATGAACTTTAATCTTTCACAAATCTCTGTTTCAAAACAGTCTGGCAGCATTTCTCCCTTTTCCCATTCTCATGCAGAAGAGTCCGTCTCAATCCTGATGCAGCATTCTTCATTGCTGCTTCTGTGTAACTTACCACCATTTCCATCACAGACTTCTTTTTAACAAAAAAATATGACACTTATTTGACATCCTCCTTACCAAAAAAAGCCTGTAAGCAGACTGGCTGCAATTCTTTCTGCCATTACTTTCCACCCCAAACATGCACAAACAGAAATCATTTCTCTTTGAAAATTCCAGTCCTTGGGATTTAAGATAGGCCAAAGAGAACACAATATTTTACTTCAATTCTCAAAATTTGTGGTCTTTCTAAAACTGAAATATCCCTGGTTTTCCAGCCAAAGTGAACTGCTTTGTTTGGCATCAGTTCAGTGCTGGTCTGTCTGCCTGTGGAGTTACAGATTCTTCCACAAGCAGCAGGCTGGTTGTCTGTGGCATATATTCCTTGTCCTAGGTAGGGCTTCCTGTTTCGGCTATTGCTTCTAAGATAAACAGCACTGTCCCATCTGGCTTCTGCACTAATTCAAATATTTTAATTAGAAAATTATGTAACCAGCTTTTAGAGATATTAAATCCAGCAACACACTGAAGACCACTCTTTTCACAGGAGGTGAAAAGGCAGCTTTGAAAGCTAGTAAAAGCAGTGGAGAGACAGTTTTAAGGCTGTTACACCAGCACAGTATTTTCCCTACAAATATTTAGGAAGGATGTAGATACTTTTTGCAAGGGTAAAAAGCCTTTACATTAAAAATATTATATATATCTCCTGTCTGAAGAACAGGTTTTGAAGGCTTTCTTGAACAAGTAGTTGGTCTTGCTGGCTTAAAACCCAGGAAGAATCAGGCATGCCCATTACCACTCTGCATAACACCTTTCACACATATATACTGAGTATTAGTAATTGCCATCTGTATACAAACTGTGTACAACTTTGTATTTGAAGGGTCAGGAATTCCCACTGTGCAAAGGAGATGAATCATATTCCAAGGGCTAAACAAGAACCTTCCACCTTAGCCAGGCGACTACATTGAGTCGTACCTGGAAATGGAAGGAGCTGGGTGACATCCCACTGTCTTTTCCTCTACTTGCTTGAGACCTTCTAATTTCCATCTACAACTATAGTGAAATTTCTGTGACCTCATGTCAGCCATGTACAAGGAGGACTGGGTACTCTTTACTTCTATCTGTTCTATCATGTACCCAAGGCAAGAACAGATCACACGTGGGAGTGTCGTACATTATTGAGAGATATTGACACTTACAACCAACACTGAAAATTATGCAAGATATGAATTTGATTTGGAGCCTGTTTAAACCTCACTATGTTTCTGTCTTAATGTATGCCTAGCACAGAGAAACTGTTATGATTTCACATCCTGGTTCCACTCCACTCCCTCACAAAGATTCTTTTTCAAACAAATATTTTAGGGTGACATTTAAGGTGTACGTGTACATATATTTATGCAGGTGGCAGAAGTATTTGCAAGAACTTAAAAAATATCTAAATTCCTGTATGTCTTCTGAATCAGTAGGAATTAGGCAGTCAGGAACTTAAGAAAAACAAAATCCTCTTGCTTCTTTCTTTTTACATTTAAGAGCAAAAAAATCAGAAGCTGGGCAAACTATTTTCTGTTGATTTTTCAGGAGTAGCATAACAAACTGTATGTCTGAATGGTCACAGATAGACACTAGCTAGGGCAATCACTCACTTAGTGGAAACCCTGGATTCAGATTTCACAGCCTATTGAAGCTGTTTAAGTGCTCATCTTCCACCTTCTAATGACAGTATTTTGTCTACTAAGCTATGGCATATGTTATTGTTTTGTGTTTCTCGCAATGTGAGAAAGAATGACCCTCTTTCTTAGCTTGATTAATATGCTTTTTGCATAGGTAAAATCAGTAGGTTTAAAGTATCTCTCCTTTTCAAGTGGAGGGAGAAAATAAGCCTCAGAAAGGCAGAATGTGAAAGGGGCTGCATCCTGGATGCCCAATGTCCTCTCTCAGGAAACAGGTTCAAAGCCTGGAGGAAAAAGAAAAGAGCGGATCAAGGAGCTTTGCCCCAGTTGTGAGCAATTTCTTAGTGCAAAAGGACAATGACAGCTACCTGATACAAGTCCTTTGTTTCTTTCCATAAATGAATACAAAAAGATAATAAACACTTCAATTCAGGGGAAAGGGAGGACTTTTGTTCAACAGAAAGTTTGCAACATTTTGTCCTTGTGAGAAAAACTGAAAACTTTTCTATATGATTTAATCATAACCAGTTGTGTTTGTTGTTTGGTTTAGGGGTGTTTTTATTTGGCTGTTGAACTAAGAAATCAATTATTGTTCCATGTATTGTACAGTGCAGTACACTGTTACACAGCTCTAAATGTATTTTAAGTTATGGCCCTTAGCTCCTAAGGTAGATTTCCAAAAACAGGAGGTTATATTTTCCTTTCTAGGTCAATAAAATCCCTAGGGAAGGAAGAATGTTTATTGTGACAGAAATTCTCAGACTGAAATCCCTAGACCTTTCCATTAATTTATCAACCAAGCAGAATGTATGAGGTATCTAAATTGGAAATGAGAAGTGTATCTTAATGGTCTGTTCCCCTGTAAGCAAATGAATGAATAAATAAATCACGCTACTGTTGTGGACAAAATACAGAGTTACTTGCATCTTTCTATTCAAGCTTTAAATACTTGCAAATCATGTGAACACAATGAAAAGAAGAATGATAAAAAATGTATCATACACCCATGTGCAATATGCAAGAAAAATATCCATTTGTTGATAAGATAGAAAGTAATAAAGATCATTACAAGGATAAAACACTTTCACTAGCAAAACGCAGATTTTACTGCTGTGGCTTAAGATAGAATAATATTCAGAGGGTGTAAAATGCTGCATTTCTCACACATTGAAAAAGCAGTGTAACTCATTACTGCCACGGGGCTTTCAGGTCAAAACAACTTGGTGAATTAAAATTTTCATGAAAATAATTAATGAATGAATGTTTGAATTTAAACCCAGGTTTACAATGATGTGCATGATGACTAAACTGAAAGAAATTATTGCAGGGATCTGTAGCAGGAAACTATTTCACACCTACACCCCTGTAGCTCATAAAAATAAAAATATTATCTACTTTTACACAAGAGTTGCTATTCCAAAACACTTGCTAGCATTCTGTGTTTGTTTGTTTTAATGCTGACTTTCTAGGAACATAATCTTTAATACTATAGCTAATCAAATGTAAATGTATTTTCTACAAGTAGATTGCTTGGAACCTGCTCAAAATTGACCTCTGACCTCCATTTATGAAAACTGGACATGCTCTACTGCTCCACACTGACACAGAGCATGTTCAATTAATGCTTACATTATAAGGATTGTGTTAACAACACAAATGGCAATGAAACCTTTTTGCTACCCATCTGCATGGGAACATTCATAAATTGAAATAAGCGTAGAAGAGCTGCACTCAATCAGTTTCAGCTCTGGTCCCTGATCTGGTTATGTTATGCATGCCAATATATATTCTCTCAATTAATTGTGTTTCAGTGAAAACTGTGGTAAAAAAAAAGAAGGAAAAGGAGACTACGGTCCACTTATTGCTACTCAAGATATTACCAGGAAAACAATAAAAAGTAGCTAAATGGGGAAAAACACCAACTAAAGACAAAGCTGTTGTGTTATGTTATAACGTTCCCCTATGCTGAGAACCCAAGCGTGTAACAGAAAGTGTCACTATTTTTCCCTTGATGACCAACTGTGGAGCTTAGCAACTGCACAAAAAGGCATAGCATCTCTGAGGAAAACCAAGTGCTACACTTAACTGCGTATCACCAATCATCTGCTTTTGCAGACAACAGGAAGGCACCTGCTGGAAAACTGCAATTTAAGAATGAAAGAGTAGCATTGAGCCCAAGGTTTCCTACTGCTCTCAGCTCAATCCATTTCACATCAGCCTGATGTGGTTTCTGCACAATACAACGGGCATTATATTTTTGTTTGGTTTTATTTTTCACTTTCTTAATTCTCTCCAGTTTCCTGGAACCTTTCTGCCTCTGCCCTAATCAGCCAGCCACAGTGACACCCACTGAAGCCATCACACAGTGGCTGTTGCCATACACAGCCTATGAATGGTTTCCACAGGGGAATATATTCATGAGCATGACTTGGTAACAGAAGGTCCCACACAAAGTCCAAGTTTGCAAGGCAGCAAAGAGCTGATAATGATGGCTGAGGGCATTATATAAGTTTTTGGTAAAGATAGCTTTTTATTCAGGGTAATGTAGATCCTTGGAGGAAAAGAGGTGACAGACTAGGAGAGTCACCTACCACTGGCAAAGACACTGATTCAGGAGGGAAAAAATATCTGCAGCTGGCTTGTGCTATTTGTATGGTATCTTTCTCTTCCCTCTGAGTCAGGTCATGGATTACACAGTACTTATGATTCAGAAGGAATAAAACATCCTCTGGTGTGCTAAGGAGCATGTGTTGCATTGCACAGATGGGAGTTAGATGATCCCAAATATCTATTCCCACCATAGCTGGATGCATGTGGTAGACATCCTCTCATTTTAGCCAGTTGTGATGAGCTAATCTAATCTGGACCTGGGAATAAAATTTAGAAAAAGACCATTTAAGTTCACCTCCATGCACAAAAGCAAATCGAAACAAAAGAATCAAACGTTGAAACAAGCTATTTGGAGCAGACTACACTGGAACACCAATATGACTCCAGTATGGTGTGGCAACTGCAGTCAGGCTTGCAAAGATAAATATGATGATGGCTCTCCATCTTGCCTTCCAGAAACCTTGCCAATCCTACTAACACTCTCTGTCCCCTCTCCCTCCGACTCCTCCAATCTAACAGCCCTGAAGTCCAAACATATTAGAGAGGTTTCAATTATGTCTATTGAAACTTTTTTTTTTCTTATTTGGCTTTTTTTCTTTATTCATGGTCTTCAGCCAGACTACAATTGTTTCTTATTTATTTGCACAATAATTTCTGAAAAAATTCATAGACCTGAGATTTTCCACACATATATACTGTGATTTTCACTGAACAGCAAGAAAACACTATTTTGTTTCTGAATGAAACTCAGAAAGACGGTCCCAGTCCCAACTGGAAACAGCTGCAAAAAAACTCTACATGGCCAAGAAAACACATTATTATCTGTGAAAGAAGAGCCACAGGCAAAAGAAAGTAAATGCATAAAGCTTAGAGTGTACTTATTTTCAATACAGAACTATGCGAAGTGAAAGCACAAACAAATAAATGGGAAAATAAGAGAATCAATGAACTACTATGGGGAAACACTTTAGCCTTTTGGTGTTTAACAGTGACTGATGTTTTTTATTTCCATTGTGGAAGACAGGGACCAATAAATGAAGGAAAAGGAAGTAAATTTCTTTTTTAAGCAGTGCATATTTCTCTGAGTAAACTTCTTTACTGAAATACGTCAGGACAGCAAAACAGCAGACATGAAGACTGAGATGTGGAAAACTCTGTTCTGGCTAATTTGGCTACTAGAGAAGGAAAAAACTTTAGGTCTTCAACCATATTTTATTGAAGCAGAGGAACACTGAGAGTGCTTGTCTAATACACCAGTAACATCCACATTTCTACCCAGTCCTTTCCCTTCACTGGGGAAAAATGTTAACAAAAATTTTCTGAGCCTTCACCACAATGTCCGTTGTACAAGAAAGCCACACACCACTGAGGACTTGACAATGACACTTTTTTTCCAATAGCCCATCTCTGCGATATGCTATTGATTTTATTTTCATTTTCTTTCAAGAGCTCACTGAATGGAGCACTAGGGTGGAACAGAAAGGTCCTAGATTAGACATTCAAGGTAATTTTGCAATTTACTAGCCCTGCTGGGTCTATATGTTCTCACATTTCTGTTTGTCTCAGCGAAGGTGGAGCAGAAAAAATGCTATAGATAAATGCTTCACTGCCTTGTCAGTAGGTTTTGGTCTTGCCAGGGGCAGAAAAATCACAGAATGATTAGGGTTGAAAAGGACCTTAAGATCATCTAGTTCCAAGCCACCTGCCATGGGCAGGGATGCCTCACACTAGACCATGTCACCCAAGGCTCTGTCCAACCTGGCCTTAAACACTGCCAGGGATGAAGCATTCACAACATCCTTGGGCAAACTGTTTCAGTGCCTCACCACCCTCGCATTAAAGAACTTCTTCCTTATATCTAACCTGAACTTCCCCTAAGTTTAAACCCATTACTCCTTGTCTTTTGCTACAGAATACAGAGAAGCATCATCAAATACTAAATATGGACCTCATAATCAGCATAGGCTACGAAAAAGCCATATATTCAATATTCTGTACTCAAGAAATTGGCACAGATAACTTGTCTCCAGTTCCTCAGACTACAAAATCATGCTTAACATTATGTTAGCTTATACGACTTCAACTGTGAATCACTTAGGTTTCCTATGACATTCATGATACTACATTCAAGGCAACTGCTTTTTGATCTTTTAATATGATTTTTATATTATATAAATATAATACTTTTCCACATAAAATAAACCTCTTGCAAAGCAGCTGATTAAGTGTGATAAGATACTTCGGCCTTTGCTGATGTTGCCAAACAGGATGCTAAGTAAAGCTTTTTCTGGTGATAGCATTTTCTTATTTTCTTTGTTCTTTCTTTCTTTCAGTCAGTGTCAACATTTAGTCACGTAAAAACCAGACTAACTGCAAACAATCTTGATCCAGTGTTAACAGAGAGGCCCTCTTCTCCATCAGCTCTTCAGGGGCTCTGAGTGGCAGGCAGGTTCCTAGAATTTTAATAGCTGCCATGGTGGTGCCTCTGCCAAAAATCCCCCTCCCTCACTTTCCTCTGAGAGCTCTACAGACACAGGAATGTAAGTAAAATCAATTACTACTCTGATAACTGTAAAGCTGTAAGGATAGCACAAGAAGGGTCCTTTTTTCCTATTTTTAAAACCAGGAAACCATGTTTTTCCATTGACCTTCCCAGGTTAATCCAAATTCCCCTTTTGCAAGAAATCCAGGGGATATTAAAAGCAATAACACAAATCCTTCTAAATGGATTGAGTTAATGCTTCTATAAAAGTCCGATTTCATTATGTTCATTATGTTCCTATACTTCCCCCTGTCTTTCCACTCTCTCACTTATTCAGGGACAGTAAAAGATATTACTCACATCTATCAAAAGACACTTAAGAGCTAAGGAAGCAGAGCAAATCCACACAGTCTGGCCTATACTGGTGAAGTAAAAATCCCAAACAAAACAGTGTATGTGACTTAGGTAAACTGCTAGATTTTAGAGCCTGAGGTTGGCTCTGTGACACACAATCACATAATCACGTCAGACATCACCTCAACCTCAAGTGATTTCTCTCCTCCACCATGATGTACCAGCAAGCTTGCTCAAGACTTTCCATTGATTCTTTCTCATCTTTATCCTTTCGTCTCATCTTCATCCTTTTGTCTCTCTGCCTAGCTTCATCAATTAAGCCACCACTACCAGGACCTTACTCCTCTCTCAGCCCAATTGTATTAAGAGGTTTGAAATTTAACTTAAAAAAGGATAAAAGCTGTCCAGTGTCAAATGCATACTGGTTCTCCATCTACATCCCTGCTCATGTCTTCACCTAGGATATCAAATAAAAACTCATCTTCTATACAGAAGATTCATATAACGTCTAAATGAAATAACCCATGAAGTTTAACATTTTTTGCATGAGATGAATTACAAAAAAATACGTAGATAGCAACACAATTATCATTTTGTTGTTTAGGAAATTTCCTGTTGCTTCCCCTGAGATAACAAATCCAACAGCTTGACTAGAGCAGTAGTGGAAGTATCCATATTAGTCTTTCCCCCTCAGCCACACAGCCCCCACAGTGGCATCTAAGAAGCTCCACCTGCAGTGAACAGCATCAGTGCTATACTGTGACAGATCAAGGACATCTCAGTATTACAAATTTCTTATTTATTGGTTAATAGTGGAGCAGATGCCTGCAACTGATGATTCAAATATTTTGTCTTTAAGGGCTACTGAACTGATATGCAGAGAAAAGTAGTCTTGCTGGTCTATTTTTATAGGGATGCTATGACATCTGGAATAAAAGTCACTTGATTTTACTCTTGGTTAATACTCCCCTATGGCAATCCACACAAAACCCAGATCAATTACAATTATACACTCATACTAAATGTCTATTGGGGGATGTGTGGCCTTATAGTAAAAATCAACAGAAACAAACCAAGAAATTTTACTTATGCTGATGAAGCTGCAAGTCTCAAAGTTCGCATGAACGGATAGCTTTCTTGGTTCCCTCTTGACATTAACTGCTTCTTTTGTATCGTTACTAAAGAAAAGGCTGACCACTTCAGCCTGAAGCTTCCACTTGCAAGACCCAGATCATGATAAGTCTGCATTCATTCACATGGACGCCTGGTTGGCATGCTGCTGGTCTGATGGCAACCAGCTGATTGCCTGGCTGTGGATGTGTGGTAATGCATGTATGTGCTCATGCTCACATGCAAAATTTCAGTGATAGATTTCTAAGAATGAGTTAGACTGAAGCCAAATATTCAGCAACATTTAAAGGTTCTTAAAGTTTTGGGTTTCGGTGTTTGGTTTTTTTTTCTCTGAAATGCATTGGTACTCCACAGTTTTGAGTTGAGAATTTTCCATTTGGGAAAAGGTAGCAATAAAGTCTATGCAGGGCAGTACTGAACAGATTTCCTTGATGATGTCAAAGCTAGTTTTTCATTGAGTAAAGCCAGTTGGTAATTTTTCAAAATGAAAATTTTATTTCAGATATTTTTCCACTGATTTTTTTTTCTCAGTTTTAAACAAGTGCCTTATTTGAATTTGTAACTTTAAAAATATTTGATAACTCAGTATTTTTAAACTATTGCATTAATTTAGGATGTCACATAAGTGTGTAGATCTAAACACACATTTTAAGGGTGCAATTCTTTTTTTTTTTCACGCAAGTGATATTTCTCAATTATTTTCCTTTAATATGGATTTTTTAAACTTTTTTACATACTCAAATTATTAATAGCGTTACTAAAATGCCTTTATGATTTAAAAATAGTTGAATTTATATACATTTTAATTGTGTTAAAATCACTATGCATGATATTTAGAGCAAAATCAAATATTTTATTTTTTTTCTGCAACAAAATTTGGGGGTTTTACATATTTCGTTTCTGAGTTTTGCCTCAACACTCTTACATCACAATGAGCTTTACAATCTTAGAAAGAGCTTTTCTTTATCCCCTTTATGGAATAAACTACTGAAGCACAGTGATTGCTAACATTTGCATTTTAAGCATGTGCTTTTGTAGGCTGATGGGTCTAATACACGGACAGAACTTGGTAAGGAGAGGTCAGCAGTCATAGATAAGAGAGTATGATCTTGTGATGGGAAAATGATGACCACAGTTTTAAGACACATGATTACAGAATGAGAGTATTCGGAAGGAAATGTCAATATTACTATTAAATGGTTAGTAAATAAAAAATATGACAAAACCATATAATCTTGTAATCCTTTAAATGTTAAGGTCCATACCTGCTCTGTCTGAAGCCAGAAAAGACTTAGGTTCAACTTCCAAATACTTTAAAGAAGTTTTATCTCAAGATAAAGGAACAACTTAAGCAACAGCTACCATCATTTGAAAACAAAACAAAGCAAATTCGTAAGATTTAAATGCACTTAAACCTGAACTGAACTTAAATCTAAAATTAACCACTATCTCTTCTGCCCACTCTCCTGAAAATAAGCACTTGAATAATCTTTGGGGCTTTTTAACTGTACCACAGGCTGAATAGGAGGCTGACAGAAATATGCTGGGTTTGGACAGTGATATTAAAAAAGATTTCAAACCTGAAAGAAACAATTTGGCTAAACACCAGGTGCATAACTTAAAACTTCTGAAACACGTCTTCATCTGGGGTGCTTCAAATAAAAGGAGATTTTATGAAAGTCACATCACAACATAATTATTAAGAAGTAGGGTAGAAGCATGCATACATGCAGAATACATGGATAAAATTTGAAAGACTATTAATAATGGCAGTGGAAAGTTTAGGTTTAGGAAGACTTAGAAGCCTTCTGTCCTGGGTTCAGCAGTAGCAGTCATTTTTTCTCCTTCTTAGTAGCTGGTGCAGTGCTGTGTTTTTTGACTTTTGGCCTGGGAACACCACTGATAACACCAATGTTTTTAGTTGTTGCTCAGTAATGTTTAGTCTGACCAAAGACTTTCTGAGCCTCATGCTCTGCCAGGGAGGAGGGGAAGCCGGAAGGAAGCAGAGGCAGGACACCTGACCCAAACTGACCAAAGAGGTATTCCATACCACAGCACATCATGCCCACTATATAAACTGAGGGCAGTTACCCAGAAGGGTTAGATCACTGCTCAGTCAGACTGGGTATCAGTTAGCAGGTGGTGAGTGGCTGTATTCTCTTCCCTTGTTACTTCCCTCATCATTATTATTCTTGGTGGTAGCAGCAGTGGTTTGTGTTATACCTTAGTTACTGGACTGTTCTTATCTCAGCTCGTGGGAGTTCCATTCTTTCGATTTTCCTCCTCATCCCTCCGGGAGTGGGGGGAAAGAAGGAGGGAGAGAGATTGCGGCTGTGTGGTACTGAGTTATCGGCTGGGCTTAAACCACGACATCTTCCTTCACTATTCAGCAAAAAAGCCTTTTATGACACAATGATTTCTTTAACCAGCCTGCCTGAAGTATATGGTACATTTCAACCGGAAAAATCTAAGCAAAATAAAAGCTGGGTGGACTCACCCCTTGCAAATTCTTGGTTCTCACAATAAGATTCATTCAAAATGCTCCAAGAACCTCCTAATAACTCAGTCTTTTAGAAGATGTTACAGATTTGGAGGCTTTTTATTTTTTTTCCTTTTTTTTTTTCAGGACCAGGTTATTATCATAAATTAATAACTTTCTGTATATTGGGTTTGCAATACCAGGTTTATCCTGTCAGCTAAGTGTCAACACTTAACAGAGTAGAGCCTGGACAAACTGTAAGGAATTATATGGGAAAAGGCCGCAGCAAAACTCTCAGCTCCAAAGCTTTAACAAATAAACACAGCAAATACAAGTGGTTTTCTTGCGCCTCTGTGCACTCAGTGGAAAGAAACTATCAAACTTTTGCACCCCACTGCTCCAAGGTGCATTAAAAGTTTCTCTCAATTGAGAGCAGAATGTGTCAAACACCATTGCTATTCCAGTTCAATTTAAGGGGAAAGAAATCTATTTTTGTAAAAGCTGTCACTGGAAAACTTTCAGCTAAATATTAATTCATGCTTGAAAGTGGTCCTGTATTTCATGCTTAATGGGCCAAATTTAGAGAACCCCAGCGCTGATAGCATTGATCCATGCTATGTGTTGACAAAAGGCACACTTACATGGCACTGCTTTTCTATGAACATGAGAATGCAACTAAATTTAAAGCGTCTTCCAAGAAGCTTTGGTTTTCTGTGTTCAGGTGTTAGTAGTTGTAGGGTGCTAGTATTTGGTTCTTGTCATGTTGGATCAGATCAGTGAAGCCAGTGAGCTCAGGGCTTTCCTAGGCCACTACTGGAAGTTTCTGAAAGAGATGCGGACTCCCACCCAGCACTTGAAAATAAAGGATACACAGTAGGCACAAGGATGAAAGCATGGGAAGTCAGCAGCTGAATCCCCTCTGCAGTAATCGGCTTGTCCTGAAGTGAGAAGTTTCCTTATTGCTACTGCAACACATGGTGCTTACCAGGGTTATTGCAGAAGCCTCACACAGTTCCCCATATGATAACTGTAATTACATGTGACGACTGCACCTCAGATCAGTTAGAAGCAACAGGCATACAATGGTCATGCATTAATATTTAAGGAAAAGCTGTAAGTGAAGAGATGGAGGGAGAATATGACCTTTAAAAGATTAGAGAGAGTATCACATTGCCTCTACCAGTGTGTGCTGAGACAAAACCTGTTCCTTTTCAGATATCTCTCTTTTTATAGTAAAACTCTGAAACTGTGAACCTATGAGTAATACTTGGAGCAAAACCGGATATTAATTTTGAGCAATAAACTCTAATGTGAAACCCTGCCTGGAAGCACTGTAAATACTGATACATTCTCATCTAACCTTTTCCTACAAACCTTTAGTAACAGCAGGGAGTGAATATTACAATTCCATCTTAATGCCAATCTAAATGTTTACTTGATAGGAGTGATACATACAGAACGTTTTTCCCAGATGAGCCAAATATAAGGATCAGAAAAGTAAAATACACTTCTTGAGACTGTAATCAGAAGTTAATATAGTATTCATATCCATACTCATTGCCATCTAATTCATAAAAAAGGGGGTGGGGGACCTTGTTTGCACCATGTATTTCTTTTAGTTCAAACTTTCTCTGGAAATAACATTTTCAAATTTTTCTAATTGGTGTTGTTTATAATACAACCATGATAAGGCATTCTGTCCTATTGGATATGTTTCATTGATTGACATTTAAAACAAGATGTGACCAATTTACAATTATCTAAGTGATATCTGCCAACTGACAGGGAATGAACTTCATTAACCATTAGATCAGTCTACTTCTAAAGTACAGGAAGACAGGATGCTCTGGGTGTCACTGCTGCGAACAAACGTGTTTCAGACTACCCTTATCATTAAATCACACTAGACTTGCAGTTGTCATCATTCGTCGGCACAGTGACCACAAAACTGTAGTTGGATGCCCCTTAGCAGCAAAATGGACCATAACCTTGACACACAATAATAGAAGTTCATATGTAGGGATTATTTAATTCTATAGAAAAAAAGAAAACCAACCAACCAAAAAAAAAACAAAAAACAAACAAACAAACAAAAAAAAAAAAAAAAAAAAAAAAACCCAAAAAACCCCATCTGAAAACTAATATTCTTATTTTGGATTCCTATTTTCACACTTCTGTACACTTCTTTATTTATTTTCTAACTTTTAATTCATTCGTTTAATTTTACAATTTGCCTCTGTTCTTTCTTCCTTCTCATTCTCAAAAGACAGTAACCCTACATCCAAACCTGATGAACATGATACCAATGACACTGGCTGGCAGATTCTTGTTGGCAGCAAAAAATGTTGCTTGCAAGAGCTCTTCTCTGACACCCACTATATGGGGAACAACATGCTAAGGGGGTATTTGACATCAGAAGTGTACTATTTCCACAACCTACGTTCCTGCCTACCATTTCCTTTTACTGTCCACCAGAATACCCACGTCTAATGTATACCTAGTGTCCATCTCTAGTGCCCATTCATTATTTCAAACAAATGCCCCTCAGCTTTCCCACTGATTGTCTCTAATGTTTGGGATAAATTCTCCACCAGTGGTTTGTCAAGAAGAATTAGCTGAGACAGAGCATATCACCAACATGGCGTAATATTCTGGGGACTCAGGTTGCCTAAATCATGGTTAGCTTTTTTCATTGTATGGGATACACAGTTCCCCAGGCATGTGCAAAACCCCCGTTTTGTCCTCCTTCAAACTCTCATGATGCTTATAGAAAAGTTCTGGTGACTGTAAGGCTGTAGAAATTTTCAAACAACAGATCATAGTGACCAAATACTGCTTGTTTCTTTTACTCCCCAGATTTACTTTTCTCTCTCTCTTTTTCTTTATAGGCATTGTAATTAGGTCCTAAAGCTCTCTGGGACAGGAACTATGGTTGTCTGCTCTGTAGTGCTTCTAGGTAACATAATACGGCAGACAGTAATTTAACTAAATATGAGCACATGTGCAGCAATGTGAGAAAATAGATCCAGGTGGATATAAGTTGCACAATTCCTTACCCATCTGATCATATTTTATCACACTGGCCTACATACATATTTTAACCCCAAGTCTATTTAAGGTCAAAAAGTGTTATTTTGAGATGTCGTGTTGTCTGAATTTTGGACCCAAGGAACAATTGGGGAGCTTCCCCTACTTGCTAGGTCAGATGGTCTTGTGTATCATGTCTTAGATGGTCTTAGTCATATTTATTTAAATATACCTGACCATCTCAGTCCTCTCCTTTGAGTAGCTAAGAGGGATTCATGGGAAGCACAGGTTGCTGAGACTTGTGAGGTCCAAATACTGAAGCTGCTTGATATACCATTGCATTATTACTTCCATGGCTTTAGCAGTTAATACGAAGGACACTACAGAAGAAATCCTATACTGAAGCCACACAGTTGCATAGATAGTAGGGATATGCACACCAGGTGCACTGACGTTAGAATGTTTTGCACAGACTCTAGAAGCAAGCACAGAAAATAACATGAATTCATTTCCAGGGGTAAAGATCACATGAGAGGAAAGAAAAACCAAGCCTTCACCTTCACACACCTAATCAGAGATTTGACTTTACAGGGTTACTGCATTTCCCTTTTGATAAATTAAATATGAATTTTGGAAGTGACTAAAAAACTGTGTTCAGTAAGAAGGCTGGTAGGAAAAATAATGAAGATGGCAGGCAACTTTTAATATATTATATACAGCCACAGCATCCCTATATATAATCTCAGATATGCTGTTCTGGAGCTCCAAAGGGGAAACAACTTTAAAGAAACAGCAACACTGAAAAAATAATGCATCCACACATTTATCGCCACAGCGGGAAGTGGAGAACAGAGGCAGAAATACCAACAGTAAGCATGTGCCTAATGGCTTAGCAGAAACATCCTTTTATGTCTGCTAGCTCTCCATACTCATTGCTATTCAGTGCCCTTTGAACATACACACAATGTTTTCCTAACTAATTATGATGCTGGCATATGGTACATTTACCAAGAAGGAAAAACACAGACTTTTTTAAAGCACTATTATGACCGTTACGGCAGAGAAAAAGTTGGCCACTATTACAGGGCCTGATTCAACAATTATTTAAATCAATGCAAAGACTTTCACCTACTATGCAGCGTAATTTGGATCTGGTCCACAGTAAATGAAGAGTCTTGCTGAGATTCCTGGTCTCATAAAGCGCCAGAGACTACTACAGCAGCACCACCATCTTGCTAAACAGAAACTGTTCTTATAAAAATGCCTATAAGGCATAATAAAGGGGAAAGCAAAAGGTTTCCCTTGGAGTTCAAGAGCCTTCTGAAAATGAATTATATGATTCTTACAGAATTTTAATGCAACTTTTTATTTAATGAATTCTTACAGTAAAGAACTGTAGCTGTACTGTAAAATTCTATCAATCAAAATTACTGAATATGACCTATGAGCATTCTCCAGTAAATGCTAGGATAGTTTTCTATAAAACATGACAATATGCAATGTCTTGTTAAGTCTTGTTGTCATGGGTTCAGCAGTAGCAGTCGTTTTTTCTCCTTCTTGGTAGCTGGTGCAGCGCTGTGTTTTTGATTTTGGGCCTGAGAGCAGCGCTGATAACACCAGTGTTTATAGTTTCTGCTAGACAATGTTTTGGCCTGGCCAAGGACTTTGAGTCTCATGCTATGCCAGGGAGGAGGGGAGCCGGGAGGAAGCAGAGACAGGACATCTGACCCAAACTGACCAAAGAAGTTATTCCATACCACAGCACGTCATGTCCAGGATGTGAAGTAGGGGGGCGGAGACCCGGAAGGCGGTGGGAGTGGACTGGGGGTGCACGGCATGGTCAGGTTTTTGGTACTGGGGGGTTCGCTGCTGGGGGGTACACTGGCTGGGTTGGGCTTGGTGAGCAGTTGTATTCTCTTTCCTTGTATTTCTCTTGTATTATTACTGGTGGTAGCAGTAGTGATTTGTGCTATACCTTAGTTACTAAACTGTTCTTATCTCAACCTGTGCGAGTTGCATTCGTTTAATTCTCCTCCCCATCCCCCAGGACTGGGGGAAGAAAGAGGGGAGCGAGTGAGAGAGTAAAACTTCATGAGTTATTAGCCTGGGTGAGGCTTAAACCACGACACTTGTCTAACAGCCTTGAGTGATATTTCTAGTTACAGTATGATGCTTACAGTCCTAGCAGGGGTTCAGTTTAGTCATCCCTAACATAGTTTGTCTGTTTGTCAAGTAGGCTGTAGCCTTCTGCAAGCTCCACAGTTCAATTCCAAACAACAGTTCATCTCAGACTGAGAAATTCTGTAGTTAAGGTTTCCTCACCTCCCATCTCCCCTCTCCTGGCAGTGTCTCACGCACCCTGCAGGCCTTCAGCATGGGAAATCAGTGAGCGGCAACCCCATGATTCCCTATCTTGACTTCCTCCCTGTTTGTCCCCTCTCACACTCCTGAACTCTGCCAAATCTAGTCAAAGGCAGCTTTGTGGAAGCGGACAAGGTGTCTGCAAAGTGAGTCCATTCTGTGCAGCACAGCTCAGGAAGTATTTTAATGCCATGATGGAGATGCAGCATAAATGATTCTGGTTAGGGAGGGTAGTGAAGACGAGGCAGCTTGAGCTCATGTGGGACAACGCTGAGACCAACAGTAAATATCACAGAAGACACAGCCCAAAATGAGATAATCAGTGTGTCTGAGTCTGGCATTTGGAAATATTTGCATTAAGAACATTCCTACCTGTGTGGAGACTTCCATCTATACAGTTATGAATACATATCCTACCAGGAGCTTCCATTGCAAACCGAGCTTCCCTTGCAAACCCAGCTTCCTCTAACTATGAAACTGTTACCCCGATGTTTCTTTTTCACTCTTGTAGCCATTAAAAGGATGCAAAGCTCTGCTTTCAATAGGTGTGCAGCTCTTCCTCTGAGCAGCAATATTTTTCTGAGCAGCCTTAAGGTCTGTCGCAACCTCACACAACCAGACGTGAGCAAAAGCTATCACAAAACCAAAGTGTGATGGAAGTGAGTGAAAAGGTACCTGAGACAGTAGAGAAGGTAAATGCTGTGAAAGGATACTAGCACTGGCCTCATCCTGAGTGGCAGTCCCACACAGGCTTCACGTATTCCCCAGAGTTGCTAGTACATGCAGCATGCTAGCTATAGTCTCCCCTTCACTTCTGCTGTGCAGATGCTTTCTTCCTAAATTAAAATGAAGCCTGAGAGCATTCTGGATGAGCACAGAACATGGACATGTCATCTATAAAATTTGACCTACTCAGTACAAATGCAAAGAAAGAAAAAAAGCAGCTTAAGAAAAAGTTTCTCTAAAATAAAATTTAAATAAACAGACTAACCAACCCTCAAAGGGCTATGGAACAGCAAGAACTGTAAACCTTCTTCTAAACACTGATTTTTGAGGTTCCTTTTCATTTACATTTGAAATTTATCTAGTTTTGAAACAAAGTATACTACAACAGAACTTAGAACCATTAACTGAGAACTAAAGTGACAGAATAGTTTAGGAAAATATGAATTCAGCAATGCTAGCATCAACAAATCTGACTGCACTGTGAAACAGGTACCCAGTGCAGAGCTCCTTATATCATCCAAGCATTAAATGATGCCAATAAAAGAGTTTAGGTTGCATGGAATGTATAACCCAGAACGACTGTACAATAAAAATAAATGAGTGTTCAGAATTTTATCTGGATTTCAAGAAAGCATTTGATATTGTATCAGCACAACGGGAAAGATAGAGCAGTAAATAGAGAGAGAAATATTATATTGACTTAAATGTTAAAAAGCATATCAGTATAAAATAGTACAGTTAAATTGTACACTCTGCTTATTATATTGTATATTATGGTCTCCAGTGAACAAGAAAACACAGTATGCAGGAAAGTTTTTTTTCTTGGAAAAACTAACGCCTGTCTTCTAATTCTGAGAAAATAAGTCCTCTCCTTTAGGAGTCATCTGTCACCTGTTACTTTAACTCTTAAGTGCCCCAAAATCTGTAATGTCTTCATCTTCACATGCCTCTGGAAATTATGCTATTCACATTTCAGATTCTTAAGTGTATTTTTTAAAGACTAACAAGTTCTTTCATTGCCTGTTTCTGTTTAATGAAACTATAGGAGCTCAGGTCTCACTGATTGCAAAGACATCTAGGATCCTAGCTGTATCACAAACTTGAAAAGCAGTTTTGGTCATTTGGCATGACAGGAAACTAAATACAGATATCCTTAACCCCAGGCTTTCACTTTAAATTCTGAAACACTTTTTTTCTATTACAAGAATTAATTGGCATTAAGCCAACAGGCGAAAAAGTGGAGAATTCTTAAGAAAGAGGTGAAAACTGAAAGTTCTACTGTTAGTTAAGTGTTCAAAAGGATACTTATATGGCACATACCAATTTGACTTAGTTTTCTTGTCTCATTTCTAGAACTGGTGTTGCTCCACAGCAACAGATTCTTTGTTCCAGTACTTAGTATTCACAGAAGCACAATACATCTTCAGCTTTAATAATAATAATTATTACTACTACTAATAATAAAAAATAATACCAGAATGTAAGACACAGGGTGCCATTAAAAGTAAGCTCTTCTAACAATATATATAGACCTAAACTGTTATGCACCATCAGTGCCACTCTCATGAACTCATGCAGCTCACATTCTCCACCCCCTAAAATCATTGCTGAATAAATTGTTGTCATGTTTCATCACATTCATAGACAGCTGTGACAAGAATCAATAGCAAAGAAGTGTGGTCATTTAACTTTGCTGACTTTCTTAACACATTTAAATTAATCATTTTAAATGAACATGCTTTATCTAGTAGGTTAATTCTTACAGCAAGGACCAACCATATCTGTGGGAAGAGGGTAGGGGGAGAAACAAATTTAGGATATAAAATTTAAGGAAGCAATTGGACAGAATAAAAAGAATAAATTTTATCCAGTAATCCCATAGTTCTTCTAAGTTTCAAAAAATTAGAAATGGGGAACTGAAGCTACAAGTACAGTCAGAAGAACTGATTAGAGAGTTAATCTTTACAGTGATAATTCATGAAAGTTGAGTGAAGCAGAGATGATGCAGACAGATACCCAGAGGTAGGGTGTTGGCTGATCACCTGCAGTTTATCACCTGAACCCCTGGGGCATTATTAAGGGAGAATTTTTCTAATCTGGAAAGGAACTAGGAAAACCTAACCAAAAACAGTATCAACTTGGCTTCTTTATGCCACTAATAATGGTGATGAAAGATGGAAAGAGAGGGTGACAGCCCCAGAATAAGCCTGTAGTTACTTCCATTTAAAGATGTTACAGCTTCCAAGGCACCATGCAAATAGTTTTGAAACTAGTGACATTGCATATGCCTGGCACAACAAGCGCAATGTTAACCAGACAGGAGCTTAATCTCTGAAAATGTCAGTTTTCAGACTAAAAAGGGTTACAGTCTTTAATGTCAGCAATTTATTCAGATAACAACCATGAATATTAAAAGGGCATGAGTTGTGCTCATAACTTCTCATGCATCAAGAGCAACAAGATTATTCCTCAGAGTCTGCTGAATAGAGAGATATATCAGAAGCAGATGGGAAATGAATTTTGCTGAAAAAAACAGAAGATTCTGGTCTTGTCAACAGAACTTACAAATATGAGCCTTATCAAATAAGGAAGACTATGGACAAACCCCCGCAGAAAAAAAACACCCCAGCAGGTGTGCATCTGAGCTGCAAATAGCTGGTTTGTATTCCTCATCATCTGTGCTCAGTGGCTTTGTCTGCACTTCAGTTTATGAAGCATGCTGGCTATCACTAAAATAATGATATGCATCTTCTGCGAGACAGGGTTACTCTAAGATGTGTAGTGATGCTGTATAAAGGGTTACATAGCATAGGTCAGGATGAGCCATGAATGTTGAAAACAAAACAAAACATAGGAAAAAATTATTGAATAGGTATATTTAATGCACTCATTTGTGAACTACCTACGCTCAGCATGACTGATGCTGTGTTCAGAGCCCCTTCTGAAATCAAACAGAGAATCATCTGAGAAGGGCAATTCCATAAGATCACACTGTCAAAGGTAGTTATTCTAGGACTTTTCATTAGTGTAATAGTAGCATCTTCCAAATTCCATCTGCATATAAGAAATGCCACATAAACCATGCAGTATTAGGATGAATAAAGTGCAGTAATCCAGGCTGCAACAGGAAGTGTTTGCAGTATCACAATCAGCACAGATTGTTGTAAAGCCCCTGTATTTGCTGGTTTACAAACAGTGCAGATGGCAACACAAGTTTTAACTATGGCAAGTATACATGAGATTATTCTTTTCCCCATAATCTTTGTTAAGCTTGTCTCCTCCCAGAAGTAAAGCTAGCAGAGGGCTCTGGGAGAATGCACAAACCAAGTCTTACTGGTAATGAGAAATAAGGAGCTTTAAGATATAGTTTAATGCTATTCTCATTGGACTCCTCCTCATGCCAGATTACAACTTGTTATTGTGCTTCCAAAGGGAGTGTCGTCATTCTGAAGAAAGTATGTAATCTGGACAAATATATACTACACACATATCAGCCAATCTTAATGATATTTGTAATAAGACATTGGGTCTGTCAGTCATGAATATCCAAATGCCAAAAAAAAAAAAAAAAAAAAAAGTAACAATAAATTACAGTGCTATTACCTGCATAAGAAAGCCTCTTTATTAATTGCATCTCTTTACTTACTGCAATGTTTTACTAGTGAGTGCAAACACCATCATGAAAGGCTTTTAAATTGATTTCTTTTTTTTTTTAAGTTGCTTAAATATGGTTAAAAATCTAAGCTCTAAAAGATGTTCTGACCTTTGTGAAGCTTAACTAAGAAGTGACTTCAGGAAAAGTAAAAATTGCTCAGATTTAAATTCAAAAATGGCTAGCTGATGCCTATCATGGGAGGGACAAAGCACAAGAGGATGGCTGCAAGCAAAATTATGGATAATAACAGGAGAATCTGAGCTAAAAATGCAGGAAAATATAAAAAAAATATGAAGGATATCAGAAATACACTTCCTAATGAGCTCACAGTGAGATGTAGCCAAACAGGTTGAAATAAGAAGAGGAATACAGGTACATCAGAAGAGAAATGATACATGTAGGGAAGTCATACTGCCTCATTTCTTGAAACTGATAAGGCACATTTAGAACAAAATTGGGGGTATTTAAGTAAGACAGTGATCTTATATATTGGGAATTGGAGGCAAAGGTTTCTAAGATGATGTAAGGCACAGATTGTTAGACTAGATGAGTGGGTAAAAAAGATTTTAAATTATCCCTTCTTCATTCCACCTATTCTTTTTTCCCATCTTTTTTTCCCCACACTTCCCACAGCTATCAAGCATCTCTTAGCAAGTACAGAGGCCCTAAACTAATGTACTGATGTGTACCTTATATCACTTTACACATCTTAATTTGACAATTAGATGAGGAGGAAACAGGAAATAGCCCTGCAGTGTGCACTTTCATGACATAGCTAAATTATCCTAATGGCAGTCTCTGCCAGTTTAGCTACCAAAATTGTCACACTTGTCAGATGAGTGCCAGAGCCATTGAAAGTAATGAGGACAGAGGAGGTGAAAAGCCCTTTCCACCAGCAGTTAGTAGCTGTAATGTGAAATGGTTTGTGTTGGAGTGAGTGCGTGTTGCTGGAGTGAGGGGCAGTAAGGGGGTTATTATGTTTTAATTCTTCCTCCAAATCACCTCCCTGATCTGGCACTTCTCATGGACACATTAGCACTACTAGTAACATGAGTGAAGAAACCAGGAAGTATTCTGGGGAGAAAAGGAAGGAAGAAGCTTTGGTATGGGTGCTTCTGCTGCTGTGCAACTGCCTTAAGCTCAGAAGGTAGCAAAGTCAGACACCGAGAGGGGAGTCTTCGTTTTAGCAGATTTTTGCAAGATGTGATTGAGAAAAGCAGCTAGAGACTTGACAGACACACCAAGGCTGTTACACTTGATCAGGTCATCACTCCATTTGACCTTTACACTTCACAGTAGAAGAGTTTTTCAAAGACAAATAGCCCATAATAGACTGACTACTATTTGGAAATAGTTTATACATTGATATGTACATGCATAATGAAATTCCTGCTCCCTGAATGAGCATTGCCCTTATGCAATGGAGCTTCAAATTTGAATAGTTGTCTTAGCTTGCATAACTGTAAAAATTATTCATGATCCTAACATTACCAAATACATGTACAAGATTTGTCTGTCTGCCCTCTGAAAGCTCTGATTTCTATGAGGCAATGACTGTGCATTAGGCAAAAAAAGTATTTTCTTTTATTAGCTCTAGAGCTACTACTCTTTGATTTTATTGTCTGGCTTTTTCCCCTACATCTCTAAGCAGATGAAAATGAGGCGTTGATCAGTTTCTGTTGTGTTCATTGTACTACAAGAAAATAGGAGAACAATTATACACAATCAAACATAATCAGACAAAAAAAAAAAAAAAAAAGCAGGGAAGAGCACTTTCCCTCATCCTGACTTAGGCAAAGCCACTTCTCCCTTTTTTTGACGTATTTTAACACTAGATGGCACCTTAATGGCAGATTTGGTTTTAACTCGCTATTAACTAACTTCCTTAGGGCCTGCCACACCATACATTGTGCATGTAAACTTGGAAAACACGCCCTGAATCCACTCAACCAACTAATCCCACCTATATCTTTGAAATGTTGTTGAAGGAGCTCTCTGAAGAATTTGCCTAATCTATCTATTTGTAGATATCTTCCACTAATTTATTCCCTCTCACATCACATATCTTCACTTGATATTACATCCATAATATACTTACAGAATCAGACTATCTCCCATGCATGCACATACTCGTATTTCTTATCTTTTTTTTTTCTAAATTGTCCGAGAATTGCAATTCTTCTGTCAAATAAACAACCTCATTGATCTCTGTAGGTAGATAATTCTGAATTGATTAATTATTGGGGAACCAGACATTATAAATAAAGCAAAAGAAGTCTTAATTCTGCCAGAATAAGCAGAATTCATCCCAGAAAAAAAATATTTAGTCAACACAGGCACATAATGTATTTCCATTTGACTCAATAGAATTAGCATCCTCCTCATTTTAGTTGACACAAGAAAAATAAATTATTTGATGAAGCAGATCCAAGCCTGTCTGTACCCACTGTTCTTTCATTTGGGGCAATTTTTTGTACAATAAGAGCTGCAGTCACACTTCATTCCAATTTTGCGACATTAAGTTAATGGATTTATTTCAGCCTGGTTTAAACAAGAACATTATGTTGGTATTGGCAAAGCCTTTCTTTCTTTCTTACATCTCAAAAGCATAATTTTTACCAACTTAGGGTGCCTCCTGCAGATGAGTTAGGAGTTTGCCTTTGCGTCCATAATGTGAATTTCTTCTCTTTTTCACTCTTAAGATTGAAAAGAACAATAATGACCATCCTTTGAAATCTTTCATTGGCTAACTTAAAGCAATAGCTGGGATTAACAGCTTCCAAAATACTGTTTGATTCCCTATTACTTGGTTATATAAACAGCTAGATAAGAATGAATGTTATTTTCACCATCACCTGGTGAAATGCACAGCAAGAAAACAGTTTTCATTGAGCTCAGGGCAGAACAGCTACCAAGAGGGAACAAGTCAGACCTAGTCATCTTCTGACTTACTTAATTACTGGAGCAGGATAGAAAGGACAGAGCCAAAGTTTAGAGTTCCGCTGGATCCAGGCATCTCCAGAGCATGCCGAAACGTGTTGTAAGCACATTTACGCTTTTAGCTGCGGTTTTTTTTCCCTTTTTCTCCAAGTAGCTTCATTAATGCAGCTGCAACTCAGTTCGCTCTAAATTGTTACTTTTCCATGGGAAGTTCTATAGCTTTGTATTATTTTATGAAAGTTTCTCTTTCGCAAATAGACATTAGAAGCTGTTCGAATGTTAACCCTCTTATGTTCATTTGCTTCCTCTGGATCTTTCTGATATCTATGTTTTAATTTCCTTATTTATCTTAAAAACAAACAAACAAAAAAGGTAAATTCAATTCTTAAAAAAAAAAAAAAAGAAAAATGTTTTAAACCTCAAAATCAGGGTTACTGATAAAGTTTTGCACTCTTCCAGCCTCTGTTTGTCAGTAGATCACAACTGCGTTGTGCTAGATAGATCCCATTTACCAACTGTGTGGTGTGGATAGATCCCACCATCTAAATCTGAGTTTTAATAACAGAGAGAAGAACTCAGACTGCTCTAGAAAATGTCTGTGCTTCCTTAACAGTGGGCATCCTGCACCATTGTCAAAGGCATGATATAAACATGTGCATGTATAAGCTCAGGGTAGCAATAATGTTATGTCACCAAGAACCTCATCCAAGAGTTACAAAGTTATGAGATATCTGACTTTGAATATTCTCTGTGATGAGGTATATATGCATATATTTGCTGCAGACCAACACAAATGGCAGTAAGTCTGCTCATGTTGTAAATCTCCCACCTCTACTCTGGCATATCTCATGTGGTTATTCAATAAACAACCAGCACAACACCTCATGATGCACCAGAGTATAGGTGCACAGTCATTCTGATTGGACACACAGAGTCACCTCTAGGGTTTTGAAACACCCAGCATCTGGGTTGTGCCTGGCATTTAGTAACACGCTAAAGACAAAAAGTCCCGAGAAGAAGTGTCTGCCTGGGAAAACCTGACATTGTCAAGGAGAGAAATACGGCAAAGCAAGGTCTGCCAAGGTCCCAGCTCACACATGGAACAGAGAACAGGGCTCAGATCCTGTGACAGACAGAAATTTGCCTAAACCTTTTCAACATGTGCATTTCTCGAACTGTGTGCTGTGTTATATATATATATATAATTTTTATATATATATATACATGCAGGAAGTGGTTGCTAACTAAAGCCTTCCCCTCTGTTCAGAAACTGCTGATGGCTTAGTTTGGATAAGGAAATTACAACCGTATTTCTGTAGCAACTTTGGTATTTCACTGTTTTTTCTGCTTCATTGAGGATTCTGAAGTCAGGCTTCCTACATATCAATTCCAGAAGGTTCCACACCTAACAGCTGCACAGGTACTTCTTCAGCAGCCAGCACTAGCAATGTGCCAGAAAGCTCCTTATTTTCCTCTATGAGAGCAAGACTATGATTTACCTTGGCACTGCTCTCCAGTATCTCTGCATAGGTAAAGGATTAATCTTGGTCACTTCTGCTGCCACTGAAGTTTACCAGAGTTAGGTCGACCTTTAGTTTCTTTCATGAATTTTTCTATTCATATTGTCTTTGACAACACCAACTTCACACTCAGTTCAGCCCTTTTTTGCTATGATTGACAAGCTAAATTTCATCATATTTTTCACATATCATCCTGCTTTAGCATCTCTGGAGCTTCCTTCATTTCATTTTAGGTACGACTAGTCAAAGCAGCTTGTTAATTTGGAAAACTTTGAATTTTGATGTTCAAATACAAAGAGAGCAGAAGTAATCTGTAGCTTCATGACCTACAGATTATTGTTTGCATTCATGTGTGTTCAAACAGAAAGTTGTCATGTTGTTAGATATCCAAACAGTATCAGTTACTAATTAAGGAGGGGGCTGAATCCCAGTGGAAATGGGATACAACAAAGCCTAGACCAAATCACTTGAAGCCTCACATAGTAGTGAGAAGCCTAGTAGCCTAGACCAGGAAACTGTAACAATCCCCAAATAAGTGCCAGCACTTGGAGCCTTAAAAGAGCTGTTTCAGAGAAGTTATCCTAAATGCCTGCTTCACCTCACTAGCCCACTTCTTTCAACAGCTGCAGATCTCTGTGCGGGCTTACTACGAAAGCACAGAAACTGGGCATCCATACATACCACCCGTTTCACTAAAAAAAGAAATTTTATAATTCATGTATTTACATTATTTGGGGATTCATTAGAATTCTTAAAATGTAATTGCTACTGCATGTGGAAGAAGCGTGCCCATTCAGAATTCAGTACCAAGCACTTTCATATAGAGAGCTCTCTTAAGCCACTAAGAAAGTATTAATTCAAGAGGGAAGAACACAGAGGGAGCTAAAAACCTTACAGATGTTACAAAGACTAATGCAAAACCCCATTTTAACCCTCTGCCAATCAATACAGAGATCCAGGATGCTAATCAAGTGTTCAGAATAACCTGTAGCAGATCTGTAGCTGAGATTACAAGATACAGTATCTGATAGTTGACAAACATACATTTGTTGATGTATCCACTCTGGAGTTTGGAGGGAGAAGGGGTGTGTATGTTATGTTTAATAATATATGCATTTGTCAAGTCACTTCTGACAACACTCCTGGAAAAAAAGAGGCTTTAGTCTAAAAACTCCCACAATTCAGATGCATCATTTCAGAAAGAACAAAGTGTATTAGAAACTTAGCCATGGCTCATCTGGCTGACTCACCTATTGAGCTAGTCTGAAAACCTCACAATGTAAATGTCATATCTGTCTAAATTTGGGTGAGCTAATTAGGTGTCACAGAACTAAGTGAAACTATTCATGACACTGGATGTCATTGTCTTGTCTCATGGCTTCCAAAAATCAATTCCAAGTTCAACAGACACTTATTTAGTACCATCAGCAAATAATTATGTTACAGGCTATTCTGTAAAAAAAGTGCATACATGCAAGGTATGGAAGTGCTATTTAACAGTGCAGAATGGTTACTTGTTACCTGCTAAATCAGCTGTTTCTCTTAATGGCAATTCAAGGCACCAGCTGTGGAAATAAGTTCTGCAGCATTTTCCTTGCCTCTAGCAAGGAAATTCCAAGGGTAGTTCTGACCCTTGCATGTAAGAATGCCCAGGCTTATGACCAAGAGATCCAAAACTTGGATCAGAACTGAATTTCTAGCAGCAACTCAGATCACTCAGTAGGCAGGACAAGGAGTTACTCTTTCTGTACAACATCTACACTGAAGTTGCTGGTGGAAGCTATCACCTTGCAAACTAAGCAAGGTCAATGTTTGCAGACTTTAATTGCAGTAGAAATTTTGAAGTGGGTACTCACAATTATAACTGGTCAGGAATCTTATGGCAAAAATTGTTTCCATTGGAATGTGTCCATGTCTCATTTTTTAGAAGCTTCAGTAAAAACTCTGGGGCATTTCCACTGGAGACTTTCTAAGCTTCAAGTTACTTTGTATAATTTGCTTACAAAACCCGAATGTCCAACTCTGAGAGCTTCACCTTGTTGCATGTCAAGGTTTGCAGGGCTCGCAGACCTGAAAACATAAGCAAGGCATTAGGTTCCTTATTCCTTCAACCTCATTACTCCACTAGGATATTTCTCTGCAAGGAAGAATGACTGTAAGTGGGGGTTTGTGTGTTTTGACAAAAGTAAATGAAATAAATACACTCCATACACACAGTTCAGCTAACAGATCTGTGACAATGTCAGTGTATGTAGAGACTAAGTAATTCAAACATTACTGAGAGCCAGGGCTGCCTGGGTGTCCTGGGGAAGGTCAGAATAAAGTACTAAATGAGGAAATAGCACTCACTACAAAGAGGACATGACAAGAAATAACCCCACAACCAAACCCCAAATAAATTTGGCCAGATCACTAACACGCTAAACTGAAGTTATACATGGCCTACCCATTTGATATATCAACAGGATAAGAAACCCAAATACTTGCTCCAAAATGAAGGACTGTTTCAGAGAAAGCTTCCCAGCACTGATGAGAGATAGATCATGATGAACTACTGTACTTGTAGTTGGAGAGATGAATACATCATTCCTGTCTAGACACAGACTGGCCTAGTTTTTGTCCAGATACAATTAATTATCCGTATGCTAAACCGGAACCCACTACAGTTGCTTTACACAGTTGCATTCATTGTTTTGACAAAATTAATCATAAACTACAATTACCATCAGAACATTTATTTCTGGTGTTAATTTGGTGAAGTTTCTTGATACACACTGGAATAAATGCAATCTCAGCAGACCTTGGATTCACATAAATCCAGTGTTGTTCTTCTTAAAAGTGATTCTACCTAGAGTATTTTGTTGATGATTATTAATCTTGATGCTAGGGGCAGCTTTGTTTTTTCCCTCTCTTCCTAAGCACTATTTTTGGCCTGAATACAGCAGCCATCCCTCTCCAAAAAGGCTTAACAAATTCCACCACTTTCAGCATCCTTTGGAAAAGGAATTTGCTTCTTTTTGTACTGTGTATAACAGCTGATCTCACAGTTAGCTGAAGATCCAACTTATTTCTGGAGATGTTTTCCTCTAGACTTTATAATTTTAAAAAAGTACTTTTAATATATAATTTACCAGTAATATAAATCCTATAAGGGAAGAATATTAGAAATGTGAAAGCTCCTATTTCATAATGATAAATTATGTACTTTGGCACGTGTGCGATACCTCCCATGCAAAAATCCCAGAATTTCAAAAACATTAGTTGAAAGAACATAAAATAGATGCATGATCAGAGAACTCCACCCTGTCATTATATGCACTGGCCAGCCAAGGCACAGAGCATCCACATGAATCATCCTGTCAAAGGCTACTTAGGAGGTAAATGGGAGAGGGAAGGAGAGAGAAAAACACCAGTCTCAACTCTGTTGCTTCAGCCACCTCCAAGACACTCTTGCTGTGAGGAACAGCAGGCAGGTTAATGTTTTAGCTGCCACAGAAGCCATGGCTTTCCTTTGACAAAGGCACCAATTTCATCAAAATCTTGAGTCCCATTGTCCTTAGGCAAATAACTGAGGTTATTATTCACCACTTATGAAGTAAGACACTCCTTCCTTATAATTTCTTCTGCTGTGATAGCAGACAGGTAACCCATTATACCTGCCAGTGTGACAACCATAAAAGGTTACTCAAAAAAGCAATTAAATGTTCTGAATAAAATTACCATTTATATTTTTCATAAAATTTAATTTTGGCAACAAAACCGCCATGTTTACATCTACAAAAGCTTCAAATTATCCCTTTACAAACATGACATTTAAAAAACCTTGCTACCTGATCCCATAAAGGACCAGGAAAACGGTAATAGATATTTCAAATTTTAACCTCTCCATTTCAAGATGCTTCCTGACATTCAATTGATGGCCACAGAATTCAAGAGCTACAGTTTGTGAGCCTGCTGATTAAAGGCTCACATCACCTTGAGTCTGAAGGTGAAAAGCAAGGAGAGTGAAAATCCTGCAGCTGCATGAACAAAAACAGGGCAGAAAAAAATTTAAAGTGTAAAAATTAATAATATTTGATGATTATTTGGTACTGAGCTCTCATTCATAATTACCATGGTTCCTTGACACCTGAGATGGAAAACACAGCTTCTCTGTGTTAGGTACTATACACAGAGTGAGAATAACCCAACAGTCTGTAAGCACATAGCAGCAGATAGAAGAAGCAGAAATGAAGAATCAGATCACAGAGATTCAGACATTGATTCTTGCCTCCTAATTTTAAGCTTTTAACAAATCTAGCTAAATCAGAAAGCTAGGAACCTGCATTTTCTCTACATGAGTGATGAAAGAGAGAGGGGATGAAGCAGTCCCTGGGTTCTTCTCTGCTAGCTATTCACTAGGTTCTTGACTGATGCAGTTTGTTGCTACTGCTACCTGTGATGATAGGTCACAACAATTTTCTCCTGTTTTCCCATGTCAGCTCACAGAGCTGAGCTAGGAATTCAGTTTGTATCTTCTCAGCCAGAAGGCGTGTATTCATAGGCAATTTTTCTAGTAGTATGTTAGAATGGAAGAGTTGAAATAGTATTAATGTAGCTCCATGAATGAATACCTACCCCAGTAAGAGAATACTTCTTTTTAAACTGATGTAAGGTAAACTAAAGTTCTAACCTAAATGGAAAAGAGATACTCCTACATAAATAGAACAATGTCCACATGATAATTACAGAGATCATGATACACATTACAACTTGCTCAATAACTGCCCAGCGCAGCTGAGTTGTGGTCTACAGATTTATCCATAGGAAAATCTTCCTTTTTAATGGAGTTACAGAAAATATATGAAATATTGAAATATAATTCTACAGTAAAGCAAAGCTAAGGACTTATTAATTCAGATGGTAACCAAGCCCAGACATGGGTGCCTCAGTTTCTGAGTGCCTCAGTCATTTGTCCTGCTAGCAGAACAGGACTTCTAATCATCCAAATCTGTATGGAGATATCCAGGCAACACAGATCTGCTGTTATAGCAGAATATCCCTCACAATGTTGCTTTTAAACAAGACCCAACCCTCTGAGTCAGACTTAGAAGTATCTGCCTTTCAGAGTGAAGAGTCTGTATTGCAGCATGGGCAGTGACAAAAACATGGCGCTAACTGCATCTGGGCGAAAGTTCCCTACAAATTCACTTTGATCATGTTGATTATATCGTACAGTGTCCAAAATCTGAAGAGACAGAAATATTTCTCAAACACCAGAGCTCAGAAACACTGGTACTTTCAGAATATAAGCATCACTTCTGCACTCGGCTAGTTCCCTCACACCCTCTTTAGAAGCTGTACCTGGGACCTGAGGTCTCTGCATTTTGTCTTGTGTTTCGTCTAGTGTCTAATGCCTGGGGCTGCTTATATCTTACCAACCAAGTCAGTGGCTGCTTTGAGCTCCACCCCTGCCGCAAGTCAAGAGTCTTGCCCATCCCTAAATACTAAGGAAGGGGTCAGAAGCTCTATACAAGCTCCTCAAAACAGGTAAATACAAGATGAAACCACCAAGGAGCTCACTTCAGCATCCACCTGGAGAAAGCCATTCCCACTGTGAACCAGCCAAGAGAAGGCACAGGGTGATGGAAAGGGCAGAGAGTCTATCTCTTGCCTGTGAATAATCTGGCAGGGTATTAATCTGTTTGTCAGAAACAAAAGTAACCCCACTGCAGTTCTAGCTTGCAGAAAGAAATTATTCCTCATTGCTTCAGCTCTTCACAGCCTGGATTATCTTGGGCAGAACGTGAGATTTAAGCAAGAGGCAAAAACAATCTCAGTGTTCCCCTGTGTAATTCTCTGCAAAGGTAAAGATTAAATAATTGAACAGCAGGTCACCATTCCAGTCCATACCTCCAATCTAAGAAAGGCATTTACTACTTGTCAGCAGTGACACCAGGCATTTGGGAAGCCAGGGGAGCCTCCAAGTAGGAAGAACGTTCTAGAAGCAGGCAAAGAAACCCAAGGAAAAGTAGGAACTCCAATTCCCTCACCATACAAAACAAGACACAAGATCTCTGTTTGCCAAGAGTTTTAAGGGCTCATTAGTTAAAAATGAGTTAAAAATCATTAGTTAAAAATATAAATATCCAGGATGTATTCTAGAGCAAAGATCGTGTTTTTCTTAGTACTTTAAATGTTAACTACTCAAGATTTCATTTAAAATATTTTTCGAACAATGAGATCACTGAATAATACCAAAATACAGTGTATGTTTATGATCTTTTAAGATTGCAATTTGTTTTGATTACATCAAACAGCATCTGCTATGTTTTCTCTTTACCCAAAGCACCAAGAATATGCCTAATCACACTATCACACTGTATTTTGGAATTTGTGAGTCTTTCTACACATTTCATTAGAGAGGAAGTCTTCCAAGGCAAACTTGACAATATATAACACAACATGAGGAAAAAAAAAACCCAACAAAAACAAAACAAACCAAACTGTCAGGAATATGCATATTTGCATTTCTTTTACTAGAGGCATTCATGTTTAAGGAAAAAATGTCTCTGTTTCACCTCAGACTCTGCCTCAACTGTACAGAAATTATAATCTTATGTTTATGCCATATATTGGTGTAGTCAAGCATAGGCTATGATCACTGTGGTGTACAGTTTTTAATTTCCTAGGGGCAACATTTTTTATTGTAACTGGCAGGTTGTTTACAGTTGTCATTTTGAGCTGCTTTTTTGTTGTTCTTCTTCTGGTCTTTTATTAACATACTGCCAGATATCACTCTATGACAGCCCATGCTGGGTTAGTGAGAATGTTGTCTGCAGTGGCAGCTCTACCTTGGCAGATTATGGGTATAAAATGGGCAGGGGGCAATTGACTTGTCAGAATATTTACAAATTCCAAACTACTATCTGCAACCTTAATGACTTGAACAATGAATAAGATTGCTATGTCCCCATATCTTCCCTGCATGATTGCGGCAATAGTTGGAGAAGATGGGCTAGGAGGGAGACAGCCCTCATTAAAAACAAATAGTTGTGATTGACATGAAAAACTATGAAGGCAAAAGTAAGGTAAACACATTTAGATTTAAGTGGCTTTATTGGAAGGCTTACTGAATCAAGAAGCCTTTCTCACCTTACATAGACTCTATTGCAGAAATAAGTATCAGTTTGAGTCAAATAGCTGTTATTCCTAAAGGTACCTCTGTCTCTTCCACTGGCTACATTAATCAAAAAACACTGCCTACAATTTAAAAAAGATTACCATGGCTTCTTTATCTTACATTTGATTCATCTGTGACATGTCATCAATGTTATGCAGCTGTCTTTTAATGTAACCTATCACACCTCACATGCATCCTTGTTGCATTTTCCTATTATGTACTTTTCTCCCTAAACCCACACAACAGCTTGACTACAGAACAGTCTGATTTCTCTAGAGCGGCTTCCAGTATCATTTAGCTTGCTATTAGGAGAGAGGAAAAAAGACAAAACCGTCTTTTCCTCTATTGTCCTGAAACACTTTTCCTTATCTCCTTCTCAGAATGCTCTTGTCCATTTCCCTTCTCTGCACTTTGTCAACATTTTCATGCTTAGAGTCACAAGTATGGTGAATTCCCATCAAATTTGCCAGCCTTTGTTCAAAGCCTCAGTCACAGTCTGGGACTCCTGCTGTCAGGCTGGAGACTAATATGGGGCAAAAGCATCAGCTTTTCTCCCACAGAGACCAGATATTTCAGCAGACACCTATTAAAAAGGAGTTTAAACCCATTAGCCAAAGATCTTCATGAACCACAGCATCACAGACCGTGGCATCACCACAGATCTGACACTGACATGGGCAGACTTGGACCACACTGTGGTCACCAAGAGGACCATCTTGCTGGGGGCAGAGAGGGCTGGCTGCCTTCGAGATGCAGGCAAGACAGGAGTAGAGGTGACCATGACACAAGACATACCTGCACCCACAGACACTGTCCCTTGGGGACTGAACACAGGGGGCAAATCCAGGGCTGGTAACAGCATACATCAACAGCAGTAGGCACAGCAATGGGACAAACCAGGTCTGAGACTCCAGTCAGGAAGAGCAGGAAGCTGTGCAGAGACAGGGCAGGACGCAAGGTCTCAGCATGAGTCTAAGGGGCCCTAATCAGAAGACAGGGGTAGAGGCAGGACTGAGCACAGGCACAGCTTCTGGTATGGTTTAGGCAGCGCTGATGGCCATGGAGTGAGAGGAAATGGTAGAGTCCGTGGGTGGGCACCCAGGTGAGGCTGCACAGGGTTATAAGGCCTGTTAAAACCACCAGTGTCTACCACAGCCTTCTTAAACTTGGCACAGGACCTTACAGAAACAGACTGCAGCACAGAAGTCACTATCTGACAATTCTTGCCACAACAGAAAGCCACCTTTTGTCCATCTTTCCATCACATATCAGTTTTCTGGGAAACCTCACTGTTTGTTGCTATCCTCCCCAACCTAAGACGGGAAGGGAAAAATGTCTTGGTCATGGTAAAAAGCAGTAAGAAAAAATTAAAACCTTTTTTTCATTTTTGTTATATTACAAACTGAGTTACACTTTATCACTCATGCCCTCTTGTGGAACAAAATGCTGGGAAACCCAGCAGCATCCCTGCTAATACCTCCTCCCATTCAGCTTTCCTGCTTCTTCAAAGGATTCAATATTATTCTTGCCAGAAGACAAGCACAAGAGCATGCACCCCATACCAGCCTAATCTTTGCCTCTAGTTAATAAGGATTTTTGCACTGACTGGAGTGGAGGACTGTATTAAAACAGTGCAAGGTCACTTAGGTAGCAAGATGATGACGATTATTTACATAGCTGCTACATATTACACTTTAATCTAAACACTTCTGAAAAATGGTAAGCATCACATTAGGTCACTCTTTCAGATGTACATGAAAGAAGTTGCACAGGAAGAAGTTGATGTGACAAAATCAGAAAGGTTATAGTAGAATGGAGAACATAAATCAGGTCTCTTAAGTACCAGACCCGCTCCTTATCCACCATTTCTTCCTAGAGTGCTTTCCTACACTCAGCATTTGTAAGAATTTTGGATAGCATAAGGCTTTTGCAGGTTAAATTTTTAATTACAAATGCAAAACAAACTGTTTGAAAGGTGCTACCTTTACCAGTACCATTTTTCATGGTCTTTGAATATATTTTAAAAAGGGGTAACAGCCTGAACATCTGGCTTGTTATAAAGTGGAACATGTTTACCTAAAAGTGATTTACAAATGTTTTTAATGTTTCCATGGAAACCAGAAAATCCAAAACCACTTGTGTCAGAGCTGTTGACATAGGAATGACACATATTTTTTCCACGAATATGTAAAATATTCTCAGCAGAAAAAGCCTGTTTTAATTTTAAAGAAAATAGAATTGATGGCAAAATCTTTTGAAATCCAGCATCATTGCTTAGCCATGGACCAACAGCAACAGGAAAGAGTCAGCATCATAAGACACTGACAAAATCCTTCATAATTTGAATCTTCAGGTTCTCTCTCAGAGATCTATTTCTCACATTTTCTGTCTGACAAGCCACCACATCAAATGCACTTCAACATCTACTTGTTACAGGCTACCTCATCTCCATCCCAAACAGAAGCACAAAACGATTTTTTGCTTTTTTTTTACCCTTCTCTTAAGTATTCTGATATGAGGTCAACAGATATTTAAAAGTGAGAGGTACTTGCTTCTGAAAATGTACTGCCTTTATAAAGAAGCTATTTAGTTCATTTGACGTGGCAAAATTGGCTTAAATTTATACACACAAAAACTCTCATTGCAATCAATGTGTATATAGAATTGCACATAAGCAACTAGCCTGTGTCCTATGCATTTCTGGGCATCTCAGTGAGATTTCTGGACTGAGTACATGGTTATACACTAGAGCCAGAGAGAGACCTGAGCATCTGATGATTCACCAGTTAGATGGAAAGAATCAGCCTTTGGTTGTGATCATATATGTCTACTGAATATAAAGGGAGTATGAAGCAACCACTACCCTAATTCAGGGAATCCCTTAGAACAGGGTGAATGGGTGTAGTCCTCCATGCAAGACACCACTTGTGCTAACAAAAATATGCAAGAATTGTCAAACCTGGAACTAAGTTACCCAAAAAGGAAAAAAAGAATAACATGAAAGTCCACTCTGTTTAGCAGATTAAAGGCTTTGGGAACCTATAATTGGCACTCTAATAGTGCGCTCTGAGCTTGGAAATAATTTTATTTTCACCTTTAGACCTCATACTGGGAATACCTAAGCTCACCAGAGCTCCAAGTGAGCAGCTGAGCTACATTTCTTGCAAACTAAAGAATCGGTTTATAAATGTTTCAGTAAGTAAATACAGATGGCTGCTGCAGTTTAACCCAGTTTAGTCCTAGATGTCTAAAACCATTCATCAAAAACTGACTTCAAGAATTAGAATTGCTTATTTCTTTGCTGTGGTTTCCTGATCTTTGATGGAAGACCCATGAGACTTAGGTGTTTTGAGATATATGCAAGAAAAAAAGCAATCAATGAACAGTAGCATCACCATTAAGGAGATGTTCAGCATCTGAAACCATGCTTCAGATTGTTTCAGACAAAACCATCCAGTCAAAACCACTCCATAAGTATTTGCATGCTTCTTTGGAAAAAAAAAACAACAAAACAACCAAAAAAAAAAAACAACCAAAAAGCATTAAAAAAGTGCTTAGCCTGAGAAAAGATGAAAAAGAGAGCAAAATCTGGATACACTAAACTAAGTCACTTGTATATTTTATTATCTCACAGAATGTTACCAAAACCAGCTTTTCTCACCACACATGCAGTTTCTGCGAATCCTATGTTACTTTCACTAGGATAGGAGGCAGCAGTGTTGGTTTATGTATTCTGGTCTTTAAGGAACTGCTGGAGTATACCCGGGGACTAAGTGTCCAGTTGTTGATGAGGATATTGCAAGAACAATGTGCTGCTCTGGAGAGCTAGAATTTGCACTTCAATTATTGGGTAAATCCTGCTAAAAACAGCCTCTGAAAGTCTCACTCAGCTACAGATATTTCACAACTACCTCATCCTACATACCTGAGTACATTTTTATAAGACAGATTGGGCAGTATAAATTCATACAAATTAATGCAAACACTCTTCCAGAAAACAGTGGCAGTAGTAATGTGAACAAATGCTTCTTAAAGTAAGTCATCTAAAATGTGACACATGAAGGTTGGCGCCTATCAATCAGAGCTCTTGAAAAAGGCAAGATTGAGTATTCATCCTTCAGTTTCCATGGTTATTTTAAGGTCTTTAAATGACCACTCCAAATAAATTAAATTAAACAGATTTATTTTCTTAAACACAGCAAACACAGTGCTTCAGGAAAGAAATGAAAGAAATGTGCTATCTGTAACTTCAACACTAATTTTTCTATGCCCACACACATATAACAGGTTTATAAATTATCACATTAACACATTGCTCCCTGGCATTTAGAATTAATATTTTATTAGTCATCATCCAAATGCAATACATCAGGACTCTCAATGAATCTCTGCTATACTGGAAACAGTAAATATAAAAAATTACTATTGTAAAACTAAGGACATGATAATGCCATATCTCAAAACTTGGATATTAAGTACAAAACTTCATTTTTATACAGTTTCTGCTAGCCAAAATTAAGGCAAAATTGATGTCTAATCCGCACAGGTTTCAGATGTAACAGTAACATACTGAAGTTCCTTAGTGTCATTTCTGTGCATGTTCATGAACAGTGCCACCTGTACAGTCCTGCCCATCACAATGTACTACAGAATTTACCATATTGCCACCAAAAAATCTGCTTCAGGACAGAAGCAAAAATGGAAGTAAAACTGTTTCCCCCTCATGAGGAGCATGTCTGTGGATATTTTCTGTGGGTTTTTCTCTAATTTCATTAAGGATGTTGTCCTTTATTATTAATTAAATGGAAAATATCCATAGCTACTGATTGAATTACCCCAAAGTACCTGCTTAAAATGATCAATATTGATCAAACTAAAAGGTAGAAAGTACCACTAGTCTTCTTAATGTAAGCGATTTGGCTCAAGAAACGTTTTGATCAAATTAAGTGGAGGATCTAATTAACCTGTGATTAAATTAAGTGGAGGGCAAGTGGTATAGGCATAAATCCCATACACATTGAGATGAAACTAATAGTGTTGCACATATTTACAGAGGCAATCAGGGGAAAGTATGCAATAAATTCAGCAAAGAAAAAGGTCACAGAAAGGAAGGGAAAATAAAGCACAAAGGGATTAGAATAGAGAAAAAAGATAAATACAGCCACAGATAATGATTACCATTGAATGAGCATTAGCCAAGCCTGGGAGATTAAAGACTGTGAATACACTGGAGTGTATTCTTCCAGATTAAAAATCTAATGCAATGAAAAACTCTATGATCCAGATTGAAATAGAATTCCAGAAGCTACAAAATAGGCTCTTAGATAAGGTCAAATTATGTATGTCTTAGTTTGCTCCTCATGGGCAGCACGTGATTAGATCAGCAGCAGGAGCAAGTTGTCAGCTCATAACTGAGACAATTCCAGTGCATTTCCTGCACTCAGCAGATCCTTTCTGTTAGGGAAAGGGCATGTTTCTGGCTCCATGCTATATGAAGAGCCATCTGCAACAATTCAAACAGTCAGATATCCCTCCTTGCATGACCCACTTTCTTATAAGAGGCTACTGCCTTATTTCTTTCTGAGGTCTCTGAATAAAATTATCACAACCTATGTGCAAAGAAGTCTGCATATTTTCCACTCACTGCCACAATCTTAATACAGCTAGGCTGGAACAATACAAGTGAGGTCTCTTCATGACTCCACACCAACTAATATTGGAACAAAATTATCTGTCTCCGAAAGAACTGGTTTCAAAATCAGCATCCCACTTAAAGGAATAAGGAAATTTTTAGATAGATGCCAAATGGGGCATAAATCCCAAAATCAGTGTATATGCCATTATCTCAAAAAGACTTGTTTTTTTCTGAAGTTTTTAAGAAAGAACTGTTGACATTATGAAGATCCAAAAGATAAGTTCTATGTTTGGGAGGTTTGCCCTAGTAAGACCACAATACATTAATCTCAATGCTTGTCAGCTGGCATTTTGAAACCCCACTAGTACTCCCTGTATGGAGTCTGGGAACATGTCCACAAACTTTAAAACTTTCTGATACATTTCTAAGATTAAAAAAAAAATGAGGGAAATAATTGACTGCAAATTATTCAAGAGCAATAAATTACAGATACGGAGCTTAATGGCACTAGAGAGTTCCTATATTTCTGCCCAATACTTATAACACCAAATAATTACTTAAAAACACCACTCCAGAAGTGATTCTTCCATTCTGCCAAGGCACTAGTAGTATTTTCAGACAGTACTCTCTACTAATTATGTCGCTGTGCTTAGGCAAACATTGCCCAGAATTTAGAGTCTCCCCTGAAGTACAAGACAATCATTTAGAAGACATAAACCCCATAGTATTTCAGGGCTCAGTGATTATGCATGACACTTATGTGTCTTCTTGAAACCTGCCTGCTTTCAGAAGATACTATATTAGGCTCCAATTTTACATGCCAACTCTACTTCCTCACTCATTAGCAATTTTCCACCACCTCAGTCATTCTTTTCAGAAGCTTTGGAAGCTTGCAGTAACTACAGCAGACAATGGACTTACTAGGTATTCATCATTTTCAACTCACAGATTTAACGCATCTCCATGAAAGACTCTTAAATAAGGAAGTCCTTTAAAACTATTGGCCTTTGTCATCTGGGTACACTAAACTAAAACAAACAAAAACCAAACCCATGTTTCCTTTGTTTCCTGTTTTTTTGTCACCCATGAAGTTGTCGGTGACTATTATAATCTTGATTTCTGATGTGATGTCTTTAGATGAGAACTGTTATTCAGTAGGAATCATTTGTTTAAACATAGCATGTGATTTGCAGAAAGCTTAATCAAATTTTCTTTTAAGTTCTAGTTTGGGGTAAAAGTTCAGAGATATCTTATTCTACACAAAACCTGTTGTTTCTTCCCCATTCTGCTTTGTGCCTCTAGGAATGCCCAAGTTGTGAATGGAAGCAGAAAGGCCACAATACAGTCTGACAACACGTGTACTTTGAATGTATGCAGAGAGTTATTAACAAAGAAATCCTTTAGAAAGAAAAATAAAATCTTTCAGAAAGCTGAGCCTTTTCCAGACCAATTTTGTAGAGCCACATAGCTCAGAAAGTTCCGCTGCTCTCTAAACAACCCAGTGAACATGCATACATACATTCTTCTCCCTTTCCCGTCTGTTAAAACTGAGGTCTAACTATAGTGAAATTATACACATTAAAAATATGCTTCTTTGATTACTGATAGAATGGCTAATACAGTTGTAAAATGCATGAATGTCAGCAGCTTGGAGTACTCTGGAGTACCTTTGGGTAGGAGCACAATTCAGAAGGATTTTGACACATTGGGGAAAAACTGTGGAATCAACAAGATGAAATTCAAATCAATATGAGTATAACATATTGCACACAGAAAGGAACATCAAGGCACGCATATTATGAACCAACTGGCCAGGCAATAGGAGAGCAGCTCAGAGTCATGGCCAAGTATGAAAACTTGTCACATTTTTTAGTATTACAACAAGGCATTATTACGGATTTTTGATTGGTTACATTGTGTGCATAGTGATGATTTCTTCTTCAAGCTAGTAGGCAATAATGGTCACAGGAATTTTTCTTTTTTTCTTTTTCAGTCAAAGAGATTCACTCCTACACCAAATAACCTCCTCATTGCAATCAATAGCAGCACTGAACAACTGGGGTTGAAATCACAGTGAATAATCAACTCCAAGACTCCACAGCAAAATCCTTATTGTTCTTTCCTGAGCAGACAAATCGAGATCTTTGTTGTCTTTTAAATATCAACAATTGTTCAGTGAAGATATTAATTTTCCATTAATAGGCATAGAATTATACATCTGGCTGCTGTCAGCTGTTTTATGTTTTATGTTACTGGAACAACGAATTAGCCTTGCAACATGCTGGCAACTCTGCAGAATTATATATCAAGATCATCACTTTCCCAACTCAGATGATAGCAATAACTTTGTAACATAAACCTTACAAAGGAGTTTAATCTTCTTTCATGCATGAAGTACCTGAATCTTTTTATATAGTACCAGTTCAGTCCTGTACATCTAATAGTAACAATAGCTTAATACAAGGTGTAATAATATTTTTAACTTCAGCTCTTCTGGGATGCAGAACTTGTTGCAGTATCTTCAGTTCCCTATCACAAATCTGTTGGTTTCTTCTCTATAACCTGTTCTACCCCAAGTAAAATTGGAAGGTCCCTTGCCAATCACGAACATTTGAAGGGTCCCAAAAAGACCTCTGTTTATTCGCTTCATTGCACATAATCATGGTTTCCATGACCTTCATGACACTTTACCACATGCCCTGAAACAAGAAGAGCTAGATAACAAACCTAAGGAAATGGCTAAAACTAAACACATTATTTATCTGGGTTCTTATGACAGCTATAGATTAATGGAAAAATTACCCCAGACAATTTCTCTCTTATTTAACTTTTCAGACAGATTTTGTTCAGATCTTTGTATCTTAACTCCTTGCTCCTCAGAAGGTACTTAACTTCTCTGATTGATTTCCAAATAAGAAACATGTAGAAAAATTCTTGAAATCACTTTGAGTTTATCCTCACTGACAAAAGCAAGGTGTTAATAGCTAAACTAGGACAATAAACAGTGCATTAACTTCTGCAGTGTATTGCAGTCCTTTGAATTTTCCTTATGCATTTATTAACTCCTGTGTCTTTACACTATTATCTTTACCTGTGGAGAAAAATCAGTCCCTTATCCTGGTACTTAATGTTATATACACTTAACACTGTTAGACTTCAGTGCAAGTGATTTGATGTTTATTCCATAAGCAATTTTAACTTGCCTTGGGCTTTTTTTTTTTTCCAGGTATCTATACACAACTGTGTGAGCTAGCCATACAGACATACCTGTGGCATTCTAATTCTGCCTATGTAGTACCAGAACTTATTTCTTTTTACATTTTTTTTCAGAGAAGGGTTTAAAAGCATCAAAACAAAGGCCAATTTAGGAAGTAATCATTCCTTTAATATGTTCCAAAACTGTAGTTCACTTTGAGACTAATTCATTATTAACACCCACACAGAACACCTAACTTGGGGAAAACTCTGAGGAATCAACACTGAGTTCCAGTCTGTGAATTCTTCTTCCCTTTAGCATCCCTTCTCAATCATATCCCACCCACAAATTGTATCATGGCTCATGGAGTGGCTGGTTTCCAAGCAACTTGTTTATATAGCTAACTTTTGCTCCTTACCCTGCTGCAGATATTGGGAACCAAACAAAACTACAACTACAAAAAAAATTGCTCTTTTCACTCATCCTCAGCATAGCTTAACTTCCTGTGCCTAGTTGTAAGCAAGTTAAATATTCTTCCCATATTAATACATAAAGAACTTTGGCACATTTCTATTTTAAATTGAAAGTGATGGTCTTAGGCCAAAGATCTCTCCTGGTCTACCACCCTCTGCTGCTGCCCTAAAGAATGTTGTTCTCTCCCTGTGTATCTGATCTTGCTCTGTTTTGGACAGAATATTTCTGGCCAAAGAAATCCTGCATTTCCTCTATCCTCGTTAGAAATAGCTTGCTTGCTCACTCGATGTCTGGGCATGGGGACTACCCCTGAAGAACCACTCTCCTGAGACCCACTTCCAGGCTCCTCAATGCTTCCTCTAGGCAGAAGGAGCAGATGCATGGAAAAAAACTATAGTCAAGGCAAAAGTCCAGTGTGGCCAGAGGTTTTGCTACCTACCTTTACAGTCTTCCACCAAGACCAAAGAAGTAATGATTCTCCTCTCTTTTGGATTGTCAGATGTGGGTAGATTTTCCTAAGAACATCTGAATCTGAATCTCAAGCAAGATAATACTATTGACATTAAATGGAGAGGTAGTTCAGATTCTCAAATGATTGCAAGACTGTTTTCCATCACCTCTTAATAGAACAATACATTTTCTTTTAAGTTCAGATTAAAAATAAATAAATAAATAAAAATTAATTTTCATGTATTTAACCTTTCCCTTATTCTTTTTTAAATTTTTTTCATTTTTAATTTTTCTTAGGATTTCTAAAAAATTTTGGTGGAAGATATAGCCAGGAAAATTGCAGTTCTACTAGTAAAATCCTGGCAAAACTGTAAAGAGCAGACAAAGGGATTTCAGAATAAAATCCTTACTGCAAGTTCCACAAAAAATTTGTACATATGCCTTGACATCTAGATACCTCTTTGGTCCAAAGGAATTCTGTTAAATGAATTGTGTGGTTGAGAGCCCTAGAAAGCAATTGCTGTCTTGATAACTTGCACTAAGAAGCAGTAATCCACTTGACATTAGCAATTGTAATCAAACCATTTCAATACAAATTGATATATATGATATTATAATATTTTACTAAGACATCCTTCTGTCCCTCCTGTTTCAGCTCCCGGGCTATATATTCCTTTGGCTTCTGAGCTAGAAGTCAATAGAAATTTCACATGAAGAACTAGGACAGCAGGCTGGCCTCTAAGGAGTTTGGATGCCCCAGGCAATCTGGAAATCATCCATCCTTCCTTGTTTTCAGTCTCTCACTCAGCAGACACTAAATGTTACAGACCTCTTAATATGCTGGTTCCCACATGTCTCTAAAGAATATGCATTTTATTGGCAATTGCCTAAGAAAACAAAGGAAACAAATATACACCCAAACTCATAAGAAATCATAACAGAAAATGTCAAATATTTGTTTTACTTTCTAAACCTGTGCCTCAAGCAGAATTGTATCAGATGGCAAGCAGCATGGGAGAAAGACCACAAAATCTTTGTTTTAAGATCAAATTTCATAAAGAAGTTGCCTTTTGCTTGCATCTCAGTGAAGGACAAAGTGGACTTACAAGCAATGAGAAGCTTCTTCTCATTATCTCTCTCATGATGTAACCTCCTGTGACCTGATTTAGCAAGCTGAATGCTTCTCTTAATTCTTATTTACTTGGCAAAGTTCCATACAGAAATACCTAAGCTGGTATTTGAAGGAGCTGGCTTATATGCTAGAAGCTATATCAAACAGAATGAAAACACTGGGTCATATCAAAGGCCACTTCATTTAGGCTACTAGCTTCTTTCCAATGGTGGCCAGCACCATAAGGCCAGGAAACAGCACAGTTGCATAGCTATTTCAGCTCCAGAATAGACTCTCACCCATTAGTGATCTGAAGATCAGGACTTTCAAACCAGCATGGCATCTTTGCCTATCATAGTTCTCTGAGATCTTTTCTCTCAGTATTTTGAGCAGCTGTTTTTCAAGTCAGCACAAAGCCAAGAACCAAGGGATTATTGTGATGGATGGAGCACTGCATTAATTATCATTTCTTCATATCAATGTAAGTAAATTATACTGTGAGCACACGCATACAAAGGCCTAACAAAGGAGATAGTTAGATATGAAATTTCTATGTACTCAAATGGCTCTTAGCATACCCAGTTTTCTGAAAGGATATTTTTATATATATTATTATAAAAGACAAAGCAAAAGAAGAAGAGCAAAGGTCTGAAAAAGGAAGATCCTAAAATGTAGGTTTATCTGTTTAGTTCATAGTGTCATGACTATGGTCACAAACAGATCTCACCATTTCTACATTCCAAAGCTGAAGTATAGCAACATCAAATTAGAGGGGAAAAAAAAAAAGTTTAATTTAAATGTAATTATATCATTAAATGTAATGTCTGTATTACACAAAAGGTTAATATCATTGCAACTTATGAAAAGAATCTTTGTGAGTCTCATCAAGAAAGTTAATAATTTAGATACTATATGAAGTACAAGAAAAATTCCTGTGATATATTTGTCTGTAAAAAGCAGCAATTTTCAAGGTTATTCCTTTCATATGTCTTAATAGAGGTGAATTCTGTTAACTGGAAAACTAAATATACTTTGAAATTTATTATTCCAGTAATTGCATTTCAGGTCCTAATTAAAAGCAAAGCCAAGAAGAATATTTCAGAAGGGGATCTGAATACACTCACATATACATGATATACAGTACACATACACTGCCATTACCTAGAACTTCCACATCCAGTATCTGAGAAGATGCACACTTAGAGCTCCCATGAGGAAGCTTTTTTGACCAGAAATGCTGCTATTCCCCTGTCTGATGAGACCACAGAACATGAGTCAATTCACTAAATAATGCAATGTTCTGGATGGGGCGAAGAAGTGATAAGAGGCAGAAAAGCTAAAGGGGATTCTTGGTTTTAACTCATGCAAAGTATACCAAAGTTAAAATGCAAAGATTGCTACTTGTAAGCTCCAGAAGAGGGTTTTGGAGTCAGTTCTAGAAGTGTGAAATACTTCCAGATTTGTGTAGAAAGAGGGTAGAAAAATCAGGAAACAGAACGAAGGCGCTCACAGAAACAGAAGGTGGAAAGTCAGAGTATCAAGGGGAAAAAATAAGAGGAAACTTAAGGAAAAGGTCCTTAATTACCCTTCTGTAATTTTATAGGAAACTTAAATCACACTCTAAACAGATGTGATTCATGTAAATTAAGAATCTCTGTGTGGAGAGCGAAGAACTAGTGCAGTGGCTTGGATAAGATTTCTCAGATAGCAAGCAGTGGTATCCATTTACCACCATGGTGTATTTCGAAAATGCACTCGAGGCTCCTGTTTTCTGCCTAAGGGAATTTAGCATTGTTTCAAATGTTCAACAAGATGACACGAAAAATGATATAAGGATATGGGGGTTCCAAGAATAATATTAATGTAGAATCTTATTTAGAGGAATGTTTTAATTTAAGTCTCTTTCACAATCATTCCTTACATTGTGGCAACAAACTGTATGCCTTTTCATCTACTTTCCTTTTCTTGTTTCTGGCTGTAATCACCTCCAGGACAAATGGAGTTATTACGGTAGGCTTTTCATCCTTACTGGTAATCTGTTTATATTTAAAGAAATGGGTCTGAACTAGGATGAAAGAGCAAAGCTGAATACAGGAAGAAAATAACCAGGTAACAGAGAAGAAAGCCCAGTTGGAAAGTAAAGATGACCTTATTTATGTGAAAAGCATTGTGGATTATTTTTCATTTGTTCTTAGCCACAGATTCAGAATATTAATGTTTTTAATTGTCTTTTCTCAGTTCAGAATTTTAGTGCTGATATAAGCATAGGAAATATTGCAAATCTAAGTGGAATATCTTGCTTAAAAAAAAAATAAATAAACAAAACAACAAAAACCAAACACTACCCTTTTTTCATTATCCTAATGGAAAAAATAATCTATTACCCATTTCCTGTATCCTGCCCTTGGGATACTAGTTCTTAAACAAGATGTACAATTGCCTTTGTTTGAAATACCAGCACAAACCAGCATGTGAAGGTACAAAATCTCAAGGCTAAGAACAAACCTCATACAAAAAAATGGTTCAGTAGAAGATGTTGCTGAGAATTGTTACTCTAATTTCTCTTGATTTTTGCCACTTTTAAAAAATACATACTAAATTCTCTTCCAGTTACACACTTGGTACCAGGGCCAGCCAGGCAGAGGGATATTATCTGACATACAACTGAAGTCAATAGCACTCTTTATACAAGTGCAGAAAGCTAGATCAGAGCTCAGCTGCATATAATTGAACAGCAAAAATGTAAGGGAGATTTTTCATATCCATTTTCTACACAGACTGAGGAGTGTGACTGGTGTCTTGTACTTGTTGTGTGCTGGGGCAAATTAAACATGAAATATAACCTACTTAAGAGAAATAATAATTCTAATGGAATTCTGTTGTAATTACAAACCCATCTATCTGCTATTTACACCTACAACTGTGAAGAAAAAAGAACATAAAGAGAAAGGGTCCATTTACTAAAAGAACGGGGCAACACGACATAGAACAGAATTGAGGTTCAACTTGGTTTTCGTTTTGTAAAGGAGGATATTATGTTAAAACATGCACATATTTATTGTAAAATGCATCTTTAACAGAAAACGGAAGTTACCAAATATGACTCATTCCATCCTGGCTCAACTTAGAACTCTTAAATAGAGAATTAAAATAAAGCTTTCCATATCACAACATTATACTGGTATTTTTACACTAAGGTGTTCAGGGCATGACCTCCTTCCTTGCTGGCAAAAATACTCAGGTTTTTCTTAGAGTCACAGTTCTAATATTAAAGACTATGAGAAAAGTATTTTGAAAACAACTAAGTTTTTCTACAAGCAGCAAAGATACTTTAGTCTCACAGAGGATTGTTAACTTCTTAAGATACTTTGCAAATTCCATACAGACCATGACAGCTCTGACTTGACAGCAATATACACTGGCCAATGAACATGGGTTCTGTTGTCTGCTATTTATTTCTTGGGGGGTGGGGGAAGTGCTTTGTATATCTTATCTGTTGGGAATGATTCCCTGCTTTCTGGATTCAAAGTTTTCACTTAGTATTGTTTTTTTTTTCTTTTACATAATGGCAATAATATCTGCAGGTAGTTCTCTCATGCATTAAAAGACACTGGAATTTAAAGTGTCCTAATAAAGAAATGAGATAAGTTTATTCTTCTCATTTTAACAGCAAATTCATGCTTAGGCTCTACATTTTCCATTTTCCTTACAGAAGCATTTTCAACTGCAAGAACTATAGCAAGAGTGATTTTTTTTTTTTTTTTCTGAAAATTGAGGGATTTTCATAAGGGGTTTTCTTTACAGACTCTCTGAAACACTAAACCAGTCCCTGTCTTCCCATCTCTAAATCTTGCCTTGGTAGTGTTTTGAGATTCTTTACAATAAGAGACAGGGGTAGAGAAGAAATCGCCTGAAAATGACATCTTGTGACACTTTGCAGATGGCTGGTACACATCAGGAAGCTGGTACTCAGCCCAGCGGAAACCAGACTGTGTCAGGGATGCTCTGTACTTCCACGTCAGCAGCAGCACAGTGATATAAGATTTGCCACACTAGGTAAAGCCATTGGTCTGCCAAGCCCCAGCTTCTGGCAGCAGCCAGAACATAGTGCATCATAGTGGAGGTATGCAACACAAATACCCAGGAGCATGGGATGTTCTATGAAGTCATCACCTGGCTGCCTTCCCCTCCACCACTACTTCCTCCTTGGCTTTTTGAAGCATTTACTAAATTCTGCCACTGCATTTGTGGTGTGTTTTCTCTGTTGCTTTATCTGGGGTTTTACTTCGTTAAACATTTGTGACTGGCCCATTTATGCTTCCTCAGGGGAAAAAAAGCTTTTCAAAAATAACATGTTTTCTCAAGTACCAAGGCAGTCCAAACTTCCAGCCTTTCTACTGGAGTTATCAGCAAAAGGACATCAGGGTTGTTTTATGATGTCAGCTCATTCATAGTGTGATGATAATATATTCAAGGAGAAACATGAGAACAATCCAGAGGGAAAAAGAGAGAGAGCTTCAATCCTGATGAGACACAGGTGCTTGATTTCAGACATAGTGACAACAGGGTTATAAGCGGGGAAAAAAACGTTGAAAACTAAGGGCGCAACACTAACCTGACTGAAAGAGCTTGTCTAGAGCTGAGTCATTTCATAATCTGTATTACATGTTTGTTCACAATCATTGCCGTCAGTTTATTTGCTCAAGGTATCTGTGGATTCATGGCTAAAGCCTACTCATTACAGCTGTCCCACAAGTGAGTCTGAATAAAAAGGTACTTTTTTTTGAAGTACTATGCGTGAGGCATCATGGTTTTTGCACTTTAAAATATCTGGTTTAGTCTAAAGAAAGGATGGACAGTAAACATCAATTAAATGCAACAATTTGGCTACCCACACCATACAGCATGATGACAAAGAAAATGACACCTAAGTCACTAAAACGTTATTGGGATTGACAGAGACTGACACAGTCATATTTGACTCTAGAAGATACAGTATAGGCATATCTGACTGGACTGGAGTTGATGAATTCAGGCACCTGCAGGAACATATCTGGTGACATTCTAATCTAAATTTCAATGAGGTTATTGTTCTCTTTGTATAAGAACTCAGGTAAACTGGGTGGTCTTTACAAAGTATGTTGTTACTTGAACCATGCTATTAGTGACTGCTTGTCCCACAAATAACTTTGCATGCAGTCACTTATAGAATATGGCTATGCCCATTACAGATACAACTGGCTTTCTAGTGATTAAATGTTCTACAGTACTAATTCCAGAGATTTATAACACACGACAATTTTATGGCACACCTTAAATAGTTGCCCTCTTTAAGAAAAAAACAGCAGCCTGTACTTAGAACAGTGTGAATGGTATGGGCTTCTCTGAAGACGTTTCACAGATCATGTGCCTCAGTGTTTAGCACTGGGTACAAGGTGTCAGTTCACTGAGACAAATCTGAGAGCTCCCAAGGGGGTGAAAAATATTAGAAAATGACAGCTTTGCAACAACCTGTACAGAGGCTTCTTCTGTCATATTGCATAATGGCAGATCAACAGTGCCATTGCAAACATGTTAAAAATCATAATACTTGCACGTTTCTCTGCAACTTTTCCTTTCATTATGATTCTGAAAGCTGTGTTAAAACGAATCAAATGGGTAAGCTACTGCCAAATGGTTACAAACAACTGGTTTAACAGGTAAAAGTGATCGAGACAGTGAAAGTACCTTGGAGAGCCACAGTTCTTCCCTCAAACACTGGTTATTTTAATGCTTGATGATAAAAGCATTTTTCCCACAGTATCATGCTGATGGGAGCTTATGCATAGTCACCTTTCTTGAAAAGAGTATTATGTCAGAAAGCTCTATAATGAGGGGAGAAAGGAAGAATGTACCTATTTACATCCTTCTATTTTTGATCAGAGAAGATTTGTGTCTATGCATTTGATTTACATTTCAGAAGGTCATTATTCCAGGTTCTGATATTTGTACTAGCATTCTCATGGCACATATAGATACCAGGTACAGCGACAGGTTGGGTGGAGAAGAGATTCAGAGCAGGCCTGCAGAGAAGGACTTGGAGGTGCTGGTCAATGAGAAACTGAACATGAACTGGCAGTGTGCACTCACAGCCCAGAAAGCCAACCATATCCTGGGCTGCATCAAAAGGAGTGTGACCTGCAGGTTGAAGGAGGTGATCCTGCCCCTCTACTCTGCTCTCATGAGACCCCACCTGCATTGCTGTGTGCAGTTCTGGTGTCCTCAACATAAGAAGGACATGGAGCTGTTGGAGCAAGTCCAGAAGAGGGCCATAAGGATGATCAGGGGGATGGATCACCTCCTGTACGAAGACAGGCAAAGAAAGTTGGGCTGTTGAGCCTGGAGAAAAGAAGCTTGGAGACCTCATAGCAGCCTTCCAATATCTGATGGGGCCTACAAGGATGCCAGAGAGGGACTCTTCATGAGGGACTGTAGCAATAGGACAAGGGGCAATGGGTTTAAGTTTAAAGAGGAGAAGTTCAGGTTAGATATAAGGAGGAAGTTCTTTACTCTGAGGGTGGTGAGGCACTGAAACAGGTAGCCCAAAGAAGTGGCAAATGCTCCATACCTGGCAGTATTCAAGGCCAGGTTGGACAGTGTCTTGGGCAACACGGTCTAGTGTAAGGCATCCGTGCCCATGACAGGGGGGTTGGAACTAGATGATCTTTAGGTCCTTTCCAAGTTTAACCATTCTATGATTGTACATAATAAAACTAGGGGGCAGGGGACAGTGTCTAGACAAAAGTTATCATGAATAACTAGATTCTGCAGTGGTTTTCCTATTTGACCACAAAAAGCACAAAAAATTGGGATGAAAATCAAGGCCAGCAGGCGCAGGTTGGAAAGGTTAGGGAAAAGCAGTAGAAGGTTTAAGATGAATGAGTATACTAGAATTTAAAGGTCCGTTTCAGATTTTTTTTTCTAGTAAAGTACTTCATACAAGTAAGTTGACAGGTTCTATGTACAAACCCATTATCAAGGAAATAACTTTATTAAGCGGCTCCTTCACACACCCTTGAAAGTCTAGTTTGAAGTGCAACCTGGCATGATGCATGATGCATACTTCCAGACAGCCAGACCCACTACCCATTCACATCCAGGTGTAGGGGGCCAAAATAAAACCTGTAACCCTTAAAGAAGGTTGGGATTAAACTCTAGATAAAAGAAAGTAGAAAGATGACAGAAGACAAAGCAGAGAGCAGGTTTGCAGGTGTTCCTATGGCCTTGTTTCCCTGTGGACACTTACTATTTGCAGAGCACAAAGGTTATAATGAAGAAAAGCAATTACAGTGAATTACTGTGAAGAAAACCAATTACATTAACTGGAGAGAGAACTTGGCACCAAGCTCACAGCTAGCTGAGCTAAAAAGCACAGCCAAGGAATGGTATAGTAAGCTAACTTTGACTTTGCCCTCTCTTAATAGAAGAGCCATAATGTGTGTTATTGTCCTTCACTATTAATGAATTTGGGGACATTTGGAAACTGTGTATTGTGCATGAACAACATACTTCTAAGCTGGAATGCACAACGTTTACGGTACTGCTGTAGATCAATTCTTTTGATGAAAAATCTGGTGACGGTAGAGACGAGGGTTTTGCAGAACCCTTTTCTTTTAACTTTTCATCAGTGAATACATCTACAGATGGCATCAGCTCTCTCTGGGAGCAAGCAGCAGAATTTAAAATCAAAGATTGTAAAACAGCTGTATAAAAATGTTGATGTATACAGAGGTTTTTGGGGGGTTGCTTGTTGTTTTTTTAATTCCTTGATATTTGAAATGTTTTGCTCTTAATCACTTGAACTTCCAAGCTTCTTAAAAAAATTCAGTGAACCAAGCTACAAGAGACAGATCAGATTTGGCAACTTCTTTGCACTTCAGGTATTTCCCACAGGTAATGCCCTTCTAGCAACACAGCATTTTACTGAAATACAGTCACATGCGACAGGAAGCAGGCAGGTTCCTCAAAACTGACATATTACCAAAGAAGCTGTATCTTTAACTTAGTGAGTCAAATAACATGGAGTCTTACGCACAACTTACGCTTTAGTAGGGCTTTACTGGACTCCAAAGCCAATTGGACTGGGGATGTCTCCCTACCACACGAAAAAATCTGTGCCACATCCACCTTAGCTCTCCAATGCCCCAAAGAAACAGGCAAAGAGAAGCACTGAGCACTGACAGGTCCTAAGGAAGTCAAAGGAAACATCAAAGTATATTAAATGCTGAAGCATTATTGTTTGCATGGCTGAGAAGTGGTATCATAGTTTGAAAGAGCGTTCTTTCAGTTGTCAGGTCAATTGTGTCAGCTTTAGAAATGATCAGATTGATCTCCAAATCAAATAATTTGTAACTGGCCTCAGAAATCTAAAAAAAACCGAAAACTGTTCATTCAACTGCGCTGAATTCTTCAGAGGATGCAAAACTACTGCCAACCTGACTCCTCCTTGAAAATTAAGGACTTTATGGATACCTATGAAGGCCTTTCTTTGATGTCTCTTCTTTTCTGAAAAGTTACCGGGGGGCTTTTCAAGTGCCATCTAGGGGTAAATCAGTTTGTAATGCAAGACAAATGAGCTGGTTTTGTTAATACACAACTGGATTGGCACATGCCCTTATGCTCATCATGTGCACTTAGGTGCACATCAGGCAGATGCAAAGTTCTCACTTCCCCTGTCGGAAGGCTGCACTGACTTCCTGGTGTTTGGCAGGTGGCGTGGAGACAATCCTACCAAAGCTGCTGTTCTCAGAAGCATGCAAGCAGGCACACACAACTGGGGAATGAATGACCAGAGACATGCTTTCATGTGTGCCTGCATAGGAACTGATGAAAACAAACCCACATCTGATTTTTGAGCAGCCCAATCATGGGCGCCTACTTACTTGGTGGAGATTATACCATAGTTTAACCTATGTTCCAGGGAGTACCTCAGGGCCCTAGCTTTGCCAGTAGACAACTGCAGGAAATTGAGAAAGTCAGCAAACTGCCTGCCATGCAAAAAGCTCAGTCACTCAAGGCAAATTCCACAGGGGTTTGAGGTCACCGCACATAATTAAAAATTAACCATCAGTGAATTAAGGCCACCACATCTCTTGGATGACAATGATGCTTTAGGCTTTAACATGCATTTGTGTCTCACTTCTAATCAAATTTCCTGTGGTTTCATGAACTAAAAATATAACAAAATTTGTAAACAATTGGTTTGCTCTCTAAATACACAATAAAATGCAATAGATAGGTTATTTCTAGACATGTAGTATTCACTAAAATCATATAGATGTAGAAATGCTACATGAGCATTTTAGAGCACCATGGAAAAATTACTACCAAAACAAACTTTTTAGGTTATTCTCTATTTGCCTAGCCAGCAAAGAAAAACTGCAGCTTCAAGTGACAAGGCAGGTGAAAAGCTTAGCAGATCTCCTCAGAATGGTCTATTATCACCTCTGCAACCCTCAGGCACATATCTGATAGGCAAAAGGTTAAAAACAGCTCTTGATGCCTAGAGCAAAAACTGCTTTTTTTGGGGGGGGGATTTTTGGTGCTTTGTTTTTTTTTTTTTTTTCCAAAAGAAAGGCAAACAAGTTATGGCATATAAAATCTGCAAGCACTTTGACTGAACTGATCAGGGTAGGAAAATAAGATGTGACAGAAACAGAAAACAATGTGGAACATCACCTTAAGGAAGAAGAGGAAATCTTTAACATGGGTCCTTGAAGCCAAGTGGCTCAAAGTGTTCCCCTGAGGTGATGCAGAGTCCCTTTGAGATGACACCTTTCTGAAAATAGGAGATAACACTGCAGCACTTTAGTGCAGCCCCTGCTCTGATCAGACTGAAAGTTTTCTTCAGAGTGAAGAAGCAAATATATTTTAGCAATTGAGGTGATCCCAGGGGACTTAACAGGGTCTCCCCAAGGAATTGCAAGTCCCCAGTGGCAAAGCACTGATTTGTTGCTCTTCTAAGCAGCAGCGAGCTTCCTCCATGGGCCCATTGGAAACATTTCTTTCCAGGAAGAACAGTACAGACAGTGGCTCAGTTATGAGATATTCCATAAAAAATCACAATGCTGAACCAAGGATAAATGGTTTGCTTTTTAAATTCACCTCTCCCAGCTACTCTATTTGAAATAAACCACGCACTGCGTACGGACTAAAGACAGAAGTACATTGTAGGATGCAGAGTACCTGAGCCACTGATAGACTAATTTAGGAAACGAAAGTGGTTTACCCTCAGCAGCATGCTAACTTCTGCTGATTGGGGGGGGGGTGGGGTGTGTGTACAAAATTACAAAATGAAATAGGCAAACCTTTAGAATCAATTTTAAGTAATGCTAAGTGTGATGGCTTTGTAACAGTAGTAATGGAAAGTTATAAAAAAATACAGAGTACAGCTAGAGAACATGCTGAGAGTTCTTATATAAGATAAACTGCTGTAGTTGACGTAGTTTAAGCTTTATGACCTTAGTACAAAATGAATGTAAGAAAAATAGGCTAGAAGAACAAGACGTAAAGATAGGAAGTATCTGGAAAGGCAGAGGCCCAGAATGGGTTGCAGTTAAGTTGACTGATAAGTAGGAGGACAGGAAGATTGTTATGTCTGTGGTGTTAAGGAACTGATTAAGCTGGTATAAGCATCTGCTGCACGTGCTTCAAAAGCTGCCAACAGTGATGAAGATTGTTGGAAGAAGTAAATGACCCCAAAGACCCCCACCACATTTTTGTATGCATGCGGGGAACTTTCTGGAAAATGAGATAACCCATACGTAGCCTCATGAATATGTATGTATGCTCTGTAGCTATATAAGGACTGCTTGTGAGGCAATAGGTGGACACACATTAGGAGGAGCTATCCCCCATGTCTCCCGGCGCCTGTAATAAAGAATACCTCCTTGTCAACTAGAAAACTTCGTTGGCAAGTTTGTTCCTGGAGTTTTCTCCGAATCATGATCAACCTATTAATGCCTGAGATTGACAAGACTCAGTTCTTGGAATCTGCAACAGTATCAAAGGGACTGAAATAAGAGCCAGACCAAAAGAATTAATAAATAAATAAATAAATAAAAGCCTCTACACTAACTTTTGAACTTATCTGATCATCTCAGCTGCCTTTGGAAGGAGGTGCAATGCCTTTGGCACAGGCGGAAAAGAAAGGATGATGATTAATGTTCAGTACACGGGTTGGAAGAAGTCTTTGCCTACCAAAATCCTAGGTTAACATACTTGAACAGACACAACCAAATAAGGTACATAGCCAACTCACACTCTGCTGAAATTTTCAGCCTGTTGAATTCATATGAACCATCACCTATCACAACCTGTGCTAATGTCTTGACCTGAGAGATGTAATGGCACATAAGCTAACATACCTACTGTTTAGCCTTTCCAGCTTCTGGTAGTTTCTCAAAGACATGGTCTAGGCAGCTGTTGACAGTAATCACACTGTGAGTTATGGTTAAGCCTATCACCAAACATGAACCAGGGCTCTAATTTGGGATATCAGGTTAAACACAGTTATATTAGTCTTAACACTGTACACCATTTCAAGCAGGAAGATGGGAAATAGATCTCCCTGGGGAGATGGGGTAGATCAGGTATCTATTTTTCAGCTATTGAATTAAGTTTTTTTCATAGCAGGATCTGAAAAAGGTATATTACTTTATGGTTTCAGCTAGCTGATTGACAGTTTTCAGGAGGCTGCTCCATTGTGCAAGGCAGACACGCTCTTAATCACAGTAGAGACAATAAGCAAGGAAGAATATCTGGTTACACTCGACAGCCTCCCAGTGTTTTGGATTTTTTAATAGATCTGAGAAACAATAAAAAAAAAGCCAGAATCCTGCAGTAAAAGGAGGGCCAAGGAGAACTTCCATCCTCAACTGGATACTAGGGGAAACCTAGTGACTGAGGATGAGGGAAAAGCTGAGGTACTTAATGCTGCTTTGCCTCAGTCTTTAATAGTCACACCAGCCATCCTCAGAGTACTCAGTTGCCTGAGGTGGATGGCAGGGATAGGGAGCTGATTGAAGACCCCATAATTCAGGAAGAAATGTTTAGCAACTCCCTGCTTCACTTAGACATAAACAGGTCTATGAAGCTGGAAGGGTTCCATCTGAGAGTGTTGAAGGAGCTGGCAGAGAAGCTTGCTAAGCCACTCTCCATCACCTATCAGGGGTACTGGTCTGTTGGGCAGGTCCCAGATGATTGGAAATTGGTGGCTGATCACTAGTGGCATCCCTCAGGGCTTGATGTTAGGCACTGATAATCTGGATGAGGAGATTGGGCTCACCCTCAGTAAATTTGCAGGCAACACCAAGTTGGCTGGGAGTGTTGAACTGCTGAAGATTAGGGAGGCTCTACAGAGGGATCTGGACAAGCTGGATCAATGGACTATGGCAAGTAGTACAAGTTCCAATAATGCAAAGTGCTGGATTCTGCATTTGGGCCACAACCTGATGCAATGCTACAGGCTTGGGGAAGAGTGGCTGGAAAGCTGCTCAGCCGGAAGGGACCTGGAGGTGCTGATTAATGGAACTGAACATGAGCCAGCTTCTGACCAGGCAGCCAAGAAGGCCAACAGCATCCTGGCTTGTATCAGAAATAACATAGACAGCAGGGCCAGAACAGAGATCATCTCCCTGTATTCAGCACTGGTGAGGCTGCACCTCAAATACTGTGTTTGGTTTTAGGCTCCTAATTACAAGAAAGAAGTTGAGGTGCTGGAGTGGGTACAGAAAAGGGCAACAAAGCTGATGAAGGGTCTGGAGAACAAGTCTTATGAGTGAACTGGGGATGTTTAGTCTGGAGAAGGCTCAGGGTCTCTACAGCTACCTGAAAGGAGGTTGTAGTGCAGCGAGGGTCAGTCTGTTCTCCCAGGTAACAAGTGACAGGGAAAGAGTTAACAGCCTCAAGCTGTGACAAGGGAGGTTTACATGGATATTAGGAAGCATTTCTTCACAGAGAGAGTGGTCAGACATTGGAACTGGATGCCCAGGGAAGTGGTCAAATCACCTCCCTGGAAGTGTTCAAAAGCTGTGTAGATGAGGTTTTCACTGATATGGTTTAGTGGTGACCTTGGCAGTCCTAGGATTTTTGTTCGACTTGGTGACCTTAAAGAGGTTTTCCAACCTAGTTTATTCTAATCAAACGAACAAAATCCACTTACAAAAGACACCCGTCTGAAAGATGTTGAATTTAATACTACAGGTGATGAGACCCCAGATTTACTGTCCCCAGGCACTCTCCTGTATTTCTCCTCTGTGTTCATCAAGGGTCAGAATGTCTCATTTTCAATCCTGCACCAAGTATGCTTAATCTACCCCTGGGAGTTAATACATGTATTGCATTTCTTATGCTTATGCTGTCTTCCCAACTGGATTGTATTTCCCACGAAATGCTGGCTATGGGGCTCCCATGATAAATCGCAGAAGAAAAAGCTTCAGAAAAGATGGAGTTTGCTTGAAAGAGGAAAACAGAACTGAGAACAGTATGTCATGATGGCTGATCTGCCAAGATCTCTGTTAAGCACCTTAACAAAAAGATGATAATCACTTGCAGTCATCTCTGACTTCAAAGGAGTGGATGATGATTACCCCTGGAACAAAAATTAATCTGAAAATATAGGCACTTCATATAGAGTGACAAATATCACCAGATACCTTAAAATAGGCTGATAATTAACCAGTGAGACAACTGCTGCAAGCAATACTCAAGAGTTTTGGGAATTATGACTTAAAATAAAAGCTGGCACTCAAACCAAAATACCAGCTCTGACAATGTACCAGCTGCCCACACAGATGATTCAGTTAGCACAGGAGGGCTGTGGCTCCAGAGTGCCTGTGGCCACCTTCAGGCCAAAGCCAAAATCTCCTTGATAAAGGGAAATCTGAGTGGGGCAGAACAACCCTCTGCAAGTAGAGTGAAGTCCCCCAAATTTGGATAGTACAGAAACAGATCCCGGAATTAACACAAATTGTCATGGTTGACAGCTATTGGGAAGAAGCTGATTAATACATCAGTCAAAAAAGGAACTAACTAAGGCATTTTGCTGAATGCCTACGTACTATATTTACTCTGCTTACTACTCCTATTTATTTAGCAACCAGTCCAAAATATATAGCTAAGGACCAAAATGCAGATCTATCCTATTTTGCCAATGCTTTCATTTCTCATTTAATACGCCAATATGTTCTTCTAATCCATTGCTTGGTCTAAATTTCCTTACAATTTAAAAAATCAGCTACACTTGGGATATGGAAATCATGATCGGATGCTCTTAGGCAAAATGGGATTAATCGTAACTGTCAACTTTTCTGAGCACACTTAACAATGCAGCAACCACATGCTGCTTTATTCCATGAATCCAGGAGACTATTTGAGCAGGCAGTGTTATATTACTCCGGGGTGGGAATAAAATCATGTGGGAGCAGCAAGCACAGCTCATGGAGAAAAATTACCATTTTATATTTATTACTTTGGCTGGCTTAAGTGCCACAGGAATAGACTCTCTAATGCATTTGAGTGCAATTCCCCAACAATTTGACTCTGTTGCTTTGTAAACTATTTTTAGGGAAAGACTCAAAAGGCTGTTAAAGGCACAAGCCATCTGATTTTCAAAGGTTATTTTGGTGGTTTATCAAAAGGATATAAATAACATGATACATCTCTCCAGATTAGACTGATACTTTGAATTCAGCTAGGAGATCAGAATTTTAGAAGAAAAATTCTTGGTTTTAACTTGCACATCATTTTTTTTTTTCCATAAACTTCAGTACACTTCTTCAGCAGGCTTATCATCAGTTTGGCTTTTCACTGGTAACTGTACAGCATGGATTCTTCATGCTTTTAAAAAGAAGTATTATTCTAATGAAGCTACAGGCAGAAATGTACATCACTGCATAATTATACAGTACACAAGTTAATGGCAAAAGAACATAAAGAAGTCTATTTTAGAGGTGATGCATGTTAAGGAAAAAGTAGACAGGCATAAGTTCATGTCTCTAAAATGCCAGCTAAACAAAACCACATTCTTTTCACAGTGATTAGGAGAAAACTCCAGGAACAAACTTGCCAACAAAGTTTTAAGTTGACAAGCAGGTATTCTTTATTGCGGCACCGGGTTACACAGGGGATAGCTCCTCCTAATGTGTGTCCACCTATTGCTACACAAGCTATCCTTATATAGCTGCTGAGCATATATATATATATTCATGAGGCTACGTATGGATTACATCATTTTCCAGAAAGTACCTCTCATGCATACAAAAATGTGGTGGTGATCTCTGAGGGTCGTCTACTTCTTCCAACAATCTTCATCACTGCTGGCAGCCTTTGAAGCAGGTGCAGTAGATGCTCATACCAGCTTTATCAGTTCATTAACACCACAGACATACAAGTCCTCCTACTTATCAGTTAGTTTAACTGCAGCCCATCCTGGACCCCTGCCATTCCAGATACTCCTTATCCTTATGTCCTGTTCTTCTAGCCTGTCTTTCTTACGGTCATTTTGTACTAAGGCCATAAAGGCCGAAACTACGTCAACTGCAGCAGTTTATCTTGTACAAGGATTCTCAGTATGTTCTCTAGCTGTACTCTATATTTTTTCTGTGTATATCATGCATCTCAGTAATTTTTCATTACTACTGTTACAAAGCCATCAAACTTAACATTACTTAAAATTGATTCTAAAGGTTCATATATTTCATTTTGTTATTTTTTACTCCCCCCCCCCCGTCTCACAGAACAGCAAGTTAATTTCAGGTTTACTTTCCTACTTTTTGCTTTTGTTCTGCCATAGAGCATAGCCATTTGTCAACATCCTGTTCTCTACACAATGCAGATCTGGTTTTCCAGCATAAAAATGTAATTTTCAACTAATAGGACCTTACTGCAGATTAATTTTTGTGATGGTCTTCCACCACCGGACAATTAGTACCTTGAGAAAGTATATGCATTCTTCTGGTGTGTGCAGTAATAGCCATATACTAAATTAACTGGACGCTAAGACTGAAAACTCAGCCTGTTTACCCATTTATGACATTACATTAATAACTCAGAGGTGCTTCCTGTTTATTTTAATAGTCTTTTCTTTCTTAGTCACTGAATCTTCAGCTGGATGCATTCCAAAGCAGAGTCAGAGGATGTTCTGAGTCTGAAAACTCTGAACAAGGGCTCTTTTCCTAGCTGTCATTTCAGTGAATGCCAGGAAGCATCTTCCAACCTACCCAGCTGGCTGCCAAAACAACAGCTATGCTATACTTTATAAAATATTTATGGTGCTTCCTCAAGCATACAACAGGCTCTTATAACAACTCAAAATCATTTCAGTGAAGAGCATACCCCCCCTTCCCTGGAACTGTCCAGGGCATCTATTTTCTGTCTTGTGATGCTGCAGGAAGCATAGGTGTGGGAGGGGCCAATACTTTTTTTATTTTCCATTGTACTATTTATGCTAGCAGAAGACAAAGTGAGAAAAGCATTGACATCTCGCTGTCATCATCCCAGGAAATTCTAACCCACAACAGTGACTGTAATCAGAGTGCAACATTAGTCCACACTAATTCATCACAAGCCATCAGCTTCAAACTCTGTTTCCTTTCTGAAAACTGCATGCAACAAGCAGCCAGGCCACCAGGTTCATGAGATGAGGACAGCGACACCAAATTGGCAAGGTCAATGAGCCTTGCAGCATCTGCTGGGAATTGCATGATCACTACTGGACTACAGAAGCCTTAGGACTGCAGCTGCCTTCCCTAGAACAAGACTTTAAGACGGCATGTTCTCTCTCCTATCTCTCAGATAGATCTGTGAATTGATACAAGGATTAGAAAAAAGTAATTTCTCCTCCAGTCACACACAACACTGCCTGTGCTTGAATAATGGTGCTCAAGCCATTGCATGGCAGGTAGTTGGCAGTGAATCATACCAAACAAATCAGTGTAAACGTAATGACTTTGGTGAGCTATATTGATTTAAGTTAACTGTAGCTGTAATACACCAAATTCTATAAAAAAATCAGAAAACACATTTTTGGAGTATTTTTTCTATTACTGTCAAAGCTCCCCCTTTGCTGTGATATCTACTAGTTTGTTTTGGTTTTGGTTTTTTGTTTGTTCATTTGTTTCTTTGGGGTTTTTTTTCCACAAAAGGATAAATGTAAACTATCCTATAGCAGACTAAGTTATGTGTAAAATGCTCTCCAAGGAATACTTTACCGATCACTGGACAAGCTACCTCAGTGCTTTATAGGAGGCCAAATCCTTCTCCTACTGCTCTTATTCATTGTCCCATTTTCTGTAATTGGATTAGTCCTTAAGGAATGGAGAGGACATCTTCACTCAACTCTCTAGTCTAAAAAGTACAGTGTCCACCATTACTGTCTTCAAAGCTGTATGGATTTAGCAACAGCAGAAAATAAAAGGATCCTCTAGATCTTGTTTTTCATTCCAGTGAGAGCTGCTATTATATAGCAACTATTCCAACACTTGCAGCATCATTAACTTTTTTTTTCTGTTTTTTTTTTTCAAGTTCTTTGATATATTGTTGACTATAAGGGAGAGGCAAAGTAAATAACTGAAATGAAATTCAAGAAAATACAACTTTTTCTCATGGCGGGGAAAGTTGGGAGAGGAGAGGGAAGCCGAGCAGTACACATCAAAGCAGTAATATCACACCCCCCACTCTATAAATCAGTTTCAAAAAGCTGTTAAAAACAGAAGTCAAGAAATAGCTCAGGTGATTCAGAAAAGCACTCTCTTTCTGCCCCTGCCCCTGCGCCAGCTCCAGACATATTCAGGTAAACATCGAGACGTACCATGGAAACACCAACTTGCAATTGAGAAAACCAAAGGATAATGCAGAGAACAATACAAAGATCAACAGGTGACCTTGCTTCTAGACCCCAGAAACCACACACAATGAACTACAGGCCACTTGCCATATAGGGATGAAAAATAACTAAAAAAAAAAATATCAGCAATGACAGTACATGAAGGTAAATAACAAGACCTTCCACAGCACTGCCAGGGCTAGGAAGAGGGATAGGGCGGTCAAATCACACACCTACACTGCATTGGAAAAAGTTTTCTTCTCATAATTTCTCACTTAATTTCTGAATCTGCGGGAATACTGAAGAAAAAACAAAGATTTAGAGAAGTGGAGATTGAGGAGCAAGGCATCAATAGTTTCTTATGGAGATGAAAGAAAGAACAGACCAGCAAGATCAAATCTAAGCAATAAAGAAATCAGATATGGCAGCTCAGTAATGGTCAAATACACATTTCTGGTATAGTGTCTAATCCACACAACACCGAATCCTAGGTTTTAGCTAAGGTAGAAACATTACCACATTTTCTTCATCTGCAAATTGCAATATCAACTTTATTTTAAATAGCCACCCCATAGACTTTTTCCTTAGCTGCAAAAATGCACAGTCCCCATTCAGTGACACTGCTTTTATCTCTCATTTTCGGCTGGTTACTTCATTAAGCACTGGCTTCTGAAACTTCTCTCATTCCCTGTATTCTGTAGCAGAGTAGTTATTACATTTTTCAAACTTGTGATAGACCCTTGAAAATATTAACTTTTCTGTTTGGCCAGGATTCTTTTTAAACTCTTTGTGCAGAATGAAAAAAGAAAAATGAGATAGAAAAAATCAACTATTCAGAATCCTTTCTAAACTGATTCAGAGAAAAGGGGTTTCTGTATCAGATAATACAGAAGAAACTCTGAGACACAAGTTTAGTTCATATATTTAGTTTCATCCAGCAAGTACTTTTTGCTAGTTGACATTGTGTGACTAAATTTTAAGAAGTAGCTTTTCCCCCAACTTCAAGAAAAAAGAAAAATAGAATAATGAACTTTTTTTTTATTATTATTTTAAATCCATGCCTACTTCAAACACAGCTTTCTATAAGAAAGGCTGAGCTCACTTTTAGAGTATAAAATTAAGCACTTGATACTTCCTTCCCCATACAATATATAATTCTGAACATTTTGCTGGAGCACATACGTTTTTTTAAACTAAGACACTTCTTTGGGTTTAAGCAGAAAGATTGAGAAACTTCACACTTAAAAGAATGTTTCTTGAGAAAATGGCAAGCAAGCCGGAAATAAAGCTCAGTTTCATCTCTCAGTCTTATGGTGGTCCTCTGTGACTCCACAGGAAGTCAATAGTCTGATGGGTAACATGCTTAGCTAAGGATGGGATGATTGCAGGGTCGATTATCCCTGTCCTGCGAGCATTTGTTTTTCCATTATTCCATGTGGATTCACAGCCTCTGAAAGCCTAAAGCTGATAGAGAAAGGACACAGAGAACATGCATTGTTAAAAGGATTTGGCATTCAAATTGCTGTAGAAGCTTCAATGTGGGACCAGCATGATTCTCACCTTAGACCTCCACTGCCTAATTTCATTATCTGCCTAAATGGGCAGAGGTTATACAACTAAAAGGTTTCTAGCCTGGTAAAAACAAAGATCAAACAACTCTTTTAAATCTGTGAACACTCTCCAGAGAACTTCTTTTCTGGGTTCTGCTCTGAGTGAAGCAATGAAGCAAATGAGGGATCCAGACCTGACCCCAGCAGGATTGAGCTACAGAGTGGAGAATTAAGAATACTTTCATTAGTTGCATGCTAATTGCCCTGGCAGCAAATGTAATGTCAAACAAGGCTGGGTTTATCACTGAGTAGCAACCACCTGTGCAAGCTGGCTTGCAGGAGGCAAAGAAACTGCTATGCCTGCACCCTCCAGGTGACAATCTGCCTCATGCAAGAAACCTCTCCTGATCTGCCTTCAGAAAAGCAGTTCCAACTCACTTCCCCTTTGGGACTCTTGCACCACTGAGCCCTGGATTAAAGTAAAGGGCTGGTAATAAACTAAATTAAATTAGCTACTTCCCACAGAGGACTGAGTCACAAAGAAAAATTAAGAAAGAAAAATAAAAAAATATAAAAGAATAATAAAACAACTATAAGAAGGTGGTTTTGTTTTTTCTGTTTTGGTGGGGTTTTGGTTTGGGTTTTTTGTGGGTTTGTTTTTGTTTGCTGTTTTTTTTTTTTGGTTGGTTGGTTTTTTTGGTTTGGGTTTTTTTGTTGTTGTTGTTTTTTTTTTGGGGGGGGGTTGTCATTTTTAGGGAGAAACTAGGAAATAAACCAGGATAAGGGAAGCAAAGACATTTCCCATCATGAATGCTTGAATGCTGCACACATGATCTCATTGGTAATGGGTCAATGCCTCCTGCTGTGCCTTGGGCAAGATGGCTGTGACATATAAAATACTTTTAGTGGCTGTTGACATTGCAGAAAGCTTTTATTTCTGTTTCTCCTTATTTTTTTTTAACTGCATCTATGTCTTCATCTTAAGCCTAGAAAAATTATGAACTTCATAACAATCAGTTGGTTGAACTAATAACTGCATGTTACACAATCTACTACACATAAGCAGTCAAAATTTGTCACACTGTTAATAAGAGGAGATGAAAATTTAAGCACAAGGACATTTGTGACTCATTGTCCATGGTTCTGATCTCAGGGGGTGGTTCTGGTAAATCCTCAATCGCCTGGAACCATCAGCTGACATCCAAAACATCAGAAATCAACAGAAAGACTCCCTTTCAGACCAGGGAGAAAATAGTAAGTGACCTAACAACAAAGAGGTTGTATTTGCTTTCATTAGCACATTCATCAAACATTTTGGAAAAAAAACCCAGACAGATCTTTTCTATTACTATGCCTTTTGGAAAATTGCTATTACATGTGATCAGTTTCCTCTGAGAAGTACAAACACCCAAGAAGGCTCAGCAGGGTATACAAATGCCTCCAAAGAGAATGTGATGGGCAGTGATCAGATAGGATTTTTTACTTTACATAGAAAGCAAGAGGAAGTTGGTGTAGAAATGGCTCAGCAAAAGAAAGCAGAAAAATTGCAAAATTGCAAAATACATCTTCATTATAGCAAATATTTATGATCATCATTATTAATGGCAGAAAGCAAGTGAATTTTCTAGAGTACTAGTGACATTTCAGCTTTCTGTAGGACACTGTAAAAGAGAAATTTCATGTAGAGTAGATGAAGGGTGAATCTTCTGTTTCCTTCGCTTTTCCTACATAAACAGTAACCTAAATAAGAATAGGCTATTAATATCAATAGAATATGGCACAAAAAAAGAAGAAATAATGTCTGTACATTTTATATCATATCCTTCTCTGGACTCACTACATTGCCCTTCAGTAAAGAAGGGGAGATTAGATGCCCAAAAGCCATTATTATTTTTATTATTTTTATTACTTACTGCTATTTACTTTCAGCTTTTAAAACTAACACAGAATGTCATTTAAAATTACCTAGAAGATGAGCTTCATTGCACTATCCTCTCCCCTTCCCAAGGGAAAGACATGGGTTATAATACAAAGGCTAGATACTGCCCAAGGAAAACCCTCGCCAGAAATTTCAGCAAGAATGCACTGCAGAAAACACACACAGACTGCCTAATGCTAATTATTTTTCCTCATTTTGTGATACATTAGTACTATTTCCTGCATTCTTTCTTCTCTGTATTTATGTGCGAATATGCTTATTCCATACTACAAAAGAAACATCAAGGTATAATTCCCCAATCTTGCCAAAGGGTGCAGTAAAACAATTCAGCTGTTGTCAGAATATTTCCTTTAGGATACTGCTTTTAATGAAAAGTACCACCACAAACAGTGACCAACAAGGTAGTCAAATTAATCAGATTCCCATCCCCCACCAATGTTTTTTAGCAAAATCTCAATTTTTATAGTTATTTTTGTAATAACCAGCTTCTAATCAAAGAAGGATGACATTTTCCACACTGAAGAATTACTAGGAAGAAAGGCAGAAAAGCAGAAGACCTCATTAGGTTTAACAGGATCCCCTTAGGCAGACCCAGGTTATCTGGAGAGCACTTAATATTCCAAGCAAATACCTTAATGAATTACCCTCACCCCATTTTCCCCAGGAAAGAGGCAGAAAAATCTGCAAGATGCTTGAGGGCCAGCCTTTTGAGTCCATACCCACCTCACTCAAGCATTTAGCCTCAGTACAAAAGAAACTGGATGCAATTCATTGGCCCACACTTCAAAGCTTAAGCTAGGTATTGTCAGCTTTCAGACTTAAAGAAACCCCCACCTCTATATGTTATTTTTTTGGTCCCTCCTTCTTATTCTGTTTCTCTCCCTCAGGCAACTTGCTGCGTCTATCCATAACTTGACAAAAGGAATAACCAGAAGTTCTGCAAATGCAGTGCATACATGTGTGTGTACCTATACCTCAGCCCCAACCAAGACCAGAAAAAGAGATGTCTTAAGGATATACCTTAAACATCCTGACAAAAAAAAAAAAAAATTGGATGAAACTAAGTTTCTTTTGGATGCGCAATGAATACAGGGATGGTAGAGTTAAAAATATAACCTGTGCTACTACAGAATATACAAATCTATGTATTGCTCCTTTCAAGGTTATCTGTTGCTCTGTCTTGTATTCTTTTCCCCTCATATGGCAAGGCTGCTCATTTTAAAATTTCAGGGAGTCAAATACAAATCAAGAGGCTTCTAAGGCACTGAAAAAGCACCTCTGAGTACTTATTGGGAAGCATTTGCCTTCAGAGAATCATCACTATCATGTGATCCTTGAGCACTCAGCAGTAAAGTACAACAGGTGATGACCACATCCTGAAATATATGCCTTGCTCATAAGTGAATAGATAAAAGAATGAGTGGCTGATAAAAAAAAAAAAAAAACAAAAAAAAAAAAAACAAAAAAACAAACACAAGAAAAAACCCACCACAAAACCAGTCCAAAACTTTGGTTTGTCTCTGTCCTGCACATCCCATAAAATTACAGCTCAAAGATATGGAGAGAGCCTTGATAATTTACAACAGAAAATACCTCCCTTGAGCACCATGATTTTGTCTGGCTTAAGATAGTTCCCATCCAAGCACAAATGATAAAATAAGAATAAAGGAGTGGCTGAAAATGCTAAGCACTTAGATCCAAAACAAAAAACCAAAGCCAAGACCACATGCTCTAAAACACACACAAAAAAAAACCAACAAAAAACCCCACCCAAAACCAAACCAAAACAGGAACTATAATATTAATAATTAAAATTGAATTAAAAGTAGTGTCAGTTAAGGCCAAGGGAGTATTTTTAGTTCATAAATTTTTTATTTCTTTTGATCAGTTAGAGCCAGGGAAGGCTATGAATATAGAAATATGTATGTAAATTAAATAGTATGCACTAAGATGCCCTAACTGAGGACATTTTTTTCTATAAACCATAAAAATTGTATAATTAATGTAATAATAGATTAAGAACACAAATAAGTAATGAGAATTATGTTTAAATAACTTATGTTTAGACAAGGGTCCAAGAGAATTAAAGATACAACCTTGAAGTCAGATTCTCATTTTGTCAGCACCATAACAATCATTGCAGATTTATACTGCTATGACGACCACAGATATGCATCCTTAGCCTAGCTCTGAATTGCTATGGTATGGCAAGACTCAGTTTGAATTGAATTACCCAGTATTTCTGAAAGTCTTAAAGGGAACCTTTATCCCATAAGATTAAGAGCAACAATCATGCTTCAATTTGGAAAATTCATTGGTTATACATTGGTCTCCAAAGGTTAATGGCAAGTCACAAGCATAGGCTTGAGAGTGGGGCAGCAAAGGGCTGTAATTCATTATGCTCGTCCTCCACTTCATCTGGGATGCTCAGGTACCCTCTCAGCTCCCATGGCATGGTTCATGTCAAAAAGCTTCAGGAAGGCAGAGGGAGAGGCAGACCTGGTGGGACTTAGGACAGGCAATCCTGGTGCTTCAAGGGTTTGGTTGCCATCTTGAACTTGGACATTGTGAAGGCTGTGTGTTGCATCTGGGATGGGAAGAGTGGCTTTGCTCTGCAGGAGGAAGGTCTGATTATTAGAGCAAAAGAGGGTCTGTGCTCCCAAATCCTCCTTTACTGTGCCTACTCTCCCCTCTGCAGCCCTGGCATTAAGTGGGTGGTGAAACCCCCACAGGGCATCACTCCACTTCCAGAAGCCTCACCACCACTGCCCAGCACACTGCCTCCATAGCCACATCTGCTATGGCCCAAAGATTGCCAGTATTAAAAAATTTTGGTATTTACCCAGATTTTTGAAGATGAAAGTGAGCATCTGGTCATTACATTTTTATTCAAGGATGCATAATAATGGATGGCTCATGAGGGTTTTTCAAACGTGCATTATTAGTATTTTGGAACATCAGGCAAGCAAGACCTTATAAAGATATTACCTCTGATACAACTGTTGGCTACCACATCCCCAGCCTGACAACTGGATCTGAGAAGGCCCATGTATAGAGAAACCTTCAGAAATACCCTGGGCTTTGTGCAAGGAGAATAAAGTCTTTGTAGAGTTGCCACCACAGCAACTGCAGATTAAAGATGAGGTCTGAAGTTCAGCTGCTAAAATACTTAAGAAGTGTTGTTGACAATATTTATGTGGCAATGAAAGTTTGATGCTCCATAAACTAATACAAATATTTTTAAGCATTCATATAAGAAAGTTATTAAGTCAGTATGATGAAAACTACAAAAGATCCACTGATCAGAACTGCAGCACTGTTCCAGACTGTATTTAAGGACCACCTGCTGTGCATAGATGCCTGGTCATGACTGAATCTGCTTGTTTTCAGGCATATATACCAGCAAAAAGCTTGGACCCCAAGGTCAGTCTTAAAACTAATCGCTCCCCCCACCACTCTGAGATCACCAGAAAGTTACACTAGGGATCCATTCTTTCTCTTGCCACCTTCTGTCTTTGCCCTGCATCCTCTGCTTTTTTTTGCAGGAAAGTAAAATGCCAGCAAGACCATGAGAGAAGGAAGGAAGAAGTAGTAATGAAAAAATTGTTCTTTTAAAGCGAATCCTGTCCATGTGAAGCATGATTTCACAGGCACCATAATATATCATGACTTTATTTGGTCCTCTAAGCAACTGTGGCACATAGAGTCACCCTTGATGGCAAAAGCAGTACCAGCCAGTGGGAAAACCACCAAAGCTTCTTGGCTAGCTGGCCATACTCTTCCTGAGAAATGAATTTTCTCTTCTAGAGTTCTCACACATGCCTAAGAGGACTCTCCCTGGTAACTTATCATTACATGAGTGAGTTTGTGCTCCTTTGTGAACTAATGCTCTTATTCACCATCCATGCGCATGCATCTCACTTCCAGTGCCTCCAAAAGATCACGTAAAGACATGGACTTAACTTCAACATAATTTTCCTTTATGGTTACCAATAATGTTTTTAAAATACAGATATTGGTTGCATGTAGGTTGATGGCTTCGTCTCACAGAGCTGAGGAGTCAAGCTACACCCATTTTCTCTTGTGGTACCTCAAGGATTGTCATTATGATAGTGTTATGCAGAAAATAAATTGGTGTGGACCTAAGATAACTGCATACCCTTGACTTTGTTGTTTTGAGAAGGAGACAGGTGGGAATTCAGTTGGTATGCTCACGTTACCTGAAAACATGTCCTTATTTTACACATATAATCTAAGATAACCACAGCAGAGCAACATCAGCACTAAGGCTTGCTTTTTTTCCCCTGGAAAAGAAGGTTTGCACAAGGACTTAGGGGTAACTTCAGCCTTCAAAACTAAAACAAAAGGGAAAAGAAAATGAGACTTCATGTGAAGATTTATCCTTTACAGTAATGGTAAGAAACACAATTTTGACATGTACAAAAGCTGGGTTTATTATCCCCTGGAGAGAAGATGAGTGGAGAAGCTGACATTGGTTGCGTAGTGACATTTCAGGATGGAAGGAAGGCGTGTAGCCAATTAAGTCTAGCATTTGTACCCTGTAGTGTTTTTCCCCTCAAGTGCTTATCTAACACTCTTTAGAACGCATTCACAGCTGCAGCTTCTATTTCTGCCATTAGTAAAGTTTTCTACTCTTGCTTTAAAGGAACATGCCCTAAACTTCCTTCCTGGTTCATTCTTTCTGTGATTTGGCAGGATCTGGGATCTCAAACAAAACACAAACATCTTATCCTACTTACTATTTTCAGCCCTCTTCTAACTAATTTAAAATTTTCCCTTCCTATTTTAAAAAGAACTTACTGTCAGCCCAATCAGTGCTTATTTATTCATTGCCCTTTGATTTCAATCTTGCATTGACTAGCCATATTGTTTTGAGTGTGACCCTGAATGAAAATGCAAAGACCAAATATAGCATCAGTCTCATTTTACATTTGCTGCCTCTTTTTCACTGTATCTATAACCATTATACCAGTTACTTAGTCTCAAAATCGAGGTGTTGTCATAGGACTTCATCCTTAACTGAGGCAGGTATGCTTTATACCCTTCATCACTGTACAACCAAGCATCCTCAATATGCTTAGCATAGTAACATATTGTGAGGGTACATACTAGGTGGAATTTACAGCTTCAGAACCTAAAAAACCTCAGGGTTCAGACCATTTTCACCTTGATCACAGTTAAGTTACAAACCAGCATCTGACTTGAAGAGATTTGCAGCCTGCACCTTGCAAATTCGCTTTAAATCATATATAACTGCTCCAGTGCTGAAGAATCATCAGTAAGACAACTTGGCGCAAAGGATTAAATTTTGCCTCAACAAGGAGCTTGTAGTAAGTGAGAAACTGAACTGATTCCCCATTAATGTTTAATACAAGGAGAAATTCCCCTTCCCTCTCCATAAATGTGATAGTAGTTTTGGATAGAAAACAATTCTTCGTTTTCCCCACAAAGCAGAAAAGCTCTGGATATTGACTAACACTGCTGTGCTGGGTTCAGCCGTAACAGTTATTTTTCTCCTTTCTAGTAGCTGGTGTAGTGCTGTGTTTTAGCTTTAGTCTGGTAACAGTACTGATAACACACCAATGTTTTAGTTGTTGCAAAGTAATACTCTGAAAAAGGACTTTTCAGTCTCATTCTCTGCCAGCAAGGAGAGGTACAAGAAGTCAGGAGGAAGCAGAGAAAGGACACCTGGCCCAAACTAGCCAAAGGGGTATTCCACACCACAACATGTCATGGCCAGTATATAAACTGGGGAGAGTTACCTGGCTGGGTCTGGATATAGGTAGGTGGATGGTGAGCAACTGCATTGTGCATCACTGCTGTTTATTGTTAGGTTTTCCCTTCCCTGTTTAGTTTTATATTTTCACCCCTTGTTATTTCCCTTATCATTATTATTAGAAGTAGTTTTGTGTTATACCTTAGTTACTGGACTGTTCTTATCTCAACCCATGGGGATTTACATTCTTTTGAATACCCTCCCCATCCTTCCTGGAGAGAAAAAAAGAGAAGTGTGAGCGAGCAGCCGAATGGTTCTGAGTTACCAGCTGGACTTCAACCATGACACATGCATCAAAATAAAACAAAAACACTGAAATGATTTTCAGGCCCAAAGAAGGCTTCCTAAGTTGGAGTTTCTGTTTCTTTTAAAAATCTGGCTCCAAATTTCTGATTTGATGAGTCAGTATCCTCCAACAAAGTGTTGTTCAGGCTGACATGACAAGATACACAGTAATGTAAACAGTTCCCTCCACTTTAAAAAATGGTTATCCACCCAGTGGGATGAGTTGAAAGGAAAAAGAGCATGTTTTTCTCACATAACCCCATGTTCAGATGATTTGACCAAAAAACTGAATCCGGATTTTATCACTGTAACAAGAGCAGTGAAATCAGCCCACACTGGCCTCTTTCAGGGACTTATATTTGGATAACTTAGACTGATAATTAGGAATATTGTTGTAATACAAGGATGCTGTACACAGCTACGGTTACTCAACAGCAGAAGTTGGGGAGGAGGAGGGTGGGTGTCGTTCGCTGGTTCATGTTTAAGCCAGCTATAAGAGATAATGAAATAGCCTAGGTATTAAATGGTAGCAGCCAGAATCATTTGTGTAAGGGAATAAGAAGATTAGAGTAGATAAATGCTTTCATAAGACCATTCTGAAAGCGCGCAATAGACCTTACAATGTATGCTGATATTCAAAGGTACTTTATGGAATATTTTGAGGATGTTCTTACAAATTGCAATGACTCTAGTATATGAAACTGTGTCATCTGCAAAAGCCTATTTCCAAATATTATCTGTAAATTTGGTTTTACTTGTCACTGATGGTAAATTGCTGTCATTAAAGGGATTCCTACATAAAAATCAGCTGGTAATTTTGTCCTGGCATAGGCTTTGATCTCATTTGGGAACTGTGAAGACAACTGTGCTGGGCTTAATACAGCAGATCCATATACTTTTAGACGCTTTGGTGTAGAATACAGGCTACCCACAGCCTCAGGGCACAAACACGACTGTAAATACAATTTTTAAAAAGCATCCCTGAAATTTGTTCCTGAACTAAAGCACTCATAAGGCAAAGCACAAAATGCAGTTCATAAACAGTTTCTTCCCTTCTGCATGGAGCATGTTGGTGCTCTCAGGCATCCCACTTGCCCATCTTTTCCTTCAGCATGTTTATTATTTGTCTTCCTCAGTCCTGCTTTCTTGTTCCAGCTGCAGAGCAAGTGACCTAGTCTTATATTGTCCTTTCCAAATTTCCATTCAGCTATCCTGTACAACCCTTTGTCAAATGGAAAAAGTTCCTAAGAGCAAAGTTCCCAAGGAAACAACTGAGTTTGCCACTGATCTGAAATCCTATGTAGTAAGCGAAAGTGTTTCCTGAACTTTAGCAACAACACTAAGGATACAACTGGTATCAGAAAGACAAAGTCACTCTTTGTTATTGACCCTTAATTGTTCATCATTGTTTGCTCTCATGTGTCAACACCTTTTGGAATTTCAGTTCAAGCTGAAGACTAAAAATAGCAGAGAATACATAATTAAATTGACAAAACAGAACACATGTTGACACTCTAAAACATCCCAACAGGCCCTATTTCTTGGAAAAGTAGTTGATATTGGAATAAAATACTAGTGCTTGCACTACAGTGAGTTCCAGCCTCTCTTGCCAGAGAGGCTAAGGACAGGTCATTTCTTTCACCAGTATGACTGATTAGACACCCATTCAGGTAAAGAACAAGGAGGTTTATGGGACACAGCTCTAGGCTGGGCCATAATTATAGGAATATCTGTTTGGTTTCATCTGTACCACACTGTAGTAAAAGTACCTAAGAGTCACTAGTACAGTTTCGGAGTTTATAACAACTTCATGGCCACCTATGCATCTACTAGCTCAGTCATTTGTTCACTATCCTAATATTTCCCCTATGAAATACTTCTAAAAAGCACACTTAACCTAACAACCGTATGGTTACTCACCATCTCCATTTGTTTACCCTTTCTTTCTTTGGGAGCCATTTCCCTTAAAGTCTATAACTCAAGAGCCTAGCGAGCTCACTGCGTGGAGCCAGACCATGGTTTTTCAAAGTCAAGACTCTGTTCTAAAAGCCAGGTACTGCTTACATTTAAGCCAACACAAAAGTTTAGCCTATTTTAAAAGGAAAGAAATGTAGCAAAATACAAGTATTTCCTTTTGTATTAAAGCAGTAATAGTACAGAGAAACAGTTTTTACTGAATCTGCAGAATACGTAAGCAGTGCTTCCATTCTTCATAGTTCCTGAGGAACACAGATAAATGGGGAAAGAAGATGATAGAGCAATTATGTCACTGGCATGGAGATGACCTTTTCTCAATTTTACTTTCCCTGAATTGCTGCTGTCTAATATCTTAGCTGCAGTTTGTCTATTCTCTTAAGCAATCCACAGCACAGTGAAATACTTCTTGTGAAGCCTGCAGAAAGATCTGTGGAAATAAAAGGGATCTGCTGACCTTGATGCTACAAGCACACTGTTCTTTCCTGCTTCTTTTCTTCAGTCCACGTCTAGGAAGCTAGAAAAGAGGAGGATTGCTGATGTGGAAGTATATGCCAGATGGCAGAGGAAAATGGGATGTTCAAAACTGGAAAAATGAATAGCGAGATTGGCCAAAGCAAGAAGAAAATTATCTCTTTCTAAAATGTATGTCCAAAAATACTATGATTTTTCATTTTAGCTAGCATTCAGCTTCTCCCTTTAGGGCATTGCCCTACTACTGAGTGAAAACCAAAGGTTTCCCTTAGTTGCAGAATCGCAGGCTGCGGTCAGATAGGCTTCTGAGGCTTATCTAGCTCAATCTCCCTTCTCAGGCAGGGTCTCCTAAAGAGATTGTCCAGGACCATATCCAGAATGCTATATATTCATGTATTTATACATATACGCATGATATATAGAAAAAGATAGTTTACAAAAGATATAGGCAGTTTACATATAATCCATATTTATCATCTACATAGAGATTACATGTATAGATACCAATTATGTACTAGAATATAGAATATATACATAAATATATAAGAGCAATAAATAAACTTACAGTGATATTAAGTAGACAGATACACAATAAAGTGTAGACAGTAACAGGACTTGAGAATCCCGGAGGGCTGCTTGGATTCATCCTTTTATCACTGAAGGAAAGGCTCAGACCTCTTTGCTAAAAGAATGTGCATTGCACCTTCAGCCTCAGAGGAGAGCCACAGGTTCATTTTAACCCAAATATTCTACATCTAGATCTTATCATATAGTACCTACAAATTTTAAATGCGCAGATCTTTAATGAAGGCACTTCATTCATTCTTATACAACCAAAATCACAATGAGCTGTGCACATGCAGGAGATATGGTAACCCTGATCTTTTTGTAAGCACAAATCTGCCCCCAAAATCAGAAGCTAGAAATCATGTCAACATTTTGTTAACACAACAGATTGTTCTTAACGGCCAACTCACTTTAGTATTAATCCATAGGCAGATGTTCACAACCTGTAAGTACACGAGAGCTAATATCAGTTTCAAAGATGGCAGTATCAGTAAAACTGCCTAAACAAGTTTGTGCATGTAGCAATTTTTTTGTTTTGACACAAGGAGCTTATGAATGTTCTTGTCTCACAGTGATGGGCCATTTGGGGATTTGCCTCAAACTGCATTCTTCAAAATTGACTCACCAGCTCAGTTCAAGGCCATCACTCTCTGTGTGCCTTCTCTGCTATTCTGAAGGGAATTAGCTATTTATTTCTACAATCTTGCCAGCTTCTCCACAAGGACATTGGCTTCTTAAGGACCTCCAGACTACTAAACTGCAGTCTTCTGTAGCTCATATTGTTGACTCTCCATTGTTTCTCAGAGCTTATCATTCTTCTGTTTCTCCCTCACTCCCATCTATTCTGATTTTCTTGCAGTAAGATACATTTTCCCATAGTTCATTCGAAGAACAAAAATTACAGCAGATATTTTCTTAAGAACAGAAGGAATAAATGGGACAGGGATGAAATATTAATGTCTCCTGTTTCTGGTTTTCTTTGGTTTTGGCTTTTCATCTGATTTAAAATCTAATCCTTCTTGCAATGGAAGCCTGACTGGGTTTTTCACTAGTACCTAGATGTAGCAACAGTAATGCTAGCATCAGTTGTGATTTTCTTGTTGTCAGTTGTTGGTATAAGGCCAATAAATATAGCCACTTATTATATTGCTTTTAATCTGGAGTTGCTTTGCAAATTGCAGCAGAGAGCGAGCATTAAGGTGCTAAAATTAGTTTGCACTGCAGTAGTAACAAATTAAAAATGGCACACTGTTACACCAAGCAGTGTACAGTTCTGCCAATTGATTTATGAGGTCAGGAGTAAAAATTTATCACTTGTCATTATCTTTGCCCAGATTTAATGCCTGCTCTGTCATCAATACACAAAAAAATATGGGAGTAGAAAAAGGTCTTTTCCAAAGACAAGGGCTGTTTACAAAGGAGTGTTTCTAAGATACCTTAATAAAATAATAGCTTCAGTAGCCTTAATTTCAAAACACAGTGAGAAATCTGCATAGTGGCGGTTTTGTCTTCAGACAAATATTTTTAAATTCACTGTTAAATGACAAGAAGACTGTCACATCACCTCCAGCCATGAGGAACATATTAAGCTTTGAACTGTCTGAATCTTTGCTCCCCCTTTCTGCCTCCCGGTAGCACAAATTTAATGGCAGACAGAGATACCTTGCTGAAGTTCAGAACAGCATGTTCACCATTAACTCAAAGTCTCTTTTCTAAAAAATAATCACTGACAAAGGACAGAGAACTACGTTGGTTCAGGTATAAAACGTCATAGGAAGAGAGAGAAAGGGAAAAGTTAATTCCTGATTTATGGCGTTGCTTCACCTTGTTCAAAAACACCACCACCACCACCACCCCCCCAAAAAAAAAAAAACAAACACACACAAAAAAAAAAAGGTGATCAGACTATGAATCAGCAGTGCTTTAATGTAAGAACTACTAAGTTTCACCTCAGAGGTGGCTGGACTTCAGCGCATTCAAATACTTCATGGATTGGAAGAGATGTAAACAAAAGCGTTTATTGTAATGGCATTCATCCAAAGAGAAACAGGAATAGCTATGTACTCAGGAGACCATAAGAAGTTTATCAGCATTACCAGTTTCTACTCTCATTGTAATCACTGATATAAGAATGATTTGTGAGTCTTCCACTTCCACTATGCATAGGAGCTCAAAAATCACAAAAGTTCTAATTCACAGTCTTACAATAGACAATTCATGCCCTGTTTACAGCTCAGAGTCCATGAAATTCATTGCTGGAAAATTATCAGGTGATTCACATTTTAAAAAAGAAGGGCAAGGAATTACAGAAACTTTGTTAAATCATCCTGAAAAGACTGAACATTATTAAATGCAAGAAAAAAAAAATTCTATATCACCTCATTTATAGTTATACTAAATACAAATGGGTACAACCAAAGTTGTAAGTTCAATGTCAAATGTCAGCAAAAAATATTTACATTTTTAAACTCTAAGTATATATTTAAGACACACTAAATTCAAAACCTGCTTATGGTCACATAAATGTTACTGGGAAATAAGTCTACTTTATGTGTTTTGCTGAGTTGTATGGTGCTACACTTTGTAGGAGACCTGAACTTTGCTACTGGCCACTGTACTACTAATTAAAACACAGTCTTCATCTTTGAACACACTCAAATTTGGCATTAGCTTATTTCTAATTACAAGTTGTGCAGTCTTAATGGACTACAGCCAAGTGCAGAACCCCCCCAGCTGTCTAACACTGTACAATCATTCATCTGAAATTAATAATGTGAATATGTTTTTAATTAAAAATGTTAAAATGTTAAAGGACCTGCATATGGAGAATTTTTTTTCTAATTTTAGCAGCAACAAAGCGAATACAGACATCACCTAAAACCTACATTTTAAAGAGGAAGATACATTTCAATCCACCTACCTGGACGTCAGCTAAAGCTTAATTTTACTACTAAATCCAAACATTACATAATAATGTAAAAAAAATTAAAAATAAAACCTAAATGTAATTTCTCTCACACAGTGTACTCAAGGATCACGTTACAGTTGTATTTTGCATATAGAATTATTTTGCTCCTATATATATTACAAAATAGGACTAAAAGACTTTCATAGGCCTTATAGCAATAAAGGAAAACTTAAACATCTCTATGAGTGCCCATAGTTTCCATTTAATAACTTATCATTGGGTTGTTTTTTGTTTTTTTTTTCATTTCAAAAGTGGTTGCTGTTTAGCAATCCAGACTTTGGTTCAGATTTTGCAACCAAGCCCCAGTAAATTTTAGACCCATAGAAACCCAGTAATTTTATCAGAGGTTTGTCTTATGCACACCACTGATATAAAACATCTTCCACATCTTATCAAACCTATTGCTTCTATTGCTAAAAAAGATTAGATTATTTTGAATATTTCTCTGTAACAGCGCCAGCCTTTTCTCTTCCAAAAATAAGAGAGTCAAAATATGTCTTTAGTTCCCAGAGAAAAATGTAAGCAGTGCCACATAGTAGTGAAATTGTCCCTGCAATGATCTCAAGCCAAAGTCAAGCCAGCTTCCTTAGCTTCTGACCCAGGACAGCATGTTGAATCATACCAAACAGCTGCAGTTTCACCATCTTCAGCTGAGCTGCTCAGCCTCTTATACAGCTTTGCATCAAGAAATCCTATTTCAAAAGCTCTGCATCTGGAGTCTTTAAGCATGCGAGTATTCAACTACATGCAGTAACATGGTGTAATACACAGCCTATGAAAACTCTCCAAACTCTAGTATGTATAGATCAGCTTCAGAGAGCTGGGAACCAGACAAATGTAGCTGTGCTTGATCACAAACTTATGCTGCAAGCAGGGCTGAAATTTGAGAGAGTGAACTGGGGGGACTTCCATTATCACTTCTTTTTCCCATCAAGCACATGTGCTACATTCTACTTGCAATTGACTGTTATACTGGGTAGACAGGATGAGGATGTACTCTGCGGCTGTCTGTACTCATTTGTTCAAAAACAGGCCAAAGATCCCACCCAGAGAGACAGTGAAACCATCCCACTTGAAATTGCCCACAACATTGGGCTTTGGAGCCTTCCTACTGCAAATAATGTAAAACATCAAGAGCAACGTTTCTTGTAGCACCAGAAGAGTCCCAGTGCATTTTGCAGATCCAAGCTCTTGACTTTACATCTGTAACCGAGACAGAAAACACCCCATAGGTCTCTGTTGGAATATTAGTTCAATACTGACACAGGAGCAGGTATAATGGACAGCTAATAAATGAATCACTGACAAGAACTGAAAGAAATGTATGCTGTTTGTGTACAAACACAAGTAAAGTACATAGGTATATTAATGGGTGCCCACGCATTTCTCAGATACACGTACACATGTAATTGAGACATCATTACTACATACACAAGGGGCATGAGTAAACTGAACTCCCATACGCCCTTTGATATAGAAAATCAGTGGTTTGCAGTAATTAGTGGCTAATTTGTATTGACACAGGTGTGCCTGGAAAGTTACTGCGTTCCCCTGATATGCCCTAACTCAGTTTCAGTAAGGGCAAGGGCCACTGAGACTGTTACTGGTTATTTCTGTAAGAAGAAAGAGGTTTCGAAGATCAAGTTAATCTCCAAGCCTAGTTTTTAATCTCACTAGTGAACATTTTGTCTAGCCTTTGTTATTTTGTATCCCACATGCTTTGCTATTTCTAGGCTTCTCTAAGAAGCGCCAGCAGGAGAAGCGGTCACTGTGCCATAAAAATATTACTGCTTTTGAATAATTTATGTCTAATTTCTGCATTTTAGAACATCCTTCTGTGCTGTAGACCCCACTTTCCCCTCTCCTATTCACAAATGATATTTTATTACTCCACTGTAATCTTAGAAAAATCTTTCAGCAGGCAACTTCTAATAGTGCTAAAGCCCTAGGAGAAAGTAAAGGTACGCAAGCAGGGCAACAGCACAGATCTTAGGGAGGAGAGGAAGGTGGGATAATAGCACTAGATATAGTGATTAACTAACCAAAAAGTTATACAGAGTAAAAGCCAAATATCTGAGGAAACTGGCAATGTAACCAAATTTTATTCTATTTGAATATTTAAAATAGAATAATAGAATATTTATTCTATTTGTTCATTTCTAGCCCCCAAAGTTCATAGCTTTAAAGTGTTACCATAAGCATCTTGATGATCCAATAAGGAGGTGATTTCAGGTAATTCCTTGCACTGAACTTTGATTTGGAGCTTCTTGGCTCAGGAGTGACTGAGAACTGAGCTTCCCTCTCCACTGTTAAGAGTTGCTTCTTTCAGATAAAAGATGAGGTTACACAGCTGATGACAATTTCTGACTTTTCCTGCACTGCTCATATTTCATACCTAAACAAGGAAATTCCTTCAAAATGTGAAATCTTTTAGTGGATATAAGAAAAAAACAATTGTAGCCCAAAGCAACTGTTAAAATGCAGTAGCCTTCTTATGTTTCAGTTTGCAAAGGTAGGAACAAATGCTGAATAATCTTTCTAAAGACAACAAAGAAATCACACCAAAGAATTTTGATGTAGTACAGAGGAGAAACTGAGTAAAAAGTGCCCTAATCTTTAATTCTCTTGCAATCATATCTGAAACAGTGTTTGTTCTCCAAGACCTTACAGCCCAGGGAGCATCTGGGAAAACAAACCTTACAAAGTGAAAGGTAACTAAAAGCCATACCGGGAAGATATAAGTAAATAAAAAGCCAAAATAGCATCCCAGTGGAAAAAATAAGCATGATAGATTTGAAAAAACAATGTACATAAGAAAACAAAAATCAGGGGTTTTGTCCTTGCTTATATGTTTTCAGAGAGGAATACAAACGATGAATAACTGTGTAACTACATCACATGTTTTCAGGATTGCATTTCAGGAAAAGGTTCAATTGATATTTTATCACCTAGATTACTGAGACACAGAAGATATCATTTTTCAATGTACTGTAGCGCTTGGGCTTAGGGTCAGTGGGTAGCCATAGCACGAGCCCTTGAGAACTCCAGAGTCCCACGGAGGCATTTACAGCTCTTACATATCTATTCATCTAGATACTGAGTTTTTGTCTTGTAGCTGTTTCTCAAAACCGTTCAGCTATGGGTTGACCAGAGGCACGTAACATGTAACTGCAGGATGACCTTGTAGTAAGATGTCTGAACATTGCTGAAGCTTTCTTCTGCTGCCAAGTGTTTTTTAATGTTTCCAAGCACTTTATCATCCAGCAGCATCCTCCCCTATTCAGTACAGCAGAAGTAATAAAATGAACAATGTTCTTCAGGGCTGAGACTTATGTGCTATCACTAATTAGCTTACAAGGCTTCTCACCCTAAGGGATGCGAGAGGTAGACCTGGGAGTTAGTGGCTTGGAGATTAAATTTATATTACACATATGGATGTAATGTATTTAATATGTATTTCCCAATACATTCACAGGAAAGTTCCTGAAGAAATTCACAGAACTACTAATGATTGCTTTATCTGAGCTAAGGCGCCAAAAGGCACGAAAGGAGTACTTTAAATCGGAATTCCCCTCCTAGCAAATTGGATAACAAACAACAGATAGCTGCTCAAAAGTTCAGCATGTTTCTAAGTTCAGCAAATCAGCTCGTTGCTGTTGATGGGCAGGGGGGGAAGGGGAAGAAGGAGAAGAGATCAAAACCCCAAGTGGCATGGATCAAAGCAGCAGCAGTGAGAATGTATAATGAGACAAGAGTGTTCAAAACGGTTAGCTGTGGGTTTCCATTTTTAGGAAGATGAGCCACTAAGCTAGAGAGTAGATATCAAACCCTTAATATTCGGTACTAATTCCCATACAGGATTCCAAAAGTTGGGATATTGCTAAACATTGTCATTTTTTTCCCATTCATCACTTGGCACATCCTCTCTCCTCAGCATCTCACTGAAGAGCCAAGGCAAAGATCATGCCAGTTTGCAGATCTATACCAGTGAAGATCTTTGCACAAATTCTTTGTTAGAAAGAAAGATGCCTTGACAAAAATCTCACCATTGCTTCTGTTCTCCATCATTCCCACCATGCACATATCCACTTTTGTACATATTTCCACAGGAGACCTTATTTAATATTACTTGACAGCCCTTCATTTTTGATTTCTTTGTACCTGATACTAAAAGCCAAGAACAGCTCAGAAAAGTTCTTTGTCATAACTCCCTTGGTACAGTAGTATCTGCTCCAGGATAGCAAAGATCTTAATTCTCCTGCCCCTGTTGGTCCTACTGATAGCAGTAGAACCAGAGACCCTCATTATAAGCAGGTCTTATACTTGGTCAGAATAAATTCTGACTTGTTAGCACTTCCTTCTTCCAATGCCAATTAACAGAAATGCAAACCATTTGAGAAACACAATTCTGAATCAATTTGTTTTGTCTAATTACCAGCCTCCCAAAAGCCCACCTTCCCAAGGCACTAAAACTTCAGTGAATATAAACCCATGCCAAAAGATATTATTGCATTAGCTTGTTTTTATACCTCTGGCCTTTTCTCCTCTCCTCTGGTAATATGCCATGAATAACACACTTTTGACAAGCTGAGAACACTTAAAAAACACAATTTGCTGCAGAGAAGCATTACTCACCTTTATTTTGTTGCTGTTGCTGCTGCTGCTTAAATAATGCTAAAAGTCAAAAAACATAGAGTGCTGCAGCACCTCTCCTATGAAGAAAGGCTGAGAAATGAGACTGTTCAGCCTGGAGAAGAGAAGGGTCAGGGGAGACCTTAAAGCAGCTTCTAATACCTAAATGGGCCCTGTGTGAAATCTGGACAGAGAATTTTTATGAGGGTGATTAGTAATAGGACTAGGTGTAACGGTTTTAGACTGAAAGAGGGTAGATTTAGGTTAGATATTAGTAAGAAATTCTTTACTATAAGGGTTGCAAGACACTGGAACAGGATGCACAGAGAAAACGTGGATGCCACATACCTGAACGTGCTCAGGGTGAGGTTTGATGGAGCTTTGAGCAACCTGGTCTAGTGGAAGCTGTCCCTGCTCATGGCAGGGAGGTTAGGATCAGATGATTCTTGAGGTCTCTTCCAACCCAAACCATTCTATGATTGTACAAATAATGGGATTAATTAGTGAGCAGTCTGGCCTTTATCAGGATAGAGCCATCCTACAGTACCACTGTTTACCTGAAGCAAGAATACCTTGCAGAGTCTGATGATGCTGACAAAACTCAGTAGAACCACTTGCAGAACAAAAATTGTTCTGTAAGAGTAAGGATGCTACAGGTTGAGCATAGCTGAAATATTTCATACCATGGTTAAGTAGCCAGGGTTAGTAGATACTCCTGCTGATAAGCTGTCACAGAACATCCTGGAGCAGAGTGAACAGGTATGGAAACAACTGCATTACATAGGTAATAAATTCCAGTTGTTTCTGGCTGACATTTACCTGTTTGAAGTTTCTCACCATGGAGGAGAACTAAATCCTGAATGTTCTTGACTGTGGTGGTTGATGTTAATTTTTTGCTCAGACAAATTGTAGGGTGCTCAGATATGCAAAGCCATGCAGAAAAGTACTTGTGTGAGCAGGTCATAGAAGCTCTTAAAATCTGCTACACATGAAGCTCTGAAAGGTCTTTTTGCTCATCATGTTATTTTAGTGGTGGACTTGTGGTTATGCAGGTGAGCAAAAAAAAAATAAATTAAAAAGTGGAAACAATAATCCTAGGTTTACATCCATTATTCACAATACGCCTACAAAACATCTCTGAATACCAAAATGAAGATTACCATGAAAAGCTTTCCTAGTGTCAGCTGAAATAGCGCAGAGGCAGGCCTTCAATGATTCTTCTGGAGTACCCAGGACTAGGCTTTGCTAATCCATAATGCTTTGTTTTTCAAACTCTGTCTGCATCCAATTTGTTTTTCTAGAAATTGAAAAGTTCAAGTTATTCTGGTCTCTGTTACAGCTTACAAAAAGCCCTGGGGAGGTCAGATCTTTACACAATGCAGCATAGCTTCCTCCATCACCTGTAAGAAACTGTAAGGAACAGGTTTGCAAGGAAAACCACCAACATGCTATGAAATGTAGTTATGTGGCAAAAAAAAAGGTTATACGTAACTTCATTCAGCTTCCTATTGCTTAACTTTTCTGCTTCAGTGCTCAGTGACAGTGGCCTTTAATATTTCTGCAGGATCCTCATTTTGGTCAATGTGGGGACTGCCTGAACAGTTCATTACTGCGGTGTGTCTTCACAGTATGTGGTCTGTGACTTATGATTAAAGCTGTTCCTGAAACAGAAAGAATAATTTTCCCTTGGATTTTCCATGGCACTCCCAGTAACAGTGCCTGAACAGCAGTTAACATTCACAGCCTGCAAGCGAGGCAGAAGCATTCCCTCCACTCTGCAGATGGGCAACAGGGGCACAAATTTATTAAGGATCAAAAGTTCTCTTACCTTAGACTTCACAACTGGGCAGTGAATTTTTTTTTCCCTGATGTGGCCAACACTGTACACTGTTACACATATTCACAGCACAGCTCCAAGAAATTCCGTTACAGCAGAAAGAGCTCCCATCAACAATGTAAATTGCATGCAGGAAACAATGGCGGGAAATTCTTTGCCAGCTCTGACAAGAATGATTTGAAATCCCTTGCCTAATATCACGTAGAATTTCTATGGCAAGAAAAGGAAGAAAAACCATCTCTATAGGCTAATATTCAAGGCTGCAGCCCAAGAAACTGATATTTCCCTCCTTCCAGCTGCCTGATTCACTCTGCACGTTTAAGAGAGTACAGACTCAAGGCAAGGCACTTAGATGGAATAACTTCCTGTGTTACACTTTTCTCACTTCTTTAATTTTAGACAGGCACATCCTGCAAATGAATCGTGAGAAAAGGGTAGCATCTGATCACATAAGTAGGCTGCAATATTAAGCATGTGTGTAACGGTGCTTACAAAAGTGGTACTAACAAATTAATTCTGACACTTTCTAGCTTTTGCACATTTGGCAGGGTTTTTTTGCAATTTCACTGTCTTTTCATATGGGTGTATGTGTTTATTTTGTGATATGTGTATGTGTGCAGTTGCCATGGTTTTTAAGAGGGCAGAATAAGAGAGTTTATCCCAAGGCATCATGCTGGTCATCAGTAGCATTGTAACTTTCACATCAGCCACAGAGAGCTCTTCCATTTCAGATAAAAGGCTGACAGCAGGAATAGCCTGTCATTGTTAACACAGATCTGGTTTACAGGTCAACAAGATTAGCACTATTTCTCTGACTGCTCTGAATATTTGAACAGAGTCTACATATTTCATGAAAACAGTCTTGACCAAAATGTTTTTCCTCAATTCTAGGCAAGGCCTATTTGGAGTAATTTCATACTTCAGTTTGTAGGCATTTCCTTTTTAAAAGGCATGTTCAGCTGATCTTAAAGTGTGACCCTTCCTACAAGGGCACATGCACTTGCCCACATAACCTTCTGTTTTCCCATGTAGATAGATGTGCTACGTGCTCCAGCTTGCCTCCCTTTCATGTCTATCTCCTCCTGTCATAGCAGAAAGGTAGGGATAGGTAAGAGAAATACTTCAGTGTTTCTACAAAACTTACAGGGAGGTCAGGTATTGTTGGATAAGAGGGACAAGGTAACTTTTTGTGATAAATTATTCCAGATTACACCAGTTAATCCTCCATCGTTTGCAGGCTCTGGACTTCTTCATGTAGGATATATTTTTATTAAATTGGCTTTTTAGTAGGATTTGCTGCAACAAAACCCAAACAAGATTAGCCTTTTCCACAGAAGAGCAATAAAAAATTGTATGTCTGGTCATAGTGGAAGGGGGGACTGAAATTCAGCCAACATTAAGCAGCCTGTACTGTTTGTTGGACTGGAAGGCTTGCTTATTCTGGTGTTCAGGTCCACTTTTCTGGAGGACCTTTTTCTTAACAAAAGCAAAACAAAAAGCAAACCCAAACAAAAATAGTACAAAACTCACAAAACAATAACACCCTCTTCTCCAACAGCAGTGCTCTCATGAATTTTTGAGCAGAGCCTGTCTCATCTCTATCTGTCTGCATTACTGATACAGATTAATGATTTGAAGATAAGTGTGTTTTAATAATATCCTAACTGTAATCCAAGCCATGTCAGAATTTCAACATCACAGCATAAAGTTATGTAGGTGCCTTAATTTTATTTCTCAGAGAAGCTAAAGTTCAAGACAATGAAAGGTTAGGCTGACTAATATGAATTATTATATTGTTCTTAACCTGTCCCAAGGTCAATAATTGTCATCATTATTCATTTTCTAGAACTAAAGACCCTAACACTGTTATTCTAATAAGAGAGAAAGAAAGTATATTAACTTTCTGCCGTTCCTATTTTAAGAAATTTGGAAGTGTTGAACTTAAATCAGAAAAAGAAAATAACCCAATGAAATAAAACCCCAAACATTCTGTTCCTACACAGAAATGACCATTTGATTAATGACGCATTGGAAAGTTATAGTACTTTTCACAGAGTTTATAATACAGCATTGAAACAAACTCAGTTTTGCAATAAGTTTATCTTAGCAATTTTCTGAAGTTATAAGACTGAGTGCAATACCTGTCTTTTTCCTTTAACTCCTGAGCACTTTTTCTCAGTTGGTATTTCCTTAGCTCATTGTCAGAGGAACACTATGAGCTTGATTCTCCAGCATGGCACATTTGCAGAGATGTAAAATTACATGTTAAGCAGTTGTACACCTTCTTTAGGTTTTGCTGTTTCTTTCCTGTTCATTTTGCTTACTGCTTTTTAAATAAAAATTCCTCATCCTCCAGATGTGAATGATCCTGCTTGGTTCAAGTCATCCGGCAGCCCAGCTAAGCTCTCTCTCTCTCTCACAGAAGTATCTGAGTTTTGCTTTCTGTGTCATTGGCTTTGTTTCAGCTAAAGGTCACACAGAATTGTCTTGCCTACACCTAAAGCATTTCCCAGGAAAGCTACACTGGCCAACACTGCCAGTAAGACCAGGTTTTATACTCTATCTAAAGCTTTCTTTTGATACTGTAACTTTAAACAGTTTCTCACATGGCACTGGTCACAAACAAAAAGACAGAGTATGGTTGTCTTTAGTAGGACATATATATGCATAGCTACATCACTTAGGCACATAGCTGTTTGAACAGTAACTGAAATAAGAGGAGAAAAGGTGAATTTATGTTGTGCCAGAAAAAAAACAAAACAAAAACAAAAACAACCAAGTCAGCTTTGCAAGGCTGAAGCCTAAATCCTATAGTTCTGGAGGGCAGTGGTATAAAAGCCCCAAAATAGTGCACGGCAACTCTGTAGAAGTTCTCAATAAGTCTTCATCATTACACTTCTGCTGTAGATGACAATCTGTATCACAAGATTTTGAATAAGCAGACATGAAATAGTTAGGTATGAAGGATGGTAAATGCAGTGCAGTGAATACTAAAATTTAACAGAGAAATGTGCTCCCTGCAAAAAGATAAGGTTTTATAGCAAAATTGCACAAATAAGTTTAGTCAGCCTTAGGAAAGTGATTCAAATTTGATGCGTCTACAGTGTTATATTTTGAAGTTTGTCCTGTTTTCTTATGGAGCTGACAAGCATCAAGCCCTTTCAGGCAAAAATCCCAATCTACCACCCAAACACTAAAAGAAAAACAAGCAAAGGAGAAACAGTTTTGTTTGCAACTTATGGGTGCTACACAGACTGTGAGGTAGCATCACTCTGCGTCAGGACTGTGGCATCTAAAATAGCACTATCAAGTCTCAGGATATGATTTCATGCTTGCCAGATGCAAAATGGAAGTAGAGCTGTGCAAAAGCCATTTACTCAGAAAAAGCTGTGATGTATCCAACAAGTCTCTTTAAAGTTCAATTAAATCTGGTTATTAGTTTTAGTTTTACACACACACAAAGAAGTATTTCCTTTACTTATTTACATAGTACTTGATTTTTAATTTAAAATATTTGCTTTAATTATTTCCTTATTTTAGATAAAAAGGACTAAAAATTGGTGGGGGGGGACGGTTGATCTGTTTCTTTAAGAAAACAGAAAAATATTTCTTAACAAGTACACAAAAATATAGTCATTGCACTGGTATGCTGATCTATCCAGCTCTGACTGCTTCCAGACCTTAGTCTGCATGTCCAAACTTTCTGAGGTGGTAGAAATTTACACTCTATTTCACAAAATTTCAGCCTAACCTGAACCTAAACAATGGATGACTATATCCATTTTTGACTGGAAAAACAGACTTTTTCCAGTGGATGTAGCTTAAAAACCATAACAACCAGTCATAATTGATTCTGAACAAGCTAAAAATGGAAGACTTAAACAAAAATTCATACTTGAAGGACCTAAGAGGCCACTGAGAACACTGAAATACATACAGCACTAGATTTACTGCAGCTGGATTCCAGCATGGCTTTTGATATAAGGATTCTGCCATACAAACTAAATTCAAATTGGCTTGGATATGAGCAGAGCTATATCGACAATAAATTGGTTGAAAAAAAAATTAAAATCTGTAAATAAAGAGTAGTGATAAATGCTACCATATGAAGTTGGAAAAACTTATAGTGTAGTGATATAAAGATTAATGTTCAGTAGAGCCTCTTAATTTTCATCTACGTTTTGGCAATGGGCAGCAAGTACTTTTTATATATAGAATCGTAGAATCATAGAATAGCTAGGATTGAAAAGTACCTTAAGATCATCTAATTCCAACCCACTGCCAGGGGCAGGGACACCTCACACTACACCATGTCACCCAAGGCTCTGTCCAACCCGGCCTTGAACACCACCAGCGATGGAGCATTCAAAACTTCCCTCGGCAACCCATTCCAGGGCCTCACCACCCTTACAGGAAAGAATTTCTTCCTCATATCCAATCTAAACTTCCCCTGCTTAAGTTTGAACCCGTTACCCCTTGTCCTCTCACTACAGTCCCTCATGAAGAGTCCCTCCCCAGCATCCCTATAGGACCCCTTTCAGATATTGGAAGGCTGCTATGAGGTCTCCACGCATCCTTCTCTTCTCCATGCTGAACAGCCCCAACTTTCTCATCCTATCTTCATACTGGAGGTGCTCCAGTCCCCTGATCATGTCCTTCTTACCTATATGTATTCAACTGCTGAACAACGAGCTAATGAGATTTAAAAAATATTCTTAATCTCTCTGACCTAAAACTCTCATGCTTCAGCTTCTGCACTGCCTTTCACAGAGCAGATATTAATGTAACACCTGGCTTGCACTTACCAAGAAATACAAACAGCCTCTTCATTAGCTTTATGTATTCACAGGAGGCCCTCGGAGATCCAAGCACAAAAGCATTTCAGTTCACAGCTGGAAAGAAGTTTTCTTTCTGCTTCTTGATTGAAATTATCACCCAACTTACAAACAGGGATCTCACCCAACCAAAAATGTAGCAACTGAGTGAGAGGTAAGACAGCTCAAGTGTCCACCACACAGTCAACAAACCCTCATTACAATGACCTTTTTCCTGCAGTCTTCCTCCTGACAGCAGACCAAGCCCAGTGGCACAATGGCCACAGCACCTGTGGTCATCACCCATCAGGTCAGAGGTCTCTCAGGGGCCCTTCGCTGCTGGGGTCTATCAGAAAGGACCACCTTCTACCTCAGGCACCAACCTGAGGCAAGGGCAGAAACTCAAGTCAATGCAAAGGGAAAGAACCAGCTCTCATAGAAAGCCGATAGGTAAGAACGAAGAGATTAATTTGCCTACATGCTAAAAGCAGAGATTTAGCCCTGCAGTAAGTGCGACCTCTGAAACCTCAGCTGAAGGTCGCCACTAGTACTTGCCTTTGTGAGATTCAGGATATGCAGGACATGATCTGCCATTCCAAGACATCTGTTTGTAAAGAAACAAAGACACTTTTTAAGCAGATGTTTCTTCTTCCTCAAGACCTTTCCATTTGCCAAATGAAAAATGATACCATGGCCAATTTTTTTTGTTTTACCTTTTTTTTTTAAGAAGAAAAAAATCCTCACTACTATATGATTTAGCTAATGATTTTCTAGAACACAACCACCAGAGACAGGCACCAACACAAAGCTCAGCTTCAGTATAACTCCTTCTGCATCTCATTGGGGTTCAAACACAATGCAAGCCACAAGTTGCAACTCAGCCTTCCTGTACAGCTTCAGCAGGAGCTAATGGTTGGGAGCTCTGAAAATATTAGGCAAACCAGCTCAAAGCCCAAATCCCCAATATCAAATAGATGTGAAGGACTACAAGACCTCTAATTTCCTTATGTCTTAGGGTTCAGGGTAAGCTGTGGCTGCCTTACCTTGAAGGTCATAATGAGATGAGTGAAGTGAAACTTGGCCTCCAGTTTCAGTTGGAATGTCACATTTTCCAAACCATTTACATACATAAGACATATATATACACACACAGAGAACAGCAGACTGGGAGGTCTTGTAAATTCTAATGAAGAGAGAGTGATATTATAAGGGGATGCAAAGTCTGAAAATAGATGGTACATCTTTGGAATTGGGAATCTCATGCCAAATATTCACTAGTAAGAAATCTAAAATTCGGAAGTCCAAAGGCAAAGTAAGTATAACACTGAACACTACCTTAGAAACAAATTTTCAATATTGTATACTAGCAAGAAGTGCAACACAATCTGGGAGATGCACAAAATGATGTGATATACAACACAACGAAATAGAGAACACTGGCCAAATTGTTTATGAAATATCATATCCAGTTCTGTACTCCCCAATGTCTAATACTGACAAATTAGTAGTAATTGAGAGAGGAGAAAAAAACCTGCTGCCTAATGGTAGTAATATCTAGGCCAGAATTCCACTGAAGTCAATGACAGGCACCTGCATACCTTTGAGGATCAGGCCCTCTATCTCATGTAGAAGGATTTGCTTATGAAGAAAGATTAAAAGGTCTAAATATGAACAGCTCAGCTAAGCTCCGACTAAAAGGAGACGTGATAACTCCCTATAAATATTTGAAGGGTATAAACATTAAGAAGGGTGATGAATTATTTAGGTTGGTACAAGGGATATAACAAGGAGTAATGGGATGAAATTAAGAAAGTGAAAATTTAGGCTGCTCCCTGACAGCGAGGTATATTTCATCTGTGAAATAATTTACACTGAACCTCCTGAAAAACTTCTTTGCGAGATGTATTAACCTATTACAGTCTCTCAACAGTAATGGCGGAAGTCCCATCTACTGGGGGCTTCTAAAATTAGATGAAGTGTGTGAAAATGAATAGAGGACTATCTCGCATTGGCAGGAGACTCTATGGATGATCTAATAAATCTGTTCCCCTACTCCAACTTCTCAGGCTCCTGTTAGCTTTTCTATCAAAGAGCACCAGAGCATTTTCAGAACAATTTTTGTAACCAGGTGAGAGAATACAATCTTGGGAAATGGATACAATCTGCTTGAGAAGGTAAGGAATTATACCCACCTTTAATTACAACTGTTATCCAGCAAGTACAAGGTAGACCAGTAAGTGTTCTGAGAAGAGCATGCCAGCATTTGCAATCAACATTAGGACAGATTAACAACAAAAAGCAGGGGTAAGGGTGAGGGCGTGTGTGTGGATTGAAGCTCTAGCTTCTAGCTAGAAAATGAACTCATACATCACAGAAATACCATTTAGGAGGCAGTCTCATTCCTTTAAGGCTGGCATGCAAAATTTTGCAGCTTCATCAGTTGGCTTGTGTCTGCTCAAGCATGACATACCATAAGTGAAATCCATCTAGTTAGTGCATTCTTTGTCCATTCACAAAATAATGCAGTGCTGTGGAAAAGAGGGAGTGCACTACCCAAAGGAATTTCATTGCAACTCCAGAAAATCAGCTTCAATGTCTAAACAGTGTTTGTTTTCACCTTCGCTAGCAGTGCTCAGCTAGTACTGCAGCTTGCAAAGTTCCCATTTCCACTCTCTCCATGAAGGATTTGCGGTCATAGCACCAGTATTTGTTATATCAAACTTTGGAAGGAATTCAAAACTTTGGATGGAATTGAGTAAACACGCTTTCAGGCAGGCAGCAGTTTAATATTAGGCTGTTTTTAAAAAAAAAAACAAACAACCAAAACAAACAAACAAAAAATAACACATAACAAAAACACAAGAAGGCGGGATATTTCAGGACACATGGGGGAAAAGATACAAGATGATTCTGGATGAAAAGAGTGTACTAGGTTTGCATGGTAAGGTTTTGGTAGCTGGAGAGGGCTACATAAGCAGCTTCTCGTAGAAGCTGCCAGAAGCTTCCCCCACATCCAATAAAGCCAATGTCAGCCAGATCCAAGATGAACCCACTGCTGGACAAGGCTAAGCCCATCAGTGATGGTGGTAGCACTTTTAGGATAATATATTTAAGAAGGGGGAAAAGTTACTGTACAACAGCAATTGCAGCAGGACAGAGTGAGAAAATGTGAGAGAAACAGCTCTGCAGATACCAAAGCCAGTAAAGAAGGAGGGACAGGAGATGTTCCAGGCACCAGAGCAGAGATTCCCCTGGTGCAGACCATGGTGAGGAAGGCTGTCCTCCTGCAGCCCGTGGAGGACCCACACCAGAGCAAGGGGATGCCCACAAGGAAGTTGTGACCCCATGGGAAGCCTGCTCTGGAGCAGGCTCCTGGCAGTACCTGTAGCCCCATGGAGAGAGGAGCCCAAACTGGAGGGGGTTTGTTGGCAGGACTTGTGATCCCATGGGAAGACCATGTGCTGGAGCAGTCTGTTCCTGAAGGATGCACCCCGTGGAAGAGACACATGCTGGAACAGTTCATGATGAAGGCCCATGGGAATGACTCACGTTGAAGAAACTGGTGGAAGACTCTCCACTGGGAACAACCCCAGGCTGGAGCAGGGGAAGAGTATAATAAGTCCTCCCCCTGAGGAGGAAGGATAGGAAGAAACAACATGATGAAATGACCACAACCCCCACTCCCTGTCCCCCTACACCACTCTTGAAGGGTGAAGGGTTAGAGAAACTGAAAATAAAGTTAAGCCCAGGAATAAGTGAGAGATAGGGGAAGTGTTTTGAGATTTGGGATTCATTTTTCTCATTATCCTACTCTGACTTGATTGGCAATAAATTAAATTAATATTCCATAAGTTGAGTCTGTTTTGCTTGTGATGGTAATTGGTGAGTGATTTCTCCCTGTCCTTATCCTGACTGAAGTGCCTGTCATTATATTTTCTCTCCCCTGTGCAGTTAAGGAGGAGGGCTGATAAAGCAACATTGGTGGGTATCTGGTATCCATTCAGGGCCAAACTACCACAGAGAGATGAGATGAATATTTAGCTATTTGAATTCCACTGTAGGAGAAAAATGGTTCTGCTTTTAAATAATTCAATTACTTTTTATAGTCAATTAAAAAGGAAGGCAGTGATATTCAGCATATCTTGAGAATTCATCTGTAAGAAATGGATCCTGAAGATTTTAGAGTGCGCTTCATGGGCTTCATCTTGCACTATACAAGACAGAAAACCATAGCAGAAGCATATCTCACATCAACTCAAACACTTAGGTTAGCTCTCTGGCATACAAAAAGTGATACCTAACTCCCAGTTTTTAAATCTGTACATTTTTGTGGGGGAACTCATTTTTAATCACTTCTCTAAATGCAGCATTTTCAAGACAATAAAGAAACTTTAAAAACTGGCTTGAATTTCTAGCAACTAAAATGATCACAGACAAGTTTTTACCATATTGGAGATAAGCAGCAGACCTCAAATGATCCAAATCCCATGCTGGAACACTGCTAACTCAAACACCTACTAAGTCACAAATTTGCCTTTCTCTATCAAACCAAGTGCTGACCAGGCTAAATACTTTCCATTTTATGATACCTGACAAAAACAAGACAGCAGCGTCACAGTTAAGGACAATACCCAGTGCTCCAATCTAACTAATCCTCACTGGACCATTAGCAACACTTTGCCTTTCAACTGTACTTTAGGCCAGGTAACCAAAGTTTTTGTACTTTCACTCTTATTCTAAAGAACTTGTGGAGAAAAGCTGTTTATTAAAGACGTGTTTCTTTCATAGAATTGTAAGCTGTTGAAGGAGACACAGCTCAGGGAAATGAAGTCAGTAACATTCAGTAAAGACTATACATTACGGAAAGAAAAGCAAGCAAACATAGCAAGTTTTCTCCTTGTTACAGATGCAGTTAGGATAATTTTTGTTCATTCTACAGTAATAACTTGTACGCAGTGCCCTGACACAGTGTTTTGGTAATCAGTTACATGAGCATTTAAATACCAGAATCACCTATACTTCTATGAACAAAACATATCCCAATTCACATTTATGCAGTCCCAGAGAAGTCAATGAGCCAAATTCCATTCTTAGTTGGACCACCATTAATCCACAGAACTTAACCGGTCTCAGTGGCTTTGCTCTAGAGTGGAATATACCTTAGCATAACTTCATAGCATATAAATCAGATCGGGATAGGTATCCTGAGCAGAGTGAAACAGAATCTTCAGATGAATTCTATGACATTTTTAAAGATTTACTTTGTGACTTCAAAATTTGAGAGACTGCAAACAACAATCTGAAGATTTTCTTTATTTTTAACCTACACTTCTTATAAAAAATCTCACAAATAAACTGATCACCATCACCTGGCAGGCTCTGAGAAGAACAGCTAATGCTTTACTCTAAGTGTAAATTACAGAAAGTAAAGCTGAAAGGGACCCCAATACACCACCTCAATACACCACCCAGTTCACACCTGCTCCAAGACAGTTACACTGTATATCAATCAGTGCTGGCAGACCTCTAAGAAAAGCTAAGAAACATTTGATAATTAAAATTATACAACCTTGTTATACAAAATCCGCATCAGTGTTTAACTGTCCTTCCTTCTAGAAATCTGTTAAGCCCAAATCCACAAGAGGATTCTGTATTTAGAAACTGGATTAAATTGGGATTTACAAATCCAGAATTTATATCCTCAGACCACTTGCCTATCTGCCACCAACTTTAGAGGTATCTCCCCTTCTCAATATCAAAGCTCACCAGACACCTAAGAATTGCATTTGTTCACAGAGAAGAGGACTCCACTTTCTAACAAGGCTGAGTGAATCAGCATCTGGTTTGTGCTTGGGCCATCCTGTAGTCAATCAACAGGGCAGGCAGATGGAGGATGAAGGTGCTCAGTCTAGAGCACATAGTCTTGGCAACACCATCAGATTTATTTTTGCAAACTTACAGCACCAACTGCCACCTCTTTTGAAATTAAATTGATAGAGAAAGAAGAAAGAAGCAACATGCCACTCAGACAGCTCTTCTCTGTCTACTTAAATCAATAGCTGATGCACTTCATATCAGAGTTTTGGAGAAGTATCTGCAATTTTTATTTCCAATTAAAAAAACCACTCACCCACCAAGGTGGTGAATCCCAGTGCTGTTCAGCTACTTCCACTTAATAGGCTGCACAATGAGCATAATCAAAGTAATCTAAAACCCACTTTCCAAGTTCATTTTAGAATCATTGATATGAAGCCCTTTTGAGAGACCATTATAGAAGCTTTGTGAGTCACAAGGAGCCTAGAAATTGCCTTTGGGGCCCTCAGTCTTGGTAAGCATCTCACCTTTGTGACCTGCAACAATGTCCATGGAACAAGGTGGTGACTGAAATGAGGAGCACTTTTAGAAAGAGCAGCTCTTCTCTGGACCACAGAATTTGAAGATACTGCCAGTGAATTACAATGACCCAGCATAAGTTACTGTCTAGGGAATAAGACTCTCTTGAGAAAGCAGGACATGAGTTCAAGATACCAAGACCCAGCATGACTTTCCCCTTCCCCACCCCTACAGATGAGTGTTCTTGACTTCAAGAACAAAGCAAAGAACCCTGCATTCTTTTTAGCCTCGGGGTAGGGGTGTGTGTCTGGTGTGTGTGTTATTGTTGGTTTTGTTTCTCAGAAGAAGTGACTTTTGCACAATTATAATTTAATTTTTCTTTTCAAAGTCATAGGTGCTCACTATAAGGACTGATTCTAGATACTGAATTCCAAAAAGGGTAAAAGAAGCTCCTTGAAAGCAAGACATGGCAACTTCAATTCGTCTCCCACCTCCCATAGCTGCATAAAACAACACTGTTCCCAGTGGATAGCTTCCAGCCAATCCATATTGGCAGATTTGAGGCAGCTTGGTGATAATTGGCTGATCCCAAGACTAATGCTCAAACCAGCCTCGAGATTAGTGGGTTTTGTCAGTCCCTATTTCTGAGACATCCAGCTTTCCCAATGGTTGCATAGGAAAGCTTGATGTCTCTTGGTAAGGTTATACATTCCCCCGCAGCAGCCAAGCACCTTAAACATTGGTGTTACAGCACGGAGAGCTGTAGCAGATTTCTGATTCTGTGTATTTGTGCAGCCTGTGAGCTTTATTATAATGAATGTTTCTGAAATAACCTGACAAAAAAAAAAAAACAAAACCTGGACTAGTTAATTATTAACAAAATTTAATCAGCAGATTGATTTCAGAACTGAAAGAAAATTATATTTAAAATTATATTTAAAAAGTATATTGCTCCAGGAACTCATTACTTGAGTATCGTCGTGTATAGAGACCATGCCTAGCAGCTCCACTAGGTGTTACTGGGAATGTTTCAACACGGAGCACTGATTTCAGCCATATTAGCTTTGAAGACCCAAGCACCATGTGAGGAATTGGCACTATAAACAGAAAATTCATAACAGGTGCACAATAGGCACTTCTGCAAAATGTTATAGACCTTTATCACACCCACAGAAGACACATTTATAATAACCCTATACAGATAACTTCAGGTTTCACAGGGTCCACTGTGTGCATTTTTCAAATTCAGCTTCCTAGAAAGTTTTTAGTTTCACCCACAAATAAAACCTTCTTTAGAGGTCATAGTGGTTAACAAAATATACTGGTTATCTTAAATATATTTCTGCTGATTTCAGCCTCTGTAAGTTTTGCCCCAGCATTATTGAATATCAGATACTAGCTACAACTAGATATTAAGTTTTTAGTGGATGCAAAAATGTATTTTCTATATTACTTTTTGTTAACTTGTGTTACCATTATTACATGACTTTTCTAAGTGGAAGCGCCTCATCCCTGAGAAGAAAATAAAGCTGTGGATGAAACACTGACCCCAAGGCAGAGGTAGTTACAGCAGCCCAGCCTCAGCTCTGCCCTCGGCTCACAGAGAGTATTTACTCAACTCAAGCCCCTGCTTAGCCTTCTTTCCTCACCTTTGTAGAAAACAAAAGCAATTGCTAATTACCAGAAAAAAAGGTGAGACACAATAGCGGAAAACTACGTTTTCAAAGCAGACTTAAAGGAAAGGGCAACACATCTTGAAGACCTATGTAGCAAATTAGACTATTACACATCTTTCCTGGACAATTGCTCCCTAATTCTGTCGAGTCTAAGTTTGCTAGTTAAAAACAAGCCAACAAAGAGATGTTCTACCTTCACCATTGGCAAGAAAAATATCCTGGCCTGAAAACAAAGCATTCTTGTTTCCCAGCATTTCTGGCAGGGTAGCTTCAGGACTTGTGCTGCTGTTCAGATGTTCCTCAAGCCACCAAGAGAAGAGCACTCAGGCTTTTACCATTTGTCAGGGTTTTACCACTTGCTGGCAGTGTTTTCCAGAACACCAAAGAGCAAGGAAACCAACAAGGTTGAAACAGGGCTGACACTGATGCTGGAGGAAGTTCCCTGATGAGCAGCAACAGGAGCAAGGAACACCAAGCACATGTGGGAACAGTAAGAGACACATAAAAATAGGGAGAAAGTAAAACCAGAGCTGGCCCTGTCACTTTAGGGTGCAGCTAACATCTCAGCAGCAGATGACTTGGAAGCAGAGGGGTGCAGATTCAGGAAAATACCTCATGTGCATAAGCCAATATAGGGAATTTGGGAATTATTTCACCCAGTCAAACCAGGAGTGTGATGAATAGCATCAAAAAGGTCATCACCATCATAAAGACCACAGGGCCCTTCTTCTTTCCCAGAAGCCTGTAGTAAAAGGAGTGATTTCTCATCTAAACACTGCTTCTGACTAGTGCCAACATCATTATTTCCTAGTGATTCACAACTATGAAATACACAGCATGTTTTCAAGACATGCACATGAGAGTTAAGAGTTACTGGTTTTACAGAGGGAAGGAGAATTTGACAGAAGTTCAGAAAGGAGGAATATAAAATGTACAAGAGCAGGCATGACATGGAGGAGAGAGAAAAGGGTACAGAATGGTCAAGTACTGGTGGGGAAGAAAAAATGGATCCATTAGGTAATTATGATAAAAGTAAGGGAGCAACATTAGGATCAGGAAATCCATAAATGTACTTACCAGAAAAAAAATAAAGAAAATGGAATCATGCCAAGAAAATTAAAAGGCTATAAAAAGCAACTGAGAATGAGGGGCCTGCCAAGCTACATTAATCAAATATTAGCTACATTCCACCAGCATTTGTCAAATGTATTTAAAAAATACTATTTTCTGCCATAGCTGGCTAAGTACACTCCAGCAAACATATTGTTTAACAAATACCAAGGAAATCATTTCAATCATTTATCCAGCTACTATTTTTCTAGTTATCTCACCAATTCCAAAAGTAAGCTACACTGTTGTTAAATTTGTTAACTGGAACAAGTGTTATTTGTGGCCACAAGATTTTATCCCCTTGTAGCTAATGCACACGTGGATCCTGACTACAGGAATAGGAACAGGAGGCTGGCAGCACTACAAATAAACTACCACAGCCAACAAACACTATATAACCAGGTTTTTTCTTTCTTTATGTTATGCAGGCAAAGGTAATACTCCATAGCATAGTAGGACTAGTCCTTTGCCTAGTAAGTGTCAGCTTTTAACACAGAGATTACCATAATTAAATTCCTTTGGTGCTAAATTCAACCTTGCAGTTATCAGCAAGTCATTCACCTTTCATCTGTTTAAGTACAACAGTGCATTATCAGATTAGCCTTGTTCCTGTTATTGAAAGGGCATGTGATGAGGTAATTTTCACCTCAGTATGTGTTCAAATCAATTTTTGGTACAATTAAAAGGCAACATCTTTTCTCCTTTGTACCATGTTTTTCATTCCCAAATATATTACAAATGAAGTGCTTTTTTAGAAACTGAAAAGATATGTTTAAGTAAAGTTCAGACACAAAGTAAACTATCAAATATTAGGAAAACATCACATTTCATGCTGTACAGGTGACCTTAATTTACACCCCTAGTGTACATCTGCTACAATACAATCTTTAATAAAACAATTGCATACAAAGTTTCCACATGACTCTTCCTTCAATCAGTGCACAAGTTGGATGGTGCTCTGGGGCTGAATTAGCTATTCAATATTTCTTTTTATCCTCATCATCCAACATGCAGCTTCACCTTATTTACTGCATAACATCCATATCCTGCTCTGAACATCTAATTATTTATTTCCTCATGGGCTTTTCTGTGGCACTCATCACTACAGCTCCTGATGTTTCACAAATATTAATGAATTTATCTTCCAACCCGGTGAGAAAAGCTAATGATACTTTCCTCAATTTGCAGTTGGAGAAAGGGGAACAAAGATCATGGGAATTGCCTGCAACCACAGAGAGAAGTTGGGAGCAGAGAAGTTTAGAGCTGCAGGTCCCCAGACTCCCAAAGCCAGCCCTCACTCTGCCAGACTACGTCATCTTGTTGGCAGAGGTGCCAAGGACTCACAGAATCCAGTTACCTCATTCACGACAGCCTGTGCTCAGCACCCACCTAGGGCAGGCACCCATGCCTGTGGCTGATCCAGGGAACACACCACCCACATATCAACTCCCACAGTCCTTCCTACATCTTTAATTGCCTCACTTAGATGCATCTGTCTGACTCCAGCTTTCTTATCTTGTTGTGGTTTATGGAACTACATTCCAAAACTATTGAGAGAGAAACTGGGAGAGCAATCTATCACTAAACAGTCATAAGTCTCAGGAGCCTTCCATTTGCTATACAGGTTCACCAAAATGTCTGATTCTGGATCTAGATTGTCTGTGCCACCTGCTTCCCATAATGGAAGTCACTATGCTAATTCTCCACCTGCTGTCTGGCAGAATTAGAAATGGATTTACATAACTTCTTGACAACTGGTATCTCAAGACAAATACATCTGGAGGCAAGAAGAGAGAAAGTACAGGAACATATACCTGGGGAGCTGAGGAGGTGGGTGGGGAGAGCCTCAATTTATGTTTGCAAATTGCAAAGTTAACTTCCTGGTTAGTTTTGTCTTTTTTAAATTCAAAAGCTGTGTTAGAAAAGAGAAAAAAAAAAAAGAGGAAAAAAAAAGAGCAAAACATGTAAGTATTACACAAGCTTCCAATGTTCAACCCAGTGTCATAGGCCACTTCTATATTTTTGAAGATATTTTTCACCTCAAAATGCTATTTTAAAGTCTATTGAACATGTCTATGTATGCAAAAGCACAGATGTCCATGCATATTAAGCCCTAACTCTGAGCAGTTCAGACTCATTTTAAACTTTTCACGACATGAAACATTTAAAGTTTGCTCAACATAAAAATCTTCTGCCTTCCCTACTTAAGCATTATGAAGGAAAAACAAAGTGAGGTTAGCTATCCAGATGAGGTCGTTGAAGTGCAAAAAGTAATTATCTGTCACTCAGTGTTTATCTGGGGTGAGGGGGGAAGGTGAGAAAGCTGGGATGTATATTGACTCTGGTGACCATGCCAGCTACTAAGGTGACTTTTCAGAGGACAATTTGTCCACATGACAAGTAACGTATTCCTGACCACTGCAAGTGGATCCCAATGACCAGAGCACCCTAAAAGGGCTGAAAGTAATGTCTTGAATCTTACACCAAATGCACACAGACAATCCTGCACACTCAGACACCTTACACACATTTCATAAAGACAGTGCATTGAACACAGTAAATGCCACTGGTGAAACAATCCCGACACACAGAGCTAAAGCTACAGATTCTTTCTCTAGCATAAGCCTAGCTGATTTCTACACTCTCAAGTTTACTGACTCACATAGAGCAGAATGAAACCTCAAGAATTAGTTCCTCTGATAAACAGTTCAGCTTTCCATCAGCCTGACATGAAGTGCAATCTGCTCTAAAAAGCCAAAATGCTCAGTGATGGAGAGAGAGGAGGAGGAGATGCATCACCCAAGTAGTGATGGTTGGAGACATTTTTCTAGCAGAGACCCAGACAAGGTATTATGTCTTCACAGGGTGCTGAAAAGCTTTGCTGTCAGCAACCATACAGAGGTTTCCACAATGTTTTTCTCACCTCCAGAGAAATGCTGCATGTGCATAACTATGTACTTTCCTTGTACAGGCATGCCCATGAGGAGCACTGCTGGCATTGCTAATGGATCCCCTTCCCTTCTGTGCCTGAACAGACAAATTTCAGCTGCCCTCCCACAGTAGCACAAGGGGGAGAGTCACTTGGTAGTTCTCTGAATTGGCACTCAGCACCCCAGGCAGAAGGGCTGAAATATGCTTAGAAGCACATGTGAACTGCAGAAGTCCGGCAGCAGCAGAGCTGGGCTTCAAAACTAGATCAAAGCACACAACTGTCAGCACCAAAACTTTTAGCAGGTTCAGCAAGCATCGGATCAGATCTGGAGCATTTTCTCCCTCTCTTCCACCCAAGCACATCCCAGGGCCTGACCTTAAGGTCCTTCAACCCCTTAACTTGCAGCTGCAGGGTTTTTCATAGCAGTGTCAGCAGTGAAGTTTGAGAGACCTGAATCTTTCATTTCCTTTAGAGATCTGTTTTCTACCTAAACAGCTTGGGTAATTAGAGTGGGGTTTTTTTCCCCAGTGAAGCACTATATTTCTCTCTCATTTCTTCATTCATCTCCTCCTACGTTTAATGTATTTCCAGGTCAGTTCTCATATAGCTCTACCACTTTCTACTCCAATTGCTTAAAAAATTCAGCAAATACTACTCAGGCAACTTGCTCATACTGCTTTATATCTTGCTGCGGTCATTCAATCTCAGCTGAACTGTGCAAGGTATGTGCTCTGCTTTAAAGCCCAGAATCACTCACAAAAATCCACTAGACCTCCTAGACTGTCTTTTCAAACCAAGTACTCTGAAGCAGGACTCCAATACCAGCACTCAATCTACTTCCAGGGATGCAGAAACCCTTCTAGGTTCAGGGATGTTTTTTCTAATTAAATAAAATGATCTCATCTATGAGACACTACTTTGTTTGAAATATCCCCTCCTATTGCCAAATACACAGACAGCCCCCCAACCATCCACTTCACCACCCCCGCTATCCTTGCTGATGAGGTGCAGGGCGTGAAGATATTAGCAGCTCTCATGTCCCTCCCTACTATCTTGAGGCAAAGCGTTCAGTCTCCCTTTCCCTTCCCATCAGAAGCAACCTCCTTTCAAGGTTCTCACCACCACACACACAAACAAAAAATTTACTTGTTAAACATGTTTTTGTATGGAGTGGAAAAAACCGCATCAGTTACGGATGACCCAAGTATATCAGCCATCAAATTTCATTATACTGAAATGCCATATCAGCTTGTTAATTGGAGTTTTATTTTGCTTTTTCTCAGATAACAGAAAAATTCTTGCTAGAAATTGCCATGTTAGAATGTTAGGGGGTTTTTGTTGTTTTTTGGGTTTGTTTTTTTTTTTTTTTCAGCAAACAAACAACTATTTCTCTCCTTGGAAAGTTTCTAATTAAAAGTTAGGTTTCTCCCTCTTTCCCTTTCGAAAGTACTATAAATTATAAATAACTGACTAGTCTTTCACCATCTCTAATGCACAAAACCTACTATACTTTCTCCAGTTTTCCCAACTTTGCTGTCAGAGGGTCTTTTTATATTTGGGTTGGGAGGAGACAGGCTGCTCAAGAAATCTGATTAAACCCCAAGACTGAAAATGTTGTGTCCCTTACCTACAGGAAGTACATTACGAAGCAGCTGCAATGCAATCAAAGTCACTACACAGTATGGGCTCCTTCAAATGACTTTCCCAGTGATGTGGTGCAGTTTCTTTGAGCACAAGGTAATGTAGTGCTCATGCTAGCTCAGTTCTGGGCCTCTCTGAAGCAGATACTGTCAGTCATTTCAGACTGTGTTGAATTGAATGTAACATTTTCAATATGGTGTTTACAGTTTTCCTGTCAATTGAAACAGTCAATGCATTTTACTGAGTAGTACATTAGATTCCCCTTGAATCACGCTATGGATACGAAAGAGGTGGCTACCTATGCTTTGGTCATTCAGAGTGTGTTTCTGCATTGTACTAAGCATCCTATCACCAGGGAGTGTAATAAGAGGGCTCAGCCCATAATTTCAAAAAGGAATGGTGGGGAAAAACAAAAAGAAGAAGGAAAAAGAAGGAATGTAAAGAAAAGATACAGCATCAGGGTGGTTTGGATTCTGAAACTACAGTTGCCCCTATGAGAAATCTTACCAGCACATGCTGGAATGAGGTTGTTGCTTACAGCAGGCTGCCTCCCAGCCTTATACCATCCCTGTATCAGAGCAAATTGGTAGGTGTAGGTAAATGAGCTACAGCCTTTAACTCAAACCAAGAAGCAGTAATTAGATGTAAATATGCGTTGACAGAAACTACCAGTCAGTGGGTGTTCAGTGAGGAAAAGCAGTTCTAACTGCAGATGGCTCATCCTACATCTCCTCATTGTGCATCACCAAACTGGCAGTCCCAAGAGGACAATCTCGCTCAGGGAATTTCAGCACCTCTGCATTCAGCAATGATCAGAATAACAAATAGCGCAGGCAGAGAGACCTTGGAAGTCACATTCCCTCTAGTGCCTCCAGGCTCCTCAGGACTTCTTGCACCCCTCCATGCCCCACAGTTCACTTCCAAACCTTTTTCCTGACATCACACTGAAGGGAAGCTCCATACTGCCCTCTCTGTCTCTGCCGGGCTCACATTTAAGGCATTCAGCTTTCCCCATGCCCTTAATAATGCCTCGATGGTAAGTGATGGGTTTGCACTCTTTTCCCAGGTACCACTGGGAAAACCAGTGTACCAGGTACCACCATAAATGCCCTATCCATACATCCTCCTTCAGTGCTCTTCACACTCAGACTTGTTAATATTTCCCTACGCACTGTGACAGGGATCCACAAACTCTTTTTAACCAAAGACAAGGACTTGGAACCCCCCATCTGGGGCAATGGAGATTCCTTTTCCCTCTATTTTACATCCACCATTCTCTTTTTCCTCATTATGTCCTTCCCCTGCCATCCTGCCTGTTCATTTAGCAGGTTCTCCCAACCCACAGCCTCCACACCCAGCTGTCTCCCTTACCTCTCTTGCTCTTGCAAGAAGTTGTACAAAAAAATCCTGACATGTACCAAAATACAGACTTTGCTGAGCTGGGGGGGGGGGGGGGGGGGGGGGGGAGCTTACACTCAATACATTTTATACAGCACTTAAAAATATGTTAATTGTTATTTGTAAAGTAGTTAAAACAGTTAAAAGAGTTGCACATTGTCACCCCTCAGATCCCTGTCAGAGATGGGACCTAAAGCCTTGATTTGGCAAGTATCATTACTTTAATTTGCCAGATGTCAAAGCTTAAGCTACACTTGCCTGAATTTGAGTGGGTTATAAAGAGACAAAAAAAAAAAAAGACAAAGCAGATGATTATTTTTTAATACACAGTTTATGTTTTTTACTTTCCCTTTGGCCTTGTCCTTTCAGCACAGTTTTGTCCCTAGATGTGAACCCTGTCACAGAACTACTGCTGACAGAAAAATCTGAGAAAAAGTTGCAGTTTCCACTGTATCTGCTCCTGCTCCATCAGCACCTAGAGAACAGACGTTCCCAGATGCTTCAGACACACTCCTTCCTTTGTTTTAGGTAAAATCAGGTTATCTCAGCTCCCAGGTCTAAGTCTGTTCAAGTCAACTGGTTGTTTTACTTGAAATTGCTCTAAAACTGCCCTGCCACAACTGGTAACAAAGCTCTCTTGCACAATCCCCACTGGATGAGCTTAGAAGAAAAAAGCCTTCTATGAACAGACTCAAGGCTATCTTTCTGGCACTATCCTTTTTCTAAACTGAGCAATTTTGGGGTTTCCTTTCTTTTTTAGTGGAAGTAACAGTCACCAAGCACCACATACTAACTTTGGGTTGACCTTATCTTGAATTCACTTTAAAGGTACTTCTACTATGGCTGCACCCCCTTCTCCTCTTCATAGCAAAGGTTTTTTATGGGGACAACGGCACAATTGTTCTGACAATACATCAATACCCAACCATGGGAAGCTGTAACAACCTCTGACTCTACTCTCAATGACCTGCTGTTTGTACACTTTGCTCTTCTATTCATCCCATTGACTTACCTCCCTTATCTTCAATCTATAATTAGCAGAGATTAAGGGATGTGGTTTTTTTTTTTTTTAAAGGAAATAAACAAAAGGTATCAGGGATGAGCTGAAGGGTAGGGGGAAAAAAAAAAAGTAAACAATCTGCAGTGTCCCTCTTGAGAAGGTCATCCTGAGGAAGAGAAGGAGCAAAATCAATGAATTTTGGCTCAGCAGTGATGGGAGTCAATCCATCAGACAAACTGATGGCAGTCAGTCAGGCTCTCACAGACACCACCTGTCCCTGCCAGCAAAATGTCACATTTCTGAATTAATTTCCATAGCAAGAAAGCACTCCTCCCCGGGGCAGCATTTAACAGTTTCACAGCTGAGAGAGCAACCCACTGAGCAGTGAGAGAAGAAACAGCTTTTCTTCCCCACCAACTGAGGCAACCAGTATTTCAAAGGAATGGAGGCATGGACCACATCCGGTTTCACCCATTTTTGGGTATTTGCTTTCTTTCAGCTGGGGTCCCTAAATCAAGATTTGCTATAGGAACAACCCAATTTCCCATTTCTGTCTCATTAACCAGAGCAAAAAAATTGTAGTTGCAAAATCAGTTACCTCCCAGGAGAAACACATCTGGCTGAATGGTGTGGTCATACCCAGTGGTGGAACCACTCTGAAATTCAGGATAGTACTACAAGGACATGTGCGTTAGAGGTGCACGGTTTCACCATGAAACCTAATGCTGAGCCTTCAGATTCTTATTTTTTCACATATATAAACAGTTATAATAAAACTACTTTATCTCACTCAGTGTCCTCATTTCAGAAATTCACACAAAAAACATACAGACAACTCACTGGTTTTGCTTTGGTGCAAACTCTTTGATGGCAAATATTGCTAACTGCCTTCACAGAAGTAGATACTCAAACTAATCACCAGACTTTATAGTGTGAGAGAGCACTTAGCAGATTCTTCATCTTTGAACTTAAATTGTTAATCTTATAATATACTTATATGCTGTTTCAGGGGATTCAGGTTGCCTTTTCTAAAATCTTCTTCAAGATTCATATATAATAATTTGGACTTCACAGTCACTGTATGTATTAGCCCAGTTGGTGGAATAATTATAAGGTACTTTGTCTTAATTATAATACCGTGATATAGAGCACTTAAATATCCACATAATTTTATATTGTTGCCCTGAAGGCCCTTACTTGAAGTCAACCTTGTCTTTTCTTTTCCTATTTTTTCAGCAAGACTTAATTTGTAAGTGTTAAGAAAGTAGGGAAAATTACCCTAGTTCCTTTACATTTTTTCTTCTACTTCTATTCTCACTTTTGAAGATTAATATAAATGAGTATAGAAAAGTGTCTCTCTAGTTAATTATGCTTTAGGGAACTTTATTCTCTTCTCCCTCCCCCAAATTCTATTTTAAGGCCCACTCTCATTCTCTTGTTCATTAAGAAACATTAGGAAACAGCCAACTGTATCATATAGCAGCCTATTCCTTTCATGCATGTCCCCAGCTCACCCTGTTTGCATTGTATAACTCAAAGACAATTCAAGTTGAAATAGGTCCCTTTGAAAACAAAGCTGAGGGGTATATTTTTTTTTTCCTTTAATGCCAGGTAAAATTAGAACATGTATCCACTAGTTTTACCTTCTCCCATACTAAAAGGGGAAAACAACTCACATCTCCTAGTGACAGTTTTCCCTGTGACTCTCATCCCTCATAACCTTAGTCCAGAAATTATTCTACAGCAAGAGTCCAGCCTGACACAAGTAATAGAGCCAAGCTCCAGTTTTCATATGAACCCTTGGGCTCACATTTTATACACAGATTCAGGATGGAGTCCCTAATCAGACAGTATCAGCAGTCCCAAGCTTTTAAAAGTGTACACCCTTTTCTTCTTTTAACACCTTCACAATCCTCATATGGTTGCACTCCTCAATATTTGACAATAGCACAGATTTGGACAGGAAGAAACCCCCATCTTAGCAAAAAATACTTCTGTCACTGTGTGAGAACAAATGCTCAGAAGGTCAACAGCAAAACAACCATACAAATATTAGCAATATCACAGTAGGTCAAAGAAGTTTCTATCACAACACCACTGAAGAACACAGCTGAAGAAATTCAGGGAGGCAGTTGTTTCTGGCCATTGCTTCTTCATGTTGGAATACTTTGGGCCAGTTAATACTGTGGCCAGAAATTTCATTCATATACAGCAGGGAAGCAGTGATTAGTTCACAGGTTTTCTACAGCACAAAGCCACAAAGCAGTGCTAATGGTACAACCAGTGGATCAGCATGACATGACATAGAGGCAGAAATAGGCAGCAGCAATGGAAACACCTTTAGACTTAGAAAAGGTTCATGAATTTCACCGTATTTGCTTATTTTAATTTGAAAATTGTATTCATGGGCTAGAGGTTTTGAGCTTTTTTTCACTTAACTTGACTCCTCTGTATTTTACCTCTAAAAAAATGCATCAGAATTCTAAGAACCTAAAATCTAACATTTTAATCTTTTTTTTAAGAACATGCTATTTACCCAAGGAAGAGTAGAAGACAAAAAAAAAAAAAAAGAAAAAGAAAAAGGAAAAAAACCCAACAAAACCCCAAAAACAACACAGGAGGGATTTTTTTTTTTTTTCATAAAAATGTCAATCTTTATAATTAATTATAAAAAAATTTGATTAGGCCATTGGCCAGGTGTGTCAGAAGTAAGGATTTGCACTGGGTAACAGCAAATTCTGTTAATACAGCAATTGAACTCTTTTCTTTGATCACTGAGCCAGCAGAGCAAAGCTATCTCCAGAGTCACGAGCACATCCTGTCCATTTTCTCCACTACAGGCTTTCTGCCTGCAACTTCTTTGTGCTTTCTCTACAGTTGTTTAAAATTATTGTGGAAATCCAAAGAAACCACATATTCACACATTTCCGTGCTGGGATTCACAGTCTTCTGTCAGCTTATAATAAAGTGGTATTTCTCTGTGATACTGGATGACATGGAAGACAGAAGGGCAATTTACTAAAACAAATAGTCCAGCAATTGATCTGTAGCAGCTGTTAAACTCCTAAGCCAGGAAGAGCCTCAGTAAGTTATCGGCCCATCAAACTCTGCAGACACAAGCCACTGCTTCCATCTGCAACACAGACCTGTCAAGACAAGGAACAAGTCTTGCTAAGTCAGTGGCAAAGCTCCTAGTGACCTATTTACAGGATCCAAAACAGCAACCTCAAAGAGTCAAAGCTGAAGAACAGATAGGAACACTTCTTAGGGCATGAAGAGAAGAAAGGTGGACACCACCAGAGGGATGATATTGGACATGAGTTTAATTTCTTAGATCAAACCCTCCTGAACTTGGGCTCCAGTTGTAGCTCCAACCAAAGGCAAGGCACTCTACACAGTAATAGTTTCTAGCTGCAATTTCACAGCATTTGCACTGAAAGAAAGAATATATATATTTTAAAGGAAAACCTTGCCCATTCTGAAATTCTCAAGACCAGTGTGTTTTCCTTCCTAAAATACTGACTACCCTGTTTAGGTTGATTTTGCTAGAAAGGTTAGAACGGTTTTGGTTGGTTTGTTTTTATTCAGCATAACTAGATACCTATTTCTTAAAAAATGCTTCCACATAGGAAAGACCTTTATATTTAAATTAAAGTTCTTCAGAAGACTAATATTTTTGTGTATCTATAGTAGAATTCAGCTTTCTTAGAAGGTAGTTCAGCACTTTCTTTTTTCTTTAAAGGGTTATTAACATCATTAACATTCCAAATGACTATTTTAAACTACTATTAGTTTGCATTATGCGGTAGAATTAAGGAGAGGTCTATTGAAACTAAGGTTTGCCTTATTTCTTTTAACTCTCTAAGGTGAAATCAAGTACCAAGAAATGGAAGGTACTTGTATCAGGCTGCTTCAGTGAAGCAAGGAAAAGGGGAGGAGGGAAGAAGCTTTAAAACTTTCCAGACTCCTATGTATTTCTTAAACTTAGCTCTGTAGAGGGAATACCCTCTTATTTTTCTTCCTACCAGTAATAGTTACAATGAGACATAGCACATGCCTACTCTAAGCCAGCAGTTTTGACTCTTGCTTATCACCATTTTCAGAAACTTATTCAATGCTACCTTGGCCTGCCTGTTGCCCATGTAAAGAGGCAAAAGCTAGTTACAATGAGTTACAACTGTAATACTAAGCAGAAGAAATAAAAATTCTTGAACAGCACTGCTATTATACTTTTTCAACTAGCCATTCCCTTCCCATCCTAAATCTGAGAAGTAAACAAGCAAATGAATGTATTTACCAGTTGGGTTCCAGTCCCAGATACTATAGAAGCTCTATAAACTACACTAATTGAGAGTTAAATCCTGGAGTGTTTAAAAAATTATTTGCAACTCAGTGTACCTTGAAGAAATACTCTCTCATTCTTCTAAGGATTTTAGGGTACGATTTCAGCCACCGAGATTAGGATCTTGCCCATGTGAATTATACAGGGCTACTCACAGCCAAAGAGAAAACCTAGGTACCATCAGATATCAAAGACGTTTATCCCAAGTAGAAGTATACAAAATGGATCACATTAATTACTCTCTGGAAGCACTCCTTCCTCCTTGTTTACAGTAGAGACCTTCCAGCCAAGACGTCATTCTTAAGTCATCTAAAAGGCCATGGCTGTGTATGGGGCTTATGGAAGCTATCTACTTTCTACTGGTCTAAATAACACATCCCTCATTCTTCTGAGACATATAATATTTTTCAACTAAAGAATGATATTCTATTACAAACTTTATAAATGCTTTAGTAGAGCAGTTATCTACTGTATTTCACAGACCTTCCTAAGCAAGCCAACAGTAAATGCCTACTGCTCAGCCCTGGACATCTCACTTGGGTTACAAAGCCAGGATTGTTTTACTGCATTAAAAGTCATGGTTTAGAAGGTCAAGGAGTCAAGATCAGCATGAAAGTTCTTCTTCTAATGACTAAAAAATATAATTTAGTTAAAACAGAAAGGCCAGTATTCCTTACTCTTCTGATATTCTGCTATATATATCTTCAATTATTCATTTCAAAGATAGACATATCTTCCTCAGAGTGTCAGAACAGACACAACATTCATTTTTTTTTTTCTCTTTGTATCCTTCCTTTCTCAAGTAAATCCCCAATTTACAGCTTATCCTCATGGAAGTGGGAGTGAGAAGTACAGCTGAGCATAGCAAGGAGTTTAATCAGGAAACTAGAGAAATAAGTTTCTGTATGGGTATGGTTTTTATATGTTTATAAAACCATGCTCCCAGAAGGAGCAGGTTTATACATCACACATGTGGACTCCATTACTATCACAGAGGGTACATGGGGAAATTTTCATAGTGAAATAAGACCATTACTTCCCAGAATTTATCATCAAGAACTTTAGGGAAGTGTTGAAATGAGTTCTTTCAGGTCCTGTTTCAGAACAGCACTAAAATACATTTACTTAAGCTTTATCTGGGCTTCTAGGACAGTATCATGCTCTACTACGTATACTTGAAGTGATTTTCAGTGAGAGCACCTTGCTTCTTTGAGACACATGCTTTGAACCACTTGTTATCTTCTTTAAATCTCTTCCAGAACTTAACAAATAGCATCAAGGATTTTGTCTACCAAATAGTATCAAGGATAGAGAACCTGCAAAACCCAGCATTAGAGCTTAAGGTGATCTAGCCAATGCAGATAAATTGATCTAGAAACAGAGATTGTCATTCAGCCAAAACAAGTGCTACCCAAAGGAGTATATGAAACAGAGAATGACTGTCTCAGTGAAATAGCTCTCTAGAAAGGGATCTGAGGATTACAGCATACTATAGGCTGAACCAGACAACATTCATTCTGTCCCTAACAAAAAAAGAATGCATTCAGCTGGACTTGCAAACAGAAATACGATCCTGAAAACCAGAAAACTATCCTTTTGCTCAGCTCTAAAAAGATTTATTTTCTGTATTTGGGTATCATATTTCAAGAAGGTGAAGCAATTTCACATGAGACGTAAAAAGGATCAGCAAGCTGTAAAGCCTGCCCTCTGAGGAAAGTCCACAAGAACTAGAGCTGCCCAGTGTAAGGAAGAGAGGACTGAAAGGCAATTGCTTTCACGTAGGTTAAAGATTGCTACAAAGAAGAAGAAAATCAATGATTTTCCAATTTCTGTTGTCAATGAGCAATAATAGTTTTGCAAACCTGAATCTCTCTTGCTGTCAAATTCAGGACGAATCTTTCCAATCAGCAGGGAGAAGCAAACATTGAAGGAGGTCGTACGGGGACATTGGGATAACCACTACTGGAAGGATTTTAGACTGCAGGCCTGACAAATAAGCATCATTAACGAAGATTGAGGCACAGCTGATCTGCCTCCGGGGTAGAGGCATGAAGGAGGAAATTTTTCAAGGTCTCTTTAAGGTTGTCACCTTCTAAATATAAAACACATGGACACATAATGAGTAGAAACAGCTGCAATGCAGCCATTAATTTGCTAAGGCTGGTACCAGATCAACATCATCCATAGTTTTCAGGAAGCTGTTCAAAACCCAGGTGAAAAAAAATATGTTGTCAAAGCTCTTGCCTTTGGCCTCAGCTTCCTTGGGCTATCCCATGTACTGGGCCATGGCTGTTGAAGGTTCAGGGTAGAGCAATGCTAGAAATTATTTGTGCTGGGGTCACACAGACATATATTTTCTAATCTTGGAGAAGCCTATTGTAAGATTATAGTTATTCATAACCCTCCAGGCACACCATGTGTGTAGGCATAGAACACATAGCATTACAAACATCACACAGTAACTAAGCCAGGCTCTTCGGTTTTTCTAAAGCAATTTTATAATCCTGAGGAATGCAAAGGAGCAATCTGCTGAAGGTCAACAGATGAACAGGGTCAAGCTTTTAAGCCATAAGTCGCATGGAAGGTTTTATTTGCTGCTGGTGGGCAGTCTGCAGCCACCATGAAAAGAATAAGCAACAATTATTAACTGGCCACAGAGTGCTGACAATTTACTAGGAGGTTTCATGGTTTTATTTCAGCAGCATACTGTGAATTTGAAATCAATGCTAAAGCAAGGAACTGCTCAGGACAGAAGAAAACAGGAATGTCTCAGAAACAAGGCTCACAGTGTCATGTGGAAAAGCTTTTCTGGGTTGTTATGTTTTAGGAGAGAGCACATACTGTACTGAATTTTCTACTTTTGGGGAAAACACAGGGGGGTCAGCACACTTTCTGAATAATGGCAATTCACCCCTCTCAGGTCAGTATGGTTTTGTATTTCATATGGGTCTGCAGTACTCTTTGAAAAAGAAATGGTTGACTCTGTCACACTTACCAAACACAAAGGGCAGACATAAGGATCGGTGGCTAGCAGCCAATAGTTAATAGCTGCAGTCTCCGGCAAGATGGTTAGTAAACTGCAAGTGTGAATGGCTTCACCAGGAACAGTACAGCCAATCCCCCTAGGCCTTTCTCCCTCCATCTTTCTTGCATGAGAAAGTAACACCTTGATGACAAGAGAGAGAATAGGATTTTCCAGATACTCCACATAGGGGGTGAAAGTGAAGACATAAATTTAGCACATGGACAGAACTTACAAAGATTTACAGAATATCTCTGTTGAAGATTTTTAAAGGTCAAAATCTGGTATCACTGATGGAACAATGTGTCATGTCAGATAGTTGAAGAACAGCAACAGCAAAACCAAGCAAACCAAATGGCCATCTTAGATACATCTAGTGATATCCAACCTCCGTTTTCAATCAGAAGTCCAGCTCATGTTACAGCCATCTCTTCTCTTATACACAATAGAGAAGAGAAAATACTAGGTCAGAAGCCCAGGTCTGTGGCCTGGGGGCTCCACAGAACAAGGTTGTTCATGGCGTTTATCTGATGGTCCACATTCAATATTTATCATTTTTTTATTGAAGAAATGAATTCTCATGAGTATTTAAAATGTTTTTTTAGTGGGTGTTAATAAAGTGTGGGAAGGCTCTTCAGGGTCTGTACTCTTCTGTCACACTGAAAGTAACATTAAGTGATGTGATAAACAGTATCATGTCAAGGGGGTTTAGGTTTTAGCTGGGAAGATAATCAGGGCATAAAAACTTCCTTCTCTGCGTGCAATTTGGAAAATAACCAAGTAAATTTATCAGTAACACACACAAAAATAAGGAACTTTATCTAACAAGTAGTGAAAGTCATCTTGTAGTCCAGATAAAATGTCCCATGAAAAAAGGCACAAAAATCCCCCATATTTATAGAGGAAGAATTGAGGTTGGATGCACAGTTTACAGTTTCTAGCCAATATATAATAAGTCATCCAATAAAGGGACAGTCAAGTCAGTCTTACTCATCTTTTCCCAAGTATCAGTTGATTTAAGAAGAAATCACTCTTTTCCTGCAGAGAGCTACTTTACAAAACAACTGTTCTACACAAAGAAGTCAGCAAATGAACTTGCTAAAGCTATTCTGATCCTCCAGTGCTAAATAATACTTCATCACCCACTGCAATTCCAGATGATCCTAGTTTTATGTGCCCTTGATTTATTCTGTAATGAAAATATAATTTTATCTCCTTGTTTAATATTGTGATGAAAATATAATACTTAATGTATAAGACCAGAATTTTAAAAATATTGTTTATTGAATGTATGAATAAGGGAATAGTCACTGAGGGTACATTATTTATGCCAGAGTTACCTAGTGCTCTCAGAATGTCATTCGTGAAAAAAAGCAAACTTGGAGAAAATACAGAACACTTGAACCAGCCCTGTAACACTGTTGGGTAAGTGCTGTATATATTACTTGTTTGCATTTCAACTGTACTGGGTCTGAATTAACATGTCTTTTGTGAGTCACTAATGACACATTTTTGAAATTAACATCAATACACCACATGAATCTAGTGTCCTAGCTACTGAAATGAGTTAACTAAATATGGCAATGGATCAAGCCTATACAGAAAACAAACAAGCTAGAGAAAGAGTTCCTTACAAGACAGAGTTCATGTAGAGTAACAGTCCTAGAGCTCCAGTCTACTAGCATCCTGAAAGCTTAAGTAGGAAAGGAACATATTTTTAGGTTTACCTAGGAACTACTGCAACCTGTGAAGGTTAGGGAACTTATATAAGACCAGATTCCACCACTGCAGAATGAGATTTCATTGCCTGAAGGGGAACAGTGAACAAGACACTTGGGATATCATATTTGACCCAAACAAAGCATAGTATTTACTGAATGAAAATAACCTAAGTGATCTGAAAGTATAAAAATATGGAATTCTAAAAATAAGGTCTGTTTCAATTTCAGTCCATTCACAAATAAAGATCTGCTGGTGATAGTGATGACATACAAATGACTTTTGAGAGCACAGCTTAATGTTAGAAAAGGCACAGAACAGATAAAGATCGTATATCACACAGACACTGCTGTTATCACCAAAGCATCATAGACTGACTGGTGCTAGGATGAAGCCATTCATTATAGCTGGTATTAGAGCACCGTTGAAAGTCCCCCCATCTAAGATAAGAACTGAGACAATTTCAGCAGCTAAAAGTAATTTTGATCAACCATTATGTTCTCAAATTAGCAGTTTGTTTCCTCTGGTTTGTTTTTCACACAACCCAGTTCTGAAGTGATACTTTGTCTCAATCTATATTCAGATAAGGCAACCTACAAACGTTACACACTAATGGAGGAAAGCATCATTTAGCTGCAGCAAGTACCATTCTCTTATGCTCATTTTAGCAACTTGTGAAATGCACTAGTTATGGAGCATATAGGAAAGATGACAGAAACATTGCTGGGCCAACTTCTCAGAGTTCTGACAGTGTGCCAGAGGTAATCCACACGAACATTCGCAAGAGTTGCAATGTTGTAGAAACCTATGTGGTTGTGTCCTTTACTGCTCTCCTGCAGATTAAAATATATATATGTATATATAAATGAAACAAACCCAGACTTATTCTTATGTGATTCTTATGGTAACATCTGGCTTTGGAAGGGAAAAAAAAAAAAAAAAAAGAAAAGAAAAAATAAAGGTTGCTATGTAAGTGCACTTACATAAAAATAAAGAGCAGCCTACAGCAGCCAAAACCCTCACTGTTTCCCTGTCACATTAAAGACCTAGGATTTGTGGAGGCAGACTGGAGTGCACAGGAGAGCCAGAAACACTACAACCATTGGCAGCAACAGCAAAAACCAACACATAAAAGAAAACAACACAACATGTCAAGGGAAAAAATTCTGAGGAAAAGAAATCGTATCCCACCAAACTGCAGGTCAGTTGCTGGGCTGAACTCCCCTGAGCATAGCTCTTTTCCATTCCACTCAGTCTGGGTTCTGCCTACCCAGCACTGCAGGACATTAGCTGCCATACTCATGGGCAAGGACATATCAGCTGGCTTTCACAACACTGTAGCTTCTCCTTTTACTTTGAAATCTATACTCTTGTCTCAGAGCAATAAGCAGCCAATGGAAATGTTGGACTATTCTCCTTACAATAGGCAGCAAATAAGAGTTTATACACAGTTTAATACAGTTTGTGAAGACACAAATTTCAGACAGAACAAATTTTTTTTAGAAAAGTGAAATTTGTAGGGAGGACTGATCTGAAACAACTATTAGAAACAGCAAAGTCTTTATATGAGGCACTACTATTACAGAATCTTCCAATGTAAGAAGCCTAACTCATTTCCTGAAGAGCGAAGAACAGACAGCTGGAGAAAATATCAAAGAGGCATTCTTCAGTAATTACACTCCCTTTTATCAAAGCTTTAAAAGACCAGAGTAGACATTTTAAAGTTGAGGTACTGATATACAGTGTTGTATGGCCAGCATATTAAGACAATGACTACAGTCTGCTCTGTAAATATGCTAATGGAGAAAGCATCAATTATAGATATTTGTTTAGTCTTTGAAGTCCTAAGACAAAGGTAAAGGAATTATGAAAATATGAATACTGCTAGAAATATAAACCACCGGTAATGCCACGGTATGCCATTTTTTCAGTACTCTAGTAACATTACTAGAAAAGTGACTTTGCTAATAGTATTCTGTTCATCATTTTCCTTGATATTTTTTCATCTGTATTCAGATATGCATAGCTAAAGAAAATTATGGACATTACATATGATTATATAGATGAATTTATGGACTATTCAGCCCCTGACTGAGAACTAACGACATTTGCTGATAATAAAAATCATCTGACATATTGTCTCCTGTAGTCAAAGAATTCTACTAACACCATTCTGGGAAAAAGTGGCAGTAGTTTACTGCTAGTGTACAGAGGCCTTATTTTTCAGAAATCAGATCTATTAAACATTTCATTTCTTCTGGAAAGCTGGCAGCTTGAGTTTGCTGGAAGTAGGTGGAAGAAATTTTTCCACCTACTAACAAATTGTTACACATTGCCGCCTATATAAAGGGTCTTTTAAGAAAGACAGAGACCTTATTAAAGCCTGTAGTGACAGGACAAGGGACAAGAGTTTTAAACTGAAAGAAGGCAGATTTAGGTTGGACATAAGGAAGAAATTATTTCACGCTATGAGGGTGGTGAGACAGTGGAATGGGTGGTCCCGAGAAATTGTGAATGCTCATCGCTGGAAGTGTTGGGGCTTTGAGCAACCTGATCTTCTGAAAGACGTTCCTGGTCATGACAAGAGGATTGGACTATATCTTTAAAAGTCTCTTCCAACCCAAACCCTTCTTCGATGCTATAATAATTACTTCTGAGGCTACTCATAGTTTTAACATTAACACTGTGGGTTATATGTTACTTTAAGTCTTAAATGGAAACATTTTACACAAAATTCTGAAAGATAGCAATCATTTGCAATAAAAATATTTTAAAAGCTCAACAACAGGACTTACATTTATATGCATATTTCAAATTGGTCTTCAGGAAACTTGTTGTGCCTATTAAGGAGCAGCAAATGTTATTGCTGTACAAGGGATATGCAGTGCTTCTGACCATTTTTAACCCAGTAACCCAATCTGTGATGTGAGCTGTTTGGAACAGTTCACATTCTGAACTGAGCATTCACTTCCTGAGTTAAAGACATTTATTCTTAAGGCTTCACTTCTGAGGAGTGGTGACTGCTTAAGTGCAGAACGATTAGGGACTATGGTGGTAAAATCCACTTGATGCTCACAATTCCTCCTCACAAGATGCTTAACTCTTAGGAGTCTAGCACAGAGCACTTACCAGGGCACACTGTGTGCCTTGTTTGACACTCAGTCACCCCAAGGAAAGATATCATTGGAATCTCCTGATGACTGCAGAGTGGGGTGGGGGTGCAGGAAAGAGAAAACCAATAAAAGCCCAAAAATTTCAACCATGGAACATCTGTCTAACCTGTCCCTCCTCTGTTTAGGGTAAGTCTTTATCTGCCACAAGGACTCAAGAAGAAAAAGGTTTTGTAAGCACTGAAATCAAAGTTTAAGATAAAAGTCTGTTCGTATTCGTATACTTGTGTGCTGAAGATACAGTTGAATCATAGAATCATAGAATAGTTAGGGTTGGAAAGGACCTTAAGATCATCTAGTTCCAACCCCCCTGCCATGGGCAGGGACACCTCACACTAAACCATGACACCCAAGGCTCTGTCCAACCCAGCCTTGAACACCGCCAGCGATGAAGCATTCACAATTTCCCTAGGCAACCCATTCCAGTGCCTCACCACCCTTACAGGAAAGAATTTCTTCCTCAGATCCAATCTAAACTTCCCCTGTTTAAGTTTGAGCCCTATCACTACAGTCCCTAATGAAGAGTCCCTCCCCAGCACCCCTACAGGCCCCCTTCAGATACTGGAAGGTTGCTATGAGATCTCCATGCAGCCTTCTCTTCTCCAGGATGAACAGCCCCAACTTTCTCATCCAATCCTCATACGGGAGGTGCTCCTGTCCCCTGATCATCCTCGTGGCCCTCCTCTGGACTTGTTCCAACAGTTCCATGTCCTTTTTATGTTGAGGACACCAGAACTGCATACAATACTCCAAGTGAGGTCTCACGACAGCAGGGTAGAGGGGCAGGATCAGCCCCTTCAACCTGCTGGTCACGCTGCTTTTGATACAGCCCAGGATACCGTTGGCTTTCTGGGCTGCAAGCGCACACTGAAGTCGGCTCATGTTCATTTTCTCATCAACCAACACCCCAAGTCCTTCTCTGCAGGGCTGCCCTGATCTCTTCTCTGCCCAACCTGTATCTATGCCTGGGATTGCTCCCACCCACATGCAGGACCTTGCACTTGGCATGGTTAAACTTCATCAGGTTGGCATCAGCCCACCTTACAAGCATGTCAAGGTCCCTCTGGATGGCACTCTTTCCCTCCAACGTATCAGCCGAACCACACAGCTTGGTGTCATCAGCAAACTTGCTGAGGGCACACTCAATCCCACTGTCTATGTCACTGACAAAGATGTTGAAGAAGATGGATCCCAACCCTGATCCCTGAGGGACACCACTGGTTACTGGTCTCCAGCTGGACATTGAGCCATTGAGCACAACTCTTTGCGTGCAGCCATCCAGCCAGTTCTTTATTCACTGAATCACAGAATGGTTTTAGTTGGAAGGGGCCTTAAATATTTCCAAACCCCCTACCATGGGCAGTGACACCTTCCACTAGACCCAATGCTCAAAGCCCCATCTAACCTGGCTTTGAACATTGCCAGGGTTGGGGCATTCACAGCTTCTCTGGGCAGCCTGTGCCAGTGCCTCAGCACTCTCATAGTGAAGAAATGAAGTTAAATCTTTTATATTGAGGTCTGAAACAGAATAATGAAGACAGGCATTTTAGCTATGAAAATCTCTTTCCAGCTTTATAATAGAGGTGCTTGATAACACTGCCGTTATAAAGTCTACAGTAAAGGTCCCATTCTAAGCATTACCCTGAAGACACTTTTCCATCTATAACAACAAAAAAAATCTCTGCTTTCAGTGCACAGACTTAACTGTGAACAATTTATTTGTAAACTGGTTTTTGCTGATTGATAAAATATTGATCTGTCTCTATTTTTGGAGCTTTCTTCTCACATTCTTCTTATCTGTAGATTAAAAATACCTTTCATTCCAAAGTGTGTAAAAAAAAAGTATGCATTTTTTTATCACATAAACATAAACATTTGCACTCTTGCTTCTCTTCTCCTTGCAGAATTAAGACATCAGAAAGAACTTTCACAATGAAGTTTGTTGGGATTTCAAATAAGGAAAAAAAGCCATGAAATCCATGAAAATAGGCAGTTTATTCCACTTAAAATAAAGCTGCACTTCACAATGTCTTTATTGTTAATGGGCTTTTATGGTTACAGTAAACTAAAGTTTATATAGCACTATTTTTCTGTAGTTTTACAGTACACTAAGGATAGATATTTCATCTATTATGCACTGTTGTTACCCACATTTAGCAGACTGCAAAAAACCCATCTCCTAATGTGTATGCTTAATCAACAAAACCACAATTTGCCTTTCCTTTTTTTTTTTTTTTTTTTTTTTTGTGCACTTCTTCTAATGTAAGACTCTGGAAACAGAAAATTCATGAATCTTTCTTGATATATGTAAACTTATTTTGAAAGCTTATTCCAGTCTCTGAAGCTGCAGACTTGGGCATTCATCTCAAATGAACAGTTTTCTTTGCAGAATCCCTCGTATTTCCAGCTAAAGGAAATCTGGTTTGGAAACTTGGTGTTTTGTCTCTCTCCTATCTGGAAATACAAAAGTATTTGTGAGGAGGAGGGGAAAGGTAACTGATCACTTGAGCATCACAAATCATTCAAGAAGGATTTAGTCTAAAACTTAAGAGTAAGATTTCACGTGTCAAGAAAAGGACACATATCCTAGATTGCACAAGGAAGACCACACATGGATGAGGAAAATGTATCTTGCTGGCACAATGAAAAGGAAATTGATTTTGTAAAGGTGAATCATAGAATCCTTTTTATTGAAAAAGACCTTTAATATAGTTGAGACAACTGTTGACCAAACATTGCCAAGCTGACCACTTAACCATGTCCTGAAGTGTCATGTCTATGTCTTTTAAATACCTCAAAGGATGGTGACTCAGCCACTTCCCTGGGCAGTGCTTGACAACCATTTTGGTGAAAATAATTTTCCCAATATCCAATTAAAACCTCCCCTGGCACAGCATGAAGCCATTTCCTTTTGCGTTATTGCTTGTTACTTGCGAGAAGAGACAGACACCCGCCCCACTACAATGTCCTTTCATGTACTTGTAGAGAGAAATAATATCTCCTTTGAGACTCCTTTTCTCCAGTCTAAACAACCTCAGATTGCTCAGCTGTTCCTCATAAGACTTCTGTATGGGTTCCTGAAATCCAGCTTTCCTCACAGGGAAATCTAATGTAAACAAGGCAACAGAAGTAGTTAAGTTTTAATTGCCATGCTCATGAACATACATACTCCAGTATTTCCATTCCCCTTAAAATTTTGCATTATCTCCATTACTTCCACATAATAGAAGGGGTAGAGTGATTCCTTTGCCAAAATATATGTATTTTCTTTCATTAATTGATAAGAAGAGAGAAAAAAAACTAGACAGATCCTTAACAGAAGAGCTGCCATCAAAACTATTTCTTATAGGGCCACAATGGTACTTTTATTTGCTTTAGGCTCGTATTGTTCTGCTCATGATCCTCTTCCTCACTAAATATCCAAACAAAACCACATTTAAAATAACAAGGGTTTCACAGAGAGTTTTCATTCAATATAAATTTGAGAACTACCACATAAGCAAAATGTTGAAGATTCAGTGATATTCGCACATTTGCAATTTTGGAGAAGTCCTAGAACTTCATCTTTTTTTTATTTTTTTTTTTCCCGTCTGTCCTTTCCATTACGTTTTGGGCTTTTTTGTTACCTTGACATTCAAATGCAAAAGATAATGTGCTAATTAGAGAGAGAACAGACATTTAGCTTCACTTTCATTCTTCCAAGGATTATACAAAAGATTTTCCAGTTAGCTTCCTTTCATTTGTCTACAAGTGGCCTATAACCCAAAAATATAATCTGCTCTTGACTGGGTCTCTCCATGCCATATTTTTATTTGGAATGTTTATTTGTACTAGAAAAGGGGTAATTTCTTTCAATTCACAAAACCATGAGAATGTGCTTTCCATTGTATCATCTGTGCTTGAATGATACTTGGGTTTCTCCAGGGAAGTCAATCTGTTATGAAGGACATTGAGCACTGTGATGAGGGTAACATCCTTTGCCTGCAAGGCAGTCTGAACAACCTGAGCCAGTGCATGAAATTCATCACACACAAGCAAATAGACAATGAAATGAAAGGCATTCAGCTGAAACCACAGACCAGATGCTTCCATGGTATACTTTCACAATGGTTCACTTAATTCTGTCAAATCCTTTATGATAGCAGGGAGAGAGACATGTGAGTGCATATGTTCCTATGTAGTTTTTTGTTTTCCCCCAAGGCTTTGTCAAGACATTAATTGGCAGATTCAGGAGTCTCCAATCAGCCCTGGAATTTCATGTTTTCTGAATCTCAGAAGGCCACCTATTTTTGGAAGGTACCTTGAGCACACCAAATAAAATTTCTAGAGTCAAGACAGGTTTCTAAAAAGAGGCCTTACTAGTTTGCCTTCTCTTACAGATCTTCAGAAACACAGTATTGCCATTTACAAGCACTACCATGCTGTAAGTTGAAATATTTTCCAAATACAACCATTACCTCAAAAAAGATGTAGGAAGGGTGTCATTTTTTTTTTGTTCGGGTTATGTAATTTTGTACCAAATATATCCTACTTATTACACTGTCCTTCCAAAAGACAAAGATTTCTGTAGAAAAAGACATTGTAGCTCCTTACTACTAGAACAACAGTTAGTCCTCATTCTAAGGAAGCATTCTGTGACCTATTCAACAAGCTCCTGGTGCCTCATTATAATCAGCAGTGATTAAAACTATATTGCCTTATAGCAGACTGGTTTGTTTGTAGTGATAAGAGTAAGGAAAAAAAGAATAGCTTCTCACATTAATATTACATTACTGCTCCAGTTCTTCCTGTGTAAACCTGAGAACATTCTGCAAAAACTTTCTTCAGACCCCCTTCCCCCCACAAAGACGCAGCAAAGTCCTCAGAGTTAGAAACTCTGATCCCATTAGCTGGGAACTGCAGACATGGAACCAAACCTTGTAACTGCAGGCACCAGAGCACTGATAAGAAAGCTCCTTATGATGTGATACTCCTGCTTCTTGCACGACACCGTTGTGCTATTTAATTGATGTGTTTCTACCATGACACATATATCCACTTTCCTCTCCTGTGGGGAGGCAAAAATCAAGTAGCAGAGACTTATACTGAACTTAAACCACTGCAGGAAGGAGTTTATAGTTTCAGAGGTGTTAAAACCAGAAGAAAACTGTTAAAATTATGTACTCTGACCATCTTTATATCTAACAACAATACAGTCTATCCATATACCTCTAAGACCAATAAACTCTGGCTACAATATATGTTCCAGACAGTTTTGATGTGAAGACAGAGATGGAGAATCCTTTTTCACTCATGGTTATTTGTTCCTATGGTCTGTCTCTCTTGATAGCATTTTTTTGTGTGCACACTGATTTTCCATTTTAAATTTGCTGGCCTTAAACTTTCAGCCACTAGTTCTGTCCTTGCCTTTTTCCTCACTAGATTAAATATATTTCAGAAACCTTTTTTCCCCCCTCTGTATTTATGTACTGTACTTCAAAACTTCCTGAAACGATTTTCTGATAAACCAAACTCTTTCACCTCTCTCTCCCAGTGTATAGTTCTGACTGCTCTCCAGTTCAGTAGCAGTTTCATGTTTACTTTCTAGACCACCAGTGAAAGTGCTGAACAGGCAGGTCTGGACTGAATACTGTCACTTTCACAGTTTCATTCAAAAAGCGTCTGCTCAGGGATGGTCCCCCTTGCTGGGGACTTTGATATCTGTTCACAAGTCACTTATAACTACACTTTTATTGTTCTACATAATTTACTGCATGGTAGCAAGTCAATCTACTTACCTCCCACTATTCCCCACTCTAAGCAGTAGCAGTCAAATTTCATGAATTCATTTTCATAAGTTTGTTGTCGCCTGACCAGTTCCCCAGCATCCTCTTTGTGTCTCCCACTTCAGAGAATGAACAAAATTTCCTCTACGTGCATTCCTAACTCTGTATGTCAGCTTGCAGAATGTATATTCCAACATTTAATTCTTCATTAAAGGGAGTCCATTTCAGGTTTTTCGTTGCTTCATCCCAGACAGAAGTCAGCCTAAACAATTTATACTTCCTCATGTTACATTGCTTGACCGTTAACAACAGCCTGAATGACGTTACTTTTTGCAGGCAAGTTGGGGTACAAGCAGAGCCTATTCCAAACACTTCATTTTTGCTCCATACACAGACAAAAAGCCCAAAACCTGTTGCAACTTTTTCCAGAAAGGAATCCTCAACCTCAAGCTACCAAGATCAATTTCTCAGTTCAGGATCTAGTGCCTGTCAAGAAGATAGCCATCAAATAAACACTACAGAAGAGCATACACTTCTGTCAGCAGAGTACCCAGCAGCAACTCCAGCAGCAGAAATAGTAAAATATCTGTGGGATAATAACTACAGGTGGCAGAAACAATTTTCTCACTTACACAGCAACAACTAGCAGCAGCCTTACATCTTTAAGCCTCAACTTTCCCATCCTAAGAGAGCAGAGATTAAAAGGAGCCACCACAGGACTCAGCAGAACATGAAAATCAAGCAGGTAACCAGCAGCCCAGGCTTCAACAATTTTATTTATGCATCACTTACATGCAAACCTGCTTTGAGAACACAGGACTACAAGAGGCAGGGAGTGGGTAGCAGCAGCTTTATCTCTGAGCACAGTTCTCAGACTTAATGTCTGCTGCAGAAGACCTGGGCAAGAGGCTGAGAGCAAGAAAGAAGGCAAGCAGAAGTTAGCTTGACATAATAAAGAAAAACTCTCTTCAGAACACTATGTGGAGTGCTTAAGAAACAGCAAAGAGCTGGCAAGCATCCTCTCATTCAATTCACTCCTCAGTAGGTATCCCTTCTGTGACTGGGCATCTGTCTATCTGTTAACTACAGGCCCACCAAAACCAGAGATAAAGAAAATCTTTCAGAGCCTGGGTTTAAAAATCTTCACACACAAAAAAAGTTCATCCACCCACCCAAGCTGTCTTGTATTCAAGGAAAATATATGTTCCTGTTGGAAGGGCTGCACCTGAGAGGAGAGAATAAGCATATGCTAAACTTACAACTCTTCAAGAGCAGTTAATGGCTTTAGCAAAAAAACATTACCCCACAGTTAGAATAATTACACTTTAATAAGACAGAACAGGCAACAAGTCTTTCTTACAAACTAGATAGACAGCCCAGCAGCCAGATACCTCAAAATCAAGGGAAAACTGATTTCAGTTTAAGAGAATGTTGACATTTCAGGGATTTTTGTCCTCATATCATCTGCAATATTTAGCTTGCCTCTTCCTTTGCCAAATTTAATTTCGTTTTATTTCTTGGACCACCCCAAACAACACTTCTGCTTCTGCTTGATGTGGATACCCTCCAGATATTTGTAGATGTTTATTGCCCATACCCTGCCTGTTAGCCCACGCTTAGTTGGGAAGCATCAATTCTCATTTGGATCATCTCTGATGCCTACAATATCTGTTATTTTCCAATTCCAACATCCAAGTAGCTCTCATTTTATACAGCTACATGGTGCGCTCCCATCCAGAACACCAAGCACACATAACTGTCTGTGTTTCTAAACTCATTGTATCGTCAGGAAAAAATTTTCCATAATTAAGAGTCTAAACCAAACATATCCCACTGAGGGCCTTTAAAGTTTATGGCCCATCCAGCCTTGTGTCCTGCACTGTGTAATCTGTGAAATGCTGTGTTAGCAGGACAGCAGAAGCCTAGATTTGGCATGGACTCCCCCCACCCTCCCAGCTTATTTATAATCTACACAGTATTTTAAGTCTCAGACAGATGACTGGGAAATAACGATGCACATACTGATTATCTCTCCAGTCTAATAATCTGATTTGAGTTGGAACCTGCTGCAATGATGGCATTTCACAAGGAAATGGTTGAAAGCCTTCTCTTCAATCTTTCTGTACATCAGAGATCTCAGGAGAGAAGCTCTGCACAAACAGAAGCAGCTACAATCTTATGATAAGGAGTTACAGGGAAGGCGCTGTGTAACGCATGCTGTTTTCAAGACTTTTATGCTTGAGGAATTAATGTTCATGGCCAATGTACAATTTTGCTATAACTGAATTCAATGAATATTGGTGGTTTTCCCATTACCTGATTAGAAAATATGCTAAAGATTATTTTTTCCCCGACAAAATCAAGCTCTTCTCTTTCTTGCTGGCTGATGCAGACGGAGGCTTTGACTGGCAAAAATAATGCTTTAAACAAAAGCAAAAATCTGAGTCTAAGCCTAACTTGCTGTGATATAGGTCAGAACACCTGACTAATGGGCTAAGCACTTCACATATTGTGTGCGTACTTCTGGTATAAAAGAAAAGTTTTGGGCTTTAGGCAGAGAAATCCAAATTCAAGCTGAGTTTTTCTTAAGCTTTTCCTAGAGCTTAGTGTCAAGAAAACCCACAACCACAAACAAACAAACAAACAATAAACAACACGAACAAAAAAAAATTTAAAAGAACTGAAATAACAACACAGCACCAAGCCTAAAAACCACCACTTGTTCTGTCAGAGAAAATGTGGCCAGCAGAAAGAAAGGGATTTTTCTTCACTGTGGTTCTGCACATTGGTGGGATGCTTGGGATTTGAGCAAAGGCTAAAATGCACATGCAACCTCTAAGAAGCACAGTAACCAGGATGAGAAGTAACTGTAGTATTTTCAGCAACCCATCTCCTCCTTCCCAGTGAAAAAATTGGAGGCATCATTTTCCCTCTGCCTCCTTTACTCCCAACCCTTACCCACCTTCAAATGCCTTATAAAGCACCGCCACCTATTGACAAGCAGGGTGCAAATTATACAGACCAGAACAGCAAGGTGAGGAGAACCGAGGTGTTAGCAGTAAGGTGGCTGAGTCTGACCTTCACCCCACAGTAACTTTAGACCTTCGTTGCCCTGAGGTAGCAAGTAGCTCAATCCAAGTTCTCTGATGAGTAAACACTTTCAGAAATCATACGGAGAGTGAGTGGAGGGAAGTTCGGGGAAGAAAAACACTTCTGCCTCTAGCCATTCTTCTTTCTCTTTTCTATCTTCTCTTTTCCTCTTCCAATAAAGGGTATCCAGTGGAGCATCAGAGATGACCTTCATCTTTCCTTATAGCTAGGAGGGGTTTATATCTCGAAAGAATCTTCCCAGATGAGCACACGAAAAAATACAAGTAATTGAAAAACCAAACACAGAAATTTTGCAGGGAGATGAGAATATACCTTGAAGCAGAAGCCAAACATATGGCTTAATACCTCAAAAGGAGTATCATTTTCATGCTTCTGCTAATCAAAATAATATTTTATTGTCTGTGTCTGATTTTCCAAGTCAGGTTTTGGGCCCTCCAAACTCTGGCAGTCACCTATGCCTGGCAGATGGGGATTGGCTATCTCCAGTATCAACACTGCCACCCCTAACAGTGTCAATTCTCTGCCCACCTTTCCTTGCTAACTTTAAATAAAGATAAACACAGAGGAAGGCAAGGGCAAGATACAATCCATCCCAGATCCTTGATAGTATTTCATGGATTTCCTGCTGTCCTGTCCCTTCCCTTAGGTTAGCCCCATTGCTGCAAGTTTCTCAAAATTAGATGTTTCTGCTGCTTGCACGAAGTGATGGTGTTAGTGCAGTCAAGCCCACACATTACAAGGACATGCAAAATTCAGTAATAAAAACAACAAAATATGAATACTTTCGTAAAGCCATGTGAGATTATACAAGCATGCATTTAATTTCAGGGTACAAGCTAATATCAAATAGCAGTTGACAGACAATAATTTACTTGAAGGTAAGCCTGTACATGAGCAAAGGTTTAGAGTGTGCTACCACTCAGTCATGCAAGCACTAGTAGTACTTTTGGCTATGAGGAACCATAGATATAAACAAGAATCAGAGTGGCAGAGAACAGAATATATGGCTAAAACATGAGTCAACCCATCTGCTTAAAGTTGTGAAGGAGCAGAAGCACATGCAGAACACAAGCAAAATGGCACATGAGCACTTCCTAAAAATAATGGCAGTATGGATTACATGCTAAAAAAAACAACAAAACCAAATTAACCCGCAAGTGTCCACATAACATTTTGCTTGAGGTTTGAGTGAAGTGCTGAGCTACAAAAAGCCTCTATATTATATCTGCCCATATGTAGGGAAATGAAAAGAAGAAAAAGAAAAAAAAAAAAAAAAGGAAGAAAAAAGAACACATTAACTCTAATATGTCAGAAGAGTTTCAGCACTGAAATTGTCCTAGGGGAAAACATTTCATAAGAAATTGACATTTTTCTCTTGAGACTCTTGTAGGAACAAAATAGTCTCTCTCACTCTCTCTTTGTTTCTAGACTAAAGAGATTATACCTTATGTATAATTCTTCAACAGCAGAACCCTATCCAAAGAGACTACACACCTAATGCAGCTCAGAAAACTTTTGACAGTGGCCTGACTTTTGACAGACCAAGACATCAAAAAATTTGACAAGGACTGATTCTCAAATCCAATTAATTTGGACACTTCTGGAGGGAAAGCCTCTCAGAAGGAAGCTTGTCAAGCAGAAGCACTTAGCAAGTTCCAGTCCCAGACATACCAAAATCACAATTCGTTCCTCAAGCTTGGTGAAATGCCCACTTGCCAAGCAAACATATTTTCACTGTTCAGTGCCATTTTTTGGATTACCTTTATTCACATCACACTGCATGGGACATTTTAGAAGTGTTATCCTGCAGTGAGCATTAGAGATTAGAGATTAATAACATAATATTATTATATTGTTTCAGTAATAGCATCCTGAAGTACTGGCTAGATGCATCTGCTAGAACAGGAGTGTTCAGTTCTGACAATTTCTAATTGTTTCTGGAAGATCTGAACTTCTGATATATCTTTATCAATAAAAATAAATACATATTTTTCATGCCCTCCACTCCAACTGTCCAAGTGATACTCCCACAGATTTTATTTTTAATTACACTGCACTTCACATGACAAATAAAACAAAAGAAAAAAACCTAAACCAAACCAAAACACAAACATAACAAGCCAACAAATATTTTTATTTTCGCCACTGGAAAAGTCCATTTTCATTGCTTCCCATAAATTATTTCCCCAAACACCTATATTTTTAAAATCCATCTAGAAACATATTAATGGGACTTGCACACTCACATCACCTTAGGTACCTTTGAAAAATGCCACTCTTTTTTTTTTTTGTCCACCATGGTGCTGTCCTGTTGCATACAAGCCTCAGCAATTAAGCAAGGGCTCCCTTCTGTGTTAATATAGTTCCGTTCTCCCAAAATAATTCAAGGACAGCCACACCAACATGATGTCAAACCCTCCTAGAGAAAAAAAATCCAAAAAACCAAAAGCAAAACCCCACACAAATGAAAGAAAACCAAACAAAACAAGACAAACAGAATTTTCCAAAGGCAGCAATTTTAGTATAGTAAGAAAGCTGTTTTCTAGCTTTGATATGGAAAATTCATCAGGTCTCGTAATACACTTGATTAAGCAGGTAGAAAGAAAGCAAGCATGGGTGACTGTTAACCATAGCTCGCAATTTCCTCACCCCAGCTCTCCACTTGTCATTGAAGTTCACTATTGTAAACACAGGCATGTGTATTGTAAAACTCAGTATTAAACCCTTTATTGAAAAGGACAGAGGGATTTGTTTAGGAATCAGGAGCAGATTACTTAAGACATGACAAGTGCCAGTCTAAGCAAAGAGTTTAAGTCAATGCACAGAAAATAATTACATTTCTATTTCAGTGAAGCACTTGAGCACGTGCCTATCTAAGTGGCGACATAAAAGCTTTGTTGAATAGAGATGAGCCTTCTGGCATCCTGTGTATGAAGCGCAAGCTTCAGTCCTTGTCTGAATCAGCATCTACTTGAATAAATAGAACCTCCTAGATTTCTTCTTACTGTTTGCACACAGAAAAACCTGCAAGGGCAAACACTAAAGGCATACTGAAAGCTGACAAATCACTCTCATCATGATATCAGGAGGTCTTTTGCCTTTAGGATTAACTTTGTTCCCTCTCTGAGCCCATGTTTCTATGCACTACTCAAGAAATACAGATATGCACTACTCAAGAAATACAGATATGCACTTCAGAGAACTTTTGGGAAGAAAAGTTACTGCCACAAGATGTTATTGGAAAATGTCTACTGTAGACTACTGTACTGATAATATGGCCTGAAATGAGGGAATTATGGCTAAACTACCAGTGAAGGACCCATATATAGAATGAAGTTCCACATTTACATAGACCCAGACTAGTTAGCATTAAAACCAGTGAATTAAAACTGGAATGTTTTTTAAAAAGTCATTAAGGGCAATCAGTAAGAATCTGGTGGGGAAAGAAAAATAGAGAGCGTTGCTTCTCTCCAAGTCTACCGCACCTCTAAAGCAAGAGCTCTCAAACTTTTGTAGATAAACTATCACCATTTAAGATACTAGATGGCATCTCCTACAGACCACCACTACACACTGAAGTACAACACAACCTTCTCCTGTGGCTTAATTGTCTGCTGTAAAGAGAAAATGAAGCTGATCCATTAACCTCAAATACTAGAATGTTAGTACTAAAATATTCTGCAGTTCTTACTTGTTTTATGTTAAGAAACCTGACTAACAAATATTTCACATCCAACATATGTTCATTCTACGTCAGCCATTACCTGGACAGATGAAGCATTCCCAAAACAAAATAATGAACCATTGCTACACTTGTAAACATGAAACTACTAATCAAAGCGCAATGGCTCTAAAGTTATCCATTTGCCAAGTTGAAAAACATCCATCTATTCATCTTAGAGAAGGAAAAAAAGCAAGTTATAGTTAAACTAAAATAGTTAAGAACCATTTTAAGCAGCTAGGAGATGTCCCCAGAAGTCAAAATCCATCTGTTAGGAATGAAAGTTATGTGGACAAAGAAATGTCTTTTAGAAAGACAAGAAAAGTCTGTCAATAAATACATACCCTCACACAGAGATGACAGCATTATAATAGTGAGTACGTATTAAAACCTAGAAAGACCAGGAATATTATACAGCAAACAACAGACATAAATGTAATTCTCTGACTAATACTTGAAGGTTTTTAAGCACAGCAAGAACACAAATGGATCTCAGTAACAGCACATACAGATTACTAGCAAGTTATGTGCAATAATATATGCAAAAAAGCAGAGGTCTTAAGTATTTTTCTCCTGAATTTTGTGATGGAATTGTGTGAAGTATTTACATCCTCTAAAGATAACAAAATACTTCTGCATCCTCTTAAGTTACTGTTGAAATACAAGTACCAGTTTAACATTTCAGAAATAAAGTCCTCAGGAAAATGAAACAACCCCCCCCCTGCAACCATACAAAAAGAACTGGCTAGGCACCAACCTAAACCACTAAAGCAGACTTTCAATAGCTTCTGGAGCCCTAAAAAGTTCAGCAGTGCAAGAAAATAAAGTTGTGACAGTGCAATACTTCATGAAGGCAAATGGGCTGACTGGTCTAACATCAGCAATCAGTAGATCTGGCACCAGTCCCAACAAAATAATGCAATGACTAATTCATGGCACAGTTAGGCATTAAAAGGAGTGCAATGTAATCAAAGACAATGAATGTGGGCTTAAGAAATCTAAATCTTGCTTTCAAACAAGCTTTTGCTTAGAGAAGAGTAAACTTGTTAATGTAATAGATTTCTATAAAGTATTAGATTTGACCTGAAATAATGTATTATAATTATGCAAGATCAGCATGGCACACATTACAAAAATTCAAACCTCCCTAATAAATTGTTTTAAATGTGGGCCCTCTATTGAACAGCAGCATGTCCAGAGATGTGTTTTGAGACATAACATATTTCCTACATATTAAATCAACAGCTCAGGAGAGGACACAAACATCCCAGATTATAGTCGTAAATCTACAGATTATGTACCCCAAAAAAAGGGAGAATGGATGGCAAGCCCAAGCCATTTGGATCATCCTGGCAATTTTCAAATATTTCTTTCCCCCAGGCATAAGATTATTCATCTTCTAAAAATACAGACTTCTGAGCCAGGTATTGAGCATAGACACACCTCTATTCCCAGATTAGTCACCCAGAGCCCTTTGCTGCAGTTCAAGACATACAGGTAGCTCAGGAAATGTTTTCCTGAATCTGATTGTGAAAGAAAGCACTCCAGCAATCAGCTCTGAAATACAGAAGAAATAGCCAAGTCCTATGTGCTGGCGTGATAAACACCATAGAAGGGTTCAGATCTGGCTTTTTCTTTTTTTTTTTTTTTTTTTTGCTTGAGTGCTAAATAAGACTCTTTCAAATAAAACCTAAAGAATAACTAAAGACCTAGAAAACCTGCTTTACAATGAACAATTAAAGAAGCCCACGATATTTAACTGTCAGAGAGAATACTAAAGTTTGTTTTGACTGTATACCACCATATAAACAGAATATAAATTTGATAGAAGACAACATTTCAATTTAGCAAACAAGGAAATTATGAGATTCACAGCATCTTGAAGCATTGTCTGGCTGTGTTTGGACTAGAATGAGGGATGAAGTTAGGGAACAATGAAGATAACTGAACAGTTAGTTTAATTAGCACGGAAACAAAAAACCCCAGAATATTACACTGAATCTACTGCTATGCCTTCTCCTACTGACAGTTTATGCAGTGTGAAGAAAAAAAAAAAGAAAACCAAAGCAAACAAAAAAATCAGAATAAGTCTTTGATGCCATTTAAGCACATTAGCGCAGCACTCTACTTGTAGTGCTTGGATAGGAACATAAAATAAAGAACACAATAAAAAAAATGGTTTTAATGCAAAATGCCAGTCAAATGAAGTTTTTCTAATACAAGTTCTCATAACACTTCACAAAATCTAAGCAGCAGATTCAATCAAAATTTCATCTAACATCATCCTTTCATATTTGTACCATCCTGGTTTCACTGCCTTAAAATGAAGTGACGAACTGTTTCACACCCACTGTTCTCTGCACAGTCCAGCATTAACCAAAATACCTCAGCCTACCTGGAGTGCTCAGACGTTGCTGACTGCTTGGTCCCACTAGTGCAATATTAGCAAGATGGTTTGCTCTTTTGGTAACTACATGACTAATAATCACAACCACAAACTTTAGAAACCACAGACATAGCAATTGGTTTTCCATGATGTATATACTAATATAGCAGCATTGTTCCATATGCTAAGATGTTGCTGATTTACTCTAAAAAACAATAATCAGTAACAATATAAGCACTGCAATAAACAGTAATAAATGCTAGTATCTCAAGTCACTGTAATTGAATAACTATATTAAATCTATGACTGTAAACGGAGTTAATTTTATGACAATGTTCAGTAAAATCATAATAAATCATTGCTTGCCTCGTATAAAACTTAACACATTATTAAACATTACTTAAACTGTAAAAAAAAAAAAAAACAAACCAAAAAAAACCAAACCCAAAATCTGAGACCTTTAACAAATGCTTAAGCATTTGCTTTAATTCTGATTTACATTGCACTCTATAGCTTGAGTGTAATCATGAATTCAGCATATCTGGGCTTTAATGAGGGCCCTGAGTAATGATGAACAGCTGGACATTTTAAATCAGGATGTCTGCTGAGAGTGGGCAATTTAAAAAACCATAGGGTATCTATTGCCAACATTTCAGAAGCAACGCCAAAAATCTAAGAAATTCAGAGGAAAAACTTGCCTTTTGCTAAAATTTAACCCTCTATCCCTGGAGAGGGTGACCAACACATTCATTTAGTCAGCCAGGGAGTGACACATCAAAAGGGTGAAATTTAACTATCCTTACATGGCTATTGACACAAAATTTTGGTGAGAGAGATGAAAATTCATAAGCATTTTATTTCTTTTTCTAGAAAAAGCACTTTTAATAACTTCACTATTAACCTTTTAATAGCTTCACTATACAGACCACTGAAAACTACCACAAAAGAGCAGCTGTCTACAGGTGACATGAATTATCATCTTGTTGCTATCTGTTGAGAAAGTAAACTTCCGCAATGCACTGTATTTATCAGTACTACACATTACAACTTGCACTATAGAGCTAAGAAATGCATTAGAAGAACTTAGTAAAGAAAAATTTTTCTATTAAATAAGTCTACTGGTTACAGTACATATTTTCTTAATAGCTAGGGCAAAGACTAGAACCCAAAATCCAGAAGGATGAAACAATGTCAGACTTGCCATATTTTCTTTTAATGTTACCCGTTTTGTATTTTACAATTTATGTGACCAATTACTCTATCTATCACAAATAGTCCAAGAACATCCCAAACTATGATTAACTATCACAGTAAGCTGAGAGGGAACATAACCAGGTTACTCTGTACCTGAAAGATTATCACTTCTCTCTTCTCACCATTTTCTTTCCTCAGCCATTACACATCCCATTAGTTTTGCTAACATTCATCTTCCATCCTGCTTTTATGCTGTCATCTCTTACAAAAAATTCAACATTCTTTTCCTTAAATCAATACTTCAGCTGTAAATCTGCAATGATTCAGCCTTGCTCTGTATTTACCCTAATAGCCATTCTCACCTGAGTTCTTGTTAAACACAATGTGTAGGGTTCAAATAGCTCCCGCAGTATGTCGGAAGGAAACAGTGGCTCCTCTCTGAAATCTCCTTGATCAAACACAACTTCATGCATTCTGGCTGCTTGTTTGGATAGCAATATATGGACAGCTGAGAAAGAGAAGGTGAAGGGGAAAAAAACTTCATGATCACTGGATGAATTCTCTGTTTGAACTCTGACTACACTAGACTCAATTCTCAGATCCTACGAGATTATCAGAGAGAGTTTTAGGAAAGCTTTTGGGTCAGTTTCAATCTTAAGCATAATGCTTAAGCCTTCATCAAAGGCTGAGTTATGTAAAGTTTCTTTGTAGAAATCTCATGCTCTCTCCTCAATAAATGTGTTATCTTTGACGTTCCAAAAGACAGTTAAAAGCAAGGGGCACACCAACTCTGCAATGGAATTTCCATCCCAGCCATTTTACAAGCAAGATACTTTCCCCTAAGTAATTAGCAGATCAAAGCCCAAAAGATACCTTTGGAGACTGAAAACATTGACCCAGCTGATTCATAGGATTCATTGAAAGACTTCCTGCTTGCACAGACAAATGAGAAAGCATGGGAGACTAGAAGAGAGCTTTCACATTCCTCATGACTTTGGAGTCACAAATCTGCCACTGGCCTCTCAGAGACGTGCTGCTGGAAGCACCCAAAAAGGAGAGGATTTAGAGGAGGTCGTGGTTGGGTTTTTGTTTGTTTGTTTGTTGGGGTTTTTTTGTTGTTGCTGTTGGGTTTTTTTTTCAGTAAGAGTTCGTAGAGCAAAGAGTTGTCTAATGTGATTGGTGCAAAATGGCTGTCAGGACTTATTGATTCGACTTCATCCTCCCAGCTGTTAGTTACTAGCTGTGCCTGACCCCACACGGCTGCATAAAGGAAATGAAGGTACACTAAGGGTGGCATGTATTCTGAGTTGCCTTATGCAGAAACACAGAAGAAAAACAACACTTTGAATATTAATGTATTTCTCAATAAAATGCTTTACTCTCCATTTGCTTAGAGTTAAATTAGCTCTTGGTTAAAATAGTAAATCTCATATTATGAGACCACAATTCATTTTCTCATGTTTATTCCCTCCCTTAGCAAAGGTACAGAACTCCATACAGTACTTAAATCAATTACACTTCTGAATGAAGAAAGCGTTGAGTTATATGACAACAACAAAAAAAAAAAAGCATTGCTTTAAAACCATGGATATTAAGAATGTGAATAAGAGATTTTTGCAGTATTTCATAGGAAAAACTATACAGTGCTTCTGCTGAGCTCTTTGCATTTCATATCCTGCAAGTTGTGTAGCTCATGTGCCCATTCACAGGCAGTTCTGATGCGCTTGTTTTCTTTACATTACTGCCTCATGTTTAGGAATCAGAGTGACTGCATTACTTGTATGGCATTTCTTGGAAGCAGACTGAACTGCTACATTAGGGGAGCATGCAGTTTGAATGTGTCTCCTGGAGAAGCAATATTTCCTCTAAAGTGACTGAGAGACAGATGAAAGAAAGCGTCAAAAATATGGGACACAGCTGCTACAGCTGTGAATAACTACCCATTTTCACCACATAAGCATTTGCATAAGGAAAAATAGTTGTTGCAAGTACAGTGTCTTCAGTGTAATTCAGCCACCTGTTGGCGCTTAATTTGTTCCTCCATTTAATTTGATCAAGACCTCTGAAACTAAATAATCTGGTGCTTAAAAATACAACTTCCATGTCTAATTTTTTTTTCTGCTTTAGGCAGAACAAATTGCTGCTGGATAAATTGATTCTTGGCTACAATTAGTTCCTATTTAATTAATGGTGATGAGCATAAAAATGCTTATAAGTAAATGAAGGAGGACTTAATCCAAAAAAGACAGAGGCTGATTAAGGAAAACTTGTGCAACAGTTAAGGATAGCTACAAAGCTAAGAACATATTTTTTTTAAGTACAGCCATAATAGCACCCAGGGCTCATAATTTCTCTCCTCTTACTATTATACTACATGGTTGTCATTCACTTCCAAAGAGTTCTTATTGAGTAATGTTGTACCCATTTCACAAGTAAGCAAACACAGACTGATTAAGAATTTGTATATGATCACATATATGACATCTCTGCACCACATCTGGGAACAGAACTACTTCCTTTAGAATCCCGGTTCAGGAGACTTGACACAAGACCAGCCTATCTCCTCACAGGCCAGACAAGCAACAGCATAGACCCCAACAGTCTTATGAATAGTACAAGAAACCACAGATTTCAATGAGGGAAAACTAAAGCAAATAAAATTAAACAGAAAGGCTGATATTGTACAGGCCAGTGCAGGGAACACTTTACCTTTACGCTATAGGAATTTTGGTTTTATCCTCCAAATTCAAATATTTGTCCCATACAGATCTGGCTGAGTTCATCTTTGATTTTCTGCCATACAATACAGAAAACTGATTTGGCTAATGCAGAAAGCTTTTTGATAGATGACCAAAGAGACATATATAGTGAACAATGGATAATGCCCACAGAAGACAAAGAAAACAGATGAAACATTCTGTGGCATCAAATTCCAGGGCTTAAACATTTGTACCATCATTTAGCATCACAACTCACCATTTTGTAGAACTAGACAGATAATGTATAAGGCCCTGAATGACCCACATCACTGCACAATATCTTGGTAAAGATACTATAAGTAAGAATACAAGCATGACAGATACCAATATGCATTATCAAGCATGGGGAATACTGATATTCAGCCTTCCGAGGGATCAAGAGTTTTTGGTTCTGCCCTGTTCCTTACCCCCATTCCTCAACGATGGGACATTAGGTTTGAGGTTGTTCTCCAGACATGTATAATTGCTTGTATTCCACTTCCATTCTGCACATGTTCTTTCTTGTCTAATTTTATTTTTTAGGTCAGTGCCTGTACTGTAAGTTGTTCAATAACATTATTTTCATTAATCTATTCCTGCTAGCCTATTCTGAGGGTAGCCTGTGTCATCAGCACATTTCTGTAGCCCAGGTAATTTTCTCTCTTTTAAGATGAACCAGAGCACTGACATCTCCTCTGTTTTGAAAGATGCAATAAGATATGGCATCTGTCATTCTCCCCCCCACCATCAAGGATCTTTCAAAACAACCTCACTACAACAGTTCTACACCATCTTCCACTCCCTTGCAATGCCCTTCCTCCATTCTGTATTTCACCAAGCAAACATACAAGAGGAGAATGCTAATAAGCACCTAAGGCAGAGGGGGTTAATGAGACTTGCAGTCAAGGCTTCTCATTAGGTGTGAAGCCATCTTATTAGAGAATGATGAGGATTATGAGGGGAAAGTAAAGCACTGCACAGCAGCAGCTCTGACTTTCAGAGACTCCCATCCCAGACACTGCAAATAAAAAAAAAAAAAAAAAAAAAGAAGAAAAAATAGGGGAAAGGAAAGTAGGCCCAATTAGTTACTGCTGTACAAGAGGCCAGAGGCATGCCCCCTGTAGCCTTTCCCGGATAATTTCAGTGTCATGATTTGTGGTGCAAATATAACATGGTTTTAATTGTTCATGTTGCAGAGTACTTTATGTTGACTGTGACTGTAATGCTGTAATGCTGGTACAAATAACAGCTACCTGACAGAAAGACAGACAGCTGCAAAGCAAAGCTGCACCAGTTCAACCACTGCATATTTCATTGTCAGGCACGGAAAGAGGATTCTCTCACTGAGTCACAGAACAGAGGGACAGAAATTTGAGACTGTCCTTTTGCCCCAGCCCAGCAGGTTCCATCATTGCAGATTATCAGAAGAAAAAGGATGGAGCAGATAGAACTAAGGAGCTGGCATTACACCCCAAGCTGGCACCAACAGAAGTAGCCCTCACTCGAGTCAAAAGATGGAGGAACAGATTTTGCTTCTCCCTCATCATGGGTTCATGCCTTACCCCATCACCACATGCCAAAATTCAATTTATCTCAACCTAAGCATTAAGTATTCATTAATAATTATTATGCATCTGTTTCCCCACACAGACTTTGAGATGGAGGAATACCAAAGCTGAATATGGTATTTCATGTGGCTCATGAGAAAGGGATATTTTAATTTCGAGGAGATTCTATTTTTATGTTCTGTGCTTTACAGTACATACAGCATTTGCCATACTCTCAGATGCAGTAAATGCTAAAAAGCCTTATATGTTGTAAGAAATTACGTAAATTTCAGGCATCGCCTTGGTACCTAAGAATAATTTAGATGTGCACTAAGTGAAGCAACTCACCTACCTGGGATCCACCCACATCCCTCTCTTCCCCAGGAGGATTAAAAAAAATTACCTTTTTTTTTTTTTTTGCACATTTAATTAAGGAAAAAATGGAAGAGCACTTTCTGAAGCTGTGCATTTGCAGTTGTATTAGCAAAGGCAGCACTCAGTTTGGAAGTTAACACTTCTCTATCATCTCAAAAAGGCTTTTCATCAGCACACCTACAAATACACACTTCCTGTAAATAATAAATCAAAGTGCTTTTAGCCTTGGTTGTTTCAAAGATAACTTTGGAGAGAAAGCTATGTCTGGAGCATAAGCAACACCCTTGAACTGGTTAAAAGTACACTATTAAAGAGAGGCTGGGAAGGACTTTGGGAAGCAGCAGGAGAGAAGGAAAAGCACCAGCTAACTCAGGTGAGAGATGAAAACAAGTTCAGCAGCATACTAGAGAAGAAAATGTTCGTCTTTGTCTGGGAGTCCCAGTGGGCACTCAGCGGCTCACATGCAGCTCCATGACCGACTGATTACAGCACAGCAGCCTTTTGCTGATCTACATGTAGGCAGCCTCCACTCACTGGCCTCCTGAAGGAGGGTAAGAGAAGCATATCTCTTTATAAGTCTACCTAAGGAATAGACTACTAACCTCACCTCATCTTAAATGAAGTTTTTGCCAAAAGGATTTCCATTTGGGTTTTTAAAGAATTAAAGGACTGTAGTACAAGCTGATCATGAGATACACTACTTATTATATGCTAAGCAAACATCTATGCTACTTTTAAAAATATATTATTTTTGAAGTGGAAAATCAAAGTCAAAACGTAAGCTCAATGCCATTACAAAATGATTACAGCAGTGTCAGAAGTCTGTATCCAGTTCTTCCATATCCATGCTCCAACCACTAGTCAAAGCCATTTCTCATACAAACTGCTGGACCAAAGAATAAACTGAAAAGGGGAGCAAAAAAATAGACACAGGAGGTGTGAACAGAGAGCTTGTCACTTGCTGAATTACCATAGAGCTTGTCGCTGCTGGTGCATTATGTTGTTTCAGTGATGTAAAAGCAGTACAAACAGGGTTGCCAGCTCCAGCATCACATAGCAGGTTAAGCAAATAAACAGGAGACAAGTGTAGTCAGATAGGTCAGCTAGTAGATACGATTTACTAATATCATTAGTAGGAAATATATTACTACTATTATTATTATTGCTACTATACTAAAAATAAAACAACAAAGCCCCAAAACATCACCACCATATGATCCTGATGCAGTTTTGACAAGCTGTCATGGGTTCAGCAGCAGCAGTCATTTTTCTCCTTCTTGGTAGCTGGTGCAGCTCTGTGTTTTTGATTTTGGGCCTGGGAACAGCGCTGATAACACCAGTGTTTTCAGTTACTGTTGGGTAATGTTTTGTTGTAATCAAGGACTTTCTAAGCCTCATGGTCTGCCAGGGAGAAGGGGAAGCCAGGATGAAGCAGAGACAGGACACCTGACCCAAACTGACCAAAGATGTTATTTCATACCACAGTGCCTCATGCCCAGGATGTAAAAATGGAGGGCAGAGACCTGGAAGGGTGAGGGTGCACAGCATGGTCGGGCTTTTGGTATCAGGGGGTGAGCAGTTGTATTCTCTTTCCTTGTATTTCTCTTGTATTATTATTGGTGGTAGCAGTAGTGGTTTGTGTTACACCTTAGTTACTAAACTGTTCTTATCTCAATCTGGGGGAGTTGAATTCTTTTGATTCTCCTCCCTATCCCTCCAGGACTGGGGGAAGAAAGAGAGAGAAGTGAGTGAGTGAGAAAACTGTGCGGGTTAGAGGCTTAAACCAGGACACAAGACTTGGTTCACACAAAACCACTCATAAAACTGGTGGAGTTCTACTTCTACACACAGAACCAAAACAAAACACTGACAGCAACAAACTCAAGACAATAGTAGATGAATAGAGAGAGGTATACAAGCACTACTAAAATAACATGATTAAAAGAATGCAATTGCAATAGGTTACCATTGTACAAGTTGCCGTTTATTCACAGAAGCAGAAATTATGTAAGATTTTAAGATGAATTTACCATCTTTACTCCAGACAAGTAAAACAGGGTAGGATGATTCTAGCAAGATTTGTTCACCATTCATGAGCAGCTTCTAATCTGGATTTAGAGTTTAGTATGTAGAAGTGCCAGTTCTTACTGTAAACTGCAGATTTAACAGTATTACACGTTGTTAATTCTGCAGACAGAGTTTTAATAGGACTTCCCAGCTCACACATTTATGTTAACTCCTTGTTCCTAACCAGCAGTAGTGGCAAAGCAAAGAAAAAAAAACAACCAACCCCAAAAATAAACCCCAAACTTTCAAGGAGGAGTTAACCTTCCTGTCCAGCCCCATGAAGATAACAACTAATATCTTTTCTATAGATTCTTTGTGCCAAAGCACTCAGCTCTCCTATTTGTAATTGGTAATACCTAGAGTTCACATATTCCCCCTTCCATTTATTTTTTTTTCCTCTAATTTTCATTCTTCTACTGCCTTAGTTTAGCTTTATTTAGAATCCTTCAGCCTTAAATGCAGCCATCAATTCACCACCACCACCACCCCTGCCCCAAGAACCTAACTAAATTGAATGGAGAGGTCCTAAAAATCATTGCTCTGGAGAGCTGTCTGGGGAGTGGGGCAGGGAAGAAGCATGAATGCATTCATTATTTCCTTTATTGAAATGCATTTCTGAAATCTCAGAGCATCCAGCTGAATGCTGCTTGGTCCAAATAGAGTCTCATCAGCTTAATGGACATCAGACCTGGATACCGGATATCAGCGAAAAGGCAAAGGATGGCAATTTCTCTGAAGTGTCAGTCTTACCAACAAATATGTGAGGAGATAGAAGACTTACCCTTGGTGGACAAGGATCAAGTCTGTGAATGTTTAAACTAGCTGGACATGGGCAAGTCCAATAGACTTGATCAGATGTAGCCATGATTGCTGAAGAGAGCTGCCAAAATCATTCGGATGACTCCCAATTACCTTTGAAAGGTCATGAGAAAGGGGGAAGGTTCCTTATGACTGAAGGAAAACAACTGTCACTCACATTGGCAAGAAGGAAACTACAGGCCAGTCAGCTTCACTTCAGCCATAGAAAGGTAATGGAGCAAATTCTCCTGGAAACCATTTCCAAATACATGAAAGTGGTGAGGAGTAGACAGCAAAGATTGACAAATCTTAACCAACCTGAGAACCCACAACAAGATGACTGTATTCTGGACTTTGGACACTGACAATTTGGAAAAAAAGGAGGCTGAAGAGCAACTTCATTGCTCTTTACAGCTTCCTGAGGAGGGAAAACAGAGAGGGAGGTGCTCATCTCTTCTTTCTGGTATTCAGCAACAGGATGCGTGGGAGCAGTTCAAAGCTGCATCTGCCAAGGGAGGTTTAGGCTAGTCATTAGAAAGCATTTCTTTACTGAGAGGGTGGTCAAACATTGGAGCAGACTTCCTAGGGAAGTGGTTGATGCCTCTAGCTTGTCAGTACTTAACAGGCATTTGGGCAATGCCCTTGACAACATACTTTAACTTTTGGTCAGCCCTGAACCTGTCAGGCAGTTGGACTAGATGATTGTTGTAGGCCCCTTCCAACTGACATAGCCTATTCTATGTATGAGTAGAACCTGAGAGAGCTAGGATTGCTTGACCTAGAGAAGAGAAGGCTCAGGGGGATCTGATCAGTGTGTAATAAATACCTGATGGGGTCAGAAGAAGACAGAGACAGACTTCTCAGTAGTTGTCTGGAACAGAAGAGGACACAATGGGCACAAACTGAAATAGAGGAAGAAAACTCTGTTTTACTCTGAAGATAATCAAACACTGGAACACGTGGAAAGAGGCTGTAGGATGTCCATCCCTGGGGATATTAAAAAACAGACCAGACACAGCCCTGAACAACCTCCCCCCTAAGCCCGTGAGGGTGAGAGGAGTGGATTATGAATCAGATAATTTCCAGAAGCGCCTTCCCACCTCAGTGATTCTATAGTTCACCCTGGGAAGAACCACAAGATGGTTAGGCAGGATAGTCTGCAGGCATCCAGTTGCTGAATAGCAAAATAGAAGGTCAGCTCATCTTAACCCTGCTCACCATTACAAAAGCGAGCAGATTTATAGCTTCTTACAGCAAGCAGATCCTGAAGTCATAGAAGCAACCAAAAATTTTGCTGACAAGAAGGCGGCTCTCCAACTCAGCAGTCAATTCTGTGAAGTGTTCACAGCTGCTTTCAACCATGCTGAACAAAACAAATTTTCTGCCAGTCTCCTGTGACTGTAAACAGCACTCCAACATGGGTTTAAACTCAGCAGAACTGCATGATGAAGCAACAACTTTTCATTGTGCTTGTAACCTGCTTGATTGTTATTCGACTCAGAATTCATTGCACTTCAGTTAACATTAAGAATTTTTCAGATATGCCTTCCTCTTACCTCTACAAACCATCAGCACATAAACAAGGTTGCTTTGGAGGTGATGCTTTTTCAAGTTATCTTTAACAGATGCAAACAATCCATACAAACCCACTTCTGCTGTGGACCTCAGCTTTTTAATAAGGAACTCAAACATCACCATGCAGACTGACACAAAGAGCTACAGAAAGGGTTGCCAGCATGCTAGTTTGGTATTACTACATTATTTCAGTACTGTTGTAAACACTAGTTAAGGTTGCCTATGTTGACTTGCAGAGTCTTACTTTCAACCCTGGGTTTTGAATGTTTTCTTGCAAAACAGTTAAAGTAACAAAGATGAATGGATTTGCACTCAAACATACAACAAGGACTCACATTAAAAAAAGTTCCAAGAAACTGAGAGAATTCATGCTGGTTCAACTCCTGCCTGTGCAAGAATGGCAAGAGTTGATTTGTACATAAAAAGCTTTTAGCTTGAATAAAACCGTATTTCTTACTATTTTCCAGAAAATTCTGGTTTCTCGTTGTATTACCAGGCCAAGACCATAGTTTTTAAGATTTTCTTACATCTCTCATTTCACCTCCATTTTTTAACTTTAAGATTTTTGCATTTTGAGAGTGAGTGAGTAGCAGGGATTGAAGAAAGCTTCTGAAGACTGCTGCAGGGGAGAATAAAAAACAAACAAAAACCCAAGGAACACTTTTCTTAATGGCAGTTCAGAATGGAAAGAGCCACACATGTAGAGGCATGTTGGGCTGGCAGCTTCAAGGCAGGCTTTTCTTTCAGTTGCCATGACACTTGTTTCCCCCGCTAACAAGGAACCTCCTGAGCGCACTAATGTAGAAATGTCCAGCACAGCACACATTCCTTTTAGCCCCAAAACTACAAAACTGGCTTTAAGCTTTGGAAAAGAGTGGACCAATCTGTAGAAAACAAATTACTTGGAATTGATCATCTTGCAGGGCTTGAATGTAAAGTCAAAAAAGGAGAGTTCTTCAGATGAAAGGAGTCAACCATCACATTTGCCATTTTGGCTTTAACACTAGAATGTCAGAACTGCAAGTATTTTCTACTAAATAGAGTTTAAAATAAATTCACTCCTAGCTTATCCTTCAGGAGATAAGCTATTCCTACAATATCATTATAAAGAATGATTTTATTACAAATGTATGAGAGCTTTTCCTTTCTAAAGAAATGCAGTGATGAAATACACAGCTGATTAATATAATCAGAGTTAGTGGTGACACCACTAGACTTCACAAGTCTTCTTTAGAAGAGAAAGGATCCATCCACATGTTATTCTTACAAGAGTCAAGAAGCAGATTCTCGACTCTTAATCTGTAGGTTTGCAGAACATGACAAATATCAATATACATCTCCTTGGAGGCTTCTGGATGTTAAGTCTTAACCACAATTTAAGGGGATACCAGGTGACTGCATTACTGTGGCTCCTCCAAAGGTCTGTGTTAGGCAACTCCCTTGCGAAGGAGTCCTAATCACAGATATTAGTATGACTGATTATTCTTTCAAATACTCCATTTCCTCCATCTTACTCTGTGCAGCTTGGGATGCTCAGGGGAAAGGGAAGAGCACAGCCAAGGAAGTCTTCATATGAAAAAATTATCCACACCCCAGCATCACTGTCCTATCCTCTTTATTAAAACCACAAACAAAACCCTATTTTTTGCTAAAACTACCACCGAAAACTAACTCACACCTGGACACAGAGCAATTGAGACAAAGCATGAACAAATATTTGACATGTAATAACCCAGTTCTCAGAGATACTGATCACATTAGGAGCCCAGCCAAAGTCAGGTTTGCATCTCCAAATCAGGGATTCAGAATTAGAATGCGCACTTCAAAGTGGAAGACTTTTGTCCCAGTGGTTCAGCTTTGTTCACTGTAACGTTTTGCTACAGGATGCTGCATGCCAAAAGAAAAATGTCCTCTTCAGTCCTGAATAAAGCCAAGGAAAGCCACCAAACCTTTACAAAATGGTACCTGTCCTAGAAGCTCTTCATAGTACACAAGAAGCAGCAGCTCTGTGTTTATTTCACAGTAGCAGTGAAGAATTTTGCAGGATCCAGCCCCATCAGGGTGGCTAAAAAACACAGATGAAAACCACCTGTAGTTCACCAGCTAGATGGAACATTTTAGGGTGTGTACATGCTACAAATGTTAATGGCTTAAGTCCAGTCTGGAGCAGGGAAAAACAAAGCAAATAACAGAAAATAAACCTCCAGTCACAAAACCAGGAGTCATACTTTCCTGGCAAGATATAATAAGTATCATCATAAGGTGCCAGTCTCCTTTTCTTTTGCTGCCAACATTCCTTGAACATGGGAAGCCAAGACAGATAACTCTGCATTGTGTATGCCTGTAGACATTCAAGTTTCAGTTCCTTGTTACATGACATGGTGGCTCACACCAACACCCTGCAGGAGAATCAGTCCTTCAGAGCTTGTTTCTCCCACAAATTGTGCTACATCCCTCCCATCCCCTACAGCTCATATCACCTCATCAGCTCTGTGGAGTTGTTCAGCTGTTTCCCTGCAGTGTAAGAAATGTTCAGCTGCTAGTGGGAGAAGGTTCTGAGACAACAGGAGCTCCCATTGTTGTAGGGCTCAGATTCTTTTAGGTTCTCCTATGCAAAATAAGACGTAGAAATAGGTTTGGATACCAGAATGTGTTGGAGCAAAGCTAATGGCTAAAAAAAAAATAAAATAATAAAATAAAAATATAGAAAAGGAAATTAAAAGTGAGAGGCTGAAGCACCAGTAAAACTGCCCTCACAACTGCAGGCAGGATCATTAGTCCTTTTCAAGCTCATTAAGAGCAGTTATTCTCCTAAATACTAGCTGTAGACCTGATATTTTGAGGCTGAATAACTGCAGGACATGGGGCTTTTTTTGGCAACTACTACAGTGCTGGCTGGACTTGGCAACCTACAGTCCATGGGTAGTCGCTTTAAAAAAGTCAGTCCTCTATGCATTGGAAAGTTTCCATCTCTTTGAATTTCTCTGGTCAGGAATTGCTGCTCTTTCCCCAGTGGCACATCTCCTATCAATTACTGGTGTGTTGTGGAATACTGTTTAATAAACATTTTCTTAGCAGAACTCATCTTCTAAATGATCAGTTATAAGAATCTGGGAAACAGAGATCTAAGTACCATATCAGCTTCCTGCCTCTCCTATGAATGGCATCCTCTAGTCATTAAAAAGCCACCCTTGGCATTAAAATGATTTATTCTAATCTAAACAGATATTACTTTTATTAAACACACTTTATTCCTTTTGAAAGTGGCAGAGCACTCCCCTGAAGCGCTCTATCACTCTATTTATCAAATTATTTCAGTGGGAGCAGCAAGCCATTCTTCCAGACCACTTTGATATGGAGCTTCAGTTTAGTTCCAGAAAGAGGGAGAAGAAAAATCCATGCTAAGAAAATATAAACAGATCCATCTAATCTAAAGTAAAACTACAGCAATGTCAGGGGACTTCTATTGCCATGAAGCAGCTCCTGAGTTTGTAACTGGATACTAGACAAAGCTGCAAAATTTATACCCAAAAAAGATCATATCCAGTTTCAACACTAAGAAAATCTATGAACATCTGAAATTAGTTTTGCTCAGGCAAGTGAAGGATCTGGACCATCTTTATGATTAGTCTGGAGCATTAGCAGTGAATGGAAGTCAACAAAGTCAAGGGTTTCCTGTACAAGGCCTGTACAAATGGAGCAACAGAGGTGTCCTGCTCAGAGAATGCTGTATAATAAAACCAGAAAATGCTGGATAAGCATCAGACAAGTGATTTAAGGAGAGGCTGGGGAGGTGTGAATAGCAATGGATGCACAGGACTGCAAAACTAGCTCATGTTGAGCCAGAACTAACAGCAAAGCAAGCACTTTAAATCAGCAGTACCAGTATTCAATCCTCTTCTCAGGCACTCCAGAAGATAATGGGAGGAACTTTACTGGCGTCAGAAGAATTTAAGTCTAGTGCTGTATGCTGAGAGCAATTGGGACTGTTTGAAAAGAGAAGAGGGGGAAACAAACACGGATACATGCTTTCACCTTTCTTTTGGCAACAAAACCTTTCTTTAAAAAAGCAACAAAATACATTTCAGAAAGATCAAAATAGTCCTTGGATTCCCTTTACTCGTCACCTCCATTATATTTGGGGGCATGGGAGTGGGAAGGGGGGAGTCACCATATTATCACAAGAAGACTGTTTTACATTAGCATTAAAGCAGAATTTAACAAACATTCTGAAACAATCCATTTCCCCTTTCTTCCAAAATCAACTTTTCCAGTCTAATTTGCAGACAAGTATTTGAAATGCATCCAAACTATTATTAAATCAGCATGCTAGGTGACTGATATTCACCCTTCACTGAAAGTCTCCAGAAAAAGAGATTCATGAAAATTCTACCCCAGATGTCTGATCTTTTTAATGACTAATAGAACAGTGTCTTTCCCGGTTCACCTTTCATTTGTTATTTACTCAGCAGTATTTACACACTGTTAAGGCAGGTTAAGCCATACAGGGGAATAGACATGCACAAATATAAATAGAATTATAATGTCCTGGTTGCAAGATAGCTGTGATAGAAAAATATACTGGCTGTGCAGAAGAACCTACGGATAAGTCACCACTCTGAAACATTCAGGCAGTTCTTAAAATTGCTGCAATTATCCTTCCTACTCAAGTACAGGAACTGCCTTTTATTGCCTTTGAACCATTTACTGCCACGCACTTCCAAGGATTCATACCAGAGGAGGCTGTCAGAAAGAGAATATTAGTCTTGAAGTACACACCTGAGAAGACTGAAGGGTACCTGCTTGTCCTGATCTTAAACTACAATGGCAGGTTTTGTCCCCCAGCTGTTTAAAGGCACAGAGTAGACATAAAGATTCACCCAAACAGAAATAAAATTACTGCCAAAATTAAAACAAAACAAAACAAACAAACAAAAACACACACAAAAACAACAACAACAGCAACAGCAACAAAGAAAAAAAACAAAAAAAAAAACAAACCCAAACGCAAACAAAAATCCCACCACAAAATGGTAGAGTACCTGTATCTTCTAGTGGTCAGTATAAATACATGAGAACCCTGATTAAACTGTTTATCCTGCAGGAAACACATCACCTTTAGACATTTTCATTGATCAAATTATTTATTTGCACTTACCAGTGTGCAGGTGTGCTTAATATTTTTTATGCATAAAGGGCTAATTAAACCTGTACAAAGTCTCTAGTCGCTCCATCTCAGGGCTATGTCTTCCTTCAGACAAAACGTGACAATTTAGCAAATACAATTGTATTAGCCTAAAGAGAAGTTCACATCTTTTTGCATGTAAAAGACTTAGCTCCCCTGTGGGTTTTTTTTCCTGCTAAGGGAACAGTCTAGCTTGGAGAAACCATGTCTTATGCCCCAGATATAATACATGGGTATGATTTCATGCACATGAGAAATTAACACTCCCCTCTCCTAACTTCTACTTCTGCCTTTTTTCAGATGTCCCTAGCTCCCTGATTGAGTACTTCATTGGCCTAAATGCAAAAGTAACAAGTAACACGCTGCATGTGGGCAGCAGCATATTTTTACTACCACCTTGGCCTGCAGAAACAGAGACCTCCTTAGAGCCGGAAGAAATAACAGAGAGGGCTGCAGCTGAATTAGAAGTTAATCCTTATTGAACCAGTGAAAGAGCCTCATCTCTACTACGTCAACAAACTTGTTTGAATACTCAAAACATGGAACTAATTCCCTTCAGAAAGCTTTCAAAAATTAGTTTTCTAAAGTCAGAAGGACAGGGTCCAGAATTTTCTCCCATGCTTAGGACAAGCTGATTATTGGTTGGGTGAAACACAAATGCCTTTCCCACTTTAAACTTTCTTCTGCAATTTTTGTTAGCTCACCCGTGTTTGTTGAAAAGAAATTTAAGTTATGAGCACTAACAAACTGGTTCCTTATAAATCTCTATATAGGGATACAACCCAGGTCCTCTCTCCAGGAAATGAAGCTCAGCCACCTTCTCTTGCAAATGGAGTGCGACTGGCTGCAGCAGCATTCCCTGAAGTAATCCTAGGCTGTTCATAGGTCAGTTTTGGGACACAACAATGAGATTACCGTTGCAGTTTCACCAAGAAAGCAACAGATACAAGGCCTTCATCCAGAAACATATTAACAGAAGAAAGGGAGAAAGAAGGGAATTTGTGTGTAGGAAAATTTAAAGGTTTTCTGATTCAAGGAATGGACTGCAGTGTGTTTTGGGATTTGGAGATGCTAGAAATACTGCTATTTAGTGCCTGGTTATCTAAATAATGTATCGTTGTATTTTCAGTGGAAAAGCAGAAGTACTTGAGTTACTTCTTGAGGCACCTGAGAGACATCTCTCCAGGTATAAGATTAAAAAAACAACAATAATAAAAAGTGGTATCCTGTATTAGTAGACACTGATTCAACTGTCATTTTTTTAAATATCTTCATAATTCATAGGAAAAAATTACCTGTGCCCAAGGGAGAGGGGCAAGGAGGGAAAGCATGTGGAGAGATTTTTTTTTCCTATATAGAGAATTGCATATACACATCTTAATCACTGATTCCATTTTGCCATCTCATCAAAGGAAACTAACACAATGCTATCATTTCAGTTTATTAAAAACACTTTGTTCTTGGTTTTGTCTTCAACTTCAAATTCAATACTTCAACAGCCCTCACCACAAGCAAAATCTGTTGGTACACCTCAGCACAAGTCAGTGACTTGGCAAACCAAACATACAGCCTTCTCCTACTCAGTTCTTCAGACTGTCTGTACAACTATAATAATTCAATTAGGCAAATTCCTAATTGGCACAGACGGCTTTTCTTGCTACCAATGACCCTTTACATCATTGTTAGCAGTCTTCTATGATTAATTAGAATAATAGCAGCAGGCTAAACTTCTTATTTATATGGACCTTCAAACATAGCACTCATTAAAGGCAATGGTGGAAAAAAAATTCTTTATTCAGTTCAGTTTGTACCTCAGTTTACCATGGCTGTAGCTCTAGCAGTTTTCTATGAAAGGCACTTCAGTTCTTCCCTTCCCACAGTTTGGATGTGCGAAGTAAGTGGGCAAAGATAGAACGTGCTACTACCAAGCACTCTCACCTCAGTCTGGGTTTTGCTTGACAAAATTGAGGCTGAGAGACAAGGGAAGGAGAAAAGACAAAAAAAAAAAAAAAAAGGAAAGAGGAAAAAAAGAAAAACAAACAACAAACTAAACTCAGCAGATAAACAAATGAAAATGAAAAAAAAATTGCCTAAAAAATAAAGCAACGAGATTTGCAGTCAAGCAACATGTACTACTATACACAAACTTCAACCTATGCCTGGACAAAAGCTTAAAATATCTTTCATTGAAAGCATATGAAATTCAAAATAGCATGGGGAATGAGCGTAGCTTCTGCCTGTTATGTTCATAGCATTTGCTGTTTTATGGAAATAAGGACTGATGACACAGAAGAATCAGGAGTTTAGAACCCATTCAAGCAATAAGCATGAAAATAGGAGACAGACCTTCAAGCATTTTGAAGCAAAACTGGTGAAAATTCAAACTTTGGGCTAGCAATACTTTATAAATAAATTCCCTATATATTAAAATTTCTCTTCATAAAGGTAGTGCGACCTGAAAAAATTCTACATGGAGAAACAACTATAAGAGAGCATTAAGATGAATTGAAAGAAGGTTATGATATATTACACAGCAACACTTCCACAAAACCCTACTCAGAAAGCAAAGCTAAGGCCACTTTTACCTAAGGAGAAAAAAAAATCTTCTGTAGCACTTTATGCCCTACAGAAGTACAAATGCACCCAAGGGTAACAAAGCAAATCTAAAAAGTTACAATTGGACTTGCACTTTCAAAACTCTAAGTCATGCTGCTAGCACAAGACAAACAAGAGTTGCCCACATCTGTTACATTCAAAGACCCCTTATTTTAAGTATTTCTTCATTATAAAAACAAACAACCAAACAAGTCACAACTTCTTCTGCATTCATTAAGGGTTAAAAAAATTCAGACCTCTGTAAACACCTGAAGCCAAAATCATGTTGAATAATTGAATTGATATTACATGTTCAGTTTTATTTAAATTTCCTGTAAGCCATATCTAAATTCCTCCTGTTTAAGCCAGTTTTTCGCAATGAATCAGCTTATAAACAAGACTTCATCTCACCAATCGAGATTAAATGGGCTACTTACTACATAAATGGAATTCTAGTATTTCCTTGATCTGAACAGCACAGCAGACAACTTCTATGTAAGGAGGACAGAAGCAAGACAGTGTATGGATCTGACCCATGGTAGTCTGTAAAAATAAAAAAATAAAAAATCGAAAACCACACAACAAAATGAAAACGTCCAAACAATGAACACTTGCACCCAAAACAACCACCAAACAACAAAAGGAGTGAGGGGGAATTAAGATAGCTCCCAGGATTGCTTCAGTTCAGGTATGCTAAATAATGGCTACTTGAGTTCAAAGACCTAAGCAAAGATTTTTTGGCTGCAATTTATCCCCAGCTAGAGCTTCAAAATCTTACTTATGCCAGTAGACTTTTTCACGGGTATTTAAGGAATTCATAAATATGTTCACTGATAAGTAGTTCATAATGTTACACCATTTCTTGTGAGTTTGTATTGAATGTGAAAGAGATTGTCAGGACAAAATACAGAAAATTTTTTTGAAAATGTAGCCATTTTCTATTGAAGTGTACAAATAGTATTGGTCAAACCTAAAAATGAACCCACAAAGAAACTATCTCCTTTAGATATATACTTCTCCATCATTTTGGTCTGTGCTTTGCTGTTTTCTTTAAAAAGGTGTTTAAAAGTCATCAGTAACTGCTTTCTAGTTGATGTGGAAAGTAAACTCCAGTTCTGGTCCCCTAAAATCCAGATGCCAGGTGGGAAAATACCAAGTAAAACCGTAACGACCAGATCAGAGTCCAAGAGGAATGTGTTCTCTGATGCATCTCACTGATTAAATGCTCTCAATTATTGGTTTTACTCATTCCCCAGAGATCCAGAGGAAAAACAGATAAAAAGCTCTCTTCATGTGATTCCTGTTGATGCAAAAAATCCAAACTTTGATTACAAACTATTGCATAAACAATGCAATAAGCAGGGTTTTGTGGGTTTTTTGAGGACTTTTTTTCACCAATATAAAAACTCCTTTGCATGAATATAGAGGTTAAAACACCCAGTCATTCTGTGTTTGTAGGATAATGTCCTCCATGCCTGCTAGCACATGCCTTCTTACTGGCTCAAACTTTGTGAGAAACGGACACATTTGGACACAATGGAAAACGGAGAAAAGCCTGTACTGGATAACAGCTTTTGTATCTACTAGGGGAAGCACGAGAAAACTGAGAGATGCCAGTCTCCACTTCACAAGCGATGCACAGGGATAAGCAGAACTCTAGGAATATTTCTAGGTTCATCTCTGCCAGCTTACATCCTTTTCTCACTCCCCGAAGCACCCTTACAGGAATTCATCAACTTGTTGATAGTGACATAGAATGGCCTCAGTCATCCACTTGACACCCATCAGCTCCAGCCTATTGTCACACTGACTCCCACTTATGTACTTAACCTAGTCTGAATTTCAGATGGTTTCAGTCTTATCACTGTAAAACCAAATTCAACCTCACTAAAAATGTGAAAGCTCTTCTGTAATTCAGTTGTGTAGTATACTTAATAGCAGTTTGCTCTTTTTAAATAAAATACACAATTTCAGAGACAAACTAAGCAAAGTAATTTAAAATCACTTAAAATGTTGCAATTTGAAAGGACACTAACTCTGAGTTAACATGTTTCATTTGAACAGGTTTGCTTTTACATTAAAAGATTCAATAGGGAGCTGTTTAAACATCTCTATAATAAACAATAAGCAGAACTACATATAGCCACAGTGTAATAAATTTATAAGCAAGCATATCTGACATACTGGCAAGCCACATACAGCTCCATTAGCCAAACCTGTGTTAAAGAAAGAACTATGCCAGCCAAGCAGCTTTTTCCAAGGGAGCAACAGAAAATATTGATTTACAGAATTTAAAATGTTTTTCAAGAAATATATGCAGTCTCAGAACCTTCTTTATAAATTTACCAAAATGTTTTCTTTTAAAATACACAATTATTTTTTGTATCAGTCACAATGACATCTAAAGAGGCTAATTCCCTGAGACCAAAACTTAGTGTGTTGTAGAAAGCATTTTGACATATACTCTCACTACCTGATTAGGGAAACTACTTAAAAATAATCTAGGAGGTAGAAGTCACATTTTGAGCCTATACCTGTCACTAGCCTACACTGGTGAAAGAATCTCATGGAAGTGAATAATGATTTTTGAGCAGAAGTACTTGGAAAGTAAAGGCAAGAAAGACAATCTAATATAAGCTCTTTTAAAAGGTTGTCAGTGCTTAGGATTTGCATGTTTAGTTTTAGCTTTTATACATCCAAGACTGTATAAACTTTGCATCCACAGTGAGTTTCACAATGTATGGTACAAACAGTACGCTATAGTGGTCACACTCTTATATAGCACACCCCATACAAATCTAGTTCCACCTTGCATACATTGCAAGAGACTTGAGGTGCAGTTAGATACGTGCATAAATGCCATTCTTCATGATATTTAGTTGTAAAGGGGACATGAGATCCAGGTGATGTTCCCTGCCTTGTAATGAACTGAACAGAGAGAATCCGATGCATAACAACTCACCACAGCTGAAGTATGGGAAATCTAGCAGCCAATAAGATGTCAAAGTTTTCAGCACTACCATGCCTATTGCTTGAATTCTAGAAAGGTCTTTCTTTTGTTTTTGCAAACAAAATTATTTTGTTCTTGCTTATTTTGATCTGGCTTCTGGTAAAGCCACAGAAATAGTAGTCAGAAATCTGGTTTTGAAGCCCCATGCTTCTGGTGAAAAAGAAGAGAGACAGAAAACAACATAAGGCAAAAACAATCTGGAAGTTATATGCATACAACAGTTGCAGCAAGAGTCACAGAAGTTCAATTTCAATTATCACTAGAGATCATCATCCTCATTTACCAGATTTCCACTGATAATGTGCAACATTAAGGTAGTAAAAAACCTGGTATACGGATGCAGCAACTATGAAAAACCTGGTATACGGATGCAGCAACTATGTAAACCATCTGCTGCTTAAAAAGTCAGCTGAGAGAATGACTATGGACATATGGGGATACCAGCAGTGAATCACCCTTTTAAGTGTAAGGCAAACTCTGGCCAAATCAAGCTCTGAAAACAAAGCAAGGAGAGTAAAGGGTCCATGGGGCAGCAAATACTGCTTGTTTGTGGTGTCCTTAGGGCACATCCCAGAGCTGCCATAATCTCTGTGTCAGCCTGTCACCTGGGGTATCACTTGCTCTAGTTCAGCATTTCTTAAATAATGTCCATCAGTGGAGGATCAGAGGGAGAAATGCAGGCACCAGGGACAAGTGAAAGAGTGAAATTATTTAAGAGCCCCAAAAATGGAACCAAAGAAGTATTTTTATTCAGATTTTTAAAGTTCAGGTTCTGCTTCCAAATTGAACAGAGGGCTGGGTCAACTTCTTTAACTTAAATTTGTCATTTTGGCTTTATCTCAAAGTACCCAGTAGAACTTCCACTGCTGTTTTCTGATCTCACAGGAAGTGCTGGAGTGGAGTCAACCAAAACAAGCTCCTCAGGCTGATATTTTGCATCTGAGTGGCAGAAGTAGTCCTCAGGAAAGTAAATGACGTTGGACACCTTTCCACAGAGGCGGAAAGTATTTTATGATGCACTTATTTAACAACCAGATTGTAAACTAGTAGGTTGATACAACTTCAGCACAACAGTTACAGGATATGCAACTGGAGAGGGGTTGCTGCTCAGTTGTGATAAACTAAATGGAAGACACAAAAAAGGCTGTCCTCAAGTGGGACTCAAGGAATGCTCCCTACAGACTAAAACATCTTTCATTTGTGCAAACAGAAGCAAATGTCAAACAAGGTATTGTCCTGAGAACATTTGATTGTGCTTATATCTAGAAACTTTTAAATTCATTTTCCACTCACAAGGGACAGGAATTTCTGATATCTTTTTATTTTTACAGGCATTTTGCCTAACCCTAGTTTAAAAGGAAACATCTGACACTAGCAGAATCATGCACATCAAAAAAGACCCCTAATCAAACCACCAAACACCCCCTCTGCCTCCAAATGTCACAACCTTAAAACTAAAGTACACTGCAGAACCTTCTATTTCTAAAGCATCCCACAAAATTATGTTCACTTGACATTTGCAAAAGAAGTTATCTCCTTTCAGCCATTTCATATTTTTCACCTCTTCATCACAAGCCTTCATTCTTTGTTACTGGAAAGAAACAAAACTGTGATTGTACAAAACATAAATGCTACCATCACTACTCCTGATTTGTCTCTCTTGTACCTTCACTTCCCCTTTTTGCCCTGATAGAGGAAAGCCTCATTAGAGGAAAATTTTGTGTTTGTAAGGAACCAGATGCAAATCAGCTAGTAGGAACTTCAGAGTTCAGGCCCTTCACTCCTAACCTGTGATATGAAGAGAAATGCCTGGTGAGAGGCTGCCACTTCTTGTCAAACGTGTTCTTCCACCATTCTTGGTTGGAATACCAACTAGGAAAATGCCTGGTTCTTGCAAGATTCTTGCACAGCCAATAAAAACACAGAATACAAAAAACATTTGAGATTGGTCTACATTATACTGTTCCAGTTTTCACCATCCAGGTTGTGCAGACAAATGTCAGCACAGGTGAAAACATCACTTTGCAGGCAGCTTTTATTTTGTCTAGGAGGAGCTTTCCTCTTCTCAACACTTCCTCACAGAACATGAGTGAAAATGTTTATAGCAAGCATATAATTCAAACACCTATCTTGCCTTTCACCAAGGCCATGGAGCTTCATTATACTGCTGTGTACCCATCTGTACCACATTTGCTGCTTGCCTGAAAAGAGGCTTTATTACAGAAGCAAAGATTTGTTCACAGCAGAGTATGTTTCCTCTTCTCCTTCTTCCTGCTATTTTAACTCTCCTCCAGATTTTTTCTTTTCTTTATGCAAGGCAAATGATGTTAAATGAGAAGATCAAACTGAGGTGAGGAAGATACGTCCATGTGAGACACGTTGCTTTATGACAATCCAAAGTTTGAATTTGAATTAGGTTCATTACCAGAACAGCTGTGCTGCCTCTTTAACACCGTATATAAGAATGAAACCAGTTCTTCATATTTTAAGCTCTTGTTTTGCTTTCAGTTCGCATCCTTTTAGATTACCTTTTCCCCTTGCTTTTATCATGAGCTTCCTGGAAACCTCCTTTAAATTGCTCTATTTTAGTTTTACCTTTCTTTCTGTCATTCAGGCTCTCAATTTCCAGTGGCACAGGATCAGCAACTCTGCACTGATGTCTCTATCGACATAAAATATTCTGTCACTGAGACCCCACCCAGGGCATGGAGGATAAAGCTGGCTCAGGCTCAACTTTCAGCCCCGGTCAGCTAAGGGTCCACAGACCTCTAGGTTTCATTCAGGTTTGCCTAAAGCTTGTCCTTAGCAACCAAATACCAGCCCAAGGGTTTTGAAAGACAATGGTCTTCTGGAGATTGATCAGGGTATGAGAGTGGCCAAAGGGTCAAATGTTTTGGAAACTTACTTATATTGAACACTGGGGCACTGTCTGGGAGTTCACTGTTAGTATCAGACAGGTCACAGCAACCTATGAATGAGGATAGTCAGCCTGCTATTTCCTCCATCTATATAGAGCTTGTTTTCTTTTCGCCCTAGCATTCCACAGGAACAAAATTTGTACAACGTAGATTAGTACAGCTTCTCAAAGGTGCCAATAGAAAACCTTTTTTTATTAATTATCCCTCATAATCACTGGTATCTTAATAGAACTCTAAGCAGGGTGGATTATTTGAAACACCCTCTCCATTTTAATTACATTACTTTTTAAGAGATTATTTTTTGTAACAAAGATTGGTATCATTAGCTCTAAGACAGTACTAACAAGTTCTAGCCACTGTCTTTTCCTTCCAACAAACAAAAGTCATCCTTATTCAGATTAACATATTTACATGTCAGTTGTACTTAAGACTCCTATCAGTCAGCAGTACTAGAAATAATGCAAACGAGTACTCTGGGTCTTTGCCTTGAGAAAATACATTTTAAACAGATAACATGAAAAAATATACTCATAGATTAAAGACTTAAAATTTTCCACACAGAGGTTCATGCAGGCATCCATTGTACAGTTTTTAACTCCTAAGGAGCATATTCATAATATTTAAGTTATGGCACAGAAGTAAGAATCTAGTTTGATGGCAGTTTTGAACTGAAGTAATTAAAGTCACCTTCAGGAGGCTAAATGGGGCCCTGAGGTTCTGGGTAGCCACAGTTAGACATGAGCATCCCCAGGTATTTGAAAAATCTGTCCACAGGTTTGAAACTAAGATTTTTGCCCACACTTCTGAGAGCAGGAAGGACATAACATCATGCTCAAAATCTTCTTTATGGATAACAAGGAAACACATCTGTTTAAAGCCAACAATTTATTGTTAATTTAATTAAATTTTAAGTCTGATCACTGTCAGTCCAGAGCTGGTTGCTATAAAATAGGAAAAGCTAAATCTTATCATTAGAGTACAGAAAAGGCCTTGAGTTGCTAATACCTTTTGGATTTCCTTAGCCAAGCCACATATCTTATTATCCCATGGCAGTACTTCTCTGTGCCATATCCTGCATCTCCAATTGTCAAGGCCTCTTCTTTACACTACAACATTACACTAGAGTCAAATTTCTAATTCTACTCAGAATAACTTCTTCTTAATGCTATTTATACAAAAGTTTTTACCTTACAAAGATAGCAAGAGTTAAAAGAAAACAGCCATAGACATCTGGTCAGCTAAAGAAACTGCTGTCACGGGTAAGCCAAGTAAAATAAAGCTTCAGGGAAGTCAAAAAGGTCAAGCAAGCTGACAAAGGTCAGTCCTGAGGCCTTGCAAATTCAGTACAGACTTACGAATTGTTACTAGGAATGGCAATGCTGTATTACAGCTGTGCATGGCTACAACACAGAAAAATTTTAAAATGCTTCCCGAGTGCTACAAGGCCTTTTGTGAATTTAACAGGTGGTTTCTTTAATACAAGCATGAAGAGAGAATGAACCTTATAGGACCTCAAGCAGACAGCAATTCTGCAGCTACGCTACAGAATGCACCATTCAAGGAAAGGTGAAGGTGTATTTTATATCCACAGTCCTGCAATTATTTTCAATAATACCAGCACCTCACAAGTAAGAGACACTTTGATATCCAACACAAATTCTCCTAGTGCTCAAAACTCTTCAGTAATTCAGCTCTACACACTGACAGAATAAGCTCCATAGACAAAAGCTTGAGCATTTTGCAGCTTGTACACTTGAAATATTAACAATTCCACCATCCAAACTTTCCCTGGACTCTGGATCTCTTTACTCTTACCAGCTGCAGCAAAAGCACAGTAATGGTTATATCTCCATCTAAAAGACATATGCATGCTAAATTAACATGTTAACTTAAATCAAAAGGCAATCCCTGATCTGAGCTGGCCCAGCTGCATCAACAGAGAAAGACAAGGATACACATCTGGACAGAAATACCCTTCCTATCAAAATCAGGGAAGCAGGATCCACAAGACTGAATTTGCAGGCTCTTAATTCAGTTAAAAATGAACTGGTACTGCCAGGACACGTGAACAGCATACGTGGATTTCTGGAAAGCCTGATGGAGTGGAATACTGATAATTTAACTGGAGTTATACAAATGAAAAGATTAACATCACTGCAGCCTTCCTATCTAAGGAGGCTTCAAATATTAATGCCTTTTTCAAAAGCAATTTGATCGATATGATTTGTGTTAATGAAAGAAGAAATGAGTTAATCAAAACATTCACTTTTGGAAGAAAAAAGAGTTTTCTGAGCATTCAGATACTGAAGCCCAGGAAATATTCCCTCCCTTACTCCACCTTTTTACACAAAGACAAGCCCTACAGCAAATTGAATCGTGCTAAACACGCAGAGAAGACACTAGGGATTACGAGATACGCTGCAACTCTGATAAGTGCTACCATGGATTTCTTATCTGCAGAAGCCACACAACAAATCACCTACAACAAAACCTCATTGTGCTTTATTCATTTTCTTCCAACCCAAATCCTACATTGCTCTTTGACTGATATGCTAACAATACAGGGGGGAAGGGAGGTGTGGCTGCAACTTCAGGATTGCATTAACTAAGATATGAGGAGGGACTCTGAAACCAGATCTTTTTGTCTCCATGCAGAATTTTTACCAAGGTCCCTAGAGGTCACACATGCAAAACACTGAATATGTCCACTGTGCATTTAGCTTTCTGGAGGCTTTACATTAGTAAGACAAATGGCTAATTCACTACAGCCAAATGCAGTACATTTCATGATTAAACACAAGCCTGTTCAGACTTGGCATCATTTATTTCCTCTGCAATGAAATATGTGCAGGTTTATATTTTTTCATTACTACATAAACACAAGCAGTTTATAAAATGCTGGAGGAAATATCAAAAGTGAACCTTTCATTATTACATGAAAATAAGTTTCGGTCACTGTTTTTCCTGCTGTTTGTTGCCATATAGTTATTTAAGTGTATTATTTAATTATGTTTAAATAATTTTAATAATTGCCAATGCTCTTTCCCTTTGGAATCCAGTTAAATCTAACCCCAAATCTGTAGACATTAATAGGAAGAATGAAATCTAGCTGTTCTAGCTAGCAATTGTCATTAAGATTTATATAGTGTTAATTATCAGTAGCCCTTTGTTATACAGCTTTCAGCATTAGCATAGCTAACATAAAGCACCTTGCAGCATGTCATGACCAGAAATGCTTGTTTGGTGCCTGGTGACGTTAAATGGCTTGGGGCAGGTGGTGGTGTTTGGTTAGTGTTTGGGGCTTTTGTTTCTGGGGCTTTTTTGTTTGTGGGTTTTTTGGTTTTTTTTTTGGGGGGGGGGCACGGGGAGAGGGTTGGGGAAGAGAGGGGATGGTGCAAGCAGCAAGGGAAGGGACTGTTGTTTTTTCTTTCTTAGAGAAGAATTGTCCATACCATTGAGACCTTGTGTATTACATGATCTCTATCAAGCCTAACTCCTTATATGTCCAAGACTACCAAGGCTTTTTCATTCACCAATGCACCTCAAACCCTGCGGTTACAAACACTGTTACAAACACTTTCACAGCAGTCCAGAGGCACTGACTATGCTCACCCTTTTCAATTAAGAGTTTTTCTGTAGAACAGAGCTCTGTGGTGTTAATGGAGAAGCAAATCATCAGTTTCTTGAGTTGAAACCCCATCATTTTACAAGCATAAACATACAGAGCAGTTCTCCCTCTTCACTGTCCACAACGAACCTCTGCCCACCTGCTCTATCACCACTGAGCCTTGCCAGATTTGCACACACTCAGCTAGCTCTCACTTCAGCCAAGGAAAGCAATGAGTGCCAAATTTACCCTCTGCTGATAGAAATAGAAGATCATACTGTCCCTGATGTAAATGAAAGTAAAGACACATTAGTGAAATTGCTAATTCATGTGCATAAAAGCTTAGAAAGAAAATGAGTTTCTGATTTAAACCTCCCCAACCACACAGAGCACCTAACCCAATTCAAACAACTCTGAGAACTTGACTGTAGCATCTCAGGCTACCAAAGAGCAAGAGTATACACTCCAAAACAGGAGAGATATAGAGAACAGACCAACAGGTTAAAATTGTTCTTCTGGTTTTCCAAATCTGCCTAATGTCTGAAGGACAGTGTCTTTGGGGGTCTTAGCATCTGCTGTCATCACAGACAGGAGAAAAGTATAGTGCATGACTTCAAGCTGCCAGACTAATCACACAAACATCTTATTTTTTAGTTTTCACCAGCTACTTCTCCACAAAACATAGAAATGGGGAGGTGCCTGATCTTGCCCAAAACACATGACTTTTTGCTTTATCTTCACTTCTTCATCTTCACTACACACTGCATTTTCTCTCCCTCTGCTACCTACAGGTGTCTTTGGGCCAAGGAAAGGGCCTGTACCTGTCTAGGGCCTGTGCCACCAGCTTGTGATCTGGCAAACCTACTGTCATTTCAGCAGGAACACAGTACATATACACAGCTGCTCAGATAAGAAATCACTATTTATCAAGAATTAGGACAAATATTTTTGGCCTATTTAAAACCAACAGAATGTTTTTCTTTTGTTTGTGTTTTATCGATGAATGCAAAATTTTACGTTTTAATGAAATGTCCATTTTTGGGGAATGTCACTCTTGTGGAGACTGAAAACAAGAGAGAACCATAGCAACAAAGTAATGAATGGTACCTTTTGAATATCTTTAAATAATTTTTAAATAGCTTCTTAACAGTTACTATGGGCAAAATGTGTGTATTTTTCACAAAATACATGTTACATTATTGTCACTGTAAGCAACAGAGATAAATTATAGGCAATTTCCACTTTTTAAATCCTGTTTCTATGGTAATATGAGCAACTGCCATTACTTCAGAGCTTGTTACCATGGTTATTTCAGGTAATTCCAGGGTTTTAATACCGTTAAACTTGAAGTGATACTTTTCCCTCCTATTTTGCTGTTGAACAAAATCACAGCTCAACTTCAGGAGGAACACAACTCTTCCAGTTAAAATAAATACAGCATACAGCACACACACATAGAGACAAGTCAAAGTGAACTGCTTACCATGCAATCCCTAACTGACTCTTCTCCCAAAAAAGTACCATCCTTCTCCCACACAAATTTCTATGGAAAAAGGAAGATGTTTCCTCCAAGGTGTAAATCCTCTAACTACCCTCAGGTGTGCAGACCATTCCCCATGGCCATCAAGCTACCTGGTGAATCTGTAGAAATGGGTTACAGTGGATTACTGATTTGCTCCTTCCAATCCCAGCTTTGAGAGCTGACTGATGAGTGCTCAGCTGCCCTAACATGGAGAATTATTGGGCAGCTCATTCAGCACTTATGCCTAATCCAAGTGCTCAGGAGAGTAAATGGGCTTCATAGAGCCTCCTGCAGTAGTGGGGCTGTCTTCACCACCCCTGCACTGATGCAAATGGCACTGGTATCTTCACTGATGACCCACAGGCGTGTCTTGGGTGTTTAAAAATGGCCAGGGTAATTTTGCCTGAACCTTCATCTAGGAAAGAGGAAGCAGAAGGTTTCATGTACCAGGAGCAGGGCGGTAATGCATATTACTCAAAAACTGATTCTTTATCCTGAGAAACCTTCACATGCCAGCTGTGTAACCATAGCCTGCCTTTATAGTAGATCTTCTTGTTCATGCCTGCTGCAAGTGCTGCTCTTGACCTCAGTCCATGCAGACTGCTCCCACACAGAGAAGTTTTGCAAGCTTTACCTAGAGAGAAAAATTTACATAGTCTACCCCCTTTCCCTCACAGTGGGAGTCACTCACTTGAACAAACTGTTACTCTTACTGAAGAAGGACTTTTGCATACAATAACTTGCTGTAGCTGGAATATGAGGTCAGGGCACTGATCCAGTCTGGGAGACCATATGATGCTATTGAGTTGGCTCCAGTGTTGACAGGTTTTGATCTTTTCATTACAATCTCTTTCAAAAAAAGCAAATGAGAGAACACTGACTTGATTTTGTTGTAAGAAAAAAATAATTTTAAGCCACATAATTGTAGACAAAAGATAGTAACTGTGAAATAAATGGACCCTGATAACTTGGAAGCAGGAAAGCAGATATCAAGATTAACTTTTTTATTTTAATGTACCTAGAAAACCTTGTACTTCAGTCTGGCAATATTATTTCTGTTACGTGGCTGTGATTTTTTTTCTTATACTAATTAACAAGATTCATCACAGTGAGCTACATTACTCTGTTTAGATGTTTGTTCACATAAAAGGTGTTGTCAGTCCTTTTGCAAGGTTTACTCCGCAACACTCAAAAGTCAGCTTCAGTTATGCAGGCATGGATTTTATCCAAATAATTAACACGTCCTCAAATTCAACCATTAATAACATCAGATCGTGTAGTCTCTTGGAACAAGGGAAATGAGTATGTGACCTCAGAAATCTATTTTCCTGCCAGTGGATGATTAGTGGAACCCAATATTTATGTTCCACATGAACTGCACTGATCAGCTCTGGCTATGGCTACACATATTTTCAAACACCTTGGTGCAATAGGACAGATCCATAAATCAAAGAAGTTGGTGCTGATGCCCCCCCATTAAAAGTAGTTTGGGGATTTTACCTCATACTATCCTAATCTGCTCTCCTGGACAGAACATCTCCACCATGCATTTGGTTTAATACATATGCTCAGTATGGACCTAATCTGTATTTCCTTATCACAGGTTATAATGAATTTGCCATGAACCTGGGGCTTCTGGGGAACAGGGACAATCAATCAGGGCATGTATGTTGTTGCCCTAGTCGAGAACAGTAATCTGGACACAGAATTTCTATCCCCTTGAATATGAATATCATTTTAGAGAGAAACCAAGCAGTGGAGTTTTTCTTTAAATTACACAAGTATGATGGGCTGTCGTTAGAGAAAAGTAAGTCTGGAGATCACCTGGGGTGGGTGGTGGTGGTGGTGGTGTGTGCGTTCACTTGGGAGTTTACAAACAGAATGTCTAAATGAGAGGAAGGGCAGATCCAGCTGAGCAAGATGTGTCAACTCAAAAACCTGTAGTATAGGGAGCAGGTACGTTTGAAACTCCTCTGGTCCAAAAGTGTTATCATTTTCTGCAAAACTTTTATTTCCTAGTAAAACCACAAACGCTGTGTTGTGTGGATTGGCTGTCTACCATGGAGTTCCACATCACCATGGAGGCATGTCTGTGTCCCTCATTTGGGAAGTCTGGTCATTCCAGAAAGTTTTAGTTTTCTTTCAGATTCCTTTAATGCCAGACATTTTGCATACTTGCTAGACATTTCTTAAGCTGGTACATTGGTATCACCTAAGGTGTCAGCATCTGTAGAGAACAATCCTGCAAATGGCATAGCAAGCTGTTTCAGACAATTCTGTATCCTGCCAGGCCAGCTGGCAGAAAGGCACTAGGTAGCTAGTTAAATTAGTCAGGCATTTTCTAGTACCAAGCTTTATTTTCAGGCTTGTAACATAAAAAAAAAAAAAAAAAAGATTAATTAACAACGCTTTCTGAAGCCCTTTGAATCACCCTTTCTTTTTGAGACAGTCATGACTTCTAAGCTCCTGATAAGTTGAAGGGCTTGTTTTTGCTTCCCTGAAAAGTGGGGCCTCTCCTGTCCCAAGATTTATAGATCACTATTTACAGGATCAGCTTGAATTATACTTATAAACAATATCCTTTTATAGCAGTAACACATTTCTCATTTGGCTATTCTGTTTCATTTTCCTTTTTTAATGGTGAATTAGGACTCTATTATGACAAACTCCTGGCATTTTGTTTAAGGTCAATCAGGATGGGCCTAAGTATGAAGCCTTGAAAAAAGCCCAAGACACCCCTCTCCCTTCAGTGCACATCAGCAATGATTTTTCCATTATTAATTCTCCTAAGGACTGAGATATTTTAAATTGTCTCCTTTGTTCCTGATAATACTATCCATGTTGTTGTGGTTTAAACCCAGCCAGCACATAAGTGCCACACAGTTGTGTATTTCTTAATCTACCCACCAAAATAGTCTCTGACCTAGTGAGATCATACAATGATAAATTGAAAAAAAACCTGATAGGCACTTTTATACATGATCCAAATCTCTGATCCTAATTTTTTAAGAAAGCATAACTGCTTCTGCTTTTTCTGTTTCTTCTTCCTGCATTTTAACCATTACCAAATTCAGTTTTCAGAGGAGGAGACCAGAAGAGACTAAACCATTCGCTGCTTCAAAAAGCAGACTACAGCATCAGTTCATTTGCATTTCAGCAATTACCCATTTCTATTTGGTAACATGCCAAATAGACTCTTCTCTTTCTCCAGCTTAGAAGGATTTTTCCCAACTTGATGTCAGAGATCTAGTCCCATGACAAACACAGACCTATTATTTAAATTGGAGCTACTTTTTTTCTTGCCAGAGAAACGTGAGTTGGAGGTATAAGAGAGAAGCAGGAGAGGTAGGAGATGCGCATTCAAAGCAGCATTGGGGATTTAAAAGTCTTCCATTGAAATTAACTAGTGACCAGCACACAAGAGAGTTGAAATTTCTCAGGTATAGCTTTGGAAAGCTCAGCCAAGGAATTAGTTTCAGAAAATCATCTTTTATAGAAACTTTCTTAGTGATATGGAATTAATTGAAGATGTTTAGAAGTCACTGGGAGATGTTTCACATCATTTTACATACTGCATGCATTGACCCTGAAAATACCACAGACAACAAAAGAAACTGACTCCTACTACAATGGACCTTCATTAGTACCTGTAGAAAGTAGGAATAAAATTCCACCAAACACTAATGATATTGTTATGATGCCCCAACTGCAAAAGTAAGAAACAGGCTCGTGGGGTGTACAGGCCTCCATGAAAAACATGGCACAGGCCGTGTTTTTTTAGAAAATGGTCTTCTTAAAGGTCTTAAAGTCCTTTGAATAGGAAAGAGATAGCAGTAAGTCATCACTAACAGTGGAGACACAGGGTACCTAATTTCTTAATGGCATAGAATGCACTCTAACTGGCATTTCAGGTAATATTTGGCTCAGGCAGTAATGTTTTGCATTAACTTCTCATTAGGCACAGTAAGAACAACTTGCATCATTCGTTTTAAGAAACAGCCTAATCTGTGTATTACAGACCATCTAACATATCACTTTTGATGTCAGGAGAAAGGCTCTGATGGTTCAGGGTATCCCTCTGAGGCCTGTGCTCTTGTTACCACAGGGTTAAGACAGGAAGGTACATCCTACTCCGAAGACCCTTTCTTTCCTCATGATGACCTTAGAGAACATCATCCCAGCACAGCCCTCAGCAGTACCATCTGAGATGCTCCATGGAGCATCATGTGAAGCATATAGGCTATGTGCTGCGATATCAGCTAATCAGCGAAGTGAGCAGGACCAGAGGGTCATGGGAAACTGGATGACTGCAATTGTCCATGAGCCCTACAGCCATCACCCTGGCCACTTGGCATCTCCTACAGCATGTTGATGTGACTTAGCCTCCCTGCCTCTGCTCAGCAGCAAGTGGAGCTCATTCACCATAGGCCAGCATTTCAGAGGAGAAGCACAGGAACTTGAGCATTAAAACAGGCTCAACCTGTAACTTCAGAATCTAACTTCAAAAGGGGGGGGGGGGGGATGGGAGAAAGGGGGAGGCTACCTGAAGGGTTTAGCAATTCAGAAACCTGTGCAATTGAGATGGCAAATCTCAGGTCACTGATTATACTTACCATTGAATACTCTGAACCTGTGTTTGACCCTTCTCTCCATCTCTCGTCTCTTCCCTGGAGTTTTCTCATCAGCTGCTTGTCTTCAATATCTCCGTTCTCAGGCATAAAGTGTACTGGCTCGAAGTGAAGAAGGCAGGCTACAGTGGGTATTTCCCCTATGACCTTTCCATTCCTAATTCCCTCCCATGTAAAGGACAAAGCTGCATTTTTGTTACAAATCAACCCTGGAAAATAACCACTATCTGAAAAAATGTTAACAATTAAACAATAATTCAGGGATTTTGAAATTAAGTACCCTATGTGTGAACAGATTAAGAGAACATTGTCTATGTAATTCTGGAGAAAACCAATTAAGCTTACCATCTAATGAGCAATGATGCTCTCACATCTGCCAGCAATGCGAATCAACATAATCTATTGCAGGTGGTTGTGTTTTCTACTCACTATGATGCAGAAATTATTCAGCACCATAAGTTATGGAACCCTAATCAGCAACTGGTAATATGGGGGAGCTTACCCTTTTCTTAGTTTATAGGCTCATAGCTACTATTACGTCAAAATGAAGCACTCAGATTTGTTCCCACAATTTACATCTACTCATAAAACATCAATATTATGTTTTTTTTCACTAACTCTTGGATCAGCAGATGGCATTTCAAGACCCCAGCCAAACTATAAATAACCAGAGAAGTTCGAGAATCATCACTTTCTGTCACAATTTTGCCTTTCACATAGGTGATCAGAAAGTCACTGAATCAGAAAACAGATTTCCTATTTACAGTGCAAGATGGACCACACTTTTTCTGTTCTCTCATACTTTTTTTTTTTTACCCTTATTGTAACTTATAAGAAATTTGATTCTTTCTGTACAACTTTGTTCATGGTAAAATACTGTTATTCAATAACACATCTTTTTTTCCTTTGGTAAAGTTGCTCTGATAAAAATCTTGCATTATCTTCCACTGACTTCTAAAACTTTTTGTCTTCAGTAGGGAAATACTTTGGTCTATGCTTGTGTATAAAAAACTCTTGCCCCTAATTTACTATTGTGTAACAGTAAGCAAAAGGACTTCATATTTTTCTAAGATTTGGCAAAATTACTACTTTCTGACACAATAAACTCCCCTAATACGAGTCACATATATGTGCAGAGTCCCAAGGTAAATCCATGAACACCTGATATAAAACCATTATACTGAAGGTAATTAAATCAAAGAGAAATGTGGCCCATTGTCAATATGCACAGCTTCAACTAAAATCAGCATAAGTGTAGCCTACCCTGCGGTCATCCCAAAGTTGATATATGGCTCAAGTAACTGGTGCTGAATTTTCCTCTATAAAGAGGAGTAACTCAAATAAAATAGAAATAAAAACATTACTGCATTGTACCTTTCAAGCTATTATGCTAATATACAAAGAAAACTAATTTTTGTTTGAGAAAAGCAATCAAATATTTGCAGGAGTTTTCAGGAAATAAATTTTCACTTCTAACAGTCCAAATAGGAGTTGGACACAGAATCCATGACAAGGTAGGTCTCTGACATCTTAAAGTTTAGAAATCTAGAATAGAAAGTAACACTTCAGAAGTTATATTGGCTTTCAGTTCATGTTATGGAAAGTGTCAAATGAAAATAAGAGAAAACATTTCTCCATGGTATTTTTAACATTATTTTGAAATTTCCTAAAAATAAAGTTATTTTAAATTTTTAAATAAACTAATCATTGTGAGGATATTTTCCATTTATATTTTTGATTTCTCACTTGTTTGGTTTGAGCTGTTTTGGACTGTGCTTATTTCTGATTGCTTGCTTACTTGTTTGGTTTTTGGTTTGGGGTTTTTTTTCCTGGGGGAGGGGTATTTCCATTTTTCTTTGCTTAGGGGGAACCATTTGCCACTTATTTGCTTAACCAAAAAACATCTGCTAACTTTAGTCTGAAGGCATACAGTCTTTCTAGTTTGGCTCTTGCTTTTTCTTTTGAAGGCAGTGTTCACAAACTTCACAAGCCATCATGAGGGTCACTAGATGCCTTCACAGACATTCAGCAGAGGACAATGAACAAAATTCAGAAGATAACTGTATGCTCTTCACCTCTTCTATAGACACCTTAATAGAACATTTTTCTGGAAGAACAAAGGAAGAATGCCTCTCTTCCTCATTCATAGGTTTCCCTGTAACATTTTGACAGAGGTCCTGACGGAGCTGGAGGTGCTCAGGGTTCTGAGGACTGAAGCAGCGCTGCTGGTGCTGGGAGGGTCAGAAGTTCTTGCAAAACATGTACAAAGTTGCACAGAAAGAAGCAACTTTCTTATAAGTTACAATAGGGTGAAAAAAAAACAAACCCCAAAACACTGAATCACAAAGGCTTAGAAAGGAAACTGTTTTGTGATCTTAACTAAAGTAGACTGAGACTGGTATCAGTATAATACAGATAGTTAAAATGTCATAGAGTGGTTTATTGCTTACTACTTCCCTGTTTTCATTCACGTGAAAAAGCTTGGGGGAAGAAAAAAAAAAAAAAAAAGGAATTCTTGTGGAATAATATTATTACTGGCATCTGAAATGAATCCTTCTGCTTCCTTTGCATAGGAGTCTATTTCTGGTGAAAAAACACACTCAGTCAGTGCTTAGTACTGAATAGAATCTGGAAACAATAAATAGAGCCTGAAAAAAAAACCCACATTATAAAGATCTACATGTTTACCAGGTCACAGGCAAGGTCTGACTGAACCTGTAAAGGTGCGCCCACCTGTTACAGGATACCTGCAATAGGGTCTGGTTTAGCATTACTCACCCTCAGTGATGAGCTAGAAATTCTACGAAAATAAAGGAACAACAAACCACATCAGAGTGTGACCTGTATACATACTGTGGTTAACGTGCTCCAATGTTATCTGTCCTAACAGATTGTACAGCATCTCTGTTTTTAATATTTCTAATGCATTCATGTCTACAAACTGAACTTCCCGAGGAGCACGGAACCAATGTCCTTTTTCCCCCTTCAACTGTTTTCTCCCCTCAGCTGTAATAGTTTCTTCTGCTCACAAATGGGAAGCCTCACACAAATGACAGGAATCTCAAGAATCACATTGTTTCTTCTTGTTTGACTGGAAATGAAGTTTTAAAACCCTCATAATAGTACACTTCTCACATTTCCATTTCCCCAAAACCACAGGACAGCAGAGAATCAAACCATCTGAATTTACATATGTTTGTGGTCTGCTCAAAACAAGACACTACAGAGATGCATTCAAAACAAGACACTACAGAGATGCATTATTTCCCTCATGCGGCCCTACTGGTTCTCTGTTCTTGGCTATTATAATCTGTTTTCCTCTTAATTCAGTTTCTAGAAATACTATAAATGATAACTCCTTTAATTGAATAGGGAATGAGGGTATGAACAAGTGCACATCAAGAAAAAAAAATTTTGCCTGGATCTGGGGCCATAGAAAGAGCATCAAGAGCAAACCCCAACCATAGATATACCAAAGAAGAATGGGCCATTTCCCTATACATTGCCTTTTGATAAAATCACCACTACAACTTGCCAAGCTCTTTTGGTATCAGCTAGAGGTTGATAGCACATGACGCACTATGTAATATTTCTTTATGTTCAGCTTTAGTGAACAGTTGGCAGCATGATGTATTTGTACATTTCTGGCATTACCTTAGCAATTCCCAAATTTGGCACAATTTCTCCTTTTTTGTGTACCTTTTTTATCCTGCAGGAAACAAAGTTGCTTCTAAGATCTTGCAGATGGATGAAGCCGCAAGAACTTAATGATGAGCATTTTCTGAATGAACATCTCTGCTCTCACCTACCTTAAGAATCCCATCAAAGTGGGATTTATGGCACTCCTCTAACACACAGTTCTTCCTTTCTTCTATTACATGTTTTTGTTCTTATATAGTGCTACAGTTGTGCTATAGCCATCCTTCTAATTGTGCAGAATCTTTACAACAAAAGTGCTGCTAAAAAGAGCAAGATAACTTTCATATAACCTCCACATAGCCTCTGCTGTTGAAGAATTTCTATTAATATTGTACGTATGCTGCAACTCCTCCCTATATAAAGTGTCTCACTCCATTCCACTGTAATAACTGTGAGCATTTGCTATTACATATATAATGTGTTTTTATTTTAAATGAAACTGCAAAGCCAGCTGTGGAAGGCTCACTCTATTTAACCTGCAGTATTAATGACACAACACCGAAAAACCTTTCAGTGACACCATTAAAGACAACTGTAAAGGCACCAGTAAGCTCAAGAAGGTGAAGTTTTTCCATTAAGACTATATTACAGTAATGAATGAAAAAAATTAAAGGGTTACCTGATGCTCCACTGTGCTTTTCCTAGTCACTGTACTTGTGTTAAGATTGCACAAAGCACTCAAGTCTTCCAATGCAAACATATATCTAAGATCTGGTCTTTTTCTAAATATCTAAATTAGCAGAGATGGCACATCTCTATAGCTGTGGCCTTATAACAAGAAAGTAGAAAAAGCTCCAAATGGACTGAGGAACTCACAGATCAGCAAATTGCTTTTTACACCTTGCTTGTCTGCTCCGCTATTGTCAAAATTTTCGGTCTTGTATTTATGTCTAACCAAGCATATGTGTGTTCTGCTGAGCCGCTCATTTGTAAGCCCTTTCCTGAACTTGCTGAAGCAAGAACACTGTGAACAAACCTTTTGTTCCCTGAAGAAAAGGAGCACTTTTAGAAGAGGAAACACACCAAATAGAACAAACCCCTGTCAGCCCTGAGGTCAAGTCATCTTTATGACTAACAGTTAAGAGTAAAGACTGTTTCCATATCTTCCTTCCCACATTGGCCACCTTCTTACAAACAGCCCCATTAAAGCAGCAGCTTTATGACAGTTACATGCATCTATATGGCAGTCCCATTTATTTTCAATACTTTTTTCAGAACTATGAGCCATGGGCGAAAGCAAAGTGTATGTGTACTACTTCAAATGATAACATTATTTTTAACAATAAGAGAGCTGCAGCAATAGGGTCTGTGTGGAACACTTAGTGTATCAAATAGCAGATTAATTGTCAGTTGTGCCACACAATTTACTTCAGGTGAATACATTGGTATGCAATTGTAAGAATGCATATTGACAAATTACTGATTCTTTGTAGCCCTGCTGAATAGCAAAGACTGTCATAACAAATTGCTACTGTTCAGGAACAGGTATCTAAAAAAAGCTGACACAGAAAACACTTGTGACTGTTGCCCAGTACTTCACACAATAGGAGCAAAACACTATTGTTTCCTTAACATTTGTAGTTCTGCCATCCATCACCAGGAATTCCTTTGCCATTCACAAAGATATAATAAGCCTTGCTGTAGGAATTTCAGTAGTATTTAAACCCAACATCCATTACTGTCTGCTTATTGTAAAATGTTTGTGTACAGTTGTACTCTTGAGATATAGCTGTACTGCCCATGTACCATATCATATTGCAACCTCATAACTCCACCACAGCTGTGATTTTTCTGGAGGAAAATGTGATCTCTAAAGTATCACATTAAAATTTCTTGATTTTGCTCAAGAAAACATGTAACCTAATGTTCATTACTTCCAAACATATGTCATATTTCAATTGATGAGAGTCTGTACCTTTCATGAAATTGAACAAGGTGATATTTCATTCCCCTCTATCCAGAAGAATGATGAGCTAGGTTTGACTTAGATCAGTTAAAAAGGTCATATCTTTGTTTCCTTGATACAATATAAATAGACAGTTATAAAAAAAATTTTACATTTATCCCCCTTCTTGTCAGTCATAACTGACAATTAAATAATGCAAGGAGTTACTGAAGAAATAGAAACTCAGCTCATTCACTGAGTTCCTGTAACAGCAGCTTTGATTACATTAAAGAGCAGTTCCAATATTGAGAAATGTGCTGTGCAATTTCATACTGGTACTGCTGACTTCCCTGCTCCATAGACTTAATACTGATTTTAGATTAGACATTATACCTGTGTACATTCACATCAGAGAGGGTATTAAGTCTCCTGCTTTCAATTTTGCTGAAGAACTGTTCTCTTACTTTCAACACATGCCTGCTTTAAAAAAGATTAAAACCTCCTCTGTCCCAGCTATTCTGTGATAGGGAGATTAAAATGCAGTAGATGACAATGGGCTCAATTCTGTGAGAAAACACAGGTGTCTGCAGTGTTTGCATCATCTTGGACACAAACGGATAAGACAAAGCCTTTTGAGACCAAACCATGTAGTGTGTTCACAAACAGCTCACTTGGAAGTTGTGGCTCACTGAAAACCACAAGCCTGCAACAGGGCTCATTAACAAGTAATAGCCTTATATGTACACATGTACTTACATACAAATTTCGCTCCTTATTTGAAGAAAATAAGACACTTCTTGCGGCATTTTCCAACTGAAGATAGAGAAATTAAATCAGCCTGCTGCCCTTTTCTCGTATCAGGCCCAGGGATAGATCCTTCATGCCATGTAAAGTGTTGCTGATATAGCCTAGTTCAAGTACAACCCCTGAAAACATACCTTACTTTAATACCAGTTCCTATCAACATTTATTGGAGAGTGACTCTCTCAGGCCTTTCTATTGTTCTTGAGACTACTGACAACTCTCGTATCAGGCCTCTCCTTCCTCTGCTCCTTTACTGTTTCTCCAAGTAACCCCACAGGTAACTACAATGATTGCATTTTCAAAGCTCCTGTATGAACCAGCACCCATGTATGCTTGGTTAATGACTTCCTAGTTTATTACTGTATTGAAAGTCCAATTTCTTTCACCTTAAAGTGCCTCCTTTACATTCTCAGGTAAAGGAAATACTTTTCCTCTGCAGATTCCTAATAGAGTTCAGGCTTTTCTCCCAAGTTTTCAGTCTTGTTTTCACAGACTCCTACTCTTCATCAGACTTTCTCTAACCACATGAGTCTTTCACTTTCCCCCAAATTATATCTTGTTGACAATTTTCTGGTTTTCCCTCCAGTTCCTCCTTAGGCAGGGGCACATGCTTAAATATTCGAGGACAATGTCTCTGATAAATGGAACCATCACAAGTCCCAACACATTAACTTGCATTTTATGTCCAACAGTAAACGTTACTCTCTTAAAAATATATATACATGCCCCTCCCACTAAAATAAATTCTCTAAATTACATACTGTTTTATTGCAGAACTTGAAAGTAACAAATCCAAGCTTTCTTGAACTGCTATTCATTAGTGTAAAGATGTTTTGAGAGATTTCTTCTATTTGCCCTTAAAATAAAGATTAGATATTTACTGACTTCAACAAACACCTTGTATAACTGATGCATTCACAGGAACAGAAGCCTTGCACTTTTGTAATAAATATTTGCTTACAAAAAGTATATGCCAAACCCATGGAATGGTCACCGTGAAATCTTATTTGCCTTCCCTATTTGGGCTCGCCTGTTATTTAATCATGAATGAAAAAGAACAGGATACTATTTTAAAAGGTCAATTACTCATGAGCAAATGCTTGATGGCAGTCCACAGAAATAGCCTAGAAACACCCCATAGGCCAAATTGTGCTTTATTATGTTTCTGAGTACTTCCAAGCAAAAAAAAAGTGTTTTAAATACATTCTGATGATTTATAAGCAGCAGGAGTTAAATTGGACAATTACATGTTCACTACTAATTAAGTCACTTGTTAATTGGTGTTTATTTGCTATTCTGTATTCTCCAGACATGCGCTAATGTATGCATATGGCAGGGTTGCAATGTCATGAAACAAGCGTGAATATAATTGTCACAATTAAGTTCTTCAGGCCCAGATAAGAGAAAAATGATATTTTAAAGACATCATTTCATTTTATCTCCAGCTCAGTTTATGATCCTTTTCTTTCCCCTGCCAATATGCACACAATCTTCTTCTGTAGCATCATTAAACCTACTTGGTTATCCACCTTCACATATATGGATTTCTTTTTAAGGTTAGTCTCATCCTTAAAGATGTCTTGAATTTGAAATGCTTGATTTGAGAATAAGTAGAGTGTCTCTGTGACATATGTTTGTATTAAATAACTGAAATGTTCTCCTTAAACACTGTTTTTACATAGTTTTCTGTCTAAAAATGTGTATGCCTGTAAGACCAAATGTCTCCTGCAGTAAGACAGAAAACACCACATCCTACTACTTCTACTATTTTCATACCAAAATAGCAGGAATAAACAAAAATAATTTTTTTTCGACAAATCAGAAAAGAAGTTTTGACTCTTTCTGACTCCTCTGGACTTTTGTATTTGCCATCTGGGTTTCCATCAATTCTGCAATTAGTTCATGAACAGGCCCTCATTTTCTCTTTCCTGTCCCACCAGTGTCACACATCGCCTAAACAATCTTCCTCTACCTACCACTCATCACATTTTTCCCAGCTTCTGCCTATCCAGATGCAAATTTATACATTCATGTGCAATTTAATTTCCCCTTCCAGCCAGCCCTCACTTTTGAGTACACTGTTGCTGCAATATCATATAGAAGTGGGTTTATAGACTGCAGGGTGGTTGTGTTTTTCCCAGCAAAGCTGAAGTCAGACAGTTCAAAACCTTATTTTGACAAGCCATAGGCCAATGGCTGTAACTATGAATTTCATTATAATGAAAATAACATTTCAAACATCAGTCCCCTGTATTCCCCAGTCCCATTTGAGGGCCAACTCGCTGGCTCTCCCCAACCAGGAAGTTTAGCAACTCCAGGATTAATTCCTTCCCAACATATCTGTCACCAAAACCAGTATCTTCCTAAAAGTAAATTCAATTTTAATCATCTTTATTTTCTGACTAGAAGGATTTTCCTGAAAAAGTTTCCCTACCGGTTCTGTTCTTAGCCTTATTTCATTGCAGGCAGTAGTCACTTGCAGGTCCCTTTGCACTGACACCCACTAAATAACTTAATTTAAAAACATCCAAAAATTTCAGTGGATTATTATATCTTTGATTATATCTTTTATATTATATCTTTCATTATTTCACCCCATCACATAAGCAGTGATTGCTAGCATTAAAAATTGTCTAAATTAAGGATACTATCTGCAGGTGTATTTCTCACAGGCAATGTTAATGCTAGAAAATAAATAAATAAATAAGAAAATAAATCCCACAACATTAAGGGAGAGGAAAGAAATGTTTAAAGACTTATTCCAAAAAGCTTGAAGTGATTTGGCCGGCAGGATTTATTTTAATATGAAAAACTTTCCTGCACAGATACATGCATATTTTTTCCTATGTGCAGAAAAGTAGCACAATCTTCAAGAAACATATGGCTTCTGACATTCAAAACCTACAGCTGCTTTTGCTTAAAAATAAAATAAAAGCCACTTAAAGCCCTGGGTCACACCTTCAGTTAGCCATCTCACATGCAACAGCTGAGGAAAAAAAGAATTGCATTGCCCTCTGAAGTAAATTTTTTGAGGTGTAATGGACTTTAAATCAGGGGTTTTTTGTTTAGAGTACTTTTCTCCTCTCTCTTTTTTTTTTTTTTTTTTTTTGTTTTAATAAACCTCTTATGCCAGTTTAAAAACTGAAATCATTTTGAACAGGTAAGAAACCTCTTTTTGTTATCTAAATCTACTTTTCTCTACAATTGTATAAGGTATTTATATTTTGCATGAAATACCAAAGATTAAATAGATCTGAAAAGAAACTGCTGAAGGCTTCTGAATTATAAAACCTTGGTTGAGGGACTTATGCTTTCCGTGCCTAATGCTGTTGTAAAGCCCCGATGTCTGGAGGTCCAATGTATTGGAGGAAAAAGTTGCAAAACTTATAATAAGCATGAGATATTCAGAAGTTAGAGCAGGGAACTTTACTTCAGAACTCATGAAGACTTCATTGCCATCAGTGATTCACTGTATGACAGGGAGCAATTAACACCTCTGCTGCAGTTCTCTTCATCGGTAAACCCAACTGTAATATGTTACCTCTGCTGGGGCTTGGAGAAGGTGGGAGCTGCAACTTAATTGTTTTTACAATTTATAAAAATACACCTGGTCTCAAGACATAGATTCCTTTTTCCTCCTTCCAGAAATAAATGTATAGCTAGAATAAAAAATATAAAATTGACAGTGTCACCAGCCCTGCATAAACACTCCCACTTAGACTTCAAGATGCTTAAGAACAACATAAAGAAGCCAGAAATCTTCATTGTGGTGCTCTGAAGATGAGGACAGTCTATCTAAGTAAGAAAATGCTTACGGGGATGCTGTCATACCCACTCCACAGCCCCAGGCAGAGTAGTCTGAGGCTGCCAGCCTGGCAACCACAACTCTGCTTTGACACCAGGTTTCTGCAGTACTTTAAGATCCACACCTGGAAAGGGGAGTCGTGTATCCGCACCACCTGCACTTCAACTACCTGAGGTGCCCTCAGCTGTCCCGTCTTGGTAAATCCAGGTCCTTTTAGCTTTAGAATGATGTAGTGTGGCAGTTGCTATAGAAACTAGTTTGTTGTGGGTTTTTAAAATACTGTTGTCAATAAGCACACATAGTATATTGCATGTCTCAGCTGCCAGAATGACTTATGCCCTCTTTGCTTCAACATGAATGCCTGTATTTATGCAGAAATGGAAAGGCTGGTTATTTTTTATATGACTGACTGTGCTCCTTTTGGCATAATAAGCTCTTATGAATAGTCAGGTGAAAACAACCCACTTACCTTCACAATAATAAATTAGCCTGTGTGACTCAGAGAGGAAGTAAGGGGGGAAAGGGGAGGAAGAATTAAAGTTTTGTGTGGCTCTGCTGAAATTCAAGCCACATAATCTCCACACACCTGTGCATATAAAAAGCAAGCTCAGGAGAGGTAGAGGTTCTATAAAAAAGAAAATTTTAAGACCTGACTGGCCTTTGGTTATGTAAAGAAATGAAGATTGAGCAGCTGCACTGACATTTCATTTCTGGATAGCAGAGGATGGTAGTGACTCATTCCTCATTGCTATGCCAGCATACCTTTTCTACACAAGTTTTCATTAAGGTTAAAAACAAATGAGAAGGCAATGCATTTCAGCTTGCACCCATGCGTTGCTGACAAGTAGTGTGAGCAACTTGCCACAGCAGCTTAAGCCAAAGTATTCTCATTTCGATAGCTCAAGAGTAAGTAGTTCTCATGTGAAATTCAGAAAAAGCATGCTATATAGAAATGAAATTAGGTTTTACTCTTGCACTGAAAAAGTCCATAGAGCCTACATTCATAGCTATTCATGTTATATAAAAGAAAGCCTGAATTACCAGGCACAATGGAATATAAATGGCAAATATAAGGAACTAATACAGTATATGATGAATTAAGTGTGAAGTTAAAAACAGACACAGCATAATCAGTACCTGCCTCTGGTAGTCATAAAATTTTATCAAGAAAGAATAGGTCTGTACGCAGAATATTAGTCAGAGCTCAAAGGAGAATATTAGTCAGAAACTAAAACTTCTTTAGCAAACTATTTATGTACAGCACAGAAAAGCTGTACAGTGCTAGCCAGAACATTTTGTGCTAAGCTTCAAATCCTGCAGTTAGCACTTTTTCAGGTAACGCCTCATGTTAATTCTTGCTCAGGAAAGACATCAGTGTGCTCAGACATGAAGGTGACACTGATCCTTCCAAGAGCCATTTTGGGCTTCTTTCAGACTCCCATCCACACAGTTTCAAAGAAAGCAGTCAGACATAAACCCTCCCCCAGACCTCACCCAGCACCTAGGGAAAGTTCAGCTAAACGCCATCCATGCAGTATGAGCTCCTCCCCATGCCTTGGACACTATACCAGAAGATGCTTTCCTGAGCTTCACCCCAATCTTATCCTGAGCCCTGGCATCATGCCTGGAGAAGCCAGGGATATCCAATTCTCAGTGAAACTCACCCCAGACATGCCACAACTGTTAAGTGCAAGAACAGCTGACCCTAAGGGAAAGACTCCTTCCTGCACGCAGTCTCGTTTAAATGAATGCAGCTTCTGTGAGAGTCAGACCACTGAGCAAGCAGGAAAACACAGGTAGTGACAGCACCAGTTCCTTTCTGTGGAGTAATTCTATGTCCATCAGCCAGGGAACATTAGCAATAGACCTTCTACTTGGTGGGATGGGAGAGTTTTTGTACAGGCTATTCTGGAAGTAGGATATTGCTTCTGCTTCACTCCTTAACAGCACCAAAATCACACAGCAGCAGAATCCAGAACACTGTTGGTGCTTTATCTTCTTTCTAACAATAAAAACCACTGCTCCTTTCATTGTTTTTCCCATATGCCTACCCAAGACCAGATGTAGAAAGTTTTCTCCAGCCATAGGATTTTCTATGCTTATTAAACCCAGCTTTGTCTTCTAATGCATGCATTTGTAATGCTGGCCCTTACAACAGGCAGAGATAGAGACAAACAGAAATCACCCTTTTCTCTTTTCTTTTTTGCCTCCCCCGTCCTCCCAGCACTTTGGAACAGCCACTGATGCCCTGGCACGTGGAGGAAGGATTATTGCCCCCAGGCTCGATGAGGCCAGGGGATTTTGGCCACACTCAGCAGCCCATGAGCTGGCTCCAGATGGCAGGAGAATGGGGCTTGAGCATCTGCAGGGAGGCGTGAGCAGCCTGTGCACTGGAAGCAGGTCCTGGTCCCATGCTCAGGGATAGCTGACCGCCAGCGCTGGGATCAGGAAGGAATTATCCCATGGACCACACTGCAATGGGTCTGGGGGGTTTTTTTCAGCTTCAAAACCACTTTCAAGGACACAAAACACAACGCTTACAAGTGAAAAAACGACTTTATTTTAGGATTAAGCTTGATTTTAGTTTGGGTTCTTATCTCTTACCTTAGGTTATCTTACTTTCACTGAATTTTCCAGGAAGTTTTATTCAAGGTTTTGTTTTGGGTTGGTTTCAGCACTGATGCTCACAAGCATCAAGGCCTTCCAAGCACAGGCTGCTGTGCACAAGCCAGAAGCCCCAGGTACGTGAAGCTAAGGGAAGAGCAGAAGCAGCTCCGTGTGCAAGCTTGCGGTGGGCAGTGAAGCCAGAGAGCGCCAGGGCAGGAGTGGTGCCCTGGAGGTGCAAGAGCAGCAGGCAAGAAGCGAGCCCAAAGGGGATCCCTGCCAAGGGGCTGTGCTCAGTGCTAGAGAGGAGAAGCAGCAATGTCCAGGGGCTACCCTGGGAGCCGTGAAAGCTTCCTCCCCTCACACGGAGGCATGAGGGGCCACCTGCGTGGAGCAGGAGCAGCAGCCTTTGGGCCACAGTAGCCCAAAGGAGCTCCATCAAGGGGCTGGCTCACTGCTGCAGAGGAAGGCAAAAAAAACCCCGGGGACACTGGCAGGCCCTTCAAGGGGGAAATAAAGCCTCCTTTTTCCTTCATATTTTCCTCAGCAACTCCTTATCCATCCAAGAACATCTTCTGTACCTCCTGCAGCACTTCCTTCTAGTTGCCACGCATCACTCCTTAGCTTGCAGCAGGTGATCCTTAAATATTAACCAACAGTCTTGGGCCCCCCTGCCCTCTAGGGCTATATCCCACGGGATCTTACTGAGCAGGTTCCTGAAGAGGCCAAAGTCTGTTCTCTTGAAGCCCAGGGCAATGATCTTGCTGCACACTCTTCTTACTGCCCTGAGGATCTCCAATTCAACCATCTCATGATCGCTGCAATCAAGGCTGCCCTGGAGCATCACATTTCCAACCAGCCCTTCCCTGTTGGTGAGCACGAGGTCAAGCATGGCGCCTCTCCTTGTCAGCTCCTCTATTACTTGCAGAAGGAAGCTGTCTTCCACACAATCGAGGAACTTCCTTGATCACTGTACCATCCCTCTAACAGATACCAGGGTGGCTGAAGTCCCTCATGAGAACAAGGGCCCGCAAACGTGAGGCTATTCCTATTTGTCTGTAGAGTGCTTCATCCACAGAGTCCTCTTGGTCAGGCAGTCTGTAACAGATCCCCACAGTAATGTCTCCTATCTCTGTTCTCCGTTTAACCTTTACCCACAAACTCTCTGTCGACTGCTCACCTGTCCCCAGACAGAGTTCCACACTCTCCAGCCTATCCCTAACATAAATAGCAACTCCCTGTTGCCTCCTACCAGGCCTGTCTTTCCTAAAGAGCCTGTAACCTTCCATTCCAACACACCAGTCATAGGAGCCATCCCACCATGTTTCTGTGATGCCTATGATATCATACCCCCATAGACATGCACACATCTCTAATTCCTCTTGTTTGTTCCCCATGCTATGGGCGCTTGTATAGGGGCATCTGAGCCGAGCTCCAATTGAAGCTGGCTCATTGGCTGGAGTGGCTGGAATATTGCTACATTGCTCAGAACATTTATTACAGGTGCTGGCAACTGACTGGGTGTGTTGCGATAGAATGATAGCCTCCTCCCTCAACACATCTAGTTTGAAGCATCCTTGACCGATCTGGCAAGCCTCCTACCAAATCCACTCTTACCTTTCTTCATCATACCAGCTCCACCAGCCCCCCAGTAGACCTGGCCTACTAAATTGAGCAAGGTGCCCAAACCCCTTCTTCTACTCAAACTTCCTCTCAGCTTCCCTCACACCTTCCAGCCTACTAACAGCCTCCCGCAGCTCAGCAACCTGCGCAGGAGGACCTCCACCAGGGAGCACTGAGTGCAGCCCAGCCCGTGGCGCATCCTCGCCTCAGGAGAGCAGCTCAGGCCCTCTCTACACTCCAAGCTCTGTACTGCAGCCTCCCCTCTCATCAGCTCTGTCTGGGTGCCTACACTGGTCACCGCCACGGCAGCCAGAGCATTGCTCCCAGGCTGAGCCCGGGTCATACGGCGAGTGCTCACCATCCCACTCGCCTGCCTGCGCGAAGTACTCCGCAAGATACTGGTCACAAAGGGGAGTGTTAAACAGTAAATATTAAAAAAACAATCAAAAAGAAAATAATACCTATATGTTCTCTGTATTATTTTCAGCTTGATGAAATATGTAGAGACTCATAGAAAGAGCCTTCTATTCCCTGTGTTTGGAGTTTGCTTGTTTGTGGAGGGGGTCGTAGTGCTTTTGGGGTTTTGTTAAAACAATGTAATTTCTAAATGCTTCCAACATCACCAAGTTGAAAGAATATTGCTTGTCAGTGTTCAGAAAGAAAATTGTTCACCAGTGATGAATTGAGTAGATTGGCTAGCCAGACATCAACCCCAAGCAAAATTACATAAAAATGAAATAGGATTCAACTGGTAAAGAATTAGGATTGATAAATAAAGAATTAATGTCAATAAAAATCACTTTATAGAAAATCACACCAAGGAAACCTAATTTCCTCCTTTGAAGGGGTTTTGTTTGCTCACTAAAGGTAGGTTCAGAGACCAAGATTCCTGGGGGTTTTGTATCATTAGCTGTATAGGACATTCTGATTAAATTTGACACTGCAGAATGTGTCATGTGTTACAGGAGACAAGAGCTAGGTTGGGCAAAGAAGTCAGATGGTGAATATTTGCCAATGAGAAGTTTTTTTCAAACGAGTCTTGCTAAGACTGGTAATAGGTCTGATCCTATTCCATAGTTTTATTAATGAATTGGAATAAATATAAAATCAGTGACAAATAAATCTTCGTCTATGACAAAGGTTGGTGCAATGATTAATTGCAGTCACAAGAGGACTTGGCATTACTTAAACAAAATGTGCTTAAATACATCCAAGCACAAAAATAAAATAGCTAAAAGGAAGAGTACATGTGTCACCCACAGAGTGGAAAGATGTCACTCCAAAATGGCTTTTGCAGGGATACCCAGTAAGCAATTCAATACATGTTCCTCAGGCAACATTGTAGGAAAATGGGATATTATTATCTATGGACATGTAGGCAGTAGAAGTGGGACTGGTATTGGTATGCTGCCAGCAGGTTTAGTAGCCAAATTTTGAGAAGAACATTAGAAAACAGAGGTGAAGAAAGAGGTTAAAAAAATTGACTTTGAGAGCTGAAGAAAATGTGTTAAAGTGAAAAACTTAAGCAGCCCAAGCTGTTTAGCTTTTGAGAGGGTAGGCTGAGAGTAGCTTGATTGAGGTGTCTAAATGCTTACAAAGGGAGAAAAAAGGAAGCACTAAAGGTTTCTTTAACAAAGACAGATACAACAAGAACCAAAGCTAGAAATTAACCCAAATATGAAATCATGTACCAATTTGTAATTGCAAGAGCAATTAGACACTGGGAAAAAAATATGAAGGAAAGTCCATCTTCATTTCTTGATGTCTTCAGATCCTGAGTAGAGGCCTTTGTGGAACACATTGCTCTGACAGAGAAGTTATTTTTTAAATCAATGTGTTCAGCTAATTGCCAGCCTGGGAATTAGATCCATATGAAATTTGTATTTGGCCTCCAGCTCTTTTCTTAAAAAAGGCTGGCTTTCTGGCTTGGGCAGCAGCTTTCCCATCCTCATTCTTATTCCCCCTGCTTCAGTGGCAGATGCCCAGCTCTGCTTTGTTTCTGCAGGAGGGAGATTTCTGCCATCTGTTACTGTCCATGGAGAGTGCCAGTTGATCAGCCACTCAGTGGGTAAAGCAGAGATCCTGTGCTGCTGTCAGGAGGAAGATGAGGCTTGAAACCTGCTCTAGCCCTATGGCAATTGAGATGAGGCCTCCTTGCTTTACCTCTTGTAAGTTATTGAACTCTGAATGACAAAAAACTGCTCATTTCATCATGGTACAAGTGGTTCATCTAGCATAAATTTAGGCATGAACTGTAATACTTATGTGTAAAATCAAGCCTGATAAAACAGCCTTCCTAATACAGGAAATAAAATATAGGAAAGGTGGACACATCTGTTATCAAAGAAAAAAATCTAATAATCTTCAAAATGCTCTTGGAAAGAGGTTGTCCACCTAACAGATTCCTACAGCTAGGCAGAGGGGACCTGCTTCTGGAGAGAAGCCTCCACTGCTCTCTATTGGCTAGGCAGAATGCTTAGACTTGAGCATTAGAAAGGTGATTAATTAGGCAGTCTGAATTGCGTAGGCACAACTTAGATACAGATCAGGTATGTGAACTCTTCTTTATTGGTTGGATCATCTAACAAGTTATTCTTCCCTTAAAACCTAGGACTCTCAATATCAGCTAGGCTTACAGGGAGAAGTATTGTATTTTACTATACCAAGTCTTGTATCATAGCTATATATCACCACTAATACTGTTACGGAAAGGACTAAGAGCAGAGGTAGAGTTGGTACTTATAAGCAGAGAAATACAGTGTTTGATCACAGAGATACCTGTCAGGCTACGGGAAGGTGAAAAAAACCCACCAGACTTCAGGAAATTAAGAACAGTGGAATATTTTCAGGAAATTTGGTTTAAATCCACATATTTCTCTAATCTTTCACAAACCAGTAAACAGAAATTGGAAAACCAGCTACCAGTGTCTGACCCCCAATTACTCACCCAGGATAAGATACAGCTACAAGGGCAGAGCACGGGCATATGCTCCCCTCCAGAATCCCAACATAGAATCGTAGAATCATAAAATAGTTAGGGTTAGAAAGGACCTTAAGATCATCTAGTTCCACCCCCCCGTCAACATCACTCCTCCTTCCCTGGAACAGGACCAGCAATGTGGGCAAGGATTGCTGTGGCCTGGATGACACCTACATTATAATCCCAGATTTACCTATGCAATGAATTGTTCCCCTTGAAGTACACCTGACACTTATTAAGATGTTGATCATTTTTCATTGATGAAACCATCATTGTCTTGAGATTTTTCCAAAAGTAATTTATCTTTCCAGAGACATCAGTCTGTACCTTTGATTTAAAACCTGGTTTGGTTTTGTTTGTTTGCTCGTTCTCGGATTTGGGGTTATTTTTTGGCACATGGACGTGGTTAGAGGGAGGAAGAAAAAGATTATTATGCCAAATTTAGGGGCTTGGGTTTTGCTTTGGGAAGAGACAATGAATATTTTTTGGTGTTTTGAACTACCCTTTTTATATCAAAACACTGTCAAATTCAGGTATGTTTATGCTTGTTCCACAAACATTTTTAATGAAAGACAGATTTTCAGCCAAACACCCATAAACATCATGAAAGCCAAGGCTTCCATGAATGAACAGTATTTGTTACCTACCACTTGCCTTCCACTATTTAGACATACCGTCAAGAACCACATGACACAAAACAATCTAGCTATTGAATAGCTCAGTGGATCACAGACAATCTATAGTCTGACTATTTTTTAATCCAATAATCATTTATGAATAATGTATATGCTCCTGTGCTCAGAAATTGTTCACAAACAATTTGTAAACAGGAAAAAGAGCTAAATCTGCAATGCGTATTTTTTGTAATAACCCACTCAATCAGAATTACTTCAGGAAAGATTGTTCAGCTTTAGCTAGTCATCATACCATGTACTTTAAGAAACACATTAGATCTGTAAGTGGTCTATCAAAAAAATGATAATTCAGCACTATAAAGTAATTTGAGGATTTTAAATATATGCTTTGGTGTTTAGGAGGATATCTAAAAACCCTCACAGTTCTAAAACATGCTCCATTGTCCAAAGAGTGCTGAGGTTTAAGCTGGCTCGTAAGTGTTAAGCAATCAATTCTTGTAGACACAGCTTCAAAAAGGCTTCCATTTTGTCTAGTTGAATTACAAATGAGTTATTAGCAGAATTATTATTTTGGGATGAACTCCAGAACACTAAAGCTTTACATTTAACCTCCATTACAGTCCAGAATTGAATTAACCTCTCCTTCCCATAAAAAAGTAGCTAATGCACTTTCCTTGTAAAATGCAAATGTAGTTATACTACATTTTGCAGAAAGCACTTAGAAAAATTCAGTGGAATTATGGTTCATAATATTTTGGTGCATTCAATTAAAACACTACATTTTAAGAAAATTAGTTTATCTACTTTCCTGTCATTGAATGCTGACACTTGGAGTAACAAGCACTGCTAAAATATCAAGTCAGTATCACAGGGCAGAACCTCAGTAGTGCTGTACCACATAGGATGTACAAACATAAAGGCTATGTTGGAAGTTCGGCATTCAATGTGGTTAAGAGAATCAATCAGGACTTAAGTCTTAGGAATCTAAAGAGTATTTAAAAAATACTAAATATTTTAAAATCTTATGAATATTTTTGAAACACTTCTGGGATTATTTTTTCCTGTTTCTCATTCAGAATTAGAAGAGAAATAAGAGAAATAAAACATAAATTTTCCTGCTGCTGAAAGCAGGCTGAACTGAAACTGTAGATTTTGTGAGTGGCTCCGCATCTGATGCCTAATTTCTTCAACTCATGACTGAAAATCCCAAAACACATGGCTTGTGTCACTAGTCACACTTCAAGTTTTTCTTATGTTTTAAAAGCAGAATCTTGTGATTGCAAGATTTGGCTTTGTTCTGATTGAGAACAGAATAATTCTATATGTAATGAAAAGAAAAAATCTGGAAAGAAACACACCTCAATTAGTCAATTAATTGAACATTTTAGTATTAGCTATTTCTTTAAAATATGAAACAAAAATATGAAGGATAAAGTGAAAAAAAATAATCGTGAAAAAGGGTATTTCAGCAGAAAATCTGATTTTTATTTATTAATTTATTAGAAACACATCTGTTTGCAGTGTGTCAATTTTGATAAACAGCATGCATTAGCTTAACAATTCTTTGCTCAAATGGTAACAGTAAACTTGACATTATTCAAAGCATGATGAACTCAGCCATGAGATCTTCTCAGCTGAAAAGATCAAGCAGTTGAGGAAACATGAGAAGAGGCTGAAACCTAGCTGGTGATGATAAGAGATATAAATTGATGTAGTGGCTTTTACTGATGCAACGTAGTCACATCCTAGTCATAGTCACTGTTACTGCTATGGCAAATAATGAATAACATGGCTCATTTTTGTATTGCATCAGAATATTCTCCTGCAGGATATTCTCCTGCTCCCCAGATGGGACAGTTTTGTAAGACTCAAATCCATCATATTTCCAAACAAATTTTTGAAATGCTGATGTGACTTACCAGACAAAGAGAATTTTGTTTTCTTGCATTTAGAAAGCGCTGCAAGAAACCTAAGCCCTGGGAACTGAATGACGAAGTTCTCAGAAACTGCCGACTTACGCTGTCTGACAAGGATCTTAGGAAGGCCACATCCACAAAGAGCCCTGGTTTTATCTGAAGATTTTCCCTCTTTTTTCAATAGATTTTCTGAAAACATCCAAATTGGGAAAACCAGCCAACATGGAAAGTGAAAATTTGTCTGTTGAAATAAAGAAGAAAGCACTACTGAAGTGTGTTAAAAGGTAGTTAAGGAAGGTTGGAGTACTATCCAAAAGTAGCTTGTGGTCAGTTGTCTAGACTGCCACTAATATCAGAGAGAAAATGCATTAGGATGAAGAGTACAGGTAAAGCCATCATAAAAGAACAAGGCAGTTTATCAAGTATACTGATTTATTTTAAGGATATGATCTCAGAGCCTGGCAGATTCTTCTACCTGTCCAGCAGATAATTAAAGGAATATTTTCACATTTTCTTTTATCCCTTTCAAGTTTATCCCCCACATTAAAGTGCAGCTTTTATAGTTTTGACAAGACATTTAAGAGGAGTCAGTCTGAAAGTTTAATTGTTTGTGTTCTCCTGGGGGTCTTTTGCACTTGTTTTGAACCATTCATTGGAGGTGGCTTTCAATTATGAGCCAAGATTCACACCCTCATATAGACAAACCTTACACTGTCCATAAATCCTGGAATTTCACAACCATCAGACAGACCCTCTAAAAGCTTCTCTGAGAAAATATGGTTTAGGATGGAGACAGCTGGTATTTAAATTATCCATGTGAGAGAAATTACTGTTATTCATTCACCAGATGCTTTATTCATATATAGATTTTTAAATTAATAATTCCATAACACTTACAGCTATATAATCCTTAAATCCACACAGTCTCACTCAACGACCTTAACGAGCTTTGACATTTTTTTTTATTTCTTGCAAATAGTGCAGCAGATTTTGCCAATTGCCATTTTGAGGAAACATTACAACAGATGAAGGGGAAAAAAAAAGTCAGTGTCCACTAAAAAGATGAATAGAGTTCATCAGACTGTTAGTTCTGCCTGTATCCTAGGTGCAGGCTCCAGAATCATTCAACTAGGAAAAAACATATTGGCTAGTCCCTTACAAAGTCTACCCCTACTACTCAAAGGAGCATTTTGTGATATATTTTTTAAACCCAGTAACTAGGAGCAAGAGATACTTGAAAAGATGGGGAAACATTTTCTATCTACTAACATAAATTGGACAACAAGATGTTTGGGGAACTAAAATAAAAAAAACGGGAAAAATAAAATTAAAAATTTGTTGCAACATTCTGGGAAATTATTTGTGTTGACGTGGTTGAAATTTATGGTAACTACCAAAAAGGCTTAAGAGCAGCTGAGAATGGAATCCATGCAAAATCAACCTGCAATCTCAGGGCACACCATTGTTCTGAAAATGTTAATTCACTCAACTGATGTTGTTCTTCCTTGCAACGCTGAAAATAATTTTTTCTGCTGTCTTCTTTCCACTGGAATACTTGTTCATTTGTAATTCATCTCATCTTGATCACTTCCTTCTTCCAGGCCTCACTGCATTTTTAATCTTCTTGAAAAGGTTCACTTTGAATCACTGGTTACATTGCAGTTTACACAGCCAAGAAGTTTTGTCTCAGCTTTGGAGGCACAACACACCACTTTTTACTGCTTCAGCATCCCTCTTATTTCTTCTTCTTTTAAGTCTCCTGCCACACTGCCACATGTTTTTTTTGTGTAAAGGCCGTTCCCTAATCATCACCTGTGCCAATCAAAGCCACAGTGTTTTCATCTAAATCCTTCCTTAATGAGCCTGTCTGTGACAGGTTTATCAGAAATTGGTATAATATATACAGAAATGTATTTGAAAGTGACTGCAGCACAGAACTTCATGTGTATATTATAGATACCAAATGTTCTTTACATCTCGAAACAGTAAGCTGCTTAGCAGTTTGTTTTCATCTAACCGTGGCAAAACCAATAAGAATACGTAAGTAAGCTCCCAGTTCAATCCCAGTTTTTTAACATATAAAGATTTCTACCAGATAAAGGTTTTCAGAAGTTCTGGCTCTTGAGACTCAATGCTGCAACCACAGGTTTCTTAGCTTGAAAAGCTTAGAAATACATAACTGCTCTTCCAAGGTATTCCATGGACAAAAGTGGTCATAATAGATTTTTCACTGAGAATTCAAAAATGGCAGCTATGATACGAGAATGGTCCATGCTTGCTAAGAGGGAGCATTCAGTCAGAAAAATCATATGAACCTTTCAGTCTGTGAGCTGTATACCCATCTTCCTCCAAAGACCTTTCAAGTATTTGTGACTTGGAATCAATACCAGTACATCATCTAATTTCCAACTCTGCAGCAAGACTTTAAGGATGGAAAGTAACAACAGTTTCCTTCTTCAGTCTTATAAAGGAGCTGTCTAATGTCAAGCGCAGACCAAAAGCATTTCATGCCTGACCTTTCACAGATGTTCACCCAGATTCTACCCAACCAAAGGATATGGTCACATTTGGCAGAAGAGGAGGGACAAACTGTAACCAGAGGGTTTCAGGAGCCTGCCAACAGACTGGCCATTTTTGTACACAGAGCACATTCACTGTGTGTAGATCCTCCAGCCTCAGACAACTGCCGGCCTGGTTGGGGAAATGCAACAAGTTGATTTTTTTAAAGTGGGCACTCCCTCCTCACACTACTTTTTCAACCAGTTTTCTTGATTTCTAATTAAGCATAGACCCAATCTACACTTTAATGGGGATCAATCACTTTAAACCAAAATAACTTTGTTAAGTAAGAACTGCATAAAATATTTAGTAAGTTCTACTTTGTAATCCTTTCCATGCATGCCAGGATAGTTGTAGCGACAGCCCGAAGTCCACACTAGAACAGCTTATTGCTACTTCTGAGACCGGTAGAAACACAATTTGATTTAGAATATCAACATACAACTCACCTGTCACAACCTGTGCTTTTTCAGCAGCTTGGAAAACCCGCCTGTCACAAAGCAACTTTCTTACAGTACATTCTGAATGTCAGAACACAGAATGTACACAATCCCCAGCTCTAGGCAGTGTGACCCAGAACAGATGAAGAGTTAGTAACAGAAGAAGCTCATGTCCCACCCTCTAATCCTATCACCTCTGGTTTGTGCTCTAGTTTCCCCATCCCCAACAGATGTAATGCTTACCCACCCAATGCACAGATGTGTTATGAGGATTAGCTAGCACCTAATTACTTGAATATTTAAAGTGCTATTCTTAAAATCCTAATATTATCACCAGTATGTTTGCATATGATTTTACTTATGCTTGTGATGTTTGTTTTCCAGATTTTGTTGGAAATTATAAACAATAAAAAACTATTGCTGCCAGGCCCTGTTACACACTTCTGTGAGATGACTCAGGCACTCTCAGACCCTTCACATTTGTTGAAGTCATAGGCACTTAAAAAATTTACAGAAGTGTTTTGGATCAGATCTTTTTGTAAAAGGAGAAATGACATTTTTATCTTACTTAGTGTTCTTTTTTTAAAAAAAGAATTAGTTCAGTGTCTCTATAACAATAGCAACTTTAGTTCTTTGAATGAAGAAAGAAGGAAGTCCCAGATCTCTGCAGTGATCCCTGCCCTGTTACTTTGGTTAAATGTATGCCTCCAGAGTACTACAACAGTTTCAGCAGCTGGGTGTAAAAAAGGTGATCTCTGATCTGATGCTCCAGAGTCAGGCTATTTTACACTCAGTGGAAATTGCCTGCAGATAATAAAAAGGAGAAATAATAGCTCTGCTGAGAGATTTCTCTCAGATGTTTTGGCAGACTGGTCTATTCCATTCATATGCTTTGGGAAAACTTTGATTTTGACATAAAATAGCCAAGTTTCATTATTTCCCTGTGTGCAATCCAAAGCCAACTAGTTACAGTCATAGTCTCAGTCTCCAGGCATTCTTTTGGTGTGTGTGCACACATCTATGCATACGAGTGTGTGTATTGGGAGTGATGGGGAGTTAAGTGAAAGTCTGTTCATGTTACCTTCTATTAGCTGTCTATTGAAGACAATATTTTCATAAAGTAATATATCTTACCACCCTAACTATGATCTATTGACTTTGTCACACATCAGTTGTTCTCCAATACTGGCTAAAACCTCCTTGGTCTTCAAATTCAAAGCTGTGTTTCTTGCCCTGTGGAGACAACGTAATTTTTCCTATGATCTCCTCATTTACATGCATGCACTCACATGCACAAACATGCATAAACCTCAGAGCTCTCAAATATCCCCCATCCCAGGAAATCCTATACTCTAACATAGACAATCACACTAAAACAATCACAGTACATTTAGAGTTTGTAGGAGGCATTTGGTCAAACAGTTGATCTTTGAAAAAAATATTGGAGCTGTGACATTCTTTCTTGCATATGAGCAAAAAAACTTTTCTTTTTTTCCATAATGGAGAGGAATTGGGAACCAGGAAAAATACTGATTTATGTCAAATGAGTGTCTGATTCCTTGTTTTCAACTTTCTACTTAAATTGGATTAATTTCACTGAATCATAAAGTAATGGGCTGTAGGAGCTTGCGCAGTCCACACACACACGCTCAGCTGTTTTGCATAAATCTATATCCAGGCTTTCCTGGTAGTACTTTATATCCATATAAAAAGAAAGGACAGAAATCCCACCAAGGTCACATTCTGGAATACAGTTTAGGGTTAATATGGAGTACATTACAGAATTTCTGTATAATGCTCAAACATTTAACCTATCAAAAGGCTAACCAATAGGTGAAGGCACATACATTTCAATATATCTAAATCCAAATGAGTACTATAGCATCTGTCAAAATCTTTGGCCTCAAGTCCTGAGACACTGAAGTATCTGCAAAATTTTCTAGTTTCGATGCTACTTTCTTACATACACTTATCACAAGTACATGCTGAACCTCTAAAAAAGAAAAAAAGTCTGACATAAACTTTGTGTATGTATAGTCAGCAAACCTTCCCTTTTCCACAAGGTATAGAAATTATGTGCAATTGTGTCTTCAATGACTACATGAGTGACTATAGAATCATAGAATAGTTAGGGTTGGAAAGGACCTGAAGATCATCTAGTTCCAACCCCCCTGCCATGGGCAGGAACACCTCCCACTAAACCATACCACCCAAGGCTCTGTTCAACCCGGCCTTGAACACTGCCAGTGATGGAGCATTCACAACTTCCCTCGGCAACCCATTCCAGTGCCTTACCACCCTTACAGGAAAGAATTTCTTCCTCATACCCAATCTAAACTTCCCCTGTTTAAGTTTGAACCCGTTACCTTGTCCTCTCACTACAGTCCCTCATGAAGAGTCCCTCCCCAGCATCCCTGTAGGCCCCCTTCAGATATTGGAAGGCTGCTATGAGGTCTCCACACAGCCTTCTCTTCTCAACAGATGGGTGCCTCTGTTCCTTTCTGTTTCTCTGGAGCTTATCAACAAATTAAGACTCTTCTCTTATATTCACTACTCTCCATCTCACCATCTCACATGTAATGTGTTGCTCTGGCAGTCTGTTAAGAAATGTCCTCATATCACAAAAGGGATTTAGGAACAAAGAATAAATCTTTGTATATAACTAAAGAATGTGGTTTATATTGGCAGTTCATTACAGAATAAGACTTAAAAAAATGTCAGTAGAAATACAAAGATGTTGATATACTCCAGAGTATACTGGGTATTCATTCTTCCTGTTATAAAAAGCCAAAACATGTGGATTTGTAGCTACTCATTCATCTTGAGAATTTGACATCTGTGAAAGCTCTTATTAGACCCTCAGAGATGGCCAAACACTATACATTGTTGTTTAGAGTAGGATGTCATAACTAGTAGAATAAAGGAGCTAACATAGTTAACACAGGCAGTCATAAGTATGTCGAAGCCTATGGGAGGAAGAGTACCCACTAGCTATGGTTCTATGGTAACCACAACCCATCATCCTGCAAACTGATTTAAAGAACAGCTTTGATTAGGGGCACTCATCAACCTTCTAGATATTGATCTAGATGGTCACAAGGGCTATACTAAAGGGGCTGAAAGGTCTGCTCAGCCTCCGCTTCGGACATCACCAAAATACTTTGCTATGATGCACTGTCCTACTGAGAGGCATGCAAGCTTTTAAAGCATTAACAACTTCCCAGCCCTGTCATGCCTACCATCAAGATCACTAACAGATAATTTCATCTAAGTTATAATTCTTTTGCATTCAGTGACTCTAAAAATAAGCTTGCTGAGAGTAGCTTTCTAAAACACAGCAAACAAAAAGAAAAAATCAGTTATAAAAAGTGCTGAAGTAGTTTGCAATGACTCAGCCTGGAAGCATCATTTTAGGACATATACATGTTGAGCTGGCAATCATAATATATGTCGATAAGTCCAATCAGAACAGCTGGAATGTTAAATATCAAACCTCACAACAAACTGCTGCAGACCAGGAATTATTCAGTGAATCATTCTGTGTGGAAGTGCTTCCGAGAAGACATGATCTCTTGTGGATAATTCATGAACAGAAAAAGGCCAAATTCATAAAATTATTCATTATAAATTATTCAACCTCCTTTTTGGAGGTATGAAGTGTAAAATTAAGTGTTTAGTTTTGATTAAGTGAGGAACTGAACATCATAAATACAGCATATGACTCAATAGATCTTGGGAAATTAACTGCTTTTGGAGGAAGGAGAAAAAACTTTTCTTTCTACTACTCTTGAAACTTGATTAGCTGTTTGCACAGTGAATGTGTACACAGAGCCAGATACCAAAAGATGCTGAGCTTGCATAACTCCCACCACCTTCAGCTGTGGTTACTTGGCACATTTCAAGTTCATCTGCAAAACACCATATGCGGAGTGCTAAATTTTGGTAATTTTTCTTGGAAAAGCTCATCAAAGACAGCACTGATGAATAGTAACAAAATTGTATCAGAAATTACACTAGCAATGCCTTACTTTCCCAGTCTTCCCTTCTCAGGGTACCTTTGCCACTGATTAAACTGGAAATACCAGGTTTGCAACTCTTCTCAATGATCTTTGTTTCTCCATGTGAAGAAACTTTTCCTTTTGAAAAACTTTGTTTTTCCTCAACTCAGAAATATTGGATTCCTTTTCCACCCATTACGCCATCTAGAAAGACAAGTACAAAACATGCTGCTTCAGTTTGTCTACACAAACCCATTCAGGTTAGAGGACTCCTCATACCTCCTTTTTTTTTTTTTTTCCAAAATAACATTTTTGAAATTGCATTTCGCTATACAGGATTTTCTTCATCTTATTCTTTTGTTTATTAAAGTGCGCTGATTGCTCTTCCCTGTAATTATTTACATAGCATTTGCTTTTCAGCAATTTGGGGTGTCTTTGGGTCAGGTTCCAAAGTAGTATCATCAGACAAAATCTCCCCTTTCTTCCTTTGTTCCTTCTTATCTGCATTAGATTCAGTTTTGTTACCACTGTTACCAATAAACACTTTCTCATAATGCTCAGCTACTAATGAGAGCACTGAAACTGCACACACATTAATTACTGACAAGAATGCACGCAGATTTTCCATTTTAATCTCATTCAGATGCAGCAGGATTTGCAACCATGTTACTTTTAATACATTTCAACAATGAAACATATGTACCATTTTCTAATATGAATATATTTTTCTAGTTACTGCCCATATAGAGTCATTGCAAATGAAGGACAAAAGTAAAAGCTGACGTGTTAGCACACAACACACCACCATGCTCTGAACAAAACTGAACACAGTGAAAATCAATCAGATGTAAGATCAAATGACAGCCATACCTTAGAAGCTGTGAACAGGTGGTTACCTCTTCAAACCTGCACATGAATTCTGGGGAATCTAAACATACAGAGCAGAGAAATGGATTCAGAGATTATACAAGTGAATTCGCAACAAACCACATGGCTAGGACAACGCAAAGGTCAAGGCAAGATTTGGTACCATTCATATTTAAACTGAAGCACTTTCCTTATCCTTTTGTGAAGTTTAATCACTTCTTTTCATACGCCAGTTCTCCTACGGATTCAGACAATGGTGGACAATGAAAAGAGCAGCCCACTGGGATGAAATCTTACTAACAGCCATTGTTAGTGAAGGTTGCCCCTTTCATGAAACTGAGAAACCTGCCATCCTTCCCAGCCTTTAAGACACTTTTGCACACCCTGAAGATGCTTTTACATTTCTTCTCAGGTCTCCTAAACTGAAAGAAAACTTTTCCAAGGTTATGATAGGGTTGAGATTGATGTCTTATCACCCCGGGATCAGGAATATTAATATATGACAAAAGGAAGCATTTTTTTCAAAATTACCTGAAAATATTATGTCTCCTAAAAGAGAGGATGCAGACCCTGATTTGTTTCACTTCTTTGTCAGCTTCTTCCCAGGAAGAAATCGTCATCTTTTCTTCAGCCTTTTGAGGAGAAAAAAGCTGTAACTAGTTCATTGCCAAGCGTTCCACACCACTGACAGAGCACTGTTTTGTGGACTGGCTGTTTTTCCAGCATCACACACACAATTTTAGCAATAAAAATTAATTCCTGTCTGCTAGCTTTGCAGAACTCTATTTCATAACACATCAGCTTAGGAAGTAAATTTAAAGCCTATCTTCTGTCAAAGCAAGCAAGATTTTACCTGTGAGTCTGGTGTCTCTCCACCCTAGACCCACATTTAAGAGCAATATTAATTTCTGTTTCTCTCAGTCGCAGCTGTGCAGGGATAAAAAAGTCTTTTTTTTTTTTTTCTTTTTTTTCCCATCCTGGCAGGATAGAACATGGGTTTTAATTTGTCACTAGATTAAGTTAATGACCAAGTACTGAAATCATTCCTTGGAATGACCTGGAGTCCAGATGAAGGCAGGAAGTGCACAGTCTCCTTGTGCTGGAGCTTTTCTCCTCATGTTTAGTAGATGATGGTTTACCCTTCAGGTATCCCAAAAAGAGAGTTACCTAGCCCTGTGCTTGTCATGTGTCAGCATTCAAAGCTGCATTTCACGTTGATTAAGGATAATGAAAATTGATAAAATGTAAGAAAGACTTTCTGCAGATAGGAAAAAAAAGAAAGATTTCTGCCCTGCTGACGAACACTGGTAGGAGCACATTACCCTTCTCCCAGCCTTAGCAACACAATCCACATTCTATTTGGGAAGTATGTTGTTGTAGGCATATGTAAACTGCAACTGCAAAGAAATATACACCATGCAATGAGGCATTCCAAGCAGGATAGCCGTAGGGGACTGGTAGGCCACTGAGTGTTAGTACAGATGGCACTACACATGGAAACTCAAAACCATTCCCGAAACAATGCATGAATACAACACCAACTGCACCTTCAGTCTGTTGCAAGGTATGCAGCAAGGGTAATTGAGCATCTGCTAGAGTTTGGTCCCATAGCTATTTTTAATTGGGTTCCTTCTCTCCCTACATCTGAATAGATAGTGGATGTTTGGTCTAAGCACTGTTTTAAACATTTCTGATGGTTCTGGCACATCCCTTTATGAGGCACCAGATGTGCAGGTACTGAAATAGCTGCTGCCAACTTCTACCTGTAGGAAAACTGGAAGACACAAATAAAATAAAGAAATAAAATAAATACTTGTTTGTATTGTGATCATTTAAAAAAAAAAAAAAAGAAAGAAAAAGAAACTTTGAAAAATGGGTTAACCAGAGCAAGGGAGAGATTTCTATTTTGAAATGCAGTTTTGAATTTCTCCAGGCTTGTCAGTCCATCTAGACATGGCTGGATGTGTAGTTACATTAACACATCATGTTTCATTTCAGTTCCTGTATTTTTTTTTTGCTTTTAAAATGTCCCTTATAGTCTTTCTCCACCACAACATATTACTAAAATTCCATATTATGTTTTGTGTCAAAATGGCATCGCAAAGAGCAGCACATGTGTTGCTTAGTGCAGTACTCAGTTCTCATCTCCACCAAGAAGACAATGACTGCTCCTCTCTTCTGCCTGCTTTTTTTTTTCTTGGCTCCCTTATCAGCATCTTCCCTGGATAGTTCCACACAACTCTAATTATAGGACTGAGGTTAACAACCCTCAGGAAAGCAATACTTTATTTTTATACCTACTGCCAGTAGTAGTAGTACTGCTCTAGGAAAAGAGAAAAAAAATTGTTTACAAATGTATCATTATACAACAGATCTTAAATTGCACAGCTATTAGCTGTAAGTATTGACTATTGTCAGAGCCCTGCTGCAGCCTTTGAAAAGGTCAGGCCTTTTCATTTGTGTTCTTTTTATGTGAGGAATAACAAATAATAAAATACACAATTTATTGGGCTGCTGAGATTAATTTCTTTTTCCCAGACCTGCAAAAGAGTCACCAGGTTTGAATCTTCTTTCCCATTATTATAGGAACAAGGTTATTTCACTTTCTTTTCTTTCTTGAGGAAAAGAATTCAATTTCCTATAGAAACACCAAAATGAGTAGTCTTTATTTTCCAGGTAAGCATTATACAAAAAGTTATATCTTTATGAGCTGCCTGTGCTTCTACCTCTAGGTTGTCAAGAGAGAGTGGGGTGCTTTTGCTCAGACGACATGATAGAAATAATAGCTTCTTACTGGTCTATCAAGCCAGCTAACAATGCTTTTAAAGCACCAACATTTCCAAAGCACTGAATGACTCATTTTAAGGAATCCTATCCAATGTAGATGTCTGAATTAAAGCAATTTTGGCCTCAAGATTCCTCAGTTTCTAATAGGGCTCCACATTCAGCACTTTAATAAGCCATCCATTTTTTAAATTTCCTAATTAACTGCATGAAATTTTAATCTTTATCCATATAAGCCATATAAACAGAGCTGCCTGTTTCCACTTGTACAGATTCACAATTTTGCAGTAGTTGCCAGGTGGTTTTTTGAAGCTTAATTCTGTGGTTTTATACCAAGCACTTCATCTTCTAAATAGCCAGAGAAGTTCATATTGCTTTAGGTAGAACTACAAAACACACAAGACAAAAGCCAGCAAGGGAATCTCAGCCCATCATTTTTGATTTTTCTGCCTTGTTTACAAGCAAAACTACATGGAAATACCTACTACTTTTGCAGCTAAACACATGGTAAGAGGGAAATGTATTTGGGCATTTCCAAACTGCAGCAGCGATGTCATTATTTACTCATCCCAAGCCAAAGTTCACACAAGCTTAATGTAAAAAACTCCAGCTGCTTCTGCAGGAAAGAAGCAAGGCAAGTATATGCCTTACTTGGCTGGGCAAGAATCCAAATCTACTCAGAAGTTTCAATAAACCGATCAATATATGTTTACATAATCAATAAGTCAATCATTGGTTCTCAGACCAAAACCTTACTACAAAAGCTTAATTTTCTCTCCAGAGAACACTGGGAGGCTGCAAAATGCCATCAAATACACAAGCAGTGTTCCACGTGAATACAGGGGGAACCTGATAACTTGAAATAACAACTTTGAAAATCAAGGTCTATGCAGAGCCTGTTAATTCTTCAAATATTATAATAGAAGGGATAAGATTACTAGTAAAAGACAGCTAAAGACTTGTTGAAGGGTTTCAGGGACTAGATTTTTTTTTCTCGCTCACTTTTTCCTCACTCCCTGAAGATTGCAGGCCTTCAGGCTGCAAACATTTGTTAGCACCTGTTTCCTCACTTGGCACTGACAATCTGTCCAGCTTCTGCCAATCCACTCAAACCCAGGAATCTCCATGGCAAATATGCCAAACTCTTTACACATGGTGGTCCGGAGGAAGGGTGAACTTGGAGACTATCATACCGCAAACACATGTACTTTCTTACCCACTGAAGACTGCAACAAGATACCCCAGAGGTGCAGCTCACATACTCTTTCACCTGTTCTGTTCTAGGGCAGGAACACCAAGCAAGGGGCAGAATGCAACAGCTCAATACCACCATTTTCAATGGCTCCAGTCACTTTTACTAAGGAGCAGGACGTTAACAGCTCTGCTCCTCTGCCTTCTACACTGACCCTTTAAGAAAGACACAAGACTGCTGGTGAAACAAGGAGCAATTTGGTATGCATGTGGAAAATACATGAATAAATAAAATCATGCCTACAACACCATGCCACCAACCCTGCTGGTTATTTCATAGCTGTCTCCAAGCGTCAAATATTCCCATTCTATTATTATATCATCATCACCAGGGACTGTTGAGCTAATAAAGCTCCAAAACAAAGGTTGACCTTAGCAGCTGTGAAATGTGCATCTGCTTACTTGCTTCCTGGAACCTCCAGACATCTGTGAGGATGCACAGGATTTAGCTGATCTGCCTGAAGGGTGGAAAGGATGACTGGTAGCACCTCTCAGGTCCCACAGCCTTATTTTCTGTGATTCTGTTGAAATGATACATCTACATGGGAAATAAGACCATTTCTGCTTCTAAGGATAAATTCTTAAACAGTTTTGAATAAGACATAAGACTATGTTTCAGAGTTTACATTAATATTAAGGATGTGTATTTTTTCAAAATGGTGTGAATAGTGTTTCATCCACCTCTCTCTGAAGCATCTCTGAAGCATTTATCTATCTCTCTCTGAAGCACTGGGCAGACCTGGGGATGGAGATCAGGCAGACTGCACTTCAGATCCTGCGTGACAATTCCAAGGTTGAGTATTTGTGCAGAAAATCATGGGCATGAATATCTGCTCACACGCAGAAGAGCACGTAACATTTTGAAATGTTTCACTATTAAGAGTCACATTTTACACCTTAAATATATGGAATAGCAATTTTTTTTTTCAAACTCACATACTCATGCCTATAACTATGTATACTTACAGATAAAGCCTGTGTGCATGGGACAAAACATGATCACTTTGTCAAATACAAACTAATATTGCTTTTGAATGAACTGAATTGAACTTCAAAGACCTTGAACACAGATTTAATCATTATAACTGGGGTTTGATGACAACAGCATCAAACATGTCTCCCTTGAAAGATCAAGCAATACCCTGCTCTTCTGCTTCAGTAAGCAAAGATTCTTATTTTGACATTTTCGATCTCAAAGAATGTGAAGAAACTGATATTCTGCACTTTAAGGTGACTAGTTGTCTTCTTTTCCTCTCACTTCTAACAGCGCTTGCAACATTTTACCCTGGAATAATTGTCAATTTTAATTCCTTCAGCCCACTAAATCCCTTCATTTTTTACCACTCTCTTCAAAGTTATGTATCTGGAATCAAATGAATTCATATACTGATGTTTGGCAAATACTGAACACTGAGCATAATTTACACTTCTGATCAACAGCTTTCGCACTTGCTACAGTTAGAACAAGAAACAGCCAACTAGTGAAGTCCACAATGAAAACTGGAAGAGGAAAGACCTAGTCAAGTTTTTACTGGTTTGTATGAGTTGGATGCATTATAGCTGTTTGCAGAAAAAAACCAGGAGAGAATTAAGGAGGGCTCAAACACACCCCAGTACACAACAAAACTGGCACCTTTTGCCACTTTATTCTTCAACACTGAATAGCTATTGAGCTGGTGCCCAGCAATTTACCCAGGAAGGCACCATATTTCCATTTTCCTCTAAGTTTCTGTGTAGCTTTTGCATCCCTATTTTGTATGTTCTCTCCTGAGAAGTACTATGCTAGTATTTTTCCAGTTTTTAATAATAGAGTAAATTTTGAGCTTCATATTTTTAATAAACTAAAAAAAAAATAAAAATTATATTTTCTATACAACTTCTTCACATAGATTTTTCAAAATGATAAAGATTAAAACCAAGCAAAAAAATTTTAAATTGTCTTGGGACTGCTTAAGAAAAAAAAAAGCAAACAAAACAACAACAAAAAAAATACCCACCTTTTCTAAGATACAGGGATATATTTTTCTCCACTATTTCAGCAGAAGAAGTAAAGAGGGGAGGGAGGTAAGGCAGAATAGGAAGGATAAAGAAGAGATCTTATTCATGTTTGCCTGAAGTTCTGCATGCATACAGCCTACATCAGACACACAAGCATTATACTGAACTGGAGAAACAATGGTGGCTGGTATTTACAAAGGCTAAAAAGGTACCCAAATGCTACACTAATGAGACTGATAAATACGAAAATGAATACAGAACAGCGACAGCACACACAGTTATGGAGTTAAATAGCATGTAATGAAGGTAGTAGAGGCTCAAGTTTAGCTATATATAAACTATTTTCCCTATTATTGGAAACATATATCCTACACTTAAAGAAACCATTGTCAGGGAGCAAATATTGCCTCCTGCCCATCCATGCAATAGAAAAATATAACTGAGGCAGTCTGAACAGCTAGAAACAATGTTCATGTCTACATCTTCACAGACTCTTCCTCTTCTCAAATAAACATTCCTCTTTTGTGATTATTCATGGACTCACCTTATAACATGAACACCTAATTCCTGCTAGGAATTTTCATGGACAAAACTTAAGCTATTTGAATTTTCTTCTTTGATTCAGGTATTCATTTTTCTGGGGTCAGAGTAGAATTTGTACTTTTGGCTGACCATCAGGAATGTCAAGTACATTAATAACTGCAGATTAAGAATTAAAAGAAGCTTAGCTAAGAGTAGTAAGTGTCATAAATTTGGTAAGATAGTATTTGGAAAATAAAATGTATCAATTCTGATTCACTTATTGTCTCAACTGAAGTTTTATGGAGTTCTAGTGCAATTATGTTGAAAAGAGTTTCAGAGAAAACCTTAATTTTGAATTAAAATATCTAGGGAAGAAAATGCATTAGGGCTTGTATTTTATTTTTCTTTAGCATTCTGAAAAATCCATATTACAACATTTATTACTTACTCAGAGATATTTTATTGCAGCTCTGTAGAAAATAGTCGTTTATCCTACTGCATCTCTGAATTCGGTAAGGCTGTCCTTAAAACTGGAATACACAGAAGGCTAAGAACTCCTACTCTTGCAGAAAGTGTACATCCCTCATGGCATCAGGAGGGGTGAAGGGCTTCTGTTTACTACTAAGTTCTGAATCAAAAGGTCATAAGAAATTGTGTGCAGGTAGCAGTTTTTGCTGTTAGGAAAGGTGTTTTGTTTTGTTTTGTTTTTTGTTTTTCTTTTTTTTTTGGGGGGGAGGGGTTGTTGTTTGTTTTGGTTTTTCAATAATTGATGTTCCCATGTCTGCACATAGGAACCTATCACCTGACTTTGCCAGAGAACTGTTATCCTCAGCATGCACAACATCCCCCAGTGAAGTTACACATGCGTGTACAGATATTCACACACACTATTTAAATATACTACAATGAGCAAAGACCTCAGAACTGCAAGAAAGAAACTGCTTTTTTCTTTGGGAATTCTGCATTAATCTTTTCTCTTTTCTTTTCTTGTCAGTAAATGTAATGAAAGCACTGGCTCAATACAGCATAACTCATTAATACTAGAACCTAATGTATTACGAACTGTTAGAACATCTAGCCCATTATACAGGAATGAAAGCTAATCTAAATATGGAGTCTGAAACAAAAATCTATGACCTTTTTATTTTTATTTGCTAGGTTTCTTGCTGCTCTGCTTTCCTTATATTTTATAGAAGCCAAAAAAAAATAAAAGGTGAGCACTACAAAAGCAGGACAAAATAAAGCGATTACAGAGTACCATCTGGAGCCTGGAACTAGTATAACACCTCTGTAAAGAAAGCCTTTTCTGAACTCTCACTAGGGTCTGCATGCAAGAGGTAAAAAGAAATCCTGTATTTTTTCCAGTGGGATATTCCAGTATGATGGAAACCGACCTAGGATTGAGAACTGTGCAACCTTTATCTAAGCATGCCGGTTGTAATTCTCTGTTTTCATAGATGACATTTCCAGGATGCTTTATTACCTTCAGCTTATCCTTCAGAGCAAAAATGGACCGAGGGATAAAATGGTATACTTGACTTAATCATTTTGGTATGTTGGGTTCTTCGGTCTGTCAGTGTCTCCTGAAAGCGTATTTTTCAGCAGTCACAGCAGACAGGCTCACAGCATGCAGCTCACATCTCAGCAGCACTTTCAACATGACTAACTCTTGACAATATTTGAACTTTTGAGTCTTGCAATCCTTGGGCACAGTCACAAGAAGAGCAGGCAAAATTGTGTCAGTCTTTAAGGACACTAGGTCCCTCCCCCTTTTCACAAAACGAAGCATTCAGCCTCCCCTTTCAAATCCCCTCTCAAAACCACACCGCGAATTCCCATTTAATTAGAAATGCTCTCACACATTCATTAGACATGCTGTTTCCGACTCAGAAAGCATATTCTTCTGGCTAATTTCTATACACAGCGTTTCTGTTCAAATACAAGACACCATAAGCAGGACCTGTGCTTTCTCTTTGCTTTCTTATGCCAGGACTTAAGCACTCTGGCAATTCTTGAATGTTAGTAATAATAACAGGCCACTTGGACTTCCAGGGGCGCATGAAAGATGAGTGGACAGACAGATAAACCCATGCCCACCCATCTCTTTCCTCTTATTTCCCCTTCTCCCCAACCCTTTCTATTCAGCAAGTCATCCTTTCCTCTTTGTCTCTGTTTTACTTTACGAATATATTTGTCTGCAGAGGCTTGCCTACAGCTGTCAATGGTCCACAGCATGGCAAAATTAATGCAATTGGTATGTGATAGAAAGGGGAAATGTTGGCAATATATGATTACAGATTAAATGATGCAATTTCAGGGTCAGCACTACAGAAGACACTTATGAAGAGGCTGACAAGTAAAGATGAATGGCAAATGAATGAGGGCAGTTACAGTATTTAATGTACATTTGCCTTCTCAGATCTTTAGACTCTGCTACCATCTGCTGGTTTATGAAAAAGAGCCAGGGAATCTATCTTAGTGGCTCTATATACATAATCTTTCAGCTGTCTTTCATTATGAGAACAGCCTTCATTTCAGGCTGCAGCCTACCTTCAGCCTCCATAGATCTGTCAGTTAGACTCACTTGTGTTTCCTGATGCATTTCCAACAGCAGGCATGAGGAAGAATGGCAAACAGACAGTGCAAAAGTTACACTAAACACAAATAAAACAACCCAGAGTAAGGCACATTTTCAGTATTTTGGAAAAAAAACCAAACCAACAAACAAAGAACAAACAAACAAACAAAGGCTAAAAACCCCCAAACAAATAAAAAACCAAAACAACCAAAAAAACCCCAACAAAATTAATCAGTGCAATTAGTTCCAGTTTATTCTAGAGGGCAGAGGGTGAGAACAGATTGAAAGGTATTCAGTTCTGGGTTTGAGTGAACATACCCTTCATGATGCTTCCCTATGTAACTGACACATAAATTGCCATACTCCACTGAAATCAATGGAGCAATGCAGCCTGTTAACTTTTGAGAATGATATCCAGGGAGGATACATGCCAGAACTAAATGCAACTTAATGCAAAGTTATAGCCAAGTTATATTAAATGAAGGAAGAGAGAAAACATGAATGCATTTCCAAATACACTATTCTAATTCTGCACATTCTTCCCTTACACACATTTAATGGTACATAGACACAAAACATAGAACTCACAAAATAAACCAGTTTTAAAATCACTACCTCTTCATTCATTTAACTTGTCAGGACTACCAGGAAAGGGCTGGCAGTGGTGTCAGCTTTTACAGAAGAGTGGCCTTATATTGGATGCAGACAACTTAATTCTTTAGAGTTTAAGGCCAGAAGAGATCATGGTGGCCACTTCAAATACTTACCACAGTTCACAGACTTTTACTCTTCCAAGTCATCGCTTCTAGCTGAATTTGGGTTTCAAGAGTGAAGAAAAGTACATATATATATATTCTTCAATTCAGAAGACTAATTTGGTCATTTATGTTCACTCAGCCTTATTTCTGGTTCACAGGAAGGTCCAGCACGGTACTAGAACAAAGTTGTAGTACTCCATGGAAAGCTCAAGGAGCAGCAGCAAGCTAAAGAGCTGTCCAACAGCTACCTAGCTTCATGCATCTACCTGAGCCCTTTGGATAGCACACTTTCCTCTCTTGGGACTAGCCAAGACTACCATAGCCCATCTGGAGGATGCTATGCCCCACTGACATTAATGGACATCCCCATTTTGTGGCAATGCCTAAAGAGTAAGAATTCCTAGATTTGGAGGCATTTGAGCAAGGAGCTCTTGGAAGCAGTTTTGAGAAAAGTTCATAATTAATGGCTGCTAGTGAGCTTTGTAAGTCTTCCCTCACAAAATTGGACATACCACCAACACCATAATATAACAGTAAGCAGCTTCCTTCAGGACCTCCATACTAATATGAACAAGGAAAAGGGATGTGCACATACCGTTTTTTCAACGGTAAACATCACAAGAAGCCTGCATTCACTGCTTGCCATCTAGCAGAAAGGAAACTGAGGTTACTGGTGTCAATGAGAAAACATTGGCTGTGTCTTTTAATACAGGTTACACAAGAACTCCTTTTAAAATAAAACTGGACAAAGCTCTAGTAGTACGTATTCTCTGGGAAAACTGAATTAAGGCAGCTGACATATGCTGCTTGGTTCAGATGTGAGATGAGGCAACAGAGACCTTGCAGATGAGTCATAGTGAAGTCCTGGTGTAGTCTCAAGGGATTTGGAGCAGTCTGTCTAAGGATTTATTTCTGATATATTTCAGCCACAACTTTTCTATTAAAACAGCATTTTTAATAACCCTGCAGGTCTATAAACAATTCTGTGATGAGAACAAGAAAAAAGAAATATTTAAACCTACACTTGCTAATAAATTTAAACCTTTAATACGCCTTAATAACATGCCATCCCAGTACCTGCTATGGGGAGGGAAAGAGAGCAAGTATGCCATGAGGATAAGCCAACATAATGACTTCTTTACCTCAGTCTTCACTGGCAAATGCTCTGACCACACCGCTCAAGTCTTGGAAGGCAGACGCAGGGAAAGTGAGAATGAAGACCCTGGGCCCACTGTAGGAGAGGATCTGGTTCGAGACCATCTAAGGAACCTGAACGTATACAAGCCCATGGGACCTGATGAAATCCATCCGTGGGTCCTGAAGGAGCTGGCAAATGAAGTTGCTAAGCCACTGTCCATCATATTTGAAAAATCATGGCAGTCAGGTGAAGTTACCGATGACTGGAAAAAGGGAAATATAACCCCCATCTTCAAGAAGGGGAAAATGGATGAGCCAGGGAACTACAGACCAGTCAGTCTCACCTCTGTGCCTGGCAAAATCTTGGAGCAGATTCTCCTGGAAGGCATGCTGAGGCACATGAAAAACAACAAGGTGCTTGGTGACAGCCAGCATGGCTTCACTAAGTGGAAATCCTGCCTGACCAATTTGGGGGCCTTTCATGATGGGGCTACAGAACTGATGGACAAGGGTAGAGCAGCTGACGTCATCTACCTGGACTTGAGCAAAGCGTTCGACACTGTCTCACATGACATCCTTGTCTCTAAGTTGGAGAGACATCAATTTGATAGGTGGACCACTGGGTGGATAAAGAACTGGCTGGATGGCTGCACGCAGAGCTGTTCTCAATGGCTCAATGTCCAGCTGGAGACCAGTAACAAGTGGTGTCCCTCAGGGGTCGGTGTTGGGATCGGTCTTGTTCAACATCTTTGTCAGTGACATGGACACTGGGATTGAGGACACCCTCAGCAAGTTTGCTGATGAAACCAAGCTGTGTGGTTCGGTTGATATGATGGAGGGAAGGAATGCCATCCAGAGGGACCTTGACACGCTTGTGAGGTGGGCTGGTGCCAACCTGATGAAGTTTACCAATGCCAAGTGCAAGGTCCTACAGCTGGTTCAGAGTAATCCCAGGCACAGCTACAGGTTGGGCAGGGAAGAGATTCAGAGCAGCCCTGTGGAGAAGGACTTGGGATGTTGGTCGATGAGAAAATGAACATGAGCCGGCAATGTGCGCTCACAGCCCAGAAAGCCAACCATATCCTGGGCTGCATGAAAAGGAGCGTGACCAGCAGGGCGAGGGAGGTGATCCTGCCCCTTTACTCTGCTCTCCTGAGACCTCAATTGGAGTATTGTGTGCAGTTCTGGTGTCCTCAACATAAAAAGGACATGGAACTGTTGGAACAAGTCCAGAGGAGGGCCACAAGGATGATCAGGGGACTGGAGCACCTCCCATATGAAGATAGGCTGAGCAAGTTGGGGCTGCTCAGCCTGGAGAAGAGAAGGCTGCGTGGAGACCTCATAGCAGCCTTCCAGTATCTGAAGGGGACCTATTGGGATGCTGGGAGGGACTCTTCATGAGGGACTATAGTGAGAGGACAAGGGATAACAGGTTCAAACTTCAACAGGGGAAGTTTAGATTGGATCTGAGGAAGAAATTCTTTCCTGTAAGGGTGGTGAGGCCCTGGAATGGGTTGCCCAGGGAAGTTGTGAACGCTTCATCACTGGCAGTGTTCAAGGCCGGGTTGAACAGAGCCTTGGGTGGCATGGTTTAGTGGGAGGTGTTCCTGCCCATGGCAGGGGGGTTGGAACTAGATGATCTTCACGTCCTTTCCAACCCTAACTATTCTATGATTCTATGATTCTATGATAGACCATGAACTGCTTGTCATTAACAGGCATGGAAGATTATGGGACAAGATCTAATTTAACCAAAAAAAAAAAAATCACCTAACATAACATAAAAGAATGAATTATACATACAACAAACTTGCTGAGCTGCTTCATGCACTCAAGAAGCCAAGAGACAGATGAAAGAATCAGGCTCCAGTCACATGGTTATCCATCCCTATTAAGTTAATTCAGTCATCTACAGGATTTATATCAAAGAAACAGGAAAAAAATATTTACAATATGTTTGGTTATATTTATTAGAAAGCAGCAAATGTGCAGGAAGCTTTGTAACTCCACTTCCCCTTTTTACTATGTAGCTGAGAAGAGAATTTGGTTCTTATTATTGAGACCTCAAAAGGGGATTATATGCAACACTGGAAAATTATTATTTTTTTTTTTCCTCCCCTATTTTCAAGGAACTAAAAACTGCTGTAAGGGAGGATAAGAAACAGCCACAATTGTAACCTTTAACATAGGTTTCAGGCAGACATAGTAGGACTTCCTCACACACTTAGTTTCACAATCCAAGGGGCACAAGGATGGTCTCTGTTCTTAGCAGATCCCAGCTTCAAGCTCAACCTCCTATCTACTAAAGCTCAGAGGGTCTGATTTGTATGTGCTCTAGGTCTAGAAGGTTTACATCTATTAACAACACTGCATCTGAAGAGCAGACGGCTTTGCACAAACACTGGGGAGCTGCTACCTACAATATGGGTTTATAGGGGTATATACCACGTAACAGGATATGCTACACTTACTTGCCTTACTCTTAATAGTTTACTTTAACAGCTCCTAAAACACTCCCTATAAGGGAGGGATTTTTTTAGCATTGATCAATCTCATTTGGAAATAAGATAGCAGAGGGAAATAAAATCTAGCTCCTACGATGTTTTACCGGTGAGATCAGAACAAAAATATTGCTTCGTGATTCACACACAGCTGTTATGCAGAGATTAATTCTCCCACTTGTTGATGTCAGAGACCCTGCAAATAACTATGCTTTCCTCAGAGAACCATTAAAAAGAGCTAAAACTTATACAAATTTATAGCAAAGAATAGCAATAAGTTTCCTTTATTTTCAAACTGAAGAAAGTTTCGAGCCGGATCATGCTCTGCTTTTGCTCACTGATTTTTTTTTTTTTTCTTTATGAATATAGAAGTAGAGCACAGAAAACATTTAATTCTTTCATGAATCTGTTCCTTAGCCAGTCTGCCATCTTACTTAGGCAAACCACCACAGCAGAAATTAGAGTTCTGATTCACAGTTTAGATAGCTTAGTTCTTCATGTTCCCATGTTTCCTAAAGTAATCACCTAGAATGTCATGGGAATAATACAGACATGCATTCCTATAACAAATACTTAGATAGGAACCTCAAAGACAAAAAAATGCCATTTTGTGTCCCTTAAAATTTCTCTGACCTACAGACTTGATTTCATATTGGTTATTCTAATGTAATTATTTTCTTTTTTCACAAGAAAAAGAATGACACACTTGAACTGTGCATGGCAAGAATGAAATTTAACACGAAAACAGTGCTGTCTCAGTCTCTCACTCATTTTCTTTCTGTAAATTAACCAAATGTTCCTTAAATCACCTGACAAACCCAAGAATCAACAAAAAATGTTTCCATGAAATTACCATGAGACAAATTCTATTTGCCATAGATCTCTGAATATCTGTTGGCAGAAAGAGGTTTTGTCTTCCAATCTGATCTTTTTTCCCAGTAGGAGTGCTCTGAGTGGCACCTCACGTACCAAAATAGCCACATGGTTAAGTTACTTTCCAGAAACAGAGGCTCTGCTTGTTCGCTGCAGAAGGCAGATGATGATTTTGTACATAAATTTGATATATCCCAGGCACATTTCCCTTCAACTGCGTTACTCATGTTTTATTTCATGAAGAATTACAGCACTTCCCACTTCTGAATAAAGAGCTATAGTTTGACATTTAACATTTTTTAATGGAGAAACAGGTTTTTTTTTCCAACTCCAATGATCATCTCAGTACCTTCTTCCGAAGCCCTTTTCCGGACATAGAACACCATTTACTAAAATCTCCATATTTACTGTTTTGGGGAAAGAGGGCTAAAAAGGCTAACTCTTTAGTTGCAAATATGGGCAAGAGCTTTGCCTTCTCAGTAAAACTAGTAGTCAAATCTAGATCCAACTAAATCAGCAGAAATCTTTCCCCTGACTTAATAAGGGCTGGGATTTCACCCTAAGACTTTAAAGCGAGTAAAATGAAAAAAGCAAAGCTTACTTCTATAGCAAGAGAAGAGAGCTGTGAAAGAGGAAAATGGATTTTTTTTTTAAGAGTTAAAAGGTCATTCATCTTTACAAAAGCTAACAAAAGAAATGTCATTAGATATAGGAGATATAAAAGGTCAAATAAATATCCTGAACATGGAGCTAAAATGTTACAGAAAGACCAAAGGAAGAGGAGAGGCACATTTCTTCCTTTGAGAATAAAATTATTAAAGAATAAAAATAATTCTTTTTTTTTTTAAAAAAAAGAATCTCAACCAAAGAAAAAAAAAAGGTGCATATGGCAACATTTGAAGTAACAAGCCTTCATTAGAAAAGAAATAATTTCCCTTTATTAGTATCTAAGGAGCAAGCAGTAACAAGAAGCTATAGTGATCACACTATCTAGAACATTATGTAACTTAGGTTTTGAAACTTGAAATTTCCTAGGAATCATGTCCAACAGAAAAAAAGAACATTCCATGATGGAAAGATATCTGTTATATTTGGTCTGAATAAACATATCCGATAAGCTTATGAACAGCAAATGGAAAGAAGAAGCAAGTCCAAAAAGAAAAAAGAAATGTCAATTTACCAGTGGGTCAGTATACCAAAGAAGGCACCAGATTACATCGATCCTTTGACTCAGGGCTAGATAACTTCTTTCAAAATTATCCTTGAAATGAAGGTATTTTATGGAAATTTCTTTTAAAATTCCATCTTTTTGGAGCTGTAAATGAAACACATGTCGAGTGCGAAAGACCAAGCCAAAACAAGAGAGTCACTGTGTCCATTGCATCAGTAGCCTTCTTGGGTTTTATGCCTCTCTCTCCTTTTATTTCCCATTATTATTGGGGTTTTAAAAAATATTTTAATTATAATTGTATTTTACATTATTTCAGTTTTTAAACTGCTCTTATCTAAGCCCACTGTTTTTTCCATTTTTTCAATTCTCCTTCCTGAGATTGCCACCAACTTCCAACAAGATCAGAGCAATCATCCCAAAAGGCTTATGCAGGACAGCATTTATGTGTAAGTGCTGCAGGTTTGGAGTCTCACACACGTTGCAGTTCTTGGGGAAATTTTAGTTATTTATTCTTTTGTATTTACTAAGTTTTCAGCACTACAAATTGTCTCCAGTTTTGGATCCTTTATGATAAAATATATGCATTGCATTGTTAATCTCATTACTTGAGTAACTGTCAGTGTTCTCAGTCCTTCTCTTCCTTGATTCTGACAAGAAGTCTGAACAATGAGTTGATTATCATAATGCCAAACACACTATTTTTAGAAAAGCATATGTTCTGGTGAATTCATAACATATTCTGTGTATTTTCTAATTTGATTATATGAATTCAGCTGTGATACAATCCAAGACCAGGATACGCTTTCTCCTCATTTAATGCCCTGTTTTAAAAATATGACCTTTCTCTTCTGACTTGAAAAATATCAGCTGCTCTCCAACAAGATAAACATGAGTAAACTGAAAAATGTCATATTTCTACATTCAGTCACAGACTATATGCACCTGTTTCCACACACTAAGTAATCCACACTGTTATATAGTAAGTGTGTTGTAAGGTATATCTGTGGAGCAAAATGCAACTGTCTGCTTCTCCTGAATCTTGAGATGTCAAAAAATTTCACGTAGAAGAGTTAAGCTTCATCAGCACCACTGTATGCGTGAGAGAGTTAAGAACAGAAGTAGGAAGTAAACTACCCAACATTGCTGTCTCATGATTAGGACAGACACAGTTTCTATAAGACACTCTTAAGTGTCCCGATCCTCCTGTTTCTCCCCTTGTAAGGCATATGGCTGGACAGAGATTGATGTGTCACAGTCTGCCAAAGGTGAACAGAATTACAGACAGATAGGAGGAAAGATGAGAAGGGAGCCTCACACAAAACACACTCCAAGGTGTGGACAGAGTAACTGTGGGGTAAGACAAAACAGGAATTTACAGTCTGTCCACAGTTCTTCGGTAAACACTCAGCCATTGGTATACACAAGGTAGCTCAGCCAGCCCTCCTCCACTAATGGTAAGACTACTACAAGTTATTTCTGTTTCAGTGCAAGACACGTGCATACTAGCAGTTCCAGGAAAATTGCTGATAGGCTACAAACATACACCGTATTATTCAGGAATAACTAGTTGTTTGTCCATAACTTCCTAAGGGCCAGAGGGATGGGACCAAGCAGGGGAGCATATGCAGAAAGCAGTTCCCTTTTGCCAGATCCCAAGTTACACAAGCAATATGCACAATGTTGTTGCACACCTTTGAAACTGCAGTAGTTACTCACCCAGCCCTCCAGTTAGTTTCATAAAACTTTGAGGTTACGAACTCCAGCCTTGCTCCAACTGCTACTACACCGTTGAAGACACTTAGTTCTGGGAGCTTAGCCTCAGAAATACACCACCCTGTACTGTAATGAAATCTGAGAAAAAACACAAACCAAAATCAATTTCCTATTTAAAGTTTTCCAGGTACAGTCCTGTTTCTGCAGCTATTTTGGACTATAGTGTGACAGCCCTCCCATCAACTACTTTCCCACTTTTCTACAGATGTGACTAAGCTATCTCAACACAAGTAAATAGAGGAGCCTTATTTGCACCTCCCACTTTGTAGACTAAAACATTTCTGCATCGTATTTCATGCTCTCCTGAACAGTGAAAAGCCATTCCTCTATCTATTAACAGGTCTTATAGTCAAATCGCTTAAGATCTACAATGGTGATCAATGCTATATATACTTAAATCAGGCCTACCACATAATTCTCCCATTACATAACTCTCTTATTTCCTTCCCTCCATTCAACAAGGCTAAACTTGGCACAGCTGGAAAAGTCTAATTTCCCTTGCATATCCAAAAGGAGCAGCGCACACAACTAAAATATTTTCTGAATTCAGTGGTAGTTTCTTCAGTTGGTCCTTTCCCAAGTGGCTTTATTTTGGAAAACTTCTTCAAAAATTGTTAGAGTAGTTACTCTAGAGAAAGCTCTGTGTTAAAATAAAAAACCGACCAACCAACCAAACAAACAAAAAGGCTCTCTCTGATCCAAATAAATCTACTAAAGTCAAAACCCCTTTTCAGCCACCTTCTCTGTCCAAACTAATATTTTACCATCTTTGGCAATTAAAACATCTACAGTACTCTCTGCTGGGGAATAGCTGTCACCTCTAGCATATTGCTTTCCTAATCATCCGGAGTTAACACTCTCTTCCTGTCTGTTTCTGGCCTTGGCTACTACAGGCTTCCCCAGTTACTTCCATTCAGAATGATAATTTTCTTAAGTAATTGTTTTAGCCATGTCGTTACTCTCTTTTAATCCCATTATGGGGTCTGAATTCTCTATAGGATAAAAGACAAAATTACTTACCTATATTACACAGTTCTACAAAGGACTCAACTCAGCTATCATCTCTAACTAGCACTAAGCCGTTGAATGACCTGTTCACCCATACTTCAATCTTTTTCCAGCTTTTCCCATTTCATCAACTAGGTGATCTTCATAAAACATCTATGAGTCACATTCATTCTCTTTCTTCATACCCCACCGCAAAGTTCCCATCAGCTATAAAGCCTATTAAAAGCTTGACAATAAATAGGCCATTAAAATACCAGAACTTCCACTTTGCATTTTGATCAATATCTTCTCACTGATTTGTTTTTACTCCTTCTCTTTCTGCATTCATCACTTGCCCTGTACTAACATTGTAACTCTTTTTTTGTAGCGCACTTTTATGTTTGATTTTTTTTGTAGAACACTAAGCACAAAGACTTTGGTCCACAGCTTGTGTCTAATTACTACAGTAATGCCACTTCTAATATCAAATTGAGCTAAACTATAAATTATACAAAATAGCCATTTTCATAGGCTGATTAGCATGCTGAGATACATTCTGATGCCACTGCACACATTTGCATTTCCTACCAAGACCACTGTTTCGTATCTACTTCACATACACAGCTAAAGCTACAGATAGGACCTGTAATTCTTTCCCAAAGGAAAATAAATATGCTCTCTCCACTGCTGCTGCTCTTTCTGATCAGAATGCCCCTTAGTTAAAGTACAATAAGTTGATAAGAAAGAGACCAAATTTTAATTTTTCAGTTGAAATTTTTCAATTACTTCAGATTGTACACTATGCACCTTACAATTCTTGCTGGAAAAAGGAAATCCAAACCAACCCTAACCGTCCATACATAGAAGGCACACAGGGTCATTCCTACCTCATTTCCCTGCACTGTGGATGCCACATTTTTCTCTGACAAACTGGAAACAAATCTTAGCCTCCCTGGAACAGCAAAGCTTAATCCAGCAGACCAATAATCTCTCAGAAATTTATTTTCCACTTTCTACTGTTTATTTCTGTAAAAGGGGATAATCCTACATATTTAAATTTCAGAATCTCTGAAAATTTTTTAAATGGATAAGTTTGTAACATTCTTTCCACAGCTCTTCCAGGGTACTGCCTGCATACATCTTAGCATCAGATTTTTCACATTATTCAGAAATACATTCTGAATCAGAGGGACTACCTTATTAAAAAAAATAAATAAATAAAAACCCCCCACAAAACCAAACCAAACACAAAAATGAAAACAAAACAAACAACCCCCCCCCCAAACCAAAACCAAGAAAACAAAAAACACAAAACCCCCGCATTTACCAGAAGTGATTTGGGTTTTGGGGGTTTTAGTTTTTGTTTGGTTTCATTCTGAGATTTTGTTGGTTATTTCTTTTATGAACATAAGTTAATAAGCAATAATTTATGGAAACAAGGAAGGAAACAAGGAAGGAAGAATTATGAAAATTAACACACTAATGAGTAATACTTTTGATTTTGAAATTCTTCTACGAGAAAAACTCCAATTTGTGAAGCCGCTATTTATCCAGCAAAAATGCTGTCCAACTGACAGATCATTTAAAGAAAATTAGAAGGATCAAACTGAAACTCAAATTTAGAAATAACCACTACCACAATGATCCCTGAGTTTGAAACCATGAATAAAATGCTTATGGTCTTGAGCATTAAACCTGCATAAATCCTGCTATTTTTAGCAACAAACAAGTTTGAGTTGTTATTTTCTAAAATTACATTATCAAAAGGCTATGTAATAGCTAAAAATTGCCTCTAGCAGAATATTATACTAGATGAGATAAAGCAAAGATTAAAAACTAGTAGCTTCCTTGGTATAAGCAAAATACCTGCAGTACCATGTATTATATCAAAGGAAATACTAGTCCAATCTTCAACAGCCTTTTTTGGTTTTTTTGTTTTGTTGGTTATTTTGCTTTTTTTTTTCTTTTGCTGGTGTAAAGCAATACAGCTCCACTGACTTTAGTTGTACTGATTTACAACTATTGAGGATCTGGATCATAAAATCTTCATACCAAAAGAATTGGCTTTTGACATCAGCTGGACAGTAGTTTTGACAGCATCAATAAATTAACATCCAGTAAAGACCCACTGTAATTCTGCAAGTATCATCAGATATTAACTGCTATGCATTGGCTACAAAATATTAACTAGTATCCTAGATACAGCGCTAAATGAAACAATTGTTAGTATTTTAAATCCAGGTCAAGACAGCTCTGTACAGCAGATAACAACAAATAAGAGTCGCTTTACATAATGACTTTTGATCAAATAAAGTATAATACACTGCCAACAGGATGATTACAGTAAATTTTGTCTTTCTGAAGAGCTGCAGCAAAAGTCTCGTAAACCACCAAAACTCTGACTCCGTTAGGAAATGGCCCAGAATCTTGTTCTCCATATTAGGTTAAAATTTATAATCAATCAGAGGATGTTTAGTTTGCACATTTTACAGTTTCAACCAACATGTATGCTTCTTTGCTGGAATGAAGGAATGTAGGATGAAGCCACAGCTCTTAAAAAGTTATTCTTTGATAATTTTATTGGTTAAATATTTATGAAGAATGTCTGCTTCAGGGGGAGAAACACTTATCTACCTCTCAGATGTGACTGTCTTCTTGAAGGATACTAATTGATAAAAGGGAGCTAAATGGCACAATTCTAATTCAGTGAAAATCCCAATCAAAAAAAAAAAAAAAAAGGAAAAGAAAAAGATAATTCAATGGGTACAGAGTGGTGAAGAAATAACAAAATAAAAAATCACAGTTTTAAGTGACACCCAAAGTTGCGTACACAAGCCTACTCACTACCCAAAAACAAACAAAGCTCTAGTTCTGTAATCTACGTAATTTCAAACTTAAAATATTTGTAAACAAATGCAACTTTCCTATTAGAGCTATAAAATGTTTTCAGTTAAGCCATTAACATAACTAATGAGTGAAATCTACAGCATCACTACTTAATTGCTCAAAGGTGCTTTCAGGCATGTTTGAATCATGTTACCTGTAAGCAAGGAAGCATGCTAAAATACTTTGCAGTTTGTAGAGTAGGAGATGTCAATCAGGCTTAACTTACTTAAAGCTCTTTGAAGATATGGGGCGCAAAAATAAAAGAGGCAAGTGAAAGTCTCTGATAAAAAAGCGCTGTTATAGCTGTGATTGATTGGTTTTCCACAATACAGCTATGGTTTAGACATAACTCCCATGGTCATCAAGGAATGAATATGAGAATAAAAGAAAAAAAATCTTCATCCTCACTGGCAGCTGGTACCTTTGCCGAAAGTTTTTCTCAAGCTATTCAAATTTCATATTTCCAAGATAGTTTTGCTCTTAGATGATACAAATTTAGCAGAATTGATATAGGAATTGAAGTTAAAAGCTTATACGTACAGCTTGCTGGAAGTCCTGCACTATGGTAAGACTTGCAATATTTGAACCACTTACATCAAAGTTATAGACTATAAATAAATAAATGCAACTAAATAAAAATATATATTTTAAAAAATCCTCACATCTATGTGGATGAAGTGATTAATCTCATATAGAAACAAGAACTGTTGCTACATGCGGGCTTCAGATAGGACCCTCAAATACAACTACAGCAACATGCAAAAATATTGACTGCCAGAAGTAGATCAGAATTGTAGCTCTTACAATCAATACACTGTTTATAACAGTCAGTATGAGTTGCTGCAGTGAAAGGTGCATGAAACTTTATAATAGGCTTAGGTAGGATAATCTTATTCCTTTAACTTGCTGCTGATGCTTCAGAGAGAGATACAAGAAAATTAGTATTGGCTGACTTGGAAATCATTGTAAAGAATCTTTCTCATGGGCAGGACTTGCAAGAAACTTGCCAGATTATGCATACATCAGTAGTAATGGCTTTAGCATCTTTCACTGCATAAAATTTGCAGCTTGGCTAAGTAAATATGAAAAGATCCTGCGACCACAACTTCAACAGCTAAAAAGCTAATGACAATAACTAGAAACATTCTCTTTATCCAGGTCCTAACACACTCTCAGTTTCACATCTCTTCTTTTCTGGTTTGTTTTATCTGACTTGTCATCTCTAAACCCTTGTGTGTATTGAGATATATACCACTCAATGCACAAGGCAAAGCAACACTACTATGCAGCAAATCCCTTCACTCACACAGGAGAAAACTCAGTCCTTTCTTGACAGTGCTAGATGGGGTTTATTTGCCTTTCCACAGTGACTTCTGTGGTCATAGAGTTGGTTGATTATATAAATTACAATAAAGTATACATACCCAGAGGAAACGAGAAATCATCAGTAACTGATGCACAGCTGAAAAAAAAGGGCTGAATTTGTCCCCACAGGCACTATTTGTGCATTCACTCAATATTTCATATCACATCTGACTGTTTGAGTAAATAAAGTGACATTTTGATTATGGAACATATTAGAGATTGACAGTAGTTTTATTTATCTATCAAAACATATGAAGGATTGATTATGACAGTTTCAAAGTAATTCATTTCAACAGAGGTGCGGGCACCAGACTGCTATAGTCCATAGCAAGTAGCCAAGCACAAAGCCTGAATAATCTCAATTAGAAATGTAAGTCTAAGGCTCATAAGTAAAGAAAACTTTATAATTTAAGGAGCCATTCCACAATGTTTTTTTTACCGCGGTGATGCAGCTCTCTTTTCATAGGGCCCTAGAATATTCTTCCTTCATATTCTGCCCTTAGTAATTCCAAAGGAAAAAATGAAAATCCTCTAGAATGCAATAATACATGTCCAGTAATAAAAATAAACTAATCTCATTACAACCAAGTGCATAACAATAATTACACACTTTGGGTTGGTTTCACCAGTTATCCTTTCTCTCACTCTCTTGAATGTAACCAATGCACAGCACTCCCCCACCCCTTAACTGCCAGTCCAAAAAATGAGCCTCAGATTTCACAGTAAAATTACAGCTATTTGCCTTCCAAATTGTGCTGCTATCCATGACTAGTAATTCAAAGCCTTCTAAGGTTCCCTAAAGACCCAAGAAGAGTGGGAGGCAGAAACACACACACCTTCAGCAGTACAATTTACCACTGTGATGCCTTCAAATTGTAGTTTCACCATTATCAGACCCCTTAGCATAATTACCTTCAGAGCTAAGGTTGGGAGAGAGTACAGAACAAAATATAACAAAGAGCAAAATGCTTTGAGAGGTGTCACAGCCTTTGTGTAGCACAGAGATGAAGTTTTGTACGAACTGAAAGGAAAGGTTAAAAATAAAAGAAAGGCTCATGACAGAGACCTCTTATGAGATGTATGAAGTAGCATCTCAGGATAGGAAAAAATGGCATGAGACATGACGAGCATGAAACAAACACCAAAACAGAACCAAAAATACAGTGCTCATGTTGCATTCTTCTACAAATACCTGCATCACAGAAGGGGATCTTGAGATTTAGTGCAAGTTTTGTGTCCTGTCCAAAACCAGGACACACGTTTTAACTTACTCCCTGGAGACAATGGTGAAAGAGCTCCCTCTTGTAAAAACAAATAAAAATTTAAACAGACAAAACTGTTGCAAGAACATAACTGTTGCGTGGACTATGCTCTACAGCAGGGAAAATAGTGGAGAAGGGAGAGTGTAAAAGAGATTAACTAATACCTTTTCCTGCTGTGACCTTCACTCTTCCTACGGATGGGACACATGAACACAAAGGGCCCTCCAAGTTGTAGTCCATACCTGAATCTCCTGTTCCTAGGGCAACACCGTTTTTTGTCCTCCCTTTCAGAAGGCCAAAAGTAAACATTAAAGATGATCTACACCCAGCTTGGTTTACAGGTCCTATATATTTTGTCTCCCTTTTCCTTATATTTATGGCAACACAGTAAGACCTTCACACATGGACCTTGTTACAAAATCTAAGTCTGACCTTTTATAAGGAGTTTGAGAGCTTTTGGGTGATTTTAGTTGTGAACCAAAACAAAAAAGGAGAAATCATGAATATAACACTTTGGGAGGTGTGTGGGGGGGGGGAGGTGTGGTGGGAAGAGGAGGGGAAAGGCAGATGGGGCATTTCCACCAGCTGAAAATAGTTTTCGAGTGAGAATAAAACTTTGAAGACAGTTAAAGATACACTTCATTGTATTCTGAAGGGGAATGAGAATTTTAAATGTTAAGACAAGATTATCATTAAGTTATGACATGAAAATTTGTTCTCTGGAAGTATTTAAAGCTGAGAAAACCAGCTTATTATGATGTTACACTGTTCTGTATCCCCTTCCAATCCCAAAGTAAGCAAGGTAAGCATGCCCCCTGAATATCCCACGACATTTATTTCAAAGGAGAAGAGCCATTCCCACAGAGAAAGTCCAACTTATCGGGACCCTCCATTTGCAAAATTTACACCTCAGCCCAGTATTTAAACTCAGTTTAAAAACATAATTTACTTTAACAGGCTACATTTCCTTTTTGCAAAACAGAACTGGCTTTGTCCAGCACCAGAGGAAAGAAAAGACCTTTATAAAGACAAAATGAAAAAAAACCAGTATTCCTATTCCAAGCATATAGAGCTGAAAAGGGAGGTGAAGAAGAAGCTGGTCTTAGGTTTCCTAAGGATTTTGATTTATTTTTCTCTAGCTTCCTACAGTTAACTAGCAAGTGGGGTTGTTCATTTTTATTATTATTGCTTTATTTGAACTATTTAAAAAAGCAGAAGATAAAGCTCACGATACTTGATGCCATACTCTTTCTCAGCTGAGAAAGATCCTTTTGCCAACAATTATCAGGAGCTTGGCTGACTTTGGTCCTTTATTCAGCACATGATGCTTAAGCAGATCGTTTTATGCTTTAACAAAAAGTTTTAAATACGCACCCAAGATTCATTATCAATATTTGAGCTAGTTAGCACAAGATGTTTGCAACTCTTAGGAAAGTGCTGTAGTTTAAGCCCCTCACGCAGTTTGCTCACTCATTCATCCCTCTTTCTTCCCCCCAGCTCCCGAAGGGATGGGGAGGAGAATCAAAAGAATGCAATTCCCACAGATTGAGATAAGAACAGTTTAGTAACTAAGGTATAACACAAACCACTACTGCTACCACCAATAATAATAATGACAAGGGAAATACAAGGAAAAAGAATATAAGTGCTCACCACCCGATACCAAGCCCGACCCAGCAGCGAACCCCCATCTTCCGGGTCCCTGCCCTTAGTTTTTTTTACACCCTGGGCATGATGTGCTGTGGTATGGAATAACCTCTTTGGTCAGTTTGGGTCAGGTGTCCTGTCTCTGCTTCCTCCCGGCTTCCCCTCCTCCCTGGCAGAGCATGAGGCTCAAAAGTCCTTGATCAGACAAAATATTCTAAGCAGTAACCGAAAATATTGGTGTTATCAGCACTGTTCCCAGGCTGAAATTCAAAACCACAGCCCTCCACCAGCTACCAGGGAGGAGAAAAATGACTGCTACTGCTGAACCCATGACAATATCCACCCCTTATTCCATACCATTTACGTCATGCTCAGATCCCACATTTTCGATATACCATCACATGCATATATATACATCCACACACACAGAGGGAGAGAGATCATCCCTTAGTGTATGGACCAATCCCTATAAAGCTGCCGAGTCCATCCAGTCCATGATATTGAGCTCCATCTTTTGTAAGTCTTTCAGAGCAGGGAAGGCTGTGTGCAGTGTTCACACTCGTGAATAACCTGGACAATAGTGTCCATTGTTAAGTCCACCCCTCGATCATGAGTCCATCTGTATGTCGCACCTCTGCCCTGATGGCCTGAAGTGCCATGGGCCACCATGATCAAAATAATTCACTCTCCCCTTCAGCAGTTTCTGCAGCTTGTTTTGGGGGACTCTTTACAGCTGCCTTCCATCTCCGACACCTCCAAAGCACTGGAGGGGCCCAGTCGACTAGATACTCACCCATACTGTCCCACACACCCTGCCACTCATGACTGTCCAGCCTTGGGGAAAATCTCTTGGTCCTTCTACATCGTCTTCTAACCCCAGACAAGGCCCAAACCTGACTCTGCTTAACTCTTGGGAGAAGATGAAATAGTCGTGGGTAAAACACACTCTGTATGCATGCCAACACTGTGCTCCCCATCACAATCAGCAGGCAGATCTCAAGGGTACCCAAAGGCCATTCAAACCCTTCAGAACTCTCAAGTGATGCTGCTGTACTTGTCCCTGGGGCTGGTGTAGCTGCTGTGCTTGCCGGCTCTCTCACCACCAGCTGCTCTTTGTCTGAGTCCAGATCTTCCCCCTCTGCCTTGCTGGTAAGTGCTGCGTGGTCTCCTGCGTCCTCCTGGGGCTCAGGCTCTCGGGGCTCTGTGGGCTGCTGCTGGGGAATGCTCTCGGCTGCCTCTGGGCTGGGCTTGGTGGCGGGACTCAGCTCCTCTGCCGCCCCATTCCCGGCCTCCTGGGGCTCCTGGATCCCAGGGCCGCGCTCCCAGGCCGTTTCGGCCGCTGGTGGCTCCTGGCTCCACCCCTCCTCAGCTCTCCACAGCCTCACAAAGACGGAGGCGAGGCCAAGAACCAGGACGGTGAAGAGCAGCCAGAAGGCCAGGTACAAGTCCATATCCATGTCCGTCCACCGTCCACCCCCCACCCCCCCCCGCTTCTGAAGCCTGCCTGTCTTAAAAGCCATTCCAATAAAGTACAATAAAACAAGAACCTTAGACCAAAATCCATATCTGAAAAATGTTAAGATAACAAATACCGGCTGTAATTAAAGTACCGCACGCTGAACCTGTGAGATCCAGAGCAACAACTTTGAGAACCAATAAATCAGCATTGTGATGAGTGACTATTAATCCTGTCATTATCTCTAACCCTTCATACCCCACGTTGGGTGCCAAAAAGAACTGACATGATTTAAGCCCCTCACACTGTTTGCTCACTCATTCATCCCTCTTTCTTCCCCCAGGGAAAGCTCCCAGGGGAATGGGAAGGAGAACAGAAAGAATGCAACTCCCACAGATTGAGATAAGAACAGTTTAGTAACTCAGGTATAACAGAAACCACTACTGCTACCACCAATAATAATAATGACAAGGGAAATACAAGGAAAAAGAATACAAGTGCTCACCACCTGATACCAAGCCCGACCCAGCAGCGAACCCCCCGCTTCTGGGTCCCTGCCCTTATTTTTTTTACATCCTGGGCATGACGTGCTGTGGTATGGAATACCTCTTTGGTCAGTTTGGGTCAGGTGTCCTGTTCTCCTTCCTCCTGGCATTCCCCTCCTCCCTAGCAGAGCATGAGACTCAGAAAGTCCTTGGTCAGACCAAAACATTACTAAGCAGTAACCGAAAACGTTGGTGTTATCAGTGCTGTTCCCAGGCTGAAAGTCAAAAACACAGTACTGCACCCGCTACTAAGAAGGAGAAAAATGACTGCTACTGCTGAACCAGTGACAGAAAGGTAAAGAAGGAAACAGGATGGCACATAAAGCAACTGAATGGAACATGTGAATTAGCTTCATTGTACCAAATGCCTTAGAGTAGAATGCATGGGCTTCACCATTGGGCTAATTTGCTCTTATTCTGCTGTACCACACTCACAGAGAAACAAGTGTCAGAATGCTTTTAATGAGAGTGACCATGTAAATCTAAACTCTTGAATCACAGGAGCAGACAAAGAACTTCACCTACATTGGTGAATCCCGAGTAATGTAGCCTTTTATATTCTACTGTAGGTTTGCTTACTATGGCTGAATATGAAAGAGCTGTATCCAACAGTAAAACAAAGAAATGTCTGCAATGAGTCCATCTGGTCTTCCTGAAGGGGCACAACCTCTGACATTCCAAGTGAAGTATCTACCACCAGTTTCATGTTCCAACACCATTTAAGTTAGGCTGTAGGCACCTATTCTGTATGGTAAAGATTAAGTAAGTAGATAAATGCATTAATCGTTATAATCAGTAGCAAGAATTTTATAACAAAAACATTGATTTGACTAAAGATATTTCCCAAGGAGAATCACAAATGCCTGAAATTACACCAAGATAACATAAGATAAGGATAATCAAAGATGACCATCCACACTACAGAAGCGTGGCTATCACTCTAGACATGAGGCTGGAAGAGAGAACCTTCAGATTAAAAATCCACAGCTATTTCAATGCACTGTCCTACAAGCCCATTGGACTATTAATTGCAATCCTTACAGAAAGTCTACCTATGCATTAGTGCATACGTATATGAGCATTCTAGTTACAGTAACATAGACTCATAGAATCATAGAATAGTTAGGGTTGGAAAGGACCTTAAGATCATCTACTTCCAACTCCCTTGTCATGGGCAGGGATACCTCACACTAAACCATGTACACCCAAGGCTCTGTTCAACCCGACCTTGACCACCACCAGCGATGGAGCATTCACAACTTCCCTGGGCAACCCATTCCAGGGCCTCACCACCCTTACAGGAAAGAATTTCTTCCTCAGATCCAATCTAAACTTCCCCTGTTGAAGTTTGAACCTGTTATCCCTTGTCCTCTCACTACAGTCCCTCATGAAGAGTACCTCCCCAGCATCCCTATAGGTTCCCTTCAGATACTGGAAGGCTGCTATGAGGTCTCTACGCAGCCTTCTCTTCTCCAGGCTGAACAGCCCCAACTTGCTCAGCCTATCTTCATATGGGAGGTGCTCCAGTCCCCTGATCATCCTTGTGGCCCTCCTCTGGACTTGTTCCAACAGTTCCATGTCCTTTTTATGTTGAGAACACCAGAACTGCACACAATACTCCAAGTGAGGTCTCACAAGAGCAGATCAATTGAATTCACTTATTATCTGTGTTTTCCTCTGGTGAAACTTGTCACATAATCTTTTCATCCCCCACTTTTTTTCTTTTTCTAGCTGCAGTGCTTTTAACAAAATGAATTCTTTGTGGCCTGCAGCAAGACTTCATTTTCATAGGTTTTAATAAGTCACCCCATTCAAAATGCATTAACATTCATGTCTGCACCATTAGACATACCCCATGTGAATAGGCCCTTAGACAGCCATGCTGTAAAGACAATACTGTTGAGTACTGAAGCTATCTATCTGGGAGTAGATATTTGGAAAGTCTGAAAATTCACTGTAGCAGCAATCCAGGTTTTTATTATTGTCATGGTTTAAGCCATATGGTTTAAGCCGTGTTAGTTTCAGTATTTTTTAACACATGCTTCCATGAATCATTATATCAGTATATAGGATAGTTTTCAGTGACCCAGAGCAGGTTTACCAGTTGCAGCCACTAGGATAAGGACTGTAACTCAAAAAACAAACAAAAAACCAAAAAACTGTGTGGCTAAAGAGTTGACTTTACCGGCCACAAAACCAGCTCTTTAGAAACCATTGAAAAACATAATTAGGTTAGGACAGCCTAAAGGTTGGACTAATTTACACAGAGTTTGGAAAGAGTGACAAGGCTTAAAAACATGCAAAAGGTGGCATTTGCATGCTTCCCATCACTGTGATCATCAGACATCCTCCAAATGAGAGAAATGGAAAGTTTTGATCTCCAGAGCTGCAATTCTTATCCACAAACCAAGCCTTAGCATCCTCAAGTTACTCCAAAGTAATTTATTTCAATTTTTGCAACTTTGTGTTTGAACTAAAAATTCTACACTACATTTAAGCATTCAGAATGAAGAATTGGACAGTCTGGGCTTAATAACAGAATTTACCCTTAGGCTGATCATTAAATTAAAGAAACTCCTTATTCTGACACCTAATGTCAAAAAGAGGAAGGCAGACAACAAGACACAGTATCCAAAGCTTGTTGAGAAGTGGAGCACACAGCTTTAAGTGGGCAAGCGGGGATGGCTGGAAGAGGAGAAAAGTGGACCATCAACATCTTGCTAATCTAATTGAAATTCAAAACTAATACTATTTTTTTCTTCCTATAGTAATTTAAAAACTGCTCTAAACAATAATAAAAATCTCTAAATATAAGCTTTCTAAATAAGCTACATAATGTTCCATGCCATAATCACCACTGCAACAAGAATATTGCTCAAATTGTTTTTAAGCCAGATTTATCAGTCATGATACTCTGTGCTCTGAGTAACAATGTTCCATGCAATTAATATCAAGCCTTCCAAGGCAGCTCTGAGTTCTGATGTTCTGTGTGCTTCTGTCATTGCAGAAGCTGTGAAGCCATACTAGACTGTAATATAGAGCATTGACGGGAAGAAGAGAGAAAGAAATGGGGGCGGGAGAACAGAAAAAAAGGAAAAAAGTTTTTCAGCCAAACAGATCAGGAATAGTAAGATAATTAGGGTGGGTTTTTTTTACAAGATTGCAGCAGCTTGAATTGTTCCCCCCCATTTTATGTTTAATTACAGTTTTTATTGCACTCGTAAGAAATTCAGCTGCTGAAATAATCCAAGGAGCCAAGAACAATTCAATTCTCCCCCTTTTTCAGAAACTTTCAGCTCAGCCATTATAGAGTGTCTCTTTTTAATACAAAGATGGAACAAAGCGCTATTGCACTCTTGTTTATGTTAGGGTCTCAGATGCCATCATTATTCTCAATGTGCATGAAAATCCTAGGATAAGAAATTAATGAGGGAGACACAGGGGCATAAAGAGGATAGATTTTTTTTCTCTGCATCTCACTGTGCCTCTGCATTGTAAAATTACCACTTATATCAATAAAACACACATCAGGTGATAATGAAAGTATAGAGACCTCAGAGGGAAAAATCACAACTCTAATACATATGAAACATCAGCCTCCTACATATGCTTAAAATTGTACTCCATATGCTGAGGCTTCTGAAAAGACATTCACCCACTGAAAAGGCAGAGATGGGAGAGGAAGGAGCACATACAATGCCATTCCTAAAGATCATTCCAGTCAGCTAAATATTGATTGCTGTCAAACCTTAAAGCATAATATTTAGCACAATAAAATATTCCAGATACTTAATACAAGTGTTGGGCCTATACACCGCCAAGCAGTGTATGGGAACAAACTGGAGCCATTTTACCTTTTTACTGAAAGGCAAAACTCAGCTTGAGGGAAACAGACACACTAATGCTCTACTAGTTACAGAGAATTTAATTTTTCATCATTGACTTGAGTCTTGCATGCAGCTGTCTTCTTCACAATGTCCTCCCCTAGCCTCAGCTATCCCCCAAAAATGAGTAACAAAACTATTTTTCTACACAAAAATGTCAATGAAACACTCATAGCAGCTGCAGAACCCTGCAGGAGTTTCACCTATCATACCTTCGCAAGCAACTATCTTATCTGAAGGGACAACTATTCTATTTTACCCTGATTCGGCAACAGCAAGCTTTTGCCAGAATTAAGCTCAAGGGCAAACTAAACCTTTCCACTATGACTGAGGAAACCAGCACAGCAAAACATGTAAGTGAAACAAAAAAAATTGGAAGTTGAACAAAAACCCCAGAGATCGCTAATAGTAGAATGTAGAACAGAATATTAACTGCAGAAAAGGTGCTCACTTCTCCCCTCAAGATCAGTCATTCAAGGAGTGAATCAGTCAGAGCTTTCTAGCAAAGAATAACTTTAGCAGTGTGGGAGTTAAGGGGAAAATAAAAACCTTGTGATGACTTCACATGTCTTTGACCACCAAACCAGGTACACTCACGGAGATATAGCTCAGGAAGCAATATCTAGGTATGAAAATAAAAGTTCGGTTTGATCAAACAGGCCTTTACAACAGGTGCTTAGCAGAAATCAGTTTCAACTGGCCCCTTGAACATGGTCAGAAGCCTTCTGGTGAGACACAACATTAGCTAAGTGCTCTGAGACTTAACTTTTCACCTTTGAAAGGCCTAGGCAAGTGACTGCATTTTCCAAAGGAGCAAAAGACCTGCTGATCTTGGTGTTCTTACTCTTCAGATAACTGCTAGAGCACTGCTAATAACAGACAACTTTATCTTCACACATTTCATCTCAAAGAGTGTTCTGCAGAATAAAAAAAAAAGAGAAAGAGCAACTGTTTTCCTGCCCCTTACCTAATGGCATCAGCATTCCCAGCCTTTGGCATCTCTCTCCTTTTCTCACCTCCCCTTTAGCATCTGCAGGCACAGCTTGCAATAATGGAGTTTACAAACCAGCAATCTCATCCCTAATCCCATCTGGCTGTGGGGTTAGATCACATTTACAATAGCACTGTATTTCAAGGTCTTTACCTTTCATAGGCTGTCAAAGCCAAATGGGGAAAAACATTAAAGAGGAAGAAAACTCAAGTAGTGCTGAGAAAAGCAGCTCTGGATATGAAGAAGAAAGCATAACTACTAGGTATATAAATTCAGCCTTCACAGCAAGCCTTGTTCAGCCATTCAGAGAGTTGCATCATCTGCACTGCACAGTCAAAATCAGAGTGGTCCTCTGGGCATAAAGTCTTTCATTGCTTCTGTGATAATACCTCTGATCTTCTTTTTTATCATTTCAGATTTTATCTCCTCTCAGTACATATAATTAATCTTGGATTTCTGGAGGAAATAGAGGAGGAGGTGGGATGCAGCCTCAGACTGGGTGAGTCAATGGCATGTTTACTCAGCTGTACAACAAAACACAGGAGCATCACTCCACCAGAGGGGTAAGAAAGCACCCCCCTCCATGCCCCAAGACACCTGTATATCTGGGCTATGGCATGAAACAGACAGAAACCTGACCCAAGGAATTCTCATCAATGACTAGAAGAATATCAATATTCATCTATTCAGCATTATATTTACTCTTGCCTGTGAAAATGTTAAGTATGATATATCATTTTCAGCTTACAATGTCATACCCCTAAACTTAAAGCCCAGTTAAGTCTTGGTCACAATCACTTGTGTACGTAGGTCTCCTGGGCCTATTGATTACCACGAAATAGCCATCCCTATCTCAAGTCTTTTGTCATTTGTATGGCTGCTTATGAAAACAATACATCTTTCAAAATACACTTATAAAAATTTAAAGGATAATTATCCATCTTAGAATATTCACAAGTAAGCTAGTACAAAATGCCAAATTCTTTGCACTTGACTTACAGATAGATTTCTCTTTGTAACATCATTCAATTTCATTTCCCAGACATAACTAGAAGCTATTAAGCTTGAACTCCTGCTCAGGTACTTGAACTTTCTGCAGTGTCATAATATCCAAACTTGTCTCAGATGGAATATCATTACCCTCTATGTCTCATAAGAACTTTTAAAAATCAATAATTAATACTATTAAGATGATGAGAAAAGCCAACCTTCCCAGTATTCATTAACCTTGAACAGATGCAAATTCCTTTAACTGTTTTAAACTGGGAGAAAGATGAAATATCAGCTCTATAAATATCTGGGAAAATTTTTCAGCAGGCTTTCATTTATACTCACCCAGAGCTACAGATTAATTTTTCAGCAGGGACATTCAGTAGTTTCAGAAGGCCATATTATAGCATAAGAAGTCACAACTCTACTCTCCCTTTAGCTTTTCAAAACAAGCCTGGAGCAAAATACACAGCTTGCTGTATTGTGGAGGCACTGTCCTTTACTTACGAGGAGTAGCTCTTACACATCTCTAAATTCTGGGGAAACAACCATAGTTGAATGGACTTAACAATACAGAGTTATGAAACAAGAGTATTGCTTTTCTACCTTACTGAGGATCACCTCCAACAAGATAGTGGTAATGGTAGCACACATCAGAGTGAAAGCTGACAAACATCTTCCTGGCCACCCCTCTCTTTCCAGTCAGATATCAGCAACAGCCATCCTGGTCTTTGTGCCACAGCAGTGCTTAGCTAGACATAGCAGTGAGTGGATAAAATGAGTTATTCCAAGATTCAGTTGATCTTGTCTTCTCCACTTTTTCTGTAGCAGAGGTGATCAACTTTTCTCCCCTATTAGAACCATATTCCACCAGGGCATGCTACAAAGTTAGGGCAACTAATACCAGGAACAGTCTCTCTGTAGGCATTTACATTAAAGATGGTATAAAGCTGTTGGAATGGGAAGTAGAAATTCATTTGCATTCAGTGCTTCCAGGATGAAGAAAAGAATATGGGGAGCATATCTAGGCAAATGGGTGGTAACAGTCTCCCTTTCTACTGCTGTTGCTAACCAAGTTTCATATGTGTCCCAGGTGTCTGCTGTAAGGAAGGAAGTGTAACTCTGTGACAAATCTGGTGTTGGAATTTCTTCAGTATGAAAATTACATTTTTTAGAGTTGATACACTCAAGAGAACATTTGAGTTGGGGAGAAAAAGTGGAGCATTTTGCACTGGTAGCACACTGAAAACCAAGAAACACCAGTTTGGGATAAATGCATTATGTGACCCATAATGGGTCTATGATCTATAATCTAGATAGATTATCTATCTATTCTACAATAGATAGAATATCTATTATAGATTCATAATCTATGAATCTATAGATTCTATGATTCTATATATACCATAATTGGGTATTACATAGTATTATTTGTTGAGTTTTTTGGTGATTTTTGTGTATTAAGCTTCTTATCTTCATGAACGAATATAAGAAATTGTTACATACCTTATGTGTCCTTGTAGCTGAGGGCAATAAAGAGGCACTGAGCAGAAGTAGCACTTATTTCTTACAAGAAGGGTGTTAACTTGCACCAGATGTCCTTGTCCATTTGAGGTATGCAGTTTAATAACAGAGAGGCCATTTTGCTACCCACTATGTTGCTTATGATTGCCAAACCACTTACTCTTATTTAGCCAAAGAGAATGTCTATATTAGAAAGCTGGAGATAAATTGTTTGGCTTCCTGTGGCATGAGACTTACAAATGAAGGGAGGTGATTTGGAAGGGGATTAAAAGACCATAAAATGCAGTCTGATAGAAGGATTTTCTCCACCTCAAAAATGGATATAATTAAACAGACACACACAAAAAAGCCCAAACAAACAACCTCCAAACAAACAAGCCGCCCCCCCCCCCCCAAATAACCAATAAGACAGAAATCCAGGCTCTGCAACTGGGGTTTATGTGAGTTTTAAAGTTAATTTACTCACAATTGAGCAATCAAGCCTAAAGCACAGTTGAAGCAGGCTTTGTAAAGAGTCATTCTTGTATGTTAGGTTAGCTTTCCCACTTCTAGTTTAAAAAGAAAAAAAGACGTTTTTAACCACCAGTCTTATTTTAACCAACACTTCTGTGACTCACTACTGGGCACTTTGCAAGTACTGAAGGCCTTGCAAAAGACACACCTCACTCAGACTCCACTACTGAAAGCTAGGGGAATCATTATTGTTTCACTAGGCATTCATTTCTGAAACAGCAAGTTGTACTTGTGATTGTCTAATTTGGAAGAAACAAAAAAGAAAAGGGTCTAAGGATTAGTACTAGAAAGAAACAGGTTCTCTACTTTAGGCTGTGGATCGAAGTCCATCCTGAATCAGTACTTAAAAGTAACATTAAGCTTTCTGCTGAGATCAAGTGGGATGGACTCAAGAGCAGTCTCAGAGCTGCTTCTCTGCTCCTCCTCTCATCATAGAAATCAAAGCCATGGCTTGACTCATGGACAGAAAGAAAGATTCATATAATCAACTTTTTTTTCTGTGAATGCTGCCTCATTGACTTTACATGGTCAGTTATGGTCATGTTGCCTAAGATGTACAATGCTGACCACACATCTATTACGGCAACACATGCAGCATGAGTTTCTATCTATCTGACACGGGCATAAACTTTTGGGGTTGATTACCTGCAATCATAGGTCAACCCCAAAGATAAGAGCTAAAAGACAAGGAGAAAATGATAACTACAGGCTAGGTAAAGCAGCTGAGAGTAGATACAGAGAATTTCCAGAATGAAACAGATTTTCCTAAAGCATTTCTAAAACAATCTCTCCAGAAACTCTGGGATGGCTGCATTTTATCTCCTATTCCACATCCCAGGCTTCTCCTCTAGCTGCATGGAGGATATAAGGGGATCAGCCTGACTTTTTTCCACCAGTTTAAAACTCACATTTAAAAATGTAACAAAATAAAAAGAAGTTTTATTTCTCTAATGCTGGTAAATATTTTTTTCCAGGTGGGCTATAGGCACCAAACAAAGGCAGATTTAAAAGAACTTGTAATATCTTCATGTGTCACATTTTCCAGGAAAGGAAGTCTTCCCTCCAGATGACAGCATTAACACTCCAGTGTCACATGCCTCTTTCTGCTTGATCAAACCTAGTGACATTTTACAGAACAGAAAAGAAATACCTGAACAACTTAGTGAAAGACGATTCCTTTATATTAGTAGAAACCAATTAGATACTGTGGGAACTACTGACTGCAAAAAATGACAAAAATACCAAGATATGTGGTAAAAGAAGTAGTCTTGCACATGAAGACACACCATCTGGTTGTTCCTGGGGGCAGAAGCAATAGTAGAATAACTCACACAATTACAATGAAGATTCAAGATACCAGAATAAAACTTAGATAACCAAATGGGAAAACAGAATAAGATGCACAATAGCTGTAAGCTTCCCCTGTAACCTGTCTGGCTCTCTTCATGTAATTTCTGGAGAAGGAAGAAAAGTTCTTCAAAAAAACAGAAGGCTACATCAATATCAAGTAATGTCTGTTAAGAGAAATAATGACACTTTTCTATATCTTCCAGGCTTGTTTTAACCTTCACAAATGCCATCTTCCAGAAACAATAAAGCAATAATTAAACAATAGTTACCTGTTAAAAGTGTCAGTTGATAAGGACAAAATTACTACCTGACCAAAGACTCTGTAAGAAGTATCTTTACTTCACAGACAGGAGATTGTTCAGGTTTTAGTCCAGGTACCGCAAAGCAATCTGGTCTCTCTCTGGGGCTAGTTTAACTATTAAAAAATGTAGACCTACACACATACACACAGAATCATACCATTTTCACATACAGATTTAGCCTATTTGGAAGCTCCCTAATAGAAAGATTAACAAGCAGAACTGCAAGACCATAGCTACTTGTCCTGGTTATGTGCACATTTTAAAGCTTGTCCATTTTTACTTGTGTCATTTGGAAAGGATCTGCAGCCCCTTGCTCACACACAGGTTTCCAGACTTGGCAGGTATCTTAATGTTCTCTCTAGGCTCTAGCTCATTGCCTCTGCGCTGGCAGTGTGCAATCACTCTGAGCGGCTGTTTTTTCCCCACCATTTGTCAGTACATGCACTCTGGGCTTCCTGCTGCCATCTGGCAATCAGTGTGAGATCACAGCTCCTGATACCATGAGGAAGGCACCACAAGACAAGGTCACAGATAAAGCAATATCAGAATACACAAACCTTTGTGTAGCTGCACCACACACTGTTTGACATCCCTGTGCCCTGGTACACCTGTGACCCATTTTTTACCTTCTTGTAGCAATTCAATCAGTGATTTTGCTGCAGAAGATAAGCATGAAATGAATTTTTCACAGTTGTTTACTGATATCACAAAACCATGAAGCTTAGGAATTTGTGTAGCTCCTAATGCTAGTCAGTTCATTTGTATTCAATCTTTGGCAAGTGATTCCGTCTAGTATCAAAACTGAGTTGCATACAGTATTTTCCTTTATTCAGAAATCATATTGCTGATATCTCCTTATTGCTTCTTCAGAGTTTATAACAAGAACATTTCTGCTCCACTTTCTTTAACTATTTAGGGAACATTACATCTCTTTTAGCATTTTCACTACCCCATTTCTTATGTACCTCACACATAATGCACAGAATTACAGGATCATTGAGCTTGGACAGGATCCATGGGTGCCATTTTTTATAGATATGGACAATCTGAGTAACAATAAAACTGGCAAACTAATCTGCAAATCAGAGATTGCCTTATCCTTAAATTGCCTCAATCTGACATAATCACTAGGGGAAAAGGACAGCTCAGTGTCATCTAGGCTCTTCGGACCTGACCAGATCAAGAGGCAGTTCAACCACCAGCGTCAAGTGGTTTAAATGCTGGGCCAAGCATTTTGTTATCAAAGGCATACAAGCATATTAATGTTTTCAGAAACAAAACTTCTCAGCTTCCCACATACTTCATCTTAAATTATCTTTAATCAAAGCTAGAAAAACAAAAAACTAGCAACATATAAATTACGGTTGTTCTCATTGTCTTCAGCAAGCTATTTTGTTGCTTTTAATTTGAATTTCTCATAAGCAATAACCCAATATACCCATACAATTGCTACACAATATCAGAACACAATGAAGTCTTTCTTTGGCACATACAGTACATTCAGAATTTTCCACAATATACAGCACTCTTGCTCAAGAATATTTTTTCTCATAGTAATTCTCAACGAAGCTCTGTGCAGCTTATTCCATAAACAAAATTGATCTGTTGACTTTTTACCTAGTGTAATGGAAAATTCAGATGAGAAAGCCAATCCTTTTTAAATATGTCAAGCATATTCTAAATTCTACTTCAACATTCTTCTAAATGTTGAGTAGTCATGGAAGCTAATACTGTTCTGTATGGCTGAAATATTTTCTTGGTTGATATGAGTTTTCTTAATAGCTTGCGGTCACATTCAATTTCTAGTTCACTGTCCCTCCAGGGATATCAGGCCCTTCATCAAGGTAAACGCGTGCAGTTCACTCTTCAGAATATACAGTTTTCCCTGTACTCTTCATTAGTGCTTACATATAAAACTTTGTAAATATGTTGAGTATCTCTGTAGTTCCACGAAGGCACATATTTACTCTCAGAGGTGGGAATATTTCCTCTCTATTTAGTTTTATTTTATTAAAAAGACTGACTCAAACTCAGTGAACATTGTATGACCTGAGTCACAACTGAAATATAACCTGTAAATAGAGTTGAAACTGTGAGATGCAAACCTAAGTAACCCCTTTGAACTGTGAAGAAATTAGGAGTCCTAAATACAGTACTGATTTCTCCATTAGAAATTGCATATATATCAAAACTTGAAAGAAAACATCTGACCTTATTTCTCTGAGTTTTTCTCAGTACTGAGACTGCTCTTTGTGTACATTTAATTCAGGTACTGCAACATTATTAGTGCAAATCATCATCCACATGGCTCATCACTTGTGTGGAAGGAGTTGCAGTTAAAAACAGAATAAGGAGGAGAAGGGTTTTGCCAGCTAATGCTATTGTGTGTTTTCATCACTACCGCAGTTTGTCCTGTATATCATGCAAGATGATGAAACAGAAGAACTCCCTATAGCCAAGACCTGACAAAGGTATGTAGAGCCTCAAGAGTAATGGAGCTCAATTTACTTTATATTTATTTCCCTGGAAAAATAACCAAGATTTGCTACACATATATTTTATCATGTTTAATATATTTTACTGCAAAATGGAATCTTTGTAAATATATTTCCTTCTTTGCAGTATTCTGCTAAATTTAACTTTGACCTTAATCAAACTTGAGACTGAAGCTGAAGAAGAGACATGGCATTTTATTACAGAAGATCACATGTGTGCGCAATTGAGTTTGGTGCTTAGTCACTAGGGGCAGACGTCAAGAATACCTTAACATGGCTTTCATCACTGTGCTGAAGCAGGTAGATTCTCTTGGTGAGAAGGGCAGTTGTGAAAACTCAGCCAAAGGAGGAAAGTGACATAAGTGAGAATAAATCAGAAAATAAATACATTTAAAGACTGACAGTGTTCAGCCCTGTTGGCAACATTAAGCAACAAATACACCAAAACCACCCTTTCAGTGAGCTGTGTTATTTTCCTTCAGGCTAAAAGGTAACAGTTCTTGCACATGTAAAGGCATTTAGCTGTCTGAATTCATTTTCACACTCAAAGGCTGCTGAGAGCTCTGATAGGATACCATGTGATGTCCACTACAGGGCTCACAATCTTACCTTTCACTGAATGGCAGAACTTGCCAACTTGCTTCAACAGCACTGTACTGTTGCTAGCACTCAGACATTGCTAGGTAATAAATAGTATTCAGCAGCCATTTTTATGGAGAAAAAAAAATAAAAATTGCTGTTCAGCTCCTCCAAACAAGATTTACTTACCTTCCAACACTGGAAAATTTACATACATCATTTACTTACATCCCGTCATTGGCAGTTTTTCACTTGCTATTATTCCTGAGATATTTTGTGCTCCTCTTGAGGAACCACTTTTTGGAATCAATAGATTATGCACAAGTCTCACTTTTTATGTCCAGGAGGAACATAAAGGGATTCTTGCCACCATAATCACAGAGGAAACCCTGAAAGCATTCATGGAACACACCCTCCTCACATGACTTGAACCTTTTTTCCTCTTTTTTTTTTTTTTTTTTTTTTTTAAAGTTTAGTTTGTGTGTGTGTTTTGAATTGTTTTTTTTTTTTCCTAATAATCATGCAGTTTTGTTAATCTGGTGCACTGTTTTCTCCAAGATTTGGAAGTTCTCCTAGATTACTTTTACCAGGCCACATAACGCAGCAGTAGAAGACCTAAGTGCCTAGCTGACCATCCCATACACAGCCTTCACCTGGACTTCTAAAGATGCTTTTGCTATAGCAAAAAAATATATATATATAAAAATATATATTTTGCAGAAATGTGTGGGCTCTTCCCTTCCTACGTCTGCAGTATAAAAATATTGCAAGCTAAAATGAAAAAATACATATAGGATAAGCAGTATACTGTATGCCCCAAAATACAGCATATATGAATTGTCTTCTAACAACTTTGTATTATTCATTTTTGCCTGCATGAATAGGCAATGTTACTCAAAAACTAGAAAATATAGCCTTGTATTAGACAGTGTTATTCCCCACAAAAGCATAGAACATGTGGGCTTTCATTTAATTTCAGAATATAATCAAGCAATTAAGAAATTCAAAGAATAAGTCTAGCGAAGAGGGAAATTGAAAGCTTTACTTCCATTGTTTTTTAAAAAATTTAAACAAACTAATATAAAATGCACAGTAACAGCTGCACTGCTTCAGATCCTACTGAAGAGAAATGGAAGCTAACTCCTTAGTCACGTCATTGTCAACATTGCTAAAAAAAGAAAGAAATTGCAAGCATGAGCTAACATTTGCAAAAGTGTTTGTTCTCCACAGTGAGAAATTATCTATCAATCTCCTTGTGATGTTTCCTGCTATGCTACCGACTTGTTATCATCCCATATTTTACTCAATGCTTTGGGGAAAAAGAGGGAGTGGGGAAAGAATCAATGCATATGCATCCTTGAATAAATTTATCTCTAAACCAGAGAGAATTCTGAATTGGTTACCTTCTGTGAACACAGAAACTCACCTGTTAACTTCATGCATGCAAGTTTACATGACATACCAAGAGCCATTCACTGTGGATCCCAGTGCCAATTAAAATTGCAGTGCTGGTGGCTACAAAACTGCAGATATAAGCATTAATTTGATCTGCTTACTGAAATGAAACCAACTTTTACTTAACCATGAGCATAAAAATATTGACTTGTTGTTCATGAGTTATGCTTTCACTGTGAAATCTGAAGTCATAGTTGTCAGCCTGGAACAAATTAAGATGTTAAATAGCAACAGCAGTTCTTCTGTGACTAGACAAATTGAAAAAACAGGCTATTACAAGGTGGGATTCGATCCCTAATATTCATCCTTACACTTAAAGTATTGTTACAGCATAAATTTTACTCTTAAGTCTCCCAACCAAATATCCCTTATTATAAAACATATAAAAGCCATTTTCCAAATATGGAGTTAAATAAAAAATTACTTTACGTTAATAAACTTTTCTTATTTAAATGGTTATCGTGGTTTAAGCCCAGCTAGCAACCCAGAACCATGCAGCCGCTCTCTCACTCCCCCCCTTCCTTCCCCCGCTCCCGGAGGGATGGGGAGGAGAATCAAAAGAATGGAACTCCCACAGGCTGAGATAAGAACAGCCCAGTAACTAAGGTATAACACAAACCACTGCTGCTACCACCAATAATAATAATGACAAGGGAAGTAATAAGGGAAGAGAATGCAACCGCTCACCACCCACCGGCTGACACCCAGCCTGACCCAGCAGTGATCCAGCCCTTCCGGGTAACTGCTCCCAGTTTATATAGTGGGCATGATGTGCTGTGGTATGGAATACTTCTTTGGTCAGTTTGGGTCAGGTGTCCTGCCTGTGCTTCCTCCCGGCTTCCCCTCCTCCCTGACAGAGCATGAGACTCAGAAAGTCCTTGGTCAGAGCAAATGTTACTGAGCAACAACTAAAAACCTGGGTGTTATCAGTGGTATTCCCAGGCCGAAACTGAAAAACACAGCACTGCACCAGCTACTAAGAAGGAGAAAAATGACTGCTACTGCTGAACCCAGGACAATGGTATGACAAGGGAGATAGGTACTAATGTTAGGCCTCAATCCAAGAAATGAACAAAAATTAACTAGAAATGAAGAGGGGGAAAAATTTAATAGTCAAGAATCAAAATATTCTGTTGTGCTTACCATCGCCAAGTTTGAATTTTTTAACGTCTCTTTAAAAATTAGATTAAGAATATATATAAAAAAAATAAATTTTCATTATTCACTGTTTTTATTCTGTTCCAAATCATGGGAGGTGCATGTGGGGAAATTAAAAATAGAAAAAGTTTCTGTGAACATAATGAAAACAAAATTAGGATACAAAGACTCTACACCACTAGTGGATCCAAACAACATTAAAAATGACCAAGAAATTGTGAAAATATAATCTTCATATAAATTGCCAAATGAGAAGATCAGTCAGTAGCAACATTTATTTCCTTGTTTCTATGCAACACATGCATGACCATCTCTTGATGGCAGTGGCTGCCATCCTGCTCAGCTATACATCAGACACAGAAACTAGAACTGTATTCTTACTCTCGAAGGAATTCCTTACGTGCTGGGATTAAAAATATGGTGCCATGGCACAACTCCGCTTTTTATTGCTTTTTTGTCTTTTGCTTTTGTCTGGTCTTATCTGAGGGTTTGTTGCCTGGGGTTTGGGGTTTTGGGGTTATGGTTGTTTGGGGTGGGTGGGTTTTGGTTTTGGTTTTTTTTCTCCTTTCAGAAGAAGCAATCACATATCTGACTTAAAAAACAAAGGTGCGAGCTTTGTCGCAGTTCGTAACCGTGTGCTTCAGATGCAGGCCAGAGGAGAATAAATAAATAAAAGGAACTGAAAAATCTGTGTGTTCATACTTTGCTACACCTGAAGCATTGTTTTTAGCATCAATTCATTTGGCATACCAATCTTTAATAATTTCTGTCTTGACCTGGTTTATCACCCAGTTACTTTTATCACCTAGTTACTGCACTGGATCAAGGACAAAGGTAAGCCAACAGTCAAAATCAAAAGGTAATCTTGCAACTTGTGCAGGTATGTTACAATATTTCCAGTCCACATAATTTAAGTGCAGGGAGACAGAGAGTTGTAGACTTCAGGAGCAGCTTTCTTCACAATATTACCTGGCATGTATTTGTCAACCTGCCGTTTCCTCATGTCACCAAAACTACCTCACTGGCAGTACCCACACCAAACAATGCAAAGGTAGATCTACTAACTCCATCTTAAGTTCCTGATCTCACTTTAGAGCAAAACAGCATTTCAGCTCAGTGTAGCACATAAAGAGGCTTATAATTCAGTAAGTGTTCAGAATTAGTCAACCCTCTCCCCATTTTCAAGAGAGGCAGAAACAGTGAAATAGTAACATGTTCTGTTGCAGCAGTGCCTTTAAATGTCAGCATCTATCCCCAATTACCACATTCTGCCCAAACAAACAAAATAATGAACAGCAAACATTTAAAAAATCTGATAGCCGCATAAATTATGGAAAGTTAAAATGATTGTGACTAAGCAGGATTGTTGATACTTTTGCCTTCCTGATGGCTAGAAGCAAAGTAACCTTTAATTCATCTCTTAAAATAACATCATCTTCTTTCAAATATCATTTTCTTTCTGAATGACCTGAAAGTTGGACTTGAAACAGTTGGTCCTTATTCAAACAAAACCAAGGGTAAGAGAAAATATGAACATGTTAATTTTATCTTAGTTAATGTTATCATTTGACTTTCACAAACATTCGTTTGGATAGCAACCATTTAATCCTTCTCATTCCATCTTCTGTTAAAATCATCCTTCACAGATTATTGCCTTTTTCATCTCTCTTTTTGCAGTATATAAAATCATGCTGCCAAATCCAACAAGTTCACACCCCTGGATGTAGGCAAAAGCCAGAGCTTGTTTTCCATTCAGCTTTTCATCAGAAAAAGAAACAGACTGCTCAGTGTTAGAAGTGGAAAAGACTCTAGTAAGACTGTAAAAGAAAGGCTATATAAAATTTATACCCTACTAGTTTCCACAAAGAAGGCATATGATCTGGAAGTAAGTCACAGGCAAGGTACCACAGTGCACTGCAACAAAGTAAGCAGCTATTTGAAGCCCAAACATTTACCTGTTTGAAGTACATGCCCCGATCAAATGTCTTTCATGGCTTTCCTCTTTGTTTATCTGAAGTCACCTTGCAAAGCAAGAATTCCAGTTCTGTATGCTTGGCCAATCTTTAGCCAAACTTGCAGTTAGGAAAGAAAAAAATAGGAGGATAGAAGAAAAATGAACAGAATAAAAGAGTTCATTCCCAAGATGGAAACCATCACATTTCATCTTCTTATCTGAATGCCATTTTAAAATCTGCGTAACAAAATCTGTCCTGCTGAGAGTCTTTCGCTCCTCAAGGAATTTCAAAGGAATAGATACAAAAGGCATAAGCACATCAGGGCTTTTTTCACACCCCCCCATGCTACAGCAGGTGGTACAGAGAGACAAATAATACTTTGATGGAGATGTCTACATAGTCAAGAAAAACCACAGAAAGGTGTGGGAAGGGTTCCATAACATAGCAATATAGCAACCTTATCCAGTATATAGCTCCTTAGAGATCATACCTACCTGACAAAAGTTATACCAGCTTTATCTAATCTTAGCTAAGGCTGAAGTAGAATCTGAGAATCGGTTGCTGGCTTTTTGGATGGCCACTTACTTGTTCCTTGCAAAAAATTAGATGCATCAGAAAACATAAACCACCAGATGCAAAATCTAGAAAGAAATTCTTTAAAAACAGCAGCACTGAAATAAAGCATTAGGAAGCTTTTGAAGTTTGCTTATATTAATGCATCTTGTTGTCAAAAAAAAACCCAACACAAACCCAAACAACCCAGCACCTATTTCCTGTAGATTAAAATATTGATGAAATAATCAGTAATATCCAGTAATATAACTGACCTATGCAGTCTTTTGTTCTGTTACTAAATTAATGGGAACTGCAATATAGATACTTGTGATGCTAATGTGATTCCAAATTTTAAACTTTATTCTCTTCCAGAGAACAGTTAGAGATCAGAGCATGGACTTAAGGCTGGATGCAGTGTCCAGCATTTCCATCAACTTTCTGTGTGACATCATGCAGATTGCTTTATTCCTCCAGGCTTCCTTTATCTATGAAAGTCATTATTACTTTCTTTTGCCGCTTATTGTTTATAGGTCACACTTGTTTTAGAAGGATTGATCATCAGTTGAACTGGAAGCTTAACAATATATCTGAAATTCTGTATTTCCTAGGCCTAGGGAACGCTACTTACTACGTGGCTACAGTATCTAAAACAGCCACACAAAGTCACTAAAGATATTCACAAGTTTACCTCGATGTCACCCTGAACCAGCCTAAGACTATGCATGCTTTAACATACACAATAGGAAAAATACCTGAGAAAAAAATACCTTGATTCAAGTATATTAGCTCAGGCACCATGTAAACACAGTATTGTAGTTAGCTTGAAGTACGCACCATGGAGCAATCCTCTCGACACACCCCAAGCCAGGCTGTCATCTGTCCTCACTTGTTACATTCAGTCATACCTTGCTTTAAATAGCATATAGCCTACAACAGGCAGAGCTGGGTGTCTGCTGAGTTGTCCCAGTTTTCTGAATGATATTAGATCCTTGCCTCCACTGACATTTCTTGCCAGGAGTGACAACAATAGTCTTCATCACAAAGGAACAGCTAGCAGAAAAGCTCATTCTAGACTGACACAAATTCAGAGTTGTATATGACTGAAAGAAAATTCATTAAACAAATACTGAGCTAAATTGCAAATAGCTCTAACCACAGACTCAAAGAACAATTTAGACAGGAAGGGATCATCAGTGGGCACCTAGTCCAAACCCCAGTTCAAACCAGATCTAATTAGGTTGAACTGCTCAGGGCCTTGTCCAGAATAGAGATACCCTCACCTCTTCTGACAACTTGTGTTTGATCACCCTCATCATGAAAAAGTATTTTCCAACACCCAGTCATAACTTCCGATTACCAAGCTGATGCACATTGTCTCTCTTTCATTGAGTACTCCAAGAAGAGCCTGACTCGATCTTACCAGTGTTCTGCAAGCAAGCAGTTGTAGACAGCAACAAGATCTCCTGCAGTCTTCTCCAGGCTATAGTTCCTTCAGCCTTATTCATATTTTATGTATCAGCACCCTTGACTATCTTGGCAACCCTTCTGCCTTTACAAACTACCTGTGGCATGGTCCGCTTTTCCTTATGTATTCAGTCTTTAGGGGTTTTGTCAAGGGTGTCCGTACTGAGGCAACAACGAACATCACTTGGAAGTGAAAAATTCTAACTCCACATACTCAAACCCTAAGCCAGATTCAGAAAGAGACAGCTACTAATGTCATAAAGTGTTAAAGTTAACTGCCAGTAACTCGGATATTTTTCCTCTTCTATTAAAAAAGGCAGCTCTCCCTAAAAAAAGGTTTTTTTGGTGTAGACATTTGATATATTTTTTAAATGAAAACTAGCATGACAGAAATTTTCATTTCCAGATGCAACAGAAATGAAATATTCACAAATATGGCTGATATTTTTCCCCTTGATCAATCCACCTTGAAAGATGTTCAACATTACTCACCATTGACAATGAGTGAATGATGGCATAGAACATTGGCACATTTGTCACAGAGACTTCTCTGCATCCATGGACCTATGCCCAGTTTTAAATTGTCTAGCATCCTGATTACAAGGGTATTGAGTACTGCAATCAAAGAGATTCTACTATGAAATCTAAACATTTAAAGCTGGGCGTACTTCCATGACTGTAGTTAGTTTCCGTAAGCCCTATGACGTTGCCAGAAATAGATGTCATGGGACAAGGTCTGGATACTGAAGCATTTTCTCAGGGACATTTCTCAGGCCACCATTTCATGTTTTATTGCTAATGCCACATTCTGAGTTAACCACAATTAACCCCACAGAACCCCTCTCCAAACATGAACAGTTGTCTGTTCTCATTAATTCATTAAGTAGTACTGAATTATTTTATTGACATTTCGCTCTGATCTCACCAAGTTGCTAAAGGAGCAACTTCTCACCTGCTCAAGTATTTTTCTGATCCAATCTTTCCTCAAACAAATCATTTTAAGATCTCCAACTCTTCATTGCAAACACAGAGTCTCCCATATCCCTTTCCATTCTATTCCCCTGCACTCTTTCAAGACCCATTCACAGCCCAAACATAAAATATGCCTCCTGATAGTAGAAGCAAGGGCAAAACCCAGCTGCAAAATTGCATCAAGCAGAGTCTTAAAGGAGCCTGGATGGAGAAAATTATCCTTTGACTAAGAGAGACCTATAGGGAGAAATGGGAAAGAAAAGCTGTAGCAGGGTCCCATGGAAAAAGGCATTTTCTACTTTTCAGTGTAAGACAATTTAGCAGTTCACTTTCCCCTGGGATAAGGGTTAGAAAATTCCATTAGGATCAGCATAAGTTTTGTGTAACAAAGTAATAAAGTAATAAAGTAAAATTCACACCTTATTTTTATCTAGCACTACAGTGCATGGTCTCTTGGTCTAGCTGCTCCAGCAGCCTTACAAAGATCTTCAGGCTGACTATACGTCCTCTTCTGAAGGGATGCTGGGTTTGCAGTCTCTATTTGGGAAATCTTACTCAAAACAAAATATCTGCAAGGGTTGGGTGATTCAAGTTGTTATTCTGTTGGCATTTGTCAGTCCACACCATATCACAGTACCTCCCGTGCTTAAACATAAATGACTGGCAACAACCGGAGGGTAAGGATGGACATTTGTGCTCATGTCCAGTCTGAATGAGGTGATAAAAATGGTTTCTGATCTACTTGTGTGAGGTATCTGTATCTGTAACTGCTACAGGATAGCTGAGCAGAACACTCATGCTGAGCAATGCAATATCAGTAAACATCACATGAATTCAGGCCAAACCATACCTGGAAGGAAGATGTCAACTTACTGCAGTCGGTGCAGCAGCCTCTTTGCAGCAGTAATGAATTCAAAAGACAAAATTCTGCAGTATTTCCAGACATAATGCTGCTATGCATGGAGCTCAGATACTTCCACAAGCATCACTTAAATCCTTACTCGCCAGCAGCTGCTGCCTTGGTTCATCATATCCTTTTGCTTTCTGTGCTTTTATTCGCCTGAGCAGACAAGAAGCAGAAGCAGGTGTACCACTGTCAGTTCTGGCGCTAGCACCCAAGGCAGAAGCATCCAACAGGGTGTATTTGCTCTTCTCCCTTTCCTCAGGGAGGACGATTGGGTCATGGCCTCCCACACCAGTGCCGTGGCACTGCTATGACTGCTGGATGAAAACAGAGGGTTGAAAGCAGAATCTTGCTTTCAGTTCCATTTCTCCTTTCGCACTATATAACAAAGATGAAGTGTGATACTGCTATGTCACTATTTCCTGCGTACAATCTGGATGCTGATTTTCAAAGTAACATTTTTAAGGAAGTAAAACCATGAAAATTTCCCACAGCCCTGAGACAACACTGAGAATAGGAAGAAACCAAGACTTGTTTTCTCTAGACAGCTGACTCACAGCATCTTGCACTATTTTTCTGCATTTGGGGGAAAACTGCTGGGCTTAGCAATACCTCATCTGTTCTTGTAGTTGCCCTTTCTTTTGCTATCTCTTTCATGTGCAGTGGCAACTTTTAATCCACCCACGATGGTGGATTACAAAATTGTGTAGAGATCACACCAAACAGAAATGCTCTGCAAAGTAATACAGCAGCATATTTCTGGTCTCAGCAAGATTTCTTTCTGCTTCTCATCATTGTAAGTAAATACTGCCAGTAAGCAATATAGGATACAACAGGAATTCCGCCTGAATTTGTAGACACACATACATGAGCAAATTATACATATTCAAGAAATCATTCAGAAGGTCATTCAAATTTAAGAAACAGGCAAAATAAAGAATTAAAATCTGTTTCATTAAGGATCAAAAGTTATTTTGCTGTATTGAAAGCATTGCCTTTTTTCCACACGTTGTTGTGCTGGGCTTAATTTTCACTGAAGTATATACTTTTTAAACAGACAACTTAAAATGTTGGAATTTTGCTTCTGAGCTCCACATGGCTTCATATATTTATTCACTCAAATGCTGGAGGTCAAGTATATTGTCTCCTTCCAAAGGGATTTAGTGGGAGCTTTGGTTTACATGACATAGACAATCAGCTCATCATATAACTGGAAACAAGAGTGGCCTGCAGGCCTTCCCTCTACTAATGATCAATGCAGCCATCAGACCTGCTGATCAGGAAAGCCTCCAAGAGGCTTCAGACTGTGCAGAACCCTAAAAGAAGTAGCAGCATCTTCTGTACTATCAAATCCCTTCTTTCTACCAGTGACTGGAAAGGAGCAGGATCCACAGACAAGGGCCACAGCCCATAGGGTCTCTTGGCCTTTTTGACCTACTGTTTTACTGGATCTCAGTTACGCAGCAAAGCTCTTCACACTAAACCTCTGAACCCCCTGGGACACCTTCATGACAAGCAAAAAGGCACGTATACCTTCTCTAGCATTTCCACCTAACTTGCAGGCGTAAGGGAAGGAGAGGAGAGAGGCTACTCAGATGCATTTCTGGCACATGATGAGAAAAGGTCTGGTGTGCGAGGAAAAAGCAGTCTTACAGCACCACATTCACAGTTCAGTTCTTTATGTTCCTGCCTCTAGCACTGCTAATATCAGACAGGAAGGGAAAAATAGCTTTCCTAACCAGTCACCCTAATGACCTTCAGCATCAGGTGAGACCATGCTCTGGGCTTCCTCCGTGCATGCTGCTTCTTGTTTCCTTGTGATCATTTTTCTCTCGACCTGCACTCGCACAAGCTACCTCACCTTTCTTTTGGTGTAGCTTTATGCTGTGACATAGTGTACACTACCCTCCATGCCACAAAAGGACAATCTCTGCCAAGGTCAAGGGAGACAGTTTCCTTTAGGGAAAAAAAAAAAAAAAAAACCAAAAAAAAACAACAAAACCCTGTTGATATTAGTTAAGACGAGGTCAAAGGGAGACGTTTTACCTGTGGAGCAGAAGATATGTTGGTGTTCTGTGGTGGTCTCATCCTTGGGCAAGTACATTGCACACATTCAGACCAGTAGCTGCAGAACATCTGTCTATTACCCCAACAGCATAACTATACCTGAGGAGAGATTTTACCAGTGGTGGTATCTACTGAGAAGTATGACACAGATGGACAGGGGGAGGAAAAGTAAACAGGGATCTCTCTTTATCACTTGTGACCAAAGCTTTATCAACTGTGGACAGCGTGCAAACAAGAAGGCTCTGTCAGAGCTACTCTGACAACTTGCTTGCTGCAGCATAATAGATATTTATTACAGAGCCAGATAGTGGAGATGCAGGTAGCCTAAGGGGAACAGGTACAACAAAAGGCATTAGATGATGCCCTTGGTAAGTGGTAGGAAAAAAGGGACAAATTGTTCTAACCAAAATCGTCATGTGAAACAGAGAAAGGGTGCTAAACACAGTTAGAAAGAGAAGATTGAAAAAACTGTTCTTATAGGTAACACAGTGGTATGTTCACATCAGGAAGGATGCTCTGAAACCTGAGACACTAAACTAAGAACCAAGATATGCTCGTTCAGGTTCCAGCTCAACCAGGTTTCCCATCTGATCCGACTGGAACTGCTCATCTCCCTCCCTGCCTTCAGATCTGTAGCTGCAAAACATCCTCCCCTCCTCATTACTACTGTTTTAATGGAGAGCATTTTGCAGAACTGGCCCTGAGCTTGTGAGTGGTGACTATCCCCAGCAGCACTGGCTGTGACAGTGCTGCCAGAGAAGAACAGTGGCAGGAGGCTGCAGGCCATGCTCATCACTTGTTGCCAGCACTCATGTGTAAGCACAACACAGCTGTGGTTCTCACGTGGAAAGCCTCTGGTGCACCGCAAGTTCTGGGGTTTATTCCAGGGCCCATTTCTTGCTGTTTGGAAGGGCTTTGAACTTCTTTTGTCTAACCAGCAGACTTCAGCCACTCCATTGGACTTGGGCTGAGATCTCATATCCACTGTGTGGCAGTTAAAACAGCCAGTGAAAAGAATGGGAAAGATGAGATAGATCACAGAAGGGCCTAGCCCCTCAATAACTATTTTCTGCAGTCTGAGCTAAAGCTGTCTATGCACACAGCGTAGACACAGAGTTTCATGCATCTGAGCTTTTTACCAACTTTCCGAGCCTCTCAGCTAGCAGTCACTGCACATGCAAGTGGTCTGTTATTTACAACTAACCAACAGCCATAAATGAGGACAATACACCACTGCACTGCAAAATGGCCAGCAAAGTCTGCCTCCTACTTCTTCCATTATACCACTATATATTTTTTTTCTTTTTTCTGTTGGTTTTCTTTTTTTTTTTCAGTTGTTTGGCAGCACTTGGGCTGATTTTCCCTGTCCATATCCATCTCAGGCTGAACCTCTGTGGAAAATTTCAGTCAAAATGATTCAGCCATTTCTGAGCACACAAGTAGAAATACATTATTACAACCAGAAAAAGTATTCTGACAGAGTCTGCTCTGGGTCAAAAAATACTTTTTCCTATGCTTGTGAAAGGCTGCCAAAGACCAGATGAGTTACAAGCCTTCAAAATGTCACAGTTCATATACGCTCAGATAAAACCCAGAGAACAAAATCTCCGAGGGTTCTGTCTGAACTTAACACACTTCATTTTCTTGCAAAGCTTAGCACTCCCCAGATCACACAAGTACGAAGCAGCTGGATATGGCTGCTATGGAGACCCCCAGAGCAGAAGCTTCAGGTGAGGGTGGGTTTGAGGCGTCTCTCTGGCAGACAAGATTTTGAGCAAATCACATATGGAAACTTCTCTTTGCAGCTTCATTTAAAAAAAAAAGGAAAGAAAAAAGATTAAAAGAAACCCCATGCACTCAGCAGGAGGAGTTGCGCGAGGCAGCATTTCCAAGTTAGGGATGACAGGATGGAAGATAGTTAAGGGAAGTTAAAGATAGTTAAGAAAAGTCTATTTTTATTAGGCAGACCCATGAAATTCTGTAGTAGCATTCTGACAGATGTAGCTGATTGTCAGACTTGGCTAGTAGCAAATTCTGCGGTATCTTTTTGGTAAACAACTATCTGCTCAGACTGCTTACAGCAGCAAGAGACAAGTGCTGTTTCTGCTGGAAACATAAAATGTTTATCCACCACCTGCTAGGAAGTCTTTTGTTACTTGAAATTTGTCTTTTGAGCTCTGTGGAAAGCAAATATGTATTCTAAATGTATTTTCAAATAACGAAGCAGTTTTGATGCCTTAAAACATGTTTTCTTCAAAATAAATAACAGGTTTTAGCACTTGAATTGACTTTTAAATGCTTACAGAAATGTTTAGGATGGAACACCCTAGAGAGAATAAGTTTCTCAATTCCCAGAGAGCCAGACTGTAAATCCCTCACTGCCAATGGCAAACAGCTATTCACATGCATAACCCTGTGAGCACTGGTGTGAGCAATTCTTCACTGGCAGGAATAAGCCTTCATATTTCTAGCTCAGTACAGCAAAAATAGTCATCATCAGTGGATACTTTCCCCATGACGTTCTCCCAAATGTGCAGCAGACATCCATCCGGAATGATCTCTCATATAAAAAAAAACAAAACAAAACAAAACAAACACTGGAAGCCACTATTTACTGGAGCACAGGTTAGGTGCTTTTTTGGTGGAAAAGCATTTTCTCAACACCAGGATGCACTGAGAATTTTGTTTTACAGAAACCTGGAACAAAACACCTCACACTATACAGGGAAGAAGTGCTGGTCAGTCTTGACTGGGGCTAAAGGTCAGCCAGGCAATACGGGAACAGAGCACCTCAAGCCCTCTATTGCTGCTCCCAGCAGCTATTATTTATAATGGGAGCCTGGCACTGGAGAGTATGAAAGATAAATAATAACATTCCAGTAAGCATTTCTCAACAACAGCATCATTAAAGCACATGAAAAGGGACTTTTTTTAGAAACCTTCATCTTCTATAGCAGAATTCTCCCCTGCATACTGGCAGCACTATTACAAAGAATAGATCTCTGGATTTTAGAGCCAGAGGAGAACATTGCTAGCAATTTTCTCTGACCTAAATATACAAAATCACATCCAAATAAAATACTTTTAAAATAATGCCATTAAGGTCATATAATCCAGCATTCAAAAGTCTCAAAATGGCAGTATTAAGGTTTCCTGCATGATCTTAATTCAGCAACCCTTGATTGAGCCTCCCTCAGTGTTGTGTGACTCAGAGAATGGACAAGGCTCCTGAAATAGGTAGCTAATCAGCTTCTACTTTTGCAATTGTTTGACTTGTATCTTCAGAGCAGCAGCTCACACATACTGCATAAACCCAGACCCAGAACTGCCTGTCATTTCACAGGTCATTTCAGGCCCAGAGCAATGCTCTGGGTGACCCCAGGCAGCAGCACTCATGGGGCATTCAGGAGCAGTACCTCAAGGCTGAGACCAAAGGAATGGGAAAGGCACAGGCCATGTATTTAGAGCCCTTGTGAAATGTCTCTATTTTAAGATTCTGAGTGCAAAACTTAGAACCTTTACCTTACCACTTTTAACCTGTTGTGCCTGCAATCCTTTACTGGTAAAAAAGCACCTGCTTCTAGATGTATAAAAAAGAGCTTGTGCCCAGGCAACACTATGGTTCTCAGCAGCAATCTCGCACCTGCATCCCAAAAGAAATCCCATACTTACTCTTTTCTGACCTCTGTGGTCTACTGTTGTAATATACTCATAAATAATATACTCGTAATGTACTACAAAGGCCACAAGGAAGGGTGGTGTGCCTGCCCTCTCCTTTGTCACACTTGTTAGCACACTGACCAGAGCAATCACATCAAGCTGAAGAACTTTGTGTTTCAAAGGATCCTTTCCCTAGATGGGTTTGTGCACATATCAGGGGAACATTTCCGGGGAACATTTCCACTCCATTAAATCAGCATTTTGTAAGTAGCCACACACACCAACAACAGTACTGCCCACCACTATGGCTGGACACTGGTATCACAGTGCTTTACCTGTTAGCACAATTACATTTTGTTTCCAAATCATCCAGCTCAACGCAGACTGATATGTTCTTTTCTCAAATACTTTAAGACACACATTTCAGATGGAACAAGGCAAATACTAAATCAGATAAAGGACTTAGTATTTGCTACTTTGGATCATCTGCACCCCTCTGTATAACCTAATATGAACCCAGGAAGCAGAGATAATAGCTCATAGGAAAGAACATAAGAGAACTCTCTTCTGGACACAAGTAATGCAAGTAGAAAACTTCCAGCCCTCTAAGTCAGCTTTGACAATCAAACATTTCACAAAAGTACTTAAATGTATACAGCCCTCCCAAAGAATATGTCCCTACTGCGCAGCACAGTGCCATGTAGAGACACCCAAGCCTGCAGTTTCTAAATGGCAAAACAAACAGCAAACATACACACGAAATGACAGTTGCTGCTCTAGATGCAGATTCTGGTAAAGCCACAAGATCAAAGAAAGACTCTACATTTCCTAAGTTTGAAAGCTGTCTGAAAGCACCATTCTTTTGCTCTTTCCAGTCCCCGTAGAAATGGGCGAGCCAGAAGAATTTGTTCAACTGCAGGGAGAGCTACACCAGCATTTTTACAAAGTCATGGAATTTCCTGCTGTCACCTGGTTTCTGACTCAGTATTCATGCAACCTAATCCTCCAAGCTGCTGAGCTGAGGAGAACAAAATCTGTGAATGCTTTGAAGACCCTGGGCACGTAACTCTTAAGGTAATTCTGAAAGCAAAACAAAGTGACAGTCTGCTTCCTGATCCGTTTTTCTAGGAAAATTACGTTTTATGGTAAATTCTGTCCTTACACGCTGACTATAAAATTAACTTATTAGCTGACTCAACTCCATTTTGTGTGAAGGATTGAGAAGGATTGCCTCCAGCCCTTGTCCCTTTAACTCTAATTATTAAGTGTATACCAGATTAAATTCAGAATGAAGTAGCCGGGTCAGGCAATCTACTTAAAGTTTAATGGAAGTTAATGATTCATTGATCAAACTCATTTATGACTAATTAATTCCTTCCTGCATTATAAAAGGCAAGGGGGAATTTTTATAAGGCACCTCGCTCTCCCTCTGTGCATGGCAGATTTGCTGCAGAACGGAAAGGAAAATTCACAGCATCTGTCTTTCATGAGTACACGGTTTGGCAGCAGCCCTGTTGATTTAAAAGTATAATTATTTTAGATGATTTCACCAAATGGATGGGGTTTACACAATGCTGCCAAATAAGTACCAATATCCAGCTGCACACAGTTAATTTGGAAACTAAGCTTGCATGCACCAGCACCAGCTCACAATGGTGATGTTCAGGGAACATAATGATAACCAAACCTGCAAGCGGCACTCAAGCATCAGCCTCACTGGAGTAAGGCAGCAGTGACGCTAAGGCTGAGACAGGAAGGAAAGCTTCCCATTGCACGTAGATTCACTCCAGGCACTGTTCACGCTTCAAAAATGGCAAAGCAGCTGAGGCATTCAGAGCACAGCACAGTGTTCAGCATTCAAACGCAAACAAGAGTGACAGGCAAACCACTGCAACCCTCAGGTTTTATTCCTTCCTCTATTGACTGTCCCCTCTTATTAAGCACTTTCTAGACATCATCTTGTATATAAATATGTGATCACACTACAATGCCCTTATTGAGAGGCTATCTACCAGAACATTACTTTTGGCACATTTATGCAAAACAGAAAAATTAAAGAAGAATGCCATGGCCTACTTACATATTCATCATTCTGTTACATGGTTTTAAATTTTATACCATTCATGTGAAGAGAAAACCCCCAACTTTTTAGAGTCTGAGGCTATGGGGGTACACAAAGTGCTTTTTGTTTCCCTTTTTTCTCTTCTCTCTAATTTGAAATGATTGGTCCCTCACATGTTAAATAGTATTATGTAGTAATTAAAATGATGCTTTTCAAACATTTTTTGATGCATAGGTGCATAAAATGGCATAATAACCTAAATTACTCTGGAGAAATAAAATTAAATGTAGTGTAATTTTTGCCTTCTCTGGTAAAACTCAGGTATCACTCCTCAGGGGTCTACCAAATACAGGATGGAAACAGCTGGCCTTGCAAGATGATGGACAGTTTAAACAGTTTTGTGCTAGAGCAAGTAACAGGCTTTTGTGCGGTAGGATACTCTTTCCCCCTCCCTCCACCCCACTTTATTTTAGTTGTATGGCATTTTGCAAATCTGTATGGATGTCTAAAGATAACTTGTCCTATTCCTTATGCTTCTTGCTCATTAAGTCCCAGTGGAGTGTCAGTTCACTGTCTTCAAAATTGCATTTCTACTTTGCATTCCTGATCATCCAGTATAATTGTCCTTTAACTAAACTTGTACTTCCACTCACTGCAAAGTTATGGTTGCTTATACATTAAATGGATACCACTTGCCAACAAGTACTTGACTTGTCCCATTGAAGTGCTTTGAACCTGAGCAGTCATAGTTCACAAAGCAGCAGGCAGCTTTGGTTTTTCATACTTTTTTTGACTAGAACTCTTCCTATCATCCTTTCTAGATAAGTTGCAGATGAAATAAGCCTTCAGTAGCATCTCTTCTCACTTCCAAAACACTTGGCCATAACTTTCCTTTGCTTTTTTCCAATTTTCTTTTATAAAATTTCACCAGTTTTAACTCACAGCTTAACAGCCAATGAGTGGACATTGTTTCATGGCAGTAAGATATGGCTTAATTTCTATTTCATGGTAAATTGTACAGACCTGCTGTGAACACACTGAGGTACGTTATCTTAAACTCTACTTCTTGATACTCCATTGCTGCCCAAATATTTTTTTTCATCCATGACAGTTGCAACTTCAAGAATGCAGTGAGTTCCAGAAGCCTACAGACAGCCTGTAATAATGAGTCTGCATGATTTGCAGCAGAAAGGTAATTTCCTACTTTTTTCCAAGGTCTTTTGGGAATGGCTTGTATTTTTGTTGTTTCTTTTTCCTACTTGGTCTACATATAATTTAATTGCAAGCAAATCTAATAGCAACTGTAATTTAATTGTGATTTAATTTAACTGCGGTTGCAATTAATTTTAAGATCTCTGATAGACTTTGCCAAGTTTGACTGGTATATGGCTCCTCTGGGTTTCCAGGGGTAGGTTTTGATTCCAGAATGGTCATATATATCCATGAGTTAAAAAAAAAAAAGGAGTTCTCTGTGATCTAGGCATTATGACCCAACTGCCTCTCTATATGTCACCGTATACGTTCAAACCATCTTGATATTTCCACTAACCTTGAAGGAGAGGTGGGGTTTATCCTAGATGTCAGACTATTCAGGCAGAATGATGCACATGAATAGCTGTAAATCTTTATTTTGTAGGTTGTTCACCAATTCATTTCAGTCTTTGCCTTGTCACTCACACATAACTTTAATAACATGAAAATTAGAGAGAAACCACACAAGAAGTGGAAACAAGGACACATGACAAAGAATGAATGAGGGAGAAACACAGTACTGATAAAATCAATCAGAAAGAGGAAAACATAAGATGAGTTACAGCTAGCAAGGAACGTAAATGCTCCAAGAAAAAGTTCACTGGTTGCATCAGAAATACTTTATCTTATTTATTGAATATAAAGGAAAGAATGGAAAAAATTAGGTGCACCAAGTACTGTGGAAGAACAACAAATAATGTATGACACAGATAAGACTGAAATACTGTCATTTCCATTCCCTTTCTGAATGATACAATTGATAATAAAGGGGAAAGAAACATGGACCAGAATGAGGAAAGGACATCTTAAAAGTATGAAGGCAAGATAGATAATTTCAATGCAGCTAGATCTGACAAAGTTCACCTTAAAGAAATTCAGAAACCAGCTAAAGCTAGCCCTACTAATTCAGAGGACAAAAGCACCTCTGAAAAACAGGGAAAGGCAGAGCAGCACCAGCAGTGGCTGCCTAAAATTGTGCTCCAATATATATTAAACAAGATTTTTTCAATGCTTAGAAAAGCACCAGCAAGAAATACTTAAATTATTGGTTATTAGGAATGAGAAAAAAATAGGTTAATAAAAAGCAAAAATAAAGAAAGATAAATTATATCATGCCAGTTTAATTTGGTATATTTCTTAGGATTATTGGCCTAGATGATAAGGAGAAAGACACAGATATGACAATTATGTTTTTTAAATTTTCTCACACACCTGCATGATATCCCCACATCAGGAAAACATGATTCCAAGGAAATGTCAGTGTATGAATACTTGATTTTAAACCATATGCAAATACTAATTAGGAATTTTGTCTCAAACTGGAATTTACAGGGATTTGTAGTGAATGAAGTGCTAGCCAGTATTTTTAATAATGACTTGAAAGGAAACTAAATTATATTTGAAGTATTTACTGGAGTCCCCTGTTGATAAAGTGGTGAAAAGCACCTCAGACAGCAAGTCAGAACCTAGAATGACTTTGAGTATCAGAGAAACAATGAAGGGAAAATTTTGGTTGGAAGGGAATTTAAGAGACCTTTAGTCCAACTTCTTGCTTAAAGGATCAGATCAGGTTGCTCAGAAAGATTTTCAAGACCTGACTGAAAACATCAGTATAAACCTTTTCCTAGAAGCCTAAAATGGAGATGGCAAAAACTGCAGTCACAGCCTGCCACATGCAATCTGTTTCACTGCCCTCACTGTGAACAAGATTTCCCTTAAAATCCCAACCTTTCTTATTTCCACATATATCCTTTGTCTGTCATCCTCCCACTTCCGTGAAGAGTCTGGCTCTCATCTTCCTGATGACCTCCTTGTTGGCGTTAGCGGGGAGAACTATCAGGTTCCCACAGTCCTTTTCCCATTTAAACATGTTCCCCTTCTCCTCAGTGCTCCCCCCAATCCTAATAAGAAAAAATGTAACAAAAATATAAGTATTTAGATCCCGGAAGAAGCTGCTAAGTACAAAATAGGAGATAACTAGCAAGGCATCAGTGCTTCAAATATTGACAGGTTGCTGCACTATATCAATACACGTGCTTCATGAAAGACATTAATTGGCTGTGCTTGACACTTGTGAAGAGTCCACTGCTCTCACCCTCGATATCGGTTCTGGGAAACCAAATAGTAAGACAGATGGAGATGGACTGGAGAGGCTATAGTGGAAATAACATGGTTCAGAAATGTGGAAATATATTTTGTTAGGAACAACAAAGAAATTGGTTCGTCAGGGAAAGGTGGGGGGAAAGACTGGGAGTGGGAACAGAGACAAAATACTGAAGAAGGGCATGGAAACAGCAGCTCAGTGAGTAGAAGTCTTCAAATATTAAATAGAGGATTAAGAGCAATAACCCTTTTGTTAAATGTGATCACAACAAGCACAAATAGGCTCACAGACAAAAAATGTTAGAGCAGATAGTATGAAAAAACCTCTGACGACAAAAATAATCAAGTCATAAATCAGGCTGCAAAGCGAGGCCATGGAACTACACTGCAGCCTTTCAACCAAAGGTAGATAAATATGTCAGGTTAGGTATGGTCAGCCCTGTGTCAGGGCAGAGAGGAGCAGCAGAGGTCTCATAGTCCTTCCTATTCAAAGGCTGAAAATTTTACAAGTTTGATTCAGATAGACCCCTATTCTAAATAAAATCTAAACAGCAACAGACTTATGAAACATTTGTGAGATTTTTATGCCATTAAAGGGAGCCAAAGAATGAAGCAGCATTTGGATGAACACCCTCTGCCTCACCAGCAGGTCCACATGGAGTTACTCAATCAAGTGGCCAATCAATATCCAGTGCCCAAAACACATTAAGCCAACCAGACCCCTGTTTATTGCTTGCATTAATAACTAACAATTAATAACTAACTTGTTACTAGTTGAACTAATCGCAAATAAGTTCAACTTTAATAGATGGATTTTTATGTGATAACATTAATTATGTCATTTCAGATGCTTTGTCACAGTATCTGAAAACTTATCTTTTGCATACCTTTTCCACTGTACTTCTGGGAGGCATAAAGTATTCTGTAGTACGGTTAAGATCCTACAGGAGACCTCATCTGCTACCAGAACATCGAGGTATTCTGGAAGTATAAAACCCTCTCCATCTATAAAGCAAGATGCAACTGCTTTTACCAAACTTTTAAAGTGAGCTCTTTCTCTAATGTGAGCTATAAACTAATTGCTACACATGCTTATCATTCATGTTTATCTGCTATATTGTTTGGTGGAATGGTAGAAAAAGGGTAATTTTCATGTGTTTTATTTGTTTTTGTAATAAGCCCAGTTTCTGATAATCGGTATCTGTATAAAGCTAACTCACTTTGGAAACTGTGTTCAATGCTTGACCATAAAATGATACCATATACAATCTTTGTCCTAAGTGCATTATTCTCTCTCATCAGGCCATTCCTAAAAGGATTTATCTGAGCACTGAGGTATTATCTCAGTACAGTAATAGTTTTCACTGTCCTTGGATGTCTTTTCTAGGGTCCTGCCTCCTCCACGTGCTCCTTTCAACTAAGTACACTGTGCTTTGGAGGAAAGGGCCCTGTAATATAATCATATTTATCAGCATGATGAAGTTATCCCATTTTGATTAGCAGCCTTGATACCAAGCATGCTTAATAGCTCCCCTTAGGGAGTCTTGCATAACAACAGTATGCAGCAACTTAAAAAAAAAACCAAGTATCTGTCAAAAAGTCCATGGCACTCAGACAAAGCTATTTAAAGATGTGACTTATGTGGACTGTGTCTTTCCTGTTCTTGGCATGTCTCTCAATCCCATAGGAAGACATGGATTGAGTCACAGTTTATCTTGAGGATGGCACTATGACACACCTGACCTTAGTGCATTCACGTCACCATGCTGCAGCTGACGACTCTTCTGCGCCCAGCCCCTCACTTTCTAGACACTATTTTCTAGATTCTAACTCCTCAATGTTGTAATCCAGCAAGGAGATTCTATTCAAGAGTAAGTGGGCTTTAAATGCAGAAAAAAATCCAGTGCAGAAATTTCAACAAGGGCAGATGAAAAAGCCCCACCAAAACCGTGTTTATAAAGCTACAGTATTTGAAAAGAAAACTGTCTCTTCCTTTTATTTTTAAGCAGAGCATTGCATTGCAAATGGAGAAGTTAGCTTCTGGAAACCTGCTCTGGGAAAAAGATTCAGGGGACACAGTTCTCTGCAAGACCCTGTGAATAATAGCAGGAAAGTCCATCCTGAACTTTCTCTCCCAGGAAGGTACTATTAAGTTAATTAAGGTTTAGAGTATAACTCACAGGCAACATTGAGAAAAAAAAATTGCACTGATCTCAACAAAGCAATATTTAAATACTAAAATAACAACTATCCTTAAAAATATTACTTTGTCTTCTTTAAGGAAATTTAAGCAGCTATGAAAATTCATGATCTAACATATTTAATAAATTTTAATGGGTTTTGTCATGAACAGTAGACCTAGTAAAGTCTGCCTTCCTACAAACTGTATCTTTCCTGCTGAAGCCATCACTTCCTATCTCAGTATCAAACCATCTCAACCTCCCTAGAAAACTTCCACTGTAGGTAGCAAGCTAGACACTCTCATCCCTCTTTCAACAAAGCTTTGTCAAAACTGGCTAAAAGGGTCCACCTATTTCTAGGGTCAGGAAAGTGGTGAAATCAGGATATAACTGAAAAGGTTCCCAAACTCTCATGGTTTATTGCTGTCTTCCTGTTTAAGTGACTTCAGTAAACAAAATATGCACCTTGACCAGTAAAGGAAGCAAGCAAAATGCTTAGCAGTTATCACTCCAAGCCTCAGCCTGAATCCTGCTGAACTTTGCAAGGCCAGGAGCCAGGATCTGCTTTCTTACACAAATGCACTTGTTGCTTTTGCAAGCCTAGCAGTCTGTGCCAACAAGCCTGCTGCTGTTTTAGGTTTTTTTTCAAATCACTGCCCTGTTGGTGTACAGAGTCATCATAGGGCTTCTCAGACTTTCAGATTCTTACCACTGTCAGACAAAACTGGTGATTTAAGTATATCACTAGTTTGTTCCAGCTTAACTTTGTGGCTTTAGTGTTCAAAGCTTAAAGTAACACTATTACACCTCTGTGAAAAAAACACCTGCCTTCTATAGATACACTGACTGATCGGGAGAAAACTCCAGGAACAAACTTGACAACAAAGTTTTCTAGTTGACAAGCAGGTATTCTTTATTGCAGCACCAGGATACACAGGGGATAGCTCCTCCTAACATGTGTCCACCTATTGCTACACAAGCTATCCTTATATAGCTACCGAGCACACATATATATTCATGAGGCTATGTATGGATTACATCATTTTCCAGAAAGTTCCTTGCATGCATACAAAAATGTGGTGGTGATCTCTGAGGGTCGTTTACTTCTTACAACAATCTTCATCACTGCTGGCAGCCTTTGAAGCATGCACAGTAGATGCTCATATCAGCTTAATCGGTTCGTTAACACCACAGACATAATAATCATCCCATCCTCCTGCTTATCAGTTAGTTTAACTGCATCCTATCCTGGGCCCCTGTCTTTCCAGATACTCCTTATCCTTATGTCCTGTTCTTCTAGCCTGTTTTCTTACACTCATTTTATACTAAGGTCATAAAGGCCTAAACTACGTCAACTGCAGCAGTTTACCTTGTACAAGGATTCTCTGTATGTTCTCTAGCTGTACTCTATATTTTTTCTCTGTATATCATGCATCTCAGTAATTTTCCATTACTACTGTTAGAAAGCCATCAAACTTAACATTACTTTAAAGTGTTTCTAAAGGTTTATATATTTCATTTTGTGATTTTTTTACCTCCCTTGTCTCATGACACAAGTTTCTAAGAAAACTAGATTACTCTTTTGGAAGATCCACACCATTTACGTTTCCTCAATTTTTTTTAACTATTTTTTTTGAGATTCAATAGGCTTCAAGCAAAGCTGTTCCCGCAATGAATAATCACCCATGTTTGCTACAATTTTGAGCCCATTAATATTGGATACATGGCTGGAAAACACCGTGAAAAACACCCCCAAAAACGGATACTGAGTAATTAACAACCAACTGTACTTTCTAATGACTTTCTTATACACATTAATTACAATATTGCTGAGTTTTCCCTTTCCTTGTTGTGTTTACAGGCACATAAACAAAGGCTAAATGGTCTGATCTTTCTTCCCACAAGGTTTCTAGAGCTGTCAATTTGCTTTCAGCACATATGTGAGCAACAGGTGCAGGAGGGTGATATTTCAACCCACAGATAAGATCATAGATGGTCACATAGCCAACAAAAAGCAGGTAACCATCAGACAGCCAGCTTCTTGATGCTGAACATTCTTTGCAATTCCTTTTTAAGAGATGGCATTTGCAGTGTTTACCATAGGAAAGGGAGAATAAAAGTTCTTGTACAAACTTCCAACAAAGCGAAATCACAAGGGTGGTCCAGACCTGATTTTATTTCAGAAAACATCTGACGTGACCAAAAATGTTGTAGTCTTACAGCCAAAACATAAACTCTTCCAAGGGACTGAAGCACGATGAACTGTCATCATGAAGTGGTGGGTGTGGGAAGAAGAAAGTGTGCGGCATACTAAGGTAGAAAGAATATGCATAGAAAATAGATTTCATGGAAAACATTTGCCAGGGGAGATTAGGATAACTGACATAAAAAAGCAGGATTTAAGTCATAAGGCCTCACATGAATTCAGAATGTGTTTCTCCTTTCTATAAGGCAACAGGGGGAAAACCTCTTTTCTTCTGCAGTCATACAGCTGTACCTGTCTTGGGAGTGACATTGAGTCTTCTTAGATAAACATTATTGAACAATGTAGAACTTTTGTTAGCTTTATTTTGTTCAATAAAGATTTCCTGCAGAACTCTGGAGGATTTTCAGGTCTTCAAGAGTAAGTATGAGCAATCTTTATATTACCACTACCTCTACAGAGAGTTAATGCCAGCTGTTTTCAACTGGAGAACAGATTGCAGTAAAATCTCCGACAGCGCTCTGAAATTCAAAAGCAAGCACAAGATAATCATTCTTACCTGTCCTTCCTGTTCCTGAAGAAAAGACTGGACAAAAGGGGAAATAGGAATAAAGAACTGCAGTAAGGTGGGGAAACAATCTGCATGTAGCTATCAAAAGCAGAAGGGAGAAGTCAAGAAGAGGTATTTTTCCAGTAAAAGAGAGGATTTCTATGCATCAAATAATGGGCAATGTGACAAACACATGTAGTGAAAAGAAAGATATTCAGTTATTAACTTTATTAAAAGATGATTTAGTTTCCAATTTGAAGGCAATTCTTCAAGGAAAAGCCTACAATGTACATGACAATTCAGTGAACAGGTGCTCTACATCACCTACGTGATCAAATGCACTTCAGAAATACCTGTCTTCTAAGAAAGAAGACTACCCCGATAGTATGGACCTATTTATGTAGATACATTTCTCAAATAGGTCTGTACAGGGCTCCAAGATCCTGCACTACACAGCCACGGTATCCAAGTTCACTCACACAGGATGGCCAGCGCAGACCTGTCAGGCTAACTCATCCTGCCAGTAAGGCATTCCACACACAAACTTTGTGGGACCACAAAGGATGGCAAAGTAGAAAAGACCAGCAAACCAAGCTCCTTTAGTGGCAGGAAGCACTTCAGCTAGAATAACAAGAACAGGGCACACAGATTTGGGGGTGGGGGGCTGGGAGAAAAGGAGAGGAAATGAAGGAAAGAAGCAGCTTGAAGTACTGGGGTAAAAAGGGGCCAGAATATAGCTTTTTATGTATTGCGAAATCAAAGTGTAAGAAATCATCATTGTCACATTGTTTGGAGTTAAGATAAAACTTAACTTACAGCACAGTGTTCATTAGGTGAGGTATTTCTATTCCACTAGGAAACGTGAGCCTGCATTACTAATCCTGAAATTATAATTAAAATTATTCTTGTCACTCTCTTAACATTATTTTGTCACTCTCTTCAGACCCAAAGCACTAATTTTCCACATCAAAATGTTTTAAGAGATGATGCATTACTGGAAAAGATGAAAGAATATAACTTGCACTAAAGAAAACAATATTTTAATGAGCTTTTAATAATAATTAATCAAAAGTTCTTTTAAATAACCGTCATAAGATCTGTATATGCTTATTCTCTGAGTAATTTGGGTTGGGTTTTTTTTTTGTTGTTAAAGAAACAGAAAAAATATCTATAATTCTCTTACTACAAGCAGCAAACTTTAGCAAACATACATGGGTCACTCCCAACATTCAACCCCCAAAATTTCCATTATAAGTATACACTTAATAGAATAAACCAATACTATTCAGAATAAGAACATACATAATAATTACTGTAGATTACAATCACAAACTGTTCTTGTTATTTGATGCCTTTTGTCTATTGCAATAATCCAAAAAACCTGGTGGTTTTCACATTAACTGAGAAACCTTGACTAAAGAGGAAAAGAGGGTAAAGAGGTAAAAACTGATGGATGCTTTTCTTTGTTGTCTATCCATGCACATTGATTCATAACTTAGTTGCCATATGGCATAAACTCAGGCTCAGTATAGTCTTAGTGCTGTTCAGAGAGGACATGACCTGAAAATATTAAAGTTGTTCTATGCCTCCTAGCATTAACCAGAAATACTGAGCTATAAAATGTGGAACTTATTGTATGTCTTCAAATAAAAATAAAAAATCAATGTTAAAAAATATAATAAAATTGCCTTTAGATTATAAAGTCTTTCACAGCAGAATGAAACCAAAACAAGAACATGCTGCCAATTACCCTTGTGAATTATCATCTACAGAAAATAGATGGTAAAGGATCCCCATTGTCGTGGTTTAAGCCCCTCACCCACGAAGTTTTCTCTCTCACTCACTCACTTCCCTCTCTTTCTTCCCCCAGTCCCGGGGGAATGGGGAGGAGAATCAAAAGAATGCAACTCGCACAGGTTGAGATAAGAACAGTTCAGTAACTAAGGTATAACACAAATCACTACTGCTACCACCAGTAATAATACAAGAGAAATACAAGGAAAGAGAATACAACTGCTCACCAAGCCCGACCCCCAGCAGCAAACCCCCCACCGTGCACCCCCACCCTTCCAGGTCTCTGCCCTCCATTTTCAAATCCTGGGCATGACGTGCTGTGGTATGGAATAACCTCTTTGGTCAGTTTGGGTCAGGTGTCCTGTCTCTGCTTCCTCCCAGCTTCCCCTCCTCCCTGGCAGAGCATGGGGCTCAGAAAGTCCTTGGTCAGACCAAAACATTACCCAGCAGTAACTGAAAACACTGGTGTTATCAGCACAGTTCCTAGGCCCAAAATCAAAAACACAGCACTGCACCAGCTACCAAGAAGGAGAAAAATGACTGCTACTGCTGAACCCATGACACCCATAATAAGAAAAATTGGATGGATGTCTTCTAAAGGTGTCAAAATAGAATAACAAGAACTTTCTTTTTTTTTACAGTTCTAGCTAAATCCCCCAAACTTTGCAGTCTCCCTCCAGGCCCCTATCAATGAATGTTGTTGAAATCAGCCTGTGTAAAAAACAGGCTGAGCCATTTTCACATTGACTTATATAAAGCCATTTTTCTGTTTTATTAGTCACATTAGCATTCTATTGCCCTTTAAATGTCACAAGTTCAAGAGCATAGCTGTACATATCCTGGAAATATTCCTGTTTGATGCAATAAAACAGAAAGCTACAATTTCCTGGGACAGATAAGGTGACAAAAAAAAGAGAGAAAAAGAGAAACGAACGGCATAGCAGCACAGAGCATAACAAAAGGCAGTAAAGCAAGATTGCTTCCAAGTGAAGGAGGAGCAGGAACATTACTTGGAACAGAGATTTAGAAAGGCTTGTTTGCATTGTCTCTAGCAAAACACATGAAACAGCTGATGAACCTGCCAGTCGCTGTAGCTCACAGAAAGGAAGAAAAAGGACATTGCTCTGCCTTCAGATGTATTCCCTAATCTGTTAGTTACCTTTGCAAAGCCTCATTTTATATTGCGACTACTCTCATTTATTAGTGATGATTTCTTTCAAAACGGAAACCTGCAGAATTTCTTCACTGCATGTTACCGAACCTAAAGCATTGTCAGGGTTATCAAGGCCAATGTGAAAATCACAAACCGGTTGGAAAGAGTTCTTGGAGATCAAATGAATTTGAAGCTACAATACGGTGAAAAATACTACAGTGAAACAGTAGTTATACTGTGAACTTTTCATTTTGGAACTCCACTGTATGTTATTGGAGCTGCAGTATGAGTCCTCCAGTTTAAGGCAGACAAGACTTCAGCTAACGAGTTTTGCGCTTAGAACAGAGTACATGTGTATTGCCTGAATCATCCTGTTACCCACAAAGGAAAGCAATATACAACAAAATTTTTTTCCCAAAACTGCTTTGAAAATATCTTCCCTGCATGTTACTACAGCCCACTCTACACTACCCACCACCTCCTGGCAAATACAAGGCTCATTATTGTGGCTATTGAATGCCTCCTGCAATGGACCACAGGAAGACACAACTCTCAGTTGCCGAGTGAGGCAGGTCCCCACAGCTGCAACCAACTTGCTAAATAAAGTTCTCGAATTACCTTAAGAAGAAAGTATTGTACCTTCCATGGTACAAACGAGGAAAACCTCTCCCTCTCCCATCCACTACAGAAATTCCTTGCTGAGCTCATTAAGGAGAAAGCCACATATACCCACAAGGATGAATGTAACATGAGGACTTACACACATTCACAGACACCCAACCGGCACATTTTTAAACTTTCTGTGTTACAACCACATCATGGCATCTGAACTGTGCCCATACTAATAAATTAACAGTGGCTTCAGCGTTCTCCATGTGTCATTGTCCAAATGAAAGTCTACTTACATTTTGTCAGGGTGCCACGGGGACAGATGACTGGTTCCCTGATGGCTGAGGCTCCTCATGGGGCTCTGCTGGGGCAGGGCCCAGCCCTGTGACTCAGCCCCTTGCTGAGCACAGGTAGGTCTCCTGGTATCCTCAAGTTTTGCCAAATGCCCTGCGAGCCAAAACCTCAAAGGCAGCACTGATGCAGCCTCTGTGTCGCCACCACACAACAGTTCCCCACTCAGCCCCCTCAAGGATGGGCATCCTTTGGCCCCCAGATGGACCTTCTGCTGTGAGAACTTCACCTGGCAGCTCTCCCAGTGGTGGGAGGCAGAGGGAGACTGGGAGGAGCATCTTAATTTATGCATAAATTATGTCAGGATTTTCACAGTGGTGTCCCCTGGAAGTCCCTTTCCTTGTAGCTGTCATGGTTATTCCCTTGCAGTCTGCCAGTCCTGCAACTAGAACACTAAAAATGTGCTCCCAGGAACTGCTAAATCCACTCTCCAGACACAGTACAGCAATTCTGGTCAAAGCTGACTGTGCTTCTGGAACTGACAGCCCACGCAAATTATTCTCTGTGATAGACACAGATTGCTTTCTTTGTGAGAGCAACTCCTTGCTCTGAACTAACACACAAATCCCACACCTTTCTTTCAAATTGCTGCAGAAACTACATCCTAGAGTGTTTTCCTGCAATTTTTGTTGGCATTTCGTCCCTCCCTCTGTTGTTTCAAAATCCAGAGAGAAGAATTTAGGCAGAACTACATTCAAGTATCCAAACTAGAAGTCACACATCATTTATGCTTCATGTTATACCAATATCCCAGGCAATGTCCACCATCTTGCAGAAAAAATTGCTCCACTTATCCATTTCTGCCTTCTCATGGGAATTAAACCAAGCGTTTCTGACAAAAAGAAATTTATCTTCCTCATTTACAGTAAACATGCTTCTTTATCTAGTTTAAAGAGGCATTTTAAGCTCATCCATGCTGAAGTACACTAGAAAAGCCAACAACACAGGATGTACTTTATTTTCCTTCCCTTTCAAAAAGTCTCAGAAAATTGTGTTTTACATAGGACTGAGATTACTCATGATGCTTTTGTTCAGTCACATTGTTATGACTTTTTGCTTTTATTGGTCTGTCCTTATGAAGAAAAAGATCCAGACTGTGGAACTCTGATATTTACATTCCACTGCAATAACGCAGAATGGTCTCATCAGCTCAGGGTAGACATCTATCTGGTCCACAGTTCTGCCTCTGCTATGGCTAGAAAAGGGGTTAGATCAGAGAAAGCATTGCAAGATGTTTCTTAGAATAACTCCCCAGAGCACATCAACTGGGAAAGACAGAAGCAAGAAAGAATCCTCTCTCTGGAGTGAACTTTTTGAGCATTTGTGAACAAGCAGCATACCCAAGTGTAAACTGTGTGATTACTATGTCCATTTGTCTTTTTTCATCAATTTAATCAGGAATGAGCATTTTCTACCCTGCATAGTGTAGTCTTTGACCACTTACTACCCTCTTCCTGGGTGCAAGAAAATTAAGGACACTTTTAGTCGTTTTCAATACCTGATCTGAGCTGCTCCCCCAAAACCAGAATGCTTTCTCGGAGGCATCTAGGTTCCTGTGCCAATACCAACCCTTTCCCAAAATTAGCTTCCTAACCTGTTTCCTCTTATGGGCCAGAACATTACCTAGAGTAATTTCAGTGTTTCAGGTCTTCACTCAATGTATCCCTTAAACACCCCTTCCTCCTCTTCTCCAGCCCTGCACCCTGAGTTAGCTCTCCATGCACAGACATACTTAGTAAGCAGTCTGAATTAAGGGAAGAGCATTCTCTGGTCCTTACCTCTCTTACACAGCAAGCAAAGTTTGAAAGAAAGGCTAGTGCCATAACACAAGTCCCTAAAGTCTCTAACTACCTAGAAGAGCAAAGAGTACCAAAGAACCTGGCAGAAACATAATAATACAACATAAACACAAGGAGTGTGTTAGTTTACATTGTTTAGGATTATGCAATTGAAAGTCATCCCACCATAAAAACTAACCCTTAAAACATTCATTACCTCTCACTCAACTGAAATTTGAAAAGCAGGTCAGGAGTCCTATTTTCTTCTATCTATTTGGTATTTTCTGTTCAAAGGTGTAACAAAAAAAAAGTTCGCTGTTACTAGAAACATTAGAAGGTCCCAACATCTCTGCTTCCACACCACCACTGCCAGGGTCTGCAGCAGTGACAACCTTCTCAGCTTCTGAAGAGCAAGAGCATAACCCCTGAATCGCACATGCTTTTTGGCTTTTGTGGTTCCCAAGGAAGCTGGAGGGTTTAGGCTTCTATGGCCCACAATACAGCCTGAGGATACAGTCTGAGGCTGGGATACAGCATTAGAAGCAGTGACCCATCGCCCTTTGACAGCACAACTTGATCAGGCTGCCGTAAGGAGCAGTTTCATTGTCTCCTCTTTATCCTACAACAATTACATTCAGTCTTCCAAAAAAAGATGGAAGAGCTTAGTCCTAAGGGAGGCAGATTAAAAAACTGCTATTAACATCCCTAACATTTTCCAGCTGAGTAGAAATGTCACAGCAAAATCTACTTTTCCTGTAGCTAAGCAGTAAAGGCATTTGCACATCACAACCCAGAGCTGATGACATGACTTTTCTGGAATGGGATATTTTGCTGATCTGTATCTCTCCTCTGTGATCAGCAACATTTCTGGCAGTAAAAGACAGTCCAACAGTGAGCCTTGTGGCAGCACTGGGGTGGATGGTGAGTTGAGGTCAAAGGCAGGGGTAAATACCCAGCTATTAAAAACCAAACTCTAATCTGATTCTTCTGTGTTTATGAAAAGAGCAAGCGAAAGCTGATGCACTCCCTAATAAAGCAAGCACTGTCATCACCGACCTTAGTGGGTTATTTGTGCATGCCTATTGCAACACAGCCTCCTGTGCTGCTCTCTGGCAGGAAAAAGATTGTTCATCATCATCTGGTGGCTTTAGTGGAACAAGACAAAACTCCCTCTTCCTTCCCCGCCTTGCTCAGAAGCCAGGAGGCGCAGCGTCAGGACCTGGCTCTGACTGCTACTGTAATGTACTGGATATAACTAGGTCCTGTGTGCATCCCCTGCCCTTGAATGGTTGTAATGTCAGCTGTGATCATGGGCTTATTATGCCAAACATACCAAGCTGTCTTGCAAAACAGGCTCTCCGCTTTAATGACACCATGTGGAGAGACTGCTTCTTCTTCAACAGCACATTGCAAATGTGGACGTGTGGTCCTCAGCCAAACCAGGAGTCAATCTCCTAATTTTTACTGATGTGACATAGCAAAATAACTAGAGGGACAGATAATGAAGGCTTCCATGCTTCCTCCCACCCCCTGCAGAAAAAGTGCCCATACCTAAGCAGGAGTCCTATAATATGGAGTGAGCAGCACACAAGCAGGACTGTAGTGACTACAGCCAGCAATTCTTCCCTTACATGATGACTTGAGGGGGAGAGTGTCTGTCACTCAAACTATGTCACACAAATCCATCTTGCAACAGCCAAATCCTTACTTGATCACCAAGAATGAGGGCACAAAAAAGGACAAAACTTACATCTACTGTGCTCTGAGAATGGACAATTGGAAAAACAAGTCTATAGGATCACATATGCTTGCTGTTGCTGCAGTTACAAGCTCTCCATAATATTGTCATACATCTGTCTCTTTGCAGAGACCACTTGGTAGGTTTCTCATAGCTCAGACAATGCTTAATGTCAGAAGCCTTGGGCATATGTGAGAATTCCTTTAAAGCCTTGTATGAAAGAATGTAGAAGGTAAAAAAAATAGATATACTTCTGAAAACTGCTTTCTGCCTCTTTTTTTTTTCCTAAAGAAAATAGCAAAATGTTTTCTCATAGGCTGTACTAAACACAGCACTGACTGAGGATCGTGCCATGCGTATCTGTGAGGCAGAGTATGACAGAGCAGGCAGAAAACAGCGTTTACATGGTTGCATAGTGGTTGTTCATTTTCATTACTTGGCATACAAAGGGTGAAGATAATGAAGGGTAGCTGAGAACTTGACATAAAATAGCAACTTTTTTTAGTATATGGGATCTCTAATTAAAGAGATTCCAACATGCACACTTGATGAGAGAGCTGTATAAAATTAAAAGCAAGAGAAAATCCTCTGCATTTTGCTAATGGCATCAGACTGCTCAAAATACATAGGCCAGTTGTAACTGATGGATTCTTATTTCTTTTAATACAGCAAAACAAATCCAACATATCTGTAAAATCTACATTTTATAAAGTCAGAACAAATCAAAATGAGCCCTTGCTGTCCTCCATCAGCTTTTTCCAAACCAATATCCTCCCTTCTTTCATAGATATGCTCTATATTTTTCCCTAGGAAATCTAAATTGAGAGCTTAAAATATCCCATATATTTGTTGTTGTTCTTTTTTTTTAACAAACTGAAGTTTCAGGCAGTGAAGCTAAAGATATAAACACATCTGAAACTCATGACCAGTCTATTCTTTCAATATTAAAACCATATTTTTAAAGTCCTCCACATGACTAAGCTGTAAATCCAAAATCTTGTTATACATGTCCCTACATTTCAAGTAGCAGAAGAATGCTGAGTGACAGTTTCTGTACAGGAATTTCACAAGTCACACTGTACAACACAGTTGCTATTCTTAGACAAACAGCAGGGCTTTTGTTATAAAACATTTTAAAATGCATTGCTGTGATGAAGACAGAAACTCCTGCTCCTTGTTATTGCTCATTCAACTGATACAGAAATAAATTTTCATAAATAGTGGTGCTAAGTTTATTCAGAGGAATATTTTCACTTGTAGTCACACAAGCATCTTTCTTTCCATTCTATATTTCAGACTGTGATCTTGTCAGAAACGTCAGGGCAAACAGAAACAAAACCAGCCCCAGCTCCAAATAAGCCCCAGTTTCTAAATGCAAATAGATCCCTCTCCAGAACCTGATTAACCCTCTCCAGAACCTGGTTAATAGGAAGTACATGTAAATTCACTGAATTCACTGAAAGTAACATTTTAGATGAGAACAGCCCCTCCAAGCAGTAGGGCAGAATTGTAAGTTAGTTCCAAGACAGAACTCCTAAACCATTTCTTCCAATATGACATAGAATGGGACTGTAGTCCTAAAGCCGCACTTACACTACACTCCAGCTCATGTAAAAGTTGTAATAATTCATTATTGTACAAAAGAAATATAAAATGCTCATAAAACAGCTCTACAAGGAGGTTCAAAGCAATAGTGAATAAAGGATGATATCCAGTTCTAAATAACATTCAGCAATTAAAATAGTTGCGGATTGTCCAGATATAGGGAAGATTACATTACACAGCTGCAGCTACAGCTATAAATAAAATAATCAAACCAGAACCATCAAAGACAATCCTCTCCACAAACAATTGTCTCCCTGGTGAAAAGATGAGATTTAAAAAGGCAAACAAAAAATACAACCCATGTGACAAATCATGTTGCTTAATCAACTCAGATATTCTGAATAATAGAGCTGTCCAAGAGCCTCTGTAAATCAGAGCCAAATCCGTAGCTGAATATCTGGCCAGAAAGAAAAAAAAAGAGAAGATTGTGTTCTGAACTACTTGCATGTGAATATTTGCCACCAACGTGACACACAAGCTTTTCCTTTGTATTAATTACAGCATTGCTTGGGAATCACACATGATGGAAAGCATTTTACTCTGCAAGTGGAATGGCAGACCCACCATGAAATATTTGAAAAATCATGGCAGTCAGGTGAAGTTCCTTAAGTCTTGTTCAACATCTTTGTCAGTGACATGGACACTGGGATTGAGGACACCCTCAGCAAGTTTGCCGATGACACCAAGCTGTGTGGTTTCAGTTGATATGCTGGAGGGAAGGAATGCCATCCAGAGGGATCTTGACATGCTTGTGAGGTGGGCTGATGCCAACCACATGAAGTTCAACTAAGCCATGTGCAAGGTCGTACAGCTGGGTTGGGGGAATCCCAGGCACAGCTACAGGTTGGGCAAAGAAGAGATTCAAAGCAGCCCTGCAGAGAAGGACTTGGGGGTGTTGGTCGATGAAAAAATGAACATAAACCAGCAGTGTGCGTTCGCAGCCCAGAAAGCCAACCGTATCCTGGGCTGCATCAAAAGGAGCGTGACCAGCAGGTCGAGGGAGGTGATCCTGCCCCTTTACTCTGCTCCCCTGAGACCTCACTTGGAGTATTGTGTGCAGTTCTGGTGTTCTCAGCATAAAAAGGACATGGAACTGTTGGAACAAGTCCAGAGGAGGGCTATGAGGATGATCAGGCGACTGGAGCACCTCCCATATGAAGATAAGCTGAGCAAGTTGGGGCTGCTCAGCCTGGAGAAGAGAAGGCTGCGTGGAGATCTCATGGCAGCCTTCCAGTATCCGAAGGGGGACTATAAAGATGCTGGGGAGGGACTCTTCATGAGGGACTATAGCAACAGGACAAGGGGTAATGGGTTAAAACTTACACAAAGGACACTTAGATTGGATATAAGGAAGAAGTTCTTCACCATGAGGGTGGTGAGGCACTGGAGTGGGTTGCCCAAAGAAGTGGTAAATTCTCCCTCCTTTGCAGTGTTCAAGGCCAGGTTGGACAGAGCCCTGGGTGGCATGGTTTAGTGGGAGGTGTGTGTGCCCATGGCAGGGGGGGTGAAACTAAATGATCTTAAGGTCCTTCCCAACCCTGACCATTTTATAATTCTGTGATTGTATGAAAACTTCCATCCTGATTTTCTCTAAGATAACAGTGAAGATTAGAGTCTCTTACACTGAAAATTCTGCAACCATAAGTGCTATTTGATAGAGCAAGAAGAATAAGAAACAACAAACCCAAACATACAACAATCACCAAAACCCCAAAACCTCACCAGCACTACAGTTAAACAACATGCACTCACTGAACAGGCTTTTTGCAGATGAAGCCTTAGCTTAAATATGACATCAGATTTTGATCACCTGAAGGTAAGATTAATATGTTACCATGCTAAAATGCACTGAACTTCTACTTTAAATTCTCTTTTTTTCATTAGACTGTAATTCTGCAGAAAGTCCCTAAGCCCAACAAAGGAAAAACCAAAAGTGTATGCATGAAAGGTGTCAAGAAACTAAATATTCCAAGGGCATACTGAAAGCCTAGCCTAAGAACGAGTAAATTACAACACTGCAACTTAAGCAGCTTCACTCAAGTAACCCTATATTTACAGAATGTTCCAAGTTTTCAGGAAGGAATCATTATATTGTGAAATGCTGTTCGTTGTTCAATAAAGATGATACCACATAAAGATGGTGCCCAAGGGAATAATTTACAAAGATGTCAGACACTAGAGATTTGGGTCACCAGCTGGTAAAATGAGCCTCATTAGTGTCCCTCTCTCCACTGATCCCAATTCTGAGAAACTGGTCAAAATGCATGTTCTAGAAATTGCACGAAGACTTTGTGTCCTCAGGGACAATGCTTTATCCACCTGCAGATAATTTAAGACCAATTTATAGGCAGATATTACAATACAGACACCTCCACCAGAAGAGAAAGCACAAGTTTTTGAGGTACCTAATGAGATTAAGGAATAGCAAAGCTGAAAAAGGTTACTTTTCCTGACCTTTCATTCAGGTCTAACTGCCTTAATGGATTCACAGGCTGTGGCAGATTGGCTATAAACACTTAATCCCAGATTCCCTTACAGTCTCAAGGGGAAACATCTACCCACACTTACTGAAGAATTTACTAATGGTACTAAAGAGAAGAAAAGAAAATCATACAACAGAGCAGTAACACAAATAACTGAGAATGAGAGATCTGGCTGGTTAAGCAATAAGCAGCTATAAAAGCATCTGGCAGGGGGGGTGGAAAAGAAAGCGGGGGATGGAAATTATCTGCAGGAGTCTGAGGGAGGGACAAACAAAATGTACAGAAAAGAAGGATAGAACCTTTTTAATTAAAAAAAACCTGTAGGTACAGAATAATGAATTTCCATAAGAACCTACTAAATCCAATTTTGGCTTTTTTGAGGTTGTTTATAGGAGCAACTAAGGATCAAGTTCAAAACTACATGCCAAATGACATTAATTTTAACAATCTTATACCTGAAACTGAGCTATAGCTCCTTGCTCTTCTCTGCAATGGGCACCTGAAAAGTAAATAGCTATTTCTGTTGAGAAATAGCTCTTCTGCAGTTAGCCTTGTAGCTCCACCATCTTCATCAGGTTTCTGAGCCCCATCCACCTACTCAGTCTAATGATTGTCCATCTAGCAGCCTGAAGGAGAACTGCAGATACTTTCCTGTAGCAAAAGTAACTGCTCTAGCCGAAAGGTTTGTGAAATCCTTTGGGAAGGGAAAAAATTGTATAAAAGAGTAATTTAGAAAGAGAAAATTCTGGCATTGTGTCTGAGTTAGTACTATGGCCTCTAATAGTGTATATTACTGTAAAGCAGAGGAAATAAAACATTAGAGTGTATATTGCATTGGTGGATTAACTATTTAATTTCACTAATTAAATTGCTTCACATCTAGTATGTTTTGTTCATGGTTATAATTGTCAAGTGAAATTAATTCCCAGATTTCTTTCACCTTCAGGGTTTACTCCATGACTGCTGATGCAATTATCTTCATAGTATGCCTGTTTTCTGGCATGGCTATTGTTATGTATGTTCCCTGAAAGCCACAGACTGCACCATCCTCTAGATAAATAAAAATAAGGGGGGGGGGGGGAAGTATATTAAAAAAGCTTAAACATCCTAGCATTGTTTACAAAGTGTCCACAATCAGCTTAATGTTCATAACTTTTCTTGCAGCAGAAAAATATTTCTGAGCACTGGCAGGGGTGATTTTCAATACAGAGCCAATTGTTAGCAAGAGTTCAATTAAACAGTCAAGCTTTCCATTTCCAAGGTAGGATTATAAAATATGCCAACAGTGAATAAGTAGAGATACAGAGCAGATCAAGGGCTAGGTTTCTCAGAGGGTAGCAAACAGCTTGGAGGAAGTGTCAGCTAATCTCAGCTGAAGATATGCTCTAGAATTTAAAGATGCAAATTCTCTACCCCAGCAAATTTGCAGGCCCTAATCAGCAATGTTAGCTGGTCACCACCGGCTGGTGATACGAAAGACAACTTTCAGCATTGTATTTGACAAATGCATGCCTTTGGCTAAATTCTTGAGGAATTCTGCTAATGATAATAATTCGATACAACTGTGTAGCTCTGTCTTATATACCAGGTAGAAAGAACTTCCTGAGTATCTACAAGGCCTTGACAAGCGCATGGCTACAGCAATTGCTGAATGCTGAAATGGGAGATTCCTGAACTTTTGAAATAGTAACACAAACCTCTACTTAATTCCCTGTTCACCCTAAAGCTGTGCAACAACAATGGCAAAACTGACAAAACTTCACACTGTCAACAGAATATCTCCTGAATTTTCCCTTCCCATTACCAACACCACAGCAGGGTAGTGTGAAATGATTTATCTACATTTGGTAAGACAACAACCATACCTAACCCTCTGACTGAAAAATAGATTACGTGTTATGGCAGCTGTATGAGAAAAGATTTATTGTTCCAAGGTGACAGACCAGAATGTCACGCAACAATGACAGCTTTCGGTTTTCCAGTAGCAATTATTAGTGCATGCAGGCTAGGGTCTGCAGAGTAAGCTTAAAATTCAAGACCTCTCCCAGGAAACAAATGTCAATGAAATTTACTCATTTTTTCACTCTTCTGTCCAAACCAGGCAAAGATAAAGCTATAAACCAGTGAAGATTACTTAGAACATCTCACATATGAAGTCTAGTTTGATTAGAAAGTGACATGCAATTATTTTTAGTCACAAGTGTATTTAGCTTTGCTGAATCAAAGGTTATTCAGCCAAACACAGATGCAGCATCACTTTGGCAAAGTCATGGATCCAGAGCATTAAATGCATGTTTTAAAAAATAAATTTAAAAAAAAACAAAACATGTAATCACCCACTCAGGGTTGTCTCTGGTTTTGTTTGTCTCTTTTTATTGCAGTACTTATTCCAGCTAGGATGAAGTTAATTTTCCTCATAAGAGCCCATGTAGTGCTGTGTTTTTCACTTGTGGCTAGAAAAGTGTTGATAACACACCAATGCTTTGGCTACTGCTGTGCAGTGCTCACACAGCATTCAAGAATGTCTCTTTACCTATGCATGCCTGCAAAGGCCAGTAGTCTGTGACTGGACAAGAGGTTGGGAAAGGATACAGCCAAGGCAGCTGACCCAAATGGACCAAAGGGAAATTCCACGCCATACGATGTCATGCTAAGCAATAAACAATTAGAGAAAAGGGGCAGTAAGTGGTGGAGGAGAGAAACATTTGTTATTAAGACTTTTGTCTTGCCAAGCAGCTGCTACACATGCTGAGGCCTTGCTTCCCAGAAAGTGGCTGGATATCACCTGCTGGTGGGAAATGCAGAATAAATCTCCTTTTTTATTTTGTTTCCACCTCTCTTGCTACCCCCTAAACTGCTTTTATGTCAACCCAAAGTGTTTCCAATCTTATTTTCTCTCCCTATCTTGCTGAGGAAGGGGAGTGAGAGAGTTTCTTAGTGGGCACCTGTTAGCCAGTCAAGGTTAACCCACCACAGTTCTTTCTGGCATCCAATGTGAGTGCCCAATTCCAAAGAGATAAATTTAATAAAAGGTCATAGTTTCAGTAACTTTAAATTAATGTTATGGAGCTCTGTGTATAATGTGTTCTGTTTATTGCATAGTAGATTTCCTCAGCTTTTTAATCTTTCAGACCTGAAATATACTTTGAGCTCTCTACCAGACCGCCACCCATTCTATAAGGGGTGCTCTTCACCAGTCCTCTGCTGCAATGCCCCACGGCTTCCTCTGGGGATTGTATTTCTACCTTGACATTTGGTATGGATGTATGTCATTATTTTGGGTTCATTAGCTTTCCATAATTAGCAGTTAAACCAATACATGGCTTTGTATGAAGTCTGGCTCCAGACAATTTCCACACAATTTAGATCTGCATGTTGTTTTGGTTTTGTTGGGTTTTTTTTCTAAATTAAGTAGATACATTAACATGCTTCATTGCTTCAATAACACAGGGCAATATACATTGCTTTCAAGGCCTACACACCTCCGCTTGCAACATAACTTGACCCAAAACTGATAACAGTCGTGCTTGTGAACGAAAGAGCCATAACTAAGAATTTCTTATTTAAGCAGCTCTGATTAATTCTGCCACCTGGGCTGGACAATTATGCTTTTAGCTCACAAACTTAAGAACATTCAGCTCAGCATAACTCTAAGCATAAATCACTAGAACCAGTGGATGTAAATGCTCCTCCATAGTATGGACATTTTTCCACTTTGCTCCCTGCGCATTTCAACGCTAGCTATAGTGCTGTTGAATATAAGGGATATAATAAATAAAAGCTGCAGTATGGAAGGAAATTAAGACAAATGAAGATACAAGGTTAACATTCTTCATGGTAATAATACTGCTTCACACTGAAAACTCATGTAGAGAAGAACCAAAACCACTGCTATATTTCTCAAAGTATCATACAGTAGTCAGTGTACTGAAAGATAATAAAATTAGCTTTCTACTCAAATTTTCTTTCATATGTTCACTGCATTCCTGAAGCTTATCCTGACTGCCTTTACTAACCTACAAAAAGAACTTTTTCACAACCATATCATTTATTCCTCTTCAGACTTCCATGAATTGCTGTAGCTTTTATAAAAAGGCAAAAGGCTGCAAAGCCTGGGAAAAACAGCTTTAAAAACAAACAAGCTGATAATTGCATAAAGTGATTAAAAATGGCATTTTACAAGAGAATTAAAAAGGGAGTCTCTCATCATCAAAGGCTAACACTACAGCATTATCTTTTCCACTTGTTCAGTCTAAGCATGCAATCAAAATATTTGGGGTTTTTTTTCTGTAGTTATTGGGTGGTATCAGAAAAAAAGTCTACAATTACAGTCACTTGGACTCAAGATATTATAATACTAATAAAGGCAAATAGTTTGAACACCATAACACTATTCTTAAAAGAGGAAAAAGAAACTTCTAGATATACAAAGCATTCAACAACCAGTCATTAAAGGGAGAATTGTTTTGAGCAAATGATGTCTGTAAGGCATTTGATTAGGAAGTGCTATTCAAGTCCTAAAACAAACCTGAAAGAATGAAACATGATTTAAACTGAATACCCCCCTTGCTCTGCCCTTCAATGGTTGTGTCAGTATCTTGCCATCCTTGTGGTTGCTTACACAGACTTAAACAGATGTAGTACAGTGTATTTCCATGCAGAACATCTGATTGCAAAGGCTACAATTTTTAAACTGAGGACCTTAATGGAATTTTAAACAACAAAGTTTCTACCTCACATTACTGCTTATGCTATTCACTTGGTAATGAAACATCAGTATGAATTCATTCATCTGTAAAGCAATGAAAGAAGCCTTATAAAGGAGGCAAAGCCCTTTCTGGAGAGGTGAACTACAAATGAACTTGGGACTAACTCAATTTCATTAGCAGCAAAGCATACAGATGAGATACTCAAGGTTCAAGAGTAAACTCGTCATGTTACTGAAAAGCTCACTAATTACTTTTTTTATTTCTCTTTTCCACAATGTACACACCTGTTTTGTCAATGCGGATCCAGTTTGGCTACAATCAACATCTGTGCTCACACCATGCTAACAGCCCTCTAAATCTTGCTTAGTAACACCAAGGAACTGCAGGTTTTCCATATGGAGCAGAATTCCTTCCAAACCTCTGCACCTGCACAGAAGCAGTTGTCCCAGTACTAGAGGCCATTATGGGAGACTTAATGACAAAGCAGGCACCTAGAAGCAAAGTCTTAAAATCCCTGCTTTTGGGAGAATATTGTGCTACCAAAGCAAAACCAGGAACTTGCAATCAGCACCCAATCTATGCCAATATGTCAGTTTAGAAGACCAAGCCAAATAAATTAATTAATAAGCTTATTCCCTTTGCAACAAACCAGTAGGAGATCGGTACATCTGAACTCCTGATCACCTTTCAGAGTTTAGATACTGAAGTCAGGAGTGGGTGAATCCTTTTCTTTGGTCAGTCACCTACAAGTCTTCAGAACAAACCAAACCAAACCAAACCAGAGCTAAACTTTTTAAACCACAGGTACTGGAAGAAAAAGTGAAGATATTGCCATAATCCATCATTTATATAACTGCTTTTCCCAGATCTTTTGGATCTAAAGACTACAGTCAACCTTCAAAATTTATCTTGGATAAAGGCAAATTATCTGACCAATAACCTAGTTCCCACATCAAGGATTCTTTCCCTTCAGTATGGCTTGATTCTTTTTTCATGGAAATTACAGAAACAATTCCAACCTTCAAACCAGGAATGAGGCCTTTGCAATCCCAGCCTACAAGCCTTATCTTAAGCACCTTCTTCTTCGTCTAGTACTGCAGAAAAGCCCATCTACAGAAAGCAGCTTTTATCTCTCACATCATTAATAACAAGACAGGCAAAACCAGCACTACAGCCCTGTTTCACATCCCAGTCCTTCTGTGTAATTTCGTGTCTTGCAGGAGAGGAAAAAGCCTCCAGGATTTCCAGGGCTGGGTTTTTAATGTGAGCTGTGAAGAGGCAGAACTGAGCTCTTAGTATTGATCGATTACCAAAGGACTATTGAAAAGATCATGAGTTTTTAAACACATTGCAGGATTTACAGGTGACACCAAACCTTGGGCATACCTTGTCTCACCAAGCATGCCATCTTCATATCAGACTGACAAACACAGAGTATGGCCCAGCCCTGCATATCAGGAGGGTGGAACAAACCCTGGCTGGGACCGAGTGGTACAGGGTTGCCCTTTCTGCCTCAGCTGCAACCACCACTGGCTTTCCCTCCAAGGCTACACCTACTCCCAACACAGTCATGCATGGGAGTGAAAAGGTCAGAAACAGGCAAGCATCAAGACTGAGGCAGGAGGAAGAGTGGTTTTCTTCCCATGGCCGCACAGCTGAAATGCCATCTTTGAGGACAATTGAATTTGTTTCAATGGAGCTGAGCCCTCCAGTCAACAAGGGAATCCTCAGTCTTTCACCTCTTTGTTTGTAAAGCTTTTTGATGCCTCTTGAATGCAGTGATAGGAATGGCCTGTAATCACAACCCTACTTTCTACTGAAACTCAAAGCAGAATCTAAAGTGAATTTGTTAAGAACAATCTGCCTTTGAAGAAGGTTCAAGACAATGTTGGGTTTTATGCAATTGTATGAGTCTATTACTGACTAGTATATGGAAATCTCTTCACTGGATAGCTGCTACTAAGCTGCCACAGGTAGGATACAGAGGTGAAGTTTAAGGGTAATGTTATAATGGATAATACTATACCTTGACTGTCAAGATACTGCATAGATCTAAGTCACCTTTCTGAGTTTGGGTGGCTGGGTGTTATTGTTTTTCTTTTTAAGCATATCTGTATTTAAAGGTCTTCTTTTCTGAGCAGAAGAGCTTTTTGAGATGGCTACTAATTAAATAATCAGAATAACCAACTACCTACTTAATCCAATTTTAAATGTCATACTTGATTTTGAGAAAGGGCAGATAGCAAGCAAAAATGTGAGAAGACAATTAGACTAACCTGTTAAACCCAGTCCTTTCAAAGGTCTTATAGCCTCAAAGGCACTGATTTCATGGGATATGTACAAACCTAAACAGCTTTTAAAAACTGAAGCCTTAAACAACCATTTTAAATACAACCTCAGAAGGTTCAGGTAAACATCAAGAAGGCAAACAACAGAAATGTTCTTCATTAATGAAATTGTGAATATGCAGTAATTATGTTGAGTTCAACAGTTATTTTTGCTTTAGCATGAATGTGATTGATAGAGCAAACGTCGATGCTTTTCCAGACATCTCCTGCATATGGCCCTTGAAATACCTTAAAATATTTGGAGGTAGATGAAAGCTTTTTCTAGAAATGTTTTGTTCTATGTGAATGATGAGACAAATGGTCCCCATGCAGCAGCACTAGTTAAAGGTTCTGAAGGTTAGGGTTGGGGAAGGAGGGGGAAGGAGGGAAAGGGTCTAAAGCCTCATGGAAATGGCATAATACTTGCCCGGACAGCTTTTACTCCAAACCACTGACTGGTGGAGGATCAAGGGAACAGAAATTAAGAACAGAAACAGTAAGAACTCGCTGAGATGAAGCCCTCTGGGGAAAGAAAGAGAAAGCTGTTCCAGGTGCAACCAAGAGTTGGTTGGTTGAAGCCAGATTACAGGGCCTGAACAGGAGTAGCAATGCAGAGAACAATATAGACAAGTGATCCCCATGAATCTGAACTATTCTGCACATGAAAATGAGCCAGAGCCTCAGAGGAGACTTCCCCTCTGCCCCCATTAGGTGACCCAAGAGGATAGTGCTGGTGCCCAGTACCCACCACAACACCAAGCAGTGCAGGACCCCCATGCAGCTGCAGCTGCCATAATGACAGCCAAGATCAGGTCTCCTTGAACCCTCAGAGAAAATGTTCATGCCAGACTGAGTCTGTGAAGCCACTGTGAAGCCACACTAATATTATAGCAATACACAAATGCCAAATAGCAAGGTCAGCACAAATGTCCAGCAAATAGAAAATGGAGTTAGAGGATCTTGGGCTGTTCTGCTTTTACTTATAAACTATCAGTAGAGTCTGTTTCCTGAAAATCAGAAATCTGAAAACAGGAGGTATCTGAATGTCTGGTTGTGCCTCTTTGGAGTATGCCCTGCACTAACCAAACCTTATCCAGGCCAGCCACTTAAAGTTACTATCTCATCACACTGCCGTTTCTACTAGTTGCGGGCAGAAGGAGTATGTGCAGAGAAACCTGATGGGGAAAATCAAACCAGCTCCTGCATAATTATCTCTCGGTTCCTCCGCAAATGTAAGGTGAGTCACTTCATAGGATTAGAGTCCTGTCAGAATTGTTCCATCTGTCCAGTTTCTGTTCCAGGCTTTTTTCTCAGCTCAACATTCCTGAGCAGCTTCTAACGCATTATGAAAGATCACTTTCTAGAGGATTAATAATACAGAAGATGTAGGCTAACAATAATCATGCACAAACATTGTATTAATCACAAGCAGCCTGATAGCTATGAAGTAACAGAAAGAGGCAATAAAGGGGAAAAAAAGAATCTGTAGTACGAAGCTGTACTATGCCTGCTTTGATAAAAAACTGCCTCAGAGCAGATAATGGACTCTTAGGAAGTAGTGAACGTTACCGTATATTTTTGGAAGTAGAAGGATTGACACTTTTTTCATAGACCCCAACCATTTATCATGTGAGTCCACTGCAACACCAAACATGATGCTGCACCAGCCTGTAACATTATTCATACTATAGACAGATTAATGCATAGCAGCAAAATTTCTTCTTTGGAGCCACTCTGAACGATCATATTAAAACTTCTATTCATGCAAATCTGCAATTTGTGGATGAACAAGATACTTTGCCTTTTAAAACCACGTAGTATCATCTCCACACAACTGATTGATATCTTGTATTGGGGCAAAATGAGGTGTCAGAAATCTGTGTAGTTTATTTTGCAGCTTCACGAGGCTCTGTGTGTCAGGAAGTAATAAAAAACATGGAAGTAGGAGGAGGTAAGCCACATTGGTGGAGATCCGTGAACCAGTAGTGAAAGTGTCCAACTACTCTTATGGCCAAAAAATCAGGGAGAAACTCAAAACAGGGGAAAAAGCACAGCAGAGAAGCATCTCTGCCTTGGATCCTCCCTACATGAGGGGGCAAGAGGGGTCCAGCACGACTCTTTGGCCAAATTAACCCAGCAGAAAGTACTAACAAAAGTCATTACATGCCATGTGCACTTGAGCAGAGCAATTGTCTGTAAGCTCAGAAAGTAGTCCTTCAGAATATAATTTTCATGTCCTGTATCTTGGCTGAATTGTGCATATTTAGTGGCCTTCTAAAGTGTACGATGGTTGTCATAGAATTATACCAATGACTTGAATCACATCACAAATATGTAATATTTGGCATATTGAACATGGCATAATAATGGCATATTGAACTTGGGATGGAATAAATTTTTTCTGCTTTGTCTGAATAGAACCTGAAGGGTATGAAAAGCTAGGAAGTAACTATCAATTTACTATTTTCCATCTTTTTTCTATTTGTGTGAAATGAACAGGTAACCCAAATCAGCTCTGTAGCAAACTACAGTATGAATCACAGGAGTTACCATTGCAAGCCACATTAATTGGCAGTTTAGCAATCCAACTGGCCCTTACCCAAAAGGTCATAGTTACATAATCTTTTAAACTTTAGTGGTAGGCCCCTTTGGGTAAAAAATGTAAGGCAGCCTCAAGAACTTTCCATTGCATTGTGTTGTGCTATGTCTGCTCAGAGAGTTCATGGACAAACTTCTAAAATCTGATATTTTATTAACACAAAACCAGAAGTTACTTTCTCTGTTACTGCCCTTTACTGTAGGAACCATAAATACCTAACAGCCATCAGCAGAAGTTTTTCTCAGAGCAAGCCTCAAAGCAGTATATATTAAATATTGGAGCTGGGAAGACCTTTGGTATAGATGGAGCATTCATAGAGAAACTGTCATAAATTTAATGTTATTCACCCCCCGGTCTGCTCAGGGACGTCATGGAACCCAGGAATGACTTAAAAGGCCCCTCAATATTATCTCTCCCTACAGTCTGTGCTCATCCTTGTGACTTGATCTCTAAGAGGAAAACTATTTTTTGCCTGTTGATGAACTTTACTTTTACTTTCAATTAAAGAGCATGGAAAGAACAGCAAAAACATTAATCCCACTGTAAAGATGTTTGATACATGGAAATTAGTTCAGAAATTGAAGTTTATTTCCTAGCAATCAGAGCAACAAAGGCTGCAAGAGTCAAACCCAAGACGCAGCTCTAATTTCACTTGCTCTGTTTTAACAAAGCTATAATTCTGCCTCCTTTTCTCCCAATTTACTTCACTGTTGAAGTAAAAAATACTGACTACAGAAAAGAATTATAAAGACCATAAAACAAAACTGGCCATTGTAAGGGAAAACAAATAGTCGAGAAATTATTTCTGGTGTCATTTCAAATAAGTGAGAAAGTCAGAGCTCTATGGAAGTTAACTAGATAGTCAGATAATCCACAGAACAGAAGACCTTAAGCATACACGTTTGGCTAAGGATAGGGTAGAAGTCTGTGTAACACTTGTGGCTGAACAAAATACAGATGAGCTTTACTGTTACTTTTTCAGTTATTGAGATGGAACAGCTGAGTTTCAAAAGATGCAGACAGCTTCATGCACTATTTAACACTAATACACTTCCAGACGACCTCATGGAATAACTCCAGGGCCAGCTCTGCTGAAAAAGGACAATGACAAACTAACTGTACAAAACTTCCTTATAAAGTTACCTAAGCTTTCCTATGAAGTTACCCAGCAAAAATTCGGCTGGCATCGAGGAGTGGTTTAGGAGACAGGCCTCTCTTGATATGTGAAGCCTACTGTGATTCTCGTTACCAGGGAGGTTTGTGGACTGAATGGAAATACATTGGCTTTCGAAGTTTTTGTATTCCAAAACAAAACCAACATAATTTCAGCTCAGGTAGAATCTCAGGTTTTAAGTAACTTATTGCTTCATCAGTTCTGAGTCACATTATTATGAAATGTCTTTCCATATATAGGATTTTCAAAGCATTCATGAAATCCACAATAAGTGTCAGATTCAGTATCAAAGTGAATCAGTAGTCATCAGTGAAGGCTTTTCCAATCAAAACCCTTTGTCCATCTCCTTGTGTAATGAACATAATGGACTACATTTCCTTCCAGCTCATCCCACTCCCACTTCCTCCTAACCCTTGGCAGAGCTGCCTGCAATGCTAGTATGGAGAGCTCTGAAGATTATGATATCTGGGAGAACCTGAAAAGCAGAGGGAGACGGAAATATTCAACAGCCGCAGCTGCATCCAATTCAGCTGCCTTGTCAAAGTACGTCCTGATTGGAATAAATTACATCTCAGCCTCTGAACACTGGCGGGGAAACAAGGTGTTTACAGCGTAACACCTAGTTGGATCAATTCCAAATTGTGGCAGATGTCATATGAAGTTGCCTTGATGGAGTGAAGCGCAGGTTCCTTTCCAAAGTTGAAATCAGTGCTTTAGCATTAAAACGTTGATCTTCATTTTGAATGACAGCATCACCATATTATCACATAATCAACAGAGCCTCGTAGATAAATGCAAGATTTTGTTGCTGCAAAAGGTAGATGCATCTTAAGGAAACACATTAATACTTTAAAACTGAATAAAGCCCACAGGAAATTATCAAACTGCCCTGGTAAGATACCAGTGACATTGTCCTCAGCTTCTATAACATAGTTACTCTTTTGGGGAATGGCTTTTGGAAGACAAACAAAAAGTCAAAAGATAAATCCTGCCAGCGGTAGTAAGAGCAGCTCAAAGCCAGACTCTCGGTCTAAGTAGCTTCAGTGAAATCTACCTGCAAACTTTCAATGCAAGTTTCTTTTTCCCCTCCCCACAAATTGACAAGTGAATTTTGTGAACTGTCAAACCCAGGCTAAGAATAGACTGGAAGTCTGAAAGTTAAAGCCACAGGCTGCCATGTCACATGAATTCACCATAATAGACTTCAGTGCAGACTTCTTGCATCTTTGTTAGCCACATGTTATCCCTCTGCTCATACAAAAAAGCCCCCCAAAAAGTAGAGCCCTCCTGATTGTTCAACACACAACAGAAGGACAGATAGGAACCCCAGACAAACAGGCCTTTCACATCTCTAACTCATCTTTTTAGGACAATATCAGAGTATTAATCATAGCAAACTTAGCCATGGTCAAGGATAAGAGTCTCTGCACATGTTGTCTCTGCTCTACACATAAACCTCAATCATGATCAGGAAAAAAAAAAAAATCAAATACTTGTAACAGCATTACAAGCCATACATGCTTTTTTAATCTGGTGCAGTAAGGATTCAGACAGTCCATTCTTCAGGTATTTTACAGTCACACTCAATAGCTGCATCTGCTCCTAAACAAAAATACCTTTTCTAGTGACAGAGAATTTAAAAGTTGGAAAAGAGAAAGAACAATGTCCTGGAGTCTTCACTTCACCAGATTTATAGCACAGCCACACTAAGGTTATAGCATTAACCAGAGATGATGTAGAAAAAAAAAAATTAAGTAAAGAGGATCAGGTCCTAACCTCAAGTTACGGGAACTTACGTGCACTTACAAACAACATGAGCCAACACTCAACAATTGTTCTTTCTTCCCTATGCCCTCATGAGACACTTATCTGGTAATTTTAGGGCCCAAATTGAATTTGCTGGAACATGTGTACAAAGGTGACATTAAGTAAATGCAGATTAGTAGCACACACACACACACAAAAAAAAAAAAAGGAAGATTTTATTTCTTGTGAGTTATTCATCACTTCTCTTTCTAATTGCAGAATTTCAATGCTAACAGTTATTTGTCCCAGGATGCATGCAGTCTAACTTACTCAGTTTTGAAGGGCAGTTCATAGCTGAGACTGCCATCTTCCAGCAGCGCACAGCCCAGCTGGCTGCTTTCCAAATACCCTTCCCCACAGTTGGTTAAGATTAGGCAATAATGAATGGTTTTGCGCTTACTCAGAGTAAGCAGCCTCTGTTAAGGGATAGTTTTGTTACCAGTTGTTTCAATCCCTAGCTCAATAATTGCAGAAAGGAAAATTCCTCTCAGTTTACCACATCAATTGACAGGTTATGGCAATTATCCTCCCATCTCCCTGTCTCCCAGTCTCACTCAGAGCAGCTTAATAGTCAACCTTCTACCCTCTTTCTGGACCCCAAGCATTATCAAGAGTACAAATAGACTCCCTGACCTAACCCTTCTGCTTCATCTTCATCGCTGGGTTGCTTGCTTCATTTTCAGATAGGCAGCTGAATAAATGTATTGAGCTGTCTGCATTTTAGCAGAAAATGACACTGATTGTCACTAAATATAATGAGTGCCGTATGTGTGTTTCACTGGAACCACAAGCTCAAATTAGCCTGTCAGAATTTGACGGTACCCTGATGCCAGCCTGTCAAGCGACACAATTAGCTTAAGAGAATAAAGAAAAGGCTTTCAAAGCCATCAAGGCTTTCCACTTGCTCAAGTCCCATCCCTTTGCTTGCTGCCTTTATTAAAACTTAATGCATTTTGTATTTGCAGATAGGTAGATGCTGTCTCTTTGCTCCATCTTCCTCAACTCCCTCTTTACCACTACTTTCTTACTAAAATCTCATCAAATCTGTGGAGAGAAAAAGCAAATCATTCCTTCACAGGTCCCTAAAGTCTAGTTTTCTTACAGTGAAAGGAAATGTTTACCTGTAGATAAAACCTTATCAGTGGCTCAGCTTTGCATTTCTTCCAGAGCACTTAAAAGCATTAGAATAATACTGGATTTAGAGATGAACTGAAAGAGCAGAGACTTCAAGCAGAAGAGCTGTATTCCTTATTATTCTTTCTTTCCCCACCAGCACATACAGAGGTGAAGCATTTCTCATCACAGACATCTCAGAGACCAGCAGAAACAAATGTGAAATCAAGCTCAGAATTGTTATCTGTTGCCCCAAGGGCATGGCCGTGCCTAACTCAAACTGCAAACTCACTAATCCCAAGCATGTCCAAAACTGACTCATAGGCTGGCAGCTTTCAGCTGCAGTTGGATCTACAAAGCAGACAGCCTGTTCAGACTGCTCCTTAGCAACAGCACTTGTGTCTTTTCCCAAGAACTCCCCTCTCAGCTCCTTCCCAGCCCTTGGCTCCTTTTAGCACTGACTTTGCACCATTTATTTGTAATGATAAAGACCCTGTAAGGACACCAGCTCATTGGGTGTGGGGGAAGGGGTGGAAGCAGAAGAGAAAGAATGATGGCATTATATACCCCCTTAACCATTATTTTTGTGTGGTTTTTTGCCTTTTTTTTCCCTCAGACCATTAGAATATTCCTATTTATATAAATTGTTTAAGAAAATCAATTAAAAATTGATCCATGATCTCTTCCACAGACTAGACTCAGCCGTGCTCCTGGCATTCACAAGATGAGGAGCCACACTCACTGCTGATCTTGGAGGTGAAGGCACCTTGTGAAGTGCTTTGGAAGCTGTCTGGTGTCTCCAAGGGGGTAAAAAAAGACGTATCTGTGTTCTGGTCTTTCTATGCCAGTAGAATCACAATCCAGCAGTGCTAGCTCATAGTAGACTTGTAGCTTGGCAGAAGATGCTTTCCAGACCATTGCACATCTCACAGAACAGTTTTTCCAAGAATTATGCATCACTGTATTTAGAACAGTTTCATTTAAACTAAAAAGCACTCCAGCTTTGCCAGCTCCCCTTGGGATCACCCCCAGCAGAATCTAAGCATTAAAACCTAAATTGATTTCATTAAGGAAATAAAATCAAACACCTAGCTCCAAGACTGAAAACCAGGTAGCAAATAAAACATAGTGCCTCATGCCAAGATCCATGATTGTGCTCACAAAAAGGTACTTTGCTAGATCTTAACTCTTATGTCCAAGTTCCCACAATGCCAGGGTAGGGATCTTAGAAAAATTATCTAATAGCTGTTTTGAGAACTGTATATCATAAAGAGGTCGCACTCATTTACACACTATATGAAGTGCTGGTGCGACCCACTACTTGCCAGCAGAGGCCAAGCTTCCACTTGAATGGCATAGCAGCTAGTGTAGTAAGTGAGAAGCTTTTCTAAGCTGATACTCTAAACTTTTAGCCAGTGCTGTTGGCCTCATCGTTTGTGGCTTGGCTTTGTCAGGGAGAAGGGGAACGAGTACTCCGGTAAGTTTGGGCTCAGTGGCTACCTCAGTTTCCCACTGGCCCCACAGCAGCAGAGTGTGGCATGCAGCAGTGCTTCCACTGCCCCAGTTTGGTAGCTTGGCATATGTCCTCGGTTCAGCTATAGCAGTTGTTACCTAAACCACGACAGCATACCAGCATACAACCATCATCTTTGGTAAGTCTTCACTGGCCTGGCGAGGGCAGATAGCAGAATGAAAGTTACTACAGTTCCACAAACAAATAGGTTTGAGGGCCAGGAAGAAAGCAGAGAAAGAGCCAAGTCACCTCCTCAGCTACCTCCTGGTTCTGTGACCACAGAAGACAGGAAATGTTGGCACTGAACGGCTTGCTTTGCATTTCAAACAGGTTTCACTCAAAGTCTAGCAAGTTTCCACCGCCTCCATGCTCTGACACAAAATACTGTCAAGAGCAACCAAACATGCATGCGGTAAAGATGAGTTGGCCTCATCCTGACAGCTTCTCTTGATACATCTTGTGCGCAGTTTTCCTTTTATGTGCTTTCCCTATTTTTTTTTTTGCAAATCAATACGCCTTCAAATACTGATCTAACACAAGTTACTCTTGCGGCTGTTACCATTAAACTCAGCTGTCCTTACAGTGAATGCTTGGACCTTATTCCATCTACACAACTCTTAATTGAATTCTATATTTACTTATTTATTAGAAAATTTAGCAAGTCATTGTGATGCTGTCAGACATCACCTTTGAACTTCCAATATCTGAGGTTGCCATTTTGCAGCTATCGCACAAGAAGCTTTTATCAATATGCTTCTACCTAATAAGTATATTTCATAAAGGTGTTATCTCAGAGGAGAAGCCACCCTATCTAGCCTGCGTGGACTATTTAATAAAAGGCTGCACCTGAAGGAAGGGAACAAATGAGTTTGTGAATCATGTAGGACCCTTTCCACACTTACATGATGTCTGCAGGGGAGAAAAAGGTAAAGAGCGAGGAAACAGAGAAGGGAAGTGAAGAAAAATGTTCTGAAAAAGTTTCAGAAAGGAATAAATTAGGGGCTTCCAGTATCTTAACACTGCTTTGGGTTACTTGGGCACCTTGATAGTACCACTACTTGATATCAGTGTCTATCAGTGAAAGATTGGCCCAGTGACTGCACGCCACTGAGAGAAGCGGAGGTTAAATTAACTGATGAAGCAGCAGTTATCCCTGGCACTTCTATTCCATTTGGATGTCACTGTTTTGCACTTGTAGTACTTTTTCAACAACATTTGGTCTTATTTTGCTAAGGCCAAGGCTCATAGACATGACTATGAAACACAACATCCAGCTCAATTTGTATTATGTTGTCGTGGTTTAAGCCTCACCCAGGCTAATAACTCACGAAGTTTTAGTCTCTCACTCACTCCCCTCTTTTTCTTCCCCCAGTCCCGGGGGATGGGGAGGAGAATTAAATGAATGCAACTCACACAGGTTGAGATAAGAACAGTTTAGTAACTAAGATATAACACAAATCACTACTGCTACCACCAGTAATAATACAAGAGAAATACAAGGAAAGAGAATACAACTGCTCACCAAGCCCGACCCAGCCAGTGCACCCCCCAGCAGCGAACCCCCCAGTACCAAAAAACCTGACCATGCCATTCACCCCCAGTCCACTCCCACCGCCTTCTGGGTCTCCGCCCCCCGACTTCACATCCTGGACATGACGTGCTGTGGTATGGAATAACCTCTTTGGTCAGTTTGGGCCAGGTGTCCTGTCTCTGCTTCCTCCCGGCTCCCCTCCTCCCTGGCATAGCATGAAACTCAAAGTCCTTGGCCAGGCCAAAACATTGTCTAGCAGAAACTATAAACACTGGTGTTATCAGCGCTGCTCCCAGGCCCAAAATCAAAAACACAGTGCTGCACCAGCTACCAAGGAGAAAAAACAACTGCTACTGCTGAACCCATGACATATGTCTATACATTGCTTAGCTTAGAACCAATGTTTCTGCTCTTTAACATCTTACAATTGCTTATCATAAGGGCTTCTCCTTCAGCTTTGCTCTTTAATATACTGTTAAGTGCACCAAGTCTTTCAGGAACTAAAATTCAAGAGCACTTACTTTATTTCAAAAGCTAGTCAAGCCAAAACAGTCTTCACTGCTTCTGTAGTTATCATAGAATCATGGAATGGTTTGGGTTAGAAAGGACCTTAAAGATCATCTACTTCCAATCCCTCTGCATGGTTGCTCAAAGCCCCATCCCACCTGGCTTTGAATGCTCCCAGGGATGGGGTAGCCACAACTTCTCTGGGCAACTGGTGCCAGCACCTAACTATCCTCACAGGGAAGAATTCCTTATGCATGAAAATGCAGGTCTGAGGGAGGTAACCTCCCTTAACCCACATAATACCTCAAAAATGTTCTTCTGGGGTTGGTTGGTTGTTTTGATAATGCAAAACAGCTCATGTTTGTCTGCAACAGAACATATTCCTCATGATCATTCTTCATGAACATTGCTTCTGAGGTATCTTAGGATCCTCAAGTCTGCACCAGGCAGTCTGTTTTACTGTATGGCTTGCTGAAGCTTCAGCCAAGGGCTGCTAAACAAAAAACTTTAGCTGCACTGAGTAAGAAACAAAAGAGCATAACTAGTGCATTAACACTTAAATATTAATTAGACAGGACTGGAACATGGAAACACTTAAAATAAATGTTCTTGATGACATTATTAAATGTTAAATTTTATGCATGCTGAATCATTTTGTAGCCTGATAAAATAGCTTTTTTTCTATGGCCTAGGAGATGCATAATTAATATATGTTTTCTAGCCATTAGTGTTTAATTATTAAAGAGTTTGACTAACATTTAGATGGCAAAAGTATAAAAGTCCTGTTGAAAAAACTAACATTTTTGTGAAGAACATGACAGAGATAAGTCATTTTTATAAGATATTTATTATAATTTCTTTTAAAACAGCACCCACCAGTCTCTTTAGGTCCTACTGAAATCTGGGGTAAGGAGAGAGATTTTATTTTTCTTTTCCCTAGTTCATTGTTGAATATATCCCTCAATTATTTTCTTCTTCCACTGACAAATTAGGTGCAAGGAAGCTCTAAATATAGAATCATAGAACAGTTACGGTTAGAAAGGACCTTAAGATCATCTAGTTCCAACCCCCTGCCAGGGGCACGAACACCTCACACTAAACCATGTCACCCAAGGCTCTGTTCAACCCAGTCTTGAACACCGCCAGTGATGGAGCATTCACAACTTCCCTGGCCAACCCATTCCAGTGCCTCACCACCCTTACAGGAAAGAATTTCTTCCTCATACCCAATCTAAACTTCCCCTGTTTAAGTTTGAACCCGTTATTCCTCGTCCTATCACTACAGTCCCTAATGAAGAGTCCCTCCCCAGCATCCCTATAGGCCCCCTTCAGATATTGGAAGGCTGCTATGAGGTCTCCACACAGCCTTCTCTTCTCCAGGCTGAACAATACATAATATGAGAAACTACCTTGCAAAATAACTGGAATTCTTATGTTTTGGTTGTCTTTGTTTTTGATATCAGCCAAAATCAAGATTTTTTAAGAATAGTTAACACTTTTCACTACAGATTTTAGTTTATAGATCTATAACCTGAATATCTGATAAATATATCCCATATAAAAGAAATCAAACATAAGTTTATTAAGACAATAGACAAAGATCATAGGCATGGGAAGGGAACACAGAGCAGTGCTGCCTGTCTTGATAGGAGTTATGGGAGGATCCTGGACACACAGCACGCAAGGGCAAAAAACCCAACCTTTGTAGGTCAAGTATTGAACACATAGCTGAGTGACACTGTTTGCATCTTACCTGGGTTCAGCAGCAGCAGTCATTTTTCTCCTTCTTAGTAGCTGGTGCAGTGCTGTGTTTTTGATTTTCAGCCTGGGAACAGTGCTGATAACACCGATGTTTTTAGTTGTTGCTCAGTAATGTTTAGCCTAACCAAGGACTTTCTGAGTCTCGTGCTCTGCCAGGGAGGAGGAGAAGCCGGGAGGAAGCAGAGGCAGGACACCTGACCCAAACTAACCAAAGAGGTTATTCCATACCACAGCATGTCATGCCCAGTACACAAACTGGGGGCAATTACCCAGAAGGGTTAGATCACTGCTTGGTCAGGCTGGGTATCGGTCAGCGGGTGGTGAGTGGTTGTATTCTCTTCCCTTGTTATTTCCCTTATCATTATTGGTGGTAGCAGTAGTGGTTTGTGTTACACCTTAGTTACTGGACTGTTCTTATTTCAACCTGTGGGATTTCCATTCTTTTGATTCTCCTCCCCATCCCTCCGGGAGAGGGGGAAGGAACTAGGGGGAGTGAGAGAGCAGCTGCATGGTTCTGGGTTGTAGCTGGGCTTAAACCACAACAGCATCAAACAGCAAAATAAAGCCTTCCATCACTATAGCATCTTGGTACACAACTATTTTAAACACATATGTACTCATATAATTAATTTTGGAGTATCACTGGTGTATCACTGCCTTTTCCTATATACTATATGGGTTCCTATATACTGAAAACATTGAGCAAAATTAAATTGCTAGATATGTAACAAGGCAACTGATGAATGTTCCCGAATAGCTGTGGTATAAATTTCCCATCTTGCCTCCACACACCAGCCTGCTGGTTGCACGTAACAGCCTACAGCACAGGCAGACAAGCAAATAGAGCATCAGCCTCCAAGCTTTAGGGGCTGAGTGCAAGCAAAGGGGTACATGGGCAAAGGTCTCAAAGCAAGGAGAAAACAGTGTGCAGCATTACAGGTGATGCCAGCCTGTATGCAGCCCAACCCATGTCAATTCTCTGGTAGGGGTTAGGGGAGTTCTAAGGAAAATTATAAGCACTCATTTGAAAGAGAGCAATGAGTTCAGTTCACATTGGTGGAAGAGAACACTGGAACTGCTGACAAGCTCCTGTGTTAACAGGTGACAGCACGGAAGTACTTATCCAAGAACTTAAAATATTAGTACGAAAGCGTCTGGCACTTTTGGTTCCAGATGGTAACAGGAGGTGGAAGTTGAGCTCTCAGTGGTGCAAGAAAGTTAGACCTTAAGAGAAAAGCTATGGCTTGTGTTTGACATGACACAGAGAGAAGAGCAGAGTGAAAAATGATGTGCAATACAAATGATGATTGCAGCAGCAGTACAGAGTTGTATCCCAAATGGAAGGAGAAAAAATGGATAGAGATAGTTTGAAATGGAAAAGGGAGAGCAAATCAGGGGAAAGGAAAGAAAGAGTTTTTTTCTGGGGAAAGAAGGCTCAAATTAAATGCCTCTCTACTCAGGAGTGCAGATTTCAGTATAAAAAGAGAAAATGCAACCCTGCAGTAACTTCCTTACTCCCCGCTAAAAGCTGATTCCTCTTTTTCCTTGCTCTTCATAGTATCACAGCACCACCATTTCACGGGAGTCTAGAGTAATAACCAGCCCAAGTTTGAATAAGTGTAGCTGGAGCACTGCTGCTTTACAGAAGACTTTTCTGGAGCTTTCCCCCTACATGCTCTGAAGGAATAAAACAAACTGATAGTTGAATAATGTAATCAACAGCAATCCATTGCCCTGAAGTTCAGTAAATAAGCATAAAATATGTCTATGGGGTAATGTACTGTCAAAAAAATGATTGTACAGAAGCAGACTGGAATTTCCTGTGTTTATGAAAATTTTACATACATTGTACTTTATGGATACACAGTTCAAATGCCATACTTCAGGGGATATATCATGACAGATATGGAGTTCAAAAACATTAATGAGGACCCTGGTCAAAGCATACGGATTTTGTTAAACAATGTTTGAATAAATGTGAAATTGCTAAGCAGGAAAGTTTAACTCCCCTCCGGAAATCAATTAAGTGCCACATTGACTAAATGTATGCAAGCTGTTCTACTAAAAGCAGCGTATGTTCTTAGTGAGTAAAAGATCCTGCTGCTTTTGCTTTCCTGAAAAAGCAAACAGTGATGAAAATTCATAACAAGATTGACTTCTCTGTTTTCAGCGACACTACTCTTTCCTTACCACCCTGCTACACCCTACCTAGCAGTATGTGGAGGGTGGTTTTGGTGCCCTTCTACCCAGGTTTCCCACTGGCAGAACCAGGGCCTACCCTATCCCACAGGTCCCTGTGCCAGCACCTTCACACAAAGGAAGTTCTTGGGTTGGGGGAAGTAATATTTCCTCAAAAGTGTGGTGAGGAGAAAAAGCCCAACAACTCTTAAGCAAAAAAAACCCCAAAAATATTGGATATGAACTGTCATACAGGCTGCTCTGCAGTCTGGATTATACCAGAAGTACTTCTGCCCAATAACAGTTAGTGGATTCTCTCTCTCTCTCTCTATATATATATACACTAAATATCAGCCTATTTAGAAAAAGCCTAGGGCGGTAAATACATGGGAGTGGGGGGAAACGTAGTCCACATGCTTTTGGTATAAGTAGCAAAACTATTTTAATGACAGAACCATAAAGGCAAGAGTTAACAAATACAAGTGAGTAGACATGTAGGGAGCTTCATCTGAAATATAGTTTAAAATGTTTACAAATACCACTTCACCATTGCTGTTGTGTCTTACACTTCCATAGCCCACATGAATCTCTGATAATACACGTTTGCAAATCACCTCCCTCAACCTCTTAACTGCAAGGTGTAACAGCAAAAAGATATCTTTTAGAAGAAGCTGAACAACCTAAGTCCCTCCAGAACTGTCAGGAAGTGTTGAAGATTATTCCCTGGGTCATGTGACTCCAGGACAGAATTCACCTGCCATCACAGAGGGTTACACACACAGAAGCAGTGTTGAAAATACTAAAACAAAGTTAAAGAAAGAAAAGGACTGAAGTTTCTACCAAGTAGCCATATTCTTCAGATATAGAAGCAAGTAGTCAGCAAAGAAAACCTGAAAGCAGAGGATGATGCTGGTACTACTGGGGAAGGAGTTAAAAATAAGAGAAATAATCAACCTGGAAGGAAAAAAAAAATAGAGGGATTTGCAATGGAATTTGCCACCTTAAAGCCAGAATCTATTATGATTATTCATCACAGATCTTTTCAAATTCTTCAGTTAAACCTAAGAAACAAGAAGAAACCTTAAGTAAAACTTCGAGTCTTTGGTTAGAGGCTTTTTTCATTTATTCCTAATAAGCAATCAAGAGCGAACAAAACTCACTCTTCTTACAGAAGAACACACAGCATTTAAAAAATTATACTGCTACCTTTAGAAATGCAGAGTTCTGATCTGATGAGCTGAAGTACTCCTTTCTTTCTGAAAGGTGCTTTGTATCATATCTGGATATCGCAAGCAAACTGCTGTCAAGTCAGAAGTATAAAAGAGATGACAAGGGAAGTCACAGAAGTGAGTTTTCCAGTGCAAGAGGAAGATTTCAAACTTGTTGAGCATGAAATAGAGGTTTCATACCTCATATCAACATTAGCTGGCACAGAGCATTGATGCAGTTCATTACAAATGTTACCTCATAAAACAAGTTGCTCAAATACAGTATTTCATCCTAAATCTTGTCTTTAAGAAGTTGGTCTCCATAACCTATTGGATTATTACACTGCAAACAATGCACGAAGCTGCCTGCTCAATGTAAGTAATAAAGGTAACAAACTCAGAGTACTTCTTTTGTGAGAAATTATGATGTTCTACCACAACTCAAAGTAAAATCAGTTTTTTCATGTGTCAGCAATGAAACACATTTTGAATCTTCAATATTCAATATTGAAAAATGTTCTAAAAACATTATTCATTTTATGAAAAGTCAGCAATAATGCAATACAGACTTCACTGCAGCTACCAAAGACTCAGGCTGATTTAATACAAAAGATAAAAGATTTTCCCCGCTAGTTAATAAGAGGTGAAACATTTGCTTCCTCTTGATCAACATCTCTAGCTTTCATTGTTCTGAAATATTTTGACAGAAGCATTTGTTTCATTATAAATAGGAGAAAACCTGAAAAGGATGATGTTGCATTCATTTCTAGGGAGTGGCCTGCTTAATTATTCAAGCTAGTGCTTTAATATCTGAATTACACCTCCTGAATTTTAGCTTTCAGTAGTCTTAAAATGCAATTACAACCCAAATATTATATTACTGAAATATCACTAGCCAACCAAAATTCTCAAGGTAGAAACATTAAATTTCTAGGACTTCACACACTAGCCAGCACCTAACCCACATGAATGGGTGCAGTATTATTTTACAGAGTTCAAGGACAAAGTCCTGCAAACCATTACAGTGAAACTTCCCATGAAACCAGTCCATGAATTTTCTTTTTAGTCATGACTACGAGGCAGGTCCCCTGATAGACTGTACAGCAGACCTGATTTCTCCTTATGCAAACACCAGCATCTGTGGAGTTTTAGAGTGATTCTAGAATAAAACTAAATAATACCTTTAGATGCAAAAGTATAAGTAGTGTCCTCTTTATTCCATTCCTCAGACGTCTTAAGGGCTTTGTGTACACTGTGCAGAGATACCCAAGCCAGCTCAGAGCCTTCTAGAAAGACAGTTACATTTCCTTGGTTTTCAACCTACATTTGTCTTAACTTGAAAGAAAACAGCTATCTTGCTTAGGCAGAATATTATTTAACACAGCTACCAAAGGTCCAGATCCAAACTAAGGTTTAGCATCCCTAGAAGTCTGAAAACTGCCATTCTCAGTTAAATCTGGGGTCCACCTAGCAGAGTGCCTTGTCACTGACAGTGGCCATAAGCACACGCCTTGGAAGCTGTACAAGAAAAGAAAAAGCATATATGAACCACAGCATTTCTTGTGCCTTCCCACTGCTCATGGTAGGGGAGTTTCCCAGTCACGTGTAGTCCACATCACTGACACCCCTCAACAAATTTCTCTTCTAAGAACCTGCCCTATCTCCTGATCTCCAAGACATTCCACCATTTAGCTTACATGTTTCATATGGATTCATTGCTACTAGTTCTTCAGCTCAGATTCTTACTAATTTGCCTTGCATTGAAAGAAAAGCATTACTACCTCTCGTAATTGGAACTCAATTAAATATAAATAACTTGTTAATAAACAGGATACTGCAGAATACAAGTAAATAAAGGCAGCTACTTAATTAAAGAAATGGTAAGCCATAACACAGATCTTTTTTGACATATACCACCTGCCTGAGTACCTGCAGTTTTGGACATGAAGACATTTTACACTAGGAAAGTATAGGAGTTAGTAATATTCTAGCTATAAAAGAAACTGTTACATTAAAAGTGCTGCTTTGATTTGTTTTCTTTTTTTTTTTTTCTTTTTTCCAAGAAGCAGAAGTTAAATTCAAAATGAGGGAAAATACGGAAAGGCTGACGTAGGGACAGGTTTGATGCTAGGGAAAAAAGAAAGAAAAAAAGCTTTTTTTCAATAACCAAAAAAAACCCAAACATCAGGACTTCTCCATGCCTCAATATACTGGTTGACAGAAAGGTCTGTATCTCATAACACAGCAAACCAAGCCAACAGCTGCCGTTTAGCACCAGATTCTGCAAGAAACTTTGTCAATCATCTGGATGGGACTGAAGCTTTCCATGCTTCTACGACATCCTCACCACACCAAAGGTCCAAATCCTCCAGGCCTGGAGCTGGCAGGAGTGCACACTCGGATCCTACCCCTGCAGCAGATCAGAGTCCAAATGTGCTCCAATCTTCTTTACTAAAACCTACATACAACTCACCCAAAAGACAAAGAGACCATCTTTACCGCAGCTGCAGGTACAGCAAAGGCAGGAGTTGTAAGATGTCTTGGGAAACCTTTTCCCACAAATAATTTTTTTCTGATATTACATAATTTTTAAGTGCTTAATGCTACTGAAGATGTGATCAAAATTAAAGCAACATCCTTCTTAATTCATGCAGTCATTCATATAATCATTTCCAAAGGAGAAAACAATACTGCCTTGGACCTCCACATGTACAAAAATGCAATTAAACCAGAGTGGGGAAGAGGCCATGGCTATGAAGCATCTTGGCAAAGAAATGTGTATTTCAACACATATTATAATGGCGTATTCACTTTTTGTTTTTACATTTAACTTGGTTTTCCAGATACATGCTCGCAGGTATTGGAAAGCGAATTTTCTGCCTCAGCTTTTCACTAATACAAAGCCTGAGTTCAGAAGTCTCAGCCATGTGGATAACCCTTATAAAAACTATTAACGTGAGGAAGGATGTAAAATATCAGCCTTGCTTCATGATTTATTTATTTAATTACACATCATAAGTATCTGCAGTATGGGTGCCTAGTCACCTATTGAACTCAGCAGAGCAAAAGGAACAGACAAAAGAAGTAAATATGTAAGCTAAGACATTTTTCAAATACACTGACTATTCCTAATAGTGGGCATGCAGATCCCTAGTGATTACTCAGGCTTTTCTCAGGTTTTACAAGTCCAACAGCATGGTCCTTTCTTTTTATTCAGCTTCCCTGACTCTTACAAACCTACTTGTAGGTGGCTTTCATACTTTGTCATGGCCTCCTGCCATTGCTAATCCTTTGGTTTTTTACTGCTTAAAAATGCTTTCAACCATACCCATTTCTGGCCAAGTATGTCAATTCAGTAGTAAGAAAATTATAACTTCCCTTATTGCTTCCCTTCCCAAGGGAGATCAGTGTCAACCACTAAATTTCACCTTTGAGGCTTTTTTGCTCTCCTCAAGTAACCCCACTTAGCTCACTTTCTCCCTCGTCACCATATGAGTGTGATTTATTGCAACTTGTATGAAAACTGCGCTCTGGGACCTCTAATAGCAGGCTATGCCACCTGTGACATGAAATAGAGACACTTGCAAAACATTATTGTTACTTGAATTCGTCTTTCATCTTGAGCTTTGCTTTCAGCAAATGTAATCATCCACCCAAGGCTTTAGAACATTAACTTCTCTGACTTGCATTTTTGATATTAAAAATACCCATCAAGTTAAAGATGGGTGCTGGAAAGAACTAAAAAAAAGATTTTAATAACTGCTAAGGGCAGGGATACGAGGAGAAAACAGCAGAAATGGCCATGGCTTGTGGTACCTTAGATCAGCAGTCTGGAGTATAACAGTTCAAATACTATTTAGAAATTGCTTTGCCTGTGGAGCTTCATTTCTTTTTCTTTTTATTTTTTGCCACCATAATACCTTTAAACTAGGAACTGAATAAACACCACACAGTATTGCCACACAGGAGCTAGGCCAATTCTATTACATGCTACTTAGAAAGGCATAAGCTATTTGCCCTTAAGCTGCTAAGGCACACATGCATATAAAAGTGATAGTCATTACAGTCCTGACACTTCTCTTTATGCTAGAAGTGGTGAGAACACTGCAGTGACATTACTTCTAAAGGAAATTTGCAAGTTTTTAATGGAATCCATGGGGTCTGTTTACATAAACACAAGAGAACAGAGTTTTACCAACGGGAGGGGAGCAAAATCCATCAGAAAACTGAAATAACCAGTCTTCACCAAAACTGAAATTGTTTTCATGCAGATGTTGCCTGCTGGGTGTTTTAATTAAGTGCCTTATGGGGTATCCTCAGCAGATAACCACACTCCCTGGCCAAACTGCCTCAGTATTTAGCACGCCCTACCATTTCCACACTTAACAAGTATATGACCTTCATGAAGTATGGGATCCTACTCCTGTTGGGAATGTCCATACTGGAGAAGAAGCGAATAAGAAACAAAATTACAGCTTCCTGGCACATCATTGCTGGTTGGCTGAATAGAAACATTCCAGCTGACAGCATGCATTCTGAGGAGAAAGGCTGAAGTTTTCTCCTGAGAGCAGGCATTTTTCACACACCAACAAGTAATTGAGACAAAAGCAATTTTAAAAAAAAAATAAAGAATTTTCTTAGGTCTAATACACATAAAATAAAATTTGTCTCTCCTAGAGAGCATCCTAGGTTTTGCAACACCATTGATGCACTGGGGGGAGGAGTGGAAGAAAATCATTCAGGTGGTTGTTAGGTCTCAAGGGAAAAGGAAAAACAAGATCATCCCAGTGCAGACTGCTGGCACAATGCTCGGACACAAATGAAGTCCTACTTAAAACATCAGCATCAGTTTCGAGTCTTCAGATGGGTGAAGATTATGCTCAATTGAGACAATAGCAATCAAAGTACCTGCACCTGTATTATCTCTCATGGTTACAGTACTGTCACTTTTCTTTCCCCTACCGCTCCATGGCCTCGTTGTACAATTTAGTATCAGGTGGTAAAGATGTTTCTTGCAATAACTACATTGAAGGCCTACTTACAAAGGAGTTGGAAATAGAATTTTGCCTAGTTTCATATGCCACTGCAAATACTTCATCTAACTAGACATAATAGCAGGTTTTGTTCAGCCATCTGTACAAAAATGACAATTAATTGGAAGAAATACATGAATGTTACTGTAATGAAACATAAATTCATCTTATTTCCAGGCTTCAGTTCTACAGGGAGTTAGAAGTTCAAGAGAGCAATTAATCTGCTTAAACTTTCTTATACAGATGTAGGCGAGATGTAACATAATTTCTTCTGTCTGACAATACTTTTCAGCTGCAGTTTATTGTCTTATTTTTTAACCCCTCCACCTCTGCAGCCAGTATTTCCAGCAGGCTGATCTTTCCATTCTTTTGTTTCACAAAGCCAATCTGCGAGACCCCAGGTAAAAATTCTGCTTGGGGAATGCATTTTTATTTTTTCTCAATAAACACTTTGTGTATCTCATTCAAAATCCAGCAGCACTCTGGTCATGGGGTTAATAACAGAAGTCCACAGTTATGGATGGTGGCTGGTTGCATAAGCTTTACAGCCTTTGAAGTTCGTCCTGAGGTTGCCCCAAGACCATATAAATATGCTTTAAGTGCCTTTATATTCAAATATGCTTCAACTTTGCCACAAAGAGCACCATTTGTTAAGATAACAGTGTGGATGTATTTCAAATAGTATAAGGTACCTTTCAAGTTCACTCAGAATTATTGTGAAGCACAATACACACACTAAGAAATAAAGTATTTTGTAAGTTTTAACAATGGCAGTATATTGTTCAGTAACCCTTCACCTCCATGCATGTACACACTTCAGAAAAATATACAGAAATTTGCCCATAAAAGACAGAAACTATGCACTGTGTATATTTTTTTTTCTCCTGGAGGAGCTGATCAACCGAGGACATGCACAATATCAAATCTCCATACCAATACAGCGAAAAAATATCTGAAGTAATAGGATAATTCTTGCAGAGAATACTCTTTTAGAGCACAGAGGCATGCCATTGCTAACCCAGACAAGGCAGTTATAGTAGCAATACTGCTATTTTAACTTACATGTTCTCCAGTTTTTCTGGGGTTTTTTTGCAGGGCGAAGAGTTTAAAATAGCAACGAAGAAGCTTCCAAAATGGTAAGGTCAGAAGGAAATATGGGAGGTTTTACATGTTTCAGTTAAAGAGATGAGATAGAAATAATCTGCCAAGTTAATTGTGTCCACATCATACTAAGCAACCTCATTATATCAAAGTGATCTTGGACATGAAGTAATTTGATTGCTACTGCCTAGGCCAGGGCCACGCTAGTACTTCAGTTTTCTAAGTGATGGAGCAGTTTAGCTGAACCCAGATTGCAAGGATTAACCTAGATACATAGCCTGAAATGTACAAAATGAATAAGATGACCCAAGCATTCCAGTAGCCTTGTTTTTCTAAATAGTTTTAAGGTGCATTTAATCAGATTGTTATTATTCAAGGTCTATTTTGGCATGACTATCCTACTATTTTTCCTGCTCTTTTCTTACTGTCCAGAGGCTTGTAAATAAAGAAACACAAAACTAAGGACTCCAGCTGTTTTGCTGAAAGCTCAAAGCATAGAGCCCAACAGCGCACACTGCCAGCACAGCCACTCTGCAGCCTCAGGGAAATACCAATCCACACTTGAATGCCAAAGGTGGCATTTAGGCAAACTAGTAGGTGCCTCCATAGATTAGAGTAACCAGAAGTCCTCAATAATCCACTTGGGTACCTAGGACACCAGAATTCTCTAGAAATTCAAGCAAAACCTGAAATGGTGCTACGCTGAAAGCCAACGACACCATCACCTTGAGTAAGAAGGTGTCTCACTACTTATATCAGGAACTCACACAACAGGTGTTCACACATCTGAGAAACACAATCCAACAGGCATACTTAATGCACCAACTGGCGCATGGGGAAGCAAAGTAGTATCCATCTTTTGGCTAAAAGGAGCCGGGCAATTACTGGCTGAGATGAGGAAATTGGAGGCTAGGTATAAGCTCTCTCCTCTACCCGGAAAAAGCTGCATCATACACAGCGCAGGAGCACATCCTAGCCATGACAGTACTCTCTCTTGTGCATGCTGCTCCTCTTTGATGAGATACCGAAATGATCACCAAGTGCAGGAGAGAGGAGTAAATATTTGATCACTTGGACACACAGCTTGGAATTGGGACACTTGGGCTCTCATCTTCATACCAAAAATATTTTAGTATAATACCCAAAGTGGAACAACCCAACCCCCCCCCCCCCGCCCAAAAAAAAAGGCAAAACAAACAAACAAAAAGAACAACCCCAAACAAAACAGCAACAACAACAAAAAAAAAGGGGGGGGGGGGGAATCTAAAATAATAAATAAATATATGAAGGCAGCTGAGGCAGAACACCCTATAAGCTAGAGCATTCACCTGCAGTGAAAAATAAGAGTTCAGGTGTCTTTACTACCATATTCAGAGCAGGGATCTGGGATTCAAAATTAAAGCATACTAGTGATCTGAAGGCCTGATCCTCTTCTCAACTAAGCAACAATTACAAAAGGCAGCATTTCGCAAACTGACTGCAAAAAACATGGGACCTTGAGACAGCAATGAATAGAGTCTACTAAATACCTTTCTTTTTACACTGAGACAATATGTAGGTATAGATACAGATGGTAGTGTTATACTTGTGCATATTTGCATGCTACAGAAACCAGATCTTAGCTTAAAACTTATTAAAACTCTGAATAAAACAACATCTGCTGTTCTCCATCCAGTGGTAGCGTTAGCAGTAAGGTATTGCTCTATCACCACAAACTAAGTTTTAATTCCAAACTGTTAGGTAAAAAAAGAAATTGCCATGGTTTACTGAAATTGCCATTGCTTTTTCATGGAAGCAGCCAGGTATTCCTTAATTTCGTGGAAGCAGCCAAGAATTCCTTAATTTCACACACACAGAAGAAAAGCAATCCCTCAGCACAGCCTTTCTCCCAAAGCAGATCCCCTGAGCATCTCTGCAGATGAGATACTCAAACCAGTTATTTACAGGTCCTAGACAACTACCTAGACCACACAATAACTTTACAAAATGGATTACTGTTCCTAAAGATCCAACTACATTCAATGTTATTCATAGCTCCCCCTTGAAACACTTATTAAAAGAACTGTTACCTGCTCCACTGTAACCAACAGCCCCAAATAGAACTGGTTAGCTTCTTAAGGAAGTTCCTGGACAGTTTGGCAGTCCACAGGGCTTCACTTTGCTGTCCAGAGAGGACTGTGACAGATCAGCCACTGCCAAAAGCCAGAAGATGGGAACAGCTCATGGCAGACAAGGAAACACTAGTCAGTAAGCTATATCACAAGTGGCAGGCACACACAGAAATCCTAAAAAGAGGCTACCCTCCAGAAAGCTACAAGCAAGACAAAAGCAGCACACCGTGGGCTGATTTCCGCTCACACACACACACACTCCTGCCTGAAGGGAAGCTAGGAGTTGCTGTAGTTAAAAAAGAAAATAACAACAGGGCAGAGAGGAAATATCTCTTCTTGAAACACATACCCTTACAGGATGCCAGTATGTAGCTACAATGCAACCCAAGTGGGTTTGAATCCCTGAACATCAACCTAATTACAACACACGTGACAATAAAATGGTGAAGTGCTACCTCCGCATGACATCACTGAAAAGATTCACAGAACCCAAGAAAGTGCTTTGAGTGATGAAAAACAAAGAGATAAAAGTGGTTTGCCTGCTTTTTTGCAAACGGATTCTGACATCCCTGTAAGGCAAAGATTTCTCATTTATAATTCTGCTTATGCCTCTTGCTGCCCCCCTTCTTCCCATTAGGCAGACTGAAGCACACCACACCTTACCTGCATGGGTTTTCCTTTTCTAACACGTTTCTTTCCATCCCGATTACCTTTAGAACATCTAATTAAAACACCAGTACTTCTTTGGCATGCAAATAATCAAAGAATTGTTTAGATTGGAAATTGATTTAAAATCATCAAGTCCAACTGTTTCCCTGGCACGGCCAAGTCCACTACTAAACCATGTCTGCAAGTACCACATCCAAATATCTTTTAAATACCTCCAGGGACGGTGACTCAACCACTTCCCTGGGCAGCCTGTTCCAATGCTTGCCCACCATTTCAGTGATGACATTTTTCTTAATATCCAATAGAAGCCTGCCCTATGGCATAACTTGAGACCATTTCCTCTTCATCTATTGCTTCTTACTTAGGGAAAGAGACTGATACTTGCTAGCTCACAAAGATTTGAGAACATTTTTAGATCCTTATTTAGATTTGAATTTGTTTCCGCATTCCTAACTTCACATAAGAAAAATAATAAAGACAGACTTGCATGAATACTCTTTTTAAAATAGTAGAGCATACAAGTGCACCTATTCTGTGTAAAAGCCTACCTCTTCCAAAAGAGGAGCTTTCTACCTTGACTTTACATTGCTCCAGTAACATACGGATGTTCTCATTAGTGCATCTTGCCCTTGACAACTACACATTTTTCTCATAATTTTTTTTTTATGGGATTAGCATACCTTTAGAGCAAACCTGTTCTCCAGCTTTGTCCTGTCTCAAAACAGATCACATCTGCCAGACATACTTCAAGAGGAAACATTACAACCTTAAATATAGGCTATGTAGGCTTAATACTAGGAAACACTGATGGCAACCACACAGCTCTTCCTCTGTGTTACCACCTTCCCCAGGTGCTGCTGTCCTCTTATCTAGCACAGCTGCAGCTTCTCTGAAGGAAACTCTTCCGGATCAGACCCAGACCCAGACTATAGGACAGCTGGAGGCATGAACAGCCCCAGACGGCAGGCAGGACGGTAGGCTACCTGTGTGACCACTGAAATAGAGAGGAGGGACTGAGCAAGCAGGAGGTGTGAGAGGGTAGATGCAAATGTCTTCATGGAGAAAGGATGGTTTGTGGGTATCAGGACATCTATAGGGCAAATGTGTAAACCTCAGATAGTTGGAAGGCAGAAAAGGGGGAGGACAACCTAGGAGAAGAAGGGAGGAGGAGATTTTAGACACTTGAGTCTGCTCCTAATTAGACAGATAATTCAGTGTAGACATCGAGAAGGGCATCACTTTGTTCACAGCATCAAACAGCTGATTATAACCTAATACCTAGGTTTTTACTGCATACACAAGCAGCTTTACATGGTTTAGTCTAAATTCACTTCAGTAACTGACTAATTTCATCCTATGTTTGGGTTTGGGCTTGTTTTTTTTTTTTTTTTAATTAACAGAACTAAATGTTAATTACAATATCTTACTACTACTACCCACTTCTTGCATTTCATTTCTTGGAAAAAATAAGAGAGATTGAATACACCAACTGTTCTAGGTTAAATAATCACTTAGATAGAGGCTTAATTAAGTAGAAAAGTAGCATAGAAGAAATGCTTTCCTGGCAGCTAACAATGGGGAATTACTTCCTCATTTTAAGCAATATTGTGCTGGAGTTGCAGTCATATAGAACAGGTCACTGGCAGGGGACAGATAGACATTGCAAAGATCTAAGGAGTTGAACTCATTTGCTTTAAGATAGTAGAGAATAGTAAGCCTTTTTTTGCCTGCTAAAGGTTATTTGCTATCCTTAAAGTTACCTTTTTTTTCTTTCTTTATGAGTGGTACCAAAGGTTTCCTGAGATAAATGAGACAAGCCAACAAAAACCTTTAGAACTGAGAAAAACACTGTGACATTGTATAGTCATGTATAAGGGCAAACACTAGCTAACATGAAAGTGAAAAGAAAAGCTTTTCCTGGATGGTTACAAAATGGGTACAAATTGACAATCCTACAAGAGGAGCCGCCTCAGGAGACTCTCTCCACTTTTTAATGAATCCTGCCCGCAGAAGTTTTCCTCATGCCAAAGTTACCTCTGTGGGGATCATCCCTTAGAGTCAGAAGTTCATCACATTTTTCTATGTTTGCCTGTTACAATGCACAATCTGGCAATAGCCGCAGTCTTCTCTCTGCATCGTTTGGCCCATGATACTAAACTTGTGAATGAAATCCTACTGTTGATGGCATGATGGTGACAGTTTTGCCACAGAAAGGGTTCTGCTTTTATTGAAAACAAACAGTTCTAGGGAGTATTCAGAAGTCTTGGTCCTTTACATGATTTAAATGACCTTTCACTCACTTAGAGAGGGACAGAGTCTTCTCTCCTCCATCAAACTGCATGGCTGAAACCTCATTAAAAAGTAATTGCCATTTCAAGGACTGAATGAAGAAATCAGCCAGGTGTGCTCTTAGGACTTCAAGTTGCGTTTCAGAAAACTGTTCTAGATATCTAATGCTCAGGAAAGTGAATCAAAGGAAAAGATGAGGCGAGCTATAGAGGATGAGAATGTACTTCACCCTCCATGTTTTTAAGATTTCAAGAATAGGTTAGACAGGTGTTGGGACTCAGTTAAGTTTCATAAATACTCTTTGAGCTCTATGTTTCTGTGATTCAGGAACCCAACTCCCTGTCTTGATTAAAGAACATCTCAAGTTTGAGCTTGCTAGATAAGGAAGGTTTGACATATAACAGAATGGTGTAAAGAAAAAAAAAAACAGCCAAGGCTGTGTCAACTTCATCACAGTGCAAAAAATTTTGGCTTTAAAGATCATTATTTTTTCAATAAAATTTTTAATTCTTTGAATAGAACAGGAATGAAAGAATATTTACATGTCCTTTATAATTGATTTTCAGAGGGCAGGAGAACGATACATCTGAGGAAGAAAACCCAACTCTGCTACTGAAAAGAAATATCTCTCTTTAATAAAAGTTCCAACAGTACCTCTTCAAATCCAATTAGGAGGTCTGCTCTCCTGAGATTTAATGAGAGAAGTGTTCTTTTTTAAGGGCCCTGTGGAAAATTCTACCAAGACCTTTAGTATTCACTAGTAGAAAACATTAACCATATAGGCAAAAGGGGACACAATTAAAGACACTTTATAAAAGGTGCAAACACATGCAAAAGAAAAAAAATCACAAGTTTCCATTTTACAGTAAGGTGGTATCCTAGAAAGTGTCTGTATCACAAACACTACAATGTTTGTAATTATTATAAGCACAGCAGAAAAGAGGAGGGCCATGTCTATGTCTCAGGATGGCTTTTTGTTAATTCATTGACTCAGCATTAAGGTAAAGAAAACTGTTTATAATACACACAATTTACTAACTGTTCACATCCTAAATGACACTCAGTTTTCTAGGGACTGTATCTACTATGGATGCACCCATGTTTTAGAACACGGATAGGAACTTCCACTCAGCTCATTAAACTCTAAAACTTGCTTCAGGCTCTCTTCTGCTAAACTCCTTCCAGGTCTGGAACAGATTTCTTGCTTACAGAACGTATCAGAGCAGTGTCTTTTATCTTTTAATACTTCATTTAATATTCTTCACCTCAGATATTTTATTCTTCCATTCTTACCTTTATCAAAAATCCCCTCCTTGGCTTATCCTCTCTAGCAAGGTAAGAATAGCTTTTTTTAAGTTTTCTTCCCAGAAAAAGACTAAGTATCACCTGCTCGTTTTGTCAAATTTTTGTAAATTAAAGGTTGGGATTCCACCAGCTTCTTTGAGAGTCATGCTATTCTGTACTTAGTTAATGCTGTTAGCCAAAAGGGACTTCTTCCACGCAGAACTCTATCATCAGACTGCAAACTGGCCCATGCAGCTGAGCAGCTGCTGAGATGCTTTTCGGAAACCAAGAACAATAGATTTGCTGGACACTGAAGAAAAAAATGAAAAATAGAATCCTTCAGTGAAGTTTAAGATTCCTTACCTAGAAGAAGTAATTGATCTCAGCATTTGCCAGCACCCTGAAACCAATCTAAACTCAAGCCAAGATAAGGTTAATGTGAAAGTTATTGACAGGAGCTATGAAACAGGAGGCTGTAACAGGAGGCTTCAGCAAACAGAGACTCGAACTCTTGTGGGTTACTCTGAGCTCTAGTTTATTGCAGGAAATCATCAGGAACAGCAGCGTTGGGTCACCTCCGCAGAGAATGACCCTTACAACATGTTATTGGTGAGTTTATATAGGATTTAGAAACAAGCTGGTCAGCAAAGTATAGTTACTAAATGTCCCATGGAAATTTACAAATCTTCTAGATGTTCTCATATATTTTCCAATTCTGACAGGTTCCAGGTCTTGCTGCTTCTTTTCTTGTTCTGTGACAATAGTCCACGTTTCGGAAAAGTACAAAAGGGTCAGCAGGTTACTGATGATCATTGTCTGGTGTTCTACCTGTCTCATTTATTATCAATAGGTCATTAGTCTAGAAGAAAGGTTTCTTTATCCTCCTAAGATTATCATTTACCAACCTTTAACAGAACAATACAACTGTAAGCTTTAAGTAACCACACTGGTGATTCTGGGCTGGGGCTACACAAAGAACAAAGCTGAGTTTCTTAACTGTCAGCAGCTTACATCATCTTCGAGGACTCATGCTAAGAAGGCCTAGTTTGGTTCCTTCTGCTACAGTCCCCCATTTTCTTTTTATAAAATTTCCCAATTACTTATATCTGTAATGTACGATTTACAAATTCATCAAAATATGTAAGGCTAAATTGAAAAAGGTGTGAATACACAATAGGAATAAAAGATACAGAACAGATAAAGAGGAATACAGAATAGATAAACATTATGCTCTTCTAACGTGTGAGTGATGAATCCAAGATTCTTTTCCTTCGACTTTCACTGCATAAAAAGAGGTTAACAAAACACGATAAGGTCCTGTCCATTTTGGTTCTAATCGATTTTTCCGTTTGAAGTCTTTTACTAAAACCATGTCCCCCACTTGAAATTGATGCACTTGTATCTCGGGTGTTACCCCTTGATACCAGTACATGTATTTGCGAATCCGAGAAAAAGTATTTTGCAGGTACAATAAATACTGTATTACAGCTTCCTCCCCTTCCAATAAGGCTGTTTTGGCAGAGAGATATGTAGAAGGTACTGCCAAAACACGCCCAAAAAGAACTTCAGCTGGACTAACACGAGTTTTAGCATGAGGAGTAACTCTCAGATCCCACAAAACTAAAGGGAGAGCCTCTGGCCATTTAAGTCCAGTTTCGGCAGTAACCTTTGCTAATCTATCTTTAATAGTCCGATTCATACGCTCTACTTGTCCTGATGATTGCGGATGGTAAGGTGTATGAAAAGCAGCTTGGATGTCAAGACTTACATACGTCTGGAGAAGGATTGCAGCTGTAAAATGCGGACCGCGATCTGAATCAATCACTTCAGGTATGCCATAACGTGGAATGATTTCTCGCAACAAGATTTTAACTACAGTCTTAGAATCATTTTTCCGAGTGGGGAAAGCTTCCACCCAGTGCGAGAGTTGATCTACAATTACTAAGAGGTATTTAAAGCCTTGCGCAGGTGGGAGTTCTGCAAAATCTATTTGCAATTTCTGAAATGGAAATACTGCCGGAGGTCTTTTCCCAGGAACTGCAGTGACTTTTACAGTTCCGTATTTTTTACAAAGGTCACAAGAGTCAGTAAGTCTCTTAGCTGCACTGAAAACTCCAGGGGCAGACCATAATTGCTGTATTTTTGAAGCTACAGCTTCTGGACCTCCGTGAGTACGGTCATGAATCCATCGCGTTAACGGTAGAACATACCTGGAGGGAAGTAGAGGTTTACCTCCTAATGTCCAAATGCCGTTCTCTTGCGATGCTTCCATTTTCTTCCATTGTTGGATTTCTTCCTTAGGGGTATCTTCATATAAAGAAGCACCAGTAGGAATAGGAAGAAGAGTAGCAATCATAGTTTGAGGAGTCGAAATATTTTGAACCGCGGCGGCTTTTGCGGCGGCATCGGCCAAGGCATTTCCTTGTGCAAGGAAATCTGTTCGCTTGGTATGTGCAGGTATAAAAACAACCGCAAGTTCCTTTGGTTCTTGTAATGTTAATAATAAGTCATTAATCAATTGTCCATGAGCAATTGTGCGACCGGCTGAGGTTAAAAACCCTCTTTCTTTCCAGAGCGAGCCAATAGAATGACAAATGCCAAAAGCATATTTAGAGTCAGTAAAGATATTAACGCGAAGGTTTTTTGCAAGAGCAGCAGCGCGAGTTACAGCAATTAATTCTGCAGCCTGTGCTCCAAGTGATGGAGTAAGAGGTTCAGCAAGTAATACCAGTTTTTCAGTAGTCACAGCAAAACCAGTAAAACGTTTACCAGAAATGTAATAACTTGATCCATCTGTGAACAGGTTAAGGTCGGGTCCCACCAGTGGCTCATCCTGTAAATCTTCACGAGTTTTAAGAAAGACAGTAATATACTGTGCACAATCATGTGGTTCTGCGGAATAATTAATTTCAGGTAGCAGGGTAGCTGGGTTTAAAGGTTTTGAGCGTTTAAGAGAAATATTATCAGTCAATAACAGGATGGCTTCATAGCGGTGTATCCGCTGTGGTGACAAAGATTTTGTTGCATATCTGGTTAATAATAACTCGACTTCATGTGGTACTGCTACAATGAGTTTATGGCCTAAAACAATGGCTCGCACTTTTTCTACTAAGTCAGCTGCAGCTGCAACGGCACGAAGGCAATGCAGAGCACCTCTTATGACAGGGTCTAGAGTCACTGAATAATAGCCAACGGGGCGCTCATAAGGTCCATATGATTGTACTAAAACTCCTTTTGCAATTCCATCCTTTTCAGTGGCATATAAGGTAAAAGGCTTGGCATAATTAGGTAGTCCCAAAGCTGGAGCTTTTGTTAAAGCTGTTTTTAAAGCATCAAAAGCTTCTTGAAGCACTGGTGTCCATATTATAGGTTCTGGAGCTTTGTCCTTAGTTGTTTCAATTAAGGGTTTGGCTAATTCACTAAATCCTAATATCCATGGACGACAAAATCCTGCTTGTCCTAAAAAGGCTCTCATTTGTTTCTTAGTTACTGGTGGTGCAATTTGGATAATAGTACGAATGCGATCTGGATCTAATTTTCGTACTCCTCCTGCTAAAATAAATCCCAGATACTTTACCTCGGGTTCGCAAAATTGCAATTTTGTTAAGGAGGCTCTATGACCTTTGTTATATAATTGTATGCACAAAAATTCAGTATCAATTACACAATCACTACGAGTTTTACTTGCGATTAAGAGATCGTCTACATATTGTATAAGAGCAGATTTTTTAGGTAAATGAATGTCTTGTAAGTCATACTTAAGAATCTGTGAAAATAGGGTTGGTGAACCTGTGAACCCTTGTGGAAGGCGAGTCCAGGTTAGTTGTTTACCTTCCCAAGTAAAAGCAAACAATGGCTGACTTTCTTTTGCAATTGGTATACTGAAAAATGCTCCAGTTAAATCAAGCACTGTATACCAATGTGCCCAAATAGGTATTTCAGTAAGGATTAAACTTGGATCTGGAACTACTGGATGGGGGGCTTCTACGTATTCATTAATAGCTCGGAGGTCCTGAACAAAACGATACTCTGGATCTCCGTCTTCATCTAACCTGTTTTTACTAACAGGTAAAATAGGTGTGTTAAATGGACTTAACACAGGTCGCAAAATTCCTTCATCTAAAAAAGTTTGTATTTTTTTTCGCAGGCTTGGTAAAGCTACTGCGGGTATCGGGTACTGTTTAATGGAGGGAGGAGGTCCTCCTTTTGTTTTAATTACAACAGGCAAGGCAGATTTTAATAATCCAATATCTTTAGTTGTGGTGCTCCAAAGTCCTTGTGGAACATTACGGAGTTCCCAGGGGATCGTTGGAATATTTTTCTAAGTTGTTTCTAATGTAAAAAGATTTCCTACAAAAATTAATTGAGCTTTCCCTTTATGGTATTGTAACTGAGTGCCAAATTCTTGCAATAAATCACGTCCTAATAAAGACGTTGGTGCGCCAGGTGCAACAATAAAGCGAGCCCAAGTTAATTTGTTACCTAAAGTTACGGGGAGTGGTTCAGATAAAAGTTGTTCAGCAACAGTACCAGTTACCCCTTTAATAGCAATTGCGGAAGCTCTTTTTCTTGCTGCAACCTTTTCTGTTGCTCTTCTGAGTGGCCATTATAAACAAAGTTTGTTACAGATAAGATTTTCTGCAAATTTTCTGCTTGCCAGCCAGGCATATGTTTTTGGAAATGTTTTCTAATATCAGGGGCAGATTGATTAACAAAAATACTTATTGCTAGGGTTTCTTGGAAATTTTCCTCAGTAAAACCCCCGTATTGCAACAAAGCCTTTCATAATCGTTGCCAAAAATCTCCAGGGTGCTCTGTGGCACCTTGGTGACATTCAGTAATCTTAGACCAGTTTGTAACTTTTTCACCACAGTGCCTAATGGCATCAATCAGGTTATCAATAGCTACTAAATAAGTAGCTTTTTGTTCTTCCTCATGTAAATTCCAATTGGGATCTACGTCTGGCCATGGGTTTCTGTTGGGGTTCTGTTGAGACAATTCACGATCTTTTGCTAAAATCTTTTGTTTATCTTCATAAGTAAATAATTCAGATAATAGTGTTTGCATATCGTTCCAATTAGGGGAATAATCTCTTGTGATTGTTCGGATAATGCGGGCACATCGATCTGCATCATCTCTTAAGCGAGGCATTTTATCATGCCATAATAATAAATCGCCAGGTTTCCAGGGATAATGTTTAGTTACCTCTAACAAGGGTCTGGCATTAGTTCTTCCTGCTCTTGGATTTGGGACATAAGACACAGTCATAGGAAAAACTCCTGTAGCTGGGGTGTCAGTGTTGTTAATATTTGAAGAATCACAATCAGAATTGATTGTAACATTGTCTTCTAAATAGGCCAATAATTGTTGCTTATTCATACCCCTTTTTAATTGTTGACGTTTTCTTGTATCTGCTCGGTCAAACCACAAATATAAATAATCCATTTGTTGTGGTTGACGATCTTCAAGGATCTTTCGAAGGGACTGTAATTTATCATTATCAAAAGATCCTGTGACCGGCCAATGCAATTCAGGGGGAGCCCCAGCTACTCGAGAAATAAATGGCCAATCATCCTGACATAATGATATCATACGTTTTAAAAACAACCCTGCTGTTCCTGATAACTTTCCCCAATTTACAACCATTTCAGCTAAAGGTGTGCCTTTAGGAATAGAGGGTCCAGCCCCCATTATTCTTTTTAGAGACTCGAACTCTTAAAACAAAAGGCAACGGGAGGATAAGGAGACTCGAACTCACCTATCCCTGGCCAGGTCCCGTTGATTCTCTCAAATAGATGCCTCAGAGTCCCATCTGGGTCGCCAACTGAAACAGGAGGCTGTAACAGGAGGCTTCAGCAAACAGAGACTCGAACTCTTGTGGGTTACTCTGAGCTCTAGTTTATTGCAGGAAATCATCAGGAACAGCAGCGTTGGGTCACCTCCGCAGAGAATGACCCTTACAACATGTTATTGGTGAGTTTATATAGGATTTAGAAACAAGCTGGTCAGCAAAGTATAGTTACTAAATGTCCCATGGAAATTTACAAATCTTCTAGATGTTCTCATATATTTTCCAATTCTGACAGGTTCCAGGTCTTGCTGCTTCTTTTCTTGTTCTGTGACAATAGTCCACGTTTCGGAAAAGTACAAAAGGGTCAGCAGGTTACTGATGATCATTGTCTGGTGTTCTACCTGTCTCATTTATTATCAATAGGTCATTAGTCTAGAAGAAAGGTTTCTTTATCCTCCTAAGATTATCATTTACCAACCTTTAACAGAACAATACAACTGTAAGCTTTAAGTAACCACACTGGTGATTCTGGGCTGGGGCTACACAAAGAACAAAGCTGAGTTTCTTAACTGTCAGCAGCTTACATCATCTTCAAGGACTCATGCTAAGAAGGCCTAGTTTGGTTCCTTCTGCTACAAGCTACATAGATGAGAATTACAAAACTTACAGAAAAACTTAATAAAAGATAAGAACTTTCTACTTCACTTAGCTCTAAAGTTTCATATGGAGTGCACTGTTAGATATGCAGAGCTAAAGCCCCAGTGTCTAGTTGCTTAGCACAACCAAGAGAGAAAATTTTTAAACAGAAAAGGATTTGATTTGGGATTCTCTATTTTCTGCTTCTTCTCGACCCCTCAGAGATTCTCTTTCAAATCTTCTTTCTCCCATCACATCTTCCTTAAAAGATGTCCTTTGATCTTCCATCTCCTGGCTGCTCCCGTCTTCTTTGGAAACATTGGTGTCCCCTGGGCACAATTAGCTGTGATTATCACTTGCCCAGATGGCAAGCAGGCAGCTAGTGACTGCTGTGGTGCTTGACTGACTGCTAGTCCTTGTAAAGCAAAAGGCCAGTTTGGGCAGTTTCAAACCTTTATGTGGATCTTCTTCACACTGTTAACTTATATTCCCTTATACACAGGCAACATTGCTAATTATACTTTATACAGTGACATTGCTGAGATTAATGCATGAATCATATGAGTGGATTTCATTTGGGAACAGACATAAGAGTAACTAGTCACTTCAGTAGCAGACCTCCACTGACCACTCCCTCTAAGCTAATATTTGAGGTATAAGCTGACATATTTTTCCAAATAATAACCTTGCTTATTTTTATAATAAAGAATTTTTGTAATTCTTTATTACAAAAAGAATTATCATAGTGTACCTACCCACCTATTTTAATGATTGTCCATCTCAGTGCCAAAATTAGAAGTACCAGTAGGCATTTCTAAATCTCATAGGTTAGTAAGGATGGCTTTCTCCTGAGACTGTCCCTAGAATTTGGAAGTTATCAGTACAATAACGTTTCAAGTTCTCCTTGGCACCACCATCTCCTCAGGAGAACTAATTCCAGGAACTTCAATAGTATGACCTATTTTTCACATGGAAGTAAATCCTCCAGTGTCATAGAGTGACTACTCTAGTAGTGGTCCTTCTGCCTTTATAAAAAATATCACACACAAAGGAGAACTGAGATGACTTTTGAAAGAAAACAAAACCACACATGAAAATTTTCATTACCTAGAGCTGAAATTGAAGGAGAACAATTGTAACTAGAAGCTTTCTTTTCCACACACAATTTGATATATCAGTGTTAGGCTGAAAGGGGCTATCAGCAATACAGGAAGGAAAGCTCTACAAGGAAAAATAGAAACAAAAAATAAAATAAAAAAAAGAAAGTTGTAATCAGTCTATACTGACTCAATAAGTGTATAAGAATCCGCAACAGAATAAAACAGCTCCTCATCTTCTTGTGCATGCCTTACCAACTGCCACCATAAAAACATTAGAAAATGGAAAGGATTCTGTGCAAGGAAAAATACAACTAATTGAGGAACTGGAGAGATCAATTTATAACATAAGCATGAGGAATTGATCCAAAAGCCACTGTTGTCAGTGGCAATATATCTTAAAAGAAACCACAAAAAAATATTTGTGCTTTGCTTGCCATCATGCTGTGCTAGCAGCATACACAGATTAAAAGCAACCAAAGGTGAGGATAAACATTATATTTAACTATAAATACTAGCCTGAATATGTAAAAGCTTTATAAAATTAAATATTGGCTAGTTCTGGATGATTCAGATGAAAAATAAATGGTAACTTAGCTCATTAAAAACAGTTTCAATATATAAATAAACTATGTGGCAGCATGCTTACAGGTTAGGCTCGAGTGTGGGACTGGGAGACAGCATGAGGACTCTATTCCATATTTGCTACATGATCCAGGCCAAGTTGTTCAGCTCCTGTTTGTTTATCCATCTGTAACATGGGTGTAAGAAAAGTTATTTCCCAGATGGCAGCATGGTGAAACTTAATTGATGTTTGTAAACTTCTGCCAGAGTCCCTGATGAGAGGTGAGCACAAAATAATACTGCATTCACCTTCTGGGAGCTCCTACATTTATTTCATAAATGCAATAAAGATAAATGGAGGGTTACAAGAAGAGGATTATTAAAAATCTGCTGTAATAATTGGTGAGTTCAAAACACACATTCTTGTTCACAGAATGCTAATCAGTACTCATACATGAGTATAGATCAGATTTGGGCAATGACTGGTTTATATTGTTTATATTGAGATGAATGCATACATTGACCCCTGAAGAAAGTTCAAATAATTTCTCCCTCAAAACCAAAACAAACAAGCAAAAACAACAACAAAAAGCCAAGAGTTTAAATACGGAATTTGGGACTTTGTGGCTATGATATTTTAAGTTACCTTCATAGAGTACATTCCTGGGCAGTCACAAATTGCAGCTGCTCTCAATTTTTCATCTCTAAGGACACAGGAACTGGTACCATGGGCCCAGATTCAGAAAGCACCTTTCACAGAATGCTGTCTTCAGCAACCAGCACTATATGTTGCTAAATGACATTCCTTTCCTACTCCACAGATTAGATATTACTGAGGGATTCTGGTTTTCTTCCAACATTTTTTTTCTGTTTTAAACAGACACTGTTATAATTCAGACTACTTTTGTTACCTCTAGAAAGCCTTACCCTTCTCACTTCTTGGTGACAATGTCATTCTATAGCACATTTCCACAGCCAAATGAAAACTTGGGCAGCGAATTCTGAAAATAATACTACTGTCTTTCTCTCTTCTTTTTTTCATCATGGCTTGTTTAACTGCTATCTAGTAGCATGGATGGCAGAAGATGGCAGATTCAAACAAAAAGCGGTTCACTTTTAGCTGTGGGACACTGCTAATTCCCCCAAAATCCATGTTCTTATGATCTTCCTCAGAAGAGACAATAAAGTGGCTACGTGTCTAAAATAAAATAAAAACAGTTTAAAATGTATCTTTTCGGACAAGCTGGAATCATGCTCTAAGATGTCTGTGTCTAAGACAGGGGCAGTAATGCTTCGTTGGTATTGGTCCAATGCAAGTGAGGTACTGAAACGCTGTGATACCATAGGCACTACTCCAGAATTTGGACTTGATGTGTCTCTCGCATTAGTCAGCAGCTTGAGCCAGAAGGAAGGTAGAGGAAGAAGGGTAAGGATATCGTACTTCTGGCAGAAGGCAGCAAGACTCCTGTTAGCTCCCACATCTTCCTAAAAACAAGTGTAGCATACAACCAACAGAATCAGTGAGCTTAAACTGAGATCTAAGTCAGTGGCAGTCAACATCTCAGGGTGAACATAGGAAGCACTGGGGAGTCTTCCCATTAGGAGCCATACAAAAGGAACTAAAGGAACAGAGACCAAGACAGAGACCTTTTCTAGATCTGATATTATGCACTGAAAGTAAGGATGGTTTAAATCCATGGTACTTGTCCATAAGGTTTTATGATGCAGAGTGTGGCCGCCACTGTTTCCATAGCATAGCATGCTTTACTGCTGCCTTCTGGTCTTACAAAAACTCAGGCATGGACCAAATATGACTTAAGACCAGAAAAAAAATACAGGACATTTTTGCCCTTATAAATATTTACTCACAATAAAAAGAACCTATTTAATAACAACTTGTAGCTGTTTTCTAGCCATCTCTCACCAAGTCCTGAGGAAAACAGTTGACCAATATGTGAACAGAAGTTAAGTCCAAAAGGAATTCCACTATTTCTACTATTGCTGTGGATACAACCATCTAACCAGGAAAACAAAACCATAGGACTTAATCCATCCATTTACAGCTAAACAATACTGTTCAGACTTTTGTATTCTGAATACTTTTGATTTCTCAAAGAGCACTAAAAATAAAAAGCTCTTCATCAGATAGCTGCTAAGCCTAAAGAAATCACATTCTTGCTGCAGAAACAGTAGAAATTTGGCTAATTGTTTGCTGCAAATTATTTATCTAGCTGCAGACACAGGCTAAATATTTGCCCAATTCACTGGACAATCTCTTAGCCAGAGGGAAGCTTCTACTGTAGATATTAAATAAGTACTAATCCATGCTTTACCTCTAATTAAATGTCATCTAAGTTATCTTGTGTGTATTAAGAGCAAAGGATGATACAGTTTTTTCTTCAGATAATTAGATGTCTGCCTTTAATTATGCCTCAAGATAGGCTTTATTTCAGAAATCCTATGCTACTGTTAATGTTTCCGTCTCCCTGATCTGGAGAAAGAGAATAATGTCAGCCCCAGAAATGTGATACATAATACTGGGGAGAGGGTCAGAATTTTGGACATTTCTTTTATAAAGCTTCTATAAAATAAATAAAAAAAGCTATAAATCTATAAGCTATAAATCTAAATAATCTAAATAATCTATATAATCTAAAGCTATAAATCCCAAGACAGTGTGCATCTTTGAAAAGTTTATACATAAGCTCTCCTGGAAGCCAAATGTAAGTCTTCCTGTTACTTTTTTTAAAACTTATAGTGAGATTGTTTTTGTAAGTATCCCAGGGCTGATTACTTTGAATAATTAACAATCCACAAATTAGACTAATTAACCTTGTATTCCACTATATCTACTATTAATTATCTTGATGTTTTATTTCTAATAGCCTTTTGTCTGATTATTCCACATTAATAATGCTCCTAAATTTTAACTTTTCACAAAATACATCCTATTATCCTCTCAGACAGAACTGTGCTTTGTTTTCTCCCAAGTTTGTCAAATGACATTGACTTTTATCTATTGTTGTGGTTTAAGCCAGTTCCTCACTCACTCCCCCCTTTTTCTTCCCCCAGTCCTGGGAGCATGAGGAAAAGAATCAAAAGAATGCAACTTCCACAGGTTGAGATAAGAACAGTTTAGTAACTAAAGTATAACACAAATCACTACTGGTACCACCAGTAATAATACAAGAGAAATACAAGGAAAAAGAATACAACTGCTCACCAAGCACAACCCAGCCAGTGCACCCCCCAGCAGCAAACCCCCCAAAGCACCACCACACCCTTCCAGGTCTCTGCCCTCTGTTTTCACATCCTTGGCATGACGTGCTGTGGTATGGAATAACCTCTTTGGTCAGTTTGGGTCAGCTGTCCTGTCTCTGCCTCCTCCCGGCTCCCCCTCCTCCCTGGCAGAGCATGAGGCTCAGAAAGTCCTTGGTGAGACCAAAACATTAGCAAGCAGTAACTGAAAACACTGGTGTTATCAGTGCTGTTCCCAGGCCCAAAATCAAAAACACAGTGCTGCATCAGCTACCAAGGAGAAAAATGACTGCTCCTGCTGAACCCATGACATCTATTAAGTTCCATACTTAACCTGCAGGTCATGGCAACTCTCATTTCAAAATCAAAGAAATACCAGAAGGTAGGTTCATGCACAATTCCGTAATTTGTAAACAGATGCAAGTGTGATCATAGAATCATAGAATAGTTAGGGTTGGAAAGGACATGAAGATCATCTAGTTCCAACCCCCCTGCCAGGGGCAGGAACACCTCACACTAAACCATGACACCCAAGGCTCTGTCCAACCCAGCCTTGAACACAGCCAGCGATGGAGCATTCACAACTTCCCTGGGCAACCCATTCCAGTGCCTCACCACCTTTACAGGAAAGAATTTCTTCCTCATATCCAATCTAAACTTCCCCTGTTGAAGTTTGAACCCGTTACTCCTTGTCCTATCACTACAGTCCCTAATGAAGAGTCCATCGCCAGCATCCCTATAGGCCCCCTCCAGGTACTGGAAGGCTCTTATCATCCTACTTGCACTTTTCCTCTTGTGCATGTTCTTAGACCATGACCCATCAACAGCTTTTTCAAGGGAAGGTTCAAAAGACTCTCCTATTTATACAGGTCCTTCGTGTCAATCTTACCACCTCAGCTACTCTGACTTATGTTCAGTTCCTGAAGGGAATGTAACTATCAGTAACCAACATACTTTCATGTAATTTTGCATATATAAATGTATATATATAAAACTTTGGAATTGCCTGTAAATTTCTAGATCTTCTAGGCAAAGAAAGTCTTACAAATTTAAGCAGAGGGCCAGATACATACTATTGTCTAGTAACTGCACTCCGTGCTGCTTGTGGGGAGACTGTTTATTTAGATATCATGCTTTACTGTTGCTCTCTTCCAATTCCTCCCCTCCCTCTCATTAAGTTTAATGAATGAATCTATCACGGAAATTTTAACATAATATGGAATAACTTCATGCCATGAAGTGGGTTACTTTCCATGTTCATGAAATGATCATATATTAGTGGTCTTAGATCACTGGATAGCAGCTCCTGAGCTGAGAGCTATTTGCACTGCCCCCCTCTGACAACAAAAGTCTACAATAACTGTACATTGTGAAATCTGACATTGCCTATTCTCAATGTAGTGAAAGAGCTAGAAACAGTAAATTAACTGATGCTTTACCTTAATTTTAAGATACCACAGGCTCCTAGAATTAATAATTTCCTATTTTAAACTAAAAGTTAATCGAAAATCTTTGTATTTCCTAAGACCTGAGCTCAAGGTTCTTTTTTTGCTAAGACTCAAAGCTTCTTTGGGGGAAAAAAAGAAAAAAAAATTACCTTCGTCATACAATTTAAAAGTAAAAATTTCTGCCTGTGTCAGTAAATAAAACATACACCCTTTAACACCACATGTTGGCAGTAAGATGAAAATAGAATCATTCTTTTCTATATTAGTAGATCTTGTTCGTTGGAATCTGTAAAGTATCATTTTAGATTTTTTACCAACAGTCTCAGAACTGCATTAAAGGGTATAGCTCACAAACACAACAGGAACCTGCAGTGACTGTTCTGGGCCCTATAGCGCAAAACACCACCTGCCATCTAAATCTGAGAAACTATTCTCTTAGTGTTGTGTTATAACACGAGACCTCTCCATAATGTCTGAAAACCTAAAAGGCTGACCCAAAATTCACTAAGGTCAGTGACTTTTTTCTGTGTATTACTCAGGCCTTTTACTAACCGGTGATGTCCACCTCCAGGTGATAGTTGAAATAATTTTAATTAGACATGGAAACATAAAGTAACAAATTAGGCATGCAGCAAACTAGGGAATTAAACTGATTGCAGCCTGCCATTCCTTGATTCAGTGATTTCTTATACCAAAAGATTGTGGGTACAAAAATGCCTGTAGGACAAATGCAGAATTCATGAGTGAAAATCTACCTTCTGTTCTGACAATGAACCGGACTTTTCAGCTATTTTATAAATATATTTTTTCAACTCATACAGAGCCCTGGTTATGGCTGACATTTGCTCAGTTTTTTGTAAAACTGTATTGCAGGTATGAAAAGCACAGCTGTGAGCAGCACTACAAACTCGGAACCAATCTGAAGCTATGCCCCACGCATTGAAAACGATAACTAAGTAATGTGCATTTTGTGGCATTAACAGTTAATAAATAAGTAGAGACAGCCTCTCTTCTATGCTGTTTCAGCTTGGATGGGTTCTTATATAAGGGTTTGGAACACTAAAAACACAGCATCCATAAACAGTTTTGGGCTAAACCTAAATACTGAAAGCACACAAGTCTAGAATTCCCAAGCTAATTCCAACACAAAAAAATTCCACTTCACAAAGAAGTTACCAAAACTGGCACTAGCAAGTAATGTCAGAACAGACAATGGATTGAATTCCACATAAGGTGTGAAAAAACATCAGCAGGATACTGTCAGAAAACTTAAAAGGCTTTAACAAGTACCATAATGTGTCTGTCCCATACCTAATTAAACAACTGAAGCAATCAAAGTTGTTAATCAAACACTATTCATAATTCCCATTGTTATTTTTTCTTATTTAACACTCTGGACTATGTTGAAGTCAAATCTATAATATCGGATTAAGATCTCCCTGCTGCTACTGTGTGTGCTCTACAACCAGCACTTGAACATGGCTGCTATTAATAACTAATCTGACATATTTTGGTCTAGCCAATTGTTCTGACCAGCATTTCCATGACCCTGACATTTTCTGTGTAACCACACCGACACTGATATTTGAATATTTCAGGCTCACCTTTAATTTTCCTGAGTGATTCTCCATTTATCTAAAATTTCCATGGTATTCCCTTTAACTTCCTGTAAAGAAGACATAAATGTTGTGAAACACTGAAATATCCTTCAGCACATTAAAAAAAATCTGAAGTGATACTGATTGGCAACATGTCTGAACAGCATTTAAAATACTCCAATACCTTTTACTCCATTAACCTTGACATAAATTTTAGTAAGTAGTTCCTGTGTGACAGGAGTTTTAATTTAGCACTACATCTTAAGTTACACACTGTCTTTGAGCTTGACATAGAGCCTCACTTCTTGCCAATCTCATACCCTGAGGGAAACCCAACAGACAGTAAAACCAGGTCTTCTCATGTAAACAAGGAAGGGTGCTCATAGCATTGCTTTTGCTAAACCAATTATTTTGATACAAATAACTTTACCTTTCAGCACACATGTCCATTTCTGGCTTTTAGATGAAGCTGCTAGACACAACTCTGGATGCAGAGAGCCTTGTACTTCACATTTCACTGATGTTCGAAATGATGCCTGCTCTTCTGGCTACTAACACAGAGCTTCAGATTTCAGAGTGTGCAGCAGAGTATCATCTAAACAGAAGATTGTTTTATTCAAACTATTACTCACTTTTCTTCTTTCAAGACATCTGTTACTTCTTATATTTTACAGAAGTCTTTCCAAGGTCTTTATGCTGAGCTATTCCATGGATTTTGTGTCGGAGTTATCTACCACGGGCTCTCTTACCTCATTCCAGTGCCTTAAGTACTTTTGGAAGCAGGAAGCTTTTGTAGCTTTGATTTACATATTTAGATCAAAGTACCCTCATAGCTCTCCACAGTAGTTAAAAAAAAAAAAGGGATGTGGAAATATATGCAGTACCAGTTCCTTTTGGCTTTCTAGCTGGCAAAGCACACAGCAGGCATAATCTGGAACTTGCTGAAGCCAGAGAGAAACTTTCCGGTGATTTGGGATTAGACCTGGTGAAGATAAGTAATGTATAAACTAGTTTGCATTATGCCTGAACCACAGTGGGTTCTCTGGGAAATTACTGACTTATATTTGGACTTGGAGAAGCATGTTTGATGAGTTGATTTTTGTAGTTCAAGCCTGAAAGGAAGCAACAGATCAGTTAAATTGCCACACAACATTCCAGCAAAAGCAAATGCATCAGACCCACTTATCTTTTTAAAACTGCAATCTGTGTGGGAAAGAACACGTTGTACTTATGTAGCATTATGAAATCGTGGTTTTAAAAGAATATGGAAGTGCACTAGTTTAATTAGATTGCTCTTAAATGATAACGGGCTTGCCCTTTAAAATGAGGGACTTTAAACTTTGGATTGCTGTTACAAATAGGACTTAAACCTCAGTAAGCCTACACAAGCATTCAGGCAAAGTGTGCTTGGAGGGCAAACTCTCCAAAGGCCTGGAGGGGCCACTCCATGTTCCCTCATGGCAATTTAGGGATTATCGGAGGTTTCCCTTTCTTGCTCTTGTGGCTGTCTCCTGCTAGTACAACTATACAACATTGCCATCTGCTGACTGTCCTTCTTAATTACAGTACAGACGGAGCCCAGCCCTCCCCCCCCAAAACCACTCTAGAAAACAGAAATTTATATTTAAAGATCTTCTGAATATTCATATTTGTTTAAAAAAAGCAAAGAGAGGAATCTCTCAGAGTGTATACTTTTTCAGAGGACCAGATTTCACGTACTCCCTTGTTATCATGCTGTGGGAGCATATCTTGCAGAGCGTACACAGTAATGTCACAGAAGGCACATGGAGCCTAAGCTCTCGTTTGCCAGCAAAAAAAAGTAAAAGGAAGTTGTCATGACTAATTGCTGCTATTCATTGCTTTAATATCTTGATTCCAAGTTAATTTTTCTAAATGAACCAAGAGTTTGCCTCCACCCCCAAAGCTCTGTGGGGGCCTACTAATTGCTTTATAAACAAGTGACGGACTTCTGTCTTGCACTCTTAGGCAGCGGTGCACAGGGTTGGTTGGAAAATTTGGCAGGAAAACCAATGATTTCAAATTTCTCATTCTATTTAAAAGCAGCCAGGCACAGTACAAAAACACAATGGCAGTACCTATAGCCAACCTGGTGAAAAGGGAAATACAGAATAGGCACTTTTCATGTTTACTCGCATTGTTTCATGTTTTTTTGCTTTATGGGTTTTTTTTCCCTGTGACTTTCTGGCAGCTCTGTTTTATTCTCAGTACAATTAATTAATTAATTTGATGTCCTGTCAACAGGTATAACTGTGCTCCAGGGGACAGAAAGTTGGAAAAATGTTTGACCTTTTAGATGCTTAGCTAAACACAAGCTCTATGTAAACAACCGCTGTTTGCCCACCATTAAGAGTGACACATTATTCCCTGCTCATACTGACTGTACTTTTAGTGTCTATTTAGCTGCATGGAATTACCTCTTCACTTCTCACAGCTGGAACACTTATCGTGACAAGGACAAGTTAAAAGTGCCTTTATTGAGATCATGAGCTAGTTCTAACTGCACAACTGTCAGTAGAAAAGGACTCCTGTTTTTAAATGCTGAATGCGCTAATCCTGCAGAAATTTGCAAGCATCTAACTTTTATTATTTAAATGGTCCTCACACAGGCCACTCAAAGTATGCAAAATTTAGCACATAAACAAATCTCTGCAAGTTCTGTACCTTGAATTGCCCAACATTCAGTACAAGACTGTCTCTCACTGTTTGATTTGTACGCCACCAACAGAAACGAGAGCTCAACCAGTAATGATGGAACCTAGTGAATTACAAAAAAAAACCAAAACCAAAACAACATTATTCTATAAACAAGTGTTCATGTTAATATTTGTACTTGTATTAAAAGTCAATTACTTGATACCAATAATCCATCACAGAACTCTTTTTCAGTCCAGACACAATACTGACCTTCCTGTCTGTGTCTGCAGTATGTTCAAAGCTGTGGTCATTTATATACTCCAATGAATAATCTGCCGTACTGTTCGGTTATTTTAGCATCTAGAAATGGAATGTCAAAGGGAATAAGGACTGTCCTATGTTCATTTCCTGCCATTAATCAAGAACTTTACATCTCATAGATTCAATCTGTTCAGAAACAGAAAATGGTTTTTGCGCTAGCGTCTCTACCTTATGTCAGCTGCACGTTTCTGGGAATATAAAAATACATGCACAATTTAAAGGACAGAGCTGGCAGAGGAAAGCTAGTAGGTGTTTAAGGCATCTAGTAATTTCAGTAGGCGTACCAATGTATAAGCTTGAGTTAACCACAACAAGCAGTAGAGAGCACCCACAACATTGCCCCAGTTCCGCTGGCACACATGCCCATTGTACCCACACTTCATTTCCACCAGTCTAAACAGTGGCACACAAGATGTGCCCCTTACCTTTCACAGTCATCTCAATGTAGGCTTTTTAGCACTTCATGCATAAATGTGGTCAGGCTCAAGATACAATGGGAATACAGCCAAAGAGGAAATCACTGCATCCCAGCACAGAACAGATAACAGTATGCAAGGAGCAGAATAAACATGCTGCACTCCCTTAGGAGAGTCCAGAAAATGCACTTCAGAATTTTAAAGACCAAGTTCACTGTCACCTCACCCACTCACCTCACTAAAACGAGTCAATAACATGATCCTACGAGATCCTACATGGCCAGCTCATGTTCCTGCCCAGCCAGGCTCTTATTCGAGTCAAATACCTTTTCAGCTTTACACTGCTTGGCAGCAAGCTCATCTGCAGCCTGTCAGTATCCATGCTGCTGCAGCTTGAGCTGTATTACAGGGTCTTGCCAGCTTTTCATCTAGGGAATGAGGGAAGCTACATGCACAGAATAATAGTGCTCCTTACCCCAAGGGTTTAGACTAATACAAATTACCCTTTTCCCTGTTGACATGTTGTTTTATCTGTCTCCCACAACTTGGTGCACCTCTTGGTGATTGTCTGCAAGGAGAGCTACTGAAAGCAGAGTAGCCAGGAAAGATACCAGTGTGCAGGGTTACATCTCTGAGGCTCTGTGATTGCAGACTGGGCAGAGAGTGAAAGGAAGGAGGGAGGGAAGGTACCTGCAAAAGGATTGAGAATGGGGAGAGGAAGAGCTGGTCTGTCTCTGCTGTAGGAGGACTCCTAATGGGGCACCCTGTCTTGTCTGACTGGTGCAGTGAGCAGGTCAACAAAATCCTAGTGACTTAGGGGCTGCCCTGGAGTTGAGAGGAGCTTTTGTGCCTGCAGTAATTCATTAGCCAAACTGGCAACATAATGGGTTTGTGCCATACTGTCAGATTCAGGGCTAGGCCCCTGTGATGGGTAATGACGATGTTTCGATGACTAGAGACTGCCTGTTGTGATCCCAGGTCATCTAAATTTCCTACTCACCAAGCAGCTTGTCATGGGCAGCGAACCCCAACTCTGCCTCCCTCTGGTCTGTGGCGCAGTACCAGTGGGCAGTCAGTAGATCCAGTGAGAGAAGACAGCTTTGATGAAAAGCGAGGCAGGCTGGAGGAAGAGAGCATGAGCCCAAATTGAGTGATGTACATCTTCATGTAGAGAACTGCTTGACCATGCTTCTGAAACTCCCTGTCCCAGGGGCTAAGAGCCACTAGCTTCTCAAAAATCCTGTCCTTTCGTGTGAGGCACTGGAAATGATAGTGTATCCTCCTGCTGCGGATCAGAATAGCTACTGGTCCTGGAAAAGCATTGCAGAAATGTTACCTGGAGAGAAGGAAATAATGCCTTATTTTTTTAGAAAAGACTAAGAAAACATTATAAAATATTTTTAAAATAGTCAGATCTCCATTTTTTTTTCCTCTGGGAAAACTGGGAAGTTGTCATTTCACGTTAACTTGGATTGAATACTTTTTAAATTGCTAAGCACCGCACCTCACAAAAAAACACCAAACCAAACAAAACAACCAGCAAAAAAACATTAGCAGAGCCTTGTACCAGAACATGTGAGTGTGCTTGGCCCAAATTTCTTGGCTTGGGCTTCTAAACACAGCTGTAACACAAAAAGAAAAGCAACATTTATATCTTTCTGACTTGACTGGGTTTGATTACTCAATGTGAAACTGAGGCAGGTTGGGAGGGGAAGTTTGAGGTTAACTGAGTAAGTGTTTTTTAAATTAGTACCTGGTAGGGAGGAGAAGGGGAGAAACCTTTACCCATTGTTTAAATGTCTCTAAGATCATTTTTTATGCAAAATCATTCCTCAGATATGCCTTGTCCTAGAGTGTTCTGATTATTTTATTCATTAGTCCTGCAGGAGACCCAGAGCCAATGACTGATTTTATGGGCTTTTTTAGTGGTTGGCTGCTAAACTTTGGAATCCAAAACCTGTACCATGCTGTAGAAACAAACATAATCAGGACAGCTGCATTCAACATACATTAATTGACAGCAAGACAGTTACACTAGGAAGGAATTTGTGCCAGTGTAACTGCTGAGGGGTGAAAGAAAAAGGAAAAGGAAAAAGAAAAGGAAAAGGAAAAGGAAAAGAAAAAGAAAAAGAAAGAAAAAGAAAAAAAAGAAAAAGAAAAAGAAAAAAAGAAAAAAGAAAAAAGAAAAAGAAAAAGACAAAAGACAAAGACAAAAGACAAAGGAGAAGGGGAAGGGGAAGGGGAAAGGGAAAGGGAAAAGGAAAAGGAAAAGGAAAAGGAAAAGGAAAAGGAAAAGGAAAAGGAAAAGGAAAAGGAAAAGGAAAAGGAAAAGGAAAAGGAAAAGGAAAAGGAAGGCAAGGCAAGCAACAAAAAAAAACCCAGAAGCTGGTTTAATTATTCAAGCATTATTCCTACTGAAGATGTGCTTGTAAAAGTGAGTTAGCAATAGGCACTGACCATGGTGAAGCTAACAACTGCCCATAGCCTGAAGCAGGACACTGAGACACTGCACAAAACCCAGATTTAGATCTTCCTCTTTTCTCAAAGGGGAAATGCAGAAGGCATTTATATCATCATTTAAATGCTATTTCCTTATTTACCACATTATAATTTGCTAACTGTATGTTCTTATGCTCTGGAAGAAAACTATCCTTTGAGTACAGGTTTTCAATAAAGGCATAAAATGCAGGTGTATTACAGTCACACTCGTTATACTATACTCTACCCTGATGGCATTTCACAGGATTTCCTAGTTCAATGTCAGTCAGCTTTTCCTTTTGCTCTTTCACAACTTTAAAGATTAATGTATTTTATCTTACTCAAAAGTCCCGATCCAGAGTCTATGATCAAAAGCCTTATTGAAAGACATTCATTTCTTAAGTAGCACAAAAAGAAACTGTAAACCTCATTGCTGTTACTGAACAAAAGTACCCAGCAAGCATCCAAGAGAGACCGGACTATTGTGTGGATAAGTAGAGCATCCAAGACTGAAAAGTGAAAACTGAAAAGAAACTTAGGAAGGGCGCATAAAAGCATGTGATTCAGGGCTTAATCTACTCATGATAAGCATGAAATCTAGTTACCACATTTCTGCCAGCAGAAGGGTTTCATGTACCATCCCCTGAGACATCTTTAACCCACCAGGGTGCCGTGAATCTGACAGTGGCAGAATCAGTCACAGCCTCAAAGAGATGATTTGGCAGTTCTCTTGGTTTCTTCAGCATTAGAAAGTCTTCCACTGACATCTACTGGTTTCAGATAAGACCTGGAGTGAAAGTAGTATAAGAAAGATGTCATTCGACTTCATTAGATGACAGCACATTTTGATCAGGAAAAATATAAACAGCTGATGTAACTTTTGGTTGACTTTCCTTCTGACAATTTAGGACACCTTATTACCATAATTTGTGTCAGATTTCTTTTCTGCTTGACTCAGAAGTGTCCTAGCCCTCACCTGTTTTATCTTCTGGAGTCTGGCTCATCCACAGGGCCGTTTCGAAGTAATTCTTCAGTCTTCAGAATTCTTCAGAACAGAAGAAATGAGAACAGTTTCAGAAATATCTTTTTGAGATCATATACAAAGTTAGATATGAACATCTAGTTGCTACATATAATGAAGATTATCACACACATCCATGTTACTCTAACAGGGCATAATTCAAGCCCACTGAATTACAGCAAAGTGACTCCAGGTCTGAATGCTCAGTGCCACAAGATAGGTATGAATTGACTCTGCTATGAGCAAGCAGGATTCGATCACGCACTCCCTTCATTAAAATTGCAGCTTCTTTTTCTAAGAGGGGAAACCTCTGCTTGCTAAATGAAAATACTGAAGCAACTATACACTTCTTACACAGTGGGACACATAGATAACACAATAATGTAAGTGGACAGCTTAGCTCTTTGCATACAGTTCAGTATTCTTACTCACCCTCCTCTCATCAGATCTCAAAAATCCTACCAGATATTCTAACATATACTAACCAATGTTTGGGGAGTTTTAAAGACATTAAAAGAGACAAAAATGTTTTCAAAAGACTTCATGAACATTTTTCCACTGCCCACTGTCCAAGGATTGTTTCCTTATACATAGAAAGGACTACACATCGTCCATGGAAAGAGGAAAATTTTGGTCTTAGGCTCCCAGTAGCAACTTATGTATGCAAATGGCTCAGATTTTGATTGGTAGTTTCTGTGCAAAGCTAGAAAAATGGCACTAGGATAGTGCAAATTCCCTGTCTTCTCTGGAAACAGATTGCTATCCAGAACTGGACAGGTTTATAGGGTATTAGGTTTTTATATATAGCTGTCAAGTCCCTCAGGAACTCCTTTAAATTATCCTAGGGTATTTACCATTATTCCCTTTCAGCCCTTTGGCAGAAGATGAAATGTCATATTTTTCACTTTTACATCTAAAATATTTATAAAAGCTTGCACAAAAATCAATCATTGCAGCCTAGATAAAATTTGCATATATGTGCTTTATAGGCATTCCACACTATGCCCCTGACACATCTGAAGTTCATGCAGGTTTGACTTTAGCCCATGGTAACACATCATGAATTCTCTCTTTGTAGACAAGTATAGATGTGTGGAGTCCTGGCCCACTGTTAATTATCTTCCCGCTTACACTAGCAAAACCTAGGGAACATGAGCCTCACACTTCAGTATCTTAACTGCAGAATCATCCAAACTATGTTTCAAAAGCACAGTGTAAATATTGTAATGTGTACACACTAAATACACTGGAAATAAAAATTGCAAAGACAGGAAAGTCCTCTAAAGCAATCTAGTCTAGAGTAACATTTACAAGAAAAAGGGATGGGTACAAAGGAGAACCAGCAGCTTAGTGAAAGAGTGAATTCTTAATTCTTCATGTTTAGACAGTAGAGTGGTCAAGAACAGGAAAGTTGGTAGGTAAGATCTCCTGCTTAATTTTTTCATTTTCCAAGCCTGAAGGTTAGAGCTCTAAAATTATGCAGCTGCAAGGTCAAACATTGAGGGTAGCAGGTCAGATCAGAGCTTGGAGCAGGAATAAGGATGTTTGGAAGCTCTTAGATCAGGGGCACACAACAGAGACATGGAAACACTGGGTCAGTACAAAAAAGGTAGGGAGCCTCAGAAACTCTGAGAGCAAGCTAGTCAAAATAAGGAAGTCAAACCAAGTCCTGTCTCAGAGGACAGGACACAGGCAATCAAAAGCACAAGCTTTGTTACCTCCGTAACAGGGAACAAAACCAACATCTGAGCAAAAGTGACAGTCTGAAATAAACCAATGCAGGTTGCAGCCTGTGTGGTCAGGAGACTTCTCCTTGATGACATAAGCTCTTTGGTGGGGGTGAGTCAGGAATGACAAAAGAAAGCATTTGTCTTGCTCAGAGCTAAACCATGTCTTCCAGTGTGATTGTTAAAAAAGATAGGGAGGTAATAAAAAAATCTATACTAACAAAGGAGAAGGATTTTCGCCTAGAACATGCCATTCACAAGGTCTAATCCTTTGGCCTTCCCTCCAAGATCCAACATTTAAAAAACTACAATAACTCTATTTACTTGGTTTTGCTTTATCTTACCCATGTAGTTGCTGCTAGAGGGGTTGACAGCATTTGCCACCCTTACCCTTTGTTTCTTTCAACAGCAGTACCGCCTTTCTACATGAGAACCTGCATATCTGCCATGGGTGCCTGTATTTCTGGAGCCTTTGAAGACCTTGTTCCCATCCCTTTGACTTAAGATTTCACAGCCTTTAGGAATGCATGAAAAAGAGTAAAACGTGAAGTCATGTCACAGAATATTTATTTCCTTTGCTACAGGTTCTAGCACTGTTTTTAAAACAGCATTTTCAGTAAATCTCAGTTCTGGTGAAAGCTTCCAAACAAGCTGCTTGTGAGACTAAGAGCTAATATGGCCAGACATGGACAAAAAAAAACCTATGGCAAGTTTTAGAGTCACTCAAAGTTCTTTCCATTTGTAAATAGATTAAAGGTTTATTACAGATTAAAAAGAATATGTAAGATTCTCTCCATGTGTTATAGCCAGTAAATATGAAGACTCAGACTAAAGCAAAGCCCTTGTTTTGCACAATCTTTTCAGGTACTTTGCCACTGAGCAGTGTGTTACTCATCCTACACAAAAAGCACTTATGCTGTCAACTGTGCCGCACTCATCATTACCTTTCATTTTCATTTCAACAGATTGTCAATATCACACAAGAGCTCTCAGGCTCAGTGCCAAAGAGAGCGGATAACTAGGGTGAAATCCTCAGAGCAAATCCAAAGGATTGGCTCTGGAACACTGGAGAACACCAGCCTAAAAAGCTATTAGGAGCAGAAAAGGCTTATATATGGAAATGCTATCAGCGCAAAAGACTAAGCAGACTGGAAACTAACTTTCTATAGAGGCATAGCTCTTAACACTTCCATGTTCTGCTCTGGTTTACTTTCCCATGTACAGCTGGAGAAGGAGCAAAAATTAGGAAATCAGCCACCCCCTGTGAGACTACAAGAGACTGAATAAAGAAAAATGAATGATGCTGTTAGCCCACAAAGTTCATTAGGTTTGTTTGGTTTTAATGTGTGAGCAAGGAGACAGAGAAAAGTCTCATAAGGAACATAAATCCTCAGAAGAATACTTTTCCTCAGTGTAGCTGAAAAGGGTTAAATGTCTCAGATGCACTGGGAAAAAAAAACTGGCAAAAGGCATTGGCAGACAATGCATTTAAAACAATAGTTAATGTACATTTAGCTTATATGCTGAAGTTTGGGAATATTTCTTACCTTAATTTCCTTTAGAAATACCAAATACCAGAAAGCTGTTGCATATATCTTCAAATACTTCCTCAGCAACCTGTAGTCACCTGAAATGGAGTGAATCACAGCCACAGATTTTCTGGCACTCCTATACAATCATCAAAATTAACAACTACATACCTGCATATACAGAAGGTGCTCTAAAACAGTTAATGTCAGAATATATTACTTTGTTGAAGTTCATGCCATTTCTCCTGACAGTATGCAGTAAGAAATATCATGAGAATCCAGATCATCATGTTAATAACATGAATTCCGTATTTTTAGCATCAGCAAGAAGAAAGCTCACATTCAACAAGAATGTAGGACGTAGTAGTCATCAAAAAAGACTAGCATAAAACAAAGATGACATAGATTTGTATGGCAGAAGACAGTTACTACACTGCAGCTCAATTTATTAATCTCAATTTATTAATCTGTTTAAATCTTTACAGCATAAAGTATAAATTAGTCTGTCTATCTCTACTGATTTCAACAGATCATCTCAAGGCTTGGAAGCAGTTGTCCTTAGAGCATGTTGCATTCTTTAAAGCAACTGTAAGCTCAGACAGGCCATACAAAACACCTTGAGAAACCCTAGCTAGGGAATACAGCAGTTAAAATCATACACTTATAATCTCATGGTTATACATACTAGCTGTGAGTTACAAGCTTGGGCAAGAGAAAGAAAGGGTCTCTTAGGCGATTTGTGCTGTGTGTTCCTCTGTCATGGCAACTTTTTCTCTAGAGTGCTACTGGCATCACTTCAAAGTACTCTCTTCCTAAGACTAACTTTCTCGAAACAAGCCTCTTTGGTAGATAATGGACAATGGCAGTTTTTCGCTTTGTGAATATACTGAATTCAAACCAAGGCTGATAAAAATTTTGACCATTTAATCAAAGGGCAGATTGCTATTACTGCTGTTTAGCAGCTTTCTACTAAACTTTGTACCCTAGTTACACTACCTCACAGAAATTATATTGATTCAAATTGTTTCTGGGGGAAAAGTTTTCTGGGCAAAAAATGCTTTCAAAATTGTAAGATCAAGATGTTATCCTGCTATAATACTGCACTTTGCCTCTTCTGTTTTCTCCCATCCCTTCTTTTACTCTGCCATCTCAGCCCAGAGGCATTAAGAGAAAGGTTGCTTGAGGTGCACCAAGGTGGGAAGTGGCCAGCTTTTTTGGCAAGTTGGTTAACTGTACGGCAAATGATACCGCATAGAATCCAGGGGAACATGGATAATGCAACTTCTCCAAGAGTTATACCCACAAGCAGATTGAATGACATTGTGGCCTCACTTCCCTTATTCTGCATAACTGTTCTTGAAAAACTGTGGTAGCATGTTGGAGGTATACAGGAAATACCTCTGCTTATTTGTTTGATCATTTCTTTGCCAGTTTCTGGTTGGGATGGCTGTTACAGTGAAGCCTGACCTCTGTTTTCTCTGTCAGCAGCCACCTCTTCCCTGGTCCTGCAAGCATCACTGCTTAATTCTCTGCAAAACACCCTTGATAAATCAGCTAACATCTTACAGAAGATGAAAACCTGGCCATAAGAACCACAGTGAAGGACAAGTTCTTTAAAAAATTACTCTCATCCATATGAAATGCCAGTTCTCCAGCCCACACTAGCCTAGTCAATTCTTAGTTTGCTGAACCCCAACTGCTTTCATTAAGTTCCATTACTCATTTATACGAATCCAGTATCTTACTCTCACTCCTACATTTGGCTCTGAGTGCTGATAAGATTGTTAGTGCTTTTCCCAGGGCAGTAACTCAAGCAACACAAGCAACTTCTGCAAGGTATATGTGCTTGACTGATCAAGTTCACTCCCCATCCCACCCACCATGAGAGGCCAGCCAGAGTGCAGCAACTGTCTGTGCATAAACAGATAATCTACAGCATGTATAGAGAAGGCAGCTTTTTTTACAAATTATCTCAAATGTGCTGCAGGACAAGATGCTGAATATGTGGTTCCTACAGAGCTGCAGACTAACAGTGATTTTTCCATACACACATCACTGCCTTGAAAGATCCTGCTTTATGGTATACCTAACACAACATTTCAACGTGACAATGGTGGAAAAGGTAAACAGTGGCAAATGGCTTTGGGTTCCAGGTTTTGGAGAACATAGTAGCTATGTTATACAAATGTGCAACTAAGCAGAACATGGGATCATGTCTCTTTCAAGGAGAAAGAGGTGATTTTGCCCAAACCAATTCTGTTTTCCTGGAACACACATAACCAATCCACCCAGAAAGATAACTCAAATTCAACATCTCCATCTTTTTTTCTTTTATGTTTTTTTTTTTACCTTAGCCAGCTTACAAGCTGCTTTGGTACTTCACTCCCTGTGAAATCATTCTGTTACAGTTCATGCTTTGCTACAAACACCTTCTGGGATTGTAGGAACCTTTTAAGCTGCTCAGTTTTAGTCATACCAGCCAAGTATGAAGGTAGGAACTAGCATTCCTTCTTGGCAGGCTCCACAACACACTGTCAGCTGTTCTTAACCGGTTTGTTTTTCAGCACTATACTCCCTGACACATATAACTCATCTCTTTTGAGACACATATAAGTCTGTCAGTTCCCTCCTACTTCCTTTTTTAAGCACTTTCAACTTTAATATTTCCAGTGGAGAAGAAAAATCTGCTGGGGCACCAACACCCATTACAGCTGACTGTGGACATCTGTTGTTAGGGAAGGAAGATTCAGCCTGTGCTGGAAGTAGAGGAATGCTGGAACAAAAGTTACCTGAAAATCTTTTCATCTTCCTTGCCGTCTTATGTTCAGCTGGGAATGGATTTCTTTCTGTCATGAAACTAGTTTATTTCTTGGCAAAGTACCATCGCCCCTATTTTATTTTCTCTGAAGGCTTAAAAACTTGTTATAAGTGTCCAGAGGTATAAAATTTAACATCTGTTCTATAGGCCATTTCTAGACTATCTAAGAGACAAGTCAGGGTCCTCACTTGATGGTTTCTCTCCACGTGAGATGGATCATTGTAGCACACACGTAAAAGAAAGAAGAAAGACAAAATACCCTTTAAAAAGGAAAGCTTTAGATGACAAAAACTTTCAACAGAACAAAACTCTTCCACTTTTAGAAGAGTATTTTACACAGGCATGGCCTACAAAATATGCTCTCTTCCTTCTTATCTACAGCAGTGTACAAATAATCAGACAGATCTGGAGACACCTGTGGGTTCCTGATAAGCTCAGCCGCTGCCTGCACTTCTTAGTAACACAGTCTCTGATTTCCTCCAGATCTCGCCAAGAATTTTGCTGCTTGAGAGAACAGCCTCTTCTACCTGATCATTAACACTAGACCTAAGGCAGGTCCCATTCTACAGTATGCCAAATAATCCCGTTCAGAAACTTTCAGTGTTCTTATTAGTGTGTTGCTTTAGAAACTTAGTCTTCCTAATTTTAAGTCTTGGTTCATAGTCACATAATACTTTGTTATACCTGCTAATATTGTGGCAGTTCTTTACTCTGAATAGTTCTTCCCTTAATATCAACTTTTTCTTGTCATTTATAGAAAGAAGTCATGGCTTCTCTCAGCCTTTCTCTTTTAGCCCAAGCTCAGCGTATGTGGTTTGTGTGTAAACACAGTTTTGTAGGGTAGGCTCACCCTTCCTTTAGTCATCTCAGTCAAGATAGTTTGCTCTTCTCTAGTTTCACAGAGTGGTTGACATTGAATGGCGCCTCTGGAGATCATCTAGTGCAATTCCCCTTTTCTCAGAGCAGGATCAGCTACAGCAGATTTCTCAGGGCCATGTTTAGTTGGAGTTTTATTATCTCCAAGGATAGAGCCTCCACAGCCTCTGTGGGTGACCTGTTCCGACATTTGACAACACTCACCATGAAAAAAAAGTTGTTTCTTGTGTTAAAATTGAGTTGTCTGTGTTTTCATTTGTGCCCATTGCCTCCTGTCCTGCCACTGGACACTACTGAGAAGAGCCTGGGTTCATCCTCTTTGTTCCTCCCATCAGGTATTAACGCACCTTGGTGCACATTGAAGAAATGATTCAGGGAGTCATCTCTTCTTGGGCCTGAACAGCCCCAGCTCTCTCAGCTTCTCCATCAGATGCTCCAAGCCCTTAACTGCTTTCCCTTAATCTTTCACTGGAATCATTCCAGTATGCTCATGCCTCTCTTGTACTTGCGAGCTCAGAAATGCACTCAGGACTCCAGAAGCGTCTCATCAGTGCTGAGTAGAAGGAAGGATTACCCCCCTTGGCCTACTGGCAACACTACTCTTAATGAAGCCCAGCTTGTGCCTGGCCCTCTCTGTCACTAGGGTGTTTGAGATCCACTGACTTCAACATGAATGACAGAACCATACACAGCATTTACCCAGGTCCCCGGTTTTCATGTGTTAAGCCCGTTTGAGTGATTATAAATTAAAAGGAATTTTGGCTCAAAATTAAGTTTACTTATTAAAGGAGAGCAACATTTTCGGCCAAGCTGTCATGGTGCTTGGATCAACACATTGGATTACAATATTGACAATGATATTCCTGGAATATACTTACCAGGAAAAGATGCCCATTAATATGCCTCAGCCTTAGGACCATAGCTTCTTTGAGATGAAGATGGCATGGTTTATTCTGTGTCACCCTCATGACTCAGAAGGCTCACAAACAGTGCAGCTGATAACTAGGTGATAATTGTGCTGGTAATGACTTTGTCATCCATTTACTCACTCAGCCTTAAATGATGTAATACACTCAGATAACATCAGAATGTTACCACCATGATCCTAACACTTGAAAAAAATGGTATGCTGATTTTCCTTATTTTTCCTGGAAAGTAACCCACTGTTTGGTTCTTTTTGTGGGGATGGGAGGATGGAAAGACCACCATCAAAAATGAAAATTTTTTGTAACTCTTGTTGTTATTTGTACTCTAGCTCAGAGTAACCTAATAAATGAGCCACTGTTGCACTCTGGTGTATTTAGAAGTATTTAGGCTTACGTGCACAGGTAATTTGGTCCTGGAGGACCTTGCTTTCTTGGGGGGTGAGGCAGTGAAGACAACAGAAGCAGAATTAGGAAGACAAGACGTTTTGTGAGCTGTCTCCAAATGGACAGGGATTAGCGGGAAAACAACGTAACTCCTTTCAATACTTCACTGAGACAAAGGACCAGCCAGCAATCAAAGGGCAGGTTGGTGCTCAGGTGAGCTCTCTGTACCCCAAGGAGCTGGACAAAACCTTAAAACAAGCTGCACACCCTGCCAGATACCTACACAACATATGAAAGACACTCGAGCCTGCAGGAAGTCATGCCAGAAGGTCAGAGCACAGTCTGACCTCAGCATCCCACATCCCAAACCCAGTGGAAGGCCATGAGAAAGCTAATGAGAAAAGCAAGAGTACATTTGTATTAATTGTCAGCATGTGCCAGGATGCTCAAGTGATATTTTCTCTCAGTGCTACTAACAGGCAAGGCCAGCTTCAGTAAGATAATATTTCCACGTGGCTCTTACTTCTTCCCCCTAGTGCAGCTTGCTTCACTTCCTCAAGATGGTGAAAACCTAACATGTCTCAAGCAGGTTCCTCTTAGCCGCTTCTGCCTCCCCAGCAAAGCCATTTTGCACATCTGCTGCATTAGCAGCATACCAGTGCTTTTCCTGACAAGCTCATCCTACCCTGTGGTAAATATGGCGGGCTTGTAGCCAGGGAAGGCTTTGAACCAGTGAGCCAATAATGCAGATACAGTCACAACCTATGTCCAAGAGTTCTAAAATGGCAAGGCATGTTTCCTTGTGAAGGGACAGAGTCCCCCACAGAAACACATGGAACCACTGCGTCTTCATTTCTAACAGTACAAGACACCATGAGTAGAATGCATTAACATTAAAAGAAAAAGCAAAGAAACACAGCCATCCTGCTCAGCAGGGAAAGGGGAAAAGGAGATCAAAAATGCCAAATTGAGCATTTCCTTTCAGTTATCACTGAAAAAGTGGGCAGGGGGCTGGTACAGGTAACATCAAAAAGAGAAGAGTAAATAAACATTAAAAATACTAATAGTCTGAAGGAGCAGATTAGACAGCACTTAAAAGTAACGTGTTGATAAATTGGCTGAACATGATGAACATCTGTCTAACATATGTGAAAACCTGCCTGAAACAATCTCAGTCTTGTTAGCAGTTACTTTCGAGAAGGACAGCTGGGGACTTGTGAGCCACCAATGATGGGAACAACATAAGTACAGAGTCTGTGCTTAGAAGAGGTGAGGAATAGGGAAAGGAGATGAGTAAAAGCTCAGCAACTTTACTTTCAACTTCCAACAAGAAAAAAATTCTTGGAAAAACATAAACTTGCTCTAAGCACTCAAATAACAAATAAGGAGCCAGTATGATGGTTTAAGAGTGTTAGTGCAGGGGAGAAGAAGTAGCTGTTGCATATTTTGACTTTACTTCAGCTTTGGGCACTGTCTTGTGTAGCATTCTTACGAACAAACAAAAGAAGGTGGAGAGAGTTTAGCATGGGTATATCCTGGGTTCAGCAGTAGCAGTCATTTTTTTCTTTCCGAGTAGCTGGTGCAGTGCTGTTTTTGACTTTCAGCCTGGGAACAGAGCTGATAACACCAATGTCTTTAGTTCCTGCTCAGTAATGCTTACTCTGACCAAGGACTTTCTGAGTCTCATGCTCTGCCAGGGAGGAGGGGAAGCCGGGAAGAAGCAGAGGCAGGACACCTGACCCAAACTGACCAAAGAGGTATTCCATATCACAGCACGTCATGCAAAGTATATAAACTGGGGGCAGTTACCCAGAAGGGTTAGATCACTGCTCGGTTGGGCTGGGTATTGGTCAGCAGGTGGTGAGGGGTTGTATTCTCTTCCCTTGTTATTTCCCTTATCATTATTATGGCAAATGAAGCTGCTAAGCCACTGTCCATCATATTTGAAAAATCATGGCAGTCAGGTGAAGTTCCTGACAACTGGAAAAAGGAAAATATAACCCCCATTTTCAAGAAGGGGAAAAGAGATGACCTGGGGAACTACAGACCAGTCAGTCTCACCTCTGTGCCTGGCAAAATCTTGGAGCGGATTCTCCTGGAAGGCATGCTAAGGCACATGAAAAACAAGAAGGTGCTTGGTGACAGCAGCATGGCTTCACTAAGGGGAAATCCTGCCTGACCAATCTGGTGGCCTTCTATGATGGGGCTATGGAACTGATGGACAAGGGTAGAGCAGTTGATGTCATCTACCTGGACTTGTGCAAAGCGTTCGACACTGTCTCACATGACACCCTTGTCTCTATGTTGGAGAGACATCAATTTGATAGATGGACCACTCAGTGAATAAAGAACTGGCTGGATGGTCGCACGCAAAGAGTTGTGCTCAATGGCTCAATGTTCAGCTGGAGACCAGTAACGAGTGGTGTCCCTCAGGGATCAGAGTTGGGACCGGTCTTGTTCAACATCTTTGTGGGTGACATGGACAGTGGGATTGAGCACGCCCTCAGCAAGTTTGCCGATGACACCAAGCTGTGTGGTTCGGCTGATACGTTGGAGGGAAGGGATGCCATCCACAGGGACCTTGACACGCTTGTGAGGTGGGCTGGTGCCAACCTGATGAAGTTCAACCATGCATGACAAGTGCAAGGTCCTGTACCTGGGTCAGAGCAATGCCAGGCACAGCTACATGTTGGGCAAAGAAGAGATTCAGAGCAGCCCTGCAGAGAAGGACTTGGGGGTGTTGGTTGATGAGAAAATGAACATGAGCCGGCAGTGTGCACTCACAGCCCAGAAAGCCAACCATATCCTGGGCTGCACCAAAAGGAGCGTGACCAACAGGTTGAGGGAGGTGATCATGCCCCTCTACTCTGCTCTTGGGAGAACTCACTTGGAATATTGTGTGCAGTTCTGATGTCCTCAACAGAAAAAGGACATGGAACTGTTGGAACAAGTCCAGAGGAGGGCCACAAGGATGATCAGGGGACTGGAGCACCTCCCATATGAAGATAGGCTGAGAAAGTTGGGGCTGTTCAGCCTGGAGAAGAGAAGGCTGCATGGAGACCACATAGCAACCTTCCAATATCTGAAGGGGGTCTATTGGGATACTAGGGAGAGACTCTTCATGAGGGACAGTAGTGAGAGTACAAGAGGTAACGGGTTCAAACTTCAACCGGGGAAGTTTAGATTGGATCTGAGGAAGAAATTCTTTCCTGTACGGGTGGTGAGGCCCTGGAATGGGTTGCCCAGGGAAGTTGTGAATGCTCCATCGCTGGCGGTGCTCAAGGCCAGGTTGAACAGAGCCTTGGGTGGCATGGTTTAGTGGGAGGTGTTCCTGCCCATGGCAGGGGGGTTGGCACTAGATGCTCTTAAGGTCCTTTCCAACCCTAACCATTCTATGATTCTATGATTATTGGTGGCAGCAGCAGTGGTTTGTGTTATACCTTAGTTACTGGACTGTTCTTATCTCAACCCGTGGGAGTTACATTCTTTCCATTCTCCTCCCCATCCCTCTGGGAGCAGGGGATGGGGGGGTGGAAGGGAGGAGATTGAGAGAGAGACTGCGTGTTTTTCTGAGTTATGGCTGGGCTTAAACCATGACAGGGTGCACAATCAAAACAAAACAAAACTTTGTAAAACTATATTCATACAGTAGTTACAAAGGTTCCTTGTCTGAATGGAAGAGGTACCAAGCACTATGATATTTATCCTGAATCTGCATCAAATTTTCCCAGCATTTCTGTTTACAGTATGGATGATGGAATACACAGTATGCTTGTTAAATTTGCAGATGACATGGAATGGAGAGGGGATGCAAACATCCTTAGAGACAGGATTGGAACTGAAAATGCTCTTGATAAACTGGAAAATTCTGAGAACTGCTGGATGAATTTCATATGTGCAGAAACAAACAGCTGCCCAGTGGCCAGCAACAGCTGGCTTAGTAGGAAACCACTTAGAATATATCTTGGGAATATGGTGAATGACATGGTCAGCACAAATCAACAGTGGGAAAAAGATAAGTACCATTCTGGCATATACAGGCTAGTGATCAACACATAGCAAATGAGAATTCTCCTGTTAGTGTGCCTGGCACAAAAGAGGCTTCAGCCAAAAGTTATGCCCAGTTTCAGGCACTGCTTTTCAGGAAAGATTTCAGACAGCTGGAGGATACCAGAAGAGAGTGAGTTGAACCCATAAATGAGAAGAAAATGTAGGTGGGTGGAAGAATTAATTTAGCCTCAAGAAGAAACCAAACAAGGGAGATAAAGCAGAAAACATGCTTGTAGCATGACTGGAAAGATTTTAGGAGTTTGGGTATAGAAAACCACTTTCATTGTTACAGAGCATGCCTTACTTTTTCCAGGTTCCAAACAAGCAGCCTGCTGTGGCCCAGAAAGAACCTAACTGCTCTTGCTACCCAGGAAAACAGACTGGAGACTGATAAACACAGCCAGAAAGTCAAATCCTGACCTGTCAGCCTAGACAGCATGATAACTCACAGAATCCCCTAGCTATTAAATGGTATTTGAAGCACCTATTTAAATATGATGCAGTTGGAGCCTTGAATTACATCTCAAGAAGTAATAAATTTAAGTGGGATTGGTTCACTGGAAGAAGGATCACTGGGGAGAAGAAGGACAAAATGTGTGGATATGGGTAGGTTTTAGGTAGTACAGAGTAAATTTTATAAGCTGACATCTAATGAGGCAGAACTATATTATTCCTTCAACAAAAGCATGATACGTGGAGTAAAGAGGAGGAGGAAAAAAACCCATATAATTTTCCTTCCTGCCACTCCATTCTTATCTTTGTTTCTCTGTTGTCACTTCTAATTCCAGAACTGCTTAATTGTTCCCATGATTGACTTGCACTGGGGGATTGGAAATAAGCATGATAATAAGGTCGTGAATTTTTTCACAGAAACATGGGAGAAAAAGACATACTGCAGCACACTGAGTAGAGGAGAAACAGTGGCAGCTGCTACTGAGAAGGATCTGCCTAGCCAATTAGATTCACTCCTATTTTCTGTCTTTAAACAGAAACAAAACCATCTTGTAGACAGTATCTAGAAATCTATTCTAGAAATGTAACAGTAGGCTGGCTAGATATGTGGCAGAAAAGGAGAGAAATTGTGTTTTTCCAGTCAGAATATAGCCTGGGGCGACCCTGAAGAGAAGTCTAGAGCTTCTATTTAGCTAGGGACAAGTTCATACTCAGATGCTGTCCTTTCATTTCTTCTCTGGGCAGATCATGGTAGTCTGAAAATCTTAACACAGAAGCAGCCTCGAGTTCAGTCCTCATTTAAGCTGAAGCTTTAAAGTCTAAGTGGATAGGTGATGAGGTAAAGTACAAGGTAAGGCACAAAGAGAAAGAAAAGCAAAGTGTCTGTTATGAAATGTTTTTCTTGAACAGTTCAGGAGCAGGAATTCCCTTAATTTGTCTTGTTAGTGACCCCTTAAGTGAGCAGATAGCAAAGGGAAGCACCTCAAGGCAGTGTTTGCTGCTAGGGGATAGGTCTGCATCCTGTCATTATAATTTCTCGTGGTCAGTGGGAGGCCAATAAGAAAATGAGTTTCCAAAGGCACTGGGAAACATGCTGGAGAACACAGGCCCTTGCCCTTCCAAGACTACCTATCTCCACTGCAAGCAACAGTAGTCTGCTTCTAAAAACCCATCCCATCATGCCTCTATAGACTATAATAAAAGAAACACTGCTCTAAGGAGGAACTAGGGTCTTTGAGCATGTCTGTATAGCATAAACACAAGCACAAGAGGATGGAAAACTACATGCTTAAAAAGTAGAGGACAGAAAAAGCAGCCTGAGACACCTTGTCAAGCTGGAGGAATGAGCCAACAGAAAACTGAAAGGTCAAAAATGAGAAGTGAAATGTCCACAGCTTGGATGGCCTATCCCTACCTAGCAGTACATGCTAAAGACAAACTGGATAGGTAGCAGCTTTGCAGAAGAGCACTTGAGGGATCCTTTTGGGCAAGTTGCACAAGAGACAGCAGTGTGGCTTGCAGTGAAGGCAGCTAACCACATACTAGGCTACATAAGCAAGTGCATAGCCAGCAAAGGAAAGTGCATATTCCTCTCCACACTGGTAAGGCCATGGTGTCCAGTTTTGGATCTTATAAACTAAGGAAGGTATTGACAAACTGGGGAGAATCCTGCAGAGATTGCTGAACACTGAGACTGCTAAGAGGCTGGAGCACTAGCCACATGAGGAAGAACATTTCTGTATAGCACAGAGATGAGACGACTAAGGAGAGGCAGAAAAGAAATTACAGTCTCACAATGCAATGAGCGGTAGAGGAAAAAACCCTCTTCTCAGAGGTGCACAGTGAAAGGGAAAGGGGCCACAGCCACATGTTGCAATGAAGGAAAAACAGGTTGAATATAAGGAAAAAGGTCTTCACAACAAGAATGATTCAGCACTGAAGTGTGTGCCCAGAGTGGCTGTGAAATCTCCTGGAAGTACCTGCAACTTCACTGGATAAGGTCCTGAGCACTGGATCAAAATTTCTTAGCCCAGCATGGAAGAGGGCTGGACTAGGCGAACTCTAGAGCTACCTTCCAACTTAGATTTTGCTGTATTTCCAGGAACTTTCTTTAAGCTCACAAATGCAGCTGACTGTGAAGTCAGGAAACACCCTGATGTGCATCCCCTCATCCTGTGTCTTGTGCATTCAAGCTGTGCACTGCAGGTGGCACAGAAGCAACAGGAAAGAAGCAGCAGCGTTATTGCAGTCAGTGCCTGAAGGATGTAAGGCAAGGTCTGTAGGAAGAGGTAATCTCTTTTATTAGACTGGCTGATATAGTTAGAAGAACTTAGATGGGATTTGAGGCACGCAAATGCTTCTTCAGCCCAAAAATAGAACCAGCCCACTTAAGTGCTAAATGCAGGTTGAAAACAGTTACGCTGAATTTAGCTAGCTATATTTATAAACTAGACCATCTGAGAAAAAAACCCACATAATTGGCACTTGCAGAGTGGAAGAGATGTTAACTACGTTTTCTCCTCTTGATATACCTCCTGAGGAGGCAGAGGGATATTTTTGCCTACAGAACATGAGGGTTTGAAGTGTGACAAAGCACCTCAATAGGGCTAAGCATGGCTTCCCAGGAGCCGGGGAAACTTGGGGTACATGGTGAAACATACACATGTGTGCCAGAGCTCAGCATGAAGTTTCGCGCAAGGTTGCTAAGTAGGGGTGGCCATGCAGTGTGTGCCATGCCAACCCCTGCTCACCAGCACGGGGCATTGCAGGCGATGCTTGGCTTATCCTGACAATGGAAAGCCCACACATCTGCTGCAGGCTGGGTAAGACCTCACCCACTGTGTCCCTCATGGCTTCCTCATTGCATGCCAAACATCTCACCTGGCCCTTCAGCCAGGACTGGCTCTCATCACAGGCCCCATCCATCACCACAGACATTGGCTGGCTGCCCGCCGGTCCACCAGGACAAGCAGGGCCCCCAGATTTACCATAGGTGCCTGTTGCTCCTGTGCAAGCCTTAACCTCCAGCTACAAACCATCCCCTTCCCAGCCTGAGGTCAGCCTGACATAGCCCTCCTGGCTGGAGGCAGGCTCTGCTACCCAGCCCTCATGGACCTGACCGTGACATTCTGGAAGGTGGGTGCTGGGATGCTCAGTGCACTCAGGCAGGCTTTTGGGATACTCCCTTCATCTCTCCAGTTATTTCTTGTACTAATTACTACTGCTTCTTGCACTAATTACTGTTTTCTCCAGTATGTCTAAGAATGGCTTGACTGACACTATTTCAAACCCCCACAGACACCCAACACCTTGTCTCAAAGCATTAGTTACCAGAGGAAGAAAAGGAGGGAAACACTTCTTCTGGCATGTCCTATTTTTGGTAAACTTCCCTCTCTATTTTCTGTTCTCTCCATGTCTTTAAATAGATTTACTCTCAAAATCTGTCCTGAATGTACATGCTCCTCAAACAGCTAAAGGTCAATTAATTTGGATGCAGTGCCTGGCAGTTACTTCTTCTTTTCTGCCAGCTATCCTTGAATATGAGTGGCATGTTTGCTATTTTTTAGCTCAGTGATGATACCCTTCATCTGGTGTCTTTGTTTAAAAACCTCCCAGGCTCACAGCACCATCTACCAGTCCTTTCAACACCCATGCACCACACCATGTACCAGTTGAGCAGTTGTGGTTCCTGTTCAGGCAAGGCTGACTCCTCTTGACTTGGTTCCTACCTCTCCTTCACCTACCTCCCTCTCTTTGCCACTCACCCCCATTTGCCACCCTCCATACCATTTGAAGAAAAAGCTGTGGTTTCCTGTTCCAAGTCCTGCACTACCCTCCCTGTTAACACAGGAGTGCAGAGGACCTTGGCCACCACCTGGTAGGGTGAGGCTTCATCTGTTTCTAAAGCAATCCTCTGACTCAGGTGTTACAAACACAAAGGACAGAGACCTGACATCAAGTCCTCCAATAATGCTTGTTATTTTCCTCCACATTGCCTTAACCTCCAAAAAAACACAGTGCAGACATTGACAGAGCACCAGGTCTTTTCATTATATATCAAAAATACTTTAGCTTTTGAGGAAAGAGGGTTTCCTGCTTTGTTTTGCTGACAGCAGTCAGCAAATCTGAAGATTTTTAGCCTTGGATTGACCTGAAGTGTTGGGTGGGTGCAGTGTGGAGGACAGCAACAGAACTAATCCAGTAAACCTGAATCCCTGTATCCTCACATAGTCACACCAGCATTTAGTGAGAGACCAAGAAGCAAGATGAAGTCAAGGCACAGCATCTCCAGACATTTCAGGAGATACTAGGTGATTGCACCAGATCTGTCACATGGGAAACTGGCTATAGACAAGTCTGCACACTTAAAATCAAAGAGGGAGCAAAACCACACAGTAAACGGCCTATGGAAAAGGTGAAAGAAAATATATTATGGAAAGCCTTAAAATCATGATTTGTAGCAAAGCCACAGACAAGCTGAGCCTCCGTGAGCCACAGACCAGACTTCTGGACCCACATGAAATTGCTGAATCAAAATGAAGACAAGCTGATGACATACTAAGCGTGCATGAGAAATTAAGTTGAAGAAAGCAACAGGCACATTTTATCTGGCTTTAGGACCATGACTAAGGCACCATCTCCTTAGCACAGTTGTCCCATCACACATGCATCAGCTTAAAAAAATCCCATAATTTTGTTCCCAGTGCAAGTAGAAAAGAAGAACTACAAGCAAACAACAAAAGAAAAAAGCAACCCTCCCCCCCCAAAAAAAAACAAACCAACAAACCAGCAACTCCAAACAACAACAAAAACCCAAATCAGAACCCCAAACCAAATAACCATACTGACGCTTGTGTGTTAATGCTACAAGCATAACTAATGAAATCCACTTCTCCAGAAGTCAGAGCAATATCAGACTGCGTGTTTGATTCCTGACAATTACATAACAACCATTTCAGTAAACATCAGCCATGGCACTGGTCATCACACTTGCCTGACTCTAAAGTCTGTCCCTTAGGCTGACATCCACCCTGCAGATTGGCACACAGCAGCTGAAGCTCCTCCTTCCAAAGTCTCTGGGTTTATGCTGAGGAGTCACAAAGCGGTTGGACCCAGTTATAGTTTAGAATAAACATGAAATCTCCCATCTGCACCCAGCAGTGATCATTCCCAGCCAGCATTCCTTTGTACAGTGACCATAAATCTAAGTCAATACAGCTTTGTTTGTAGTGAAACATGTAGGTAAACAAGCTGCAAAGCCTGTCTTACCTCTCAGCCTTTGCTCCTGCTTCTCAAACTATGCTTGTGTAAGGGGAAAAGAAGTGGCAGCATTCCTTCCATTACTGTTGGTGCTACGGTAGGACTTCTGTTTGCAATGAACAACAGAAAAGGCTGCCAAGGAATCACATCTAATGCTGCACGTTTTATAGACATTATCTTTCCCCTCAAATGCCCTGAAATGCAAATACCTCATGGTTGTTAGGTACTTTGTCACAGTCATGAGTTCCATTTACTTTAATTTCATACTGTTATATAAAAAGACACGATCAACCAGATGGCAGGGGGTCCATTTGAAGGGTTGGATGTATTCGTTCTGTAAGCCTTGGTGAGGGGCCCAAGCCAGACTACTGGCAACCAGGGTGACCTTGTGCTCAGATCCACAGAACAGCTCAGATATCGCATAGGTCCACAGCAATAAGCAGAGACAGCCCTATGGTGTATGGAAGAGAGAGGATGAGGGCAGACACTTTCTCCATTATCTCTGGCACAGAAATAGGCTGGATATTGTTTGAGCCTGATGTGTAATCTGGGCTGTGTAGCGGGGCCCAGGCAGCTTCAGACTGGTACCTGTGTCAAAGGCAAGCTCCAAAGCTGGAGAATAGGGTCAAACAGCATTTGCATTATTAGAGTAGGTCTTCTGAGGTCACTACCAACTAAATACACTGCTACCTTCAGGGGCTAAACAGACATTGTACTTTTGGGACTGATGATGATTTAGGCATTTACACCTCTCCCAAGCCCCCTCTAAGATTGTTTTTTATGAAAGGAGTCAGCAGGACCTTTCTCTGAAAATCCTTCATGAACTCAGCCAGGATCCAGGTCCAATTTTTCCACCTGGACAGGGACAGAGCTGAAGGCTCTAGACTGCAGACGGGAAACAGCAGGAGGCTGAGGAGGCTTGCCATAGGACTGGGATAATTCAAACCCTTCTGCTGTGCAGGGCAGGCCTTATATAAAAGGACAAAATGGAGCCCTTAAGTACAGCCCATCCATCAGGAAGTGTTTACAGTATCTGGGGACAGCATCAAAATCCAACTATTCAATAGTCGGAGCATTCAGTCTCATTAGTACCACTGGGAAGGCTGGTGTCAACACCAGCAGGATCCACAATTAGATTTAAGACAGCTTCTAAACTTAAATCCTTAAACAAAACCAGAAGTCCCTAACAAGTTAAAATCTAAGATAATTTTACCATACATGCTACTTAGTTGCTTGTCTCCATCCCAGTTTGATGATCACACTTTAGAGCCAGAAATATAACCTGTATGTAGTCCAAAGCATTGCTGCACTCAGTCTTGAAACCCAAACTTAGCTGTTCCCTGGAGCAGAGAAAGATGAAATATCTCTACATGGTGCATCTTCAACAGGAAAAACCAGAGCAAGCACAGGCTTGTCCTGAGACCCTGCAGGCAAGTTGCATTGTTTAGTTAGTGTATTAGGATTGCCAAAAATTAGTTTGCAGGGCAAACATACACATACAGTATAAGGGAGTTCAACAGATGTTATTCTTTTACCATAGTTCAGAAGTAAAAGTTTAAACTGTGAAGCATAGTCTGGCATCTTAGGTGGCTTTCCAGCAATGTCAGACTAGACCTCCCACTCTGGCAACTTCACTGTCTCCCATAAAGCTTTTGAATATATTGGCTGATTTCATCCAAACTTCAGAGGGGTACAATCTCTAAAAATAACAAAATCCCACATTTTATAAAAGAGGTGGCTGTTTAGAGAGAGAACTGGGGTCCTCCCCGTGACTGCTCATTCTGCTGGCCAGTTTCTACAGAATATGGGAGTCTGCGTACCACAGCCAAAGCACAGCAAGAGATGGATTGTAACAGAAACAGAGGATAAATTCAGTTATGTGCCAAGATAGAAAACCTAACTTGATTTTTTAAACCTAATAATGCAAACCAGTAGGAGACCCAGGCTTCTTCACCTTACAGGTCAGAGGGTATCTGCTTGGGTACATTGTGCAGGCTCAGGCCCTTCAGGCAGGATTTCACAACAGTTCTGCTCCTATGGATTTCTACCAGTTAATATTGCTGGATGCAGACATGAGCAACACCACGGACTCCAAACCCAGAGTCTTTGCTGCACAGGGGCATGTTTGGTTTGGCTGTGTCTTACTGCTTGCTTTAGTGATTGGCAGAGATCACCTTATCAATGGTACTTACCTCTTCCTTGGCAGAGAGGACTCAGTCACACTCAGCACCCTCCAATCCTGTTAACGTGGTGACAGTGATGAGCAGAACAGTTTCTGGGTTAGGTTGCTTTAGTCAGTGCTAAATGAGGTGCAGGACTACATAGGCTCCACAGGAGACTACAGGAGAGAAAAGTGACTGCAGCCCTCCTAAAGCTTTCCCTGCCCTGCGAACACCTCATTTCCAACAAGCCGGTTATCTGCCACATGCTAAAAGTAGTTGAGAAAATTAATTCTCAACATTTCAGCATTTTAAAACACCAACACTTTTCTTTTAGTAGTTTATTTTCATAGTTCAGTTATGAAGTCTGTTTCTGTGTGTTCCCAGCCTGTCGCTAACAAGTGCTGTGATTATAATACTTCCAACAATCATAATAGCTATTTGGAGTCTATGCAACCCGGTGAATTACTACCTGGGCAGTTTATTATCAAGTTAAATGCAAGTATGCTCAGAGTGAAAAAGTTTTTTTTCTTCAAAATATTACTCTCTCTAATGGATCTTTCACAAGCACTTCCCTCTCACCATTTCTTGGTATGTTACATTTTTCTCCTAGGCTACTTGTATTTGAAACAGACACCAAATGCAACACAAGCATAGCGTTGCATAATATATATATATATTGTATATTTTATATATATGTATATATGGGCTGTTAGATAATTGCACATTTTAAAAATGTGTGCTTTTACATATGTACACATGAAAAAGCATGTGAAAGATATGGATAAACCAGAGTCATGTGGAGAATGACACAATTTGTATTTAATTTCTTATCTTATTGCAGAATGTGACATATCCTATTTATTTCCTTTTTCTTCCTGAGGTGAAAAGGACACTAGTGAAACTAATATTCCCAACCAGTGTATCTTCAGGATAACTTGACAAGCTCTAGAAAGGAAGAGAATTCAGCCTGTTACTCTTCTCTCCCTGTTGAGGTTACTGGCTTCTAACAGATAATGACTCAATGAGGTGCTCCTAAAAGTTTCTTTTTTGGTCTCTTTTTCTATTTTTTCATTTCCATATGCTTATTAAATAGCATTTATTAACAACTTATGTTGCTTCTATAAGCAGCATAAATACAGAAACAGAAGTAGCTCTACAAACATCTCACCTATACTCACAACGTTTACATTGCTGTAAGAAAGAAAAATAATTAATGCCAGGTAACAGACACTATGGTGAAAATCATTCAGTCATTCCAGCAATGTTACAAACCAGAAGAACATCAAAGGAAAACTTTATCAGCTATAACTCATTCTTTCCAAAATTCTTGAGTCTCAGGTTTCTCCTTTATTTTAGAAAGCTTTTAAACAACAGGGCTCATGCACACATACCAACTATCTTCTGAAGCGTTGCTCTGTAACTCATTCTTGATGGAGAGGCAAAGACCTTCATCTTCGTAAGCAATGTGCACAGTACAGGTAGCTTTTCCTAAAGCACTACCGAAACACCCCTTAACAAAATTTTCTCCCTAATCTGAGAAGGATTAAGCAAAGTAAGTACAATGAGGTAACCTCCAACAGTTGTTAAGCAGCTGAAATCCATGGAAGGCTGTGTCCTTTACAACTGACTCAAATGAGCACTTGATTTTACAGAACACTTGCATACTTTCAAACAAGCATAATTCAAAAGTCCTCAAAACCAACAGAAATACTCCTTTCCTCCCCAAACTTCAGTGAGCTTCAGTTAAGGTCCTTTTTCATTTATATCTTCAAAAATCTGCATAGGAATATATTCAGAAGTTGATTTTTTTAAGTCCCTGGCCGCATTTTTCAGTAACAAAGGGCTAAACATGTTAAAGAAACATACTAACTAGGCGGTGACCATCAACAGCAAAGCACTGTGGTGTGCTATAAGAGCTAAGTCTGCATGTCAAGCAGAAAAATATAAAAAAGCATGTGACTGTGATCAGTTTGAAAAGCTTGACCAGAAAGTCATTAATCGACTTCAGCCTACAGTTCCTTGCCAACAATACAGAAACAGGTGGAAAGGACCAAATCAATAGCAATCACAAAAACATTCCTCTTCTATTGCTTGTCCCTCAAAATAATTTGTAAAGCTTTAACTTAAATGAATAAAGACTAAAAAATGCATTAGAAGTCAGTGCAGTTTCCATTTAATCACTAAAGTTAGCCCTAGCAGCACATCCCTCGCGGCAAACAGAGCTTTCTGGGTGGGCTGGTCACGACAGCACAGACCCAGGTATATTTTGTAATATTTGTTTTTTGACAACCGCATGCAGTAGTTAAAATGAGCCAGTTGGCGTTGAAACTTGTTTGTGGTGAAGTGATCCTAGCAATGCTGCATTCCTTCAGTAAGGAGGGAGACCATGGAAGTTTGGAGGCCATACTGAGTAACTAGAGACAGAGTCCAGGCTGAAACCCATCTCAGGCTCAACGTCTTTGAGAATGGAAGGGTCATGAAGAATCACATAAAGACACAAGACCACTCTGGCAATACCCTGTTTACCGAGCATGAACAGTGCGAGAGATCTTTGAAGCAAACCAATGAGTTAGGTAGATAAGCATACAGACACTTTTTTCCTCTTTTTTTTTTTTTTCTTCCCTATTTTATAATTATCTGCTAACATGTTGTTCAGAATTTGCTTTATAGTTCCCTGAACCTACCTTGTATTTTCATGGTATTAGGAGCCGTCAAAATCCTATATCACTTTGGACTAGCAAACCTTAAAGATTTGGGTGCAGGATTATTTTTCTACAATTCAGTATCTCAGGATTTCCATGATTCCGAAAGGCAGTAAATGATTCTGCATCAGCTGGCTTGCCATTCGACACTGGCAAAGTGAGGATCTGTGTGGAAGTAGCTGTCAACAGCAAGGTAAGCTCTCTGGCAACAGGAGGACAAATGGCAAAGTGGATCCCTTTGCAGTTCATGACGTGAACTTGCAATAAGTAATAATAATAATAAGGAATTAAATTATGTTGGGAAAACATACCATAAGCAGTAAATTGCAATTACAGGCACTACCTTTTTAAAGGACTTCGTTATGTTTTGAATCCCTTCTCCTGTGGTTTACCTGTGGTATAAACACACGATACGTACACACACTTCCCATCCCTCATTTCCATTCCCAATAATAGCAAAAATAAACATGAAAAATAATATTAAAAACCTCTGTATTCATTAATATTCACACCAAAGTATATGTATAGATATATCCATTAAAATTATGAACATTTCTAAATATATTTCATGTATCATACATATATTTATATGTATAATTACATATCCACAGAAGTAGTCTTGCTGTGCTAAAGCCAGCAGTAAAAGCAAAAACAGGCTTCACAATAGGACACCCATATATGCATATGTACTGGCTGTTTGGTTTGTGAATTTATTTACAATGTAACGATATCATAATAAATGCTTACTGTTCTATTGTACAAACGATAGTAAAGGTTTAGGTTTGTTTTTTAAATACAAAGACTGCAAATGAATACATGAAAAAAATTACACACCATGTACAGTATTTATAATTTATAAATGCAAAGTTAAGACCTCTTTAAATTATTGCACTTGCATATTTTTTTTTACAAAGATAGTTTATGTATCATATATATATATATGTGTGTAAATATATATATATATAAAACAAATTCTTCAGCTCACTAAATGTAGTAAAGTTGAATGTTGTTACCTTGAAGTTCTTTCTTCTTCACATAACAGCCCAACCTGAATTTTGAATATATATATGAAACTACTCTACAAATCAGTTTGATCTTCCCTAGAAAGCAGTCCATTATTTTAGGGTTTTTGACAGAGTATACACCCGTATTACAATCGAGCACAGTTTTTGGTCAGAAAGCAAAATGAGATGTGCCTTTGCTAGATTGGGATTCATAACCTAAAGTTTGAATGTGAGCTTCCTTGTGGTAGTGTGCAGAAAGCCTTTTCTGTGTTTAGAATGAATAAATTAATTGAATTAATTGTTCCACTTCACAGAACTGTTCCTATATCACAGTGTTTGAGGCAAATGCATTATTTCAAGAGGGTCATAATTGTTTTGATAATCTAACAATCCAGTTTTTAACATGAATAGTGCTATTTGCTATCCCTACAATTTTAACACTAAATGCAGTCACAGCAAACTGATCACACTGTTCTAAGTTTGAACACATGAAAGAAGTCTGTGCCACATAAAAAGATGAATTACACACTGCATGTCCCCTCCAAAGTAAATAGATTTTTACTACACACTTCAACCTAAAAAAAACACCCATTGCAGTTCTCTAATGGGCACTTACTAAATAAATAATACTGCCATGAATTGAAACATTATAGTGGAATGTTGTACCGTCCAAAATTCATAAATTAATTATAACAATGGAATTTCTGTCAGTGCTGTAATACAATATGCAACACCTGAGTATCATGCTATGTCAACTATTTTTCTCACTTAGTGCATACCTTTCAGGCATCACTTCATAATACACTAGAAATGCTCAGACACGGCTTCAAACAGTCTGGCCTTAAAAGGGAAAAACTATTGAAATTAATAACAAAAATAAAGCAGTTCTGGCAATATAAAGTTTAACACCTCTAGGAGAGGAGAGATCTGTTAGGTTTTTATACATTCTTACTAATCTTGGTCAAGATCAATTTTAGCAGGATAAAAATGCAAGGAAGAATGGTTTTTGGTAGTTTAACTTCATGAGCCAGATGCCTTACAGATCCAGATGTCTTACTCTATTTGTGAGTTCAAGTCCAGAATTTTGAACAATTCAATCTCACCATGTAATGCTAAGCAATGATTTGAGCCATAAAATTCAAATGCAGCTTCAAAATTTTAATACTTGGTGGGTTTGACTTTGGAAGTGCAGGTGTAAGTTTGCTTCTACCATAAACAATACACATCCGAATCTGCACTTTGTGGGCTACTTTTGTTGGTCTAGGTGCTAACAAAGAGTAACATTTTGTCATGACCTCTCTCCTTTAACGCACCAGGAAAACAAACTAAACCACAACCTCTGGAGCCACAATTTTTCATTCTAACAGACACTATACTCTAGCAAACATATACTTTATGTGGTTTGGATAGCTCTACATTAGAAACAATATCTGATCGACTTTAAACATTACTAGAATAATTTATTGCCAATTTGACAATTTGTCAGAGAAACATAAGATATTATGTGATACTGCCAAATACTTTGAATGGTAACAGAGCTAGCGAAGTTATCTTTACTATCAAGGAGTAAAAGATGAATCAAAAGCTTTCCATACACACCAACACAGAGCAATAAGGAATATTTTTGCAATGCTTGTATGATCAGCATTCAAAGAGGGAGAACAACAGCAAATATACTTAACCCATGAAGGAAGAAGGAAAAAGATTCCATTCAGTTGTTTGGGGTATCTGAATTTCAGAGAATATTTCTGTAGTCACCATAGGTATAGATAATTTCCGTGTAAATTAGGAACTGTGACTGTGTCTCAAGTACTCAGCAGATGACAGGTTTCATCTGCGCAATTTAGCTAAACCAGAACTGTTAAGGAGGAAAACAGAGGACATAGCATGATATACTTTTCATTCTACTTTGGTACAATTGCTTCCTGCCATTTTTTTTTTGTTTGTTTTTTGTTTTTTTCCCAAAATAGTTTGCTGTGGCCAACAACAAATTTCTTGCACTTAGAATTGGTGAAGCAATCTGGAAAAAAATTATGGGGCTGCTGCTGGATAACGTGTCTCATATAACTAAAATATCTTCATATTAAATTCTTAACCTCTAGGGAATCTATGCAAAGGCTCCAGTGCACTTATACATGATGTGATTATCTATCACATACTGCACACATGTACAGATAGTGGTATGTGCTCGACCATAACAGAAGGCAAAACTCAAGAATCCAAGTCATTTACATGAAACCCGTAAGATGGCATGCTTAGAGCAATACAGCTCAACAAACACAAGATGGAAAAAAGAACCTGTGTTCTGTCTTTAAAATCACTACAATTTGTTGCAGTTACACAAATGGCCATGTTCTCACGAAGCCACAAGAGTGTGTTTTCTGTGAAAAAAAGCATATAGTATATAGGCTGTATGTGATAGGTTTACAAAGACTCTGTTTTCACCTACTGTGTGGATTAATACAAAGAATTTTTTTCTCATTATTTTTAAGAAAAAGATGAAGGCATATTAAGTGTTGTTGAAACATACTCTGTACAATTGCACGAAATTGAAAAGAGTGGCATTAAATGTAAGGTCTTAAAGTCTGTGCAGAAGTTTGTAAGGCTGAAGCCTACCTGTCAGCACAGAACTGTAAACACACTATTTTAGAAAACTTTTCTTCAGTCAGCTATTCTTCCTCTAAGAAAGGCAATTCTAATCCTGGAAATTTTGCTGAACTAGGGGAAAAAAGCAAACAAACAAATGGAGATGTTTCCTAATTTCACTCATCTCAGGATGGGGGAAAAGAGCAGTAGAAGACATACAGTGTTACTGTGCAACACAGAAGCTAGTCAATATGAAAACATTTTTTGATTTATTGTGATGGTACCACAACCTTTCTTATCAGACCTGACTTTTCTGACAAGCCTTTTGCTCCCTGCAGATAGCATACTTCAGGTATGTCTCTAATACCTTTTCAAACACAACTCAGCAGGTAGAAATGAAGATGATGACTATTTAATTGTGAGCTAGGCAAGGAAATCTTTGCTGTCACACTTAAATTTTAATCTGATGCTTCTGTCACCATGGATACAAAACCTCCACCCTGAAACTCTCATATCCAGTACTTCCAGTGTTTTAAGAAAGGAGTTGTTTAGGTTTACAAATCATTCTGAAGAACAAAGCACCATCACCAGTTCTTTCAATGTTTGCCTTGCCAGTGACAGTTTGCATCATGATGCCTAATGCTTAATGAAGTACTTAAAAACTTTAACCTGAATGTTAGTTTTCCTTTAGTTTGCAGCAAGAGAATTCACTGTAACCTAAGCATGAATTATAGTCTCCAAGGATTCTGTTGGAGTTCAAACTGATTACAAGTAGATCACACATAAACATTCACAATTGCAATGGGTATATTGTTCTATTTATAGCCAAGAACTCCCAAGTGACACTGGTGTTAAAGCCAGCCACAGTACAGTATAATAAAAGTACCATTGAAATCCTTACTAGAAAGATACAATTTAGAAGTACCCCCTAAGATTCCCCGCTGCCCCCCCCCCCCATCAGTTTTAAATTAAGGCCTCAGCAATGTAGCCCATGAGATAAGGCCAGCCTTTTATATTCACAAGTTGTAAGTTCTCTTTTGATAGCTGACTCCAAAACTTCTGGGTTGTTGTTTTCCCTTTGTTCACGCTGTGTCACTGGTGTAGGTCAGGAGAATGGCTGACAGAGTCATTTAGCTGAGGTAACTCCATGGGTTGTTACCTTCCTAGGCAGATCTGCCTCTTAGTTAACATTTTGTAGCTTTTCATTTTCTTTTTTCTTTTTTTTTTCCCCAAATAAAGATGAAACGAAACAAAAAGCAATCCCCAAAACAAGAAGGGATGTTTTTCAGGTTAAAGCTATTTGTTGCTGCTGTTCAGTCATCAATCTTCACAGGAAGTGAATCTGAGGTCCCAGGAGGAAGGGACTGGGAAGGAATCCATATAAAGGCTTCCTCACCTCTTGTTACTTTCTCCCATTGGTTGAGATTGTCCCTGGAGATGCAAAAAAGTCAGAGGTAAAGCACTGTTCATAGCTTTACTGGGTTTTTTTTCCTAACAATACTGTCTGCTGTACTATACTGTGAGATGTAGCTTTGTGCTGTATACAAGTACCTGTATGTCATCAAGCTTTTACCATCTTTACATTATTTCATCCTTCGCCTTCAGTTATCCCATTCTGTAATTCTGTGTGGCTTGTACACAAGCTGACTACATGGAAGTCAACGCCACACATTCCCCAGAACACGCCCTGGAGGTGGAGGCTAGCACCTGCTTCCATTACAAATTTCTAACCCTCATGGCTGGATGGAAAACCCAGCTGTGACCGAAGGAGGACGTGCCTGCAGAGACCCTAAAACAGCAGTCTGGAGACAAGCAGCCTTTCAGGATTTTACCACAGCATACTTCAGCCCTTTTCAAAACCACAAGAGATCAGGATTTTTACCAGAAAACTTCGTTCATGGGAAACCACAGAAGTGCATTAAGCCTTCTAAAACTCCTGTACATAGGCTGCCTGATAGCGTGTAAGATATTGCATGCCAACATCATAGTATCAACTTTCAATTACTAATGTAGTAATGGTACTGTCAGTCTGCTACATTTAAAGAGTACCCTTACCTCAAGACACAAATTTTAGTTACTCACAGCCTGGCCAACCCCCAAGTCTGAATTTTGGTTCACAAGCCACAAAATGATGAAAAATTTAACTGGTAATGTTCTAATGACCTGAAGGGAGTTCAGATCCATAATCTTACTTGCTGTACAGTAGTACCGCTCCAGTGATTTGGAAGTCTATGTTGATGATACCCAGTAGCAGACCATACTTGCAAGCTATGGTCAAATCTAGCATTCAGTCTTCAAGTACAGAGAGAAAGAGAGCAAGCTCAACTGTTTCCATTTCATACTATCAGATACTTAAGTTACTAAAACAAGAGTTCCTAGATGTTTTCAGTAAACAAACAGGATGATAAACATACTAAGGTCTTACTATCTTATGTGTCACATTATCGTATTTCATAGGAACTTATGTGGCAGAGCTCTTATGATTTTTATGTCACAGCTGTGCTGAAACAGTTGATAAAACAGTGGATAAAGAGCTGAAAGCACAGTGAACAGGTAAGAGAAAATGCTGCATTTCTGGGGGTGGGGGGAGGCAGCATCCGATGGAGTCTACCGAAGAAAGCTGGTGCCCTCTAGGGGAACACCTACAGGATTTTCTTCAGGCAGATGGAAACCTGCTCTGCCAGAGTTCCAGGCAAGTGGAAGTCATGAAGCCAGTGGTAATATGGGGCTGAATCTCAGCTAAGACGATCAGGCGCTAAGGATCACAAACACTGAACTGATACTATTTCTAGGTCCCGTTCCTGAAACTGGAAAAGTAATGAGGGGAATTACAGACAAAATATTTTAAAATTATATGAATTTCAACAAGGATTGAGAGACCTGAAAGCACACAGAAAATGATTTAAAATTATGTGGTGTGAAATAAAGGGAAAAAAATCAATCACTTCACCCCCCAAAAAAATATACTATCACAGACCTGCCACTTCAGCAGACCTGAGTACGTGGGCTACGGAACACACATAGGACTCATTTTCAACACTGTAACGCAGGTGGCTGGTAGTTTTGATCTACACAGAATGACAACAGAGTATTTAAAAATGTGGAATAAATTAACAGATAGGGAAACCTTCTCAATTCTTAGCTGCTACCTTACCTCAGGGAAATCAGGGACTGGTACTTTTTTGCTGTTTTGTGGTTGGCTTGTTTTAAAGATGTAAATAATATGATTCATTTGCCTTTGTGTTCCCACTGAAACCCAGGCTCCTAGTGTCTGGAGTAAATGTCCAGAGGTTCTCAAAATAAAAATCTTGATGCTGACATACTGCCTTGGCCGCTTTTGTTGCTATTATCTGCAACTGGTGTCTACATTTCAAACAACTTGAGGATGTTCAGAATCACAGAATCAACTAGGTTGGAGAAGACCTTTAAGATCATCAAACCCAACCTTTACCTCAGGACTGCCAAGTCCACCAATAAACCATGTCATTCATGGTGCCTCATCTACACATTTTTTTGAATGCTTCCAGGAAAGCTTAAATGTGGTGTTCCAAGAAGGCACACTGCTGGTGAAGTGGTGATTCCAAATCTCTTCTGTCAGCAGCTGAGGCAACACCAAACGGGAATGAGGCTGTATTCCTCTCATCATACTGAATAACAGATACCCATCAAAAACAAAGGAAAAAAAAAAAAAGGTGTAGAGCAAAATCAACTATTTGAAACACTCTGGAGTAACCTAAACCCTGCAATAACATATATTCTAGTAATTGGGGAGTTGAAGTTAGTTCTGTGTACTTGATCTCCTACTCTGCATCTCCAAGTCTGAACTCTTAACACTTTCTCCTCAACCCCCTCAGACAGCAGAGGGTAATTCCAAGGCTAAGCTAAAACCATCAAACTGCTCCTCAGAAGACTTTATGTCAGGGTGTGGATGTCCAGGAAGCTCTTTAGTCTTACAGAGATCTTAAACCACATCCACACATCTATGCCCCAGTGCAATCTAAATTACGAAATGCACAAGAGCAAGGTGGTGAGTTGTATCTGTACAGAGCTGTGCCCTGTCTGGAGACTGTGCCAGTGCACCTTTCACAAATATAAATATTATAACTATAATTTGAATACCAAACAACAAACATCACGTCTAAAACTCAGAAAGGCCATAAAGTCTCTGCCAGGAGTCTGACAGCTTTTATTTCGGACATCACACCTTTCACATAGAAACTCACTGTTGAAAAGATATGCATGCTTCATCTTCAGAATCATGAAGAACCTTTCATCTAGAGCACGTATGTGTGTGGGCGCTTGATACTCTACTGTTCAACTTCAAATCTCCTAAGCTGAAAACTGAAAGACGGACCATTAAGTCCATTAAAACACTTCTGCAAATATGCCTCATGAATAGAAATCAAAGGATATGGGTCTTCCCAGAACCCTGCTCCTAGGAAAAGATGCTGCGCAGTCGTAAGTACTCAACCTAGCCTCTCTAAGCCTCAGTTCCCATTAAGCAGAATAGCAATGCTAACAACTGACCAAAGGTACTGGCGGGCTTATGCAAACAGTTCTACAGTAAATACAAATCCATTTTGAAGACCTCCCAATTGATTTTGCTAGTAACAGAATTTTCCTGACATCCAGCACTAAGCTTATTTATCATACAGACTCTGCAAGACATTTTCATGTTAAAAGCACGTAGATACTAATTTGGGGAGTAAAAGTACACTTGGATGTTGACAAGTAATACAAAAGAAATGAAAATTTTCACACATATAAAGCAGTTTGACACTATTTGTTAGCTTGAGTAGAGATAAATAACTTGTGACAAGCATTACTGCTTTTCTAATGGTGGGTATTATAGTTGATGCTGTTTAGCCCATGACAACAGTATAAAATTCTTTCTGACTGAAAACACAGTTACACAAAGCACAATCTCTGTGTTCCAGTTCCATGACTGAATAACCAACCATTTAGCTTTGTGGTTTACTTCACGTTCTCTGATTGCACACTGAAAGCAACTCTTATTTGTCAGAGTACACATTATTCAATTACCTATATAATCAAACTATCAACACGCATATATGAGGTCAACATGGCACAGGTCCTGTACACGTTCCTACCCTGTACTGTAAGCCTGAATTCCAAAACAGGATTTGGATGTTGATACCATTATGATAGTAACAAATTCAATGGCATTTTGAAACCAGAGAAGAGTTTAATGCTATATTGTAACTGATGGAACCACTAAAATACACACGAATACTTCCATATTACTTAGTTTAGGGTAACAAATTACTGTCCATTAATTACCAGACATTATTACTTTCATAGCTTCTAATGACAAAAGACGATACTATAGGGATTACTTAGCCTGACTGCCTAGAAAAGATAGTCCTTGGCAATTTCATTACAGTGACTGTTCCTCAGACCTGTATCTTTTAACATCTCTCTTTTAAGAAGTATGCCTAGCCTTGCTTTAAGATCTTCAACTGACATTATTCCAAATGCTAAAAAAAGACATTAGCCATATTCCTTCTTTGAAACTTTGGGGTTCAAAGTAGTCTTTACATGCTAAATTAATAAGCTTTGTCTAATCAAAAAGTATACTATAAAGACAGTTACAGATTTTGATAAAGTTATTCTCTTGGATAAAGTAAATATATCAGATTTTTTTAGTCTCTCACTACTATGATCTCAGAACATTCATTAAGCTCTTCCTTAATCTTCTCTTATTTGCTAGTGTTCATGTCTATTCTTCTTAATGTACAGATGCTACACAGGGTTCCAGCTGTGGTCCCATTAATGTAATGACTACAAAGGTATAGCCTCTAATCCTACTGAATATTCCCTCCATATCCATCTAAGGGTTGTACAGCCTTGCCTTTCAGTGGGACCTTAGAGGGAGGTGACTATTACAGATGGCTCCTAGATACTGTTTATCATAAGACAGTCCCTCTGTCTCACTGTTACAGACTTACATATTGTTCTCACAGCTATGTGAAACAGTGTTTGGGTGCAAATGAAATTATTTTGTTAATCACTATGTCCAGTTTCACAGAATTTTGTATATAGTGGGCATCCTTCTGTTATTTCACACAGATCACTTAGACCACAAGATCAGGAAAGTGACAGAGCAGGTAGATCTGCCATACAGGACAAAGAAAAAGTTCAGTGAAAGCTCAAATTTAAGCACCACAAAAGAAAAAAAAATGAAACCAAATGAAACAAAAAAACAATTATGAGAGAGGTAAGAGCATAGACAAACAGGCCTCTTCCCTGGACATGACTAAAGACTGCTGGCATTTTACAAACCAACTGTTTTTCTTTAGAGAATACTGATTAACCTGAAATTGGAATACTTCCATGAAGCACACCGGTTTCAACAGAAGTTTTGTCAGGAAAGATTGCCAAGGTCCAGGATATAATTATTGGACAGAACAACCTAGTAAGAGATCCACCATCATTCAAAGTAGAAGCAGCCAAATGGCTAAGGACCCTTACTTCTCCCCTAGAAGGTCTCAAGCTACACCCTAACTGATTGATAAGACGAAGTTATGCTTGTCTCTCTCACATCACAGTGGTACTACTCTTATGCACCTAATTACTGAATATTCTGGGGTTCTTTCTTTTCCTGATTTTTAATAAAGATGTTCTGACATTAAATAAAAACACATGCCTAAAAACATTTTCGTAAATCAAACAAAATTCTAGCCAATCTTAGTCGTGAGAACCACACTGAAGTAAAAAGAACACAGAGGGAAACTGCACTGAACGAGCCAAGACAGGGTTACATAGACACTGAACCTCTTTCTCTCTAAATGCTCTCAGCATCAAACACATTTTAATCAGCTGTGTCTATAGATCTGCACTGGATAATCCCAGTCAGTAGTTACTGCCTCTGAGCTTCTGCACACATTAATGCAAGATGCATATCCCTGTTATCTGCATACAAATTATAAAATTTTAAGTCTGCATTTTTAGTCAAACTTGCAAAGTATGTTTGCTTTTTATTTATTAGAGCTACACACTATGCAAAAACTTGTGCATTTACTCACCTGCATGCTCGCAGTAGTGGCCCTGTTGGAGGAAAGATCTGTGCAAGTGTGGTGTAACATGGGATAGCTACTGCATTGTAGAACCCAATCTACAAAAACCAATGAAAACAATAGTTAAATGTTGCCAATGTACAACACTGAAAATTAACAGTCACCTAGCTCAAAGCTATTGACTACTCATTTAATTACTAATTCTGTTAGTACTTCATACTTTTGCATCCAAATACCCAAATATTTTAAAACGAAACATTAACAGTGAAGTCTTTGGCAATCACAAATTGCTTATATGCCTCTCTTTTATGTCTTCTATCACTCAAAGAGGCAATGAGCTCTGGAGCTGGCCCGTTCTGTAGCACAGCATGGGACTGTAGAGTACAGGGGAGATTCTGCTGAGTGGAAAGATTTCAAGTCCACATAATTCATCTGGCTGGGGCTTTGAGCAACCTGGTCTAGTGGAAGGTGTCCCTGCCCATGTCAGGAGGTTGGAACAAGATGATCATTAAGGTCCCTTCCAACCCAAACCATTCTATGAATAATATGGCTGCTCAGAACAGATTTTCTATGGGACCTTTTATTATTCAATTGAATCAATTAATTTGCTCAGGATCAATCTGACTTTTTGGTGTCAATAGTGGCAGCAGGAAGTATAGAGAAATTGCTCTGCCATTTGCACCAACATTACTCTTGTGATGTTTTTTCTTGTTTTTTTAAGAAAAGTTATGCAGCATTGCCCAATTACGATGAGATTCTGGATTATTCCAATGTATTCAATAGCACAATTTACTTGACATTCTAGGGGCTCTCCACCTTCAGAAAGTTTCTAAATGGTGTGAACTGTGATCAATAATTGGTTTTCAATTTCTTTTCATGTATGTGGTCCAGTGATATATTTTTACCATTATCAAATAAATCTATTTAGGGAACATCAAACGAGTACTTTTTTAATTAAATCTGATTCATACAGGCTTAAGGGCTTATGACAGCTACCATGTCACAGCTGACTTGTCATGACACAAGGGAATTTTTAGGAAATGCTACTTAGGTATTAGCAAAGATGACAGACTAAATACAAATCCATTACAACATCACTTACTTATGCCACATTCTTATGATAGTTATAGCAGTGCAGTATGAGCCCTTTCTTTAGGCAGAGTTTTTAAATGCTTTTTAGTGAAATACCATGTAGAGTACTGTGACCAAAGCAATTGATAATAAGTCTCTTATTCAGAAATTGAAGATCAGCTCTTGTCCTCACCACCCTGAATACAGAGGTTCCTCCCATACTGATATGTAACCAAGATCATTCTATATTTAAAAAAAAAGATACATTTTCTGACCTAAGAACCCAACAGCCTGAGTTGAAGTAATTATGATGTAGCCAACAGAAAGAAACTGCAGCTGGTGACAAGGCAAGGCTGCACACAAGTATGATGTCTGCTCATTGACAAAGTTTGCTATTTTGCATAGTGCATTGTTTTCTCCCTATGTGCTTTTTCTTCTCTGTTTTGTTTTGTTTCTATTTAAACCTAATTTAATCTGCAATGCAGTTCAAACCACATTCTCTCTGGAACCCCAGTATTTAGAATAAAATGTTTCTTCTAAGGTCCTGCAAGCTTTTAAGTTAAAACGGACATCAATGAAGGAGGAAAACCCCCAAAAAGTCTCAACAGATTTAGGTTCTGGATAAAGCCAAGCTAATTAAAAACATTCCTTTGCAAGAGTTTCCATTTTTGACCAGAGCAAACTCACACAGATGACTTTTGTAAAAGGTTTGGATTACCTCAATGAATTATTCTATCTTGATGTGGCTAGACAGAAAGCCTAGAGTTCACTTAGGTATGAGTAAACTATTGAAGTCACTGCAGGAAAGGCAGTGTATGTTTACCTTAAAGATGCATATGGGCTGCCCAGAGAAGTTGTGAATGCTCGTTCGCTGGTGGTGTTCAAGGCCGGGCTGGACAGAGCCTTGGGTGGCATAGTTTAGTGTGAGGTGTCCCTGCCCATGGCAGGGGGGTTGGAACTAGATGATCTTAAGGTCCTTTCCACCCTAACTATTCTATGATTCTATGATTCTATGCATAAGCAAGAGGAATGAGGAAAATACCTTTTCTTTCTGAAATTAACTGTTTCATAGAAATACTCATTAATTCTTTTTGTTAGAGCCCAAGTAAATGGATGATGATGCTTTATTAAATTCTTCAGTCTCTACATAAACAAAGGAATGCTGCTTTCACAGAATTACGTATGTCTGAAATCTCACGTTTTCCTGTAATGTTAAGATACAGCAGCTACAACAATACTACTGAAGATGGCTTTTAGCCTCCTACTTTCCTTAATATTTTACTGTTATACTATCAAGAATCATGAAACAGAGCACAAACTAAAATAGAATGTGATGAAGACAGTACCTGGAAAAACAGACACTGTGTTTTAAAGAAGAAAAATATTTGCTTATGTCTTAGATCTGTACTTCTACCCCATTAACAATTCCTTTACAAATGCCAAGATTAAAATACACTATAATATTTTGTACTTTTTAAGATACTCAATTATAACTAATATAGTGCGTGGAAAAATAAACCAAATGGAGAAAAACGTTTCTTCTCTTTTTAGGCTTATAATAAACATGAATTTAGTATATAAACTGCAAATTACTTACTATAGTAAAGTTAACAGTTTTTATGCTAAAATATGGTAGAGCACATAAAGTAAAGTTTCAGAATACAAGAATTTCTACAGTCTTGTTATGGAATAACTTATTGAGTAATTAATCTACAGTGATTTTGTGACACTTTACAATTTCTATTTTAAATATTATTGCTTTGTGAGTGCTAACTACTGACAAAGCACCAGAGGCCTCTGAAATAAAAAAACCCCAAACGTTATACAGATATATGGATACGAATGTACAATGCACAAATTAAATTTATTTTTCTCTGCTCAGATAATCAAAGCATGAGCTACCTTTTCCATTTCCCCCAGAAAGTTAAGACCCTCAAATTCATGTTTACAGAATACCATCTTCCCTAGGGAAAACATAAAAAAAGCAGTCATGCTGGGGTAAAGGTTGGACTTGATCTTAAAGGTCTTTTCCAACCTAGTTGATCCTGTGATTTCTGCACACTTGTGCATAGGAACATCAGTACCCAAAGATTTTGAAAAACAGACAACTGAGGCCCTTAGCAGTACAGCCTTTATTGCTTATCCTTAAGAAACTTTCTACATTATTCTTTTGAAATACGAACCTGAATATTTTAATCAGGAACAGGTGACAAAGTTCATTTTGCATTCAGGATAAAACAGAAAAACCTCTTAGGCTAAAGGCTGAAGCAACCACTTACTAAGTTGAGAAAGTGTTATTGACACTTCTCAAAATCATAGGTGATTGCGGTTTTAGCTAGAGTTAGGAGTACATAGAATGAAACAAGTGACACCAGCAAAGAAGACACTGCCATTTATGTAAACATTTGAAAACAAGTCTTCCACTGCTACATAAAATTTTAACCCTGTAGGGCTCGCAGAACACAGAATTCAACAGCCCACATAACCTAACAGCAAATGCAATATTCACTAATGCATAAAATGTTTTCTCTATGCATGTTTTATTAACACTGCAAACGTACCATTTTACTGAAAAAGTTCATACCTGACCCTGAGGGACTTCATCCTTTTTGTCTCTGTCCATCATAGGAATAGGTTGAATACCTGTTTTCTTCATTTCATCACCCTGGAGAAAAGCAGAGAGAGAGATTAGCAAAATGAAAGTCAAGACTACTCAGACCTCAACTGATTTCCATTGTCTACTGTATGCAACCTTAAAAATCCAGAATTTAAAATAACGCGTGGTACCAGTCTAAGACAATGTCAGAAAATTGCCTAAGGAGAGGCTCGTTTTATACGTTCACCTAAATGATAATGTAATTAGCAGATTCTGAAAATGAAGGCTTTGAGTCAATGTACACATATTTTTCTTGCTTCCAAGAGTGTCTCCATAATAAAAAGCAACTGGAAGAATAAAATCAAAGAAAACAGTTTATTCTATTCTATTCTGCTCTATTCATAGCTAGTCTCATCTTTCAAAGCATCACTTGTTTAAAGCATTATAACACAATGACCAGTAGAACACAACTTATCCATCCAAGGAAAAGCTGAGTAAAACAAAGAACTTTACAATGTGCCCGCTGTCAACAATCCATCCTTTCTGACCATGCTGCTTTGAAGAATCGTAGAATCATATAATAGTTAAGGTTAGAAAGGACCTTAAGATCATCTAGTGCCAACCCCCCTGACAGGGGCAGTGACACCTCCCACTACACCATGTCACCCAAGGCTCTGGCCAACCCGGCCTTGAACACCACCAGCGATGGAGCATTCACAACTTCCCTCGGCAACCCATTCCAGGGCCTCACCACCCTTACAGGAAAGAATTTCTTCCTCAGATCCAATCTAAACTTCCCCTCTTCAAGTTTGAACCCATTACCCCTTGTACTCTCACTACAGTCCCTCATGAAGAGTCCCTCCCCAGCATCCCTACAGGCCTCCTTCAGATACTGGAAGGCTGCTATGAGGTCTCCACGCAGCCTTCTCTTCTCCAGGCTGAACAGCCCCAACTTTCTCAGCTTATCTTCATACGGGAGGTGCTCCAGTCCCCTGATCATCCTCGTGGCCCTCCTCTGGACTTGTTCCAACAGTTCCATGTCCTTTTTCTGTTGAGGACACCAGAACTGCACACAATACTCCAAGTGAGGTCTCCCAAGAGCAGAGGAGAGGGGCAGGATCACCTCCCTCAACCTGTTGGTCACGCTCCTTTTGGTGCAGCCCAGGATATGGTTGGCTTTCTGGGCTGTGAGCGCACACTGCCGGCTCATGTTCATTTTCTCATCAACCAACACCCCCAAGTCCTTCTCTGCAGGGCTGCTCTGAATCTCTTCTTTGCCCAACATGTAGCTGTGCCTGGCATTGCTCTGACCCAAGTACAGGACCTTGCACTTGTCATGCATGGTTGAACTTCATCAGGTTGGCACCAGCCCACCTCACAAGCGTGTCAAGGTCCCTGTGGATGGCATCCCTTCCCTCCAACGTATCAGCCGAACCACACAGCTTGGTGTCATCGGCAAACTTGCTGAGGGCGCGCTCAATCCCACTGTCCATGTCACCCACAAAGATGTTGAACAAGACTGGTCCCAACTCTGATCCCTGAGGGACACCACTTGTTACTGGTCTCCAGCTGAACATTGAGCCATTGAGCACAACTCTTTGCGTGCGACCATCCAGCCAGTTCTTTATCCACCCAGTGGTCCATCTATCAAATTGATGTCTCTCCAACTTAGAGGCAAGGATGTCGTGTGAGACAGTGTCAAACGCTTTGCACAAGTCCAGGTAGATGACATCAACTGCTCTACCCTTGTCCATCAGTTCCGAAGCCCCATCATAGAAGGCCACCAGATTGGTCAGGCAGGACTTCCCCTTAGCTGCCTATCAAACAACCTTCTTTTCTTTAAGTACATTATCCCTCTTCATTTATAAGAGGAATACTTGGAAAGACATAGTATATCCAAAGACCAGATACACGTAATGAACAGGAACAAGGTGTCTCCTTATGTTTCACCTATTACCAGCAGAGCAGCTACAACACATTTCTGAACACTATGCTGGATGTGGACACAATCACTTCTTAAAAATCTTTAAGTAGCTAGCTACTTTCAGTAACAATTTGAAGTTTTCAAAGTCTTATGCCTCAATGGCATAGTCAAAACAACACAGATGTGTAATCTTGAGTTTATCAAGGCAGCTATAGTCATAACAATGGTTGCTTTTGGATACTGTTCATGTCTGAGATTCCAAAGTAAATGTGATCTTCAAACTGGTTTACTGAGGTTGCATTGTGAGGTTTCGGTAGTGGGGTGGAGGAGGCTTAGTTAGGGAGAAATATACAGGATAACTGCATATACAGTATTTGATTATCTGTGTCCTTTAATGTGAGATTCAGCTTACAAAGGTTTAGCTACCTGAAAGCTTGGGATGTATCCTAAATCCATGTTCTATGTTTCTCCTACAGCGACTGAAGGCATCTCCACAAGACAACTTATTACATCTTTCTCAGAAGGTTTTTATCAGACTACGTTTCAAGTGCCAACATGCCCTTCCAAGGGAAGATTCTGGCCCCTTTACTCGAAGAGAAGTTTGCAGTAGAATAAATTGATTCTGGTCGGAGAAAAGTGTCTTTCCATTTGACTGTCTTGCAGCTACCTTGAGTGTAGAGAAAACGGAGGCTTTTGGAAATCAATTCACTCTTGCATACTTGCCTCAACATCACCTATAACTATGATCCTGCACAGTTAACCAACAAGAGATTTCTTTCCCTAGTTAGAGAGGCTAGAATCATTGAGTCTAGCCTGTCACACATCTTACTGTCGAAAGGAACAACAGGAAAGGCCTTGTTCCTCAGCTGATAAAAAGATGCCTGAAACAATTCCAAGCACAGAAACACAGTGGATTGTGATTTAGTAACTGTAAACAAATTTTGGTTTTACGTGCCCCCAGTAAATTTTTTTTTTTTCATTTGCTTCAAGTACTGCAATTGACTGGTCCAAGGCTGTCTGCAGCTACCATTGTTTCAATTATAAGAACCTCAACACTAAACCATTTAGCATTGTATGATCTTAAGCTCGTTATTAACACAGTATCAAGGGCCTGAGAAGCACTTAAAGCCAGAGCTTTTGAGGAAGCTGTTCAGCCTCTGACTGATTATGCCAAAACTGAACAAAGCTCAGATTTATGTTCACCATTTCACCTTGACAGTAAAAGATACCACAGAATCACAGGATGGTTTCGGCTGGAAGGGACCTCTTGAGATCATTTGATCCATTCCACACACCTATCCCAGCAGGATCAGCTAAAGCAGGTGATCCAGGGCTGCGTCCAGTCAGGTTTTAAGTATCCCCAGTGATGGAGATTTCGCAACCTCTCTGGGCAACCTGTGTCACTGGTCAACCACCCTCATGGTAGAAAAGTATTACATTTAGATGGAGCACGTGCACTAGAAACACAAGTGTTTTCTCATGCTCAGTATACATGAACACCTATATGACACACGGTTATAAAACATACTGCTTTATCCCCACAGTTATGATCATGATCAGAAAGTTAAAGTTGAAGTTTTAAGCAGTTTGCATCATACTTGCAGTACAGTTTTAAGTGGCTCAGTAAGTCTCTTAAAAAAGTATCGTTTAACGACTGCCTAGTGTCTCGTATCTCACCAAAAAGCCAAAATCGCAGCAGTTAAATCTTATACAAGCTTGTAATTCTATATAATAGATCAGCAAATGTATTTGCTTGAGTTGCAGTACTGTAGGAAAGCTCAGTGATATCAAGGCAGATCTTCTCTGGAAACCCTAGCTATACTGGGCTTTGTTCAGTGAAAAAAGATCACTGTGGCATACCAAAAAATTGCTGCAACCTCTTCTGCAGTTATTATTTTAGTTAATAATTACACAAAGACAAAATATTATAAAACCACTCTGATATTAAAATTATGAACTCAAGTAGAAACTAGAAGCAACTTTCTATCCTACTTTTAGAACTAACCATTTAATCTAGTCAAGTATACTTTTCTAGAGTTTACCCTTTTTCCCAGTCTCTATAGTGAAACACAATCTAAACTTCCTTTTGATTTAGCTTTCCCAGAGTTTTCGCTGTATCTGTCTCCAGCTTTCCAATTTCCATAAGTATTTGGACCTGTGGCTGGATTTGGCAGACATTCTGAATGGATCACAATGTATTAAACTTCTACTGTGTGTCAATCAACCTCTTCTTAAAGAGGATTCAGTAAGACACCAACTGAACAATTCAATTTCTGTCAATAACTTCTAATTTACATGTGCACCATGAAATAGTAATATAACAAGATCCACTTTTACTAATTCATCCTTGGATTACAAAACAGGTTAAAGTAAAGCAGGCTCAAATATGCCCATAATTCCACCTTTCCAATTGTTGATTAGGAAAAATAGGTTTGATCATTCCTTCTCCACTGAGCTCACAAAATTCGCATTAAAAAACTTTTTTATTTGTAAGGAAAAAAGTTGAGTATGTAATCAGTGGGGCACATCAACATTATACCTCCATTTTATCATGCATAAGAACACCCACTTTCCAGTCCTGACATTTTAGAAAGTAAGTACTGAAACTAGATCTTTGAGCTTATAGTCTGCATTTTTCAAATATTTTACTGTTGTCTGAGCTGTTCAAAATTAAGTTAATGAGAACATGTGAATATTCACAAAAAATCACCCACAAGCCATGCACATCTTGAATTTCATAATGAACATGCAACAGGCAGGACAACCTCCACGCTATATGCATGCTACATCAACTCTGTGGGTCTGATTTCCATTTTATACCTGTGCAAAACAGAAATAAGCCCACTGAATTCTGCAGACTTCCACAGGGCACATCACAGAAAAGAACAACATTTCATCATGCACATGGGCAATAGGAGTTCTAAAAATACAGCGTATCTTTCAAAACTGTGTAATTTAAGTCTATGCCACACCCTCACAACGTATTCCTCTTCCCCAAAGTAGTCACTTCTATTTCAAAATTTAAACAATTAGAACATTTACTCCTCAGTGTAAGACACGAGATATTGCACCTTTATTTACAAACATGATTACATTAGCACAACTCGATGCTTTGTTTTAATTCTCAGTATATCTTATCTGAAGAGTAAATTTCAGTATACTAAAAAATAAGCTCTCCCTGAAACCCAGTTGTTGAGCTGGCTCACAAAGAAAATTCAAATGGTCAGAACAATTTTAGAGTCAGCCATATTTGCTTTAGCATTTCCTGGCCTCTTAACACCTTTACATGTGTTTCAAGGCAGCTGACCTGGAAGCTGGTTTCATCTTTTGTATTTCTAGAATACAAAGAGATCCTTCACAAAATTACAACTGACTCAAAAAATCTTAAAGATTTTATTCTGTGCTCTGTTGCTTCGTCACGTTATGTTAAGACTTACTTTCTAAATCCATCTTTAATGGAGAGAAAAAATGCTGCCTAAAATTATGAACTTAGCTGAGCTCTTTAAATAGTTTCAGAGAAAACAACAAAACACATGCATGCACCACTGAACACTCCTTAAAACAAGCACACTAAGATATTGATTGAAAAATACTTATGGTTGCTTTTGTCTTCCTGGATATTTCCATTTATAAAGAGAGTAAACAAAAGAAACACATACCTCAGCCCAGAACTCTGCATATATATCATTGGCCGTCAGCCTGGTAACTGGCCATAACTTTGTTACAGAACATAAATCACAAGCCGTCATCATCAGACCAATCACTCTATCTCTAAAATAAAAGAAGATTAAATGGTAAGTTTGGTAAAGAATTAATGATCACACTGCAAAGCTTTTGTTTGCCATTCCTAAATTTGATCAGCATTAAAGTATACATACTGCAAAATTTCTCCCACCTTACTTGTTTCTTCCTCACTTGCTAATGATTCATTGATAAGGCATCACATAAATTGTGTATTATGCTCCCTGCAGTATCCCTGCACTGTTTGCAACCTGAGTTCATTGACCATGATCTGCACAATCACATTCACAGAAAAGTACACAAGAATGTCTGTCTGTTAAAACACTCACATGCCCCTCCTTAATTTTCTGAAAACACAGTACAAGTCTATAAAAAGAAAGATGGCATTTCCTACTGCTGCATTTCTTTGTTGGTTACAGAGAAAGGAATACATGGCCCAAATAAGACGAAAAACTGCTTCTGAGCCTAACTCAAGGTACTCTGCCATTGTTTTCTTGGAATGAATTCCAGCCCTGACAGAACAAGAATACTATACATAACTCCGTCCTACACACCAATGAATCTGTCCACAGAATAACTGTGAACATTATAAGTAGGATTATAATCATTATCAGAATAATTGATAGATAAATGCCAAAGCGCTATTATTCCCCTAAGTTAAGAAAGAGAACTGATCAGCCACATAATGTTGAAATTTAGAATTCCATTGCAGGTATAGGTATCAACTACAAGTCATGGATTCTTTAGCCACCTTACCAACTGATGTCTTGTCTTTGAGAAGGGGAAAATGGACGAGCCGGGGAACTACAGACAAGTCAGTCTCACCTCTGTGCCTGGCAAAATCTTGGAGCGGATTCTCCTGGAAGGCATGCTGAGGCACATGAAAAACAACGAGGTGGTTGGTGCCAGCCAGCATGGCTTCAGTGGGGGGAAATCCTGCCTGACCAATCTGGTGGCCTTCTATGATGGGGCTATGGAACTGAGGGACAAGGGTAGAGCAGTTGATGTCATCTACCTGGTCTTGTGCAAAGTGTTTGACACTGTCTCACACGACATCCTTGCCTCTAAGTTGGAGAGACATCAATTTGATAGATGGACCACTGGGTGGATAAAGAACTGGCTGGATGGTCGCACGCAAAGAGTTGTGCTCAATGGCTCAATGTTCAGCTGGAGACCAGTAACAAGTGGTGTCCCTCAGGGATCAGAGTTGGGACCAGTCTTGTTCAACATCTTTGTGGGTGACATGGACAGTGGGATTGAGCACGCCCTCAGCAAGTTTGCCGATGACACCAAGCTGTGTGGTTCGGCTGATACGTTGGAGGGAAGGGATGCCATCCACAGGGACCTTGACACGCTTGTGAGGTGGGCTGGTGCCAACCTGATGAAGTTCAACCATGCATGACAAGTGCAAGGTCCTGTACCTGGGACAGAGCAATGCCAGGCACAGCTACAGACTGGGCAGAGAAGAGATTCAGAGCAGCCCTGCAGAGAAGGACTTAGGGGTGTTGGTTGATGAGAAACCGAACATGAGCCGGCTTCAGTGTGCGCTCACAGCCCAGAAAGCCAACCATATCCTGGGCTGCACCAAAAGGAGCGTGACCAACAGGTTGAGGGAGGTGATCCTGCCCCTCTCCTCTGCTCTTGGGAGACCTCACTTGGAGTATTGTGTGCAGTTCTGGTGTCCTCAACAGAAAAAGGACATGGAACTGTTGGAACAAGTCCAGAGGAGGGCCACGAGGATGATCAGGGGACTGGAGCACCTCCCGTATGAAGATAAGCTGAGAAAGTTGGGGCTGTTCAGCCTGGAGAAGAGAAGGCCGCGTGGAGACCTCATAGCAGCCTTCCAGTATCTGAAGGAGGCCTGTAGGGATGCTGGGGAGGGACTCTTCATGAGGGACTGTAGTGAGAGTACAAGGGGTAATCGGTTCAAACTTGAAGAGGGGAAGTTTAGATTGGATCTGAGGAAGAAATTCTTTCCTGTAAGGGTGGTGAGGCCCTGGAATGGGTTGCCGAGGGAAGTTGTGAACGCTCCATCGCTGGCAGTGCTCAAGGCTTTCCAGAAGAAAGTAGCTCTGAAGGGCTGCATAAGCACTTTAAAGAAGTCTGTTATGAGACACATCTCTTGTCCAGAGTACACTATATTTTGCTTATGTGGACCGAGAGAGTCATGTATTTATGAATATGCACTTGAACATTTTTAAAACTTAGAGCCATCTTAACTCACAAACGTTGAGATCTGACCAAAATTCTTTCCAAAATGCATACTGACAGAATAACAAAAATATTAACATAAAAATAAATCTAAGTATCACTGCACTGTATGTTTTTCCCCACTACCTAACTGCCTGTGCACTAACTTTCCTCTGTAGAAAATCTTACACTGAACTGTGTGGATGACAGCCAAAGGCAGTGATATGCAAATATAAAATAATGGAAAATACAGTTACGTAATGGGAATTTTACAGACAGTTGTGATATGTAAGAAAATTGCCATGTACACAGAAATGTTTGTTTGGTTTTTTCTGTCTTATGCCATAGTGATCTAATACTGGTTTGCTGCTTTACCTGTGTGCTTGGTTCTTAAGGTTTAATGCTCCCGTCTGATGCAGCTCTTCGAGCTGTTTTCTATTTCCAAAATACAGGGCAAGGTCTGTGGCGATGATAGCTTTCCTGATGATCTCAAGTACTTGCTCATATTCACTGGAGCTCAGATTGGAGAAGACATTGTGCCCTTCCAGCTATGAAAAAGTAAAAAAACAATAAAAAGCACAAGCTCTAATTCTGAGATCATTTCAGTCTTTACTTCACGAGATAGGTTACAATGGTTTTACAGCCAAATGACAATTTCTGTTGTAAATTCAAATGTTGACAGCCTGAAATTCCCTTTTTATCTTTCCTTTTTAAATGCTGTTATGGAACTTATGACTAAGCCACTGATTTGGTTTTGGACTGACCTTCTGAAGCCTAAAGGTATTAATAGAGCAAAATGCTAGCCTTTTCTCCTCTGATTTATAAGCACTACAGACACAGCACTCCTATTAGTTTGGGAAGTTGTGATTCAATCCTGATCCAGAGTACTGCTGCACTGCCAACCTGATAAACTGAGCGTCTGATTCACTCTGAAGTACAATTTCAATACTGCATAACACACAACATGGATGAGGAAATATCCAAGTTACAGTACCAAAATAATTCTGTTTTCATCATGTTCCAAATGAAATGTGCCTGAAATTGCTTCATTTACTGATACAATTTTCTCTATAGAAATAAAGTTAATTACAGTATTTTAATGTATACAAACATTTAGGGGAAAAAGCTGCTTTGTTCAACCATGAGCTGACTGACTCATAAAGACAATGGTTTCCACTACTCTTGCAACATGCCACTGTTATCCCTTTTCCACTTCCAGTATGTATTGTGAATTTAACTGACAATACCATGTACTGTGATCACTCATGAAGCTGTATCACATTTTGAAAAGTCAACACTACCCGCTGTCTCTAGGATTTGGAAAGCAATCTGTCAAAAGTATTCCTACTGCTGAGAGGAAACAGAGAAAAATAAGAAAGAATGCGCCATCCATATTAAGGTGTGCACATTCACAAATAGAAGAATATTATTAAAATATATCAAATGCAGATGTGTTTTGACATTTAATTGGCATTTGGGCTGAAGCTCATAAAAAAGTTTCCCTGGCTTTGTGAAGCATTTACATAATTTGTTCAAAATAAATCCTCCATGCTACAAATAGGCTTGGTTTCTCTCACCAACTGGAACATAAATGTCCAAGTAAAAATGCTGGAAAATGACAAGTAGATTTATTGTGAATAACAAATAGAAAATAAAATCCCTCTGTGTCTCAATGCTCCTTTGACAGACTCCAAAGCCATAGAACATGATGTTTAAGAAACAAATTCAGAACATTTAACCCATCATCAATGCTTTGGGAGCAAGCAATTACTACTAGTTTTCATTATTTAGGGTTCTGGGAAGCTTTTCCTTCCCAACCATGCTGCCTAGCACAAGAACAGGCTATTTTTCCTAATATTGAAGAATTATTCTAGATTCAATTCTTTAGGCTTTAGAAGCTGTACTACCAAAAAGAGCACTGTGACAGCTTTTGCTCATACTCCTAGAACTGATTTTGTTAAGTACTGACAGAAGCTGACATTTCTGAGCACATCACTTAGGCTTTGAGTAGTACATAGAGAGTACAGCTGCTAAGATTTTATTCTTTCCCTGCTGAGCTAAATCTAGTGAATAGTATCTTCTGTATTTGTAAGTATGGCGTACACTAGAACAGCAGGCAGATGAGCAAAGTAGCCATAAGGTTTCAATAGTGAAAACTACTGCAGGTTACTAATCACTGTAACAGACCACTTGGGTAGTCAGTGTGTGAATCTGCTTTACAGCCCTGATCACCTGTATCTCTTTCCTCACTCACATTGATGGCCAAGGCTGGAGATAGTGGGGAAAAAAAAAAGGGTTCCCTGCTGTCTTGGTAAATGGGACTGTCACTGGTTACAAGATTTCTCCAGGAAAAATGCAAAATGGTTTTTGAAAAATAACTCAAGTCTGCTTCATGAAGCCATAGTGGGACAGGGAAGTGCTAATGACTGAGGAACTTGCTCACTGTGCACAAACTCACATGAAGAATGAATATGAAAAATCTACTGCCATACCACCACTGAAGGATTCAATTACACCCTCCTACATGAAGGAGCATACAGAGATAAGCTTCCATTCTGTGACGAAAAATGTACATGATACCTAAAACCATAATCACAATATGTGCTTCTGAATAAAATACAGAATATGTATTTTTCCTAAAAAGTGATTAGGTATTTAAGTAAATAAATATCTTCCCCCTGAAAGACCAGAAAGAAAGAAAAGTTAACAATAAATTAGTGGCACACTAACATGGTAAGGCTGTGCAGTGAGTATGTGCATGGTAAACTAGAATCAGTGAGCACAAGTATGTTATGGAGTGGCACTGGTTTCATAGGTGAGAGTTCTCAGTCTTCTAATGGAGCATGAAAACAATTTTCACTGATGAGAAAATATCTGTGTCAGTAGCACACTTGGATTTCCCAAGATGTGCCTGCATTCTTTCTTGTAGCTTTCTATTCATAAAACATACAGACACATTACCTTGTATTAGGAACTCTCTTTCATACAATATTACCTTACTCAGCTGAACTGCTTAATAACAAAAAACCAGATGATAACATAATGAAAAAAGTTTAGACTTTTCATGCATGCAAAGTTAACATTCTCTCCTTCATGCCACACACTTAGTGTTCATGGAATTTATTACAGCAGGTTTTCAAGCTTCTCATGCAAACTTTTGCCAGTACTTGAGCTGTCATTCAGAATTTCAAGATGGTTGAAGATTTTGCTGAAACAGTGCTGCAAATATCTAAGTAGGCGAGAACTCTGATTCTTCAAAGTTCCTATTCCATATGATCATAGGAAAAAATCTCACTGACCCAGAAGCTGAAAGCTCCAAAGGAAGGCCATAAACAAACACCTTCAAATACCTATTAATTATTTTTATAACATCAAGATTTTGGGAAAGCTATTTTTTGCACTATTATTGAACACTTGGGTTGCTCACTGTGGAACCTGACTTGCTGTAATAAATCTTCCACTCTTCTAAACGAGCACTACAATCCAGACATTGAAATATGCATGCTTCAAAAAATCTGCTGGGTAGTGACGTGACTTGTATTTCCACCACTGGACTCTACTGCATGGAAGATACAATTTCAGTAATCCTACCTGCAGGATGGACACAGTCTGTGAGAAGTGGTGCTGTTCCATTGTTGATGTGGAATACAAAGCAGCTAAGGGGTGATCAAATTTCTGAAGATAGCTGTTGCTGTAACCTCTGTGATCCAGGTCATGACACAGGCATGCAACTAAAAGACCTTTTCGCTACAAAAAAATTTGAGATGAACAAGTAAGATATATTTCCTGCCCCTAGATGTCACTCTCTTCCCAAAATACTGTAAAAGTTGCACTCCTTAGGCTTCATGCCTTCAAGAAGCACATGGAGAAACTTCCTTAAACTTGTGAGAAGCACAAAGCGAGGACGTGCTGAATTAAAATTCTTGGTCCAACTGTAATTCAAATCTTTCATATATTTTTAAATTTTAAATTATTTTAAAAACACTTGTACAGCCACATGCTATCAGAGGGATTCTGCTTCAGGAAGAAATCTGATTTTTAAAGAGAATTTCTGATCATCCACTGAATCCTTACCAACTTTATTAAAAGAAAATTAAAGTGCAGTTATTGAGGGAGAGGAAATACATGAGATGTATGATCTTCTGGTCAAGGGAGCCACACCAAAGTCCAATGCTAGACATGTCTCTGCAACATTCCCTGAAGAATACGAACAAGTCTCCTACGTGCAACTTTTCCTAGGAAGTCACTAACGTGAGCCACAGAACTGCTGAGCAATGGCAACTGCAAACAAAGTAAGATGGCAACTGATTTTTTTATTTAATTAAGTCCTAATATCCTGCAGAAATAGTCCCTGAAGCCTCTCTTTAAACACACAAAATAGCTGAACACTTGCAAAAGGTTTTCACACAGCAGGTGTGTTTTGAAAACACACTCATTAATTTTTTTGAAGCAGTCATTGTCAGCATGGTGTATTATGAAAATGTCTTTATAGACTTAACAGTTCTGTCTTATAGATGGATCTGGTGACATAGATAAGGCTACAAAATGAAGCAGAAAAAGAACATCGATTAACTACCTATGAAGTGAGCAACATCCAACCTGTGTACTAAGAGGCACATGATTCTGTAGAAAAATAGCAAACAATGTAACTTCAGATTTTATCGCAAATATACAACATGCAGAACTAAGGGTGTAGCAACCCTAACTGTATTTCTGGTTTTGAGACCTTAATTTTTATTTTAAATCCTTCACTATAATTTGTAATGACATCTTTTCAATATTGAATCTTGTGAAGTGCATTTTTAAAAAGCACATAACAAAAGAAAAAAAAAAGATGATGCAGCAGCACATGTCCACACAGATCCTCAGCAGAAGTGGAACCCTTAGGTACATAACACACCTATATTACTTGAAATCATGCAGTACCAGCTGTAGGAAGCTGGTATTCCCTTTTCACTACAATAAGAAGGGGCAAGACGTGGAACCAACAGATTTGAAAGACAGTCTCTGACAGCAAAAGAAATATGAGTTTCAGAATCCTTTGTGCTACATGTTAGACCTAGAGGTTATTTAAGTTTTTTTTGTCCTCTCCCACAAGTTTAATTCTCCTGTTTCCAGTCTTACCATTCTTATCATTGTACCAGATGGTTCCCTCTGTCTAGCTTGTCCCAGCCTCCACTTCCCAGGAAGTCATTCTTGTCTTAGTTCTTCAGGGTTATACAATGCCTAATACCAGTGCTCTTGACCTTGTACCTATTGTTGGTGCTTGAATCTGAACTCTTCGATCACTGCCAAATGCTGAATCCACTTGCCTCTAAAGCAGTCCCCTTAACAGTCTTTCATTCTTCTCTTCCCATCTCTAAGTCCACGGAGGGTCATGTCATCATCCCTCACCTAAGACCATGTACTTCTATAATGGCCAATACCTCTGATGAGGTCTAGTAACTGTTACAATCATTTCACCTACCTCTAGATCAGTGAAAAGCCCCTGGTTGTTCTGAAGTATGGCATACATGCAATGTGCAACAGTAACTGCGTGTTTCCAGTTGTGGTAGGGCACACGGCGATAATTCTTCTTTACAGACATAGTGAATTGGCATAGTTTTTCAAGTTCAAAGCTAGAAAGAAATTAATTCATTCAGAGACAAGAAATAACAATGGGAAATATAACCAACAGAGGAGAAAAGAAACTCTTTCATTTACTCTTCTTACAAGGATTGACTCTCATTGTGGATGACTCAGTTGATTACAAGAGTCATTCAAGTTTTGGAAAGGACAGAGGAATGTGCATACTAGACAGTGCTCAGTTTAACATGTAAAGTTGTGGAACATAAGTCAAGCTACCCAGCTCAGGCAACACAACTGTATAACCCTTCCTGCTCCCAGAAACTTGAAGTGTGGTTTCTTTCAGCAGTTATCTATTCAACCTGCCAAATGGTGAAACCCTATCTAATGGACAATTTTAAAATAGCATTTGTGATTAAAACAGAAAATTTGAGTTTTTGAGCAAGTGACACAGAAGCAATAATCCTGTTTAAATTAAAATTTCAGTCAAATGACAAGCGCACAACTTGTTTTGAATTAAAGATGTTGAAATGCTGAATACTGACATAACGAAAAGAAGATTTTACTTTTCCCAGGACTAAATTTTTTTTTTGGTCTGGCCAAATGAACAGAAATTCACAATTCACTGTTTCTTCATTTTTCACCAAATAGAATTTCAGTATGTAATTGCCAGTCAACCATAAAAATGCTCCAAATCTATATAGCATTTTCTTAAAGATTTTTCATATATATTTTTGCTATTAATATAGAAAAGCAAAATTAATCCATGATCAAGAGACATTTTCATTAAGGAATAATAAAAACCAGTAATAAAGTAATTGTTATGTTTCATTTATGCGCTCATCAAAAACCACCTCTGAGACAGTTCATAGTCTGTAGTACCAGAGCTCTGAAAAATCTCTAATATACTTTACCTACTTATGTTCCTTTGAAATGAAAGCTGAATGCTTTTTGTTTACAGATGGGAAATTCAGGCACAGATTAAATATCAGGTAGAACTCCCTGAAGTACCCAATCTGAGGAGCGCAGGCTGAAAAGGAGTTATTGCACTTGAGCCCAGAACTGAACTGAAGATGCCAGTCTTAAGTCACTGACTTATTCTCTCATAAACACATTAGCTTTCCTTTATTCTCATTTTTATCCCATTTCTGTGGTTTGACTTTTTAATTTGGTTTTTTTTAAGTTCTATGTTTTGATAATTTCTTGGATAACTCAGGGAAGTGACATTAATGTTCTGGTTTTGTAGTACATGTGGGCTGAGAAAACAAAGCCAAATGTCAGTGACCTATACATAAAAATGTAAATACATCTACTATATGGAGCCAGTTAGACAGAAAAAAACATATTTCTATGGCTATGTGCTGAGGAAGGTAATCATTCTTCTTACCTTTAGTTTGTCATTAGTGAAAATTGAGGCACAGCCTTTCAAAAAAGCTTAGGCTCTCTTTTTCAATTCTAGAGAGTTAAAACAGACTGTTCTAGAACAACTGTTAGAACTACTGTTTAAAATAGTACACCATAATTCAGAATATCACAACAGTCACTTCCATCTATATCCAGTAACTGCTCTATGGTTACTATAGGTATCGATGATACATCAATGTACAATACTATTACTTCCTCCACTGCTGTATTTCCTATGCTTGATTAAAGCAGTAAAAGATTATTTCTTCACGAAAGCAAAGCATATGTAGCGATTATCTTAGATTTTTCCCCCAAATCCTCCATGGACAGTACAGTTATACATTGCATAGATGCTTAAAGGCACAATCTTGCTCCTCAATATGTTAAAAAGCAAATTTTAGTCTTAAAATAGCTGTATTTGTTTCAGAGGATTAAGAAGTTTTCTTCTTTCAGAAATCAAATATACGTTCAGTCCCATCAGTCAAATATTTTCCTCACTTTTGTTTCTTTAACTTTACATGTAAAAACTGAAGCTCACTTGAAAAATGTCAAGGAAATATTCCCACCATAGTTACACCTTGAAAAAAGAGACTGGGAGACAGGGAAAAGAACAGAACTTCGCTGGAAATCTGAAAGCTTATTCTGCATCCACAGCCATTCAATTAGGAACAGAAACAAGCTAACTACACGGAACGGTAGAGAAGTGCATTTAGAAATATTTTGCAGTACTGAAGAAGACATGAGAAAGACCCTGAGGTTTGACTGTATGCTTTGAAAGCATGGGCATTCATCCAGTTACTAAGATCCACAGTCACCAGCAAATGCTTCCTGAATGCTGCTTCTTTTTGCAGGGAGTTATTTCCCCTTTCAATGGCCTATCTGTAGATTTTTTTCTGTGATTTGGAACAGCCTCTTTCTTTCAGCAATGAGGCAAGCTCAGCCAAAAGACTACTGACCTTAGTAACGATAATGGACACTGAAAGGACAATAAGTGAAACATTTTGTTTGAAAAGTCACTCCTTTCCACAATTAGCGTCTAATAATGCCAATAAGTGATTCATCTAGTAAGAGAAGGTCTAACTGTGGACTATTTTAACCATTAACATATTAAATTCAGCAACCATGTATTTTAAAAATCAGTATTCGTGGACCACTCCTTTTTGGCAAGAGTGACTTTAGTATCTTCACCATCTTCTGTCTGAGCAACAATCTCATCTCAGGACCAACCAATACCTCTATACATTGGAAGGACCAATCTTTGGATGATACCATGAGTTCTTCTATCTGGCTGCTCCAAGATTTCATTAACTGAAGACCCAGAAGCTAGGATAAGAAATGCAGCCTGCTTATTACTGTCCTGTACAGACCAGCCATTGTAAATAAACGCCAAAGAAAATAAGACCTTGAATTAGAAAATAATGAACTCAGAATTTTCTAGCAAACAAACACATAAATATCAGAATTAAAGCAATAAAACATGTACTTCATACCAGGCTGTCCCACAGGACTGGTGAACCATGTAGACAAAAATGGCAGGCCAGACATCCTCATATGGACTGATATCAAAGTGGTATCTAGGAAGAAAGAAAGGACAAACACTTTTTCATTCTTACTAAAAGCAAGTGAAAATGATCAGGTAATGTATATCCAACAGCATTCACTTGCTTCTGAACATATATAGAAAACTGACTTTACAGGATGTATTTTCCAGCAATAAGAAGTTATTTTCCAGTATGTTAATATATTTCCACTAAGGTTAATGGAACTACCCTCATAGAATCATTGAATCATTTAGATTGGAAAAGACTCTTAAGATTACCAAGTCCAGCTGTTAGCCTATAGTTAGCCTTTGGCTTTAATGAATAAAACCACAGATATTAAGAATCCACTGCTTAAGCAACATACAAAGATCTTTATTTTGCAATTATGAGAGCTTTACAGGCATTCCTAAAAGATTCCAGACTTTCCTCCCAGGAATTGTAAAGATGGGGTCTCCAATAAAATATTTAGTAGGGTTTTTTCTTAATAATTTCTTTCACGAATTTGGCAAGTTTTGCTCTAATTTGGGTAGAGGCAAAAAAATCAACTTTCAGTAGCTAACAGAAATTGAGCCCAAACTTCAAAAATCAAACATTTAATACTGTATTTCATGTTTCATTAGCTGAGGACTTCTTCCCTCTCCTGGCATTAATATTTAGGCCTAATATCAGGGACCAACTCAGCAGAACTGCTTGTCCTCTGATTATTAATTAACCCCTTTTCCTGCACCTGCTGTGCTGAAAGTCCTCTATTTACTTTCCATTGAACCCAGCTAAAAGCGTGCACGTATACGGCATAGTGAACAGTACAGTAGATGCAAGAAGAGCTGAAGGCAGCTGAATTGCTTGGAAAATGGTTAAATGTATTCAGATTGCTTGAACTAAAGGATGTTAATATAATTTAGAATGAAACCTGTCATCTTTGTAAGTAAAAGTAATTTTTTGGTTGAGGAGGTGGGTTACATAATATCATTCAACAAAGCACAAGAAATTGTATTGCATAGAATATGCTTTTATTAGGGTATAATCATGCAAGCTGCTAATACTCTGGTGCTCCAGCAAATCACTTCAGCATGTAATGAACTTTAACTGCAATTGGTCCCTATTAGCATACACTTTCATCCTTTGCCCGCTCACAGCTACAGTGCTCAGTGCCTCACAGGAGTGACCTAGCTCTGGAGATCAGGTTTACATAGGCAGCTTAGATTTTGTGACTCAATATCAGAGTTCTGGTTTTAGGTACCTGGTCATTACATATTGTCCTAGGCCAGAAACAGTGAGCAAATACTAAGACGACTCCCTGCATTAGGGTTGAACGAGTACTGACAAAATACAGATAGATGTACATCTTCAGCACACAGCAGACCCTTAAGAGCTGGAAATAACTGAATTATTTCAGAGAAAGCCTCAGAGCCTGGATGGGAAGTCTTCCTCCAAATTTAGGCCACAACTCTAAACTCTAGCACCTGAATTATTTTTAGAAGTTTGGAGATTTGCATCCATTTCCCAATCCTTCAAGAAACACAAGCAGACGCACAACAGACATATACACCAAAAAACCCAACCAAGCAAACAAAAAAAACCAACCCAAACTCACCCACCCCCAAAACAAAGTAAAACCCAAAACACACAACCCAGAAAATCCCAGGAAGTAGCTGACTTATTTATTCTAAAATACATACAAGAGGATGACATCATGCATTTGTTGTTAACTACTGGTGTTCCAGCTCAACCTCCTCTCTGGCTCTGAGCTGTTTAGGACAATCAGAAAGAAAGCTCATCTCCACAATCCTTTGATATAATCTAATGCTTAAAGCAACTACTGTAACTACCTTCGCCTAAGAAAAATCTAGCATTCTGAGTACGTATTATTCTACATCTTTGACAGATAAATTTCTTCATGGGTCATTAAGTATAAGAAAGCTACAGATAAACTTCTAATATTTTTAATAGTTCAATAATAAGTTCTTCCTATAAAATCCCTCCAATAAGGGTTTTTTTTATACATACTAAAGAGAAAAAAGAAAAAAATCATCTTTTTTACAGACTGATAAAAGACTCAGCTGTCGCTATATGAGAAAGATACTTACAGTTCAATTTCTTTACAAATATGTGGAGGCAGTGTACACTGCATGAGGTTTTGCCACTCTTCTGCTGTACAAACACTGTGGTAGGATAGCTTCTCCATTGTTACACGGTAAATACACTCTGAATGGCGAATTCTGTGGTACATCTGAAAAGTGAAGTTGTTCATTAATGTCAAATTTTAATAAAGGAAAAACATATCTTTCCTGTATTAAAGTACTTATTCTTAAAACACACATCTGCAGAAATGTTAATGATTCTGGCTGTTCAATTTTACACTTTAGAAAAGTGACAGATTATATGAAATTGAGTACTACTGGAAAACTGGGCCTCCTATTAAAAATTCTTCACCTACTCACTCAGGTAAATGTCTAGGGCTCAGCTGATTCTTTACTGTCTGAGCTCCCCAAAGAAAAAAAATCAAAGTGTAGGAGTTGGAAAGGGAGCTCAGACCCCTGCAATATGCTTACAGAAAGAAAACTGGTAACAGGTACCTGGTAACATGCCACTGTAAGAATTGAGATATTTATTGGTATAAATAACTGCTACCTATGCACAGTAAAAAGTTCATGAGATGTTTATCATACTTACATTACTGTGCAATAACTGCAAAAAATAAGTACACTTATGATCAAGAGGTTCAGACAGCTACTGAAGGCATGGCATAGTTTGTAAATAAGTGAGGACACAACGATTTTACTAGTAAATACAATCCTCTGGAGTACTATGCCCTGAATGGTGATATTCACCGTCTCGAAAGAGTGAACTCACACACAAGTGAGTGACTGTATAGCCCCAGGAGTCATTTACATGTGGGCCTTTCTACTCACCTTGAGTTATCTGGAACAAGTTTAAATAACTGTTGGCAAAATTTGCTGCCTCAGTATAATGACAGCACGATGTTGGTAAAATGGTTTAATGTAAATCACCAGACTTAACTGGTATTGCATTGCATCTTACCGCCCATGAATATGACACATTTCTTCTGCATAACATTTTTATTGCATTAATTGCATTTTTATACTTATATACTAATGATCATTAAATTACTTATGCTTCCTACAGGAATAGTAATATTTGCGACAATAAAGGGTTTGAAAACAAAAGTAGCTATCTACACTTATCTAGAAGCATGGATAATTATGAATACGTAGCACAGCACATTACATTGACATCTTTGAATAATATGCACATGGAATTGAGAGAATACATAACATCTCCATCCCCTAGTTAAATCTGTAAAACATATTATCTGAATTTATAAAAGGAAATAAGAATCATACTTGCTAATGGAAAAGAGATGACAGACGGGTATAATTCACATTTCATAGCTTGCTCTCTCAGTTTAGCTACAGGAAATTGATGTATCCACAGTACAATTATTCCAGAAAGCATCAAACAAAACTCTATCATCCTTTCAAACAACAATTATTCATCAAAGAATTCAATGATTTTTGTTTCCTCGTTAATTCAACAAAACAGACTTTTAAATCATTTTAATAATCTGGAACATCAAAATCCTTGAATAGGGTTCTAAGTCTTCCTGTTATAACCAACAAAAAAAGCTTAAGAAACTGTAAAAAAAACTTACATTTGCACAGTGTAAGGCTAAAGCACAAAAGACTGCAAACATTTTAAAGTTGTTCTCATCAGTTTTAGAGAAGGCACTTCCACTTATTTTGTTAACCATCTGCACAACACCTATTACACTTCCTCGGCTTACAATAGGCATGCACAGGATATTTCTGGTTGTGTAGCCTGTGTAGAGATCTACTTCTCTGGAGAGACAGAAAGGGAAAGAAAAATATGAAAGAGTTCATATTATTAATTAATACCTGCTCCTTGATTCTCACAGTGTTGATGTACAACATACTGAACAGTTTTTAAAGTAGATGCAATTAGTACCTGCAACAAGTTCACCTCCAAAGTTCTCAAATATTTCCATCTAATTGTGTCATATTTAGAAAGAACTTTTTAATCCATTAATTTCCATTTGCAAGATAAAGAATTAATGCTTCCTCAAATGCATAGTCAGCTTACTCGTAAAATTAAAGAATATATTCAGGTACTTAGGCATGCTATTTGTTAGTAAACTTTTTTTTCTCTTTCCCCTGAAATTAATCAGGTTGCAGGGAGGCTAATAAAGGAAAACAGCAACAGTCTATCTGGGCAAAAATCTGTAACAGGAAGAATAACTAAATTTTATTCCATTAGATTTAGATTTGATAAAAATAATTCTCTTTATTTGTATCTTTAAAATATCTCTGATGGCTAAAGCATTTCAATAAATATCTACAGGTTATCTGTTCTTCAGAAGATCACAGCTCCATGAATGCATCCTAATAAGAAATTTCAAGTAGTAAATTTAAGTAACTGGTAGGGTGAGCTGTCTTCCCCTCCCATGAATAATGTCCTACCTGTTAAAGCGTGGATCTGCATAGGCATCAGGGATGTTAAGGACTTCTCCAGTTCTTGCCACTTGACCAGCTATTCCTTTTTCTATAGAAAATCTGCAGAAAATGAAAATGTGCGTTAGCCACAATATGAGCTACCAGGAAAAACATCTGTCATGGGCACGGTAATGGATATTTGTTCCCAACCAGCGTCATTTTGATGCTTTTAAGAGAAAAAAACTTATAAAACAACAGTTAGTAGTAAATAATAAAATAAAAAGGCACATACTAACAGATACTTTCTGAAAACATTTGATACAGCTACATAGTTTAATACAAAAGATGCCAAATGACCATTTAGTGACAAAAAATCCAGGACTTCAACCACCCTGTTATGCCTAACAAATATGACATTTGTACAGAACCTGAGATTTATGTTTACCTTTACAAGCTACTAATTTTATCATTGTTTTTACATATTTGTTGTTTCTTTAGACATATCACAGGCAATATGAGCTTGTTTTCAAAGGAGATAGGCAGGTTGATTTGGTAAAATAAACTTTGGAAACAGACCAGCAGACACTTCAAAGCTAAATATTACATGTGCTTCCAACACACACTTGAGAATAGCTAGCTTGTTTCATCTCATGATATGCAAACAATGCCATGGTACATACTAACTGCATCCCTTAACTGCCGCAAGAAAGTCAAACACAACAAGCATATTCTGGAGTTGAATCAGAAAAGACTGCAAGTCTGTCTTGTAAGGAAATAATCTTCAGTTCTTTGACGAGAAACAGTTCTGACATAGAATCATAGAATCATAGAATAGTTAGGGTTGGAAAGGACCTGAAGATCATCTACTTCCAACCCCCTTGCCAGGGGCAGTGACACCTCCCACTACACCATGTCACCCAAGGCTCTGGCCAACCCGGCCTTGACCACCACCAGCGATGGAGCATTCACAACTTCCCTCGGCAGCCCATTCCAGGGCCTCACCACCCTTACAGGAAAGAATTCCTTCCTCAGATCCAATCTAAACTTCCCCTCTTCAAGTTTGAACCCATTACCCCTTGTACTCTCACTACAGTCCCTCATGAAGAGTCCCTCCCCAGCATCCCTATAGGCTCCCTTCAGATACTGGAAGGTTGCTATGAGGTCTCCACGCAGCCTTCTCTTCTCCAGGCTGAACAGCCCCAACTTTCTCAGCTTATCTTCATATGGGAGGTGCTCCAGTCCCCTGATCATCCTTGTGGCCCTCCTCTGGACTTGTTCCAACAGTTCCATGTCCTTTTTCTGTTGAGGACACCAGAACTGCACACAATACTCCAAGTATGGTCTCCCAAGAGCAGAGTAGAGGAGAGGGGCAGGATCACCTCCCTCCACCTGCTGGTCACAGTCCTTTTGATGCAGCCCAGGATACGGTTGGCTTTCTGGGCTGTGAGCGCACACTGCCGGCTCATGTTCATTTTCTCATCAACCAACACCCCCAAGTCCTTCTCTGCAGGGCTGCTCTGAGTCTCTTCTTTGCCCAACATGTAGCTGTGCCTGGCATTGCTCTGACCCAAGTACAGGACCTTGCACTTGTCATGCATGGTTGAACTTCATCAGGTTGGCACCAGCCCACCTCACAAGCGTGTCAAGGTCCCTGTGGATGGCATTCCTTCCCTCCAATGTATCAACCAAACCACACAGCTTGGTGTCATCGGCAAACTTGCTGAGGGCGTGCTCAATCCCACTGTCCATGTCACCCACAAAGATGTTGAACAAGACTGGTCCCAATTCTGATCCCTGAGGGACACCACTCGTTACTGGTCTCCAGCTGGACATTGAGCCATTGAGCACAACTCTTTGCATGCGACCATCCAGCCAGTTCTTTATCCACCCAGTGGTCCATCTATCAAATTGATGTCTCTCCAACATAGAGACAAGGATGTCGTGTGAGACAGTGTCAAACACTTTGCACAAGTCCAGGTAGATGACATCAACTGCTCTACCCTTGTCCATCAGTTCCATAGCCCCATCATAGAAGGCCACCAGATTGGTCAGGCAGGATTTCCCCCCACTGAAGCCATGCTGGCTGGCACCAACCACCTCGTTGTTTTTCATGTGCCTCAGCATGCCTTCCAGGAGAATCCGCTCCAAGATTTTGCCAGGCACAGAGGTGAGACTGACTGGTCTGTGATTCCCCAGGTCATCCGTTTTCCCCTTCTTGAAAATGGGAATTAAAGTTCCCTTTTTCCAGTCATCGGGAACTTCACTTGACTGCCATGATTTTTCAAATACGATGGACAGTGGCTGAGCAACTTCATTTACCAGCTCCTTCAGGACCCACGGATGGATTTCATCAGGTCCCATGGACTTGTGCACGTTCAGGTTCCTAAGATGGTCTCGAACCAGATCCTCTCCTACAGTGGGCCCAGGGTCTTCATTCTCACAGTCCCTGCATCTGCCTTCCAAGACTGGGGTGATGCGGTCAGGGCTTTTGCCGGTGAAGACTGAGGCAAAGAAGTCCCTAAGAACCTCAGCCTTCTCCAAATCCAGGGTAGCCAGTTCTCCTGATAGCTTCCGGAGGGGGCTCATGTTGTCCCTAGTCTGTCTTTTATTTGCAATGTACCTACAGAATCCCTTCCTGTTATCTTTAACATCCCTAGCCAAGTTTAAGTGTGCCTTAGCTTTCCTAACCTGGTCCCTAGCTTCCCGGACAACATCCCTGTTTTCTTCCCAGGCCGCCTGTCCTTGCTTCCACCTTTCATAAGCCTCTTTTTTCCTTCAAAGTTTCCTCAGCAGCTCCTTATCCATCCAAGGAGGTCTCCTGGCCCTCCTGCAGCACTTCCTTCTAATAGGGATGTATCGCTCCTGAGCTTGCAGCAGCTGATCCTTGAATATCAACGAACAGTCTTGGGCCCCCCTGCCCTCTAGGGCTATATCCCATAGAATCTTACTGAGCAGGTACAAAAGGATTTGGGGATAAAAATAAGTACAAAGAATCACACATGTAACACTTTTAAATCCAAATGTACCCCGGCAGTATTCTGCCCCCACTGAAGCTGCTGACAAAGCAGAGAGGATTTCACCCTGCATATCTGATTTTAAGTTTGCTTCTTCTGCTGGCTTCTACATGGCACCTAGCTTAAGGCTGATGACTGACTGCCTCAGAATTACTTTCTTACAGATACTGAAGTTGTACTTCTTTTCAGTATACAGCACCAGTGAAATGGCTCACACCTTTGCATTCAGAGTTAACATTTCAATAATGTTCACACAGAAAAGACAGAGATATAAGCAAAATAAAACAATTATCAAGGAGGAGTATGAAGCACATGTTAAAGCAGGTCACCTTTAACTCACACCACCTCCTTACTTGTCAGTATGTAAATTGCACCAATTTTGACTCCTCTCCATTCTCACTCACACAATGTAGTAAGTGGGAGTAAGTTTGTCTAAAGGAGTCTAAGTGAAGACATGAATCACATCTCATATTGGCCTAGAACTTTAAATGTATAAGAAGAAAATAACAAAAAATCTGAGAAAATCTGTGCTGAGTATTTTAACAAAATTTTAGTGCAGGATATTTAGACATAAAATTCTTTCTTTTTAAGAAGGCGCATGTCTCAACCTGTATCTATTAAGGATTCATAATTTTTGAACAGTGAAAAATGCGATATTTACTTTGTTTTGCCTCTTTCATTAAAAAAGTGCATTTGTGTGAAAAGATGCACTTGCGACATGAAGCAGAAATACACATCAGTTTTAGGCAGAGAATTCTGTGCGCTCATTTCAAGCCCATATGCATTTTCAAATCCACCATTTCAAGCATACATCAGAATCACAATTAATTGTTTGAAAATAAATTCACATGAGAAGAAAATAAAACTAATCTACTGGACTTGAAATCTTCAAAACTAATGACCTGTCCACACTAAATTCTACATGTGCCTAATCCATCCATAAGAAGTATAAATTGTGACTTCTTTGTTTTGGATGTGCTTGAATTGCACAAATTTCAATTCCTCTTGGGAAAAAAGTCCCATACTGGCAGACTATGGATTAGGTGCACCTTTACCTGCACCTTTACCTACCTCAGAACACCTCTGTTTTTTTCCCAACATGATTTCCAAAAGGACCGCCTCCGGAAGACGGCATTTCCAGGAGTGACGTTATAGCTTCAGAGACGTTGTTTCGATGGCACTGCAATGTCATTCCCAGAAGTACTACCTTCTGGAGGCGGGTCCTGGTGGGAATGATATCACAGTATGACAAGTATTGTCAGGGTACCTGCAGATAGGCACAGAGACTGAGTAATAAAATGCCTGAACATCTGTAGTTACAATGAAATTGCATTCTTCTGCTAGCTACTCTTACCTTATTTCTTTGGTCTTCTTGAAGACAGGTTTCCCATCATTTTCTTCTCCAATATCAAAAAGGTCTGAATACAGCTCCTTATTTTTGTGGTCAACCTGGAAGAGTGCACACCTATCTGCATTCACCAGGTTTTTTGCATATATCTATAGATAAAAAGGAAAACTAGAGTTAATGGTCATGAGTAAGATTACCTTCAGTCATTTACCTGATAAAAATGTAATTCCTTAGTAGTTACAAGTTTTGAGAAATTATCCAGTACAAAAACCTGAAGGAGCATCCACCGTCAGAACAGACTTTTAGGACACAGTTCCAAATGAAAGTGTCTCATCTACTCAGTATTTTTTTGTAAATCAGAGTGTTCTTCTCTAACAATTGTGGGAATATCTTTAGAGGCTTGAATGTTTGCTAAAAGGAAAAAAAAAAAAAGAAAAAGCATCCTTCCCTCTATATTTAGACATTATTTATCTTTATTAGATTTAAATAGATAGGATATAGCAAGATCTAAGAATATTTTTGGCTTTTTGGTATTGAATACCCAGCAAAGACAGACATAAGGTAATGGCTAATGTTTGTTTCTAAAAAAGCTAAATTTGCTTGCAATACATAACAACAAACAAATAGGAAAGATTAGAAGTGCTTTTATGGATTGCCCTATTCTATGCAGCAGAACAGGAAATGGCTGTGCCCTCTTAATGCCAGGGCCAGTTCTTCCACAAAAGCTGAAACTTGAACTACATGAACTAACCAAAGCCCATTAAGGTACCACCCATAGCCAAGGAAGTGCCACAATACAGCAACAGACTCACATGGTATCTATCATACTTTGAAACTAATTTCATCTTAGCAAAACTAATTGGCAGCCACCACTGATTATCAGAACAGAATCTCATCTCGGGAAGACAGCAGCTCTTCACTGAAATATTTCTCAGACATATGATGGACTGAGAACAGAGGGAAAGAGTGAACTGAAGCTGAACAAGGGTCATTGTGTTAACTTAGGATACCAGTCAGGTTCAAGAACCTGCTTTATCCAATTCAGATGTCTTCCAGGTATCTTATCTGGTCAGAAAGTATAGTAACTGCAAGGTAGAGCATGATCTAAGTGGATCTGTGCTGAGAGATTTTAATGAATATTAAAAGGAATGCTAAAATCCCTGTACTTAGTATTACAGGAGCAAATAAAATTTGAAGCACTATCACTAAAGGGTGAAGTAGTCAGATAAAATTGGATTCTATTCTTTTCTCCCTGTGAGACATAGAATAAGCCAAACAATGATAAAATCACACTCACATAAAATGGCAATAATGTGCAAATATATAATTCAATTTATTGGCCCAAAAAAGAGCCAACTGCGACAGCTTACAAAGGAAGCCGAGTATAAAACATCTATACAGGTTAAAATGCAGAATCATGGACAAGAAGATGAAGAGTAAGCGTATTTTATTGCCAACTGTGTTTTCCACCAGACCCCTACTCATAGTGAAAGAACAGGGAAGAATATCAATATTTGTTCTCAATGCCATATGTTATGTTATACCAGTTCTTTTTAAATGTTAAGCTATTTTTAAACAGTTCATTTAAATTGGAAAAGTCAATGTTCAGAAATGTGTCCTGTGTGCAGAATTCTTGACTGTGTACTAACTAGAATAAGACAAACACTGCAGAATATTTTCCATTACTAATTCAAGTTTCTAAATAAAACCACTTCAATATTGTTTGCATTCGAAGTTTGTTGGTTTTTAATAGTCTGGCTAAGAATACCACTTTGAAGACTGGAGCAAGTATTGCAGTACTGTTGGAGAGTAATTTTTGAATGCACAAACTGGAACAATGGTATCACAGAGCTGATGAAGGTTTACATTAATGAAAAACAATAACTATGTAGTGAATGTTCCTAAAGCTAAAAAGCATAACTCATGTATCAAACACTCAAAACATGCTATAAACAAGTAGTCCATATGTATCTGTAAGCACTATCCAGGAAATAACTCTTAACTGTTTCTGAAACATAATCTGTTTCTGAACCATACTTTAATTCAGTGATCAGTTATTTCAACAGACGTGGTTTTAGTGGAGGTTTTTTTATAAAACACTGACTGACTCTGTCACTTTAGTTATGAGTGCAGCCACCTTTGCAAAGTAAACAGAATGTCAGGTCTTGCATATCTCATTCAGCAACTGGTACAAAGACTCTAGGAGTAATATCTGACCTCTAGTCCTTCCTACAGACAGTAACTTCTTCAGGAGTGTTTTGTAGCATGTAGCAAATTGAATTTGGGAAAAAGGAATCAATACAAGCTGAAATAAAAACAGAAGCTTTTTTTTGTTACAATTTTCAAACGTTCTCTAAAATACAAAAGCAACTATTTCGTTCAGAGACAGTCATATTTCTTTAGTTATGAAAGCTGTGAAACGAATGAAATATCAAGCTGACCTCTGCCACTCATTCTTCCATACAGAGATGTTAACACTGTTCGTGTTACATTTCCACGATAAACAGCTCATATATTTCAATCATGCAATCTTACTACAAGGGAAGGAGAATGAAGGACTTTAATAACTAAGGCAAATAAACTTAGAAGTGAAAAAGACAACTTACCATTATATGTTCAAGTAGAGAATCTATTGCAACTATATTATCAAAATATGTTCTGCAGAGAAAGAGGAGTTATTAAATATTGGCATTTAGGCAAATACTTCTCAAACGGCTGTTGTGGGCTCTGGTGTCACAACCGCTTAACAGTGGAGCACAAATACGTGAGGACAAACTTCTGCATCTTGAAAATCACTGACTGGCTTGCTATAGCACAATGGAATTGAGAAATGGTCCTACCTCTGTTTCTTTAGGTCATTATTGTACAATGACAGAATTGTAGCACATTCTCCATAATACGTGGAATTTTGTCTGTAGAAAAAAACTAGCAAACTGCCTGCCGTGGATTAAACAGGCCCCTGCTGAGCAACACTAGGAACGTATTAAAATGCTTTGGCACCCTTTAAACACTGGCAATTCTAAAAGGACAAGTGAAAAGGAAATGAAAAGCAATCCAAAAGATTTAAAGAAAACATTTCTTTCATTGCTTATTGTATTATCTGCATGCTTTCAAAATACCTCATTAGCTTCACATATAGAGGAATATGTACTAAGAACTAATGGAAACTGTGTACTGTAGCTAAATTTACATTGTATTATACAATTCTTAACACTATTTAAAAGACAACAACTTAAAAAGCTCTTATTGAGTCTTCTCTGTCAAGCCAGGTGTAGCATGTCGAAGTTGCAGAAAAAGACTGATCATGTGACTTGAAAAAAAATAAATAAGGTATTTCAGTTTCACAGCAAAGTGGTAACTGTCCAAGGACAGTCAAGAACATTGAAAGAGAAAGGTCGAACTTATTAGTAAAAGAAGTGTAAACCTACCAAATGCCAAGTCTTAATAGCCCTCAGATTACAATGCTCCCTGCTGACAGAAAGACATTGTCCAATGGCCTTGAACATATATACAGCTCACTTCTGTTTGGGTCTAGTGGAAAGGAAATATATGCTACTCTTACACTGTCAGTGACATGAAGAGGTGGAGCACTGAATGCTATGCCCTTTCTAAAATGTTACAGAACATGTCCCAGTGACATTGCATGCTAACAATTTCCTTACTGAATAGAAAGTCCCTTCCCATGTAAGAAAAAGTGCAGACCATTTCTAAGAGGAGTATTTTCTTGTTAGTACAAGACTTCACTTACAAGAAGTCCATAAAGCTGTTATTAAATGATACCCCAATTTTGTGGCTAAAAACATTAGGTTTCTTTTTTGCTAAACCTAAACAATTCTAGGAATTGATAATACTGTATGCAAAATATTTTCTTATAGAAATACTTATTAAATATTTGCAGTATTTATTGCACTTTTTTATCTTAGCTAAAATAATTACAAAGGTCTTTAAAACAATCAAGGTACTACATGCCAAGAGTAAATTGCAAGTCCATAAATTTGGGCAGATTAATCCAGAATTCTCTGGTGAACTAGCTCAGTACAGGTATTAGCAACAAAAGATCACCCTGGAAAGGATCATAATGGTGTAAGACACTGCAGCAAGAGGGCAGCTCTGGTAAGGGAATGTTGAGAGTGTCCTTTAAGAGACACAGTCTAAACTGAAGCTGAAATAAAAAATAAAGGCCATGCCTGAGGAAAAAAGCTAGGAAAAACATCTGGATATAACCAGTTTGCTGTCCTTGCAAGGGGTAGACTCCTCCCTGTGGTGTATTACTCCCCATTCCAGCGAGGTCAGGCTGCCTGCATTCCTGAGCAACAGCATAGGAATCTTGGATGTCTTCTAATCTCATCAGCTTGAGAATTGTTCATCATGACCCACAGAAGTGTTTGTAACAGCAAAAATTCAAGACATCTAATTTTTCCACAGTATCATCAGTCCTCTGTGATGCATCGATCACCTGAGACACTAAACCGGCTTTGTAAGTCTAAGCCCAAGCTTTTACACTTCTTTGTATTTCCAACTTAATATTGCATTTATTGTGACAAGAAATTGAAAGAAAACATAGTACATGCACTTACAGTCTTTGAAAATGAAAACAGAGCATCTAAAAATGAAGGGAAAGAACAACTGTGAAGAATCAGACAGCCCTGATTCTTCAAAGATATATTCCTGAAGTGTTATTTATGCGTGTGTGTATATACCTACCTGCCACAAAAAGGGAGGAGGAAGCTGAAGCAAGCTAACTATTCATGAAGTCCTTTAAAGTCTTCTAAAATTGGCCATCAAAAGAGATGGCAATTCTGTTTCTCACTTCTCAAAAGAGGGTCACGTTTAACTCTGACAGAAGAGGGGAAACAGGCAAAAAAACCATGCAAATCAAGAGATCATGAGATGGTCAAATTTGAGATCCTCAGGACACTGAGAAGACCGTGTAGCCAGCTCACTGCCCTGGACTTCAAGAGAGCAGACTTTTGCCACTTCAGGAACCTGCTCAGTAAGGTTCCATGGGATATAGCCCTAGAGGGCAGGGGGGCCCAAGACTGTTCGTTGATATTCAAGGATCAGCTGCTGCAAGCTCAGGAGCGATACATCCCTACTAGAAGGAAGTGCTGCAGGAGGCCAGGAGACCTCCTTGGATGGATAAGGAGCTGCTGAGGAAACTTTGAAGGAAAAAAGAGGCTTATGAAAGGTGGAAGCAAGGACAGGCGGCCTGGGAAGAAAACAGGGATGTTGTCCGGGAAGCTAGGGACCAGGTTAAGAAAGCTAAGGCACACTTAAACTTGGCTAGGGATGTTAAAGATAACAGGAAGGGATTCTGTAGGTACATTGCAAATAAAAGACAGACTAGGGACAACATGAGCCCCCTCCGGAAGCTATCAGGAGAACTGGCTACCCTGGATTTGGAGAAGGCTGAGGTTCTTAGGGACTTCTTTGCCTCAGTCTTCACCGGCAAAAGCCCTGACCGCATCACCCCAGTCTTGGAAGGCAGATGCAGGGACTGTGAGAATGAAGATCCTGGGCCCACTGTAGGAGAGGATCTGGTTCGAGACCATCTTAGGAACCTGAACGTGCACAAGTCCATGGGACCTGATGAAATCCATCCGTGGGTCCTGAAGGAGCTGGCAAATGAAGTTGCTCAGCCACTGTCCATCGTATTTGAAAAATCATGGCAGTCAAGTGAAGTTCCCGATGACTGGAAAAAGGGAACTTTAATTCCCATTTTCAAGAAGGGGAAAACGGATGACCTGGGGAATCACAGACCAGTCAGTCTCACCTCTGTGCCTGGCAAAATCTTGGAGCGGATTCTCCTGGAAGGCATGCTGAGGCACATGAAAAACAACGAGGTGGTTGGTGCCAGCCAGCATGGCTTCAGTGGGGGGAAATCCTGCCTGACCAATCTGGTGGCCTTCTATGATAGGGGCTACGGAAGCGATGGACAGGAACACCACAAGAATAAACAAATTCTGTAAGATATAATCAGATGCACCACCACCAAAAAAAAAGTTTAACAAGTATGTACCACTGCCACCCACACCTTCCAACATGTGCCTTCACACCTGCTTGTGAGCTGCAGTATAAAACGCAGGTAGACTGGAAAAGCCATGTTAGAAAATCTCATCAAGTAAATTGATGAGATTATAGTGCAAATCACACTTACTTTGATACATCAAGCAAGAAGTCATTCAGTTCAGTCTGCTTGGCAAGCCCCCGGCACACCTGGAAGCATAGATTACGTTATCATTTGCTCCAGAAGAACACTGAAGTCAGAGTGAAACTGAAGTCACACACTCTAGCCATTTAATTTGTATGGAAAAATACCACTATCAGTATATACTTATGTTGCGGCACTACATAAAATTAAAAGCTCGATTTTTGCGCTGGGCTTCTATCTTAGCTATGTAGTTGCTGAGTTAAAACTATTGAATGCAAGCAACATCTTCTTATGACTCTTCAAAAAGACGTTGGTTGTTACACGTGTTCATGCTGCCTCAAAGGATGACACTGAATTCAGTTACAGAACCAACTTAATGACACCTTGATCCAGACACTCAGGTCTTCTAAGAATGTCAAATACTTTTTTGCTTTCTTCCTTACCATACATTTACCCTTTTTTCCAGCTTGCAAAGTAGCAACTGCAGACTGACAAAGTAGAAACTGAAGACTGACATCAGGCAAATTTAGGCAAACTAAGTAGCAGCCAATATATGCTCAACTTCTGGAAAAATTAGCTTTATTATGAACACAAAACCCAGTATGTATACTGCATTTTAGAAGCAAAGTGTTAGATTAAGCAAACCTCTGAACTTCATTTTTACTTCACCTAATTGCATACTTTGCATCTAAAGTACAATTGTACACCTGTAGAATACTACAGCAAGCACTGGGGTCAAAAAAAGAACACAAGCCTCTACTGTTTGTACCTTTCACACAAACAAATACTGTTCAGAACTAGTAGTGTCTTTCATCTGTGCAATGCATATAAAAACAAACATGCAAAATATGATAAAATACATCCACAAGCCTTACTCATGCATATAATTAGGAACCTAGATGGAAAGCCTTGACATCAACTACTTCCTAAAGCCCAGCTGAGTCAGGTACAGCCCAACGCCAGATCAAAACTCTTGCATTCTTCTCAAGCAAAAACTCAGGGAAGAAAGGTAAGCCTTCTGCTGAGCAGAAGGCATACAAATAAAAATGACCACTGAACAGGCTTAACCTAAACTTGCCTTATTTTGTTAGGTGTGAAAGACTTCTTGGTTTAAGACAGAGTCACTGTCACAAAGTGAAGCTACAACTGCATGTAATTGCAATTCTACTGGCATACAATAATCCATGCAAGCTAATTTTGCCTAAATAAATCTGGCTGATCATACCAAAGTTAATGACTTCCAGCACCGAATACTAGAGCCTAGAAAAGCAAAGCAGGAAGCTTTCAGCAAGTCTTCTGTCAAATGTATGAGACACCTTGAAAAAAAGAACGCCATGAATTTCTTCCTGTGAATTGACAGAAGAATCTATTTTAGCATCTTCTGTGAGTTAACAGAATATGTTTAGCATCAGAGTTGCTGTCTTCTATTAGCTGAAGTAATAAACCTATTAGCAAAGCTGCTGGGGTTTGCTAGAGCAGCTTGCACTGTGTGGAGCTTCATTAAGCACCCTACTAGGGACAGCATGAAGCATCCTTAGTGGGAGTAGTTACAGGTCCATGAAGCAGCTAGCAAAGACTGCTTAAAGCAGGCTTAGCCAGCAGCACCTAATAATCTCAAACTGATTACCAAAGCAGAAGAAAAGCAACCGGTTAGCCTAGCAGTTCCCTAAAAAAAACCCTGCAAAGTTGTTATAATTCTGCTTTAACAATTATTTAACTGCTTTGTTAAAGATTTGGTTTTGGGTTTTGTCTTTGTTTTGATCCAGAGTTGCAAGGGAGGAAAACCACCATAATGAATACTAAAATGTTAGTGTATCTTTCTCAGGTTCAAGGAAGGGCTTGAATCAATGCTCTAATAGTGACCTCCACTTAAATTTGATCATAATCCATGTTCCTACTAATCAAGTTCTGGCAGAAGGGCTACACAATAAAAAAAATAAAAACCACTCACACTTACTTGCACTTGATGTATTGCTACTGAAGCCCATGCAAGATTTGCTGTTGCAACCTGAAACAAAAGAGAAGAAACTAACTCTGAAGAAACCTTGAAAATGTTCTTGCCTTCTCTCATCTAGCCGCTAAGTAAATTGACTGAGCTGTTTTAGACAGGATTTGGGAAGATGGTTATTATGTGCAAGTCTCAGTATACTTGCAAGTGTTTCGATTTTAGTAAGGCACATTCAGTCACAAAATCAATACCCAGAAAATGCTTACAAATGCTCTTCAGAAGCAGTATTGGGAACCCATCAGCTCAGAAATACAACATCAAAATAAACGTCTCATAAGGCAAGGGCTTTAAAAATTACATTATGTACACTATTGAAAGGCATCTGCCATAGAAATAAAATATCCAACAACAGCTTTCTGGGGCTGTATCTCTTGAGCCACAGCTATTTACAGCTGTAAACAGGCACTGTTTCAATCATTACCATTTCAGTGGCAGAAGAACCAGACCTGATCCCTCAGCTCAAGACTATAGTGTCTTAAGTATGACAGCTTCCAGACAACATTTCAAACAAATGGCATGTAAACTGCAGTTAACTAAGATGTGCTACCATGAATAATCTCCTGTCCTTGAAACACATGAGCATTATAGGAACACAGAGGATAGAAGTACAAGAGGGCTCCTGCTGCATACCCTCCTGAAGTACTTTCTCTGCCACCAAACAGAACACATTGTACACATTTTATAAAAACTGTTAATGGTATCTAAAGACTTTCTAAAACCTGAAAATTAAAAGAATGCTTTAGAACACTCAGAAAGAGACCTTTAAATATTTATAATTTACTAATAAAATACTTCTATTTAGCAGCCAGTCTTTTTTCTAGTAGTACATTCATGAACTTCAGTTACAGATGGTATCTCATATAGCACAAAAGACTCATATTTACACAGAACGATGCATGTCTGAGACCTACCTGAATTGTAGATTGATTAATACAGTAGAACAATTTTAAAACCAAAAACATTGTATGTAAGCAGGAGAATTAATGAAGCCTCATTTTGTATGAATACCTGCTGTTTGTTCCGTGAGCAGGGACACTGGCACCACCATACTAATCCAGTTACTTACCATGACCTCTACTGTCTGGTGGAAAAATATCAGGTATGGTATTTACGGCTGAAGCAACACTGACTGCCCAACTAACATACATGTATGAGCATCACATGTACGCTAGGCTACTCAGGTTACTGATAAATGGAATATACAGTTGACAAATATTGCTGGGTTTTCCTCCCTCAGAAGGGCTAGTTTTACTGTCTCGTCTGCACATTTTCTGTTCTTTTCACAAGAATAATTCCTGTTCAGCACAGCTACACTGTTCCATAGTGAATCTCGTATCACTGTCGAGACAACAGACATGGCTAGAACTCACCCCATTTTGTCCTAACCTCTGTGTTCAGGTTCCCTTCTCTGGGGAAGGGTACAGAGAGAAAAGAACGCTACATTTGTCCTAATGTGCAAACTTTCTGAATGTGTAGATGGGACATAACAAGGATCCTCGCCCAGACACAAAACCCAAGATGCACTTATAACACTTCTAATACAGCGACAGCCTTTGAGACATCTGTTCCATTATCAGATTTGTTTGTACTCGGCTAACAACTCATAACTTTGGATTGACAGATGGACACATATAAACAATGTAGCTACAGAGGCCCTATATAAATACAATAAACCGTGCAGCATAAAGCACAGTCATGGAAATGGGAAGGTGGTTATGAATATCGGGATGAGGAAGAATCAGAAGGAAGAAAAAAAAAAAGGCAGAAGAGAGCTTTATGAATGGCACCTAGATTAGCAGGTTATCCAGGTACTGTAATCAACAGTTTCTAAGGACATCTAGGTCCGGAGACAAAGGACAGTGAATAAATCTTGACACTCAGACAGGACAGGTTAGAGAAATAGAAGATGCCAGCTCATAAAAGGTAAAGAAAAGGCTGACCCAAAAAACAGCACACAGTTGTCAACCTAGGAAGAAACCAGGAGACATAAGGACTCAACAGCCAGCATTCCTTGTCCTCCCAGTGAAAGGCCCTGGAAAGACTATGTGCATCTCTGTGTGTGATTCCTGGAAATACCTCCTGGACACATACAACTTGGTGTCTGTAAGTTTAAGAATGTGAATGCAAATACATGAAATCTCTTTTCCTTGTTTCTGTTCTAAAATAAAATCACTTTCCCCTCCTGCAAGACCTAGGATTGAGACTTACTATACTGTGCTACAATGTTGCAACATTATGTTTTACAATAGGACTCATTCACTTGAGAAGCCACACCAAAAAAGCCCACAAAGAAAAACCCAAAACTTTCCATACTGTAAAATGAAGCCTTGCTGGAAAGTTAAAATTGAGACTTGGGATAACTCGTCAGCATCCTTTTTACATGAAGTTATTGTGGGTTTCAACATTTGATTTACACTTATATTTCATTCACCTGCTCCTGCATAAACTTCTATAACAACTCTGTACTGAGTTTACAATCAATAAAGCAATCTTGAACATGTTTTGCCACAAAAGAACATAAGGCAAAATTCTTGCTGTGCCCTTGTACCTGAATATGCTTATTTTACCTTCTGAGAATACAAATCACTGCTTTATTTTTCAATAAATAACATTTAATGAGAACAACAATCAAGTACAAAAAAAGGTACAAAACACAGGAGAAGAGTGAGAGAAGAAAGGGGGGGGGAACAGGATCCTGAAGTGCTGACCATTGTGGGGAAGTGGGCAAAGGCCAGACATGAGCTCACCTCTTGGTGACTAAGGTGGAAGGCTTCTTTGCCCCAGTGACGGTAAAGCTCCAGGATACCAATTAGATCACCAATTGCAGTGACAATTGGCAAACACAGAACAGATTTGATACGTGTCCCTGATTCCAGTCCAGTACCTTTGGGAAATCGCTCATCCTAGGAAATGTAAACATAAAGTGATAAAATGTAACTATCACATTAATATGAAAGATACACTGACATTTTCCTCCCCCTCCTGGCTGATCAAATCTGCAGGAAAACAGTAATATTCACTAAACCTCTTATCTCAGCATAATTTACAAGCAGTATTAAGACATCAATGAAAAAAATGCAATTAAAAAGTCAGCATTAATTTACATATACAGATAACCTTATTGATGTAAAGTCAGAATTAGCTGTGATATTGGACCCACCTTTAGGTTTGTTTTTATGATACATTTTCTCTGATCTCACAGGCAGCCAAACCAGCACTTCACTGCTAATGCCAGTCCAGATTAAGAAAAAACCCAAACTAAGAACACGACCTCACCATCCAGTTCCCTTTCCCCCCAAAAAAACCCAAAGCATTTGTAATCAAGTGGACTGCTCAAATTTCAGGGTTCTGAAGGAGACAGCAGTGCTTGCAAGAGAACAAAAATTGAAACCTGAGGCTAAGGCTTTTGGTTATACAAAGTTATAATCCTCAACCAACCACTGAAGAGGAAAATGTGCTCCCCAAAATTATACTTGAGAGTAAGAATCTTCCTCCTCTTGCTTATGTATCCTGAATAAACCAGTGGAATAGTTATAAGAACAAATGATAAAATAATCCTACCAGCTGCTATAAAAGGCCCAAAATCATAACTTTTCATCCACACAGGGAATGTCCAAAACTTCAGTTCCCAATGTAGGAAAACTCACGAACACCTGAGAAACCACCTGGATGTTACAGTTAGTAAGGCAGTAACTAGCCAATGTGAAATGTGGGAGACCCACTTTGTTGCACATCAGTCCTTCAGTACTTGATATGTCCCAGATGTTCCCCACAGGCTGTGCTTAGCCAAGACAGACACTCTTTTAAGGCTGATTAAAATCTCTCCTTTCTTAAAAAAAAAAAAAAAAAAAAAACAAACAAACAAACAAAAAAAAAAAAACAAACAAAAAAACCCAACAAAACAGTGAGTAATCTCTACCTTAATTACTAAGATGACAATCAATCTGAACCACTATGAACAAATGACAGGCACAGGAGAGTGGTAAGCACCCTGCAACACGAGCCTTCTGCTTCCACTTTTTGATTTTGTCCCTTCTCCCCCCAGACATTGCTGGCAAGTCTATCTGTAAGCACTTTTCTGTCAGTGTGGAGATGCTCCCAAAATCACATGAACACAAACCATGTCACCCAAATGAATCTCTCTGTTCAGTCAACAATCCACTGACACTGTAAACTAATGAAGTTCAAACCTCCTCCTCACTACCTCCCCCTCACCCAATTTATTATGAATGTAAAATCAAAACATACAAGCCTTGATACAAGGATATACTGATAGTAATTGGAAATTGCCAGTAACAAATCAAGCCCTATATGTGACTGGAAAAACACTAACAACATATAAAATTCATACAGCCCAGAGAAAGCACTGACCGTTACTACAGGGAAAAGCGGCTTCTGCCTTTTGCATTTGTGCTTCTGCTTCAGTGTACTTATATTAGACATTTGGTATTTTGTTTATAGCCTGAGTTTTGCCAATAAAGGTCATACATTTTTGTAACAAATATTTTTTAAAATAGAGACAGCAATGTCCAATTTTGGCCACAGTATCCAAAGACTGTTTCTGGACAGAGCTCAAAGGATAGAAAACACTGAAAAGAGGAAAGAATTTGGTGTTCTCATAACCTATATAGCTGATTATAAAGTGCTCTCATAAAGTGCAGTTTAAATACTAGTTTTGTACAATTGTATAGATGTGACTAGAGTACAAAGTTTAAAAAAACAAATTAAAAGGAGAGACAGACAGAGTACCAAGATTTATCAGACTATCACCTCAGGATTTTCTGAGCCCTTTTATGGACAAAGGCCTAATTTTGATACCATTACATTAGCGTTCCTTTCATGTAGGTCTACTGATATTTTAAGTATTGCAGCTTTACACTTGTGTAAGCAGAGATCAAAAGCCTGTCTAATAACCAGAATTCTGACTGACATTCCTGTCAGTGTGAGCCCTGATTTATAATTACATCAAACTTTGGTTGACTGTACAGAAGTCATCTTGATTGGGATTAGCACATTGAGTATTTCCAGACCATGAGGGCAGGAGTTTTGACTGTTCAGTGTTTTTTTTTCTCTCCAAGTGACTGTGGCACCATTACTCCATTACTTCCCTTATCTGACAACCAAAAAAATATTAAAATAAAAAAAAAAAGTTAAAAATAAACGAGATATTCTGAAATTATTCCACGCCAATTCAAACTCAGTTTCATTTTCTTGGTAGCAAGACAGATGTAAATTCTATTGTTATACGTTCAGCTCAATAAATATTTCAGTACTAAACCACTCATTCCAAGAACATGCTGCAATCATCTCATTAAAAAGAAAGCTTTTTACCCCCAGAATATCTTCTACTAGCAACGTTTTTCTGGATCTGGCTACATAAGCAGATACTGTAGTGCCATGTGCAATGGGCCCTGCAGGAATAAGCCGGGGTTGTCCTTCTTTAGCTCCTGGTGGTGTAAATACACACAGACTCTAGTTAGAAGGAAAAAAAAGAAAAAAAAACAAACAGAAGAGTGCAATTAGAAAGCATGGTTACTTTTACAGAGTTACTGTGCTACCTACTTAGTGTAAAGGATTGGCTAAAGGAGGTAATACAGAGAAACACAGCTTTTGACAATGAGAAGTAGCCGGATGAACTCCACTTAACTGTTTTGGAATCTTAGGAAATACTGCTGTAAAGTCACCATTCAGAGAGCAGATAACTACTCTGCTGAAGTCAAGTCATCACATCAGGTCTGGACTGTGTTCACCTTGAACACACAGTAAGCCACATATAGACTCACAAAAGAAAAGATTACCTTGCAAGAGAAAGATTGGTTGGTTTGCTTGTTTGTTTCATAGGACGCACTCATTTATTTCAATAGAAATTATTCAAAAAGTAGAGATACCTTTAAATTTCTTGTTTACCTCATCCAAAGGAAAGCTTATTTCAAAATCATCCTAACACTATATTTCCTGAAATACAAGTGAATGCATACATCCCCTGTACTAGAAGCAAAATTCTACTTGCTGCCTGCCTAAAAGTGTCCCATTTGTTGAAAAGTCAGGTATTGACATTCATATCACTAAACTCATCCAGAAACATCTGATAATTGTTCTATAACAAAAAGATAACACTATGAGAATGAACGGGATTGCAAACGTTATTTTACAAAGAGAAAACTTAACATAAAAGTCAAACCTGCAAACCCTCTTTACGCCAAACACTCTTCAAATCTAAAAATTTTACTCATCTTTGGATGAAAAATAAGCTTTCTGGAACAGTAAAATTCTGGAAAACAATGTCTTTATCACATTCTCTTTAAAATTTTCCTTTATCACCCCACCCCAGACAACCTGCAAAGCAACAGTCTGTTAGTGACAACTAATTTTAAAATCATAAAACCACAAAAAAAAGTCTCCCATGCAATCAGTAGGAGCAGTTTGTTTTATAAGCAAAAAGTTTCATATTCTGTTTAATTTTTTTACCTTTGTCTCATTACATCCAGCAATTTACATGTCTCCTGAAGCTACAGATGACCACAGACTCTCAAAATTTACCACCGTCACACCCTATTCAGCACGCACAGCTATTACCCTTTAAACACAAGGGGAATTAATTTAGGCACTTGAATAAATGATACAGCAAAGGTTACATGTAGTGCTAGAACAGCAAGGATCAGACCTCTATGTTCAAGATTCCAGCTTACTGTTCTAAGGTATTGAGCCATCCCTCCTTCTACATTCCTAATATTAACACAACTAAAGCACCACCTCAGAGACCCACCTTCTATTGGCAAATTGTGTTTTCTTATTTATTATAATCAATGACCCAGCTTATTTCACCAAATAAATTTGTAAGATCAGGAACATAGGTAGAAAGTACCTGTAGTCAGTAATTCCACTGCTAAATAGCTATATGATTTTAAATTATGACCTTAAAGCATATGAACTAATTCCTTGCTGGGAAAACAGATTTTTTTAATTTTTATTATTTTGTTATTATTTACACAAATAATACCACACATAGATGATAGCGCCACCATATGAAGTACTACTACTATTTTTGGTAAGAAAGGCCACATTACTAGCCACTCCTTTGTACTTATTAATTTTACTGTCAGACTTTGCTTTCATTCGGGCTGCTACAGGGGTCAAACTCCCAAGATTCTACAGCATCAACAGTTATGATAATTAGTATTAATTACAACTAGTCTGTCTCCTATGTTTATAATTCACAAAGGTTTCTTATAGACAGAGGCAGAGGCACTACAGATTCCAGTAGCTCAGAATGCAGCGTTGCTTTGAAGGACTGAACAAAGAAGTTTTAATTCGTTTGAGTAAGATTTCAGCTGAGCCTTAGCAGTAAGCAGGGAGCTTCACGCCAGAATTGTTATTATTTAAACATTATGCCATTATATTCCAAGTACCTCACAGTCACTAACCATGCATTATTACAAATCCCCTGTAAGTTGGGTGGTAATGCTATCCTCATTTTATAGATGGAAACTACAATAAGAAGTTTTTATTAATATAGCTATTGTAGCTAAGGCTCCAATTACCATTCGAGTACAAACTTCACAGCCTACAGAATGCCTTGTACTATGGCTCAGAGTGAGCCAAATGGATCACAAGATGAAGAAAACTCAAGCATGAAAGAAAGGAGACAAACTTCAGAGATCAACAGTTACCAATTTGGGCCCTGTGGGACCAAGTAAATCACTGAACAGGGGCTGTTTTCTAGCATGGAATATTACAGGTACAGCTGGCACCTGAAAATTCATCTACTGTCAGATGCAGAAAATGAAGCAACGATCTGAGATGCATCCTCTCATAATTATAATTTCTTTATTCTGCAAACATGCAAGGCATATTATAAAACATACTAAACAATTTTGGAAAGAACACATGGAAATGTTCAGAAACTAAGGAGATGCAACATAATGCACCAGATGTAGGCACCCCTGTGGTGATGAAGGTACATTAGCTGTGATGGATGAATAGCATTTTGGAAGGAGGAAGTTGAACTTTATGCTGAGGTGAAAACAAATGGTCAAAGTACAGAATTCACAGCCAAAACAAAAGTTTAGTCTATCCAAGAAAAATCAGTAGTCCAGTGGTTAGGGTATTTAGTTGAGTTCATTTAGGGAGAAAAACACTCGATTCTGGCAAAACCAGTAATTATTTGCCCTGTTTTTTAAACAGAAAGTGAGACAATCTCAAAAAGTTCAGCAAGCCAAGGAAAAGAGGTTTTCATCCAGTTATTCATTTGCTAATATTATTATATAGCTGAGAATTAAACTACCTTTAAAGAGAAAATAGAGCTGCCACATAGTATTTTAGCTCTGACAAGTCATTTGAGCATATTTATTTCATGTATCTCATGCAGTTGGAAGGAAAGACACTCCTTCCATGGAGTAGCTCTACTGAACATGCATGGTATTTTTACTCCCAAATCAAAACTTACTTCAGAAAGAGACTAACAGTTTGCACTTTTGGTAGTGATACCTAACAGCAATTAATAATCAAACGAAAGAATCAGGAGATCTTCAACCACAACTTAAACAATATATGGTCAATGAAAAAAAGGAAACACGAGAATATAAAGTTCCATAATTTCCCAAGCACTATACAGATAAGGTAAGGAAGAGGTTGGGGAGACAGCAGGATGCCTATGCACTGCTCACAGTATCTTTTGCTGCTATAACCACCTGCAGTGAGAATGTAAGTCAGTACCACAGACAGGTAAACACGAACAGATTTTTAATGATATAGTAATGTCATGGTCTATCTACTGGTAAAAGTTGAGTAATTATAGATATCTAGTGTAGACAGAGAATTAGACATCTCTGCTGCTGAGGAGGAAGAAGGCAAGCAAGGTGAGAAAGTCACTCTGGGTTTGATAAACCACCCCAAAAACACCCAAAAAAAAAAAGAGCAAACAGTTGCAGAGCAAACCCTTTGAAAGCTTCCAGATTCCTGCATTCTGGAACACAACGGCTCAAGAGATCCTGCAATTTCCTATTTTGACCTGTTTCCCCATCCTTCCAAACACAGACAGATCTGCTTACTTACATGAAGCTCAACTACACTATGACCAATCTTTTTCCAACAAGTCCCATATGGTGATGGACCTCTTTAAATGTAGTTTTAGCAGGGGACACTGAAGACTGACACCAGAAACCTCCTATACCTTGTTGGAACCTCAGAGCACAAGGTGCTTCTTTTCCTGCTGTCTGCTCCAGCTGGGCCCAGAATCTTCACAATTATTACTCTCCTCCTGTTTCATCTCTTGATTCACTTTGATAAAGTGAAAAAAAAAAAACTCATAAATTTTGACTGATGTGACAGTGTGGCTTGGAACCCACTGATGGCCTTAACATAACAATAGGGAGGAAGAGGTTCTTAAAAAACCCAAACTGAAACAAAAGAGAAAATCCAAAACTTGTAACAAACATAAAGGTACAACCACTGGTGAACACAGACAGCTATAACAAAATTCATCCTTTCATATTTCATAGGTACTTTAGGTATAGGCAACATACATTTAATCTCTAATTTCTTTTTAAAATGCTAATGTATTAATGTCTTCCAGTCAACACGTGTTCAGAATGATGTCCCACTGTAATCAGTTCCTGAGGGACAGCAACATGACAGCATTCTCAATTCACAGCTAAACACACAAACTTGGCTTTCAGATACATAACAAAATTAGTGCATAACCAATAAGCCATAATACCACGGCTTTTAGTGCTCTTTCCTTGGTGCCATGAACACAGTCTGTCAAAATTATTAAGTAGTTTACCTTGAACCTCTTTTACTGTGGCTGAAGAAACCTTCATTACTCTTCACTTTTAACAGCTAAAAGCATGCACATGAAAAACTTCTGATGCTCATCCTCCCATCCTGTCATACCCTTGCCCACAAAGTTGGATTTTTTTCTATTCAAAATCTTTACAGAGGAAGCAGATTAAAATCCTCATAAATGATGAGGAACAGGAGCTCAAGTCTCATAACACAATACCATCAGCACCTCCTGACAGGTATTTTACACATATGTATCAGAACACACAGGTATTCTGATAGTGAAACACAAGCAACTAATCTCTGTCTAGTCCTCTAGCCAGATCTGCCTTCTACCTGTAGTATATTCATCATAGCCATATTCCACAAGTCCACTTACCCAAATATTAAATGAAACAAGAACAAAACTTCACTAAAATATATATTGACAGTTATTTATCTGATTTCTTTCAGTTTGATAATTTATTGACTCAAAGTTGAACTCAAGACACTATAACTCATCAACAGATTTCCCTCTGCTATCATTATCCATGAGCAAATAAGAAAGCAACAGATTTCTTCCACCTTATATATATAAAGCGTACATGATGTTAGAATCAATTCAAGGATAAAGACCAAGATTTTCTGGATTGACTTTGCAGCTAGAAGAGTTTCACCTGGAAGCATGTTTAAAAAGACTCAAATTTCATAGAAGATGTCTACATACTCAAAATAATGCACCTCAGCCTGGCACAAGACCCTGAGGCAGCTAGCAAGCACATGTTTTTTCCTCTGTTCTTAGTAATTTAAATCACCCACCCCTTCAATGCACTAGGTGGCACTGCAAATTAAGCTTCAACAACTTCTGCATGAGCTGAAATTCTAGAATAGCTTAATAAAATACACCCTTGAAGCACAGAGTACGTGCACATATTTGTGGCCTCACATAATTATTTCTTTCAATAGAGCTATTTGAAATTTCTGTCTGAAGGAAGGATGATATCTTTGTCAACACAATTTGCAGCTGCAGGAAGTAACACAAGACCTCAGAACAGCTACTTTAAGTGTACGCCTATTACACTCAAAGTCATGCATCTCTACGTAGGAATCACAATGTAATCATGAGGTGAATCACACAAGTAAGGACTTTAAACAAGCGTCTGAAGAATCAGATAATATAATAATACATTAGAAACTGTAGCTGTGAGAAGTGTTTTAGAAATACTGTCTCGTAAAGATGTCAGCTTATGGGCTTAAATCCATGCCCAGCTAGCATGGTACTTACACAATTGATTTACACACACACTACATCCACTACAAGGATTTCAGCAGAAACTTTAAATCACGTTTGAAGTTTATATTCAATTAAAGTCATGACATGAGAATTATGAACTATATATTCATCCTCATAAGGAATAAAACAGAAAACTGAAATAAAGTCCTTTGCTGGAGAGTTGTGAAACATTCTTGTTTGTTTTGGAAGTGTTTCCAGTCTCCAGTATATAGTATTTGCAAAATAGCTGTAAAATACCTTAAAAGTAAATAATTTTATTTGCATAACTGCACTATCCCATGGACACAGATGATTTATTAGATAGACAGTTCAAGACCCAGAGGCAGTATGGGCATAGGTCTGCCCAGAAGCTGTATTGTTTCTAGTACCTGAGTATTTTGCAATGCATTCTACCATACGTATAGCATACGCAAAACCAGATTCTGATATACAGAGCAACCTGTGAGAAAGGAAGGGGTTGAGCATGGAAGTGGTACTTCCCTGCAATCATTTGAAAAGCAGAACACCCTAAGCAAGGAGTGCAAAGAGTGCTAGCACTCCCAAGCAATTTCAACAACCAGAAAGCAGCTAAAAAAACTGAACTTGCCACACTCATTCTGGCACCAATTCTGAATAATACTTGCATAAAAAAATGCAGTGTAACCTGCAATCGGCATGGTATCTTCCATTTTAAGCAAATTCACTCAAGTGAAGATCCTGAAGGCATTCAACCTGACCTGTCAGCAAGAAAATACCTTGTCCTTATGCTGTTATCTAATACTAACACAAGTCAAGATACAGTTTTCTATACTTCAACAGAGGGAAAGAAAATAAGTCCATAAAGAAAAAAATACTGGCAAGTATTTTAACAAACTCACATTTGTGCTGTCAAACTCCAAACAAGTTTTTTTCCTAAAACAAAGCCCTCCTTTAAAGGCCAGCGATTCATCTGTGTTTTACAAAAATAAAAGTACCAGCTAATCTAGAACTTTTCTTCTCATTAAACAAATTTTCAGTTTTCAGTATGGGAAGTGCTGCCCATACTACAAACTCTACCAGAGAAAAATTCACAATGAATTCTTAGTAACCCGTGAAAAAGAAAACGGCAACAATATAGCAATTATCTCAATATTAAGAATAGTAGCACACAGAATGCAATGATCATTTGCTAGTTTTCATTTTGTAAATATCTAGAATTTGTGTAAAAGGAAGTTATCTTCTATCCTATCAAGAAACTCACTATTTAATCTAGGCTAAAGGCAGTTATGGAAATCTCATATTGCAGAAATGTTCCTTAGCTGAGATTAACACTCATCAGGATTCCCAAATTTTGATTTCTTTAAACAGCACAACTATACCTACATATGTTTATAGCATAAACTGAAATGAAGTAGAAATGCTGCTTTTGCTTCAGTTTTGATCCTAAGTTCCCTTACAGAATATAACACACATCGCTGAACATTAGAAAACCATTTGGGAGAAAGTAGGTATCTACTTATTAACAGCATTCCTCCATTCTCACAGAATTCCCTTCCAGTATCTAATTCTCAAAAAGACATAAACCGACACTCTAGAAAAACTGTATTGAGGCACAAATTATTTCTTCAAAAGCATGGTGGAAATAACTGTTATATCAGGTCTAGTTCTGAAACCTGAGGCTGCTGACTGCATAAATACCAGCAGATTCATGTGTACTTCTCAAGCTAACAAACAAAAAGTCAAATGCTAAGATTGGAAGGGGCGGGAAATTAGTTTTGCTGAATTGGCAAAACTTAAATCACAAACCAAATATCAAAAAATTATGCCACCAAAAACTAAAAGCCATTCTTCAACAAGTGGCCATAGGCGTTCAGCAACTATTTTGTCCAGACTAATGAGATGGATTGTTATAACTTTTGAAACTTCAGCTTAAAGAATTAGCTCCTTTCTGCCATTTATCCTATGCAGTATCTTTTTGCTCACATTTAAAAAAATATATTTAATAAATAAAAATAAATTGACAGCATTTGCTGGACGATGATTAACCTCACTTGGACACATCCTTTAAATTAAATATTCAAAAAGGCAAAGATATCCAAATCCATTTTCAATGGCATTTTCTTACAGAAAGTAGGCTAATGCACTACCATTTAGTTACAAGACTACAAACATGAGTCTGGCTTAAAGCCCACTAATGTGAATGGAAAATCTCACACTAACTTCAAAGGACTTTGAATCAGTCTCTATAATAACTACATGAAGAACATTCCATTTTGGGAGATACAGCTACGTAGCAGTGGTTAATAAAGTCAATGTGTGTTTTTAGTGGTTGGAACTTTATTCAGGAAAGCTATGCTGGGAAGCAAATAGATTCAACTGCCTAATAGGCTATTAAAAAAAAAATAAAAAAAATAAAAATGCAGAAGGTCATAAAGTGCCCAGGCCTTCAAAGCATCGGAAGACTGGGAGGAAACCCGTATTATGGCACATTAATCTAATAGGAAAAAACTCACCACAGTAAGAATCCTCTAGGTCTCAAGACGAAAAGTTAATTTTACTATCACCTTTTACAAAACATTTAGAGATGCGCATGCAGGGATGGCTGAACTTCCAGCAAGCGCTGCCTCTGGCAGCAGAAGGAAGCTCCAGTGACGTCTGTATCACCACCACCCATGACAGCAGACACTGTCACCTACTAATGAGAAGATTGTATTCACAACGGGTGAACATGTTACTTAAATTACAGCCCTCAGGCAAAGGGTTATTAAAAAATTTATGTTATTTACATACTTACAGAATTCAATTTACAGGACTTTGTTAGACGATATAATCATTAAATGAAAAACATCGAAAACCTACTTCCACTTCTTTTAGGAAATTTCTGTATGGGCAGCCTTCTACATCCTTCAGATGAGGCACTATGTTTTTCAATAAGTAAAAAATATTCTCAGACAAGGCTCAAGACACCTGCAGGCTTGTACATCTTCAATCCTGATTCCATTATTTCAAAAATGTCATTTTTTCCCCTTTTCTGAACTCAATTACGCCACTAAGAGCAAAGGAAATGGCTAATGGAGCACACAAAAATAAACTATTAAAGCTGGCTGTGTAAGTAAGGGAACAAAAACAATGAGAAAAATATTTTCCTCTCTCGTCTTTTTTCAGTAAGAAGAGTTCAGTTTGTTTCTTGAACCAATGAAAAGTATAAAATTTCTGGCAAACTGTAATTTTTATATGGACAGAACTGACAAGTATGTACTACTTTTTCTTCCTGATAGCCATTCAAAATAACTACAAAGTCTTGTATAACGATAACTGTACAAGCCACTCTGGATAGGAAAAATATTAAATGTGTTCTAAATGCCAAGTAACAAAACAGCAAAAATTGGATTCCCTGTTATTCAAATTACTGCACCAGAATCTGATTTCATAAGTAAATTTTAAAAGTACAATTTATTTTCTGCTAATTAAATCTACGTCAAAAATTTACATTTTCTCACTATTAAGTTGCAGCTGGCAGTTAACAGAAAACATGCTAGCATTAAAAAAAACAACAATAAAAAAAAAACAACAAAAAAAAAACCCTCAGAGTTAACTAGATGAAAAGAACAGGCTATGCAGAATTTAAGTCAAAGAGTTTTCTGTTTGTTAAAGACAATTAATAATGGGTCTAAATCATAAGTTAATCGCAAGTCAGAGTAACAACAGATGACTGCTAAATCATTACAAAAAAATTAAAAGGCCAAGGATCTAAATGCTGGAAAAATTTTTTCATTACTACTATGTTCAATAAACTTCTACTTTACAGAAATAAAGATAACATAAAGCTGTTATTCAGCACTCAGGTAATATTTCCTGCTAAATGGCGTGCAAAATGAAATCAAAGTATCACTATCAAATTGGAAAATGCACTTGTAACTGTACTGAAAAGTAGCATCTTAATACAGTGTACTTACATTATTGCATTCTCCCAGGAAATATAGTGCAAATCCATCAGCTTTCGTAGCTGCCAAAGCAATAATAAAAGAAATAATTGTACTCACAGGGGGAAATCGAACTTACACAAGATCTCTGAGGTGAAACCACAGATTCAGTTTTATTTAGGACAAACATATACAGTTCTAAAGGTGAGGTTCTGTTGCTGTGTCCCTTGAAGCTACCCAGACTCTACAAAATTAGATATGAGATAATATCCCCCATTATCATTTACTACATTCTAAAAGATAATTAGAAATGTCTTAATATATCTTATTTTTATTCCAAGGCCTAATATCTGTAAATTTGAATTAGTTCATACAACAGCATAGAAGTAACATAAGAACATGCATCTACAATATAATCAGACAGATAACATAATTTCCATGAGTAAAATAAATTCCATTCAAAGATGGTAGGCTATTATTTGTCCTTCCCTTAAGACAAAAAATGATGGGAAAATAAAATGTTGCAAATGTTGCCATAAAAATGAGTTTCAAAACAGTTTCTATTTTCTGTGCCTGCCCCATATTAAAAATACTGACACACACTAGAAAGTTCCTATTTGTCAGATTTCTGCCAGATTCAGATTGCTATGTGAAACAGGGTAAAGTCAAGCTCCTTAACATCTCAAAAGTTTGAAGTCAACCACCCATCATAACTTATTGCTAAAATGAAAACTCTCAAAATCAGAAGAGGATAGGGGAATCAGTACATTTTATCTGGCTTTACACAATAGACTTTGACACTTCAAGTCTGCCTGTCTTTCCAACACTTAATAAACGTTCTAACCAATAAATGCACATATCTGATACTTATTTTTTATGAATGAACACAAGAATCCATTTAGTACATTTCAGGGGAGTGATCAGACTTCTGTGTGATTAAATCAATTGGCTTTCTGCATTTCTATGACAATAAGAAAAAATCCCACTGTGCAGTTACTTGCTTATTGTCAACTGTGTAACAGCAGTGAGAGTTCAGGGCACGGCAATTTGCAGTCAGTTTTTAAAATGTTCAGCTGCAGTACATAAGCATATTGAGCTACCAGACAAGTAAACACTGTAAAGGAAATAGTATAAAACCCCCCAAACTCATCTGCTTTAGAAAAGAAAATTTTTAAAAGATAGAAGACCCTGTCTCCTAAAGCTTTTTGCTTGCTGTGTATTAACAAAATCCAGTCTGATTTGTTGTCTGCTAGACATCAGTATCCAAATAACCACTTCAGCACAATCAGTAAATAGATGCAGTCCTTTTAAATACTTCATGCATATAAACCAGAATTCACCATCACAAGATGATGTAGTAGGATCAGTAAAACCTTTCGAAAGAGCTGACTGAGAGCTATACTGAACAAAGCTATTGTTACTTCCTACTTAAATCTGACTACATCCACTCTGGCTAAAAAGAAACTGAATTACACTTATATTCTTATTGGGAAATTTTGTTTGTTTGTATTTCTTAACTTTTGATCATGTACAGCATTTTCTTACCACAAAAGGTATTTACATCAGATAGAAAAAATAACGGTTAACAGCTGAATATAATTAGAGATCACACAAAAGACATGTTCTCTTTCAGGTAACATCTCAGGCTTGTTTCAAAGGGGGTTCAAGTATGCAGTGATATTACCAATAGATTATTTCTTTTTACTTTCAATGTTGACATTGCAACACCATCATGACCAGAACAGTCTACTCTAAGTCATTTAACATGAGGGCTCTAATACTGCAGTTTGATACACAACTCTATCCGAAGATGGAATTCACTGAAGTGCAGCCAGGGATTCACTGAGGGACAGAAGGCAAAGTAAGCTCATACTGAGACAACATCCAAAAAAAGTACCATTAACCCTCAATACCTGTCTTTACTAATTAAACCACATAAGAAATACGCTGTGCACTGATGCTAAGTAACAGCTTCGAGATATCCGATCCTCCTTCTTACCTATTTTTATGATGCTGCTCAGTTCATACAGAAGTAGTTGATTATCCCCTCCTGTATCCAGGCGCTGTTCTATGTAGCTGTTCAATTCATACACTACACCTTGCATATTCGTATCCTGGTACTATGGAAGCAAAAATGAGAAGAATATTTTAGAAAAATTCAGATGTATTTTGGAGGTTTTAAACACCAAATTGCATTAAGAATAATACAAAGGTATTTCAACACCAAGCCAATTGTGACTGTCCTAATCCAGCTGCCTTAAGAACTGGGTCACTGCCAAGCAAGAGGCATGGCACTCCAGTCTATGCTCCATTAGACATTTGTTCATAGTGTACTGAGTACAGCACTGAGCAATCAGTAATCACCTAAACTTAGACAAGATCACATGACAATGTCTCATAAAGAGACTGAGGGATGCGTCAATCATAAGGTAAGCAACTTTCAACACCTTTCTTTTAAGCTCCAACTCCACTATAAAAGGTGGCAACTAGCTGACTTTGCCAGCATCTTCCACCTCAAATTCATGAATCTAGTGACAGGACTGTGCCAAGTACGAGAGCACTGAGGTGGTACCTCAAGGAGCTCAGCAATTACCATGACTAGATTGAAGGCCAGAAACTGCACAAGTCAAAAATTATACAATCCATTGTGGCCTAACAGGCATCTGTTTCAATTGAGCTGACAGACACAGCAGAAAGAAAATACAAATTATGTAGGATATTTGGATAGGAGCAATGGGGTACTGGTTGCTGGTATGATGAAACAGCCTGACATGGCTAAAATACCACAGGAAAGGAGATGCAGCTTCCCTTCAAGGGCCCAGCTGCATTTGGTTACCCAGTTCCCAAACCCTGAAAGGCTGATAAAACTGGCAGTAAATGTGAATATGTAGCATGACAGGATGACGAACAATAATTTCACAGAAAGCAATACTTGGCAGTAAGTAAAGATTCATTACCCTGCCCAAAACTGGTAATGTGGTAACTGAAGAAAGTAATATGGTCAATTACTTACTGAACTCAAGTGATGCGGTAAATTATGTTGATTAAACTAAAAATGAAGCTGCACACATTAATACTGCTTGAAAGACTAAGACTTATTCTCCAACTCATTCACACTTTAGGGCCAAATGTAATATAGATTAGACTAATGTAAACAGTACTACGGAAAATGCCATGAAAGTTCAGAGTACCGCAGTCTACCCACTACTCCCATGCTCATGGGCATGTGTGTAACTCTGCCCTGTAACTCTCTAGATCTTCTTTGTAACTTGGGGTAAACCTGTACACATGACACTGATGGATTTCACATGTAACTTACAGTATATTCCATGATGTAAGTTTATTCCAACTATTACTTTAATGTATTTCTACGCACAACACACACTGTCGTGAATACAGAACATACAGCCATATATATTCATGATACATTTGGCTTCTTCATCTCAGAAAACCTCCAACAACCCAACAAATGCCACCAAAAAAAAAAATGAAGTGCTTGCTGATAATATCAATTACTGATTCCTTTAAATTAAGCAGACCTTGATATTGATTTTAAAATTACAATCTTTGCTGTAACACTGTCATGGTTTAAGCCCACCACACACGCAGTTTTGTCACTCACTCACTCACTCACTCACTCCTCTCTCTTTCTTCCCCCAGTCCCGGGGAGATGGGGAGGAGAATCAAAAGAATGCAACTTGCACAGGTTGAGATAAGAACAGTTTAGTAACTAAGGTATAACACAAATCACTACTGCTACCACCAGTAATAATACAAGAGAAATACAAGGAAAGAGAATACAACTGCTCACCAAGCCCGACCCAGCCAGTGCACCCCCCAGCAGCAAACCTCCCAGTCCACCACCACACCTTTCCGGGTCTCTGCTTTCCGTGTTCACATCCTGGGCATGACATGCTGTGGTATGGAATAACCTCTTTGGTCAGTTTGGGTCAGGTGTCCTGTCTCTGCTTCCTCACGGCTTCCCCTCTTCCCTGGCATAGCATGAGACTCAGAAAGTCCTTGGTCAGACCAAAACACTACCAAGCAGTAACTGAAAACACTGGTGTTATCAGCGCTGTTCCCAGGCCCAAAAGTCAAAAACACAGCGCTGCACCAGCTACCAAGGAGAAAAATGACTGCTGCTGCTGAACCCATGACAAACCCCTTCTTAATATATCGTGTGGTATTAATCTATTGCTGCAGATGGACATATTAGAACTTTTAAGATCTAGGGTATCCAAAATGTTCTCAATGCATAACAAACTTAACATTTAATAATTCTTTTTATGAATTGATATGATGGTTATAAATTTTTACAGGGATATAAGGTCACATTGCATACATGCATAATCTGCTTGAGTCTTGAGTGCACACTTTATCATGATTAGCACCATATGGCCCCTGGCAAGCTTCCATTGACTGTCCCCATAGTTGTGTCCCACATTTGCTACTGTATGATTCTTCAAAGGGAGAAAACAAAGCACAGTTTCATTAAAGTAGAATTTTTAGACTTATGATATAGCCTTAAGTAGCCATATAACAGGAAAATGGTGAATGAGAGTCTATATTATTCATACATGCTAACCTGTATCTGCAAAAGTATGTGTAGCCACCTAACGCAAAGCAATAATAGCTAATCAAGCACACATGCACTGAGCCTTTATCACATGGAAAAATGTCATCTTAGAACTTGGAAATGCATACATGTCTTCACCTCTGATGCACAGTCAGGATTAAATCAAATCTTCAAAGGTTAAAGCTAACACCTTAAGAGAATGCATCATCAAAATGAGCCCACTGGCATAACAGCCATTGCAGAATAACAACTTTCCCGTAATCAAGCAGCAGTTCCATGTGCATAGTAATTACATAATAAGCTATGTGCCCTTTATCCTCACCTCTGCAACATATGCTTGCAAACATTTTGTAAGCAGGGCAAATCATTGCATGCATCCATGGTACTAAAAAAATGACAGTTACGCAATACATCCAGTTGAAATGCGACAGATTTCTACTACTGACAATCACTGGATCTAATGTGTTGCTAATACACACCTGCGCATATCTGGTGTAAAACTTACTTCAGGAAAAGAATTCCTCAAAAAAATTCAACACACTTGGTGGAAAAAAGACTACTTGTCTGTCATCAGATATATTGAAAATACTGTTTCTTAATTCATTATGGCAGTTTAGTTTGCAATTTAAACATCATTAATATTCACCTCCTTTTACTTAATTCTTCCTATTGTTGATTTCCTTCTATTTAAGATTCAGTGTCTACAAGTACTTCTGCATACTTACTGTAAAATTCTGAATTTCAGTGACTACATTAAAATACTTCAAGTGGACGAAAAACCGGTTTAGCACTATCATAACAATATCATACTGGCATCATATTTCTCATAGCTGCATATTATTATAATGCTGTGAACATAAATAACAATTAAGGAAAACCCTGTTATAGTCATATTCAAATTCATATATATGAAAGAAGGGCATTTTTGCAGGACTTATCTAAAAACAACTCTATGATTATTTGTCTTCAGAATACTGTGGTACAAAAGAAGACAGCAGCCTATGACAAGTGATACGTGAACAGTGCTGTGACTTAGATATAAACAAAGGGGCTGAGAATCAAACATTTTATTCTATGAGAGGAGATACCAAAATATCATAGAGTGAGATGAGTTTTAAGCATTCATCCTGAACAATTAAGACACACACACACGAAAATATTCAAAGACTAAAGTAAATTTTATGTACAACAAGCTGAAATGAAGATTAATTTCTATGTTTTCATGCTTACAGGGTAGCTGTGCAGGGGCATTTTGTGCTCCTGCAGAAAAGAAAAAGCCCTTCAACTGCAACAAAAAGCCTTCATTAATACAGTACAGGGTCAATAAATGCCAATATAATCCAGAAGTTGATCTGTTTTCTCTGTAACTTCTTAAAATGTCTTCTGAATAGAAATGAGAAGAGCAACTTCACAAGTAATACTCCCTACCACAGAGCTCTTCCTCCACAACAACAACTGCCTGGTTCTGCAACAGAAACATGTCCTTTTGCAGACCATGTAGTATATGACATTATCACAGGCTAGCAGGAATTTGAATAAATGGACAGCCCAAATTCCATGTAATGTGGAGACAGATGGCCAAATGTACTTTGGAGATGCAGAATTTCATTGCATGAGGCTAGGAAAAGAAACCCAACCAACCAACCAAAAAAAAAAAACCAAAACAACCCCCCCAAATGAAACCAAAACAACCAAACTGAAAGCCACAAAACATAGGGGCAAATGGCCACATCCAGAGAGATTCCTTTTGATGCTGCTTATTTTTCATCTGTAATTTAGGCATCTTAGGCTGGTTTCAGAGGATGTGGGAGAGAACCACAAGACAGAGCTGTTCGTCAACTGATGGAGGAGGCCTGTAGCTGACCACAGGGTTATGGGGGCCAGAGTGGCACCACTTGTAGGAGGTGGCTGTGAAGTTCTATTTAGTTACACGCTCAATGGAGATGTCCAGCACAGGCATTTTGCCCAGGAAACAGGAGAAGGTGCTGCCCTGTCACATCAACATGCCTTGGAAGCACACTTTTGGGAAAGCAGGGACCGATTCTTCTTGCATGCATCAAGCATTTTTATGCACCAACGGATATAAAAAAAGAAATGCTTGCAGGAAAATAAATAAATAAATAAATATCTAATTAAACCATTAAGAAAACCGGGAAAAGGACACACAGCTGCACTGATGGCTAGTTCACATCTGGAATAGAATATGGTGCTTCTGATTTTTGGGCATAGATAACTAAGAGAAAACTGTGTCCTATTAACAGTGAAAACACATCTAGACTGCACATGTGAAACAACAAAAATATGGATCTAGACTTCATTCATTACAAAAGTAAAACAATCAATCAATCAATCAAACAAAACAACAAAAAAAAAAACCAAACAAACAAAACCACCACCAACAAAAAACATACCACAAAGAAAACCTACAGAAAGGGAGCAATACTGCTACTTTGCTTCAAGGTGGACATGCTGAGCCAAAGGATGCCAAATTCTCAGACTGAAAATTAACAGTGGATAGTGTTGTAAGCAAGCTTACAGTGCAGAGGTGGCTTTCGCAGGAGCAGAGAGCTCGGAGAGGAAGCTCAGAAAAATCTCTCTGCTCTAAAAAAAACCCAGAAGGGGTAAACAGGATTGGCTGGAGTAACCAGTTTTGTTTAAACTTGGACACTGAAAAGCAAGAAGCTATAAAGAGCAGACTTAACTGACATGATTAATTTAATACTTTTACATAGCCTCAGAGAAAACTGCTTCTACACAATTCGTCTGTCATCTATTCTTGTTTTGACTGCAGAGGACATGGGTTAAAACTTGCCCAGTAAATAAAGTTTAACATTGAGACACTGTACACAGGTGAATTGTTTGTTCATACACCGAACACTGTTCATGACAAAAGCAAAGAAGGAAAAATACGAGATGATATTTGGCAGGATGGGCCCTACTATGTCAAAATATGCAAATCAGCTCTCTCACTCTTCACACAAAGGGTTCACTAGTTTTGAAGGCACACGTTTCCCAGCCTGTTTACATAGCTGATTTCCCAGACTTGGAGAGATGAACACCTTCCCTAGGAGAAGCTTCTTGCTAAATAGTCCCCATTCACTGGCATCCAATTCTAATAGCTCCATCAGCTCCTTCCCTGTTATCAAGTGGCAACACTGAAACAAATTGCTTCACTAGCAATAGGAAAATACATAATAAAAACCAAAGACTTGGCTTACAAGAAAATAACATTATGATTGCACAGAAGTAACTATATAAGCTGCTATTAACTGTAAGGCTCATAAAACTGCATTATTATCTCAATTATATCACCTCTCTAGGTTATATAATAAAACAGCATAATGAGCTTCATTTTAACTTGACAAGGCTGAATACTGCTCCTCTTTTTAAAAGGCTTTTTATAAAATCACATTCCCTCCTAATACTTGACTTGCAAGCACTCTAAAGACATCATGTACAAAATTAAAAATAAACTTCCTCATTTTCCTACCACGGTTGCTTATCACCGCCACAGTATCCACAAGATTTTCTTTATACATCAGCTTACACAAGCACCTTCTCATGACAGTGGGTGCAATGCCATCACTCTATGTAAATATGCATGTTTGCTCTAGTTTGCCTAACTTTTTGATTAATTTGTTGCAGTTTTCAGCTCCGAGACTGTGTGAAAACACTCAAATCCCATCTTTAATAAGGAAACACTACAAAGAATGAGCTTGATTTGCCAACATGTCATAAAAAGCAAAAACTTTTATTAGCAGTTGCATGGTGAAGATACATGCAATTACTGCAACTATTTACTGAAAACACACTTGCTAATTCTGTAACTGTCAGTGACATACTGCACTGGGTGCTAGCTGGTGCCAAGGCAGCTGTCAAAAGCTCCAAGCCCAAAAAGGGGAAAGGAGAGGATTAAAGTATTATTCCTGTCTCCAAGAAGAAAGTACTATAAATGAGCTAGTCACTTGCTAGGTAATTATTTTCTGATGTTTATATGGTAAACTTCTGCAAAGTGATTTGCTGTTGGCATCACTGGAGTTTACAAAGCAAAGGTACTTGCCAAAAAGCAGCTTCACTGAAAGTATTGTTCAAGTAAACATGGAATGGAAAGTCATTAAGCAAAATGAACAACAGCTAATTTTGCTGTGATCAAATCAGGAACATGAAGTATTTTTGTTTAAACTTCAGAATCTGCGGTGCAAAAGAGCACACAGTGATCATGGGAAACTTAGCAGCACATAGAACAAAATCCTGGCCATAGTTCATGTAGGAATGGGGTTATTTTTGCCAACTGAAAAGAATAACATGTCTCTGATGCACACTGTTTTCACTAATACTGTCAAAGAAATAAAGTGTTAGTCTAGATGTACATGAATACATGCACACTTAGTATTCAAACTCATGCTCCTCTATTTTCATTTCCTTTGAGGATAAACCAGCAAAAACAAAGTATAAAATCAGCTTAAGTTTGCTTCATCAAAAGAGTTCAATAGCTGGTTTTCTTTCTGAAATCCCTCTGTCCAGAAAAGCCTTTCTGTAGCTAGGATGGATGGGATCAGCCAACACACATCTGCATTAAGTAAGCAGAAGAAACTCAGCATTTCCAAGGACGCTCCCAATACTATATCATGTGGTGATGTTGTTTCCAGTTACATATATATTTCATAAATTCTGGAATCTAGCATGCACAAGAAAGTTCACAGGTTCACTGTTTGGTCACAGATGCTTATGAGATGTTTTGCAACCAGAGTTGTTATTATGCCCAAAACAGTCTACAGGAAAGGGAAATCTTCCTCCGCTCAGCATCAGATATTATGTCAAGCCAATCTCAGACAAATTTACATGGAACTTCTGAACACCACAATATTGATGAAATTGCCATTAGTAGACCAGATTCAAAGACAACAAATTTTGAAAAGCTTCTTTTCTGTTCTACAAATCTCAAAATTTAATGTATAGTTTCTTCCGCTCCCTTCTTGTTTCAAAAACATGCAACATTATAGTGATGCTCAAGACCGCTTGATTTTCATTTTTCTACTAAGCTGCTAAAAATGGCAAAAGATTAAAAATGCAGTTCCTATACCACTGCAGTTTTCAGAACTTCTTCAGTTTTCAAAGTGTGAAACTCCAATATATGCCCCTGAAAAATACAGACATTTCCTTCCAATAATTCAAGATTTTTTTTTCCCCAAAAAAATTCAGACACCATTCACCCCACTGCATTTTGCTGATTAAAAGAAAAAAAATGTAAAGGAATGACAAGTTCAGCATTTAGAGTACCAGGGCTCTAATATGTATGTTTATAAAGAAAAAAAGGAGAGGCTTTCTGGGGGGAGAAAGGGGTTAAAGAAATTTAATAAATAATATCCTCCCCCAATTTAATGCTGTTGTTCTGTGTAAGCACAACAGAAAGGGAGAATATTAAACCAACCAGTGTCAGAGCATATGACTATGAATGCTCTCATGTTGTCACTATGCCCAACATTGAAAAATTGGAAAAAAAAAATCAATGAAAACCACATTTTTTCAACATATTTCTACCTTGGTCCATGGCTGATATTTTAAAGCAGTTGGTGATTTAATTCTGCAATAAGTTTACTTTCACTAACCTTTATTTTTACTTTCCAATGATATAAGCTGCTTCTTGCAGACATTTTCAGCAATTAAATGTGTAACTTAATGACCTCGATACTCATAATTTTTCAGTCAGCATGAACATGTCTTTTTGTCTGAAAAACATTACTCACATACAGAACTTTCCCAATTTAAATTCTAATTTATGTTCAGATTTTTATTAAACTGGCATCTGTTTGAGCTGCTACTGAAGAAGATAATGTATAACAAAGGTCTACATTATAATATATGGCATTACTCAGAACTACTGTAACAAACATGTTCATTTACAATGTGGTGCATTACTAACTGCCCACAGGTATTTTTCTTTAAAAAGCAGGGTAACACAATGTGCACATCATGACAGCACACACTATGACTGATAGCTTAAAATTCTCTAAAAAATGATGCAGAAAACATTTACTTAAGATCATCTGAAGTATTATCTGTACTCCACTGATTCCAGGACTTCAAGTGACACCCATTCATCTTCAGGAAAACTCTTAAGTCAATATATATGATTTTGATGGGCTGAGATGACTGGGACCAGCATGCCTGAGAGGCAGAAGGGATGATGACTGGCAGGGCAGGCTCAGGGTGGGGGGCTCAGGGTTCCAGAGCTTGTTTTTTTTTTTGCTTCAAATAGCTCAAATGTAGTAACTTGGATATGTTTTGTAACTCCATTTTACAGAATTTTAGGTAAAAATGAATGTATTTAGCAAACTAATGACAAATAAAAGGAACTTTCTTCCACAGAAATAATTATGGCTTCTAAGATTTTTAGGCAGATCTTTAATTACTTTGAAATCATAGAATACTAGAATAGTTAGGGTTGGAAAGGACCATACGATCATCTAATTCCAGCTCCCCTGCCATGGGCAGGGACACCACACACTAAACTATGTCACCCAAGACTCCTTCCAACCTGGCAGAACAATACATATGCAGATACACTGATAACAATAAACTCTAGTTACACTTACAACTATAGGTATTTACTCAACATCCATAACTGCTGAATACCAAGGGATGACCAAAAAAAGGTGTTATAAATTAATGAATTACTAAAACGTACTATTTTCAAAAAAAATTCTCAACACCCTTATACATCTACAGCACATCACATATATGGACAAATCCTGCTTGAATAAACTCATTTTAGATGTAATTTCTGTTTTGTAGTGTTGCAAGAGGTGAACTGCATTCCCCCTTATGCCAGCCCTCTACTCTCAGGGTTACCGAACTGAGGTTTCCACTGCCAGCTTGTTTCCCCTCCTTCCATACCCTGGTATTTTCCAAATGACTTCTACTGGGAGCAAGACCACCCAGCCAGCTTTTGCAGTCTTTCAATAAGCCTGATTTTTAATGTGTGTCTGACAGTACTGCGTTTCTCCTGAGAACATGAAACAGTTTATGCAAGACGTTCAAGAAGAGGAGCAAAATAGGACTATGATTCTACCTCAGAAAGCTCTAAGTGGCTCCCTCATGTGAAATAACATTTGGGTGCTTCAGGCTGACTGGATACATCTCAGGGCAACAGGCTGTCCTGTGTTGATCTTTTGTTATTCCCAGCAAAGGCACTGGTTTCCAACAGATCCTCCTAACTAGTCCTGAACAACAGACCAATATTCTGCGGGACACAGAGTCAATCAGATGTAAGGCTAGAGTTGGGAATATATTACTGAATATGTTTTTGAACATTTTAGATTATATTTCATTTAGTATACTGCAAAATATTTCAAATTAAAGAACACCACAGCACATTGTCAAAGGCAGTTATTAAATAGGGTGTATTTCTTCCCCTGTTTCCTCCTATGCTTGCCATCTCTCAAAACAGTAACACTGATAAAATGGTTATGCTGTTATGCTCGAAGTCCCCATGATTTTCCTAGTTTCCATAAAATACCCTTTTAAAACTAGATCATGAAAACAGCAATATGAGAACTCTAAATTTGTTAATATAAAATACCCTTTAATTTATTTACAGCCAATCAAGTGTTCTTAATACTTATTTTCCTTGTTAACTGTTCTCTGGTCAGTCAATACACCTTTATTTTTTTTTAACTATCCACTATATCAAGGGAGTAGAGTAAAATTCTGATCAGACACTGCACAAAAATAATCTCAAGTGACCAGTGGGCCTAAGAGACCATGCCTCTTTTTAGAGGGGAGAGTAGCACTTACCCTGCTGACTTCTTTAGGGGTCGTTTCATCTAAAAGGAAACAAAGCAAACAATTAGGCACGCAGGGAAGTTTCAGTGCTGAATGAAGAACAAGATATCGAACTTCAGACAATTTCTGCATCTTTGTAAAAAACATTTTAACATGGTTCAAGAGAGCAATTGAAATATCATAAGACTTGCATGCATTTACAATCTTTTAAACTTCTAAACCTAAAAATCAATTAAAATTACAATAAAGTATTCAGGAATTCTGTCCTGACTTAATAAGAATTCAAAATTTCCTACATTTCACAAGTCAATTCACAGGTCAGCTAAACCAGTAAGTCCTATGTCATTCTACTAATTTTATGCTCCAGTAAGACAACAGTTAGCATTGCATAGTCTGAGAAGTAAAGGCCCTTTGATACCAAACATATGCCACCAAAATCCTACATACACAAGCAACTTAGGGAGCAGACTTAGGCTTTCTGTTCTGAAGATAAAGGTGCTATTCCTGTTGCTTTCTTTGGATGGGGAAAAGAAATCCTTTTGACCACAAGAATAGAAGAATATCACTGAAGTGACCTGGCATAGCACATTAAAAGCACATCGTTTACAAGGGTTTAAATTTTTGCATATACACACACATGCTATAGACTGTTTTGTCCTTTCAAATGCAAGCAGATCTCACCCATTTTTTGCAATTTAAATATGTAAAATGAACACAGGGACAATACCAGAGGATCACCTAAAATACTGATTAGTATTTCTGAAAATGAAGGAAAAGCAGTTATATAGCAAGAACAGATTTGTCACAGGAAGAGTTTCCAACTTCCAGTTCAACACCACCAAAAGCAGCTTCAACACGCCCTTAAGAAACTTCCAGATGGTTAGCTATTTCTGAAATGGTTAGTTGCTCCTATAACATGAAGGGAAGTATTTGTAACCTTTTATTTGATGCAAGGAATCAAATTACTATGCTTTGCAAATTAATTTTAAGTCACCGGATTGATTTAATCTCACACAGAAAGATCATATATTTCTGTTTGTGGCCCTTAATTTACTGATACTTTGATTCATCTCTACTGAGTGGATTTTTCAAATATCACTGTCACACATGGACATAGTATCACCTATGCTGTTTACTGCTGTGTTTTCTCCAAAATCATCCCCAGGTGAAGGAAGGATCTACTAATGCCTTGTGAGAAGGGCACATTTACAAGTAATAAAATTTTATCACCAGCAAAGTCTCTCATATCTTGAAATTTAAGATGAGCTTCACTAAAATCTCATTTCTGACACAAAGCAACAGAAGATATGAACAGAAAATATCCTGAAAAGCATGAGAAAATCATACAAGTGATCTCCACCTACTGGATCAAAATGAATTTATTGTAATATGCCTAGTATAAATGACTACCATCCCAATGCTGTGGCTTTCACACCACTGTGCGACATAACTGCTACTGCAGTTTCCAATGACAGAGAATAGATTAAATGCATCCAATCTAAAACTTACAACACAGTATAAGAGTCTACATAATTTCTATTTCAGCCACCATAAAAAAAAAAATCAGTGCTCTAATATCAGAAAGGGAAATTCATTATTTCCTATTGAGATCCTTGACAATGCAATTTCATAGTCTGAACAAGATGCTATAAATGCCATCAACCCAACATGAAACTTCCCACACATATATAATACTGTGCTTTAGTCTGTATAACATGAGATATACACAGGTGTATCTCATGTTATACTCATGTCACACTCCTGCCTTGCAATTCATTGTTGATTCCTTTATCCATAATAAATATTTTCTTTACAGTATTTTATTTATGCATAATAAATGAATCATTCTAAGAAGATGAATAAAGGTAACACATGAAGTCCCTATCTAGGTCTGAGCCCATTTTGCTGGGTACAAGACATGAAAATGGACAGATGGTCCTTGTATCAAAAAGCTTCTAATTTCTTTCTGTGAGGAAGACAAAAGAAACCTGCTAACCAGGAAGGAAAAAAAACCACCTATGGTATTTACTAAAGGTAAGTTTTAGGGGCACAATTATTAGAGACAACACTTTTTCAGAATATAAAAAATAAATAATACCCCCCCCCTTTTTTTTTTTTAATTCAGAAGAAGAATAAGCAAAATATTTGGGAAGTTTGGTATTGAAACTCCACAGATGAGGTTTGCAATTCAGTGATTACAAAGTGGTGGGAAAAAAGGCATTTTTAGGGGAAGGAGGAAAGCAAAAGATGAGATAGAGAAGGGAAAAATAGCATCAAATACTTGGTTAATATATCTAGATGAAAGTTAAATTACTACACAATGATCTAGAAAACTGTTTTCCATATTAAAAGAAAACAAAGGCCTAGCAAGATGCTTACACACACACACACACATACACACACACCCTCAAGAGTAAAGGAAAAAAAACATTACCCTGTGCATCTGGAGTGAATCAAATTGCTTTTTGGGAGATGAAGTCTTTAAGGCTCAGGTATACACCAAGTGATAGGATGTCTCAGTGTTGGCACTGCTTTGCTGTGGTTCTATCCATAGCGCAGAGTATGACACTTCATTTATGACTTGGTTTCTAGGGAAAATCACTGGAAGAGCAGCTTTTCCCACAAGTTATTTTAATAGCCAAAATACAGGATTAGTTAGTGTATGAAAGAAAAAGGGGGTGGATGAAAAATACCCTCAAATTGTATATTCCTGTTTATTTAAAAGCCATGCATTCATTTGTTTAAAAGGTACAAATATACCAATCCCTTGTTTGTGAATCAAGTTCTATCCCTGCAAAATATGAAGCTTTTAAAGAAACAGATCAACCATTAAAATAAATTCAGAGACATTAAGTACATCAATAAATTGCAGCTTGGTATTCAGTTACATCCCACAGAAATATTCTGTGCTTGAATATAAAGGTCCCCATTTATAATGGTAAATTGTGTGGGAAAACAGCCAGATAGGGGAAAGCGTCCACTGAAGGAAATAAACACCCTGGGAGAAAGAAACTGTTCATGAAAGAGCTTACACAAATGCTCTAGCCGCTACAAATTCTTCAGTTGGAGTTCACTTTTTCCTTAAGCATCAAATACAATCACCCATTACACAAGAATGAGTGTCACCTCTCAATCCTGTTAGTTCATAGTATTGCCATTCACAGAATTTAGGAGGATGGTCTTACATTTCTGTGCTACCTGACATAATTTTTAACATAAAGTAGTACAAGAAACGTATGTGACTTAGTTCTGGGACTCCGAATGGGCCAACACTGTTCTTAACAGTTCAAAAAATAAAGTGATGAACTCTTGAAAAGAAATCACTATAGATACAAACATTAACTTGGCTGTTCTGCTGAACTGAGGCTGTAGCAATGTGGACATTTAACACCACGATTCTAAATGTGGCCTGATGCACAGTGAGGTAGATAGTCAGCAGTAGCACAATAGCAGCAGCTCAAAAGAGCACATGACTAGAGAAGAGTTAGTTTAGTCCTCCAGAAGCATTAGGCAAACATCAGTAATATAGCAGAACACCACGGTTGAGATGAGGCTATAAACTCTTATGGTAATGTGCATTGATACCACAACTGGAAAAACAAAACTCTGGGGAACAGAACTAAATTTCAAGGACTTCCCTATCCCTGTACACCAAGTTTGCTGTCTATTATTGCTGAACAATCATGTTCTTCTACTCCACAGTGAGCTGTGGGGTCCAGCGGACTAAGTGTGTAGAAAATGGTTCACTTTCTAAACTTTCAAAACCAGGTAACTATCCTAGCCTACAAGAATAGTTACACTCAGTTTTATCTTGATGTCATGGTTTAAGCCCAGCTGGTAACTCAGCACCATGCAGCCGTTCACTCACTAGCCCCCACTCCTGGATGGATGTGGAGGAGAATCAAAAGAATGGAACTCCCACGAGTTGAGATAAGAACAGTCCAGTAACTTAAGGTATAACACAAACCACTGCTGCTACCACCAAGAATAATAATGATAAGGGAAATAGCAAGGGAAGAGAATACAACCCCTCACCACCTGCTGACCAATACCCAGCCAGACCCGAGCAGTGATCTCACCCTTCCGGGTAATTGTCCCCAGTTTATACAGTGGGCATGACGTGCTGTGGTATGGAATACCTCTTTGGTCAGTTTGGGTCAGGTGTCCTGTCTCTGCTTCCTCCTGGCTTCCCCTCCTCCCTGGCAGAGCATGAGACTCAGAAAGTCCTTGGTCAGACTAAACATTACTGGGCAGCAACTAAAAGCATCAGTGTTATCAGCGCTGTTCCCAGGCTGAAAATCAGAAACACAGCATTGCACCAGCTACTAAGAAGGAGAAAAATGACTGCTACTGCTGAACCCAGGACACTTGACAACTTTGCAAACATTACTATCTAAAAAGCTCTGTTCAGAGGTTAGTGAAACAGGAGGAGGCATGAAAGAATGAGAGGTTTTAAGAACTGATTTACAATTGAACAGACTCTAATACCTCAGGTTTACTATCTATACAATTAACAACTGCACAGCACACTACAGATATGCATAATAATCAGTATGGTAATTAAAGGCAAAATCCATCTGGGAAAGCTTCCATACTAACCCAAGACAAGCAAGATAGGAAGAAGTAGAGAAGAAGAAAGGGGACAGGAAAAAAAACTGCCACAGAAGGCTCAGCATTTGGCACAGTCTAAATGAGGCAAGGTTTGGTATTTAGCACAATATACACAAGGCTAGGTTTACTTTAGTTTGGAGTTCTCTGTTTTTGCGTGAAGGGGTGTTAAATGATGTAATAGTTCATTTAATAGGAAAAATCAGATTTCATTTTGCACATCGAAAAAAAAAAACAAACCATACTTGCATTTCTGTGCATGCCTTTCTAAAAAAGAAAAACAAAACCAAAGGTGCATCTTGAACTGCAAGATACTTAGTCAAGAGTAGACACAAAGGCAACTTTAATGCAAAGAAAGCATCAGATATGTTATCTTAATGCATTTATCTAGGAAGCAGTAATTCTCATTTTTATCACAGGAACTCTTTTGGAAAAAATATATTGCACTTTCTCCCTGGTCTTATGCTGTTGTTTGTTCTGTGCAGTTAAATACTGCTGCTAGTCCACCATTGTTGTTGATGACAGCAAACAAATGCTTAGGATTAGTTCTGTTTCTGAGATCCCAGATAGGTGTACAGTCACATTTTCCTGCAGAATGTTTTCCCACACAGCAGATGTCAGATTGACCTAATAATTTTTCTTTTCAAAATATGCTTTAGGCTCCTTTTCCTTCAAGCTAATAAGACACAAGTTGTTTGGAATGCTATCAGACCAGTATAAACACCTTTTCTGCTTGTTTTCTCTTGAGAAGTGTCATACACTCACACATCAATAGAAACTCCACATCAATAAGTGTAAATTGGTTAAAGACTTTTCCCACCACCGTGAAGTAAAGCTTACCAGGTTCAATTCATTTCTGTGGTAGAATGGCATAAACCAGATGAGTTGGTCAGTCTATTGTAATTGCAATTTGCACCCTTGGTTGAGACAGGCTGCATCCTTATTTTAGACACCCTGCATCTGGCAGCTTATGCCTCCACTGAATTGGTAAGATCTTTAAAGCCACCTTAAGCTGTAGGTGAGTTTCCTAAAGTGGCAACTATCACATCTATATAAAAGGAAAACTGAAACCATCATTCAAAAATGTTCTTTCTTCTTAATGCACAATCTCACTGAGATAGCTAAATACTACTGTTAACTCCTAAAAACTGTCTGGATTTATTCCACAATTCAAAACCACTTGTAATGTTACTACATAGAAAACTAACTTAGACAGTTTGGTTAGACATAGACTTAGAAACTGAAAGGGAATATTCATCACCGGTTGCATGCTAGGCTTTTTTCCCCGAAGCAGGACAAAACATGATTTCTAGCTTTTTTACATCAACTGTACAATCCATATTTTTTTAAGTTCCTGAAAAAGGATGCTCAGTTCTTCCTCTTCTTACACAAAAAAGTAACATGGATCAGAAAATAAGTAAGCCCTGAACCAACACTTTTCTGCAGATGGCAAGCAGGGAAACATATTGTCTGACAAGTGTCCTAAATGTTTTATACACTCCTTTGAATATAAACAAAGAGGGCACTACACAAAATAGGAGCCAGGAGACTGTGCATTTGACTTCATTAAAGAAACTTATGCATTTGGAAACTTGTTGGTCTTTAGCCCTCACAAAACTGATGAAACATTCGGAGTGATTTTGCAGGACAACCTATTCTGCACAGAAAATTTCCAAAAGGGACCTTATGAAAGTATCACCTGTCCTTGTGAGACCAGATGGGCATATGGAAGATCCTTTGTCTCTGAAATTGCTTAGCAGTACAAAGCACACTGGTAGTAGCTCTGCACTTTCTACATGCATGGACAAAAAGTTCTCAACTATATACACAATGTGACAACTTTGGCTGATCTAAGCAGGGTATTTCTGCAAAATTACGATAAAAAAAATCACTTTATAAATAACACAGACTCACCTTCACACTTCTGTATAAATACCTGGATGATGGATATGCTTCTGAAACTGTGGAATGATATCTTTCCCACATCAGCTAAAAGTTTCATAAAATTCTGTAAAAGTCTCGAGCTGAATACACCTCAATCATGTTGGAACCAGGAAGAAGAAGTTTGAGCAACGGATGCACTTCACCAAGAAAGTCTACAATTACGTTTTATGGTAATTAGCCTATGACTTCATATCCTATTCAACATAAGTACTGAATGAAGAGAGTGTTAAATCAGTTAGGTCATCTGTCTCATCAGTCAACGAGGTGCAATCATCATTGTTTATTACTGGAATACAGTCACTAGACAGTGGGCATGCATAACAACTTAAAATTCTTCTCATACTTAAGAGTTAACAGCTACACCTTTTTGCTTGTATCTACTACTTTTCTTGCATGACATTCAATTCTGTTTAGTGCCCACTGCAGTAGCTGCTGTACACAGCTTTTTTTAAAACTGATTACAGGTCTCGCAAGCATATTTAGTGAAGGAAATCTCTCATCCAGTCTTAACACAATTTCAGTATCACTTTTGTTAAATCAAACTTTATTTTCTTCTATTTATTCATCTCAGAGTCCTGCTGGTTGCAAATATAAGGTATTCTTAAAGTTTACTGCAATGGCTGTATTTCAGAAACAGCACTGACACTGCTGAGCTGTTCTCTCACTACTGAATAGAGCTATTCCTTCACTTTTGAATGCTTCTAATATACTGCACAAAGGTTGAAATCTTATTGTGTTTAGCAGGTGTTTTCAGTGAGAAGGAAAAAATTACGCAGCTGTTAGCTCAAATACTACTCAGACACATACCTTAAGCAACTCCACTGGAATTAACAAAACTAGTACAGTGTGCACCGGAAACCACAAAAGAGAACACTCATGGGTACAAGTTACTAAGTCACTCATGGTTACAAGTTAATCCTGGAAGATCCTGATTGGAAACGAGGAAAATTTTCACAATGAGAACAATCAGCCCCTGGAATAATCTTTCCAGAGCAGTGGTGGACTCCCTGGCACTGGACACTTCAAAGATTCAGCTGGACAAGGGTGCTGGGACATCTAGTCTAGGTCATGCTTTGCTAAGAAAGGTTGGACCAGATGATACTTGATGTCCCTTCCAACCTGGTCTATGATTCTATACTACTCAAAGCAGGTCTCACAAAGCTCCAACAACCTGAGAAAGCCACACTGTATCTTGTCCATTGCAAGACATTTGGATATTTAAAAACTTGTATTACTCTGCATATTCTCTGGACCCTGCCAGGCCTCTTGGATTTGGCTTGTTCATTCATAGTCCATGAATACCTCTTGCTGACTGATAAGCTCTCTGGAGGATTTTAAGGAAAGGCACTCCTCCTCCTTCCCCAACATCTCCATACAGCCCATCCTCCACATTCAGCCTTACAAGACAAGGGAAGGGATCACAGAGGGCACACACCTCAGTGCCATGAAGTTCCCATCACTGGCATGGAGAGACATTTCGAAAGTTTGTTGGGCCAAACAGCAAAATAAATTCAGAAGGTTCTCAGCTTCTGGAGCAGGACATATTGCATACAGCTCACTGACAGCAAGAGGATATAATAATCTTGCACTTGTCGGGAAAAATGTGATCTTACACTTACCTTGGGGAAAAAGAGTGTCAGATACCAATGCTTTTACTATACTTTTTCCCATTAATTCTTTCTACTTTGTTCTTCTCCTACCTTTTTGTTTACTTATTCTCACCTCTTTCTGTTTAGAAACATACAGGTTTTTTCAAGGAAAAATATGTCCATATAATGAAACTGGAAGCAACCAGACTCTTCTGAAGTTGTTAAAGTATTTTCAGATTCCAGTCTTTACCTACTATAGAGAACAAGAAGCTTTGCAAGCCGCCTGACTTTCTTGTTTTCGTGTCTCTGACTACACTGAAAAAAAATGTTGTCACTGAACTTTACAGCAAAATTCTCAACATCTGCAGAAAAATCTAGACTGAGCAGTTTTCTTCTCTCTAGACCAGCTGACAAAAGAAACAAGAGGAAACTGCCCCAGAGGAAAAGTTTGCTAACATCAACAAGGATAATGGATCATTAGAGCTTGAGATGATGGGATACCACAGTGGGAGAGTGCAGTGATCCAGTGCGAAACACATTTACGTCAAGGGAATAATTTCAATCCCTCTGAAGAAACCCTACTGCAACTACAACATGAATACATTTGTATTAGAGATGTATTTTATTTATTTTACCCTGGAGATTGAAAACTGAGAAAATGTTCAAACTAATCTAGATAATACTGAAGAAGAAAAAGTGAGAGAATAAAATTTACAAATTAAGCCTTTTTGCTTTCAGGATATTTCAGCTGATTTGTTTGTAATCCTCATCAAGCTCTCAGTGACTGTGTGTTGAGCATTTCAGAATAATGATGTGCTGATAATTCAGGACTTTGGAGCCCTTGATAAATTACATATTATGCTAACACGATAAACAGGTTGAAAGCAAGAGAAGACTGAACCATTTACTACTTATCAGTATCAACCACAATGAGTGAAACATTTAGCTTTCAAGGAGGAGAACGTTAGCAAAAAAATAATTATAATTTCAGTGAGGGTAAAGGAACAGAATATGTAACAACAAAACTACAGATAGCTCGCTATGAAAGATAATGATAGTACCAACTGAATACCTAAACTAGATGGTTTTATTATAAAAAGATTTATAATTGTGAATAATTATAATGCACAGGAATTATACAAGAAAATAAAAGTTACAAATAACAACAAAATTTATCTTTTTGGATGCTGTACAACAACAACAAAAAAAATCCAAGACATGCTATGGAGTTCAGTATTCTTATACTGGCAATTCAGCAAATGCAAAATATTAACTCTCCGGAGTGGCAGGTACAGTATTAAAGATACTGGGCCAGACTTAGAAAGGTTTTCAGGCAGCGATATATGCACTAGGATTTCCGCAAATCTCTAAACAAGTCCCTGAACAACCCATTCCTTAAAGTGAAAGGAAGTTAAATACCCCAACTATGGGTAGGCATGATGATTTACCACAGCTCAAGTGTGAATGATCATTCACAAAGTTGAGGGGACTCCACCACTTGTGACCCTACAGAATCATCTTAAGGCCCTGTACTATGTAATGAATCTCTGATTTAATACATTGAATAATTAATGAAGGCTGTAATATAGGACAGTGAGCTTACTAAAAAGCAAATGTGACACATACCAGTTGTTCCTGGCTGAAAACAGAATGTTCCAAATGAACTGTTTATATACCTCCGATTGGTCTTGTGTAAGCCTTGAGGACACACAGGGACAGCCAACATCAGGCATTTCAGCACCAGAACACACTGCAAAGTCACGGCACCTAATAGTAATAACTCCTGATGTATGAGGACTGTTAAGTACCTTGGCACATCAGCATTCAGATTACTCAGTCCTTTAATCCACAGTGATTCTCTAAGAGATTTTGCAAAAATCAACAGGCAGAAGCTAGACCTCAGTGGACCCACTTCTCATTTCTTAATATACCTACCAGTACAACCTCACTCTCCATTACTTCAACAAATCTAATGCACACCAACTCTAAGTACAGAAACTTTGACACGGGCTTCAAGTAGAGGACTGGCTGTACTACCAGGCACAACTGCTTGTCCAATTGTAAGGGTCTAGCTGACTGAAACATACAATCATGATCAGGTAAATGACAGCACCTCTGCCTGTGAGAAAGACTTGGTGACAGAAAGCATCCCATTTTTAGAGGCTGCAAGGCAAATATGTCTCAGACACACACCCACACAGAGAACAAGATTACACTAGCAGCTTCAGAAGGAATTCTCTGATCCCAGCACACATGACAGGTATCAAGGAAAAGGGAAAAAAATTGTAGAAACATCCAAAAGAAAACTGCAAATGCAGATGCAAAAGCTTAGGGTGAATGAAGAATTGGATGTGTTCATGCAAGACAAAACCACTCTGAGGAGCTTTTTTATTTAACTAACAAAATCCAATGCAGTTAGTAAATTAATTGAAATACTAATAAGGACTCAGGGAAATATATAAAGAAATCAGCTGGGAAGCTAATAAACTATATCTAACACAGCAGTAAGAGAGAGGGGAAGTACCACTTCTGTCAGTGGAATAAAGGGAACCAGAGCCAACTGTACCTCTTCAGCATGGCTGAAGTTGCCACCTGCTGGGATAAGGAGCTGTGTCTATCTTCCAAATTGTCAATCTAAGAGAACTACTAATGATCACACACTGAGAGCAGGCAATCAAGTGAGAAATCTATTCCTGCAAGAATGAAAAGGGTAATTTATAATCTAAGTCCCTTCTCCCCATGCCTTCAAAATAGTTTTGAAGCAGTCATGATGGAGGAATCTCATATTTTGTCAGTTACAGCATCATTCTTCCCATCTTCCTTCATCAGGCCTGCCGCACAGTTCTGACAACACCAATGAAAGTTTCTTACATAAGACAGCACCACAAAACTACCTGGAAGAGGAATTTGGAAAACATCTACATGATGCAACTGCTTCTTGGACACTTTCTTTATATTCTGCATCTATGTAGTTAAGGAACAGAGCTGCGTTAATTAATCCGTTCAGGTATTACATTCACGTAGGCATACATATAAGGACATCCGATTTTCACAAGCAATAAACGGCCAGCAGCCATTTCATTCGTTCAGGGGTTACCAGGGGCTTGACCATTTCTAAACACCAGAACAATTGTTTTGACACCTAATAGCAGGAGTGAGATTAAGTTACAAAAAAGTACACCAAAGAGAACAGCCTAAGAACTACATAACAAGCTGGTGATTCAAAAGACAAACATTAACATAATTAAATAAAGCAAGACTGAAAGTGGAAAGAAAAGCTAAAGAAAAGAGCTTCAGAACAGAGTTTCAAAAGGAGGAGATTCAGGGAGAGACAGACAGATTGCAGAATGAGCAAAAAATTGGACAAAGACATCATATGGAACTAGATGATCTGCAAGGTCCCTTCCAACCCTAACCAATCTGTGATTCTATGCTACTAACATTGATGTACTTTACTGACCTGTCTACGATTAATTTACTTCTGCCATGGTAGAAAACAAGTTCTACGGAAAAGAAAAAATAATACTGTTTATTACCTATCAACAAAACCAAGCTGCATCTAGAGAAAATCATACATGTAATTCACAAAGCAAGATTAGTGAAAAACCATATCCTTTTGTTTGCAGTGTTGTTCAGTACCACTGTTAAAGAAAAAAATGGAAATTTAAATCGTAAGCTTTAAAAATACAGCTGTCAAGAAAATAGGCAGTTGCTTCAACGTGCTTTGCCATTTTCCATCAAGTGAACAGATGGCATTATTAAAATTCTAGTAGAATGAAGTATTTATAAGTCATTAGACAACACTATATAAAAAAAGACAGTAATACTGCAAATAAAGCTGCAAGATTCAAAATAGCATAAAAGTACAAATAACGGTTATAAACCCACATTTATGAGTTAGTATATAAAGACAGTCAATGCCAAATGAAACAAAAGCACACAAGAAATGCATGAAAAACTCCATAAAACAGTACTTTATTTTCCAGGGTCACTTCCAAGTTACTCCATGCATTCTGAGCCTGAATTCTATACAAAGGGTTTCAGTCTATAAGACAGCTGAGAGGGAAAAAGACTGTTCATTTCACTACATTTACTTTTCTTTAAACACATATATAAAATTCATTCTATGATATACAATAAACAACTAAATTACTGCAGAAATACACCCCACAGAAATTTCAGTCTTATTCGCTATGGTGATGTTCCCAGAAAATAAACAAAAGGTCAGCCAAACGCATCTAAGCATACGTGTCAGTGCTTTTAAATGCTGCGCCAGACTGGCTTATTTAATACCTGAGATGCTTTATCTGCTGTTCTCTTCATTGTCCTAACTTATTAGCATACACAGAATTCACCCAGCAATCGTATGATTTGTAATTGCTTGTCTTACTTTCTACTGCCATTCTTCCAGCCACAGCAACGTCTTGACACAGTAAAGTGGTGTCTGTTAGTATTCTAATTTACTTGAAAAAGATGCAAATTCCTGTCACCTTCAAAATGTGACAAAATGGATTCACTATAAAAAGAGATAGCTAACACACTGAAAATTCAGCTTTCACTCCAAACTAATAAGATACCAGCTCCCATATGTGCTGATTTATTCAGATGTGCACCACTTCTCTCTGCAATTTTTATTAGCACAATCTATGTTAAGGTTTTACTCCCTTAAGCACACTGTCCACTCTCAGCATATTTTATCTAGTCTAACACATCATTCTTAGAAACTCCTCACTTTGATACCTGCATGGAAAATGATTCAGAGGGAGATGCATATTGTTCTGAAATGTGCATTTTTTTTCCAGCATTTAAAGAATTGTATGGCACTTCTTTTTTTCTCTTTAGGTACCCATTACCCAAAACTTACCCACTGTTTGCCAATGTGTGCCTATTAATCAACTACAACTGATGCGATCTCAGCTAAGAATACTTGAAACTGCTTCATTCTGAACAGTCAAACCTACCTAGAGAAGAATTGCAAGGACAGCCCTACACCAGCAGGAACCAACTCAAGCCTGAGCTGACACCTCTGCACTCTCCCCCTTGGGGCAGTTTTCAGCGACAGTAACACAGTGAACTGAAGATAAAACCTACAATGACATAAGCACGCAACCAGTGTAAGGGAAAGGCTGGATATCCACACCCAAGGATGGAAGCTGGGGGCAGGCAGTACAGGTTTAGGTCAACCAGAGAGTTATTTCCTGGGAACCAAGAGTTTCTGGCTTGAGTAAATCAGCATCCCATCAGCATCTCGGTTTCTTAAAGACTGGGATATTCAAGACTAGCAGGTGCCTACTAAAAGAGCCCGAGTTTCTGAAGACCCTGAAAGAAGCACTGGAACTGGTATTTGTTGAAATGGCTGGTTTTTTTTTTTTTCCCTGAGCATAACAACTTCCATCAAATGTAATATTTTCATATTGAATAAAAAATGCTCTTATGGCTACCTTCAGGCAGGAGACAGAAAGGCACACATCCTCCATAGAGAAATGGAGAAGTTGCGGAGAAGTTGCGGAGAAGTTGCGGAGAAGTTGCGGAGAAGTTGCGGAGAAGTTGCGGAGAAGTTTAGATTTAATGGGCTCTTCCATTTAAAACGTATGATGACCTACATCAACATTTATCTCTATTTATTAGTTTCCTCTAGCACATTACTGGAAAGAATAAGAAGTTTAACCATGCCAAGTGCAAGGTCTTACACCTGGGTTGGAGCAATCCCAGGCACAGCTACAGACTGGGCAGAGAAGAGATTCAGAGCAGCCCTGCAGAGAAGGACTTAGGGGTGTTGGTTGATGAGAAACCGAACATGAGCCGGCTTCAGTGTGCGCTCACAGCCCAGAAAGCCAACCATATCCTGGGCTGCACCAAAAGGAGTGTGACCAGCAGGTTGAGGGAGGTGATCCTGCCCCTCTCCTCTGCTCTTGGGAGACCTCACTTGGAGTATTGTGTGCAGTTCTAGTGTCCTCAACATAAAAAGGACATGGAACTGTTGGAACAAGTCCAAAGGAGGGCCATGAGGATGATCAGGGGACTGGAGCACCTCCTGTATGAAGATCAGATGAAAAAGTTGGGGCTATTGAGCCTGGAGAAGAAAAGGCTGTGTGGAGACCTCACAGCAGCCTTCCAGTATCTGAAGAGGGCCTATAGGGATGCTGGGGAGGGACTCTTCATGAGGGACTGTAGTGATAGGACAAGGGGTAACGGGTTCAAACTTAAGCAGGGGAAGTTTACATTGGATATGAGGAAGAAATTCTTCACTGTAAGGGTGGTGAGGCACTGGAATGGGTTGCCCAGGGAAGTTGTGAATGCTCCATCGCTGGAGGTGTTCAAGTCCGGGTTGGACAGAGCCTTGGATGGCATGGTTTAGTGGGAGTTGTCCCTGCCCGTGGCAGGGGGGTTGGAACTAAATGATCTTAAGGTCCTTTCCAACCCTAACTATTCTATGATTCTATGTTTGAGATATCTGTACAGGAAGCAGAGAAAAGTTTAGGTAAGAATTCACACTACTATCTTCAAATCTTGAAACACTGCTTTAACTTTTAAGACAAACACAGCTAAGTCATACCACTGAGCAGCTTCCGTTAGTCCATTCTACATTTAAATTATTTGGGTTTTACTCTTTAGATTACAAGATTCTAGAAACATTCAAGAGAGGAAGAAGATTAAGACTTAGAATTATTGTTAGCTTCCTGGTTTTGATTTAGTCAAATCTCCAGAAGAAAACAACCATGTAGAGAAATTTACTTTGACAGCACATTGGCAGATTCTCCAACTTCCTTCTATAAACATGCCTGTGATTCCAATTACTGATTTATGCTGTAGTATTACCTTTACTTCTTTCTTTTTCCATTACAATCCCAGGTATAGTGAAGGAATCCAAAACTACTACCTAATTTTGTTTTGTTTGCTTGGCTACTGCAGTATGGCAATGAAATTGGATCAGATATGCCTACAGTATCAGTGACGGTAAAAAGCTGTCCACTTCCAAGGAAAATTCCAGCTGGAGGCTACAGTTTTTACAAAGACGCTTTAAGAATGAAATAAGTCTATTTGTTCCAGCTTTGGGTTGGGAGAAGTATGACCTACATGGATAGACAAAATTTATTCTTGGGAATATCTAATACAAAAGATTGCCATAAAATAAAAAGCCATGACTGAATGCCATAAAAGGGTGGATGCAGCCTATGGTGCAGCAAAAGCAGAAAATAATACCTGGCATTCCATTGGAAAGACTTGGCAGTCAGCCATGGACTGCAGACTGGGTTCTGTCCCCAAAGACACATTCAGGTTAGAAACATATTGGTGTATTATTTGGAGTCTAAAGAATAACCTTTCAATTTAATCTATCAAGTGGTCAAAGCTAGTCATAACCCTATTGCACATAATTTGATCAAAGGAAAACACAGCACAACAGACAGCCAAAAAGAATTATTTTAATGACAGAACCCTGTGTTCTTCTATTAAACATCATTTTGTAATTATCAAAACAAGCAAAAAATCTTGACTAAATGCTTCAGTTCTATTTTAAAATATTAATCACTAGACTTATTTTTCATTCCATATAGCACTTAGTGAGAGTGTCCTTTATTTTGACATACAAAAGGATTTCCCATAACCTTAAAACAAGTATAAAACTGCAGCATTCTTTTAGAAACTTTAGGCTGTCTAACTTAACTACTAATATTAATATAAATAGTACTTATGACTTGAATTACAACTTGTTATATTCTGCGAATTATATTTTCTTTAACACCAAAGAAATCCAGGCACTCTAGCATCCTACCTGATCGATCTAATAGCTGGAAATAAAAACCAGCAAGGAAATGAAAACGAACAATAAATACTCTTGAGATTTATTAGCTGTTAATCAGTCGAAAGCAATAGGTGTCTCAGCGTGCCATCAGCAAAACATTATAAGAGACACTCTTCCTTTTACTAGTCCAAGTGTATCTACTCCCCTTGGTTTTGTCCCTTTCTTATCTGTCCTATGCTACCCCAAAGGGCTCCAGTTTCAGTACATAACAGGATCCTTAAAGAAACCACTACTTAAAACTGCTTCATATTCCTGCCTTTACTGGGAATGTAGCCAAGAATGTCTACAAAAACCTTGAGTGGATAAGCAGGTAACCTGTTGCCTAAGCTTCTCTACTGAGAGAGCAGCTCCATTTGCCACATATTATGCCACAGTGTCTTTGAAATACCAATCTTCAGAGCAGTAATTTTCCTAGCAAATGTTAAAACCAGTACTGGAAAATTTGTAAGATTCTGAATTCATACAAGGACTCACTAAGATAAGGATTCACAAAAAAGCTAGGAGAGTTCTTCAGATACGAGTTCAGTATGAGAGGCAAGAGTAAATACTTAGGTACTGACAATTTCTTTAGCATAACTATTCTTCACATACAATATCTTCTTGGACAAAGTCACAGAGACTTCATCTTTTGATGTTTTAGGAGAAAAACAAGACGACCTTTGTATGATCAATTTGAAGAAAAATGTTGTTCAGCATGTATTCTCTTGCAGCCATAAGAAATTGGTCTTTTCAACTTGCCATAAAGAATTCCAGATTATCTGTTCTCTGAAAAATTACATTCTGTTTTTGCATAAACCTAGACTTTCCTAGTAGAATTCATGAAATTAACTGGACCTACGTGGGTTTTTTTTTTCCTGTCTATATGTATGTGGAACTCAAGATACACTTTCTGCAATCACTAAAATGAGAAATTGTGAAGATTAAAGATGACAGATTAAAAATGGTTAATTAAATATGCCCTCTTTTGCAAATAATCAGAGGTATTTTCAAAGGATCAGACGGAAATGATAATAAGATTACTGGAAGGTAGGAACAGAAAGTTAATACTGTTCTCTAGATTCCTCATCTGTTTGTTTCCTTAAGGAAATGCAAGAGTTACCAAACCAGCTTTCACTGGTTCCTCCTACAGGTATGCATCCTGGACATGCTCATTTTCAAAAACCAAAGTAATATCTGATGCAGAAGTTCTGAAAGAGGGACTAGTGAGAATGAAGAAACACCTGCCCTTCTTTTACTTCATTCTCTTTATGGAAATGCATGCCCCTGTCACTTACCACAGCAACCTTTAGAGAAGTACAGATGCAGCCTCAAGCATATGAAAATAGCAATGACAGGAGCCCTTGTTAAAGATTATTTTCTAAGAGGTAGGGTCAGAACTCACCAAAGCTTTATTAAAGCTTGGTGTCAGTCAGAAAGCCCCTGACTGCCTGGCCCAGAGACAAATCTCATCTAATTGCCGTAGAAAAAAAGGCTTTACAAAAATGTCTCCATTTCTGAGCTCTTTAAGAATATCCATCTTCAGAAAGAATACTGGAAGATAACCATGTCTGAGTGATTTGGACAGATCAAGAGAGAAAGAACCTTGAAAGCAAGGGAAATCATTCCATCACTGTGACATATAAGGAGGAATGGAAGACCTCGAAATGAAAACTTACTAAAAAATCATGTAACTCTCAACAATCTTAGAACTACACAAATATATTTATATACATATAAACATACACACACACACACACACCAAGCCTAGGGAGGTAGAGGAAATTAAGGAACACAGGCTTCATTCTGCCCTTTTATCAAAAGGCAAACAAGGTACAAATACAAAGAAGCTGATGCTGACCTAAGTAGGTGTTGATTTAAATGCCTGAAGATGTTCTACACAGTGGCGCTCAAATGGAAAAAGGCAATCATTGCTTAATACTCTGTAGCAGATAGAGCTCTTCAAAAACTCAGCTACAAAATTCTGGCATTTAGAAAACTTTTAGTGAAAATGTTGGATTATTTGAAATAAGACTTTACCTAATATTTTAAAATGCATCACAAATGTATAGAAAAACAAGTATAACTCAAGTACTAAGATATTTATCCAGGATTTTATGCACATTTATGAAAAATTAAGAAAAGGTAAACCAAATCTTCTAACTACAGTTCTACAAGAATTAAAAAAAAAATAATAAAGTTGAACTTCTAACATGGCATTTATTCCTGAGGATTCAGTGTATACAGCTTTGCTTCTGTCATTGTTCCTATTAAAAAAATAATAACTTGCTCTGCTGAACATCAGAAACCTGCCCAATGAATTTGTTTCAACTGACTCCAGAAGCACTTCTAGATTCTATCAGCACGTCCATGTTCCTAGAAATGCTCCAGAAGCACCTCCAGATAATTAGCTGACGGGCAGTTACATAAACTTAACAAATGACAAGTTCAGAATGAAGATATGTCATCCACATCTGTGAACAGGAATGTCATCATCACTGCCATAATGCCAAGAAAATATTCAAGTAATCTACACCATCTGGAAAAAAAGTATAGGTTTGGTAAATTTCTTCTAAGTGCATTTTAAAGCCTCTTAATTACGTCCCTATATTTAACTGCCAATGTTGGTATCACTTAAATACGCCCGTCTGTGAGGAAACATACATTTGTATCACATATTCCAAAATTCAAGTTCATCCACTCTCAAACCATAAAATTATTTGTGAAGCCATCATGGGCCAGTGGTCCATTCATCAGTATTCAGGTCTGAAAACACTCAGTAAATGATGCTGGAATGGACTGTGTCAGACAACAGTATTTCTGAGATTTTCTATGTTTTTGTGACTCTCAAATACTGCCCTGTGCCACCTATTGTGACGGAAAAGACAAACATTTTGAAGAGTCTAAATTGTTTTCAGACCTGCTCAAACCATGCTGATTCATAATTTGATAATTGTTATTAATCAGTGCAACCAAGAGTTTATGATGGGAGAAAAAAATGTGAAAAGACTTGTAATAATACCCTTTTACTATGTTATATGCTGCCATTTTCACGGTACTTGGGGTATATAATCGGCTGCTACAATAGGTCCCCAAACATTCATATACTTCAGAGATTTACTCTCACTGAAGACTCACAAGAAGCAAAGCTTTTTGAGAAACACAGTCATGTTGGCAGAGGGGAAGATAAGAGTTCTTGTTCTATAAAAATGTGTTTGGCCAGAGAAGAGTTGGAAAAGACATCTGGTAATAGTGCATGCCTGTAAAAACACACTACCATTTGTAGAACTAAAATTTTGCTTAAGAAAAGTAAGAGGCAATAGGGAAAACAGAGATTATTCCCAAAACACATTTATATGATATACCATGAAATATGTATGTGATGGTAAGCCAGCAGGTGTCACAATGACACTGCTTCCTAGGTCACACAAAGCAAATAAAGCACATTCCAGTAACTGAAAATGAAGTAAGCTCCTAAAGACCTAGAGGGTCTAAAAAGATGTCCTAAAGAGGCATCCTCTGTATGGGTCATGACAACTCTGATTCAAAAAGATGGGTCACTGTGTAGTTACCAGCTTTAAAAGTTGTTTTGATAAACCCCCACAAGTGTTCTACAGTAAACGTAAAATCAGTGCCCAACAAGTCCCCAGAAATAAATATCTCTCTATTGCTATGCAAATACGTGATGCACTCCATGAAGACATTTCTGAGTGCTCACAATGAACCCACTTGAACTGAATTAGTATAATTGTTAGAAGTCTGTGGTCACTTCCCCACCCCAGTCACCAAAACCTAATGCCACTGTTACACCCAATTATGATAAAGCCTTCAAAAATTTGCACACTTCCATGACTATTATTAATCCTCCCGTGCCTATTATCGAATTGTGTCTTACTAATTTCCTAACCTTTGCTCCCCATTGACACAATCACCTCTTTCCCTTTCACTCCTATAATGAAATGAAACCATAGCACTTGGGGGTGAGGACCAAGAACCCTGTAAAAGAGCTCCCTTCTGTTAGCTGAACAACTAAACAAGCTATGCTTGTTTAAAACATACCAGTTTTGCATTAGAAGTTATTCTATTGCTCAGTGTTACTCAGCAATTTCAACTGGATAAGAATTAACCTCTTTTTCTGCAAGTCAAAGAAGATTCACAATCATCTCTTATGGGTATCTCTGTATAATGCAGGTTGGAATAAAGAATAAAATAATTTAGTTCAGTAGTGCAGCTAAGTAACATGAGTCTGGATAAGGTGCTATCTCCAAAGGGTTTGAAAGATACTTTAGTGTTACAACTGAAAGACCTTTTGCAGCTTTTCTAGAAAGATCCATAAACAATGTGTTAAATATAAAAATATAATTTCTTTTTCAGCATATTTAAAAGAGATATTAACACAACCTGAGTCACAATTCTAACAATGGACGGTATATAAATCCCAGAGAAGCAGCAGAACCATAATGATAGAGAAGAATAGCCCTACTCTGCTAAACTGAAAGTCCATCTACTCAAGTTCATTGTCTATGACAATGGCTAGAGGCAGCTTGTTATGAAAAAAGGATGAAGCAACTACACTGTATGAAAAGGAGATAAGAGCACAGACTACAGATACATGGAGTATACTTACTGCAGCATGTCCTCAGAGCAATCAGATGCTTATGAATTCTCCCAGCTGGAGGCTGCATCAGGATCATAGTATGTAACAGCTCTTGATGAAGTATTTCTTCCTTGGAATGTGTCTAATCACTTTTTGAACCCATTTACATTTTTAACATCTGAAATAGCTCATACTAATGAGTTCACAATTTAAGCATGGGTTGTGTGAAAAGGGACGTCCTGTTGTTTCAGATCTGTAGCCAATTCATTTTGCAGGGTGCCTTTCAGTTCCGCTGTCATGAAATAGGTAAATCTCCCAACTGTCTTCATCATGACAATCATAAAACTTCACAGCTCAGGTTTTTTGAAGAATGAAGAATCACCCTCAGTTTGCTAGCGGTATCAAAGAAGTTGTAATGGTGTAAAGATGACAAGCAAGGCAGGCATTTTAAAGAGGTAATATTGTTATCAGGAGTGGGGGTCTTTTTGTGGGTGAATTGAACTGAATGCACTCGACTGTGCAAAAAATTCAGACCTTGCTAACCACAACAACAAGAGCCCTATAAAAGGGCACAAGATTTACAGACACTAAATGACCATCCTCAAATGTCATACATTCAGTTCAATAGATGTAAATGTCTGCATGGAATTTATATAGAACACAAATTCAACATTACTGTTGAGAAAAGATTATTCTTTAAACAACTAGTTCTTCTTCAGTTTTTCAGTCCTGATGGTTAAAGAAGACAAGTCCTACAAATAAAATTTATACCTATTATTTACTCAACACCAGTTGACACCAGTTTTATAACCCATTATGATTTCCCACAAAACCCTACACCTAAGCTTTAAGTGTTCCACAGAAAAGAAGAAGATCCCTCTCAGATCCAGAGAAGATTACAATCTCCTTCCTTTTCCTCAATCAATAGTCATTCATTTAATTCAAATTTTCTAAATTATTAAAGAAAAATTAAACATAGTTAAACTCAGAATGCTGTGATCTGAGTACTTTCTCCAATGACAAAGTCAGGTTAAATGATTCCCCCAGCCCTCACACATTACTAGTCAAACAGTTCATTGTCCGCCTGGCTGCTCTGAGAGAATTGTTACGTTATCACATATTGGATCAACAAAAAGATCTATGTTAAAAAAATACTTTCTTGCTTGTTTTTTGAACTTTCAGAAATATAGATTTTAGACCTCTACATACTGGCTGTCTTTGCTCATCTATGTATCCTGAGAAGGTGATATTAACTGTACAGAGCATTTGATCTTCACAATAATTGCAAATTTCTACAATGACTTAACAATGTTTCCTGTTTGGTTGTATTTGGCTGAACTATCTATCTGTTGCTAAGCTCTAACTGCTAGTTTTTCCACTATATTCTCAGCATCACTCCTTATGCTGCACAAGCTAATTCAGGCTAAGCTTAAAGTATCACAGGAAATTGGGCTGGAGACTGGACTTGAACATCGCTAGTATCCAATTAACTGCTTGCACCCACAGCATCACCTGGACCTTGCCAATTTGCACTTTCCAAAACCAACATTTGGGCTCAGATCAGAGGACTAGCACTCTGACCAGGACCATTCCAGGAGGTAGTTTGGACGCAACATCCTATTTGGGATGAAGGGAAACTAGTTTAGCCCTGTAAATGTGATTTCTGTCATGCAACTTGGCCTGAGAGGCAAAGATCAGTCAAAATTTATTTTTATCCAAACACTTTATTCTTCAATTACTCGGCTTTATGAGATTCTTTTAAGCCTCTATGCATCTGGCTTTAATTTTCAGTACACCTGAAACTTTTTCACAGGATCACTGAATCGTTTAGGTTGGAAAAGACCTTTAAGATCACCAAGTTCAACTGTTAACTCAGCACTGCCAAGTCCACCACCTAAACCATGTCCCCAGGTGCCACATCTACATGTCTTTTAAATACCTCCAGGGACAGTGACTCCACCACTTTCTTCACCAAAAAGCTGCATAGGAAATGTTTTCTAATATCCAATTTGAACCTCCCCTCATGCAGCTTGAGGCACTTTCGTCTTGTCCTATTGCTTGTTACTTGGGGAAAGAGACCAAACCCCACCTCACTACAACCTCCTTTCAGGTAGCTGTAGATAGTGATAAGGTCCCCCAAGCCTTCTCTTCTGCAGGCTATACAACCCCAGTTCCCTCAGTTGTTCCTTGTTAAGACTTGTGCTCTAGATCCTTCACCAGCTTTGTAGCTCTTCTTTCGACACAGTCCAGCACCTCAGTATCCTTCTTGCAGAACTGAAGACAGTATTTGAGGTGTGGCCTCACCAGTGCCAAATATAGGAAGACAGTCACATCCCTAGTCCTGTTGGCCAACTATTTCTGATACAAGCCAGGATGCTCTTGGTCTTCTTGGCTGCCTGGGCACAATGGCTTATTCTAGTATGTATCCATTTTTCCAGAGAGCCTATGAAAATAAAAATCCCTCTCAGACTACTGACAATCTCTATAGGGAATTTTGTATGGCATTCCTATAGCTCACTTCCCAGTTTTTAGAAACTTAGTAATCTACTTGAGGACTTTTCCTCTAATACCTGTATCTTTGAATCTCACTGAAGAAAGGAAAAACAAAAGAAAAAAGTAGTTTATTATAATCTAATTTAAAGTTAACTGCCATGATTTAATTCATTATGTTTAGTATGAAGAAGTCATTTTTGGACAAAGCTGCATCTTCAAAGAACTTGACCTACCTGTGACCACTGAGACAAATACAATGAGTATCTACGACTCACCATGAAAAGTACACTCTTTGAATCACATGCACTAAATGTGATAGACAACAACAAGACAACTAGTCTACAACTCCATCTGATCAAAGAAACTTTGAAGGATGAAGTAACTGAATTACCATCATCATTAGCTAAATCACTATAGGATGACACAGAAAATCAGTAAGTCTTCATTATGCCCATACTATAAATATACTGATGTCTGCACTTTTCTGTCTTTACAAATCAAAATTTAAAGTCTTAAGACAACAAAGCAGTTTCAGAAGCTCATTTGCTGCTGAAAATCTTCAGCAGCAGCAAATATGAGGCTAAGGCAAATACCATTATTTGCTTCCACCCACAGAAACATAAAATCATCCATTTATGGAGTATAGCATTATCATTTACACCCAACTAGCCATCCTCACAGAAAAGGATATATTTTCACTCATCCTTGGGACTTACTTTACTTTCTCACAGATAAAAGATATGGCAGAATGTTTACACACGTATTATATATGGACAACATATCAAGATGTTTGCTAAACTGTTTTCACTACTCACATACACAACATCCATGAATAAATATGTTACTCATCCTTTCTTTGCGCAGATGTAGTTTAATAGACTATTAAACTGCATGACCACATACTGTGCTTTTACCAAAGATATAAATCTCATTTAATGGACAGACTAAGCAATGCTAACGCATATACTTAGTTCACATTTTGTCTTCTGATCCTTATGGGTCAATGATTAGAGGCCTCGTCCAGCCAACATTTCCCAAGTTAATATTTTTTTACTTGGATTAAAAAGCTACTGTCCCATAAATGTTAATGACTATTCCCCTGTTCTTATTTATTGCTTTCTCAGCTTCCAGCCCATAGGAATCTTCCTACTCCATTTTAATGCAGGTAAAACAGGCTAGCTTACATCACCATAAATAACTATTATTAAAAAGTGTTGCCTACATGAGTATAGAGTCTCCACACGTGATGAGAATGGAGCTTGTCCATCAACTAGTGAGAGATTTTATTTATTTATTATTTTTTTAATGGCTTGATTTCTACTCTAAAACCAAATGTGCTGTGCACAAGAGGGAAACAATCTGAAAGCAAACAGCAGCAGGGCCAGACAACTTTAAGGAGTACTGTCTTGCATAGGAGAGAAATGGTTTTGTATTGCACACAATACTTATGAACCCATTATTGCAATACTCTCTCTTACACTACCCATATTTTACAGAAGACACTGATAATCTGGAAAGTTTCAAAACGTAAACTGATAAGGAACAACTTAAAAAACGAGAAACCTGTTTCTCAGTAAGAAAAGAAGCTCCATGCCCTGATGTACTTTAAAGATTGGGAAATCAGAAAAATCACAGGCTGTTTACTTTCTAATGTAGCAGATACAGGCAGAAGATGATCCAGTTTTCAGAGAGAAAATAAACATACTCTTAATTAAAGCCCAACAAAGACACAACAAAAATCAATTTAAGTACATGTTGAGAATAATTGCTGTAGATATAATTTGATTAGCATAATTAGTTCAAGAGGGATCTCAGACCAAGCAGTGACGTCTGCTTCTTAAGGCCAAACATCTCATCATTAATGGATCATCCTCTGCAAATCTCTGACCATCTATACAATTCTAAATATGCTGGAGAGGTCCAGAAAAACAGAAAAATCCCCTCTTTCACCTGACCCACTCAAGAAAAGATAAAAATATATCAGGCAATAAACTCTCACTTACTTCACCAAATTAGAAAAAAACAATCTAGACCCATACTCAGCTAATATACCAAGCTTATCTTTGTAGGGTTTTGGAGTTTGCCAGGTATGGCCATTCAAATCACGAAGACTAAAAGCAATAACTGCTTCAACAGCAAGACACATACTGGGGAAACAAAAATAAAAATCATCACTAGTCAAGACCACTGTATTATCTACCAAGAGGCCACTGCTCAGTATTTCTGTACATTAAAACAATTCCTGATCTATCTGATCTACTAACCTTTTTTATCTGTCCAAAGGAACAGCCTAACACGATAGAGGCTTTCTCACTAACTCCTCCTCAATATTTTCACAGCCAAAATGAACTCTTTCCTAAGCTGTTTCTTTTGTTATTAACTCAAAGAAAACAATAATAACCCCATAGACCTGGACACACACAAAAGAAACAACCATACTTGGACAATAATACTGACTTTCAAGAAATGATGTAGCAATCAAATAACTTTTAAAAGCAATGACACAACAGTCTGCCCAGAAATCAGCTCCAAAATTATTCTGTACCTGCGATGGATGCATGCCATTTTTATCGTCTTGACTAAAATTGCATTCCCACGTAAAGCTCTACCACAGTTCCGGGAAGTGCCATCACTTAATGTGTCTGTCTCTGAAATATAGATACACTAACATAAACTTCCTAGACACATAAAAAAGGCAAACTGTAAAATACTCCACTACAAAAGTTTACCGATCAGTTTTATCTCTGCAGAAGAAAGGACTGTATCAAAACAGGTCTATGCAGCCAAGCCTCCAGATATTACTGCAACTGTCCTGAGATAAACACTCACAACAAAGACAACTTTTATCACCCTGGATATTATCCCAGGAAAGTAGCACCTGTCAATATCTTAACAGTTACATCAGTTCAGACCAACAAGACCACCTAGCTCATCACTTTGTCTCCAACTGGCCATTAGCAGACACTGAGGAAAGACTAAGAACAAGACAAGCAATTATGCCACTTATGCTAGGGAGAATGGTGCTGGAGGATTCATCCTTTCTGTCTTATTTCAAGAAAAAAATCTCCAAGGCAGGCATTCAAAATATCTAAGTAGTGGGGTTTGGTAATCAGAAGCATGAAGAGCTGCTGCAACAGTATCCATGGTGCAAGTTATGCATTACCAAAATCATTCCCACATTCAGTCTAGATTTTTGCCAAGTATTTCCTGCCTGCTTGGATATCACAAACACAAGCAAAGCAGGCCTGTATCAGAATGAAACAGCATGTCTGCAGCACCAATGAAATATGAAAACAGCCTAACTATAAATCGAGGAGGTAATTAACATGCTGCCATATCAGCTCCTCTTGCCTAGGTTGGGAAGATGTCAGAACTGCAGCAAGCTGTGGAGTACCATAATAGTGATAGTCTCCAGCTTCTGAGTATCCTTCATCTGCAGTGCTACAACTATTACACCACAGAACAGATATTTTAATAATCTCAGCCAAAGCACAAATAACATTCCTCTACACAGCATCATTTAAAATCAGGAATGAATTCCCTATTTCAAAAACTAAATAAAGGAATAACTATGATTTACTATAGAAATATATACTTCAGTATTGCTTAATAATAAATATAGACATACTCCCTAAATAGAACCACACATCAACATCTCTCCAAAACTCACTACTTTCTCCCTTACAGGAATGTAGCAAACTTTAAAGCATATTATGCCAGTATCTTAATATCTGAAAGTGCAGCATCACAAAAGAGCAATTTCCAGTTTATTTTGAACTCTTTTTTTACACCTTCATGATGCAGCTTAGCATAATTTTTCTTTTAGTATTAACCTTGAAGGACTAGTAAACAAATTCTCTCTCTGTATATAGTCTCAAAGTCTGGGTATGACAAGGTTTTTTGACACAGATCCTATTCCTCCGATCCATAAAGCCATCCAATGCACCAAATCTGACTGCCATCTTTCCCCACTTCTAGGGCATACAGTAGAAAGGAAAGGGAAAAAGGTGAAAAGCTAAATGGCTGAGCTAAAAGACAGAATTGTGGCTTAATCTGAATTCTGAACCCATGCACAGTTACCACATTTGCTTCACGAGAAATAAAACAAGAATGAGATAAATGCATGATTCTTTCATGGTGTACAGACTAACAAAGAACTTCATTTTATACAGCAGTCACCCAGACTGCTTACAGTAATTCCACAAAAAAAGCAATGAATACACTGAGATTAGTTGCGTAATGATAAACAAAAAAGAAGTACTTTGAATGATCACATATGTCCTTTAACTAAAAAAAAACAAATACACCCATTTAATCATTTGGATCATGCTACCAGTAGCCTATCTATAAAATACTTATTTAATGGACAGGAAATTAATGGGTACAGGGAAGCATAACAGGAAAAATCAACAGTCCATAAAACAATATATATTTAAAATTACTTCAAAACTAATTTCATGTGCTTTCAGTTTCAACAACTCATGCCAGGCACAGCTACAGATTGGGCAGAGAAGAGATTCAGAGCAGCCCTGCAGAGAAGGACTTAGGGGTGTTGGTTGATGAGAAACCGAACATGAGCCGGCTTCAGTGTGCGCTCACAGCCCAGAAAGCCAACCGTATCCTGGGCTGCATCAAAAGGAGCATGACCAGCAGGTTGAGGGAGGTGATCCTGCCCCTCTCCTCTACTCTGCTCTTGGGAGACCTCACTTGGAGTATTGTGTGCAGTTCTGGTGTCCTCATAGCATAAAAAGGACATGGAACTGTTGGAACAAGTCCGGAGGAGGGCCACGAGGGTGATCAGGGACTGGAGCACCTCCCATATGAAGATAGGATGAGAAAGTTGGGGCTGTTCAGCCTGGAGAAGAGAAGGCTGCATGGAGACCTCACAGCAGCCTTCCAGTATCTGAAGGGGTCCTATAGGGATGCTGGGGAGGGACTTTTCATGAGGGACTGTAGTGATAGGACAAGGGGTAATGGGTTCAAACTTAAGCAGGGGAAGTTTAGATTGGATATGAGGAAGAAATTCTTTCCTGTAAGCGTGATGAGGCACTGGAGTGGGTTGCCCAGGGAAGTTGTGAACGCTCCATCGCTAGCGGTGTTCAAGTCCGGGTTGGACAGAGCCTTGGATGGCATGGTTTAGTGTGAGGCGTGCCTGCCCATGGCAGGGGGTTGGAAGTAGATGATCTTCAGGTCCTTTCCAACCCTAGCTATTCTGTGATTCTATGATTCTATGAATGGAAATATCAGAAAATGCTGAATATTTTGGTCACATTACATAACATATTCTCTTCTTGCTTGAATGTACAGCAAGTTACAGCATCGTATTACATTATGAAGTCAGTAAATGGAAAAACTAGTATTAGGATGTCAATATCTTGGACTTACACTAAGACTATTTTAAAGCCCAGGAAAAATTATGCCATGTCTTCTTGAGGACTACACATCCTGAATAAACATTACAGCAATATCACACTAACATTACATTAAGCAATTATTTTGTATTTTCTACACATTTTCTTTTTTAAAACAGGTCAGTCATGAAATTTCGGGTTCCTGTAAATGCAGGAAGTCCGCTGCACTCAACGGACTAACTTCTGACTGTATAATCAGTGCCAGATTGTGTACCAAATGTACTATTCTATATCAAATTTTCCATTTTAAAACTTTAAAAAAATAATATTTAAGAATTACTTAACAAGAGCATTTTTTGGTAGCAAAGCACCTAAAGTCCCCAGTATACATGGCTTTAAATGGTTTTGGCACATATTTTTGGAAGAAAATAATGGATAAAGCTGTTGTAATGTGCCCAGATTCAGCACTAATTAAGCACATGATCATGCACTTTGATGAACATGAGGGCCATCCCCTTAGGGAAGTGATAACGCTGCTCCCACAGACCAAGAGGTGATACAGGCAGCTCTTCCCTTAGAAACTCTCTGCCAACAGTTTGTCCTGCCTTCCTGTACAAAAACACCACTAAAAAATTAGGAAAGGTACCTGTGAAATTCACTACTGGTAGTGCAAAAGACGTGTATATGACTTAATCAATGTGCTTAGCCTCTTCTTATTGTTGTGGCTGTGAAGTTTTATATAATACAATTAAGGTATATAAACATTTTTCTGAGTAATTTGTTGGGAGGTGAGGATCTATCCAGCAGAGCCCAAAACCTCCATAATCTTATGGCTCTTGCTACACTCATCTGTTATTTTTGCTTGAATGATATGGAAAAGGACAAACAGAGGACATCATCTGAGTTTTGTGAGTATTGTACCTAGGCATCTGGAAAAGATCTCCTTCAGGCAGATTAACTCTTAAAGTCCATTGAAAAAAATCACCTTTCACTTAGAGGTACCTTTAACGAATATTTAAAGCAAGATCACACATCTTATTAGTCTAACTTACACCAGCACCTGAAGAAAGATTAGAGATCAAGAAAAGATACTTCCTGCTGTGTCTTTATTAAGAGGTTTTTCTGATCTATAAACTTCATGCACCATCCCGTAAGGACATAATGCATGAAGTACAGACCAAACCTCAGACTACAAGTAGTAGGCTTAACATGTAGATAAGTTTCTTTGTTAGCTAATATGTAAATGACTTTGAAGAAGAGTTAAAATTAACCCAGAAATACATTTTCTGTTTATTTTATCAAGACATCCTCTTACTTGGTTAACTTTTGCTTCCTAAAGCCAATCATAGAATCATAGAATAGTTAGGGTTCGAAAGGACCTAAAGATCAAGGTGCCATTAAGTTGATTCTGTAACTGCATTCAGTGGCATCCTTTGAGGCAGCATGAACACGTGTAACAACAAACATCTTTTTGAAGAGTCATAAGAAAAATGCTGCTTGCATAGAATAGCTTTAACTCGGCAGCTAAATTGCTAAGATTGAAGCCCAGCACACAAATCAAGCTTTTAATTTTATGTAGTGCCGTAACATAAGTATATACTGATAGTGGTATTTTTCCATACAAATTAAATGGCTAGAGTGTGTCACTTCAGTTTCACTCTGACTTCAGTGTTCTTCTGGAGCAAATCATAACGTAATCCATGCTTCCAGGTGTGCCGGGGGCTTGCCAAGCAGACTGAACTGAATGACTTCTTGCTTGATGTATCAAAGTAAGTGTGATTTGCACTATAATCTCATCAATTTACTTGATGAGATTTTCTAACATGGCTTTTCCAGTCTACCTGCGTTTTATACTGTAGCTCACAAGCAGGTGTGAAGGCACATGTTGGAAGGTGTGGGTGGCAGTGGTACATACTTGTTAAAACTTTTTTTTTGGTGACGGTTCATCTGATTATATCTTACAGAATCTGTTTATTCTTGTGGTGTTTTAGACTCATAGAATCACAGAATAGTTAGGGTTGGAAAGGACCTTAAGATCATTTAGTTCCAACCCCCCTGCCACGGGCAGGGACACCTCACACTAAACCATGCCATCCAAGGCTCTGTCCAACCCAGCCGTGAACACCACCAGCGATGGAGCATTCACAACTTCCCTGGCCAACCCATTCCAGTGCCTCACCACCCTCACAGGAAAGAATTTCTTCCTCAATCCAATGTAAACTTCCCCTGCTTAAGTTTGAACCCGTTACCCCTTGTCCTCTCACTACAGTCCCTCATGAAGAGTTCCTCCCCAGCATCCCTATAGGACCCCTTCAGATATTGGAAGGCTGCTGTGAGGTCGCCATGCAGCCTTTTCTTCTCCAGGCTGAACAGCCCCAACTTTCTCAACCTGTCTTGGACCCCCTGCCCTCTAAGGTTATATCCCATGGAATCTTAATAAGCAGGTTCTGGAAGAGGCCAAACTCTGCTCTCTCGGAGTCCAGGGCAGTGAGCTTGCTGCACGCCCTTCTCACTGTCCTGAGGATCTCGAATTCGACCATCTCATGATCGCTGCAATCAAGGCTGCCCTGGAGCGTCACATTTCCAAGCAGCCCTTCCCTGTTGGTGAGCACGAGGTCAAGCATGGCACCTCTCCTTGTCGGCTCCTCTATTACTTGCAGAAGGAAGTTTTCTTCCACAGAACCGAGGAACCTCCTGGACTGCTTCAGCTAGGCCATACTGTCCCTCCAACAGATATCAGGGTGGTTGAAGTCCCCCATGAGAATGAGGGCCTGTGAGCACGAGGCTGTTCCTATCTGTCTACAGAGTGCTTCATCCACAAAGTCCTCTTGGTCAGGCAGTCTGTAACAGATCCCCACAATAATGTCTCCCAACGCTGTTCTCCCTAAATTAGTAAATCTTAATCTAAATTTTAATCAAAAATACTTTGCATGAGACGCAGTCCAGTTTGTGCTCCAATTTCATTCACAGTCCTGCATAACTCAGCTATGATCTGGAAATGAAGAATTTAAAACTCAAAAAATTTTAAAATTTAGAATGTTAGTTTAGTACAAATAGAATTGTTCAGAAATGCTATACACAACAATACAAGGCCTGGGTATGTTTTGAGCATGTATTTAATTGGTAGAATATAGTCAGGGTTCAAAAAGTGAATATCCAGATATCAGTATGAGCAACATTTCTTTCCAGTGCTGCCTTTGCAGATTTTCTCCAACACACTAAGAAAAAACCCCAACAACAATATAACATAAAAAAATAAAAGAATAAAATAAATAAAAAATCTTATAATCCCAGGTAGATCACCATCAACTTGTCATAAGTGACTTTCAATCTAACATTTACTATGATAACAGAAGATATATCTGGTACACTCTGATGACATATAGCATGATATTTTGGGAACTATTTATACCTTAAACATTGGAGTATTTACTGATCGCCTCCCTTTCAACACTCGGAGCTTTAAAAAAACACCCCAAAATCCATTTTAAGTAAGTATTTCAGTAAATCTCAGTCACAGAAAAATTTTACTTCTTTTAAGTCCAAATCAGACATTTCAGCTTATGTTCATGCTAATAAAATTCAGATAAACTACCCTGGCTGCAGGCCCATTGACTTCTGGCTGAAAAGTACGCACAGCTGGATGCCTGTAAATCAGGCAGGACACAATTTCTGCATATAGGTTAATTACTGTTCTGCGTCACCAATGTATAAGAGTACAGACACTAAGCCAGAGATCTCAAAACAGCATTCTGCCGGCCTGGCAACTGTCTAATAAAAACAAAGCTTATTTTCCTGTCTGTATCATATTGCATAATGTGAACATTTGTAAAGTAGACTACACCAAAGCAAGAGGGATAAAGGGAAAATTACACCCCAAGGATGTAAAGAGACTTAGGCTGAATGTTCACTTTAAGTCACCATAGATCCATGCTGATACCAGAAGAATCAGTTCCATCTTCTCATTTCTCACTGACACCATTACTCAGACAGTAGAATTTGTACATACGTAACATGAACGGAGTATATCATCTAGTTAGTTTCTTTCTTAAAAATACTTCATTTTGACAAATAAAGATGTTTTGTTATCAGAGGTATTTATATAAGTATAGACTTTACCCTTCTAGAAGAAAATCACAAATAAGGCTAATCAATATCCATTTCTATAAACTAAACTAACTTATTCTTTTCACTTTGCAAGTGTAGTTTTAAATCTAGTTCTGCTTATTTTCATCTAGAAATCCCACACTAAGAAAGCCACATGTGCATAACTGCTTTTAGTGTGATAAATATGGCCACCTTAAAGATCAATGTCAGAAAAAACGAAGCAGCAGGGAAGGCAAAGACCCACTTCATGACAACAGATATAAAGCTGAATGATAATGATAGCATGATTATTGCTTGACACTTTTAACCCAACAGTTTGGGGAGAGTTAGCCATAAAACAGAAGTTTAAAGTTTAATGAAAGAATGGACAAATCACACCACTGCAGCTATTCAGTGAAGTTCAAACTTTAAGAAGACTATGGTCAGCCATTACTTTGCTTTTCTAGTTGGCTCAAAAAATTCCATGAGCACTTTCACAAAAATGTGTTTTCACGTCACCCACCCTCTCCCTCAGAAAAAGGGCAAACTTTGAGCAAATGATAATAAATTCCACTTAACAATACAAGCTTCTTGAAGCCAAAATGTTATCCAAAGCATTCATTCATTTTTAGCATCAAGATCCTTGACCCAGACTATAAACTACTTCAAACAAGCATGACTTCTTGTAGTGATTTCAAGCATCTTAGAGAAAACTATAATTTTCACAAGAACAGTTTTTTAAAATAAGTAGTAATTGTTTCCTGTAACATCAAAGTATTTATTCTCTTCTGTCTACTAAAGGCATTGTCATGACATAGTCACTCAATTCGTAACACTCTTTTTCTGATTGCATTTGTGGATTATAATGACAGACATCCTGCAGTGCTGCAGTTTGTAAACTGCAAAGAAAGTAGTAAACAAGTGGTCTATTGCTACATAATTTTACTCTCCCATCAGGTAACCTCTTTAGTCATCACCAAGAAAAATCTGCCTCAATATAGTCTTTACTGTTCCTGATCACCAATTTCTTTTTCTGCAGTTCTGCAGAAAACACTCTGTTATACCCTAGGAAGTAGACATAGCTCCCCTATTTCAAATGGGAATTAGCACCAGAACTTAAACTCCAAGCGTCTTAGAAGTTAGGCACAGAGCAATGTATTCACAGAGTAAAACCCGTGTTTCTTTCTACTCCTTTGCATTTTACCTTATACATTCCACAGCATTGTTAGAATTGCACAAACCTTATGTCTGCACACAATCTCGCATAATTTACAACCATTGTCAGCCCAGGCCAACTCATAAGGAACAGTTACCTGAGCGTATAAGTGAGGGATTATACCTAAAGCAACCCAACAGAAATACCTCCAAAATTCTACATGTTGCTTTACAACCTCTGTGTCAGTGTTTGTATCTAAAACTGACTTAAGAAATGTTTTGAGATGGTATATCCAGTATGTTACTGAGGCTTACATTCTGCACATACTGCACAATTTAAATTCAAAACTTAACAATTTTAGATCCAAGACAACCAAATTAAGTTCTCAAAACGTATGAATGTAACAGATATTACAGGTTGGTGGAATAGTATTTGCAACTCAAAATGGGTAAACTGAACCTCCACAATGAATATCAGTGTATTGCAAAATAGAAATGCCAGAAGGCTGAAAATATTAAATAAATTGTTAATCTATTTGGCCTCCAAAAAATAGCAGAACCTGGCATAAAAACTGTAACAGTCTCGTTTTACCAAAACTAGGTTTTCCTTTTTAAAATCTAAAAACAATAACTGAGCTGTTCAAAGCCAAATATTAACTGCAAATAAAAAGGACTTACCTTCCTGTCTGTTATTTTTCCTTTTTAGCCATTTTTCTACAGTTTCTGCACTAACACTTTCTGAGACAAACTCATCCAGTACCTGGGGGTGAAGAGAAAGATAGGCCTTCACTTTTTCATCTGTTAAACCTGAAAGACAGAATATTAATTGATTATATTATTGGTATGAAATTCTTCACATGAAAAAGTATCTGTATGCTAGCAACAACCAACATTCTTTTGTACAGCATGCTGATTGAATAAAAGCTTATTTAAATTGTCTCCTCCCACACAGAACAATATCCAGTCAAAAAAGAAGAGCTGCTATTCAGCAAATAGCACAAGCAGATCATATCCATGCAAGATACTCTGTACAAAGAAGTCCTCTGCTTAGACGTAAACATTACCTGGGAAAAACAGCCAAGAAGGCATATACTATTATGACTCTAACACTATTTATTTCCAAGATATGCAACATAATGTATTGATAAAGAAATTGGGTAGAAAGAGATAGAAGTGAACTGGTATTTCTCATAGAGCATAAAATTCAATATTCTCATGGCAAGTGGCATCAAAAGCAACAAAAACTCTTATGCAATACCAAAATCAAGTGCAGTGTTTAAATATTGGAATTACTTAAGTAACTTTAAAAATATAAACTGCTTTCATGTGCATGCCTCTGTTGCCTTAGTAATTCAGTTCTCGAGATAAAAGTAATTGTAGATTAAATGCCTTTACAATATCTGCAATAAAAAGAAAACCTCAGTATAAATTTGGGAAAAAAAAGCAAGATTCAAAATCTCAAATCATAACATACCATAAATAAATTCCAAAATTCATACAATTACAGTCTGATCATAGAATAGCTAGGGTTGGAAAGGACCTTAATATCATCTAGCTCTGAGCGCCGTGCCATGGGCAGGGATGCCACCCAAGGTTCTGTCCAACCTTGCCTTGAACACTGCCAGGGATGGGGCAGCCACAACCTGTTCCTTGGGTAATCTGTTCCAGTGCCTCACCACCCTCACAGTAAGAAACTTGTTCCTTATACCTAACCGGAACTTCTCCTGCTTAAGTTTGAAGCCATTACCCCTTGTCCTATAGATACAGTCCCTGATAAGGAGTCCCTCTCCTGCGTCCTTGTAGGCCCCTTCAGATATCATACTCCTCACAAACACCCTGAACAAAACCACTGGCCACAGGGAAGTGAATCCAAGAGTGCCAAGGCTTTCAGAAGGAGACAGGAAAGAAGCACACCTGACCTGTGGGACTAAGCTCCAGGCTGCCATAGAGGGACCAGGTATCAGAGTACAAAAGCCTTAATGAGATCTGAGGGGAAGAGGGGTAACAACCACTGTAATGACTAAATACACCTTCTCCTCTTGTGTTGTGTATATAAACATAATTGTATATTCTCTACAGAAAGCAGCGTAAGTTCAGCAGAAGAGAAACTGCCTTCTGAATAACACCGACCTCTTTTGGAGAGTGTTTGTGCTATAAAATAAGATCAATTTTCCTATTTTATGCTACATGCAGTATCAGAACATGCTGAAAACAGCAATAGTGTAATTTAAATGCTAGTCAAAGACACTAACTTTTAAAGTGTCTTACAAATGTTTATTATGAAAGCCTTCAGGAAGCAATACCGGAACACAAGCCAACAACTCCCACCTGCAGAGCACCAATCACATATGCCATTCTCCCCACACCAGCTGCACCACATCATTCCCACCACATCAGCCCCCACCAGCTCAAACCTGGTCTAATATATTCCTTCTCTTAATCCACACAGGCAGCAGTTCCTGGTGGATATTATAACCTTAAATAACAACTTTCCCACTTACAGGCAAGAATCTCCAAATCTGGATCACTTGAATTAAAAGAGCTAAGTGAGCAGCATCCTGATTTTCATTAGTAAAGATAGAAAGTTTCTCCCTAAATCAGTAAGATCAAGAGAAAATCAGCAAGCAGGGCAAAGACAAACAAATCCCCACTACTTTGTTTGTCTAACCTTAGGCGAATTTGTAAACTTAAATCATAAGGCATCTATAAAGAAGTACACGTGCCACACAAGCAGAAAGATTTTTTCAGCCAATACAGGTATCACGTCACAAACTGAAAACTCAGACTAATTAATATGACTTTGTAATTTGCTCAACTAAGAAAAACGTAAGCAACTCTAATTTCATACCTACACAAACTGAAAAGAAAACATGTTTGGAGAGTCATTCATAATGACCATAGTGCTTTGAAGATTTACTACAGTTAACTATCAGGAAGTCATTAAAATGCATCTGCTTTTTAAATTCTGCATGAAAACTGATCAATACAGGTTGGTCACACAATGCCTGCTAATTCCAGATTGTCTTTACACTGCAAACACACACTTTTTCCCTCCATTAAGAAACTAGGAATTAAAAAGTTAGTAAAATTAGCAACTGAAATTCTGCAGGGGTTGATCTGTGTTCCCAGTGAAAATAGTTTTTAACTTTTTTATGTATGCAGTCGGCATTCCTTGACTTCAATTTACATATTTCCTGCATTCAAACCTTTATGGGTTGTGTGTTTTGTAATATATCAAAATTCAATGAAATGATAATTTGAAGTAAGACTTCAATTTCCATCTCATGAGTTTAATTTCCATTCCATATATACCGCAATTTCAGCAACTTGAGGGTGAAAACTCTGCTTTAACATTACAGAACCACAGAATCATAGAATAGTTAGGGTTGGAAAGGACCTTAAGATCATCTAGTGCCAACCCCCCTGCCATGGGTAGGGACACCTCCCACTAAACCATGCCATCCAAGGCTCTGTCCAACCCGGACTTGAACACCAGCCAGCGATGGAGCATTCACAACTTCCCTGGGCAACCCATTCCAGTGCCTCACCACCCTTAAAGGAAAGAATTTCTTCCTCAGACCCAATCTAAACTTCCCCTGCTTAAGTTTGAACCCATTACCCCTTGTCCTATCACTACAGTCCCTCATGAAGAGTCCCTCCCCAGCATCCCTACAGGCCCCCTTCAGATACTGGAAGGCTGCTGTGAGGTCTCCACACAGCCTTCTCTTCTCCAGGCTCAATAGCCCCAACTTTTTCATCTGATCTTCATACGGGAGGTGCTCCAGTCCCCTGATCATCCTTGTGGCCCTCCTCCGGACTTGTTCCAACAGTTCCATGTCCTTTTCATGCTATGAGGACACCAGAACTGCACACAATACTCCAAGTGAGGTCTCCCAAGAGCAGAGGAGAGTAGAGGGGCAGGATCACCTCTCTTGACCTGCTGGTCATGCTCCTTTAGATGCAGCCCAGGATACGGTTGGCTTTCTGGGCTGCGAACGCACACTGAAGCCGGCTCATATTCAGTTTCTCATCAACCAACACCCCCAAGTCCTTCCTCTGCAGGGCTGCCCTGATCTCTTCTCTGCCCAACCTGTATCTATGCCTGGGATTGCTCCCACCCACATGCAGGACCTTGCACTTGGCATGGTTAAACTTCATCAGGTTGGCATCAGCCCACCTCACAAGCATGTCAAGGTCCCTCTGGATGGCATTCCTTCCCTCCAGCGTATCAATCGAACCACACAGCTTGGTGTCATCGGCAAACTTGCTGAGGGCGCACTCAATCCCACTGTCCATGTCACCCAACAAAGATGTTCAACAAGACCGGTCCCAACACCAATCACAAGGATCGGGAAAAGTGATTCATGGAGTTGATATATGAAACCCTACAACAGTCTTTAAGTTACCCTCCTTTACTTCATTAAATCTAGCTGTGCAGATGTGCTTTTTCAATGTCAGATTTGCAGACGGAAGCAAGTAGGACAGGACTATGCTTTGCAGAGCTGAAAAGGAATAACTTCAACATATTTTCTACATAGATTAAGGCAGACTCAACCGTTCTTCCAAGTGCTAGTCTACCGTGTTGAAAAATACAACCATAGACACAAAACCTGCAACCAAAACCAGCAAGAACACATTGTAAATTCACAAAATTTAACGTTAAGAAAAAGTGCCATTATTAGAAAGTAGCCTTTTGAAGAAGCTTAAACATTTTGTGGCTTATATATATAAAGGCAAAAGTGGAAATAGAGCTTTTCAATAAATACTGGGTTTTATGAATGTGTTTTCACCTTACTTATCTCATTTATTATAGGCTTGGATGATATAAAAATGGCAAAATTCAATCCAAAACAGAGGGCAGAAGACATCCTGTGCCCCTAACAGTACCCAAGAGGCAATTCCTTGATTAGTAAAAGGCATTTTCCTGCCAGAGAGAACCATCCTTCTGGCAGGACACTCATTCTGGGCTGTTCGGCGTGGGAAGCATGAATCAAATGACACTAAAGAAACAATCATGTTTACTTACAGTATTTCCATAAACTGATGTATTGGTATACTCTACCAAATAAACAATAGCCCTGTTATTCCATGCTGCATATGCCTGAGGCTTGAGCTTTTAATCTAATTTGGCACAGCTCATGCCAGTCTACAAAAATTTTGGTTTTGTGTTTTATGGTTGGGGTTTGGTTTTTTTTGGTGGTGGTGTTTGTGCTTTTTTTTCTTTTAAATAACTCCTTGGCTTTCAGTAGAGCATGTATGAGAGTGCTTTAGAGGGGTCTGAGTTGTTTTTTTTCCCTACAGAAACTACAAGAAATAGTTTCTTTTTCACGGATATTAATAGCAGAATTAGATATAAAGACAGAATTATGTGTGGATTTCTCCCCTTTCTTATTTTAGTAAACCAACTACAGAAAATACAAATATTTTTACTAAATATCACAATCCAGTAATTTCTACATAAACTAGAAACCCAAACATTTGTGATAGTCTGTTTCAACAAATAACTAACTTTTCAGTGGTCCTGTGATTGAAAACAAGATTCATTTCACTCAGGGTAAAGAAGAAAGAAACCTGTATCTGAAGATGATTTAGCAAGTTTAGTAGAGCTACTTGAAGAGTTACTCATGTAGATTATGAGCCCCCGCAGTGTATCAGGACTATTATCATTAGTGCTTCAAAAGCATAACTACGCAGACTGTTCTTGTTGGCATTTATACTAAAAGCCAAACAAAACCAAAAACCCCAGCACCACCACCACCTTCCAATATATCTCTACTTCTGTGTGTCACACAAAGCCAGTGCAAGTATTGCAGGCTGCCTGATTTAACAATTGCCTGTCCTGCTCAAGCCTGGATTCCCCTTTTGATGTACTTGTAAAGCTTTTGTTTCAACAACTCCAACATTTCATTACTGATAACATCAGGCAGAATCCTAAAAGAGATCAACTGAATAGAACTGAACAGAGTAATCTCCCACTGCCCAATGTAAGTCAGCAAACAGCTTCATAAGTCAAAAAGAAAACCTGAGGCACTAAAAAGGTGCTAATTATTCATACTAAAAATACTAAGAATATTAGGGAACTGTTGCTGCAGCCAAGTATACTGTGCAAGCATGTAATTTTGCAGGTACTGGCACAAATATTTTTCAAGAAGCCTCAAATCAGTGACGACAGTTTTCAAAGGAAATGTATCTTTGAAAAACCAATAAAGAATAAAGCATAACAGTGGACACAGCTTATGGAATAGTAAGACTGATGAAATAAATGTGTTCATGTTCACTCTGTTGATTACCACAATCCTCACAATGTCTATGTTAGGGTTTAGGAGAGACAGAAACTGTAAAGACTGCCACAGTCTTACATGCTGCTGTCTTGTTGAGACGCCAGCAAAACAGTCTTTGGAAAATAACTTAATATCAACACTTCATTTAAAAAAAAAAAAAAAGTATAAATCACTGTTACTTCTATCTTAATGGGGAAACTGCTTTTTGAGCAGATGTGACAAAGTATACCAAACTCAGCATCTTAGAAACTCACTTTACTGGTTTAAATTGTAATGGTACTGCAAGGGAACATTCTGGGCTTGTCTACACCAGTAAACTGAGTATGTCTAGGGTTGTTAATGGACCTGAAACCAGGTGGCTCATAATCTCCTCCACCTTTATTGTTAAGCTCTCTTGACCTCAGACTATAAAAATGAAGGAAAACCGGAAAAGGGACACATACTGACTGCCTGCTGGGAACCACTCCTGACCTCCCCTACTGCAGAGCAACTCCCTGGACTTGCCTGGAACATCCCAAGCTGGCTTTGGCCAATACCCTGACAAGAACCATTCTGACAACACAACAGCATAGCTAAAAAAACAAATTCAGTACATAAGAATGCTCCTTCACACTGCTTATTTACTATCCCTAGATACAGCACAGCTGAATTCAAAAATAAACTAAGACACAAAACCTCCTTCAAACATCAATTATCAGTAATTATTCCTTGCCTTTGAGTCTGTCTCTAACAGCCTTTTCACAAAAAAAAAAAAAAAAAAAGCCAAAAATCACTTGAAAATTATATTTTTGCTTTCAAATTTTTGGTGCCTAAAATATTTAAAACATTTCTTAGATATTAGATAACCTGTGCAGTACTGAATCAATTAATGGCACCACTCTCTGACTCTTAATCCATGTCAAACTGCACTCTCCTCTGAGAATAGCTTCACTGAGCTCAGTATAAAGCAGAACTGACTGTCAATGAGCTGAAAAGAATTGAAGCCTAGAGCTATGTTTAAAAATCTGCTCCATTTAGCAACATGAGTCAGTCACGTCATTAGCAATTCTTGTAATTTTTTCATTAGTGTTGTGGTATTTGGCCTTTTTTCTCAAACCATTATAGCTTAATCAAATCTCATGATTAGGCAAGAATTTTAGTTTTCACCTGAAGTTTCTGGTTCCCAGGCTGAGGGCACATGGGGAGGCAAGGGAGAATGGATAAAAATTGATGAGCCAGCCTGACACTTTTAAGAGGCTCAGCAGTGTATCCCAGAACAACTTGCACAGTGAAAGACTGTAGCCATTGCTTTCCTCAAACCCCCTGAAATATGGTTTGATGCATGTAAAATGCCTTTCGCCAAGTTGGACAGGATCCAATCCTTTGAATATACATTGTGAGGGTATATACGGGTCAATATAAGAAATCAGATAGATTTTATGCATCAAGAAAGCTTTTCTTAAAGAGGAAAGGAAGTAGCTATAAATAGTATATGTTTTGTACCTGTTAACATTTAAACAATAAAACATAAATTTTAAAAATAATAAGGAAAAAACCAACAACGAATTGGCTTGTTTGGCTTTAATAAGTAACTCTTCCCTGAAATTAGAGGGGCCACAGAGCCACAGCAAATATGAGCAAAGTCATAATCTCTCTAAGTAAGTAACAATACATTGCACCACACAGAAAATCTGCAAGTTGGAGAGGGCGAAAGGAGGTCACGATGGCACACTCTTTCCAGATAAGGTATTATCTGAAACAGAAAACAACCTTACCTCAGTGAAAAAAATGTATAATAGTAAAATCGATTTCCTCATCTGGCATACCAAAATGATGAGGAGAGATGGGCCACATGTCCTCAAAATCAGCACTAGAAAATAAGTATCATACTTGTACAAAAAAAAAAAAAAAAAAAAAAAAAGAATCCTTGAAAACATCTGAAAGAAGAGCTAATTTGAACACAACTTTGCCCATGTTCTCCTTTATTTAAAGCTGCCTGGCCCCAACTCTTTCTTACACAAATACCGCCTCTCTGTATCTTTCTACAAAATCTTATAAATGATATTTGTAGTTATTCGCAGAAGCATTCAAGGCATGTGTGTACATTGCTTCATTTGGATTAAGCATTAATCCCATTAAATCAATCCCTTCTTTGTTCAAAACATCAGGATTCAAAACCACAGGCACAGTCAGTTTCGGAATATTCTTTTCAAGTCAGACTTTTTATCTTAATCCATTTAAGTATACAGGAATGTAATGCAACCAAGTGCCCAAACTCTGTGAAACCTGGAGTTACTGGTCTGTCAAAAGGCATAATCACTAATGAGAAGCAATCAGAATGGTCAAACCTCTTTTGGTTTTTCTTTTCTTGAAAAATCAGTTCATAACCTCATCTGTGAGCAGCTCCATTCATGTTTTTTGTCCCTCTTCCTCCAACTCCCACCAGCATTGCTAAAGGAAAAGCAATACACAGCTCCAGCGTTCACAGTATTAGTAGTCAGAAACAATAATGCAGTACACAAAGACACTATACTGCTGATTCGGGTATTTAAAAGGGGCATACAATAAATGTTACCATTATCATTTCAAATCTTCATATAAAGATGACTGTTTAATTGTGCCAGTTTCCAGACACTGCATAAAACTGCAGGCTGTGTATACATTCACCTCACAGTTTCACCCACAGTCGAGTGCAGTCACCCGTGCAGCAGCTACAGTACAGCAGCCCAAAGAACACTATGCAACATTTCAGACAGGATGCCAGCAGCACTGCTTCAGTTTTAGAAAGAGAAATACCAGCTCAGCCAAACAGAGATGGACTGCGTTCATACAGAAAGAACACCAATAACCACCTCTTCTTATATCCTGTAATTAAAACTCCTTACTCCTGATGGAAAAGCCATGGATGCATCCTTGCACCGGAACACGCCAGATCTGAGCAAGATGTGGACATAAGCACCTTTAGTTTCCACCAACTTCCAGAGTGTTTTCTCTAATATTACCAGTATCTTGCAAGCGTGAACCCTAGACATCTACAGATACTCAGCTGGTTATGTCTCCCAAAATCCAGGGCTCAAGAACTGCACAGTACTGGCAGCTCTGAGCACTGCTTTAGTATTAAGTTAAAAAGCAAAAAGCCATATAACAGTGTTGGTGAAATCAGTTCACATTAGGTGATGTTAAAAGCCTATACTCTTTCCATAGGAGTTACCCATATGCTTAATGGGGTGAATGTGTTCCAAATTTGAATAATTGTTTTTCATAGGGTATCAAAACACACTTCAAATTGTGTGAATTGCATAATCCTGGGCAGCATGTATAGTGTTACACTCTAATACCATCCATCATTTAATGTATAGGGCTTTTTAAATCTCTGACTTCTTTTCCTGGTTTGAGAGTAGCTTCCCTCCAGTTCTCATTAGTATATTGGAGGACACACATTGAGGGGTCTGTATAAAGCTTTGCGTTCCTTCCAGGTGCATGAAGGGACCAAATTTGGGAATTTACTGAATGCTTTGCAAAAAACAGAAGGAATACAGATATGCTTTAGGACTTGCAAACTTGATGAAATTCATTTCAAGTCTTTGCTTGAGGAGAAAGTGATGTATCATCTTAAGGTTACTTATAAAAATAATCATCAACATAAAAATTAAGCAAGTGAAGCAAGTGAAAATGTATTTGTAAGTGAAAGTAAGTAAAACCACATGAGGAATGTCTCAGCATGACTTATGATTATTTGCTCTTTTCATTCTCTTGTGCAACACATATAGCCAGGGTACCTTGTCTCCTGTTCAAAACATACCTGATCAGCACTACTCAACTCAATGGTGACAAGTACTAAAATACAGTTCATTTGTAACTCATTAGAAAAAATCTCAAGACACTTGGGACTTGCACATACATAATCTCTGGGAAGATCATATGCAGCTGTAAAAGAACTACTTAAAAACTAACAATTAGACAAGGTAAGAATACCTTAACTCTTCCCTTGAGTACAGGTGTTCGTACAAAGTTCTTGATTTATGATTCTCCAGTAACACCTTCTGGCTGATGTAATGCCTTCCTCCCACCTGACACCTGATCCTGGAGTAGCTCCCTTTTTGAGTAAACTCTTTTGCCTCAAGAGTAGTCCTATTGTCTTTAATACCAAAGTTTTTGCTGCTAATTTGTTTCTTCAAATGAGCTCCCACAAATGAAGTTCTGTAAATCCTTTGTCATTTACTTACCAGTAAAAACATTCAGTGCTGTTCACTAAAATGCTACTTAACTTATTCCACAAACAAGATCCAGTATGATGAAACTTCCTTTGAAGGATACTACAAGCCTGTGCTAAGTCTCACTCTGTTATTTCACTAAGTAGGAAACAGATAATGTCTTTCCTTCTGCAAGAAGTATCCCACTTAATCTTAACACTTCTATTAGTAGACATGTTAGGACAGTTTCCCAGGGCACAAGACTCTTCCTAAATAACAACTACACTGTTCTGGGTTCAGCAGCAGCAGTCATTTTTTCTCCTTCTTAGTAGCTGGTGCAGTGCTGTGTTTTTTACTTTTGGCCTGGGAACAGTGCTGATAACACCAATGGTTTTAGTTACTGTTCCAATGTTAAGTCTGAAAAAGGACTTTCTGAGTCTCATGCTCTGCCAAGGAGGAGAGGAAGCCAGGAGAAGCAGAGACAGGACACCTGACCCAAACTAGCCAAAGAGGTATTCCATACCACAGCACATCATGCCCAGGATGTAAAAACTAAGGGCAGGGCCCCAGAGGAGTTGGTTCACTGCTCAGTCGGGTTGGGTATCAGTCCGCGGGTGGGGAGCGGTTGTATACTCTTCCCTTGTTGTTTCCCTTGTCATTATTATTACTGCTGGTAGCAATAGTGATTTGTGTTATACCTTAGTTACGGGACTGTTCTTATCTCAACCTGTGGGAGTTACATTCTTTCGATTCTCCTCCCCATCCCCCCATGAGTGGGGGAGAAGAAAGAGGGGGGAGTGAGCGAGCAAACTGCAGGAGTTACAGCTGGGCTTAAACATAGTCAAACAACAGACTACTTACCAACAAGACCAGACACCTGAGTGTTCTGTCCTTTGGTACTACTAGGACTGTATCTGGAGCACCACAGATGGAGATTCGTCATTCTTTTCTAATCCCCTGCAACCTTACAGTCATAGAATGCTTAAAGAAAAATACAGTCAACATCCTTTACAAAATGAGAAGCTATAAACCCCAGAGAATTCTGTCACTAAAAAGCTCTATTAAGAGGAAATCTAATGACCGCATCCAGAAAGTTTCAATCTGGTTCATGGGAAGCAAGTTCCTCAAAAATAAACCATACCAGTCCAGCATTTTTATAGATATCATGGCTAAAATAAAGCAGAGAAATATACACATCAGTTTAAAAGATGCATTTCTCAGATTCTGTAACTGTACTATGCACAAGCCTGCTCAGTTGTTGAGAGGAAGACTTCAGAGAAGATGCAAGGAGCAGGCTGCAAGGTGCTACTCTTACCTGATCCAAAGCTCAGCCATGATATTTTTTATTTCATTTCTTTTAAGACAGAGAGAAAGTACTGTTGAGATCCTGGACTACTGATTAACATGAAGAGTGTCACCTGCTAGCTGTACATTAAGCCTACTAAACTGGAAGCTGAACTGGCGCATATCCTTCTTTAAAAGACACCTTATTTTAAATAAAAGAGTTGAGTTATAGATGAGTTAGAACATTTCCCAGTTAATCTCTTCAAATTACTAATGGATATAAAATGGGTGCATCTATTAATTAAAAAAAAAAACAAACAAAAAACACACACACACACAAAAAATCCCAACATATTCTAAGTCCAGTATCAACAATTTTTTTTTCCATTTCAGCTTCCAGCAATTTTTTTTTTCCGTATTTTAACTATTAGCTGAAGAGTCCATCATTAAAGATAATTTCTTTGTGAAGGTAACACTAGTCCAAATGAGTACCATCTATCCCCTTTACGAAGTGGAATAGGCTCACTTTTCTATATTCTAACATTGTATTCTTACCACACTTCACAATTTATAAGATTTAACTCCAGCTGTTCATATGCACTTACAGTAGTTTCAGAAAAGTCTCTAAGCTAACCCAAGCACCTTGACCAAATTCCAGTACTTGCAAGTAGAAAAAAAGTTTTACAAAATAAAAGCTTCCAAAAGTCTCCAAATATCAGATTTTGTGTCAGAGATTCTGTCTTTATCACTTGAACATCAGAATGTGCAACATAGCCTCCCCTCAACCCAACCAGAGTGCTACAGCAGATGTTTTAGCAATTAAGCTGAGATCTGAAAAGCTGTTACCTCAAAATTTGTTACCAAAAGTTGTTACCAAAAATTGTTACTATAATTAACCTTGGACACTGCTTTTTCACCTTACTTCATGTATTACCATAAAATATAGATACAAAGATGCCTCCTTATACAAAATTAAACTCTGACTGACATTTAAATTAAAAAAAACCACCCTATTTAATTCTTTTGTGGGGAAAAGAAAGCCTACCTTCAGACTAATTAAGCACTGAAACTAAAGCACTGACTCCATAAAACTGTCAGAAAAGTTAGACACTCCAATTTTTAAAAACAAAATAAAGGAAGATAATAATTTTCTTTTTCTGCTACCTCTTTTTCTATAAATGAACAGAAGAAAGATGATTTTTCAGAGATGCTTTCTCTGCTCAATTTTATGGTGATGGATGTAATGGTATCTCCATGTCAGTAAAACATGGCCTAGGAAAAGCAGTATAATTTTGAGATATTTCAGTGACTATGCCACTGAAGTAAAAGAAGCTTGAAGTGATAATTAAACACTGTATTATATACACATGTACACTACAGACAAGGACACATTGTGCAACCTTTACTTGCACTGGTGAACAGTTTTAGGAGTAGTCCTATTGACGTCAATGAGACTACTTACGTTGGTAAGAGCTCACTAACGTGAAGAGTTGTGCAACGAAGGTCCAAACACAATTCATTCCACACGTTGTTTCAAGCTTTGTTCCTCAACCACAAGATTTTCCCTAATAGTGTTAATACTATTTCATTAATGTTACCATTTAGAAAAATATGTGAGAACATACAACTTGTTCAACTGTCAACAGCCCAGTATTTCAGCTCAATACCAAATCAGAGGCACACAAGAATCCACCATCGGCTCAGGCTACAGCAGGCTGGTCAGGGTCCTGTCCCGTCAACTTCTGAGTATCTCCAAGGGTGGAGACTTCACACCCTCAAAGCAGCCTGTGCCAGTGCTCAATCACCCGCACAATGGAAAAAGTGTTTCAGCTTGTGCCCACTGCCTTTTCTCCTGTTGTTGAGCACTACTAAGAAGAGCCTGGCTCCATTTATTTTACTGTCCCCTCCATAAGGTACTACACACATGGATCTCCCCAAGACTGTTTTGCTCTAGGCTGAGCTGTCCCAGGCCCAACCATAGCCTTTCACTGGACTCGTTGTACTATGTCCATGTCTCTTTTGTACCAAAGAACACAAAACTGCACTCAGCACACCACTATGTGCCTCACCAGGGCTGTGTAGAGGGGCAGGATCACCTGTCTCAACTCGCTGGCAGTAATCTTTCTAATGTAGCCTGGGTTACTGGTGACTGCCTTTGCTGCAATGACACACTGCTTGTGCAAGTTCAATAGAAAGTAATTACAGGACCCAGTGCTACTGGGATTCCTGCTTCCTAGCAGGTGAAACAAATTGAAATATTTTCACTGACTTGGATGTTGGCACCACAGAATAAAAAACAACCTATGAGATCGGCTGCTTTTCCACAAGCTCCTACTGGTGTGGCAACCCTCTACCTACGCAATCTCATCTGGCAAAACATCTTCCATCGATACTATTTTAGACAAGAATTCAAATAATCTAAATAATCTATTTGTTACTATTTAAACACTTTCTTGTTGGCAACCACAATAAAACAAAAGACACAGCATTTCAGTTGGGCCCTTAGTTTTTATTATAAAGCTTAAGCAAATGTCACAGAATTAAATGCTAGTTTCAAAAATTAAAAATGAGCAGCTGCATCTTTTCCCTGTCCTCCTCCCCCTCAACATCTCCCCACCCTCTTTTGTTTGCTTTGGAGACAGTGTAACTCACTAACATGTGTTCACCTCCAAAAAAAATCCTCATTAAAAAAAAAAAAAAAACAAAAAAAACACAACTGGGGAGGGAGAGAGGGGGAAGAGCTGAGAAGAGCAGAAGTGAAAAGGAAAAGGAAAACAGGAGAGATTGAAACCGAAACTTGTGTTCGTATTGGATTTGGGAAACACCTTAGAAAAAATTAGAACCAAAAACTTATCAGTCTACATTCCTGAGTTCACAGGATGCATGTTCTGCATTGTGCCTTTGCTATGATGAGTTATATAAATTTTTCACAGACGAGAACAATCAAGTACTCAATCTGAAAAACAAAAAAATCTGGAAGAATCATTTCATCTTTCAATGTAATTCAGCTTTGTAATAACCTGGTTTTATCTAAAGCCTTCTTGAACTTGGCCGTTGGCTACATTCAGAAAACACATTAAAACTATAAAGGCATCCAGATAAGACAGACACTCTAATACAGGAAATTAAGGCACATTTCCACAAGCCAGGTCATAAATTTTCACTTCAGTGTGTTACAGTCCTGGGGGCTAAGATTTTGATTTCTGTCCATCATGCTGACTGAATGAAACAGTTCCTATGGGACTGTAATAGGCCCATTACAATACTATATCATGACAAAAGAAAAATTCTAAAGGCACCCCTAAAATGGCACATAAACAGACTGATCCATTGTCAAAACTATCAAGTTAAAAGCTGTATCACAGAATATCCAATAGGAAAAGTAAGCTAAAGAACTTCAAAAATTTCAAATCAGACAAAGAGATTTAATATACAGGTAGTTTTCAACATTTTTAAAACTCCTTCAGATTCTCTTTAGGAAAGACTCCAAGACTGAAACTTCTGTAGGCTGGAGAATATAAACTTTAATACAATTTAACTGACAGTGACATGAACGATCTGGACTGAAAACCAGTGTACCCAAGATACCTAAAAAGAGACTTTGTGTTGTACTGCAACAAAAATGGCACCAGGAGGTCTCTCAAGGATATTGTGTCAATGATAAAAGCAGTCATAAATGACAGTACATTACTGTTTCTCCTTTAGTATCACTGCCACAGCATTGGCTATTGGCTTAGTAATTTTCTAAAGAGCAGTTTGAGGGACTTAATAGTGCTACCACTTTGTTCACATTACTTCATGAGCTATGAACATACCTGATGGCCAAACTCATCTGAGTCCCCTGGCATGTCTTTCCAGCAAATCCTGTAATTCTTATGTTCAAATGCCAGTGACACACATACTGTAACTTCACTGCAAGATATCTAATCATAGTAAGGTCAGTAAACACAACATATTTTCATAATTAAGTGTGCTTAGTATGAGAGCAGCTGAGGAAACCTTAATCCCTATGTATTTTTAAGGGGTGGTGGAGGGTGGGTGAGGCAGAGTGTAGTGAAGGGAACAAAGAAAGAAGCAAGCAAAGGACTAATGAAAAAATCCATCAACTCCAAGGTTTTAGGCACGGTTGTCTTCTTTTGTAATAGGCAGGCTCAAGAAATACTGGTTATATTACCAGCAGAAAAAGGTCACAGAGCTCCATGACCACTCTTTCAATATACATAAATGGGCAGAGTGAATCTGGGAGAAAGCACAAAGAGAAGATAGAAGCAAACTTGAGGGGCATGAAGAAGAACACAGGTCAGAAAGAGTACAAAGACTGTATTCGGGCAATAAGGAATGAAGCTTCTGTGTGTGTAGGCAATCACACAGAACTAGAACAAGAAAGAAAAATAGTTCAAAATTAAACAAGGAAGGAAAAAAAAAACACAACAAAAAAAAAACCCACAAAACAAAACAAAACAAAATATTAATTTGGCAGCTTTTGCCACAATCCAGTTCTCCTGTCTTAACTGCATGATCCCTGATGTCATCACAAAAAGTGAGCACTATGAGGGTTGGAATAGGCAGCTTGGGTTGAAGGAAGGTAGAATCTCTTAATACAGTAGTATTATTAATCTCTGCTGATTTACAATGATTGTGAATTACAGCTCAAAAACCTGGAAGAATGAAAGCACACCAAGAGGCCACGTGTCTATAATTTGCAAGTATGTAACATTAAGAAAAGCTCAAGTAACAGATTTTGTTGATTCAATAAGCAAGTAACTTGCACCACAACTCTTCAACAGGGTATGCGTCTATTTTAAGACGACACCACAAAAAATGCTAAAAACTACTGGATGTCTCCTGCTCACAGACATAGGCTGTTCAGTCTTTCTAGACCAAAAAAACCAAGCAAATGCAGGATAAAAAGGGCTTTCTGAAAATTTGCTCATTGTACAACACTGTCTTACCTATTGCACATTGTTTCCATGTCAACAATTGTACCAGCAAGTTATTTTAGTCTATGTAGTCTACTCTATGAAGTTTCTCTGGTACCTTTTTATATAGCCATCCAGTAGCAGGAACACCTGTGGAGAAGGCAGAATGTGTAGTATCGTTACCATCCACAGCCAGAGCTATTTGAACCAATAGCTTGTAGAACCCCACGGACTGCCTTAACAAGCACACAGGGAGGAGCCCTAGCTGGAGCAAAGGAAGAAGGTAAGTTCCTGAAGCAGGCTGCAGTCCTTCCAGACACTGAGAAGTGACAAAGCCAGAAGCAGAGTAAGCAACAGCATTCCAGCACAGGGACCACAGCATATGGCTGGCAGCTGGGGGTACACCCTGGTCCTGGTTTGGTCTCCTAAAGCTATTTCTGGTCCCCATTCAGCGACTTTTTAACTGTACAATACTCATATAAGGTAACAACACAGGGTTTTTTTTGCTTTGCTTCAACTAAGTCTCCCAGAACAACTCACATCCATGCTGCATACACACATAGTTTTTATTGAGCCTTTATTTTAAACATGTACCAGAAAGTGCTACTAGACTGCTGTATCAAAGGACTATGCTTTACACTTCCCTAAAAGAAATCTAATGCCCACACTGGAAAGATGTCCTGCAGTTACAATCATAAACATTGCAAATTCAGAGATAAAAATACTACTACTCTGTTTTCAGGACCTAGTGCTCCCCTTCACCACCCTCCCCACACACACCTTAAAAAGAGAAACTCAAACTTTTCACTGTAGGAGGCCACTATTTCAGAAAGTTACTGCATAAACATCTAGTGTCCAACCATTCCACACACATGCTAGAACTGAACTTTACTGAAATTGACAGAAAACTACCAAAGGAATAACTTCCCCCTATCATTAAGGATACATAGTTATGCTTGCCAAAATAAGACAGCATTTAATAATTTTATAGATCTATCTGCTTATCCATATAAAAATGCATAGGGCTTGTTTCAGTTGTACTATTGGTAAATAACAAACCAATGTCATCATGCCTTGATGCTGAAAGTTTTTTTCTACTTCAGAACAACAATACGGAGGTTAAGAGAAGCATCTTCTCTGTTTAATGACTGGCTAATTAGAAGCAGCAAATCAAAAAATACAGATTGCATCTGAAGACAGAAAAATGTGTTGCAGACGTCTGTATGCACTTCAATGTCACTCCTTTTTAGGTAACATGAATCTTGTCATATGCAATAACTAGAAAGTTTTGTCCTCCTACATTTCCTATAATTTTACCCTATCAGACTGTAAAAAAACACTGGGTAAACTTGGGTTTCTAGGTCCCACAGACACTATCTTCTTATTTCAAAATACAGCATAGACCTCTCCTAAAAAACTGAAATACAGTTTTTCTATGTTTGCCTAAAATAGTTTATTTAAATATCACCTTATTGTACTATAAATATTAACTAATTAAACCCAAAGACATTCAAAAATATCACTTTTATGATCATATAAAAGAAACAGAGGTTAAATGATTCCTGCACTTCATTTTCCTGTAAGTTTGAAGAAGTCCAAATTACTCCTACTTCATTACATGAAATAAACTCATATAGCTTTAAAAGCTTTAAAGATTCCCGACACTTAAAGATGAACTCAAACCAGTATTTTAGTCTTAATGTTATAGGTACACACTTGTATCAAGTAAGAAACATTTTTACATCGATGTCTCTTATCGGAAACCTTATATATTATTTACAACTTCTAAGACAACATCTATCAGTATTTATATTCCTGTATACAATGACTTTGCCCTACATACCCGGCATAAGCTTTTTCAAATGAGATTGTGTCAGGTCCCTTTAACCATTTGAAGTACTGCCTGTCTTCCATATTTCCAAACAAATAGTTTCGCACAGCTAAAATACTGGCTGCTCCTAACCAACCATCTGGTTTACAAAGTTACAGCACAGCCTGCCCCAAGCCAGAAATGGTAGGTGCTGACTTTGGTCTTGAGGGCAGAATAAGTCTCAACAAAATTCATTCCCTCACTTTGATGGGAAAAGCACCAGTAATGGCACTTGGCATGGCGAGATTAATTTTCATTCTTCGTTCTTACTTTGCATTGCTGTCAAGTATACCAGTGAGACTGAGTCCAGCCTTCACCAATTCCCCACCCTAGTTAACTCCGTTCCTTTAAGAAAAAAAAATGTCATGGAAGACAACCACTTCTTTCAGGTCATTTTCTTCTGATTTCCACATTAGTTGGGCAGAGAAGAGATTCAGAGCAGCCCTGCAGAGAAGGACTTAGGGGTGTTGGTTGATGAGAAACCGAACATGAGCCGGCTTCAGTGTGCGCTTGCAGCCCAGAAAGCCAACATTATCCTGGGCTGCATCAAAAGGAGCGTGACCAGGTCGAGGGAGGTGATTCTGCCCCTCTCCTCTGCTCTCCTGAGACCTCACTTGGAGTACTATGTGCAGTTCTAGTGTCCTCAACATAAAAAGGACATGGAACTGTTGGAACAAGTCCAGAGGAGGGCCACGAAGATGATCAGGAGACTGGAGCACCTCCCATATGAAGATCAGATGAAAAAGTTGAGGCTGTTCAGCCTGGAGAAGAGAAGGCTGTGTGGAGACCTCATAGCAGCCTTCCAATATCTGAAGGGGTCCTATAGGGATGCTGGGGAGGAACTCTTCATGAGGGACTGTAGTGAGAGGACAAGGGGTAATGGGTTCAAACTTAAGCAGGGGAAGTTTAGATTGGATCTGAGGAAGAAATTCTTTCCTGTAAGGGTGGTGAGGCACTGGAATGGGCTGGCCGAGGGAAGCTGTGAATGCTCCATCACTGGTAGTGTTCAAGGCCGGGTTGGACAGAGCCTTGGGTGACATGGTTTAGTGTGAGGTGTCCCTACCCATGGCAGGGGGTTGGAACTAGATGATCTTAAGGTCCTTTCCAACCCTAACTATTCTATGATTCTATGATTCTATTACTGTACATCTATCCTGACGGCTCAACACCAGTCAAATGATCAGTATAGACATCAGTTCTTAGTATTACAGAGCTGCACAAAAAGCCGTATCTCACACATAAGAGGAATGCAATTTTTTTAAATGGTGAGGGGCCTGATGTTTATCATCCTAGCATTTTAAGCCCTTCATCTAAGTAATCTTATTTTCACAAGTGCAAAGCCTTCCCATTAACTTTCACTTAACTCAATGGGAGTTAACTGTAATGCTGTCATGTCCTGAATACAGAGTCTACCTACTTTTTCAGTATTACTTATCCAAAACCAGTGTAACTAGAATGTTCAAAGCTTAGTGATTTTTCAGATCACCTTTAAACTCTAAGACCAGCCACAAGTTTTGACACTTTCCAGTTCACCCCAAACATGTATCTAGCAAAATCAATGCAGTCTGAAATACAACAACGATTCTACAAATGTTTCTAAAACCATTCTCTATTAATTAGAGATAACAGTACAAATCCGGTTTGTTTCTGAATTTGTGAATTCACTTGTAAATACTATTGAATATTACATATGCAGAAGGTTATACATTCTCAATGAAAGACGCTCTCTGACAAGGTAAAGGAATATCAATCAAAACTTTACACTAAAGGGAAGTCTGTTTCTGGAAAGAATAAATTGTTCCCACAGATGTCATATCCACAAGTAAGTATCCCGACGCCTTCAGCAAACTGAATAGACTGACAACTGAGGGATTTAATTTGGGACTTAAGAACAGTAAAGGAAAACAAGCCAAATTTGCAGAGATAATACCCTCACATAAAGATGGCAGATACTTTAATACGCTTGTTAAAGGAGGTATAGCCCTGTAGAAGCCTAAGCAGCATTTATTTCTATGACAGTTACCCAGCCTGCTTCAGTTTTTTTGTAAATCCTACTGCTTAATGGAAATAACCAATTGTATGTATTTGTATCATTCATACCAAGCTATACTAAAGTGTTGTAGTAACACTCTGGCTTTCACACAATAGAAGGAAAACTGTCAGTTTAAATTAATTTAAATCATGGGTGTCCAAAACTTTTCTTTTTAATGTGCAGGCAGTGCAAAACAACAGCTAGAGACAAAACAACTGTTGCATCACTGCTTCCCTCTAATCCACACATTTCATTCCTTCAGTCCATGAAGTCTGAGCTTGCCTTTTAAAGTGAAACCTCTTATTATCCCTTCTTTTTGTTTTAATGTAATTTTTTTAGTATTATTAAAGGAAGAGAGAGTATGTTTTGCCACCCACAGGAAAAAATAACAAACACACAAAACCAAAACCAATCAGCACAGGACAGCACATTCCAGCTGCTGCAACTTAGCCTAAGCTCTCTATAGAACATTAACCATCCGAAAACATCATCCGTCTTGCTGAACTGGTGAATTCTATTTGTAACAGTTGCATCATAAGCACTGGTGGCCTATCTACTATGTCCACCAAGTTCATATGCAAAAACACCTGTTCTCAACAAAAGCTCATGCTTTATATTTACATCCACCAGACCAGAATCAATACCGCACCACAAATGCACACTACAGTATCCCTTGCATCAGGTTCCTTTGATAACACCTTTATTCACACCTAATTTTTTTCCTGTCCAGACTTCTGCCATTCCCCATACACTGTATTAAATGCATACATTTCTCAGTAAGTCCGAATGCTGTGGTTATATTCTGTTGTGATGCTAGTTAGTAAGCTTCTTATCACCTCCCCCTCCACCACACTCTTTTCGCAGCACAGACTTCCCACAGTCACTGTCAGGGTGACAATTTTAAACTGACATGCTGGTTCACTGACTTTCCATAGTCAAATTCTGTCATTTTCTGAAATATAAATATTCACCCCATCTCTTTGCCTGCTCATTTTGCTGCTTCTGTCTTGGTTCCTTCTCTGTCCTCAACTTGCATTTTTCTACAACCTGGGACAGAGATATTGAACTTGCAGTTGTCTTTAGTCTACATACAGGTCAAGAATATTTTGTGCCTTCTGTAAACATAAGTTCCTATTTGAAGTAACATTTAAGTAAATACAGCCTGAATTCTTGCCCTCTCCTAGTTTATAAATGCCTTCTAATGGATTTTGGAAGACACTTTTATAAAGAACAGAAAGCAAAAGCAAACTTAAGTGCTCAATCCCATTAATTTAACAACAGCATAGTGTTCACATACCAAATTCTGTTTTGGAAAAAGTAAAAAAGCTGCAAAAGAAGTTTAAACTATTGTTCTCTGAAAGAAAAAACAGGAGGATTTCTAAAATCCCATAAATCTTGCATTTTCCTATCTGCTGCCAAGATTCAGGAAAGAAACTAAAGGGGGTAAAATGCAGGTCACTCACCTTTTCTTTGGTTTTGGTAATTAGCGAAAATATAAAGTCAAAATTTTAATTTTCACTATTAAAAAGCTTCCTAATTTAAATCCTTATTTTTATAGATTCAAATTGCACAACAGATGCGATAAAAAAAGGATGCAATTACATTGCAAACAGCACAGAAACAGAACATGGGAGAACCTCTAAGTCACTCTCTCTGATCTGAAACAAGAATAAATAAGTAAATAAAAATAAATAAGAAAAAAATAAGTACTTCTTAAGTGTATCCCTTCTCAGACACCATTTGAAAGCTGTTCCTAAAAGTCTATGGTAGCAAGCATTCCAGTTTATATTGGTTTACTATCAATGTATTTCTTACTCTTTAGTCAGCATTTCCCTGACATTTTCTCTTGTTATACCATGATCTCCTACAAAAAAAAACTGTCCTGCTTTGTATACCAAGTTCTCTCAAACTGGCTGCTATATTCTATATTGCCCCCTTAGATCCATTTTCTCTTTTCTAGATGGATCAGAATTCATTATGCCTTCTAAAGCGCTTATTTTCTGTCGCTTTCCCTTGGATTCCAACTCATTTGTACACCCAGAGCTTGGTCTTCCAACATACACCTTACTTTGGCTACAGCCTCACCAGTGGTGAATAGAGTGGGCTTAGTTTTTTTCGAATTTCACTTCTAATGTTTCTGTTAATAAAATCGTTGCCATACTTTCTTGACTTGTTTTGCTATTCATTACTATCCCCATACCTGATTCTGCAGTACTTATACTTAGCTATTTCTGATTTTACATTTGCATATGTTGCATTTAGCATTATTTATCATACTTTGGCTCATTACAAACCTCTACTCCAGTTTATCATGACTTTTGAATTATAAGCCTTCTTCACAACTTCTCTCTTGCTTGGTGGCATCCACTGATTTTTTGTACATGCACCCTCAGGTTTTGTACTCTCTTCCATGAAAGCCATGATACATTTAGCCCAAGAGAAAGCATGCATATGCTGTCAACCTCAAGAGCCTAACACTTGCTCTTTGAGTAACACTATTCTCTTTGCAAGGTATTCCATTATAATTATTTATATTGGTTTCTGAAAATGCACAGAACAGCACTGAAGTTGAGATAAAGTTCTGCAGGTCACCACTGCAGCTCTCACACCAAGAAGCAGAAAAGCCTGAAATGGTATAGGAGGAAGAAGGAGAAGGCAATGACATAAGAAACATTCAGGTTATTGTCAGAGTCCACTACCGCATACAAGTAACAGTAATGATGGACAGATATTCTTAGTATCCCTTCTGAGTGTCTCAGGGATGAGAATTTGGAAGTACTTCTCAGAGGTGCAGGGGAAGCATACAAGGGCATGCAAGGAAACTGCACATCCGTTTCCCAAGCAGTCTCACCATGCTCCAACTTTACTGCCTCACAGCAAGTGGCTGTTCCCACTGAACAGGACGACTACACAACATACCTGATCAAAGGCACAGGAATACGGTGCTTGGTCTGAGAGAGCGAAGAAGCAGCAGGCAACCAAAACACCATACTGACCAGGAGGGAGAGGGCAGCCACACAGAGCTTCAAAATGATCAAGAAGAATTCCATCAAATCCTACTGCTTCAGCTACACCCAACTGCCAGAAACATTCCTTACTTGTTATGTTTCTATTAGGCCCTGTTGATATGGCTGCATGAACTGTCTGGTCATACTTAACCTTTCCATAGTCACTAATTCAGCCTTCTGCGCTCATCTCCCTCTGGCTCTACTGGCAGGGTTTTTTCTAAGGAAAATTGTGGAGTTTGTTTCACACAAGCTATAACTCAACTTACATCTCACCATTCCTCATCTCTATTTTATTTTTTGAAGAAGGGTACACATTTGCAGTTACTCTGCAAAATGTAACTTTCATCCTCCTTCCATGTTATGCTGTACATCCTGTATTAGGATTATAAAACACAAATACATTAATAAACCAACCTTCCCACAAAAGCCTGTCTTGCTAAATAACAGAGTTATTCTAAAAGGGATTTACAACAGATACTGAATCTCACTGATCAAAGTTGGTTTTCTTTCAGAAGAAAATAATTTTATTAATTTTAAGTAATATAAGCAATACAAAAATCATAGCAAAAGCAGAAGAATACAGAGCCTGGTGCTATCCTTTAAGACAATGAGATCATAATGCTTACTATAAAGAAATCCATTTCAGCCTCCAAATTGCTAAAGGACCAAAATTAGATTATATTAAAACATAATTATCTCTTCATGTTATTATTAAAATTATGCTAACTGATAAAATGAGGATCTAAGTTACTTTTTATTTTATAAATATTAACATTTAGTGAGTACAAAGTATTTAGAGTCCACTGAAGACTTGCAACATGTTTTTGATTAAAAATCACAATTGTCATTACTTGCAAAATCATCTGGGGATGATCATTCTTGAATCCCCAGGGTGAAATATCATCCTGCCAAAGGTGGTACCAATTCAAGTACCTATCTGTACTTCCCCTTGCAAAGTTTAAGCAAAAAAAAAGATGTGAGCAAAAGTGGCTTTCTAAATGTGACAATTTTGAGAACATATAGGTATGGGTACAATGTCTGGATCTCTATTTTAATTTTGGTGGCAATAGCTAACTCAATGCTAGCCTTTTAAATCATGCTTTATAATATATCCAGTTTAATAGGCCTGAGTCCACAGTGAATAGAGCCTCTTAAAACCAGAAGCATCAGCAGACTCTTCATTAGGGACTGTAGTGGTAGGACAAGGGATAACGGGTTCAAACTTAAACATGGGAAGTTTAGACTGGATATGAGGAAGAAATTCTTCACTGTAAGGGTGGTGAGGCACTGGAATGGGTTGCCCAGGGAAGTTGCGAATGCTCCACCTCTGGCAGTGTTCAAGGCCTGGCTGGACAGAGCCTTGGGTGACATGGTTTAGTGGAAGGTGTCCCTGCCCATGGCAGGGGGGTTGGAACTAGACGAATCTTAAGGTCCTTTCCAACCCTATTCTATGATTCTATGACTACAGGAATACCTTTCCCTTCTTTTGCATAGAGAGCATCCAGAAAACACTTTTTTGTGGACTTTATCTTGAGAAACAAGTTTATAACCACCAGACTGAGAAGCAGAAGAGAGCTAAGAGACACCCTCCCATACAATCACGAAATAATACCCGCTACTACCATAGGGTACAGGGTGAAAAAACACTGTGTATTGATGAAATTCACTGCATAATTTACTTCTAACTAATAACTCCCCAAGAAGAGAGTTGCATGTAATTTAAACCCCACTGCTCAATTGTGACTTCTTATGCAGACAAAAGAAAAAACAAAAACAAAACAAAAAACCAAAGCATAATGTATCACTTGATGCCCAATTAAAACAACTACATACTAGAGAAGTAACATGGGCTTTCACAACAAAGAATACTGCATCTAGTATTCCCATCTTAATTAGAAACTGTATAAACTACTAATACTATTAAGTCATATTGTTTCCAACATACCTATGCATCCAGTCCTTACAGAAATGAAGCATGTTTGTAGTTTAGATTTAAATGCTGTGCATCCAATTCAACTCGGAGTCACTGAGGAACAAATCCTGTAAGCTGTATTCATTTAGAAAGTTGGGTGCAAGCACTTGCCTACATGTCAAAGGAGTGTGAGCCCCAAGTGCAGTATATGCAAAACAGAACTTTGAGCAGCACTGAGATAGCATCATTCTGTAATTGTGAAAAGCCACCCTGCAGCAGACTTTTACATTTGGCATTTCAAACACAGACACATGCTTCTTGGGCAATTTTTGGTCATGGATGAAGTTCTGCAAATGGATGACAAGTGAGATATTTAGCTTTATACACAAAGTAACCCAACATGAGTCCACATATTCTAATAAATTATGTATAACATGGTACATACACCACATATGCTGATGTTCTCTTTATCACCACTGAAAATGACACATTAAAGTTATCAACAGCCTTGCACTTTGCAACACGTAGACATATCCTCTTTGTTTCTGGTGGCACAGAAAGTAGAGCTCCAACAGTTGTATGAGAGAATCCCTTAGACCACAAAGCTTCCCAAAAACCCCTTGATGAGGGTTTCAATTGTCGGCCCCAGGTAACCATGTTAGCATCATTCTGCCACTGCTTCAACACCTTCTGTAGCTTTCAACAACAGTAGCCACTGCAGTGGCTACTCAGGTCTTTGAGACCTGTGATTAACTGGGTCATCTTGGCACATCTGTTTTGGATTTGGCTTTACAACAGTGTAAAATGAAATTGTCACTGCATATTCCCATAAATACATCTGCAAGTACACTGAAGTGTGAAAAAATATAAACATGAAAAATTGCAAGTAACAATGCAAATTTGGAAACATTTATACACTGATGAATGTACTATTTTCAAACAAAAGGCTTACATAAATATACAAAAATAAGCATGTGATTATGAAACACATTCCGTTTCCTGTCTCAAAAATACTACAACAGTTACAGCTTTGAAGTCATACAAGTTAATGACCCCATCTCATTTCTAAACGTTTTAGCCTTTTGCAATATTTAGAAAGTTATTTTGTTAAGAAAAATTAACAAGAGAAAATGTAATACCATGAGCACATCCTTAAAAATCTGAAGTACCAAACCTATAATTTAATACAGAAGACCAAACAGTAAGAACTATAAACAGAGACAATAAAAAAGGTGAAGGACTTCAGAGAGTACTCTTCTCCTATATGCATTACTATGGAATCAGAGAATCATAGAATACTTAGGATCTTAACATTTTATTATAAATGCAGTCTAAATTTGTGATTGGTTTTGTTGGTTTTGTTCTGTTGGACAGTAAGATATTAGGTTCTTGAAAAGCATGCTTCGTATAGCTTTAAACATCATTGTAATTTGGGCTTGGCTCTAGTGCTTTATAAACAGTACACGCTGTATTGTGTGCCTGATGCTGCAAGTACAGTCAAATATACATCACGCATGATGAATTAAACACTACTTTTTTGAGCGGACATCTATTCTTGCCAAACAATTCAGAAATAATACTAAATAGTTTAAACAGACAGAACTCTGGCCTGAATTCAAGAAAAGCAGCACGATGTTAAAAAAATATCTCAACAGAGCTGCCTTTTCCAGACAAAGAGCCTTTTTTTCCCCTCTTGGCACAGAGGTTTGGGACCAGAGCCAAGGTGCTACTTATCAGCTGTTTGACATCAGGGGAGGACTGTGTGCGTCAGAGGACCCAGTAGGGACCCCTGGCTCATGGCAATGCATCATGCAGTTCTTATCTTATCAGTTTGCAGGGTCTGGCACTTCAACCTCTACAGTGTGAAAAGGGAAAAAAAAGGGGGGGAAGGAAGGAAGGAAAGAAGGAAGGAAGGAAGGAAGGAAGGTGTGTATAACTAGGAGGGAGGAGGTCAAAGGAGACTTGTGAGCCAGTTTGGGCTGCAGAACAGAGCCCAGATGATACTTTGGCTTACTGCACCATGTACAGTTACGGAAAATCCCAAATGAGATTTCTCCCACTTTCCCCATACGCTCAGAGGAGAGAGGAACAACTTCTTATTTAGGTTCAGAGAAGACAGAACAATGTGCACGGTCAGGAGCACAATGCTCCCTTTCACATACAGCTGATAGAGGGGGCTGCCAGAGAAATGAGGAACGTGATATACTCATGAAAAAGCTTATCAAGGTAAACCTGTCCTCCAGGAAATCTCTGGACCGGTGCAGTTTCTTTTTGCAAATAAGATTTAAACAGCCCAAATCATTTCTTCAAATGCACAGCTTCAGCAGGATGTATTATAGCAAATTATTCTCAGGGATAAACAAGACTTATGATACAATACAACTCCAAGCTTAAAACTTGATTGCACAAATGAACTTTTGTATTTAGTATTTAGAAAAACATTCACCCAGGAAGGCAATCATCAAGTAAAGCATCTGCTTTCTAAGGTCTATTCCAACTGAAAAATTATTATAATTACTCAGAAAAACATGATTTGTCTTACCCTACCCTTCCTACACAATGTGTATGAATCAGATGGCAAAAGAGTCACCTCCTTCAGATTAATTTCCTTAACTAAAGCACTATTTTACCTCTAAAGCTGCATCACAAGGTATAAATTACAATAACAAATGAGAAGCTCTTAAAGTATCTGTGGAAATTAGTGGGTTTGCACCCCTGACCAATCTTTATAATTGCTTCTAGGTATTTCCCTACAAGAACACTTCATCTTATACAACAGTGAGCCAGACTAGCATTAGTACAGAACAAAAGTGAACTGCGCAACACTTACACAGACACCTTGCTATCTAAGGATTCAGTAGAGCTCTGAGAACACCTCCTTGCCAAGGACCAGGACTCAGTAGCCTGTCATGGACTTCTGCACACTGTAATGAAGGGTCTAGTTTTGTTACTTCAAACCACTGTTTTCATAAATTCTTTCATCAAAATTTGTAATGTTTTGCTGCATACAACTACCTTGTGCTTTAAGTTTCATTCCTCTTACTGCGTCAACTTTCTGAACCACAATAATACTGAGTAGTTCAGTGGAACAATCATTCATGTGAAGAGGCAATATGCTTTTATGGTCAAAATGCACCAGCAGAAATGAAGAATTAAATGAAAACACATCCTAAGCCTCTGTCAACATTACCAGTAGGAGAATAAAATCTGCACTGCGAGTTTAGTGTATTTTGGGAATTTTTCCAGTACAAGTTGTATACTTCCTTCTCCAAATACGCCCTGGCTACTTATTGGGTGAATAGCAATAACGCATTCTTATATTATTGTAAACAACAACAACAAAAAAAGTAAATTTACAAAATAAAAATTTGTTATCAGGGATCTTGACATTTAAAAAACTGCCAATAAAGTGAAATACTACCTAACTTTGGTTTGCTATGAAAAAAAAAAAAATCTATGACATTACTACAACATGACACTTTTTCTGATTCAGATTGTTCTGTTTTCTTACTTGCTACTTTGGTCAAGTAGGCTGTTGCTTTATCAGGTTTAGGAGACAGAGAGAGAGGGGAAAATAGAATCAGTAACCTCAAGAGAAATGTCACCTTTAGACATTAAGCTGCAGTTTAACTTTTACCAATGAATTTCTGCACTTGCATGAAGTCACTACTGTGCTCACCCCAAAAGCCTGTGCATATGGACAGGGATACAAAACTGGTAGCCGGCAGAGTATGTTGTTTCCTCTTTTGAGTTAAATGATAAATACAGACATTACTGGCAGTGATCAAAGATCACTTCATGTGGGATCATGTGCCTCCATGTGTCACGTGACTCAGACAACACATTTCTTAGATCGTGTGATTTTCCAAGAAATATTACTCTTCCTACTTCAATTAAAAAATACAAGTGATGAATTGTAAATGTAGTTACAGATCTATGACACTGTAAACACTGGATGTAGTGCTTCGTTAGCCAACAAACATACACACATGAAAAAATAACATGTGTCATTTTTGAAGACCATACCTGGCCGCTTGAGTACAAAAAAGGGCCTACTTTATATCTGCATTTTGCAACTCCCCCTCTTCTTCCTCCCTGGCTTTTTGTAACAAAAAGGTCTCAGTGCAAATATATAATACCAAGTCAGTTTATAAAAGTCACTTTAAGTGCTAAACTTAAGTCATATGTCAATGCTTTGTTAGATCACAGGCTCTACACAGAGACTCTATGTACTCTTCACATGTGGCTTTCTTCAAATAAGAAAGCTTATTTGTTTCAGTAATAATGCAAACTCAAAGCTATATACAGCTAAGTCAACGACCAAAGCAATGTTTGGATAACACTTTTCCCTACTCCTCAAGTCCTGTGCAACAAACACAGGTATTAAAGAATGAAAGAAAGGATACTTCTTGCACAGTCTTGTTCTATTTTTTATTTAAACTGCATTTAAACTCTAATTAATAAAAATGTTATCATGTCTATCAAGGATCTGACGTCACAACTGGCACATTCTCATCCACCAAGCTTCCGCTGTTTGTACTGTGATAACATACAGAGAAGACGGAACCTCAATTTCATTTCAGCTTCAGATGTTAACTTGCTTCAGACACAAAAGTGGGTTTAGGAATTCCGTTGTTCTTGTTCTGAGGTTTTAAAGTTTGTGTTCAGATTTTCAGGGGATTTTTTGGCTTTCACAGAGAGAAAGAAGAGGAAAGAAAATAACAGACAAGAGGACAGAAGAAGGATCTATTTCTTCTAGAAAATAACAGAAAACTAGAAATCGAATTATTTACAGGAAAGGGGTTACTGTTCATGTTGTTCATATAGCTAACCAAGTAGTTCCTCCAACTTCTATCACAGAATACAAAACAAGAACAGGTATAGTATTTCTTCCTGTTTAGGACTGGAACTCCGCATCCACATTCTGAAACCACTGCAGAGGCAATGCAGCCCTCCAAAGGAGGGTATCTCAATATTTCTTACTGTGGCCAGATCCTTTTCAACTTAAGAAATTTACTTCTGCCAATCCTAACCCTTATCCTAGAGGAAGAAATTCTGATGACATGTTGGCCTAAACACTAGAAAGAATAACAAAATCTGGCCCTCTGGTTAAGAGACTGACCTGCCAGAATCACACAGATGAGATTACTGGAGAGGCACAGTACAGCTAGCAGGACTGCTCAAACACTGTCAGTCTTTCAAGACAACTACTTGTAGCCGCAGTCTCTCAAGAAAGATTACCAAATTTCACAATGAGGTGGTGGTTTTGGATTAAAACCATAGATTTTTAAATTAAGTAATTTCAAAATACTAAATTCAAAAGGGTCTCTTTACGTGCTAAAAGATAGTCACATTTGTGGTATAGCTGTTTGGATCCCATGACTGTTTTCCCTGGTTTTCAAATTGCTATGCATACAGCTGATAAAATCAAGGCTCCCAATGATCATGAGAGATGGAGGAAGTGATCCCCAAACTTGCCTATCTCATTAAAGAAACACCATCACACCATAAATAAACACTGTTTGTTTTGACATGTAATTCAGCTCAACAGCTTTATGTTTGTAAGTAGGAAAGCTTAGGAAACCAAAATACCACAAAGAATGTAAGTCAGAAGGAAAATAATTATGGGAGTTAAAATGACCAAAACAAAGGATTAACATACCCCAGCTAATGAAGTGCCATGAGAATGTTAACAACCCTATACAGTACAAACTGTTATCTTATCCAAAGATAAGAGGCGTCCACAGCTAGAAGACTGATTCAGCATGGACTGAAGGAAAAAACTGTTTCCTTAGCCATATGAAATTTCTTAATATTTCTTAGCATGAGATCACTCAAAAGATCACAGCATGAAAGGTATGCACTTACACAAACACTGTCTCAAAAAAACCATACAATGTGCTCAAAATATAACAACAATCTAAGAAATCAAAGTATAAATGTGCACTCTCTTTAAAACTAATGTAGGTTTGGGGTTTCTTTTTTCCTGGTTTTAAGTCTTCATTTTCTGGTTAGCTTTGGCAAGACAAAGAGCTGTAGATTTGCATTAAAAAAAAAAAAGGGGGGGGGCATCTAAGATAGGGATTACTGAATGTTTTGTTCTTCTTGAATTACATCATGGAAAATGCTACATAAGGAGCAGAAAAGAGTCTACTGTGCTATTAATTTTAACAAGACTGACTGCATGAAGGTCTGCAGAAAACTAAACCTTAAATAAAGCAATATAAAACATGAAAAACCTTTTATACAGAATCAGTATTATATAGGTAAGTCTTATGTTTTTATCTTCACTGAGCTAGTAAGACTGCCCCACAAGACACCAGTATGGGAAATAAAGCATATTACAAGGTACACATGGATGCAGCAAAATCTTCTATCCACTGCCATTTAGGTAAAAGGCTTATTCCTCCACTAAATTCAGCAAAAGTACCTTGATGGGTTACTTCTAAGAAAACACCATAAACACGTTCACAAAATACCCATTCCTACTTCTTCACACACAAATACAGTTCATAAGGTTAAAAGCCTGAACTAAACATCTTGCTTCAAGACAATTTTAAAAGGACCAAAAGAGCACTCATACCAAAAACATTAGCCATTAGGCTGCTTGGTAACTTGTTTTTTCCACCTTAACAAAATCTCTTCTAAAACAAAAAATGCTGTTTTTACTTCACCACTGTCAAGTAACAGATACAGTTTCAGACTTATACTCTGTATTACCTGACTTTAAATTGCATGTCCGAAATAGACTTTTCTGGAAACTTAGTACCTGCATACCCTGGAATGTTTGGGAAAAGAAACTGCATCAAGTAGACTCTTGCTAGCAACTGAAGTGCTCCACCAAAACGTTCCCAGCCAGCTGCCCTTGCTTGTACAGTCGTCACAACATCAGGTCAGCACAGCTGAAGAGATCTGGCCTTGTTTATGGGCACTCTTTCATCCCACAAGCTGCCAGCTAACATTCCCTTCAGGAGAAATTTTCCCAGGACAGCTAAAGCTGACGCAGCACACTGCACAAGATGCTTATATCCTCTCAGGGAACTGCAGCCATTTGCAGGCAAACTTCACAAAGCTCTATTTCAAGCAGTTACTTCTTCATCTCTTTTTTCCTAGATATGGAAAGCACAATGACATACACAAAACTATAAGCTCTCAAAGAAAAGTCTAGGGACATAAATGTTCCCTATGCAGAGGGACAATAACATTTTGGCATTAGTAAAGCAACTCTGTTAATTGCCCTCTACTAATTACATCAATTTAAGTCCCATTCTGCAGGAACAATGGCTCTACCTGATTCTTACAAGTTCTCAGTGATCTCACCTGATCTGGTACCATTTTTTTGCCATTTCTATTTACAAGCTTTTGCCCAGAAAAGGCAAACTACAGTGCATCATGCAGTACTTTACTGGATGCCCACAGTGATAACATCATAGTAATTCAAACTGACACTGAGCTGCTCACTTTAGGGGCAAAGTGCAGTGTTAAAATTTACCCGTTCACCTTTCTGAAATACACACAGGGACTGTACTGTTCACAGCGACCTCTGGACTGAGAGTTTTAAGATTTACCCAAGACATTCATTTGTGCAAGGAGACTGCATTGCCTGTTTATCACTGGAGAAAGGGTTTTACTGAAACAGGTACATAAACATTCCCAACGCTAATACACCAGAAAAAGGCTTCAGTTCGTTCATAAAACTGACAGCAGATTTGCCAGCAACTTCTAACAGTTTTCCAGACTCCAACTTTCAAGCAGGGAGGCACATAAGATGATGCCTTACAGAATAATATTTTTGCTCAGAAGTGTTTTCTATGCCTAGAACTCAAAACCCGCAAACATGTCAGTATGTGTCCAATTTTAAGTATTACTGATTTCATTAGGCATATCCACATATCTAAGAAATTTTTAGTGACTCCTACACACAAATGTCTACAGCAGCACTGAAATAGCGAAATGGATCAAAAATATTGTACAGAGATGACTTTTCATCTTCAATCTTTAAAATAAGAAAACTTGCAAGCTTTTTAAGGTATTTTTAAAGTAGAAAAGGTAAGAACTTCACCCAGCCACAGAACTGTGATGTTGTTCTGCAGCAACATCAGGGCTTTTGTGTTTTTAAAGCAGGCTCACTTCTTAGAGGAGAGCAACACTTCTGATTCTACCTGGCTTTGTTTTTTTTGAAGTTGGCCCTTCCCTCCCAAATCAGACAGGGACAAATAACATAAAACTCGGACAAGGGATGGCTGTAGGGATTTTTCTCTGAAAGGTACGCTTCCCCTTGCACTGCATTACTACCTCTCTGCTTCTTCAGTTAGACAATAAGGCCTTGTCTGCAAGAAGCTTTGAGAGACATCAGCCTTCCAGCTTCAACAAAACTAACACTTAGCCTTTCAGACCTGAAAGTTCTAGCAGTTTCCCATTGATTTGTGGGCTGTTTTTCTAAGCTCAGTGACAATTAGGTACAAGTAATCAACACATTTGTCATGCAGGCTCAAGTGTCTGTGGTTTATCCAAAAGGATTCCAAGCCACAAGTGTTTGCAGCTGGGAACAAAACGTTTGTAGAGCATCCAGATGATCTTTTGAAATGTACTGAGACCTTGAGAAAGTAGGACTCAAGTTGCAGGTCTGGTGAGGAGAAACACACAGAACTGTTCTGGGAGACAGATGCAGGTAACTGCTTGAGCCTCTCTGAAAGACCAGCCATACAAGCAGCAAGACCCAAGGAGCCCCCAGACATCCACAGAAATGTTTGAGGGATGTTTCAAGCTGGTCACATCCTTGTTTTCACATGCCAATTCATTCATCCATTTTTAAACCACAGCCCTTTACACAGCAGAAGATGCACTGTGCTAAGAAATCCTATGCCAATACAAGGATACCACATAAAAAAAAGTCTTGCATCTTAACAAAGGATTTTTTAATATGAAAGCTATCAGTATTTCCATGTGAACAATGGGGAGGCAATTGAGTTGAATTCAGGCCAAGTACTGTAACAAACACTCAGCATTTCCATATAAATCAGCAGGAAGTTCATGTCCAAAATGACAACAGAATTTAACTTCAAACACCCAGGATTTTACACAGGAGACAAGCTTTAATTTTTTAGGTTATTTCTTTCCGAACATAACACAAAGAATAAAAAGAATACTCAGTGTGAAAATTAAAGGACCTATACTTGATTCATGCTAACACAACTTTAAAAAGAGAGCAAAGAAATTCCATAAACTGATAAATGGTCTATTGTACAGAAGATGTATTTTTCCTCTTCAGAGACTGAAACCCTGTTTTCTCTTTCCTTTGCTATACATATTTCTTTTCCCCTTCCTCCTCGGCAGATAGACATCTATTACTACCTATTACATGGGGCAAACAGTTTGGATACTTGGGAAGTGTGAGAACTTCTGACAATAGAGGAACCTGGTAAGGAGGGCAAAGCAAACACAAAACTGAGCAGCACCAGCTGATGCTAGTCACAGTCTAGCATGGATTCCAACATCTCTAACACAGAGGAACTAGAAAAGACATTCAACACTTATGTAGTAAACAACATAGTATCTGATGCCCCATTAGGCTAACAGGGCATCAAATGAAACACACCAAAGATAACTGTTCATAAATAGAGCTCAAGTTTGTATCATAAAGATTATTTTCTGTCCAATTCTAAAAACTAAAGATGACAATGCAACCCACTTGTCTGAGATTTATCTTAGCTGATCATCCTCATTACACTATGATTTAAGAAGCTATAGGAAAGCCATCTCAGTCTTGCCTTGACAATTGCATCAATACAAAAGACAACACAGCAAGGCAAATAGAATGAACTGATGTGGTACAAGCGAAGGCTAGGTTCTTAGAAGCAGCAAAAAGTGATGTATAGCTAACTTGAAACTTTAGCTGTACACACGTTTTCCTAAGCCCAAAATGTTAACACAACTCATGTACTGCAAACGCTGTCCTTTATTCGAAATAGCTTAGTTTGAGCTTATGTAATATAAGTAAAAACTTTCAATTCCAAGTCTAGGCTGACTCCAGCCACAAGCAAAGAATTAAAAGCTGCTTGTCAAACATGTAAGTTCACTAGGTGAATTAGCATATGTGCTTAACTACACAGACACTTTTAGACTCCTTTTAATCAACACAAACATTCCCACTTGCATACAAAAGAATTATTCCCTACAGCATGTTAAGAGACAAAGATTATTACCAAATTAAACTGCATTTGCTTTTACAGGTTTTAACAATGAGGGGACTGTTTCAGCATTAAAAATGTACATGAAGTTATACTTTCAGCTAGTCTACACTTGACACCAATTCTGCTTCAGTTTCCATTTTTAAGGTCTCTTATTAATCAGTCCCATAAAGCATTACTGATAATGTTTGAACAAAAATAATTAAAATTGCATTTGGAAATTAAAAGTATCATTAACAGAAAACAGTAAAAAAAATTGTTTCTAACTATTAACTATTTTGTGGATGTGCATTTCAGAAGTTACACCTTTAATAAGATAATTAAACAACTTTAACAAATATAAAGTTGGAGCCCACCTTTACAGCAGTGCTGTTTAGGAGTCTGAAAATATTACAGTGCAGCAGGATGACCACAGAAGCCACTTGCACTCATTGTTTTTCTAGCAGTTATTATGACCTCTAACTCACATGTTCTCAACTTAGTTAAATCACATTTTTATCTTCACCACAATGTTCAGTCCCCAAATCCAGCAACAACTGTCCTGCAGCTGAAAGCATTAATGTTGTACTGCTTATAGAAATAACCAGCACCAAATGCCTACAAAATTTCTCACACAAGAATGACTTCAGAGTAGTATTCATTTTTTGAACTTGGTATTGCAAGTCGTATTACCCACAGGAAAGGAAAACTAAAATTAATAATACTTAGACTTACACAGTCAATCCATTTTTGCAAAGAATGTACATTGTGCATGTAGAGTACAGCACACATGTACTGTACAGCACCGTGTATTAGAAGGAAGGAGAACTAAAAGGTTCTCTTTAAAAATACTGGTAATTTCCCTGCAGACATACTAGTACCATTCAGATGACTTTCCTAAGCCTCCACATACACATATCAGATGTACATAAAATCTGCAGAGATAATCAGGGAAATGATATATTTTAAATCCTAACTACATTTTCTGCTCTGATCCATAGATTTATATTGTTACTATTAAATCCACAGCCCCATACAGAAACACAACTAGTTTCTTTACTGCTTGTAAAGAATTATCAATAAATCACAAAAAGAATGAGCATGAATGTTGTTTAAGAACTATTTAAAACATAAAACAAGATCTCAATTGAAGTTTCTGTTTATTATGCCAAAACAGAAACCGTATTACGAAGAAAGTCATTAAAACCAACATTAAATAACTTCTGCCATCACATATTGTCAAATATTTGCATTCAGTTCTCTGGATTCCAGTGTTTCCTCTGCTGTAATTGGCAGCATCAGTAGAACCTAAATCAGCAGAAGGAATGCAATTCCTCATAATTTAGGTGTAAGTGATGTCAGCAGCTGTTAGAGAAAAACAATAACCCTTTGGGCTTTGCTCATGTGAGAAAAAAGCCTTTCAATTAACATTTAAAATTAAAAGCTGCAGCATTATTTAATTCAAATAATGTGGCTATTTGGCTCCACTCTGGCTGCAGTTTGCTGCAAGTCCTATCCTTGAAGTAGTCAGCGGCCTTAGTTGATACCATAAGGAGAAGGCAAAAGCACAGAGATACAAAGCTCACAATAAGCAGGAAGACTGAGTATTTTCAAAGTATTTTGCAAGGGCCAAAATTATCTTAAACTCATTAACTTGAAATTAGATCCCAAACTGATAATGCTTAAGATAACTCATGTCAGAAAAAGACATCCATTTAATTGTTATCTTCACTGTTCAAGACAAGTGTATTAAAACATTTGCCGCCCGCGAAGACCAGGCTTACAGATAAATAGTTAATTTTGTTTCAGAAAACACAAAATAATATTTATTTGCCATTCATTTGGGAGGGGTACAGGACAAAGAAAACCCCATACCACTACTATCAAACTTAACACTACCTCAAGTACCCAACTGAAGGATTAACAAATTGAATTTTAGTTTCAAGACAGACTTCCATTGGTGAAATCTGGTTTGCATTTTTTCAATTTGGAAGGTTTTAAAAAAAAATCAGAATATCTACCTCTACTCTGTATTATTATTTTTTTTAGTAAGTCCTTAACTAACTCATCAAAAAGGTAGAATTGTAGACCATACTAGCATAATGTTACCCTTTTTCAGTGCCTAATCTTGAGACGTGAAATGCGAGAACACACATTTGTGTAGGCAGCAAACTCTCTCTAGCTACTCATGTCATACACTTAATAGTGCTTCAAAGGGAATCTTGCACATACATTAGCTTTGGAAGTTTGTATAGCAGTCAAATCAAAATGTGAAATACTTCAAGGTATCTCCTTAATAAGTACAAGCTTCAACATCCAACTCAATGTTCTCTCATTAAAAAATAACAACAATAACAACAAAACAACAACAACAAAAAAAGAACAAACCCACATTTCACAATACTGGTCTAAACATCAAAATTTCCCACTTGTAAAAAGGCCTTTATGCTAAAAGATGACAGGTTTTTGTTTCCTTTTTTAAGAGTTACTGTCATCATTCCTTGTCTCTCCTATCCCTCAGAAAATTGTATTACTGTAAATTCCCCAAATAATCACTTTCAGCCAGAAGAAAAGCCTGGGAATTGCCACCTAAAGAACATTAAGTTTTAGAGAGCAATGAGCATCTAAACCAGGAACTTGAGAGTGGAAACCATGATGAAGCCTTAATTATAACATTTTTGTTAATAAAAATAGATTTGATCTAGAGAACAAAATTCTGTTTCCACTTCTGACATCATTTTCCCATGAGATCTTGAGGACATTCTAAAGGCCAAACCACTCAGTAGGAAGCAGCAATTCCAGATGTCACGTTCTGGTACCCATCAGAGACTGCTTCAGCCTGATTGTCTGAAGGGCTAGTTTGTTTTCTATTTAGGTTCACTCTGTGTTATGAAAGTGCTTAAAAAAACCCCAGAATTTTGAGGAGAGACATTCTAACACCAAGAAGTGCAAAATTTGTGGCTGTATTTCACAATATGTGTTTAAACATCTCAATTTCTCAACTGTGAAATGGCCTTTGTGCTAGAAGACTAGAATAATGAGCTTGACCAGCAAAACATGTGGATAACAACCCAAAAGACAGTTATGATCTTTACTGCCATTCACGTACTTTTAGAATTTTTTTCTTGGAATGCTTTCACATGGAGGAGTGGCTGCTGAATATCATGATTAATCTCTGGTGAATAATTCCATCAGTCAATCAACCAAGAGATAATATAAAAGCAAAGCAGACTAAGCCTTGGTTTTGTTTTTCATTCAAAATGATGAAATAAACTGTTATTGAGTCAGGATGCAAAAATCCCTCATATTTAGAAGGTTAAAGTTAGCTGAATTATTTTATTGCCAGAATTCAGTGCTTCTCTTTTTCTTTTCCTTTTCTTTTTTCTTTTTTTTTTTTAAGATCATTAGCCTTTTAAATCTAGAATATTTTGATAAATAAATAATGATCAACTGCTACAGTCTTACAGCACAGATTACTTCTGTAAGAAAAGCTGCATGTTTCATTCAGACTCTTTAAATACTGAATAAAAAACTTTTAAAATACATATTATTACCTTATTTATCTTCTCAAAGAATTACTAAATGCTAGCTAAACCCAAACATTTAATAGCTATAGAATCATAGAATAGTTAGGGTTGGAAAGGATCTTACCATCATAAAATTCCAACCCCCCTGCCATGGGCAGAGACAGCTCACACTAAACCACGTCACCCAAGGCTCTGCCCAGCCTGGCTTTGAGCATCACCATTATATGGGTAATAATAATAACGAAAGACAGGAATAGGATCTGCCCAAATTCCTCAAACGTTAGGTTACTTAAGAACACTTAATATACCAACATTATTAGAAATAAGGAAAGAGCAACTATTCTATTCCATTGTTCCTATTTTCTTTAACATTAACATTAGCAGTACACTTTACACTACGTAAGGGTTGCTACATACATACTTACCATAAAACAGCAATATATTCATCAGGTTCCTATTAATGCATCTATACCTATCTCAGCTTCAATATGTAAATACTATTAGTGTTCTTTCCCTACCCTTTGCTGAAAAGTATGTAAACTGAAAGTGCTACACAGTCATTATTTACAACTGTTCTTGCAATCAACTGCCCATGAATGACACAAGCATGGATTCAGAGTTAATTTTGGCTCTCTGGAGATGCAGGATCTGCATCTGCGGGGCTGCTATTCGATTATGGACAGTTTTAGACAGTATTTTGCCTGTGGTCATCTGTAATTAATTTCATGATGCAATGCTGCGGGAGTGAATTGTGGAATCAGTCCCTCGATGAACTGTTTCAATGGAACTACCACTGAACAGAGGCTGAAAACAAGAAGGAAAATTAAATACCATAATAGACACACAGGTGTCACCATGCAATTATCAGCACCCATGGGAAATGTCATGAGATACCTGAAGCCCATTTCAAGACAGGTCTGGAGCATACTTGACTAAGTTGGGAATCCTGAGAACCATTAGACAAGAACTAGCTATAGAGAAAAACCTGAGACTAAATAGTAAATTAGTCCTCCTCCCTAGAAAGCACTGAATTAAGTACCCCAACTCAGTTTTCACAGATGTACATATCATTTAAGCTTTAAAGTAATATTCTGTGAAAAGTGGCCATGATTCTTTTCAAATTATAACAAACACAGAATCGCAAACCACCAACAAGGAGGTATTTTCATAGGTACACTGAATGCACTAACTCTGGATAACCAAAGGAGCCCAGTTACAAACACTTATAGTTATTCCTCTCCAACTGTAGATTCCAGAGTACTAAATGCAGCCTGAGTAAACCAAAGCTACAAAGAACATGTATTAATACTCTTGTTAGTAAGGCTTTGGAAAACACCGTTTGACATTCTGTTTCTGTGTAACAGCACTACTATTTTTTGTTATAAATTGCAGGATGTATAACACTGAAGTTTCAAGAACTTATACAGATGCACCTGTTAGTAAAGAAAGCACTACATCTACTGTTGCATCAGATTACATATGCAGTAGTGCCCCTGGCAGTGGCAAACTGCCACTGAGGACATAATTTGATGAGTAATCTCAGTGGCACCATCTAGGAGCATTTATACAGTTATCACAGTATAACCAAAAAAACTAAAAACATACATGAAGGGCATCTATCACCTACATCCCATATAACCTCAAAGTGGTACAGGCTATTCTCAGCACTGGTTACTCAATGCACACTAGGTAGTTTTTTTCCTCTTGCAGCTGCGTGACACCCACTATGCTTTTAGAAGCCATAAGGATAACTATTGCTGTGTGTAGTAGTAGAGCCACGAGAGTGCTCACAGCAGATAACTTCTGATATCTCAACAGAAAAGAAAATATGACTAGGGCTGAAAAAATAACTTGAAACACAGAAGACAAACCAAGTATTACTCAAAAGCAGGTTTAAGATTAGACATATTCTCCTGCTCAGCTTCGCAGCCCAACAGTCACCACTGTTCTGAGTACATGGTAAAGCACAAAAATGGGATGTCTAGTATCAAAGTTGTGTGCAGCCCTTGCAAGTCCTTCCAGTACTCTAGTTACAAATGAAATTATACATATACCGTAGGCAGGAATTACATTTTTTTTTTTTAGTGTAAAACAATTGTCGCCTGGAGATGTTCTCTCCAGGATTTTTTTTTTTTAATAAACTTTCCCTTCTGCTTTTGCATGTGTACATGCAGAAGGTGAGCAAATGAAAACATTACGAAACATCAGGCATAACTTCCTAGAGTACTGACATTTATTTTAAATATAGGCTGTGAAATAGCACTTTGTCTACACTTTCCCATATCCAGCATTTGCTTTCTCATGTATTTGATACTGCTACTGAAGTTTATGAAATACAGTATTTTAAACTAAAACACCAGCAGCGTTCATTTTAAACCAGAACAGTACACGCAATCAATAAATTGGTAAAAAAGAATGCCACGTGATCCCCCCGATTATCAGACATTTTGGATTAGATCACTTAAAATAATAAGCTAGGGGCCTTATTTTTACAGCTGGGTTTCCCTTATATTCTATCATCTACCTCGGGAATGCAGTACAGATCCCAGGAGGCATCTCTACACAGCATATAACGTTTTTTTATGAGCAGCACTTCCAAAAGGAACAAGACTCTGGACTGGACAAACTGGGAGTGGGAGGGGGTCGGGGGGGGGGGGGGTAGATGGGGAGAGGGTTGACAGTTGCTTCCTTGCTCTAATACATAAAGTAGCAATTATTTTTATTGTGCTACTCCTGAACACCACACAATGAACAGTGAACTGTATTCAGAAGATTTATTTTACTGCAAATTTGTCCTGCCTTTAGCTGAAGAAACTCGAATAAGGAAATTAAAATGTCTTAGTCAATATTAAATGCTGTTGCCACTGTCAAGTCGATTATGCTAATTTGTCTTATTATTACTAACCTGCCAGACCCCAGCTGTTGTCTTAGTTAAAACCTGAGTTTTCCAATAACTAGGAACTGCAGCTGCTTAGAATGGGTCGCCAGGGACTTGAACCACCACAAACATTACTCATCTGGTCCTGCCCTGATCAAACTTCTTGGGCCAAAAGGCAGGGTCAAGCCTGCCTGAGATTTGGGACATACAAATTAAAAGCTTCCCCACCCCCACCCCCCCGAAAAGTAACATTTGTCATTCAGCCTTTGAAAAGTTATCTACAATTATCAATCACCTAACATGTATCCGATCTGGGAAGGCCTGTTTGTGGACACTCTAATTAGCTTTTGAAAAAAAAAATATTAAAAAAATCACAGATTATAACTGAAGACATCCACTAAGTTACTGCTCCCACAACCATTCTGTCGGTGCCAAAAGTTCAAAACCAAAAAGGTATTATTTATTTCAAATACCTTTACTTAAAACAGTCGAGACCCATAAGTTTCTACACTACATATTTGCCAGCTGCATGGAACAGGTGTAACCGCAAACATTAGAAAATGCTTCACTTTGATGGGCAAACAGCCAAAGCACTGCCTGATCTAAACATCCCAAACTGGAATTATTTTTGTTTAACAAATGCTGTCACATGAAGTACCTTCAACAGAGCCCCAGAACTTAAGGGAAATGACTATTTAATGTTTAACATTTCACTGGTATTTATTGTTGGTTTTACTCTCATATATTAGTTTCAGATGGGAATACTTGCCAAAATTCCCTAACTTTCCATTCCTCTAACTCTTATTAACTGTGTCTGTTTGGATTACCGACATCACACATACTAATTTCTTCCTTTCCTTTCGACAAGTTTCTCTCCACAAACATAATCAAGCTGTTCTGCCCTCTGAGCTCTGCAGCCCTGTACTGCTTGTCATCCTTCCTCCTCCATATTTTCTTTAGTTTTAACTGGCTTTTACTCCAGAATGCCACTCTCCATGCATTGTTTTCTACAATTTCTGCATTTTACAGCACAGAAAACTCTCCCGCGAAGTAGCAGCACTTGCTAATGACAACCTAACTAGAGAATTCAATGTAGCTTGTTCAAACACACTGAACACAGAAGTGTTTTAACCACAGAGACAGTATAAATAGGTGATTTTGGTGGGGCTCTGAAGGTACACTATGCACCATGCATACTACTGGCTAGAGACCACCCAACAACCGGAGCCCAAGTGCTGCGAAGAGTGAGGAAGAGCTCCCACAGGTAAAGCATACTGAGCACAGGTTACTGAGGTACAAGCAAATTGTTCAGAAAACACACTTAATGCAGTTCTTAACTAGTGGATTGAGCCCTTGGTTTTTATCTTTGCAATTTCAATATTCAACAGCACACTAACCTTTAATATTACACTAAGCTCCTGATCCCTTACAGACATAGGTGAGAGCAAGCCACTCACTGGCCAACCAGTACCAGCCAGTTCAGCTGAACACCTTTTCTCTTCCAGGCATTATCAGGCTTCCCATGTTCACAAACTGAATGACCAGAAGCTAATAATAGCATCCTTCGCACCCCCAAGATTTTCAGGTTTGACAGCAGAAAAAAACTCCACACAAAAGTAGACAAATGTCAGTGATGGAAGTGACAGGTCAGTTGAGCAAACAGACAAGCCACGTCTTGTCCAGAGGCAGGGGGAAGAAAAGGGTGCAGGGCCAGAAATCTCTTTCAGAGTGGAAAAAGTCTGAAGGCTTTCCCTTTTGCTAAGTTTATTTGCCTCTCACATTTTTTAAAGTTGAAGTGGAAAACCATGAACACACAAACCTTGAACAGCAGATTTTAAAATGCACCCTTCACTGACCTTGTAGAAACTGAAAGAGAAAAATCTGTAAATTCTAAAGCCACTGAATTGCCTCCAACTAAATAACAAGAACTGAATCCTCTTCAGGCAAAAAACCTGTCAGCTACAAATGAATCAGTGACGCATGCTTAGCAAAGGTTTCTCACTTTAGTCCCACAGTCTCTACAAGCACTGTCAAAATTTTTAATCCTAGAAAAGCGGATAATTCATCCCATTCAGCTCACCAGCTCTACCTTTCTCCCCCCAAAAACCGCTAATACTTTCCCTCTCCCCATAAAGCTAGCTAACCTCTCTCTAGGAGAGGCTGAGGCCTTGAACAGAGTTACTCAGCAAGAGCCCCTTTTCTCCTCACACAGAAGACTGGCCTTTCTATTCACCAAGATCTGGCTAGCTCTGTGGGTTTTTGATTTCCCTTTCACTAACTTTTTCCCAATTGCACCTCACTTGGCCCTGCTTTTGTCTTTGAATCTTCTAGTGGTCTGAAAATACCTGCCAAAACCTGTCATCAGTTGTAGTACTTACAGTTTGGGATGTGTCCGCTGACTTCACTGCTGAGGGCTAACCACCACTGACACTAATCTTTGGCTTCCTCACAGCTACTAAACTCCAAAACTTTTTTAAAGATTTTTTTTTTTCTTTTAGCCTTTAAATGAGGCAACTGCAAATATTTATTATAAACTCACAGAGATAACTTACAACTTACAGAAGCTTCGGAAAAGAAAATGCAGACAGCCAGCATGAATGTGTTTCAGATAATAGCCTTTTGCAGCCTTGTCTCATCAGTGGCAGATACATTAACTTTAAAACCAACCCAACTGCTGAAAGACTCTCAAATAGTTATGCCTGCCCACTCAGGCAACAAATGCATATAAAGCAGAAAACAGCCCTCAATTTTGACATGTCAAAGCTTCTTCCTCTCCCGCACCTCCCAGCACTCATTTTCCATGCGTCTTCTCCTTGACAGACCAGACCTGCCCATTCAGTGCTGCACACAAGCCGTAGCTCCCAAGCATTTGGTTCCTCACCCATCTGTCCTTCCTTCTTTCTCTTGTCATCCTGCCCACGGGTCCTAGCATCATTTTTCTGTCCCCTCTGACACACTGCTTTACGCCACCTTGGCAGATCAGGGGGTGAGGACATGAACGCTGCATGCCCCGCAGGGGCTGCGCCACATCCACCTCACTTCACAGGCAGCCAGGAGAAAAGACAGGGCACGGCAGCAGTGTGGAGCAGCTAGCGCCCCGCCCCTTGCCTACTGACAGGAACGCTGGCCTACCACGCCGCTGGCCCGGAGCCCACCAGCACTGTCTGGGAGCTGTTGCTGTGGGCCTCCGTAAAGTGTCAAGTGTCCGTATACTAAGGCTCACCCACACAGGATGACCCAGCACAGACAGATCCAGCACAGATCCCTGGAGAGAGGGAAACCTAAAGCAAAGGACTACTAGCAGATTCCAAAGTATCCAAAGTCCTCTTTAAGCAAGTTCGCAGCACTGCGAGAGACACCCTATGGGGTGCGTACCCATACTAGCATCACACTGGCATGCTGTTCATACATCACAGGTTCAGAAGTTTGCTTCTGCAGCCAGTCTCCCCATCTCCCCCACTCACTGCACCTTGGTTCCCACAGTGGAGCAGATGCATGGAGGCTCCCCAGGCTGAGCTACATGCGACTATACATTCCAGAACTCCAAGGAATAACACACAAAACTGAATTAAGAGCCAGGCTGAAAGCACACATCACTAAAACACATATTATCAGTGTTTGATCCACAGAACACTGTTCTCCCCTACAAATCCACTTCTCATCACAGTACCACACTCTTTTCCACGCCTCCTCCACTGCCCCATTTCTGTGGTTATCACTACATACTATCCTGGAAAGGGTGAGACTCCTAGGTACCTCGTCGCATTGCTTCTGAGCACTGTGATTCCCATTCTTCACCAATGCATCATTGGGAAATATTCCACATCACCAATAGCTTTTGCCTGAAAGACCACTTTGTCTCTTGAGACAAAAAGCACTGAAATGATACCGTGGACGGTGAATGAAAACAAGAGTGCTGACAGACTTACCTCTCAGGCTAACAAAATTCCAGTCCATTTGCTCATGTGTTATACAAGTCCTCAGAGAGTCACATGCCAGGCACTCCTCTTGGTACACTGGGTCATACACCAGAATAAGTGCATTTTTAACTAGCTATACTGCAGCACACATCCGCTCCAATCACAGGAACAGTCCGCCTGTTGACCTGCACAATTCAGCACACCACTTTAAAAAGCAGAAAGGTTGTGACTACATTCTGCCCTGCAACTTGAGATCAGGGCTACAGATGCCGCAACACACGAGTGTGAAGTGGAGGCAAGAAGAAAGAATGAACTCTGCGTTCACTCCATTAGACTTCTGCAAGTCTGGAAACATCCTGTGCAAGTCAGAGCCACTGCAAGAGTCTAGAGGAACAAACACCCAGGCTCTGCAGTGTTCACACCTTCAGCCCAGTTCCTGCCTGACTGGCCAGATCAGCAGCCTCACTGCTTTTATCCCTTAATAATTTCTGGGCTTATGAGTCAATTTCAACTATAATCAACACAGGACAACAGATATCCAAGGATAACTATATTCCTGAAAGTTTCATGACCACTGGCAACAGGATAAACTGGCATGCCCATGGTTAAAAAAGCTTCAGATTTCTCTTGCCTGGCCAGGGTTTATAGTCAATCAGCACACTGGCAGCCAGTCAACCCACACCATCAATCATGTCATGTCTCACCATGTGGCTGCTGGGGGCCATGGCAGGAAGAGTATTTGGGGGCACAGGCCAAAAGCGTTACTGTGGGGAAGAGGTACCTTTAGAGATACACAGTTCAGAACTTGGAATTTAGCTCCATGTGAAACAATTTTAGTTTTGCATGATTTCCAAAAGGAATGAGCAATTCAATAACCTACATATGTGCAAACATGCACATGTATGTAAGAAAATATTAAACTCTGTTCAGTTGCAACTAAAAACATTAATCTCTTTCAGGGATTTAATCTGTTAGAGATCTTCACGGAATACCTGTCTTAATGATCGGCCTGCTCGAAGAGGGTCTTATCTGTGCTTCCTCTGAGAAAGAGGCTGCAGCATCAGCTAAATCCTTACAACATACAGGAGCACCTACAGCAGGGGATGAGCCGCCACACAAAACCAGAAGGGGGGGGGGGGGGGGGCGAGGCGGGAGGAAGCTTTATTACTCCTCTTGTTCAGTTTCATGGGGTTACTTAATCACTTTTTTCTCACTCAGGGGATGATCGACCGTAACTCTGCCCAGCCTGAGGCTAACTCAATAGGTAACATGCATCAGCATCTCTGGAGCACCCCTTCCCCTTCTCTCAACTATTCTCTCCTCCCCCCACAGTGTCCTCCCTGTTGATCAACACACTCCCTCCTTGGGGAAATATTCTGTCTTGCCCTTGGGGAAATATTTTGCCTTGCCCTCCCTTGAGCTGGCAGGCAGAAAATCTCAGAAATGCTAGCACTGACTCTTTTAGCAGCAGTGTTGGCATATGCTGGCTTTAAGTACTTGCCAGACTGCCCTAAAACATCAAAGCACAAGGTCTCAGTGGTCCGACTGCTGCCTAGCTTTTTTTTTTTCTTACTGATACTTGTCTTCACAGAGCTTAATCAACACAAGCAAGCATAACACCTAATTATTATATTCATAATTATTGCTAACTCATTAGGCAATATATCCAAATACATCTACAGTTAATAAATCTTCCAAAATGGATGACTGGATAACTGTCTGACTTTGCAGTTATAGCTGCCCAACACTATTCTTTAAAATCATCACTTCATAAATCATGGATTTTAAATAAAAGTTTTCTCTGATGGGTTTTAATTTAATGGAACTTACCTTTAATACAAAACTAGTAAAGGATTATTTCAGCAAACAGTGATAGAAAATGTGCAGACTTGTCTAAATTCAGTAAACTCTTTGCATTTGCACATTTGTTAAATAGTTCTAGTATCTTGCGGGATTAAAAATAGGAACAGGGATCACAGCAGAAGTCAGAGTGATATACTGCTGTGCATAAAGACTTCACTGCATATGGTTAAACAGTAACCAATGATATTCTTAACTGACTACTCTCAGAACTTCAACACTTCTCCCAGAAACTTCTTGGTGTTCCACCCTCACTAAGAATGTTCCCAAAGCATGGTTAGTCTCAGGGAAAACATCCAGTCCCACAGAAATCATGGCAAAATTGGTAGCTCTGCATTTCGTAAGCATGTTATTTAGCCTCACAGCATGGTAGAACATGCTTTCTTTGAAATCCTCACTTTACACTGTTCTGCTTAGCTTCCCCTCACACTTGCTTGGGTTGAGGCTTCACAACATTTTTTAACAAGCAGTACCACATGCTGCTAATTTAAGAGGCCCCATTTTACAAGTTGCTTATCTGAGTATTTGTTATACTGGGAACATAATTAAATTTTGCTGATTCTTCTGGTTCTGTGGGGGTCGTTTTGGGTGTTTTTAGGGGAAATTTAAGACAAAACCACTATTTTATGCCATCATTTCTCACTCATGCGATGCCAGAATTCAGAAGCTAGAATACACCAACTTCAGCCTCATCATTCAAACCCAACCCCATTTTCCTGTGCCTCTGTGGTAGCATTATAATCACTGATTACTCAAACATATACTGTGCTATCCTAAGGACTGTCTTACTGGGAATACAACGTACACTTTTCTTGTGGAAAGAGATAACTGTACACACTTAGTAATCTCTGACTGTGATCTCAACATCTAACATGAAATAGCTAAACAATGCAAGGGATGTGGAATTACTACTTCCTCTTTATTTTTTTAAACTACATTTAAAGAAAAAAAAAAGATTTCAACATACAATGCAAATCAATCAGGTGTCATAAACAGTTCCCATATATTCCACCATCATTTTTAATTATATTCTTTACATGTAGTATTTATACAGCACTGTTAAACACAACAGTCCACCTTCCATCCAAAAGGTTTATAGGTGTAAGCTTCCAAATTTCTACCATAAAAACATCATTTAAAAGCAAGCATGTTATCCCAGGTTGAGCTTTCAGATCTTGTTAGGAAGGGAGGTACCTGAGCTTTATACCCTTTCAGAATTAGAAAGTACACGAAATACATAAATAACTAAAATACATAAATCACCAAGGCTACAAGTTAAGTATCATACTATGTTATAGCTATGTATTCATTACAGCATCACTCCTGCAAACTCCTTACAATAGCCAATCTGCTTCAAAATCAGCATGTGCAAAACAGACGAGACCTGAAATCAGACTGAATTAAGTATCTCTCATCTTAAGGTAACCCAACCTCCTCCCACCCCCTTCTCAGCTCCCCACTTCAGTCCTATGGTGGGAAGAGGCTTAGATAATAAACTAATGTTTCAATGACTATTCCTTTTGCAGAGAAAGAACAACATGTATATCATATTTATTTTCAGGATAATGGTCAAGTGCAGCCTAGCAGCACTATCTTCAGCAGTTGACATCAAGAAGTGCTTTTCCTCAGGAACGGCTTAAGAATACCGAATAAAACATGGGCTCTAGAGAAGTGGACATGAAAGATCAAACACATATTTTATATGTTGGTGTGTACAAAATATAAAGCTGACAAAGGTGGAAGATAAAATTAAAGAAAACATGCCCAGCATTCATAGCTTCCTTGTGCAGACTGTTCCAATGCCTCACCATTCTCATAGTAAAGAACTTCTTCCATATATCTAACCTGAACTTCCCCTATGTAAGTTTAAAACCATTAACCCTTGCCATGTCACTAAAGGACAGCAAAAAGTACCAACACAGTGTCACTGTAAGTCATGTTATCTGTGGTTAAAACATCAATGTCAGTGTCCTCTATATGACCTGCTAAAATTCAGCACTGCTAGAATTCATAAAAGCCCTGATAGTTAGCTTATATTCTTGGAGTCTAAGGCAGCTGTGGATAACTTAGCTGAGACTGGTATAGGTACAGCATTTATCACACAAGTGTTTGTACAGTTTACTTCCTAAAGCAACTTCACATCAGAATCTCTACATATCAAAACCAACTGATAAAACACTAAAGTTGCCACAGCAGCACTAACAATGCTTGGCTTAAAAGAACAAAAGTAAACAAAAAACCCCACAAACATACCCAACAAAAGCCTCAACACACACATACACACTCAATTCCTAACGTTAGGAGCACCAAATCCAAGATAAGCATGACAGCATACATGATACTTTCTGAATGCTCTGCTCAATTACTCCAAGAAAAAGTGAGATAACACCAAACTTCAGTGTTTCTGTCAGTGAAATCAGTGTTTGCACTATAGACACTTACAGTGTTAGTAATGAAATTCTTTACATTGTAAGATAGTGATTTTTATCAGTCAATAAAACCCTTTCAAGTGACTGTGACCATGGTTACATAAAACATCAGCATTAGGAAAACATGCTGCACCTGCTGAAGGTAAAACCAGTGATTTACTACAAACAGAAAAATAGAAAAACAGTATTTAAGAGTAGAATCATTTACAACATACTTTTTTTTATTATTATTTTGTCCTATTCGGCAATCCAGCAAATGTAACAAAAAGGCTTCTCATCAAACACGCATTATTAATTCCCAGCAAGATCCATCCTATGAACATCTCCCCATGCCATGCACAGAAGTAAGAATGGTCCCAGTGTATCAGAACTGGAAGTAGCCATCAAAGAATTCACCTCAGCTCCCAGAGGGCCAGGGAAAGCTTCTCTATAAACTTCAGAGAGAGCAAGGTACAGATCATCCTGTAAATTCCATGTTTCACTGCTGAAACATGCATTTTCTTGACAGCAAATATAAATTCCTGTTAGACACATAATGTTACACTGACCAATGGCTTAAGATACCAAATCATACTAGTCTTAACACGGACAGAAATCTAATTAAAATTGTATCAGCATAGCCCCCCACCTGAGGATGCAATGCTCAGTTTTATTCATTATTGCAAATATGGATGTTCCTGCAGCCTCCCAGTGAGACTGTGCACTGCTAAATAGGAAGCCAACTTTGAAGCTCAGAATTGTCCTTTTGCTTAGGAAGAAAAAAGCAGTTGCTTCTGGTATATAATCCAGCTACACAACTCAAACACCACACTGACTTTCTAGCAACAGCTGCTTTAATGTAAGCTTTGGATGATTCTCATTTAGCTTACCCAGCCAGAAACAACACTAAAAGATAAGAGAATGCAAAGTGAACCTTATTTATATAGACAAAGGACAGTCTAAAGATTAACGGGGGGGGGGGGGGATATCTATTCAAAATTAAGTTAAACCACTGGAACCTGAGAACAAGCCCACTGGAATTATTCTGTATGTGTGAAATAATGACTCAGAATTGGCACTGCATAGTCCACAAACACATGTGCTCTTCAGACCCTTCTGCTTAAGGTGGCTAAGCCTACATTTTTTTTAACCTAGGTTGGATAGGCAAAAGAGGGAGTGTAAGTTTATCCATTAGCCTTTATGACACTAGGAAAAAAATTCACTTGGCTGCATACAGGAAAGCAAGGGAAAAGAAGAAAAGAAAAAAAAAAAAACACCTAACACCAAATTCACAAATTTTGTCAAGAAAACTCTCATTATATGGTTTAAATTAAGACTTTTATCAGACTCAATATAGCTATAAATACAAAAAGCAAATGCAACAAAGGATTTGTACTTCAGTCTACAAAATTAGTTATAAACCAGAAATAATATTGAGAGGAACGCCGTTACTTTTTTTTTTTCTTTTACACTTCCTATTTCAGAGTCATGGCATTTCATAACCACACTTATTTGAACTTTCCATAACTATTTCTGACACAGCACATAATGCTCTTCTCGGCAAAATAAAAATCCTGACTTTCTTTGCAAGTAGGCTCAGCTCAGCAGGAGCAAATTTATAAGATTAATAAATCACCAAAACCCAAGATAGCATCTCAAAACAGTGTAATATGTAACCCTTAGCTATATTTTACAAACACATTAATCATGAACAGATTGAATAGGCCTATGGTAAAGTGATCCTTCACCTAACATCTATCCAATTTCTTTCAATGGTTGATGAAATATTTTTAAAGCAATATTTTACACTATTTCCATCACCATTTGCTAGAGCTCTTCAGCAGACCCTGGTCTTCAGAAGTCATTTTTCATACACTTAGGTGCAAGCAAAATGCAGTCAATACATGGCATATGCCTCGGGTCCCCCCTTCTGCCACTCTACCACTGTAAAGGATTCCTGTGGCGCTGATGAATTTTCACAGCAGAGTGAGCTGCGAATCAGATCTGTGCCTACATAGGCACAGCCTGCCCAGGAGTGGATTTCCAGACCAAAGCAGGTGATTACAGGGACCCAACAATCATAATTAATGGTTTGGTAGGGTTTATTTCAAACTAGATCTAATCTGGCCCTATATACCAAAGCTGGTTAATGGAGCAGAATGCTGTTGCTCATGTCCCAGTTTTGTTTAGTCTGGAAAGAACCTAGTTAATAGATGGATGCTGCTTTTTTGGACCATTTTCTGATGTGAACCAAGAACTAATGAAAACAATTAGGACAGTCACCACAAAAGTACACTTCTGACCTGAACACACTAATGGACATGCTCCCAAGTCACACTTCTCCACTTAATGTCAAATCTTGTCGTCAGCCAAGGGAAGAACAATCTACCAGCGGGAGGCTTCAGCAACGGGCAATCTAGTACCCGGTTGCCATAAAGCAGGCAGAACTGAGTCTCTAATAGGAAGAAACTGCCAGTGGTTCTTCATAACCTGATCATATAAATTGGCTCCAAATCCTTGCCACTCTTTCCGCTTGATTATATGTTTCCTTAGACTTAGGCTGAAACCACTTACTCCATGCCTCATGCCTCAATCCTTACGCTTTCTCACTTAGCCCACATCCCAAAATGCTCTTCCTCAGCAACCTCCCCACTGACATTGTTCCTTTTCTCCTTAAACTAGCTGTGAGTGGACATTCAGAGTGATCTCTGATGCAGGCTTCTTAATCTGCACAATGATCTAACTCATTCTTTCAAACCACAACAGAGGTTCCAGCAGACCTGCACACACAACACTGAAGTACAGCAATGATGCTAATGGAACAGATAAGGAAGAGAAGGAGTCAGCACATAGCAGCTTGGAAAGAAAAAAAGGTCTTTAGCTGTCTGGATAACAAAAAAACCCTTGGGTGAGTTCAACAGTCAGGCAGGGGTATTACAGTTGAGTTAGGAGATCATCAAAAGGAAGACATTGAGAAAGTGATCTCATAAAACAGAAGGGGAGAGCGACTCCAGAATGTGAAGTTGACAGCGATGGAATGAAAATAAATCTTGGAAAAGTACTACATATAATGCAGAAACTTAAGAAAAAGTGGAAAAATACACATAGGACTAATGCAGATAATTCATATGGCTACTTTTTCCATTTGAAAAATCTGAAATACTATTATGCAATTGTTTAAAACATGACTCTCACTAACGAAGTCATAAAACCTTCAATTTAATGCTTGATAAACTTATTGCAGTACTTGGGCTGGAGGTGGAATGCAACCAACCTATTGCTGAGAAATGGTTAATACACCGTTTAATTATCTACTTAATGCAAACCAAGT